>OZ025295.1:290968982-292308911 GCA_964019185.1 Maratus speculifer
GTCCTTTTACGCAGACATTTTTGACAACCCGGGGATAAAAACAAAATTAAAAATAACACATGAAGGATCGGTCCAAATGTTTCACTAATCCTCTCGCATATACACCAGATCCCATAAACTAAATACTCACAAAGTAAAGGCGGATGCCTGTCGTTTTCTGAGGAAATATTTCCTATGTTGTTACATTATAAGATATTTTCTGTACTAGAGCAATGCATTTTTCATGAAGCTTTACAGTTTACAATTTCCTGAAACATATTTCATTTCTTTGTTCATATATCGACTGAGTTATCTTATTCATGGAGCCAAGCTGATACTTTTCGTTATGTATTAAATGTATATTTATGTAATGTCGCTTCTTATTTTCAAAATACATGTAAAACCTTTTGAAATGTGCTGAAAATCAAATAAATTACAAAAGAGAAAAAAACATGTATATTTATATATAGATAATATTAATATTCTGAATCATAAGATGATAGTAACATCCTAGCAATGTGTTTTAGCTTTCCGCATATCTTACATAGAATCTCACGTAGGACCAGAGAAGACTTTTGTAACTAACAGAATATAATCAACAGAAAAATACATGTTAAATCACGAAATATTTATTTATTTTTATTTTTATTTATTTATTTATTTTACTTGTTTAAGAGTGTAAAATTATGCGCAGATAGTATAGCTATTTTTTGTATTTGTATTCGGGAAAAAATTGTGTGTAACACACTCGCATATGTGTCCAAGCGTTCCTTTTAATCATAGTTTTTTTACATTAAATCTTCACCTAGTTTCATATTTTATATGAGCAACATGTTAATTTATTAACAAGAACATACTCTTAAGCAGCATATATTTTTTGCGTTGAGTGTCATGCCATCACCGGTTTCAAAAACGAATAAATTGATATCGTAACTAAATCGGTATAACACAGCACTCACAACAAGAGAAATCTGTTGCTATCAGCCACCAAACCAGAGAACAAATTTTTTAGCAAATTTTAACACCGATTTCTATCCTTACAGGCCGAAACAAGTTGAAAATTGCACGTGAAGCGTAGAAAATGAGGTGCGTTCGTACTATAATGAAATTTTAAAAATATTCAGACCTTGCTGTTATAGTATACAGTATAATGGTCGAAATATTTTATGTGTTTCTTTAAATACTATCAGTTTTCTATTATTATGCAGTAAGTAACTTGTATTAAACATCAGCAGCGTATATCAATTTTATAATATGTGAAATATTTTAAAAGAATTAAAACACGCTCTAAACAATGATTCCCCATATATCCCGTATGTGAAATAATTTTGTGTGCCCTTGTAAATTAGTAATAAATATTCTTCGCATTACAGATTATACAGAATGTATATTTTAGTATACATTTTATATATTCATGTCAATTCTAAATATTCGAAAGAATGCAACATCACTAAAAAGGAATTGAAACTATTTTTTCCTATTAACCGTAATGTAATGGAATACTTTTGCCCTATAATTTAACTATACATCCGACTTTCATAAAATTTTAAATGATTTGACAAAATTATGTAGCAATTATATATTTTAATTCTTAAACGATTTGGTTGAGTAGTTTTTGCTCTGTTGTATGCGGACTGACAGACGGACAGACGAAACAATAGATGGATGGACGGACTGAACGACGGCCATAGATGCTACGTATTTATATAACGACGAACTCACGTAAAACATTCAGATCTTAGTGTAATAATAGACAGTATTTCGCATTCGGTATAAGAGCCGAAGTCTTGTGTGTCCCTGTAAATACTCTCTGCTTTCTATTATCAGGAAATAAGTAACGTACATCAATACAAAAGTATAATAACCCTTTTTAGGAAAGTAAAACTATGTTTTAAAAAGACAAACCGTTTATACTGACAAAAATTTTTTCCTTTTATAGTTAGTGATTTTTCATTTTACGATCTTTATTTCCAATGTATTAGTTATTTTCACTAAGCTTTCATAAAAAAAACGACTCATTTTTAGAGTTCCTTGGAGACATTTTTATAGTTATCTGCTAAGTGCTTTAAATCAAAATACATTTTATTTTAACTTCCGGATTTCCCCTTATCTATTTCCTCCATACAATCTCTATATATTTCATATAAAGCGAATAATTTCATTTCAATCAATTAGGGAATAATTTTATCTCGAAGATCAATAAATTTTAGTTGATAAATAATTTTACGATTTTCGTTTATTGATATAAACAATATTTGCCAAGTTTTATTTTAACTCTTATATATATATCGTCACTGAAACAAATCATTTTTTATATTTTTATTTCTCACAACATAAGTATTTTAAATTGTAAATTAAATTGTGTATTAAAAATAATAAATTTTTTTTATCCTCATTAAAAACGTTTTAAAAATCTCATATAAGATAACTTTTTTAAACAAATATGATTTAAATCTTCAAACAAGCTGTCTTAAAATAAAAAGTTTAACTCGTAAAGTTGTGTGTTTATGAAAATTACAAAATTGCGATCATTTAATTGATTAAAAAACAATACAGATATAAACAACAAGAATTGATTTTACCATATTAAATAAGCAATATAAACATAAATCAAACGCTGTGAAACGATTGTTATTAATGCAATGAGAGTCGAAATCTGCCAAATTCGAGGAATAAAAATCTTTAAAACGATTGATTGAATTTATAAAAAAATTCACATAAGTGAATACAATAAATAATCAATCTGATATTGCCTGACCTAACTCTTAAAGAAATATATGTTTTTAAATAAAGTTTAAGTTCAACTTTTTCAAACTATTGAAAATTAAATTTTATTCCTGTATGTAATCAATAACATGCAATTTAGATACGACATTATGAAGTTGTTAATTTAGGGTTAATCTTTGATATCCCGTAATGAAAAATTAATGAAAATTGTTCCACTATAACATAATTAAGATTTTTTTTTCAACAATATCTGAAAAATCGTCATTTTTACCGTCGCAAAATTTAAATGTATACTATTCTCATTCATTATTTTAAAAATATTTTAAATTATTAATAAATATTTATGTCATGTTTGCCAGTTATAACTTTGCATCTGAATATTCGCACTCTTGAGTTGAGATTTGAATATGAGTACCTGGGAAATCGCAAAAATTATGCCTCATTAGACATATTACATTTCTAATAAAATATTTAGTGCTTCAAAATAAATATTCATTTCATTTTATTATCTTACCTATTTCGCTCACTGAAGTTCACTAAAATTCGCATCTCAATCTCTGGATCAGATGAGTTTTTAAAAAATTGAAATAGAATTATAAGTAAAAATGCGATTTTTTAAAAATTGTGACGTCATTTTCTGTTCAATTCTTTTTAAAAAGCTATTTGTAATTGTAATGCAAATATAACATCCGTAATACTGTTTGGTAAAATTCCCATTATTCCCCTTTTTTCTTCACCAATGGAAGTAAATCGATTGCCATCAATGTAAAGAAATTCCATAAAGAGCTTTAAAAATTAAAATATAAATATAAAAATGGGATTATTTTTAAAGATAGCGAGTGTGGGCATATCTACAAGTAAACTACTTTCATTTAAAAAAAATAATTATCGAAATCTGTTTAATAGAAATAAACATCAGGCCAGATGACTAAAAAACAGCCTTGTCTTTTGAATATGATGTAGATAGTAAATTGCATTTTATTATAGTGTATGCAATAGGAGCAAAATAAATAAAAACTAACAGATTTTTCTAAATTATAAACATATTACATACCAGTTGTGCTATCTTTTGGTTAACAATTTCAATGGCATAGGGCGTGTAAGGTTTCAAACTTGTCAAAGTGACATAACAGTCCCAAATAGCCAATTTTAACTTTGTTTTCGAATACCCAGATCTTGGCGCAATAGTATACAGTACTTCGAATGCAATATAGTAGCCAAAATCTTTTGTGTGTTCCTGTAAATGCTACCTACTTTCTATCATACAGAAAGTAACTTGTAGTAAACGTGTATCAATTTCATTAAAATGTGAAATAGTTTAATAGTAATGTAACGCGCCCGAAACAATGTTTCCCTCTATGCCATTATGTAATACTTTTGCGCGGCTCTGTAAATGAATAAGGAATATTCTTTGCACCACAAATTGGACAGAATGTATATTTTAGTATATACTTCATACATGTATTTAAATTTTACTATGTTTGAATAAGTGTAACATCCTTAAATGCACTTTAAGTTATTTTTTCTCATTAGCCGTAATGTTACGGAATACTTTTGAATGTCCGAGTAATTAAACTACATATCCGATTTCATTAAAACTTGAAATGAGTCTAAAAATTATGCAACAATTATGCATTTTAAATTTAAAATGATTCGGTTGGGTAGTTTTTGCGTTATTGTATGCGAATGATGACAATAGGTGCTACGTATTTATATAATTACGAACGCACAAAAAATGGCTTTATAATTTAGTTAAAGAATTTCCAATAATTGAATCTCCGCGTGAAATCCCAATATTCCAATTGAAAAGCGAAGCTTTCTAATGTACCTTTACTCTTTGCATTACACAGTTTACATGATAAAATATCTGTATATTACATCAAATTCACTTTAATGTGTTTTAACAAATTACAAGCTCTTCCTGTTTTACAAACATTACATGATTTCAGCCTAATCTTAATGTCTCATAATTATTATGCAATCTATTCCGTAACTATATCGCGTGTAATTAAACTGTATGAACTTGTAATTGTTTGCGAATCACTGCAGCTGTCCTTTTAACTTTAGTGATAACTAATTTAATAATATGAGAGTACATACATTGTGCCGGCCTGTCTTATCGTTCTGACATTACGATATTAATCATGTAAGGCATTTGTTAACATAAAGTTATTACAGTTAAGATATTATATTACGTCGAAAATGAATTTATAATAGATTAATTAGCAAGCTTATTATAAATTCATTCTGTAGTTATATTTTTCAAAATACATAGAGAAATTTTTATGCATTATTAAAAGTTTGGGAAATTTGATATCAAGGTTCGTAACGGGTCCTGGAATTTCATGACTAGGAAATTCATTAACCCCAGCATTTTGTTATAAAAAATCTATCATTATTCAAAACGAATTTTCCCGCCTTTAACTACGCTTATTTTTCAGTAAATAAATGCTGGTATTTCACCTGGAAAATAACAATACCTGTACGAACCATGGATATGTAAAAACTTATTTAAAGTCACAACTGGGCCAACAGCAAAACAATCCATCCTTGAAATTGGTTCGATATTAGAAGAGGATTGAACTATTACTGTGCAGTGTTTTATTAATACTAATTTTAAAAAATTGACTTTATAAAGACTATATTTTCAATGTATATTTAACTCTTTTTGGTGATAAGGACTAAGGCATATTTACATAAATTATTATATTCGTCACAAATTTTTAACACTATTCTCATAAAATATTCATGTTACATTGTGAGCATTTAATCATCTGTTTGTTATTTTATTTTATTTTATTGTCCCTCGAAAAAGTCCAATACGGATATGATGTTGTTAAAAATTGCAATCCTTAAATACTGAAAAAAAAAAAAAATCTGTAAAGTTGCTAAACTTTTCCTAAGAAATTGGGATTCCGAGAATTTTTTTATGTAACGGTAACAGCAAAAATTCATCTAAACGATTTTGTTACATGAATTTTTGCTGTTACCGTTACACAAAAAGTTCTAGGAGTCCCAGTTTCCTAGAAAAGGTTTAGTAACTTTACAGATTTTTTTTACAGTGAAAGGCCCCATTATGAGTTATATCCTGTCTTTGTAATGAGTAAAGTTGTTTTAATAAAAAAATTACTTTTTATGTATGAAGCAATCTTTACAGCTCTACTAATTAGTACTTTTAACTTGTGTAGAAAAAATAATTGAAAAAAAAAACTTAAGTATTTAAACAATAACAATAATGTGGCATCGGACATATAAATTAAACTATATGAACGTGTTTGATCTTATATATATATATATATATATATATATATATATATATATATATATATATATATATATATATATATATATATATATTAATGCAAAAGGAGATTAATCAAATTTTCGTCTTTGAATTTACAGATTTTTTTTTTTTTTCAATAAGATTTTAATTTTACTACCTTTAAAAATTATTACTATTTTTTTTAATGCAGGTATTTTATATTACGTTAAAGGCTGTCAATTACGAGGAAACAATCTATGTTAATAAAAGAAATATATTTGTCTATGTGGGGAGACTAGGATAATCTAGCGCACTTAGAAGACTGGAAATAGTCCAAGGCAGGTCCTGATGCACAACAACCTGTATCTAAATTAATAATAATGATACAATGCAAATCATTCTAAAGAAAACAATTTTGGGCCCAAAATGTAATAAAGCTGCAAACACACACAAAGTTTTCAGTTCAACTAAGGCGGCGCGTTTGATGTTAACTAGTTTTCCAGTTCAACTTCAATCCAAGTGTAGGACAGGAATCTTTCCCTTCAGTAGGGTTTAAGATAGTTATCTTCCTGGCCATTGTATCTCCCCCGTTTTCTATTGTCAGTAAACGGCAAATGGGAAATAAAGAAAAGGGAGTTTCAGGAATTCAGTTCAACTTTAGAGTAGTTATGTCGGTTTTAAGCTTAATGATCATCAATTGATTATTCACTTCCTGTAACTCATCAAGACATCTCCCGCTCACTTGATGAAGCAATGGCAGTACTTCACTGGGACTACTCAGATAAAGATAGATTTAGCTATGATATGGTCACAATGGTATCGTCTTCTACTCACTCTCTCCACTACGACTTTCCTTACCAGTCAAGTTCCTTTCAAGTTCAAGTCAGCCCTTTCTCATCTTTGTACGCGCGGGGATGTAGGCTCTTGCTTCTCATTACTTCTTCATTGTGAAAAAGAAAAAAAAAACCTGTAATTCTACAGACGTAAAGTTTTGGAAATCTGTATATTTACTAAAATTTTATTTATATACTATACAAAAAAAAAAAAAAAAAAAAAAAAAAAAAAAAAGATGCAAGCTTATAAAACTAGTTTTTGTCGAACGACAGAAATCTGTAGCTTTTGGAAAAGTATATACTAAAATGACAGTAGTCTTATTAAAATTTTATCTGTAACCCGGGTTGGAGTTACATAAAAATGCTCTAGGCATCAAGATTTCCAAAAAATTCTCAATAATCTTACAGATTTTATGATTTATAGTGCAAACGTGTATAATGTTACATGAATTTTTGTCGTTGCCGTTGCATATAAAGTTCTAAAAATCTTGTAAGTTTGTATACATTAACTAGCAGACTTCGCCCGCATCGCTGGTCAGTTTTTCTAAAGAAACTTTAAATCAAACGAAATTTTTATATGATATTAATTTTTAGTTATATATAATATTTTAGACTGCCTGTCATGGGTGAAAAGTCAGTCATCTAAACGGAATGTCCAATGTTAGTCACCGATGAATGTCGTAACGCTCAACGTGTTAACACTTTTAATCACATAAAAATTCATTCAGCGGAACCTTTAAAATAAAACCAAACTTTTGTGATTGGGTTCATCTGATTTAAAACATGTCCATAACTAAAATATGTTATCAGTTGAAAAATAACTACAAAATCGGATTTTTAAGGAATTTTTTTAAAGTTCGTTCTTTTTTTTAGCCCCCTTAGGCGTGGAATTTTCGAAAATCCCGTCTTAGCGACACTCGACGTTATAAGAAGTATTTTTACCTCAATTTTCAAGATTTTTGGTTCGGTAGATTTTTTTGTGCTGTTATTAATACGAAATCCAGACTTTCTTTTATATATATAGATAAGGATTGAAAATTTCAGATTTTTGCGCCGAAGGCATCGCCAAATTAGGAAAATTTGAAGTATCTCACGAACTACTGGTTTTAAAATAATTTGCTTGGTACCATTTGATTCAGCATGAAAAAATACACTAAAATATGTTATCAGCTGAAAAATAACAACAAAATCCGATTTTTAAGGAATTTTTCAAAAGTTCGTTCCTTTTTTACCCCCCCCCCCTTAGGGGTGGAATTTTCGAAAATCCCGTCTTAGCGGCACTCAACGTTATAAGAAGTATTTTTACCCCAATTTTCAAGATTTTTGGTTCGGTATATTTTTTTGTGCTGTGATTAATACGAAATCTAGACTTTCTCTTATATATATAGATTTAAGAGCCATTTTCATAGATTTTTTTTAAAATCATGTTTTGTATACAAAACTTGGTATATGTTAATAAATTTAAGAAATATTGCAAATATTTTGCATCATAACACAGGTAAAAGATTTGCAAAAATAATTTTGAAAAAAAAAAAAGTGAAATACATTTAATAGATTTCGTTATAAAAAGTTTGTCATAAACGCAATTTCTTTTTTTTTTAAATTTGACTAAATATTGCCTGAATTTATAAAAAGTTAATTAAAATTCCATTATAAATTTATATTAATTGATAGTTTTATTCCCCGTTTTAACTAAAAACACATGTATTTTACAAAATTTTCATATAAAAAAAAGACCTTAAGGTAGGCAACATTCGCGAGGGTTAGGTTCAGACTCGCGAAGACCTCCACGAATGTGAAAATCGCCAATGTTGAGATTATCTTCCTGTAGCATAAAACGAGCCTGAGATTTTATTTTAATGGAAAAAAAATATTTGAAACGTATAAATATATTTCTTAAGCATTAAATAATACATGCTGTAGATATATTTGAATAACTATAAACATAGTATACAAAGTGTAACTACTAGTTGATGGGAGAAAAAAAAAAATTGATATACAATTATTTGTAAGAACGAATCTTTTGTTTATGAATTTCCACATAAAGAAATAGCTGTCCCCCAATTTATTTTTAAATTTGAGACTCTTCTGTCCACATCAGTTAAGGTTCCCATTCCATTGTTTTCTCAATAAATTATTGTTGAAGTTTTAAGATTTCAATGCAATTATTGTAGGAAACTTTCAGTTTCAATAAAAATTTTAAACTGAAAAAATAGAATTATTTAAATTTTCTAGGAGTAATTAATCTATATTTTGTCTCAAAATATAATAGAAGTTCTATAGAGCGGGAGGCGGCAGCACAGATGATAGCCTCTCGAATTCAGGATTGAATTTCCCGAATTAGTCAAAACTGGATTCGCATATGAAAACGCATTCGGTTTGCCAAATCATATCTTGATGGAAAATATCTGAAAACCCTATTTTAGAGGCTGATTCGTAAGTTTAGAATTGTGTTTTTCTTTTTCCAGTCATCCATGTTTAGATACTTTTCGGAGCAGAAAAACACAATGGTGAACCTACGAGTCAACCGCTAGAAAAAACTGCGGCTATAACGCATGTAAATAAGGTAAGTAAGAAAGTTTTTTTAAAGCTAATTTTCCTTTTACACTTATTTTATTTTGAACAAATCTATAATTTACATCAGCTACTTATCAATAACACCTAAAAAATTATAGTACATTTCAAGTTTTACGGAACACTCTATAAAATAAATTATTATTTTTATTACGTATGATTCTAGAATAAAAATTATAAAACAAAACGGTTTATCCAATTTTTTAAAAAAATACTTAAAAATTCACGACTTGGAAGTAAATTAACTTAATTAATATTTCCCGAGCCGCCTGAGTGCTCATAAATCAACGCCATGCCTGTAATAGCCTGGCATTTATAGAAGTGCTTTAAAAATGAACCGCCCTATCTATTCTGCCTATTTATAGAGCAGACATTTCGAATTCTTTTATCCCCGTTTTATGACAAATAAACTAGAGAAGCAACCCGAAACAACCTATTTACGACCTGACGTACAATGAGAAAGATTGCATTTGACGTCGTCTCATTACTCAGATTATGAGGGTAGACACTTTGTCGGAAACAGATCTTTTTCTTGTTCTCATACAATAACAAACAAGACTAATCTGCGGCCAGTTTTGATTCATTCGTCGAACAGTTTTTTACTGTAGATTCAGTTTCATCCGGTAAGAGTTTCCGATATCCGAAAAAAAAATATTGTTTTACGAGAGTCACTGAAAGTGTTTATTTTCTGGAATTCATTTTTTCGCAACTAAGTTGAAAAGCTGTTTTAAAATCTGTATTTTTGTCAGAAATAAAAATATAAATCAGTAAATAAAAATATTTACTTTGCTTCAATAAAATTATTATTACTAGTAATTATCATTAGGAGGTCTTGAATATCAAAAAGTAATAGGTCTTGGTTACTTTTAACTTCACAAATTCCTCTTATGATAATTTCGCTGATCAATTTTTCAATATTTTCATCAGAAAGAAAAAAAAAACAGGAAAAAAATGAATTATTGCCTGTTATCGGTAGTGCTTAAACATCCAGAGCCGACGATCATTGTCAGGCCCGATGGAGAGAGGATTCACTTTTTGTATGTATACAAAAAATTATCTAATGTACTCAGAAAAAGAAAATTAATACATATTTCTGTTATTAACTTTGTATTATGTAAAGGGTATCTTTTTTACTGATGTTGAATACATTTTTCTTCAAAAGTAATATTTAATTTTTACTTCTTGAATATCATCAATTATAAAAACTCCGAGAGAAAAACATTATATTTTCTTAGAAACAAAACACATTACCAATGACAAAAAAACTAACTCATTAGAGTTAGTTATGTATCTGTATTAACAGATACATAATGACAGTCAAAAGTCCAGTAAAGAAAAACGGGCGAGAGTTCCAAAGATGTAAGTTACAGAAAACAGGAAGAGTAACTGCAAAATATTTAGTTTATTTAGTTCTTTGCATTCGTACATTTTCAAGCTTCGAAAGAAAAAGTTTTGGAATATTAAAACGAGAATAGAAAACTGTTTAAAATCTTTATATCAGCAGTTACATATTCTAATAATAAGAGCTTGTGTTCCAGGTCCACATGTTTAGGAAGAGATCTAAAATTCATATTTTACCCTCTCTTTGACGATATAAATTAATGCAAATTTCCATTTATAGATTATAAAAAAAAGGTAAACTAAACTATCCCAGTGTTCTTTCTAATGAGAATGAAATGTTATGTAATCTTCAAAATTGCAAGAAAAATGGATATTACACCAAGCATATTTCATTCAATCACTTGTGCTTAAAATGTTATTCTAAATAACATATAACGTACAATATTTTAATTTCCCATAATTTTTAATGCATTTTTGTATCTATTGATTAGTATATTGTTTTAGCATAAAGCCACAGATAACATTTTAAAACTGAACATAGAGATATTTGTAATGTTGAAAATTCAATTTTCTTTAGATAGGAACACCAACATGGCCTGTGTGCTCTAGGCTCTACAAAGAGCTGATCAATCTCTGATTTTTATTTTTATTACTAGGCAATATTAACAATATATAACAAATTCGTGTGAGACATGTCTTACAAGGATAGGGCAAACTTTAATAATAACAGATTTTGATTATATTTATATATTAAGAATAGAGGCGCCTTAGCCTCATGTTCAATGGATTACTCTCGTTTGTTCTCTAGAAACGAGTATGGGGGAGGGGGGGTCTAATATTATAATACAACTTAAGTACTTACTTTATAAGGTAGTTTTGGCATAGGCGTAGCTCATTGGTCCGAGGGCCTCCTGCGTTTGGTTTTTCTTATTGTTTGTTTTACAAATATACTTGTAATTATAATTTAATAAGCTCATAGTTAATTAAAAATTGTGAATCAATTTTAATGCATTTATTTTTAATTGTATCTAAATCCTTGCATGAAACATCCTAAAACTATTTTTTTTTTTTTTATGACTTTTAAAATACATTTCATATATTTTTTAAACTGTTAATTTAAAAAAAAATTACTTGTAACATATAATTCGTATATTCTTTGTCGATGTAATGATATTTAACAATTGTGTCAATTCGTGAATTTGAAAAAACACCATTTATATATTGCCTCAATAAGGGATATACATAGGATGATAATACTGCTCTATTTTCAAATTAAAAAACATAATTATATTAAAAAGTAGCATAAGAGTTAAATTACAACCTCCTTTTTGCATATTGAAGGTTTATAATTTTCTAATACGTATTATATGCTTCACTTTGAATTGGTTTGAGTTCCTTTATCTTCTTATTTGCATTTATTTTTGTCATTGCTTGAGGGCGCCACAAAAGATTTTGGACTTTTTGCTAATCGTAATAAATTCACTTTTTTTAAAAATTTCTTTAAATGTTGAGAAAAGTTTAATAATGATTAAAAAATCAAAAAGTTAAATAATTAATGTACGATTAAAAATTTTTAAATTGAGATTTTAAAATTATAATTACATATATATTTATAAAACTATTAAGGAGAAAACAAATGTAGAACGTTTAGATCCTTCAGTATTTACATTTTATTAATTTCGTTTATTAAAGCAATACCTAAAGGATGTTTCTTAAAAATCACGAATTGACACAATTATTCAATATTATTACACCAGTAAATAATAAATGAAATACGTTTTAAAAGTCATTTTTAAAAAAATAACCGTTTTATATAACGATTTAATGACAAATAAAAAAATAAAAAAAATACGTTATAATTATCTTTGATGCACAATTTTTAATTGACAATGTGTTTATTAAATTTCAATTATAAGTGTATTTATAAAACAAAAACAAACAAGCATAGCGCGTTCCAGGATCTAACCCGAAGCCGGATCAAGGAGCTAACGCTCTATTGAGTGATATACCAACTAAAGTACACCAACTAAAAAGAGTATAGCACAGTAAGTACTTAAGTTGTATTATAATATAGACTCTTCTGTTTCTCGAGAACTAAGGAGCGTTGTATAAAATCCATTGAACCTGGGGCTAAGGGGCCTCTATCTTACAACAGATGTAAAAATAATCAAAATCTGTGATTTTCGATGTTGTCCTCTCCTTGTAAGTACAATAGAATCTGCTTCTTATGAAAGAACCGCAAATTAGAGGCTTGCCTGGGCTGAAATTTACAAGTTCGATGTATAAACTAAAATTTCAGCTTGGCCTTTCCCGTTTGAATTTTCGCAGCTCACAGACCAACATGGCAAGTCCATAAATTAAGAAAATAAAGCCTAGACCACTCAATTTCTACAAAATAAAAAATAAAATCTTTTTTTTTTTTTTTCACAATTTACAATTTAGATTCTTTTAAAGATTATCGTATACATAGTTATACGAAAATTTCGTAGCATATTTCAGACTCTATTTCCACAAGTCATGTAACACAGAATTAGTGACGATTCTCGAAAATTCAGCAATAGATAAAAACTGCTATTGCATAAAACAACAACCAATAAAAATAACAATCTATTCTATAATTATACCACAGAGATGTTGCACGAAGCAGCACACCGCTAAGTTAAAAACAGTAATTTCGCAACTTAAGATTACAGAGTGATCGTAATGCCTTGAAAAGATCGATAAATCTGCTATCGATCGCAATGATTTGTTCCTGACGATTTGACGTTTGAAGAGATTCAGAAAATAAGGACGAACGATAGATTGAGACAGTAGCCTTCAATATCAACTTACATCTATAATTCAGATTGGCGAGTGGTCATTGAAACACAGAGGCAAAAATAGAGGAAATTACCAGTATTTTTCTTATGAGCAAATGGATGATATCTAATATTATTTAATTTAATTAAAATGCATTAAAATTACAGACAATACACATAACTAAATTAAAAACATAAAGGCATTAAAATAATTTCATAAAACGTTTCGGATTCTTTCTAAATCCCTCATCAGTTATTTCAACGTATAAATCAATCAGATTTTAAAAACCAACATCTAAAAAAATCACAACGAACTGCCAAAAAAGAAAAGCAAAGTTATAGTTAAATGAGAAGCGAATACTCAATTGGTATCGATGCAGCTTCATTAATTGAGAATATATTTGTTTTCGAGAACCAGGCGTCCAAAAAGAAATACGACTCATGTAATTGTTACAGTTGGACCTAATTAAGAAGCAATTTTCACAATCATGAAAATGGTCTGCCTTTATGGAGTGAATAACTATCTTGGAATTTAAATTCTTATTCATGAAAACCTGATAAATCATGAAATAACTGATGAGGGATTTAGAAAAAATCCATAACGTTTTATGAAATTGTTTTTATGTTTTAAATTCAGTTACTTGTATTGCCGGTGATTTTAGTAAATTTTAATTAAAATACCAGTATTTTCTTATAGAAAAATATTTTGATTAATATAGAAAAATAAAAAAGGGGAATTTCTTTTTAACAAAATGCTTGTATTTAATAACTTTTTCATTGTGTTTTTCCCTGACCACTCGCTATTTTGTAATAGTACATGTTCTCACCATGGAAGTAATATTTGCTAGTGTCCGAGATGGGTTCGCAGACCTCGTATTTTGGGGAGGAGGGGGGGGGTTGGTTAGAGGCTTCAAGCAGAAGTCCCTCTGGCATTGTTAGGGCTTTGGCTGTCCACCTTATGAGTACAGGTAAAAGGGGCCAAAAATATGTAATTGATAACAACTGGTAGCCATTTACAGCTCATATTCAAAATATTAGAATAATTACCTTTTTTTTTAGAAATTGAAAATATCGTTTGGTAATTTAATGTCTTTTAATAAAAATATGCAAACGATATTTTTATTAAGAACTTATTGTTGATTAAACTTACTTGTTATCTTAAATTTAATATCATTTTTGAAAAGATTAATTGCAAAAAAATTATTTTGAAAAGTCAAAATATTAGAATATTTATTCAAGTGGTTCAAAATATTAGAATATTTCACATTAATTCTCCTTTAATTATTACCAATTCTTAACTGGTGGCATCATTGATTAAATTCAAACTATTTTATTTAAAATCAGTATTCTTTTTTGCAGTTTGTTTCTTTTTCGTCTTAAAATGGGCCGTGTGAGTGATATTCCTGAATCTACTAAACTTTGTATGGTTGATTTGTATCGGCACGGTAAAAATCAATGTTTTATAGCGAATTATTTACATTGTTCGCAATCGAGCGTTAGTAAAATACTAACACAATATTCAAAAATTGGAAAATTTCAAAATAATCACCGAAATGGTGGCCGAAAACCAAAAACATCTGCTAGAGATGACAGGAAACTGAAGCGTATAGTTAAGAAAAACCGTTTTAAAAGTGTGCGATTCTTGCACCGAAAATGGAAAGAAGAAGGAATTGAAGTTTCTACATCGACAACATTAAGATGTCTCCATAAATTTAAATTTGAATCTCGTGTACCGAAAACAAAACCTCTCATGACTGCAAGACAAAAGCGTATAAGATTGAATTGGTGTAAATCAAGACGTTTATGGAGCAATGAAGATTGGAAAAATATATTATTTAGTGATGAAAGTATGTTTTGTGTTTCATATGGTAATCAAGGTATTCGAGTTTGAAGAATGAAGCAAGAAGCATTTGATAAAGAATGCCTTAAACGTTCCGTAAAATTTGCTGCTAGTGTCATGGTTTGGGGTTGTATGAGTGCAGAAGGATCTGGAAAGTTATGCATCGTCTACGAAAAGGTTAACTCTCTGATATATCAAGAAATTTTAGAATATTACATGATTCCATCATCAGAACATTTATTTGAAGATGATTTCATCTTTCAACAAGATTTAGCGTCCCCGCATACCTCGGTGTCAACTAAGAATTGGTTCCGCCAACGCAACATTAAGGTACTTCCTTGGCCACCAAATTCGCCAGATCTTAATCCCATCGAAAACTTATGGTGTATAATGATCTTCAAGAAAACTTCAAGAAAATCCTCCTTCAAGTAAAACTGAGTTAGTGGCACGTATAAGGCCTATTTGGGCTAATATTGATAAAAATGTTTGTAAACACCTTGTATATAGTATGCAAGATCGATTGTACGCTGTTATGAAAGCTAAAGGGGATGCTACAAAATATTAACTACCATTTACTTCATATTCATAAGGTAATATTGTTGCGTAAAATAAAATATTCTAATATTTTGAACCAATCTAAATTTTATTCTAATATTCTGGTGTGTTTAAGGAAGCTGTATACCTAATTTATTGTGCTGTATTTTATATTTTATAAATGTTAAAATCTTATCTAAACATTCCAGATTTAATTTATAAGAAATTTAATTGCATTTACTTAGTATAAAAAATAAATAAATGACAAATAATTTTTTCTTATTACTTTTTCTCAATTATTCTAATATTTTGAATATGAGCTGTAGAATAACTTTAAAATTACTTCATTTGGGTTACAGGAAAAAATATCTTATAAAGCCACATATATATATATATATATATATATATATATATATATATATATTTCTTTTTTTATAACAGGAAAAAGGGGATTTCAACTCAGGGGAAATTCAAGTCTTTTGCACTTGATCTAGTAGGGTATCGCTTTATGTATTTGTTTTTATTTAATTTAATGATACCTTTCGCACAACCACTTATTATAGAGTAGCGGTGGATTTTGTGAATAAAAAGTTGAAAATTACATTTTATGAAACATCACAACTTTATTACTTGTACTTTACGCCATACATTCACACAAGTCAGTTTCATAGATAGTTATTGAGTTAGATAGTTATTTAAACCGTAGTTAATTAAGGATTAATACTAGGATCTTTAAAAACTTATGAGAGCTCTAAAATGTTACGTTTTTACATAAAAGAAGGGATTAATTTCATTGCAATTACAAAGTCTTACAGCATCTTTTGAGAGTTGAAGGAAGGGGGGTGACCAATATCATATAAAAATTCGAATAATGTAATCACATCAAAATCGCTTGAAAATTGGGGAAGACGAAAAAAAAAAAAAAAATCAGCAACTTCCTTTAGTCAGTCACCGGAAAAGGGTGCACATATGGGTGCTCGATAATCAACAAATGATACCGATTAGTTCTCACATATTCTATAAAGAATTTTTATTTTCTCTCTTAAGCATGTTGAAACTCACATGCAATAATATATTCTGAATTTTATATATCTTTAAAGCTCATCCGTTTCAAAATAATAAATTCTTCTTCGAAAAAATTAAGTCAAACCAGAAAGAAAGTTGTTAAATCAAATGTAAAACAACTAGTTAAGCTTCTGAGAATCCTTTTACATTTTTTTTTTTTTTTTTTTTTTTTTCTGAAAATTTGCGCTTTTATCAAGATAAACATTTTTGTTTCGTTTAAAAATTTTGGCAAAATGTTCTATCTTTTGAACATGTTTTCTTCTATACAGCGTCGCTAAAGTAATTTCCGAATGTGCCACCATTTTTACACCAATTACTAGCAGGTGCTGCCTCTGAAGTGTGCCTCCATTCATCAGTGTCTAGGTCGGCGGCAGAGTTATTTTTTGATGTCCTTTTAAATATGGAAGTCTAATAAGAGAGATAGTGAAGAAAAATTTCGATCTTTTATTTATTTTCTTTTCCGAGAAATTAATCTCACAACTCCAACGAAGGCAGATGTTACATAATTCATAAAGTTACACAAGGTTAAAGAAAAGTTTTTACTTCTGCGTTTCCCTCTTGGCAGCTTTTCGCTTCTTCATGGTTTTTAACGAGATCTTAATTATATGCGCCATATCCGGTGGTATATTTTAAAATTTATTAGATTAAGAAAATCATAAGAAAATCCTATTATCGGTACATTTTATGATTTTTAATGATTCGTTCCCTTTATGGGGGTTTTTTCTAATAGTAATATTAAAAAATGTGAGTAATGATATACAGTACAAAACAAACCTTGGTATGAAATCATTAGTCACTCCAGACTTTTTTCATAGGGTCCCGTTTTTGTGAAATTGCGAAGATTTTCTTATATTTGTGGAAATTCTAGTCATAGTTTTGTGAATTTTAAATTATTGATATCTTCATATTCTATCCTTCGTAGAAAAAACCTCAGTAATATGTTCTTTGGTGAGTTCAACTGCTTATTTACAGACCAGATTTTTTTTTTAAATGACTAAATTTGTGAAAAGTTTAATTTGAAGGTGAAAACATTCTGTGAAAGATATATTTAACAGACAAATAATTTTGCAAAGGTCCTGTTTTGGTTGGTTGGTTGATTGTATGGGGGTTTTATGGCACAAAATCCCGTAGGGGACATTCTGCGCCAAAAAAGTGTACTAAAAAGAGCAAAAAATGATAATGAACAAAAAAGGAAGCTATCTGGATGGGGAACCCCATCCAGATTTAGTCAGACAACATTAGAAGAGGTCCTGTTTCGCAATAAAATATTTTGTGAAGGGTCCTGTTTGGAGATTAAAAAATTTTGAAGGATCTTCGTTTCAGATAAATTATTCTGTGAAGGATCCCTTAAAAGACCTAAAATTTTTCTAAACATATCCCTGGAAAGTTCTATATTTCAAAGTTCTATAAAACAAAAGCAAATTATTGTAGTAACCTGTTTAATATTTTATTTTCAAGCATGTTTCAAACAATTTTACTTAACGCATTCAAGACGTTGTACATGAGCTTCATGTGTCGCATGTAAAATATCGAGTCTGTTCGTTGCAGATCATCTCAGTTGTTATTCCTCCTATAACCTCAGTGATTCCTCGTTCTGGTTCATCAGTATCACGAAAATTTGTTGCGTAACCCTCTCTTTGACGAACCCCAAGTTGTGTCGGGTGACTGTGGAGGCCAAATACATAGTCCACCTCTATCAATCTATCGTATAGAAAATGCTTCCTGCAGATAGTCTTGAACAATGAACCCCCAATATGGTGGTGCACCATGTTGCTGGAAAAAAAATTGTGGCTAAAAAACAAACTGTGTAAATAGCTTTCGCATTTGAACAACAATAGCACTTGCTACATACATGTTTTTGTTTTATAGAACTTTGAAATACGCTCAATAATTTATGCTCACCCAATATTATTTTCCTATTAAAACATGTTTGTCTTGGATCATACTCCGGAATAATAAAGGAACACACGAATGGAACGCCACGCCACCTCACATTCATTTTACTTTAACATTTTATACTATTTTATTATATTTTAACTTAATTTTATCCAAGTGTTTATATGTATTTTAATTCACGTGTTTGATAAAACTGTTCAAGAATTTCACGCAAGTAAGAAATTCACACTCTGAAAAATTGTACTTTTCAGCTAAGAACATCAGCAACTTTTAAAATATTTGATCGATTTCGATTTAAAAAAAAAAAAAAGTTTCCGAGACAGTTTTCAAGAAAACAGGTGTTAAAGTTCGTATATTTTCATTGGATTAAACTCAGTCTTGTCTTCACATAGTGATGTTTGTATCTAAGGTAAATACTAAAGAGCGGGTTGACCACTATTAATTTTATATATCCGGAGCTATCCGCCAAAAAAATAAGAGGGAAAAAATTAAAGACTTTCTATAAGACTTATGATTTAAAAAAAAAAAAAAAAAAATAATTGTAATTTAAGAAATTACCCCAACCATTTGAAAAATGTTTCACTCGATACATTCATCTATCATTTTAAGCTAAATACCAGTTGTTTTATTGTGTATTATCCGTGCCACTGCTATAAATGACTTTATACATGCTGCAATTTGAAGGTACGGTTCGTTTAAGTTATATCACTCTATTGTCGCCAAGCATAAAAGTTGGCGACGAAAGAAACATTTCAAACTATTTAACATTGTTGGTGCAAAAGTAATCATTATTAAAATACAGCTTTGGCATATACTGTTATACTTGTAAGACTTTGGCATATATTGTTTGATTTTACAGAGCAGAATTTTGGTGATGGAGGTTTTAAACCAAAATCGATCGCAGCACATGCATCTGTGAATGGGTCCATCAGACATCGAATCAAAAAAGTTTTTTCCCAGTTTTTCCCAAGCCGATTGCTTTTTAGTTTTCTTTTTAGGTGGTGGAAAATCAAGAGTAATAGCTATAACATTTTCCGGCTTGTTAGAATCACTATTGGCACTCAAATTTTCCTGGTTAGAACCGACCGATAGTAAAACGCCATGGCTAGTGGATTGGTCGCCCTGGCGACATGATGTTTTACAATTAATCGGTTCGGCATTAAATTGCTTCCTTTTTCGTGATCGCCTTTCAACACGTAATTGGTTTTCAGCGGCTCAATAATCTTTTGATTTTATCATTTTCTGCATTGAAAGACGTTTTTGCGCCAAACCAAATACAGTATTACTCAGTTATCCCGTCGACCAATTTCGCCAAATGATACGAATCGCCAAACTAATAAGCAACTTATACATGTTGACTAAATTTTTATTTTAAATAGCAAAAGAAGAAATAAAAATCACTTTATGATTGTTTAAGTACGCGTATTGTGTTTAATATCATTGAATGCGATATTCACGTTCATTCATTTCTTTGGCTTCGGCTTTTTCCGTATCTGTTAATTTCCGTCTACCCATTTTTAAATTTGTTAGTTTTCTCCTTTATTACAATGATTTTAACCATTTTAATTTACTATTCAAATAAAAATTCTTCTAAAAGTAAAGAATTTAATTTAAATTCAAATAAAAACTCTTCTAAAAGTAAAGAAATTAATTTAAATTCAAAAGTGACCACATCATTCAAAAGTGGTAACATCATTCAAAAGTGGTAACATCATAGGGTCCATTCTCCCGAAAACAACAACCATTTTTCAAATGGTTAAAAAAAACTGTCTGATAGTTACTTAAGTAAAATTATAAGAGATATGTTGTTGTTAGTTTCTAGCTTCAAAATAAAAGTTTAGTTCTGTGAATTTCGAAAGTTTCAGAAGATTAGTTTAAGTTCCCGGGGCTTCTTAAGCTTTTTCTTATACAATAAATGCGTCCTTAATCCTCTCATGTATAAATTATTTTTCATTATTCACAAAAAATCCTCTTTTTTATTAGATAAATAAAAACCTATTATAAAATAATTCTATTAATATGCTGCACTCTAGCTATTATCTGTCCATATATCAGAATAAATGAATGCTATTTTTTTTCCTTAATAATGCAATAATTATTTGTCCTCATATGAGGCCCATATGCATGAGAGGTTTAAAAATTTTATTTAAAAAAATTATTACTTATATTATGCATATTTTCTTAGAGTAAAATAAATAATTACAAGTTTAAAAGGAATACATTTTATTGACGAATGGAAAATCTTTAAAAAAGAGAAAAGGAAAGTGTCATTCCTCATTCTCTTTTCCAAGAAATATTTTTACTATCTAAAATTTATATAATAACTTTTTAAATAATAATTATGTTTATTTTGGATATCCCAGAAAATCACAAATAAACTGCGATTATGGCTGGAAGTATGCCATAACCAATGCATAACATCTGAGGCATTTCCTTTCTTGTTTGTTAATTATAGTTTTAAAAAGAGGTGTTTCTTTCGCACATTCAGACGGAAGTACAGTCTGCATTTCAAACTCATAATTATCCGGCTCCTCATCAAAAACTTTCAACCACGAGGGAAACGAATAAAATACGTTGAAAATAGATGACAGTTTAATAAAAAACGACTGCATACAAAAGAAAAATACCACCTTTTTCCGAAAAAAAAAAAAAAAAAAAGCGAGTCACACTTAAGGTGACAAATATGTTAACTACTCTTTAAAAAGAAAGACGAATCTCTAATGTATTTAACTCACATTTAAAAAAATAAATAAATAAAAAAATACAAGTCTATGATTGATATTAAGTGACATAAAAGCATTCTAATGTTTAAATAAAGTTCTTTTATTGCGAAAATGTTTATTTAGCGTAAAATAAACTTCGTTTCATTTTGATTTTGATATGTAATTTCAACAGCTTTTTTCAGAAAGTAACATTCAGGATCATTCCTTCGTAATAAGAGTTGCAGAAAATTTGTTCCTTATTTACGCGCATTAAGAGGACTCATTACCGAGACAATATTGTATTTTCTTGGGTTTACAATAGAAACATTCAATATGTATTCATACGCTGCATTGAAACTATTTATACGATAACAGAAAAAATGGGGAATTTGTTGATTTATTTATGTATCCGTCGCTTTCTAAGCTTTTTTGTAAACAAAAAATGCTTCCTTAGTATTTTATTTAAAAAGAAAAAAGTTTTTAGGTTACCTACATCTTCTTATAGTAAAATAAATACTTACAATTTAAACGGAATGGTATTGACAGGGACGAAGCTACAGGGAGGGGGGGATGTAGGGTTTGCAACCCCCCCCCCCCTCCATGTTCGGTATACTCATTACATTCGGTAAATTCACTTTCGTCTAAAACTTGTATTATTTCTTGCTGTACATATATTCCCCTTCTAAGAAATGGAAAAATATATTTAAAAAGTTATTACAAAGCATAAAACAATGTAAAAATATATTTAAAATATTTTCAGAATACTCATACCTCACATTCACAATATTCATTACATTCGGTAATTTCACTTTCGTACAAAACTGCATTATTTTGTGTAGTATTTTTCCCTTCTATGAATTTTGAAAAAAAAAATATTAAAAAAATTATAACAAAAGATAAAACAATGTCAAAACATACTTAGAACTATTAAATAGTTTTAGAATGTTCATATGTTACATTCGGAATGCTCATTATATTCGGTAATTTCACTTTATTCAATAATTGCATCATTTCACGCTGTATTTTCCCGTATAATAATTTTTTTAAATATTAAAAAAATTATTACTAAACATAGAACAATATCAAAATATATCCAATATCAGATCTTTAAACTAAAGTTTGAAAAAAAATGATACTTGCCAATTAGGGATGCAGCCTGTGGCCCGCGATGAGTTAATATGTGGGCCGCAAGATTTGTCAATTTATAACTGAAAAAAAAATTGCAATTTTTGTCGTAGATAGCAGGAAAAATCGTATATTTCGCCACTTTGCGATAGGAAAATTTAAAATTTCGAAAAGAATCACTCAAGAATCATAAATTTCGTTGATCAGGTATGGAACAATCTCGAATTTCGTTAAACGGCCACGGAAAAATCGCGAATTTCGTTGTTCGAGTGCGAAAAAAAAGCAAAGTTCGCCGATCGGGCACGTAAAAAATTCTAATTTTATCGATCAGGTATGGAAAAATCGCGAATTTCGTTGTTCGAGTGCGAAAAAAAAGCAAATTTCGCCGATCGGGTACGAAAAAATCACGAATTTTGTCGGTTAGTCTCGAATAATTTCACCTTTCGTTGATCAATCAAGAAAAAAATCTAAATTTTTCGATAATGGATGAAAAAATTGCAAATTTCGTTCAGGGGTTGCAGAAAAGTCGCTTGTTTTGCCTGTTTACCGCGCGAAAAAAACGCGAATTTCGTTGACCATTAACGGGAAAATCGAATATATCGCCTATCGAACATTAAAATTTCACGACTTTTGTGTATCGATCTTCGAAAAATCTCGAAGTTTGTCTATAGGTCTCCGAAAAATCGCGAATTTTGTCGTTCGAGTTCGGAAAAATTGCAAATTTTATTGATCGGGAACGAAAAAAATTACGAATACGGTCGATCGGTTTCGTAAAAAGCGTGAAGTTAATCGATCGGGACCGAAAAAATCGCGAATTTCGTTGATATCGCACGCAAAAATTGCCAATTTCAACGATCGGGAAAAAATATCCCGAATATGGTGGATCAGCTACGTGAAAAGTGCGAATTTGGGTAGTCGGATACGAAAAACTGGCGAATTTTGTCGATTTGCAACGAAAAAACCGTTAATTTCGTTGGTAGGGCACGGAAAAATTGCATATTTTGTTGATGATATGCAGAAAAATTAAAAAATTCTTTGAGCGGCTCCCAAACAATCGTGGGTTTTGTCAGTTTATCACAAGAAAAAAAAGATTGCATCAATTTGCTGCGGAAAAAAAATGCAGATATCGTTAATCAGTCAAGAACAGCAAATTTCATCGTTCGTGCGCGGAAAAATGCGTATTTCAAGAAAGCAAAAAGGCACTAATTCTGTTTACTGGGAGCGGAAAAATCGAGAATATAGTCGATCGTCTTCATAAAAAGCGCGAATTAGTCCACCGGGAACGTAAAAATCGCAAATTTTGTCGATCGAGAACGAAATAATCGCGGATTTCGTTGATATGGCACGCAAAAATTGCTACTTTCTTTGATCGGAAACGAAACAATCGCGAATACGGTCGATCGGTTTCGTAAATAGCGTGAATTCGGGCGATTGGGAACGAAAAACTCGAGAATTTCGTCGATTCAGAACGAAAAAATCGCTAATTTTGCTGATAGGACACAAAAAAACACGGAAAAATTAAAAACTTCTTTTAGCGGCTGCTGAACAATCGTGAGTTTTGGCAGTTTATTGTAAGAAAAAAATGACGGATTTCATCAATTTGCGGCGGAAGAAATGCAGATATCGACAGTCAGTTAAGAATGGTGAATTCCATTGTTCGTGCGCGGAAAAATGCGTATTTCATCGATCGAGGGCGGAAAGATATGTTAATTTCGTTAATTAGCATGGGAAAATCTCGAATTTTGTCGGTCAAGCGAAGAAAAATCGCAAATTTCGTCGATCACATGCGGAAAAATCGTGAATTTCGTCGGTCGGCTTCGCAAAAATCGCGAATTTCATCGATCGGGTGCAGAAAAATTATGATATATGTCGATCAAATGCGGAAAAATCGCGAATTTTCTCGATCGGCTTCAAAAATAGGTCTAATTCTTTCAATTAGCCGTGGAAAAATTACAAATTTTATTGATCGGACTCGGAAAAATCGGGAACTTTGATTATGAAAATCTTGTTGGTCAGCTCCTCTCTTGCCTTCGTTCAAAAATATCACATTTTTTATTCAGCATTAGCCACTTATGTTTGTTTTTTAGCACTTTTAACCAGGATATACGGGGGTATACGCCGTCTACCATCTGGATTTTTTAATTTCGTATACTCTCTGTTTCTCAAACAAAGCATTAGCGTACACCCTATCTATGAGCAAACGTGATGTAACGTATGCCCTCTGCCTATACCGTATGTTCTCTCTTTTTTACGACTACAAATCTGCTTTAAACGAAAAAAAATTCAGTCTATCGAAAAGTCAAGTTATTATTACATCTTGATAATATTCCTTGCGATATCTACTATACATACAAACATAAAAACTGTTGATATGTTCTTACCAACTAAATTGATAATTTTGGCTGGGTAAGTGAACATAGAGTAGTACCCGACACCTCCCTTTTGAGACCAAATTTTTTATCTCATTATAGGCCACAGATCACCTCCTTAAAATAAAATTCTCTTCGTGTTATTGATGTGGCCCTTGATCACTCAAACCTATTTGTTAAGTGGCCCTTCTCTTGAAAAAATTATGTATCCCTACCGTAAATACATTTATTTTCTCAGTGCTCATTTTAAAATATAATAAGGCATAAATATACAAGAGTAGACAATTAAAAAATTAAATCACAGTCATTCGGTGATTTTCAATTAACATTCGGTAAAACTATGAGTTTCCCCATCCAGAGCCGAGAGGCTTCATGCGTTCTAAACAGGGAGGTCACGAGACCCCCAATGAAGAGGAACCAAGTGACGCCCGGCCTCTGCGACAGCGCCACTGCCGACCAGGAACAACATGCAGGCGTACCGGGCACACGACCCAATTTTTTTTCATGCGGTACAATTTTTTCATTTTAACATTCGGTAAATTCGATCTCCACCCCCCCCCCAAACAAAAGGCTCTAGCTAAGTGACTGGTTATTGACACTGTCGTTCCTCATTCTCTTTCCAAAACATACCATTATTATCTAAAAATTAGATAATACCTTTTTAAACAATTATTATGTTTAATTTTGATATTTCAGAAAATCACAAACAAACTGCAATCATGGTTGGAAGTATGCCATGAACAAATGCATAACGGAGGTATTTCCTTTTTTGTTTTTTAATTATAGCTTTAAAAAGTGGGGGTTTTTTTCCATATATTCAGACGGAAGTACATTCTTCATTCCAAACTCATAATTATTCGGCTCCGCATCAAAAGCTCTCAACTACGAAGGGAAAAAAGAAAAAAATGCGTTGAAAATAGATGACAGTCTGATAAAACGACTGTATACCAAAGAAAACACCCCCTTTTTCTGAAATAAAAAAAGCGCGTCACACTTAAGGTGACAAATGTGTTAACTGCTCTTCAAAAAAGAGAGAGGAATCTCGAATGTATTTAACTTGCATTTTTTATTTTTTTAATACAAGTCCATCATTGAAATTAAGTGACATAAAAGTGCTCTAAAGTGTAAATAAAGTTGTTTTATTGCAAAAATGTTTCTTTAACGTTAAATAAACTTCGTTTAATTTTGATTTTTCTAAGCAATTTTAGCAGCTTTTTTTAGAAAGTAACATTCAGGAACATTCCTTCGCAATAAGAGTTGCAAAAAATTTGCTTGTTATTAACGCGCATTAAAGAGACTCATTAGCGAGACAAAATTGTATTTTCTTGGGTTTACAATAGAAACATCTTTAATTTAATACAGATATTGTTGTATATATATATATAAGTTGCACTGAAGATTTTTATCGCAATAGAAATAATGAGGAATTTTTTGATTTAGTTTATGTGTCTGTGACTTTAAGCCTTTCCGTAGATAACAAATGCCTCCTTGATGTTTTATTTAGAAAAGAAATAATTTCTTACATTATCTATATTTTTTTAGAGTGAAATAAATAAATATTTGAAAGTTTAAACGGAATGCATGTTATTGACATTGTCGTTTTTCATTCTCTTTCCAAAAATTATCCTTATTACCTAAAAATTAGATAATAACTTTTAAAACAATAATTATGTTTAATTTTGATGTTTCAGAAAATCGCATACAAACTGCATTTATAGTTGGAAATATGCCATCACCAATGCATAAAATCCGTTTTATTTCCTTTCTTGTTTGTTAATTATAGCTCTTTTTTTTTTTTTTTTTTTTTTTTGCATACATTTAGACAAAAGTATAGTCTTCATTCGAAAATCATAATTATCCGGCTCCGCATCAAAAACTCTCAACCACGAGGGAAACGAAAAAAAAAAAAAAACGCGTAGAAAAGTAGATGACATTTTGATAAAACGACTGTATACTGAAGAAAACACCCCCTTTTTCTGGAAAAAAAAAAATCGCGTCACACTTAAGGTGACAAATGTGTTAACTGCTCTTTAAAAAGAGAGAGGAATCTCGAATGTATTTTTAACGTACATTTTTTTTTCTTTTTTAATGTAAGTCCATCTTTGATATTAAATGACATAAAAGTGCTCTAAAGTGTAAATAAAGTTGTTTTATTGCAAAAAGGTTTTTTTTTTTTACCGTTAAATTATCTTCGTTTAATTTTGATTTTGGCTAGCCATTTCGTCAGCTTTTTTATAAAATAACATTAAAGACTTTCTGTAAGACTTAAGATTAAGAAACTGTCTGATAGTTAATTAAGTAGAATTATAAAAGGTATGTTGTAGTTAATTTCTATCGTCAAAATAAAATGTTAAACCTGTTGTTAGCTTTCGTTTTTTCAAAAACTAAAAACTAAAACAAAATCACTTCACCTTTTTCATTTACGTATAAAAAACATTTCATATTTATTTACTTAGAACAGGTGGCACAAATAAAAAATTAAAAAGTTGACATGTTTCGGTTCATTCATAAGAACCGTATTCATAACACATAAAATCAGTAGAAAACTAAATGACACTGGATATAAATATAATTTAAAAACTCAAAACACAAAACATTGCGCCCCCTATGATCGTGAATAGCCATTGCCACCGCGGCATATAAATATAATATATTTTGATCATATATTAAATTTAATATGTATAATATTAATATTAATAAAAGTAGAAAACTAAATGACACTAGATATAAATATAATTTAAAAACACAAAATATTGCGCCCTCTATGATCGTGAATAGCCAATGCCACCGCGGCTCCCCCTATTAGATTCATCCTCTAAATATTTATTAAGTAATTCTAACCACAAACTCGGAATGTCATAAGAATAAGAATCATTACAAACCCTATCCCTCCTAGAATATATCTCTATGGATTCACGGATGATTGATTCTCGGAATAAACTTGAACACTAATCTACTATCTTTAAAACAAATTTTAATCCCCCTCTTTAAAAACAATCTTGATAACGCAGTCTTATCCCTACCAAATTTTATGTCATATTCATGTTCTTTCTTTCTAACCCCAAACTTTCTACCTGTCATACCGATATAAAAATTAATATCCCCCCCTTCATTCACATATGGAATTTCATAAACCCCCGCTAGATCATCCTGTGGAACCGGATCAAAAGCTCTGTATAGAAGATGTTTTAACTTAGGAGGTGGCTTAGCAACTAATTCTATTTTAAACTTTTTTAATTTAGCTTTAAGCCTCTCAAAATTACCCTTTATATAAGAAAACGATAATCTTTTAACCCCAATCTCTTCCCCCTTCTCACATGCATTATCAACCAAATTACAATTAACCTGAGAATTATTTTTACCCCTATAATTTTTAACAAATTTATTAATTTTATCCTTTTTGTAACCATTCAACTTAGCAATATTAAAAATATAATTCAACTCCTCATACAAAAATTCATCAGAACAAATAATAAACGCACGATTAACCATGAACCGGAATGTAGAAAACTTATACCCAAAGGGTGAATACGCAGAAAATGGAATAATATGCTGACTAGCTATCCTTCCTGTAAACGTTCCTTTTTAACATAGAATTATATTTTGAATTATATTTGAAATTGAATTATATTGAATTATATTTTTAATATTGCTAAGTTGAATGGTTACAAAAAGGATAAAATTAAGAAATTGGTTAAAAATTATAGGGGTAAAAATAATTCTCAGGTTAATTGTAATTTGGTTGATAATGCATGTGAGAAGGGGGAAGAGATTGGGGTTAAAAGACTATCGTTTCTTTATATAAAGGGTAATTTTGAGAGGCTTAAAGCTAAATTAATAAAAAGAATATTGCCCAGTTAAACTGATGGCATTGAGCTCACAAGCTACGCATACTAATTGTACATTACAGCCTTGTATTTTCGTTAATTCCGTTCGAAAAAAAAATTAAGAAGGGGAAACAGCTCTCCCCTTTCTCCTTTTTTATACTTAATCATTGAACTTCCTAAACTATCAAGTATATGCTTTATCATATTAAAAAATCTATATCCAAAATTCAGAGCAAATCGGATAATTCTTAATAAAAACCCATTTAGCATTTATATAATTTAAGAGGAGTTATTCCCCTCTTTTATACTTAACCATTAAACTTCCAAAATTATTCAGAGATTTGAACGAAATCTGACAATTCTGATTGAAAAATCCATTTATGCAAGTTAAGGGGAGGGGCATTAGAACCCCCGTTCCCCCTGTTTATACTTATTCAATGAACACCTAATAACAGCCACGGACTCGCCTCATCAGAATGATCCTATATCTAAATGTTGAACGAAAACTGTTAATTCTGCATGAAAATCCCGTTTATATCAATTAAGGGGGGGGGGGCATGAGCCCCCCGTTCCTCCTGTTTATACTTATTCAATGAACACATAATAACAGTCACGGAATCGCTTCATCAGAATGATCCTATATCTAAATTTTGGATCCTATATCTAAACTGTTAATTCTGCATGAAAAACCCATTTATATCCATTAAGGGGAGGGGCATGAGCCCCCCGTTCCCCCTCTTATACATATCGAATGAACTCCAAAAACTAATCAGGGAAGCGCCTTATCAGGGTATACCTATACACAAAATTTCAAGTGGATCCGATATTTTTATCATGAGTTATCGCGTTACGCACGAACGCACGTACATACAGAACGGACGGGCACATAAGCTCTCAGGCTATGATAGCCTGTGAGCTAAAAAAGTTTAAAATAGAATTAGTTGCTAATCCACCTCCTAAGTTAAAACATCTTCTATACAGAACTTTTGATTCGGTTCCACAGGATGATCTAGCGGGGGTGTATGAAATTCCATATGAGAATAAAGGGGGGATATTAATTTTTATATCGGTATGACAGGTAGAAAGTTTGGGGTTAGAAAGAAAGAGCATGAATGTGACATAAAATTTGGTAGGGATAAGACTGCGTTATCAAGATTTTTTTTGAAAGAGGGAGGTTAAAATTTGTTTTAAAGATAGTAAATTAGTGTTCATTTCAAGTTTATTCCGAAAATCAATCATCCGTGAATCCATAGAGATATATTCTAGGAGAAATAGGGTTTGTAATGATTCTTATTCTTATGACATTCCGAGTTTGTGGTTAGAATTACTTAATAAATATTTAGAGGGTGAATCTAATAGGGGGAGCCGCGGTGGCATTGGCTATTCACGATCATAGGGGCGCAATATTTTATGTTTTTAAATTATATTTATATCCAGTGTCATTTAGTTTTCTACTTTTATTAATATTAATTTTATACATATTAAATTTAATATATGATCAAAATATATTATATTTATATGCCGCGGTGGCAATGGCTATTCACGATCATAGGGGGCGCAATGTTTTGTGTTTTGGGTTTTTAAATTATATTTATATCCAGTGTCATTTAGTTTTCTACTGATTTTATGTGTTATGAATACGGTTCTTATGAATGAACCGAAACATGTCAACTTTTTAATTTTTTATTTGTGACACCTGTTCTAAGTAAATAAATATGAAATGTTTTTTATACGTCAAAATAAAAGTTTACTTCGGTTCATTTCCAAATTTTCAGAAGTTTATTTTATGTATCCGGAGCTCCCTAAGCTTAGGCACATATATAAGAGATGCCTCCTTAACCCTCTCATGCATAAATTATTTTTCATTATTCAGAAAAAAAATCTTTTTTTAGATAAATCAGAACCCATTGTAAAATAACTTTATTATTGTACTGCATGTTATCTGTCCACAAATCAGATCTTCATAAATGAAGGCTCATTTTTTTTGGGGGGGGGGGGGCTTAATAAGGCAATAATTATATATCCTCATATGTGACCGCTATGTATGAGAGAACTAATATTTTATTTAAAAAAATAATTACTTTTTTATCTATATTTTCTTAGAAAGGAAGAAATAGTAACATGTTTAAGCGGGATACATTTTATTGACGAGTGGAAAATCTTTAAAAAAGAGAAATGGAAAGTGTCGTTCTCCATCCTCTTTCCAAAAAATATTTTTACTATCTAAAAATTAGAAAATAACTTTTTAAACAATAATCATGTTTAATTTTGATACTCCAGAAAAACACAAACAGACTGCAATCATCGTTGGAAATATGCCATAATTAATTCATAGTATCTGAGGTATTTCCTTTCTTTGTTGATTATAACTGAAAAAAATGTTTCTCCCATACATCCAGACGGAAGTGCAGTCTTCAATCCAAACTCATAATTATCCGGCTCCGCATCAAACACTCTAAAACCACGAGGGAAAAGAAATAAAAAATGCCTAGAAAATAGATGGTAGTTTGATTAAACAACTGTATACAAAAAAGAAAAAAAAAAAAAAAAAGACCGTCACACTTAAGGTGACAAATGTGTTAGGGGTAGTCCATTAATCATGTGATGTTTTTTTTTGGCATTTTTAACCCCCCCCCCCTCCCCCTTGGTGATACATGGTGAGGTTCAAGACTACTCCCCCCCCCCTACCCTATATCACGTGTATTTTTTAGTACCTACAAAGAATCTTAATTTTTTTAGAATATTTATTATAAAATACAGGTTCAAGTATCATCAAATTTTATTATAGAAAAAAAAAAAAAACTACAATAACCTTAAGATGTAAACAGAAAGATTGCAAGTTGTTTTGGACTGACATAAAAATAATGAAAGAAATGCGAAAAACTTTTTTGTAGTAATACATAAACATAATTTAATTTACAATGTCCTCAGACCACATTAGCAAGACTTTTTTCAACACCAATAATTGGATAAGCATCTTGCAATTTAGTTGTAGGCACAGTGCTTTGTTGAAGATTAACATCGGTTTCATCAAGCCACTCGGCGTCATCATTTTCGCGCACTACGCAGAGAATCTCTTTCGATCTACCATTTGTTCGTCGCATGAGGATGCGAGAAGGACGGACATTGTGCATCTGTAGACTATATTGCTCAGATCACCTATTTTAGACATTATTTTAATGCAAAACGTACAAGGTTAAACAATTTACGCATGTATTCAGTGCCAAAACAACTGAATAACTGACACCAGGCCCGTAGCTAAGGGGCCGCTACGGGAGGCTCAGCCCCCCCTAAAATGTTTTGAGCCCCCCCCCCCCCCCTGGAAACTATTCCAAGATCACTAAATAAATTTCTCTTCCGAAAATTCAAATGAAATTTTGTCCAAAATTTAATTTATTTTTGAGATCCTTTCACAGTTTTGCAGAAATACTAAATTGTATCTAAAATAAGTGTTTAAACACTCCCTCATCTTATTTGTACACATAAAAACAACATGATGTTTAATTTTGTTCCAAGTTATACACTCAAAATTTTCACCATCGTGTACTTTTCTAAGCATAAAATGAAATTATAACTCAGTTTAATAAGAAACATAGTATCTACAGTGTAAATATGCACTAATTTATCTTTCTGCGTCAGAGAGAGAGAAAAAAAATTATGAGCCCCCCCCCCCCCCCCCCACTATTCACTTCTAGCTACTGCTCTGACTGACACTGACAAACTGTGTCTGGCAGGCGCTTGTCGCGGCTTGTGAGAATTTCACTTCGTTCGTTGCCTGACAACGGTGAATCAAGGTCACACTACAAGCCGCTTTCGACTTTGTACGCGTTTGACGAAAAAATAAATACACGAAACGCCGCTTTTCGGTTCAGTATCGCACGTTTGCCGAAAAAATAAATACTCGTGATATATTACTACACCCCCCCTCCCCCCTTGTGATATTTCGTGATTTTTTTATGGACCCCCCCTCCCCCTCTCGAGCCTCGCATGATTAATGGACGGCCCCTTAACTGCTCTTTAAAAAGAGAAAGGAATCTCGAATGTATTTAACTTGCATTTTTTTATTTAAAAATACAAGTCCATCATTGATATTAAGTTGTAACGGATGTACACTCAGCGGGGGAGTGGAATGGAGACATAACTCAGAATATAAGATAAAAATCAGTTTATTTAAAACGGTTAGGGCTCAAGGGCAGTGGAGCAGTTCTTGAATTTTAATAACTAGTAACAATACTGAAGGATTAAACTTATACTCACAGCTCCGGAATTAACTCAATCGGGGCATTTCAGATAGCTTCTCACTCAAACTTCCGCTAGACTGCTAGATAAAACTTTATTAAACAGCCCGTGGCTGTATATATAATCTTTATTTAACTTTGAAAATATTCAACGCAATCAATATTAACTCTTACCAACGGCAAACTTCTCGACTCGCCTTCCAAAACTCCTTGTCAAGTCACTGAAGGCTCGATAATACTTGATATCACTCGCTCTAGATCAATCCCACTGCTTGTCGTCACCACCTAGCTAGCTTCTAGTCACTACTAGCTGGCTAACGCCGCTAGACACACTCTCACACACTCAAACACCAAGTTTTTATATGCTGCAAACTGAGATACTACAAATTTACATATTACTTCTAACCGCGACATAACTGTAGAATCCGAGAAAGACACACATGCTCTAGAAAGTTAAAGTAAAAGAGAGGATAGATGTCGCTTTCACGCTTACACATGTTAAATCATTGACGTCACGATCTCAAAAATACTAGAGTGCCTTTATCACAAAGGTCACTCCCTCACAAAGTGACATAAAAGAGCTCTAATGTGTAAATAAAGTTCTTTTATTGAAAAAATGTTTTTCTTGTCTTAAATAAACTTCGTATGATTTTGATTTTGCTAAGCAATTTCAACAGATTTTTTAGAAAGTAACATTCAGGATCATTCTTTCGTAATAAGAGTTGCAGAAAATATGTTCCTTATTTACGCGCATTAAGGGGACTCATTACCGAGACAATGTTGTATTTTAAAATAGCAAATAAAGCCTTTGTGCAAAAATGATTAAAGATAAAAAACCGACGATTATAAATGCACAAATAAAGTTTCAAAAGATAGCAAACAGCCGTTTCGAATTCAGTAGTAAAATTTCAGTTTTATGTTCGTTACGTAGATGATATCTATACTTTAGTTGATGTGAATTCAGATATAAATCATATTCTCTCTGTCATGAATTCTATTGATTCTTGCATTCAATTTACTTTTGAAGTTGAATCGAACAATTGCCTTTCTTTTCTGAATGTCCTTGTTATTCGCGATGAAGATAATTTTCAGCAAACTTTCGCAAACCTTTTGCGGTCAGTCTTCCACCTCACAGATATTCTTCTCATCCTCCTAACCAAAAAGTTGCGGCTTTTAAAACTTTTGTTTTACGGGCTTCTAATATTTGTTCTACTCCTCAATTACTCGGTTGTTGTAGTTGTTGTATGTATGTCGGCCAATTATCTACACTATGGGATATAGGCCCTAAGGGATGGGATGCCCTCCGTGGGGGTCTTTCTAAGGGAACCTAACCCGTATTTACGCAAGGTTCGAAGAAAACCACGGAAAACTCCGAACGGTTAGGCCGACGGTCGCGATTGGGTTCGAACCCAGCACCTACCGTCTACCTCAATTACTCGGTGATGAACTTAATTATCTAAAAGCTATTGCTATTGATCGTGGTTATTCCCCTAATATTATAGATTCAATTCATAGAAAATTGACAAAATCCACCCAATCTGAAAGAAAAAACTTTAATTCGAACTCCAATACTTTGGTTGTTTTGCCTTTTCCCCCCAAAATCAGTCAGCAAGTTGCTAAAATTTTAAAAAGGTTCGATTTCAATGTTATTTTTTCTCCTGTTAATAAAATTGCCTTTTCAAATCTTAAGCATCCCATTGATCGCTTAGATAACTGGGGTATTTACCAAATTTCTTGCCAATGTGGTCTTTCTTATATTGGTCAGACTAAACGTGCTCTCAGATTTCGTTTAACGGAACATAAAAGATATGTCAAAAATCACGAGCTTAAACGCTCTTCTATTGCTCAACATTGTTGGTCTTCACAACATAAGTTTAACTTTTCTTCAGCCACCATCATCCAAAAGTGTCCTTCCATTCTTGATCTTAAATTTTGGGAAGCTTACCACATCATTAAAAATTCTCACTCCTTAGTCAGTGACTTATCAAGTACTCCTTATTTCCCAAGCATTTGGAAATCTTTAATTTAAAACTCTCTTTTTTTTTTTCTCCTCGCTTTTTAGTTTTTGTTCTGTTTGTTTTCCGGTAGATGTCGTTATTTGTCCACCCTGTTGTTCAGGCTGCTCTCTTCTCATTGGTTGCTTTTCTTTGGGCGGGATCGTTTCCGTAGCGAGTATATAAGCCTGCGTCTCTCTGTCTCTTTGCTCAGTTTTGCTTTTTTTCTAACTCGCTGAGTTTTGCACTGATGAAGAATCTCCATAGTAGATTCGAAACGGCTGTTTGCTATCTTTTCATACTTTATTTGTGCATTTATAATCGTCGGTTTTTTATCTTTAATGTTGCATTTTCATGGGTTTACAACAGAAATATCTGTAATTTCATACAGATATACCTATATATATATATATATATATACAGGGTGTCCGAAAAGTCTGGAAACGGTCGAATAACTCGAGAAATACATATGAGATTGAAAAACGTAAATATACGTGTTAAATATTTTTAAATAAGCTACTCAGTGATACCAAATTTGACCTTCGTAACTGACCCCCTGGGAGTCAGAGCGGGTCCAACTTTGAAATCTTAAATTATAACCCCCATTTTTTATTGCAGATTCGGATTCTACGGACAAAAATACCTAACTTTTGTATTTGATGTTTATTTCGAATCCTCGTTTATCACGGTATAATGGAGCATATTAAATCGATACATATTTCGGCTTTTCCAACGGGATTTTCCCTAATCGAAACTAATTGGGGAGAATTTATGACATCAAATTCCTGGTCTTTTGCAATAATAGCGTTTCCTGAAAATCACCCGTGCCGATTATTTCGATAGTGCTACACAGTTAAAAATTTGATCCATTTGCTGTACCGTCACTCCACAGCTTTTATAGAATATCTCTTTCATGACCAATGAGAATGTTCCATAACACAGTAAAGTACACTGTAAAAAAAATGACCCTTTTGCTGCATCGTCACTCCACCGCTTTTATAGAAAACGACTACTTTACTGTGTTATGGAGCATTCTCATTGGTCACAAAAGAGATATTCTATAATAGCTGTGGAGTGACGCTGCAGCAAATGGGTCAAATTTTTAACAGTGTAGCACTAATGAAATAATCGCCACGGGTGATTTTCAGGAAACGCTATTCCTACAAAAGACGAGGAATTTGACGTCAAAAATTCTGCCCAATCAGTTTTGATTAGGGAAAATCCCGTTGGAAAAGCGGGAATATGTATCGATTTAATATGCTCGATTACACCGTGATAAACGAAGATTTGAAATAAACATCAAATACAAAAGTTACGTATTTTTGTCCGTAGAATCCGAATCTGCAATAAAAAATGGGGATTATAATTTAAGATTTCAAAGTTGGACCCCCTCTGACCCCCAGGGGGTCGGTTTCGAAGGTCAAATTTGGTATCACAGAGTAGCTTATTTAAAAATGTTTAACACGTATATTTACGTTTTTCAATCTCATTTGTATTTCTCGAGTTATTCGGCCGTTTCCAGACTTTTCGGACACCCTGTATATATATGTACTTTGCATCGAAAATATCTATTCCATATTATAAATAATGGGTAATTTGTTGACTATATATTACGATCAGTGTTACGCTGACTTTTGAGCAATATTAGCAACTTGGCGAATAAGAAATAAAACACAGTAGCCAAATGGAAATAAGGTTAGCAAAATAGATTTGGTGTGAAACACTGAAAAATCTATATTTAACCCCTTATTGTAACTTTTTTTTTCAATGCTTTCTAAAATATATTTTCCATATTTATTATTATCCATATTTATATATTATCCTTTATTATCCTGTTATCCATTATTTATATATTATCCATATTTTTTTGTAATTGCTTAGAAAATAAAAATTCTACTATACTTTACAAAAACTATTAAAAAAAAGTACATTCTAAATGTATTCTGAATGTCTAAATGTTTCAAACATATGTGTTCTTTTTTCTTTTTTTAATAGTAAAAATAAAATTTTAAAAAAATCACTTGTGGCAGCCTTGTTACTAACTATGAAACGAAAGAAGTTCAAATTAAATTTCATTTTTATTAAATTATTACTTTCTTCTATCTTCAATAGAAGAAAGTATTGTAATCGAAATTTTTTTCGACTTTCGGTTTTCAACGGATTTACACGTTTTAGGGGTCAGATTTAGGGGTCAGTCGTTTATTTTTTTCTTTCTTCAGTTGCTTAGCAACGCATTTTATAGCTGATAAAAAATAAATGATTTAAATAATCCCAATTATGAACAATTAAGCAGCATGCCTGCCAGGGAGGAATTAGATGTTAGTTGATTTTTAATAATGTGATGTGCAATATAGCTTTGAGTCAAATATAAACTATGTTAATAACATTACGTTTTCAACACTTCTCGGCATTGTTCAAAAGTGCTTATAAATTGAGTTTGTCTGTCTATTCATGCTCTATCTCGCATAAATATAATCCGACTGCTATGAAATTGATATATTATATTGTGGTTTACTGTGGCATATCCGATAATGAAAATGAAGTGTGAAGCATTATCGGTTCATTTACAGGGCCACTCAAAAGAATTCCTTGCATTAAGATCTATGGAGGAAAATCGTCTGTTGTGTATTTTAATGATATTTTAAGGATACTGAAATTGATCTACATCACTGAAGTTTACTACAAGATTCTTTCTATAGAATATGGTGCGCAAGAAACATACTATTCATTTACATGGACACGCAAAAAAATTTGCCTACAAAAAAGAAAAAAAAAATGCAATAATTGGACCTATGAGTAACAATTGCCGGCAGTGCGTTTCATTTGAATTCTGAGTCGATGAACTTAAAAACTGATTTTTCGAAATAAAATTTATAACTACACTATTATAAATTAGATATAATTTAATTGATAAGAGATTGAGTTTAAGTAAATATTGCTGTTTGGATATTTTCTTCTATTATTTATTCTATTGAAAACCTCTAAGAATTTTATATACTTATAAATATTTATGTGTTAAAAAATATAGATTGTTCGAAGTTGAATATTATATAAATGAAGATTAAAATAGAAGGAATTGCAGAGTTGACGTTGAGGCTCCCGATCTGCAGATTTATTAGTATATTTTGGTGGATTTTTTGAGCCGCATTGCATTTTGCAAAGCCGAAAAGAAAATCACTGAATCAGTTTTATTCCTTTGAACTTCGCTTTTAGTGCTGCCATCTGTATTTATTTATAGAAAGTATTTATACGTAGAAAAACGATAAATGTTTCAAACTGTGTTGCAGAAATATTTGTAGTGCTGCCATCTATCAGACTAAGTTTTTAATAATATTAAATAATTTTAAATATTCAATGCAAATAGCGAAAACATCTAAATATCAAAAGCAGATAAGAAAGATTTACTGTTGCCATTTATTTGTAATATGTATATATATGCTAAGTGTTTATTAAGTCAGTAATAAAAGCAATAAACAAATGAATTATGTCTATAATGTCTGCTATTAAAAAAACCGAAAATTACTATTTTAAAATTTTAGTAGATATTTCGAATAAAAAACTCAATAACTTGGTAACAACACTACAGATATTTTATAATAATTAATATTAGATATTTCGAATAAAAAAAATATTGACTTGGCAACACTCCACAAGTTGTATATTAATTGATTTAGTTAATTTTAATTTTATTTTGGTAAAGAAAAATAAATTATATTGTAAATAAAAATATTAAATGTAGAGACATAATTTGGGATTTTTCATGGAACGCATAGCATATATCGTGCATTTACAGCAAGGGCGGATCTGGAGAGTCCTCAAGTGTGTGTGTGTGGGGGGGGGGGGGGGCAGCGATTTTGAAATTTGAAAACTCCAATCTGATACACGGGTCGTAGCTCTTTTTTTTAATGCGGGTCATGTTAGGTCTACTTTTTTGCTGTGGGTCGGATTTGGGTCCGGTTGGCTTCTACTTTTTGCTGCTGGTCGGGTTAATTTCTAGGTTTTGCTGTGGGTCGTGTTTGGGTTCGGATAATTTCTACTCTATACTAATTTATTTCATTTTGTTTTATCACGTGAAAATCTTTCAATTGAAAATTAATTCTGAAGAGAAATAATTACTCCGGTTTTTTTTTTTTTTTTTTTTTTTTTTTTTTTTTTTTTTTTGGCAACGAAAAAAGAACGATGATTAAACCTGATTAAATATTATAGAAAAATTGTCAATTTATTCTGTATCAAAAGTAATGTAAATTTGAATTATTAAGAAAAATATTTGATTAAATTAAATAAAATTTAGCCTATGTTTATTTCAGGCCTACAATCTACCTGTATGCAAAAATACAAAGATATCAATTCATGCGTTTTGAAGCCAATTCCATTCCAATTTTTCGGACACACTTTCACATTTATAATATATATAAGGATAATTTTAAACTGGATTTTTCTATAGGACGTTCTAAAAATTGAAGGTGTGCGATGTTTAGAAGTTTAAAAATTAGCAGTAGCAGAATTTGCAAATCCAGAATTTCATTTCAAATTTTTTAATGTCACCATTCTTAAGGTGATGTCAGCGTTACGCACATATGTTTGTCCTTAATAATATAGATTTTTTTTTTTTTTTTTTTTTTTTTTTTTTTTTTTTTTAACATCAAAGTGTTGAGTTATTTATTTTGCTTTTCGAAATAGCAGTTTGTCACCCTTAAATACACTTATACCTGAACCAAACAAATACTGAATTGTTGGCTAAAAAAGTTAGTATATAATATTAAAATTTCAGAACTATAGTGTATAAAATTAAGAGTAGAGGAGAATAGGAAAGATGGGACATTTTTTTCAAAAATATTTTTTACCAGTTATGTTTCGCAAATACAAAGTGGAAGTTTTCAGAAGAAAAAAAAATTGAAACATTTTAACATACTTTAAAATTATAAATTTGTTGATTCTAAATAAAATTTTAGACTAGTAAATCAAATAATTTAATAAAAAAGTCACATCCCTCCCTCACGTAAGGAAGGGAAATGTTTTTATAATGAAAATTCATATTTAATTTTCAATAATGTGGTAGAAAAAATGGCAGATACAGTGCGATTTATTGTAAATTACAGCAAATACTTTATGTCAAATTCTATTTTGTGAAAATTATATCTAAAAAAAAAAAATCTTATACCAAACTAGTATCGGCAATTGATTTTGGAGGATGTACAATAATGGACATACAAATAGTATACTGACATAAATCGGAAAATAGGAATCGAACCCGGGACCACAACATTCAGGCTGTTGCTCTATCCATTGACCTATTCCGGCCAATGACTCACTCTGAAAATTGCCCAGTGATCCTAGGCTGTCTAAATGATAGAAGATAACTTTCCCCAACTTCGTTTATTAGTGAGAAACTGCAGACTCAGACGTCGGCTGAAGTACCTTAGTGGATAGAGCAACAACATGGAATGCTTGGTATCGGGTTCGATTCCTGGCTCTGGCTAATTTTTCACTCCAGTTGGGTTTATTGTATTTAATGTTTGTATGTCAGTATATTATTTGTATATACCTTTTTATAATTTTGAAGTATTTGTAAAATTCATTTATTCAGTACGAAGTTTAATGTAGATTTTTTTATATTATCACATTCATTATAAATTTTATTAAATGTTTCTTTACATTTCATGTTAACATATTACTTTCTTCTATAGATGCATGAGAGAACTGAAGTTCAATTTAGAAACAGTGCGAGCTTCCCTGACGATTAAAAATTAATAAAATCAGATGAGGAAAAAGAACTATTGTCTATGAGAAAAATTCCTCCCCATACGTCACTCGGGCCTTCTAATATGTTCTAGAGCTTTGAAGTTTTCAAATATTTTAAAATGATATCAGTTTAATAATCATTTTCTAACAGTATCTTAACAGGTATATAAGTTTGATTATTGATATTTGAAGAAAACATGTTTTCAAAAATACTATCAATAAGTAAGGTTTTTATAGCTATTTGTATAAACTCTAGTTATGTAATATTTGTGAAATATGAGTCATATTAAAAATGGATATGTAAATCACTTTTATTGTATAGAATGTAATAAATCGTTATTTAGAAACAAACTTTATTCATATGTCATCGTATTATATCATTTAATCACATTGCATTTATTGTACAGGTTTGCATATTGCATTTATGACAAAAATGATTACTCATAATATTTTCCAAAGCATTATACATTTCTGTTTGTTTCAATTCTTATTTCCATACATTTTCGGTTTTTAGAAAATCTTCTTAGCCATCTCTAGTGCTTATAAAATAGTGATAAGCACTAAAAAAAATGTGAAACCTGCCCATAATGACTATTGATATGCTTAATATGGATTTTTGCATACACATGTTAATGTGTGTACATCATCTCTGTTAAATGCAATTTTTTGAGTTAGAAATTGTAATTCCAGAGCTGAATTAACCACAGTTGAATCCTACTAAATTCGTGCATTTCGATCTATACTTCCGGATCTTTAAGCCGTTTAGAGTTTTAAAATTGTGGCCTTGTGAATAATCAAATTTTCCTTTTCACTATTTCAATTTGAATTGAACTCTCAAGCAAATAAATTATTAGAAATTGTCTAGTATATTAAGTGTAGACAGTGTAAGAAATTTGTGAAGAGAAAGTCGAGGAAAGAGACAATAAAATAAATAAATAAATAAAAGGAAGAAAATTCCTAGTGATTAGTGGCAACTATACGGAATATTCAGCAAAAAATAGAATAATAGATTAAAAAAGTTATTTTCTTAAATATAGCATCCCGGTAAAGACATTTTTTTTTTTTTTTTTTTTTTTTTTTTTTTTTTTTTTTTTTACAGATTTTGCATATTTTTTTTCCGAGCTATTGAACCAGTTATTGTAAGGTGTTTCAAATATATGTACCATAAGACACTTGTTAATGAAATTCTTATGGCCTTGGAATTGAACAAAACTCTATTTTTAAAAAAATCACAAGACTACTGTATTTCCATTTCTAGTTTAAAAGCATATTTACATTAAAAAAAACCGTTGCAGTTTCTCATAATATACAAGTTTTCAAATTATGAATTGGATTAGATGATGCACAGTGCTTACTTATACAAATAGAATATTGTCTTTAAAAATTGTAAATTTAATTTGTCGCAATTACATAAATATTTTTTTTATGTTTTAATATTTTATAAACTTACTAATAATATTTTATTTAGATTATTATTTTTATTGACTTTTTTTAGTTTAACTGAAAATTGTAAGATCTCCTTCAAATTATCTGCTCATTTAATGTTGTTATTATAATGCATATTTAATATAAAAAATGGCTTTGTATCTATTTAAATATATGCAGTGAAACTTCAGTGAGTTTTCGCATGCCTAACATACCCATATTTACAGCAATTGATGTGATATTACGGAAATACATGTCAAACCATATTGCTTATTTTGTAAAGAAATATTTTGATACATGAGTAAAACTCTACTGTGGATATTTAAATCTGTAAAAATTCAACTTCATATTGAAAAAAATAATACTATAACAACTCCAATGAATATAAGTATTGGCATACAAAAAACAATTACATAAAATATTTTCGGAATACTACTGAAAAACTATTAGCAATAGTATTGCAAAAATTTGTACAGTTACAAATACGTTTTGGGAAGTGTAAATATTTTAGATACAATGCTGAGAAATCATTAGCAAATTTACTGCATTAACTCTTGTACTGTTGTAAAGAACTTTCAGGTGATAGTATAAAAAATGTTTTAAATACAATACATAATATTTTTTTGTAATTTTTTTCACTGTACCTTAATAAAGTTACATTTCTAATGATTTTTAGCACATTTACACTTTTTTTTTTTTTTTTTTTTTTTTTTTTTTTTAGTATATTTGCTTAGAATTGTTTGAGAATTTGTAAAGGATTTTATAATACATTTATTTATTTATTTATTTGGAATACATACTAAGTATTTTATCTATTTTATTTTAAAAAAATGCAAATTTTATTAAGGATATTTGATAATGTACGTAAAATACTTAGTATGCATTACTAAAGAAAAATAGTAAATGTACTAAAAAATCTTTCACAAATTCCCAAAATAATTCTTAGCAACTGTACAAAAAAATCCCTTGTAAGTGTACAAAATTATCATTAGAAAACTTACAAAATATTTTTAGAAAACACACTTAAAAATAGTTAGCACGTTTATTAAATAATTCTTACTAAATTTACCAAAAAGTATTTAGTAAACTCTCTAAAAAATCACTAGTAAGTATACTAAACAATATTTAGTACATTTACAAAAGCAAATTTAAGAAGCTCTCTTAAAAATCATAAGTAAATTTACTAAACAATCCGTAATAAGTTTATAAAGAGTCTTTTTGTAAAACTCCCTTAAAAATCTTTACTATGTTTAACACATAATCAATAGTAATTTCACTAGAAATTCTTTACTAAACTCCCTAAACGTTCGTTAGTAAGTTTACTAAACAAAATTTAGTAAGTTTACAGAAATTTTTTTGGAAAAATCCCTAACAAATCGTTAGTACGTTCACTAAACAATATTTAGTAACAGTTAATAAAGAAACTTTTGTAATTTTACATGATTTTCTTTGGTTGCGGTTATATAAAAAGCTCTAGGTATCCCAGTTTCCAAGAAAATTCTTAGTAACCTTGCAGAATTTTTTTTACAGTGTACTCCGTTACATTACGGCCTATAAAATAAAATTTACAACTTATTTTTAGTTATGTTACGTGTTTTTAACCGAATTAAACATTATGCGAAGAATATGATTTCAACATGTTTATAGAAAAGAATTAAAATTTTTATACTAGACTTCTTGAAAGCGCATTTTGAACTGTTTTATGCGTTTTTCCTCTAATCCATTAACATATTACATGTTTCTAAAATAATGTAATGTAAATAATTTCATTTACATAGCTGTTCCAAAACAAAATTAATGTGCTTTTTTATATTCTTTTTTTTTTTTTTTTAGTCATGTTATGTGTGACTTTGATTAGTTACTTTTTTTTCTGTATGTTTTCGAATTTCTTCATAATTGTAACTATATGTTTAACAGTAATATTATCTATAGCTTTCAGGGTAACGAACAAACTTTTTCTAAAATAAATTTTACTACACTTTTTCTAGTTCTGAACTTGAAGGAACACACAAAAAATAATCAATTTGATAACAATCATAAAATATAGTGATTTTGTACTTCTACCAGTGCAAATGTACGATATGAGATACAGAAATTTTTCTATAGATTTAACTGATTTAATACACATTAATAATTATAAGAAATTATATATTAATAAATATAATAATATTTATTAACTTATAAAATATTATTAGCGATAAACTCTGTGCCATACTAAAACATTAGTGTAGCGGTCAAGTTAAAATTAAATATTTCGCATCTATAAAATCAAAATTTACAGCATTTTTCTAATTATTTGACTATAATTTTTGAAAGAATATCAGTAAATGAATAATGTGCTTTGCATGACGTTTTTGGTTAAATCATCTTTCTAGAGTAAGGAAGTAATAATAATGTATGATTAATCAAACTTCAAAAGAGCAATTTTTCCAAAAGATTTTCTTAATTTTGGCCATTAGTGTACTTTACTATAAAAAAATGTCTAACATATCATAAAAAGTGATATTTTATTTTTTTACTTTTACTATCAAGAACTTTTTAAGATTGTTATCCTCTTGCTATGTTTTAGCTTATAAAAAATAGCTGTTGTTTCGGGACGGATTTTAAGGATTAAAATGTATAAGATAATTAAAAGAAATATTTCATCCAAAAAACTATTCCAATTTTTTATGGTGTTATTTTAAAAGAAAATAATTGTGACTTTTGCAGATCTGAAGTGTGTTCCAGATCTGCATATAGCTCTGCAGTTATATTAAACCTGATATAACTGCATATACATATAACCAGATCTGCAGTTATACTCTCCAATGTCTGAATTTAAATGACAAATTTACTATTTTAAAAAGATTTTAATGGACATGCAAATCACGAGTGGTTATTTACTAATAATTATTAATTATACATAAAAAGAGATTTTTAAAGGAGAAAATTCATCTTAAAGTAATTTTAAAACGGCTTTAACAATTTTTTACTGTGCATATTTTCATTATCGGTTTAAAGCGGATTCGGATATTCAATCATCAAGCTCGGGCACAGCTCCGAAAAAATAGTCAAATTCATCTCTAATATGTACAGCCAAAATTCTGAAACTAGATTATCATCTGTGCTACATGTCATCTAAATTTTTTCTTAACCCCTTGGAGTAATGTAAACGTTCCGCAAAAAGGCTTAAGAATCCTTGTTTTTGTTTATCGTCACCAGTAATATTTCACTGAAAAATTTGCCTTGTTTTTTCAGTGTTTTTCAGTTTTACCATTTTCTCGGTTTAATATGGCACAAATTTCTGTTTTTTAAACCCGGTGACAAAGCATTAAAATTTTCGTAAAAGACTCCCGCCACGAAGAGATTAAGGGTGCTGGTCAGTCAACTTCGGAATTCAACTCCGTAATATTAAGCCTATGGACGTTTGATGCATTCATATATTTAAAATATCTTTTGGGGAAAATTATGTTTTTAAATTCTTTTTTGTTGAATACTCTTTTTAAGGGATGTCTCTATTTTTCTTAGTTCTCAGAATACTTCTAAAATCTATGCCTAATTCAAAATTTTATGTGTTAAAAGCTGATGAACTGCAAGTAATATTTTAGCATTAGATTTTTCTTCATACAAAATGCGGTATAGTCTTTAGAAATATTTTGAGAACTAAGAAAAAGCGAGACATGTTTTTAGAAGTTCACAATTCTCTTGCTGCAAAATCTATAATAATGCTATAGATGCAAGTTTCCAAATTTATAAAAGTACCAGTGGCTCCTAAACCCAAATAATTCAGTCACCACATTGTGAAAGGAATACATAAAGAAACAGCGTTTATATAAGCAAAAAATTCAGGAATTCAAATTGAACAATAATCTACATGTGTACAAGAGAAACACAGATTAATTACAACAAATCTGTATATTTCATTTAATCACACTTTTTTTTTTTTGGGGGGGGGGGGGGGATATAAATTAAGGGCAATGCAAATCTTAAGCTATGTGTAGTCAGAAGATAAAGTTGGGCAAGATACAGATAAAAATGTATATATGTCTAAAAATCGAAAAGAAAAACCTATTTTTGTCAAAGTATCGGAAAAACAACGCGAATTTCGTCAAAAGATTGCAGAAGAAACGCGAATTTTATCAAGGGATCGAAAAAAATGCAATTTCGTCAAAGAAACGAGGAAAATGCGCGATTTTCGTCAAAACATCGAAAAAATAACCCAAGTTTCACAAAGATCTCTATAAAATCCTGAATTTCGTCAATGTTTCTTCAAAAAGAAAATCCGATTTCCGTTAAAGAATCAGAAAAAACTTGACTTTCATTAGAGGAGCGTCAAGGAAAAGGCGGTTTTCATTAGAAGATTGCGAAAAACACGCAATTTTGCTTAGAAGATCGCAAAAAACGTGAGTTTCTCGTCAGAGGACTGCGAAGAAACGCGATTTTCGTCAAATGATCGCGAGAAAAATGCGAAGAAAAATTCTTCAAAGGATGGCAACTTAGACGCCAAAAAATTAAAAAATATAGTAGCCACGTGGCGACTTCGTGAACCTGAATAGGTTCGTGAATCTGAACCTATAGTTAATGCATTCACTGAGTTCCAGGTTTCCGGCAATATAAGCAATATTTAAGTAACATAACTCTATTGCTTTAATAGATTTTTAATACATTGAACAATGATAAATATTTTCATGGATTACATTCATATTCGAAATTAAGTTTTTTATATAATAATTAAAAATATCTTCTTTTTTTTCAATTAAAACAAAATGCATTGAAATTAACAACACATTTTTGCCATTTTGCAAGACTGTCAGAGACTGTTCCAGAGTTGAAGAGTTGATACATAACGTCTCTTTCCAGCGTATGAATAAATAAAGTTTCGACATCATATTTTGACGGTATATTGAAATATATATTTCATAATCGATGCGTAATGCGTGAGTTTTCTTTTGCGTTTGTTATAATTAGCGCTTGAAATTGAATTTATTGCTTATAATGTTTGCTGAGCAATTGCTATGTTTTTTAATTATAACATTGTTTTGAAATTCTTGATTGCCACAGATTTTATGACATTCAGATTATCATGGTATTCGTGCAAAATGTTATAATCACGATAAACAGCATGCATAAAAAGTTTGGTGCTTGAAATTAATATGGTGCGCATTTTTAGTATGTAGTTTTCTCCGCGTGCAACGAACGGTCATATTTTCACAGCCATAGAAAGAGCAAGCGACATCGTCTGACAAAATTCCAAGCTAGAAAGTTATGTTTCCGTTTTCAATCTGCGTAATAATATGCGGGTAAGAGAAATACTGTTAATAAATAAAATGATTGATGATTATCAGTAAATAGTGTGGAAGAGAAAAAATCGCCTTAAAAAAGCGTTTTCAAGTCCGTATAAATTACGAAAGTACTGAGAATTTCACAAATACATCAGTGTTCCTGTTTTTTCATCAGATGAATTTGAAATCTTTAAGATGTCATCTAAAGATTTACTCTATAAGGCGCGCATAATTTGTTTAAAGAACAGCATTAAAATATTTTTTAGGACATAGAATGTTTTAAAACAATCACATTATAATTACTGCTGCATGAAGTAAAGCACATCGTCTTACAATGTTAAAAAAATTTCTGTGAAATTACAATGAATCTACAGGTAATTCTTTATCTTAAGTCTCATGTAAAATTTCAAAGATTATTAAAACTTAGATTCTGTTAAATATAGCAGAGAAGTTATTCGGTAAATTTACGCCATTGTAAATTAACATCATTAAAAATCTCTGTAAATTTACTGATACTGATAATAATTTAATTTAGTTTTTTAAATCAGCTAATCAATCAATATTCAGTGAGCTTCCAAGAACTTGAATTTCCCGAGATAATTTGAACTGTTGTATCATTAAACTTCAACACAATTTGTTTCTAGCTGTTCTGAGGTTTGAACCCGACACTTCTTCCCAGTGGTTACAGAGTGAGCTACAGGAACTATTGTTCTTTCGCACAAAATATATTTTTTTTTATGATACTGTGGGGGGGGAAATATCCCTACTAAATCTGATGAGATGATTTTTCCACTACTAAATTATTCTAAATTAAAAAAAAAAAGTTTTTTAAATTAAATTTCCTTTTTTAATATTTCTAATAAAATTTCAAAAGAATTTTAAAAGTTTTAACGAAGATAAAAACATCTTTAAAAAAAGACATGAAAATCCCTACAGGGAATTGGATATAATATAAGGGAATTGTTTGTAAAATGATGACCGAAAAAATAAATCGAATGCATTTAATTGAGAACTAGCGTAAATTTACAGAGTCTCGATTTTTTTTCTGTGTTTTTACAGAAATTTTTAACAGTGTACTTTCTCTCCTGACACTATTTTTCCACTCCTTTGAAATAGAAAATTCTCCCCCATTTCTGACCCCCCCCCCTTCTTAACCATGAATTAAGAAGTAATAAGGCAAAAGCAAGAGTGGAAACCTTTCTTCGAATTTCTGATAAACATTCGGTAAATTCCCTCCCTAAAATTTGCCCGAAAAAAAATCTTAAGCAAAATTTAAAAATTTTATTTCTTTTTTCAAAGTTATTTAAATATTTTTTATTCTATTGCAACAATCCTTAATTATCTAATCCTCCCGTGTCCTCCGATCTATTTATTTTCATTTAATAATCTTGTGCTTAAAACCCAGAAACTAAATTAAATTTATGCATATTTTTTTTTCTTCATAGTGAATTTAACACATAATATAGCTAATAGTTATGATAACAAACAAATAATTGATTAAAAAGCTTATAAAAGAATATTTTCCCCTTTCTTCGCATACATTCCACGTGTGTTCATAACTGCCCCGCTTGTGGGGCACATGTAAACAATTTTTTGAACTTATAAAACTATTGAAAAAGTAAGAGCTATAAAAATCATTTTAAAAAAATCCATATGTAAAAAAAAGTTCCGTTTACCATATTCAGTAGTTTTTATTTATAGAAATTAACCCAGCTATGAGAAAAAGCTATGTTTATGTGAACTGTTCACATGTGCCCAAGTCTCCCATATGTTGTGTTAAATGTTATTCCCATGTGCAATCAACTTAATTTCATTCCCTAAATAAATTAGCTCGAAATATTGTGGGTTTTTTTTTTTGGGGGGGGGGGGGCTTTAAAGAAAGCCGGAGGTCGGTATGTACACTATATTGCCATTGATTACTGGACACTTGCGATTTTAGACATGTTACTAAATATCTAGAAAAATACATGAGGAATCATCTCGAAACTCTTAGTGTATAAATATAATTGTATACGCCATACATCGCCGTGAAGATTTTTTACCGAAATTCCATAGGGGACTGTCAACAAATTAAAAAAGAATGAATATCTTTTGAATAACCCTGTCAAAACTAATGTAACAAAAGTGCTCAAACTCTAGATTATGTTTGAATGCCTTATTGTAATACACTGTGTTCATTTTTATGCAAATAGCATGCATACTCGCAGAGTAATTAAGGTTTTTATAAAAATGGTCCCAAATTTTTCCAAGTTTTTTCCTTATAATTTTCAGAGTTCTTAATATAAAATAATATTTTTTTCAGAAAATAGGACAAACAACATTGCAGACAGTACCCTGTAATCAGAATTAAAAAATAATAAAAATTGTATGAAAAATGAGTGGGTTTACAAAATAATTTTTTACTGCGCATGCGTCAAAGATATCAAAATTTCATTTGCATATTATGTTAGCTAAATGTATAGAGCAACTTTTGTAAAAGTCTCAAAATCATAGCTTGAAAATTGTGAAAGCAATCGTCTATAGAAAAAGGACAAAATCCGTTTTTTCCAAAATGAAGCAAAAAAAATGAGGGATTTTATCCAAATGTAGTAGTACATCCCGTATTGTGTATTCTATATTGACACTAATCAATGAATATATGGATACAACCCCTCTTGTTTTTGCTTCATTTTGAGACTAACGGATTTTCAACTAATTCAATTGACGATTATTTTCAGAATTTTCAAGTTATGATTTTGTGACTTTCACAAAAGTTGCTCTACACATTTAACTAACATAATATGCAAATGAAATTTTAATATCGTTGACGCATGCGCAGTAAAAAATTATTTAGTAAACCTACTCATTTTGTACAAAATTTTCATTATTTTTTTATTCTGATTACAAGGTACTGTGTGCAATGTTGTTTGTCATATTTTCTGAAAAAAATATTATTTTATATTAAGAACTCTGAAAATTATAAAGAAAAAACTTGGAAAAATTTGGGACCATTTTTATAAAAACCTTAATTACTCTGCGAGTATGCATGCTATTTGCATAAAAATGAACAAGACGTATTACAATAAGGCATTCAATCTTAATCTAGAGTTTGAGCGCTTTTGCTACATTAGTTTTGACAGGGTTATTCAAAAGATATTCATTCTTTTTTAATTTGTTGACGGTCCCCTATGGAGTTTCGGTAAAAAATCTTCACGGCGATGTATGACGTATAGTATTATATTTATACACTAAGAGTTTCGAGATGATTCCTCAAGAAATTTTTTAGATATTTAGTAAAATGTCTAAAATCGCAAGTGTCCAATAATCAATGGTAATATAGTGTATGTAGATTAATTAATTAGAATTAATCACATACATAATGAAATTTGCGGCTTGCTTGTATTGAGTGGCTTCCTCAATGCGCTTTCCGTGTTTTAAAAGTTAGTACTATATACTCGTGCATAAATCGAACAATTTTAGACAACATTTAAGAGTTGAAAATGAGGGGGTCGGCTTATACACGAAAAAAATAATATTTTTTACAGTAAATAATAACAATAATTTTTCTCGCAGATAATCGGCAAATTGTAAGTCTTTTAAATAATCAAATATCGATCTAAGTTGGAGAGAGATATAAAAACGAATATTGATCATTTTCCTGTGATTGTCAAAAAATTCTCTACAAAAATGTCCGTGTAATTATTCTTCGCCCATTTTCTCTTGAGATAGAATTCCCTTCAATACAGGGGCATTCACCATTTTTTAAAAAGAGTTCAACTTGAAAATATTTCTAGATATTTCTTCTAAATGCCTTACAATATAAAGAAGTACTATATTTTAGCTGTCTAAGAAGTTGTTTGCCCTAATAAATAAGGCTTGAATGGATTTTTGAAAGAATGTTTTATTTTTATGTATTATTAAATTAAATTGTTGTGAATACATTTCAAAATAGCTTAATCTTCTTCGGTTTTGCATAATTATAGAGTTTTAAAAAGTTGTTCTTTTTTATGTCTGATTAGAAATGTGAAAAAACAAAAAAAAATAGCAATTATGAGGGTTTTTTTTAATTCTCTTATCCTTCTTTCATTTTCAACTTACTACCAGAAATAATATGCAACTTGTATACAAAAATTCATTTTTTTTTTCAAAATTTTGCTTATGAATTGAAAGGGGGAAGGGGTCGACTTATACACGAATGTACACGGTAATTAAAAACCTATCTTGAAAAACACGGCACGAACTGATCTCTTTTCTAAGTTTGCTTAGCACAATGTTAAGTGTAAGTTTTGAACAAGGATTTTGTTTTAGCTACACTATAAAAAGAAAAGCATATTACTACGCTTAGTTTAGTTTTTTGAAATTCTAAGTAAAGTTTAAATATGTACTACTTTTAGTGTCAGCACTAAATTAAGTTCACCAAGAAAAAAAGAAAAAGAAAAGAAAACAGATAAGATAAGATTAACCACGTTGCAATAACAGCCCTTTGTTTAATTTTTAATCTATTATCACCAATTTTTCAACACAAAAAATTTTCTGTAATTGAATCGCGGAAAATTGAAAAAGGTAAACTTTATAACTAAAATAATTGGTGAGAATAATGTAGGATTCTGAGCACGTTAAGTTGCACGCTTACCGGTCACTCGGCATCCCCAATGGGTTAAAAAAATAGAGTTATACAGAATAGCAATATTAGATATTATTTAGGCTTCATATCTCTTTGAATTTTTATAATATACCCATTTATACTTTTCTTATATACAGCTGTCCAACCCCACGTTGTATAGTTTTTACAAAGTATTATTATTCTTTTAGCAACCATGTTTTTTCTAATCAATACAGTTAAAAATCCATATATTATTGTAAGGAACCTTCTCAGCGCAAGTAATACTCGCACTTGACCGTTTGTTTTTTCTTTTTCTCTTTTATCTTTGTTTTCATGAAAGGTAGATATTTTCATGTTCAATAGTTTGACGTTGTATCGACGATTAAAAAAAGAAAAATATTACAAAAAATGTATCACATTCCATATTTTGATATGGTAAGGTTAATGTTTCTATATGGGTCAATCCATTTCAAGTGGTCCAGCACTGGTCGCTCGACTATTTTTAAAAAATCTGAAATTTTTTGCACACCAACCCTAACATGATGGAAGTTCAAAATGACCGTTATTTTAATTCTACTATTTTTTGTTTGTGCATGGCGGCCATCTTTGTTTCATCTTGTGCAGCGATTTTCTCAGATACTAGGATACACAAAATTGTAAATATCTCGTCTTCTATTTTCCCAATTGAAATGGGGTTTGCTGCATTTTCTTCAGAATAAAATAGGCTAAAAATACAGTGGAAGAAAAATTTGAAAAATAAATTTTTACAGGTGAAATTTTAGCACAAAGTTTACGATTTTTTCCAAAATCTATCCGTTTGCAAGAGGAAAATTTTCATGCAAGGGAAACTGTCAACCTTACACAATTTTTTCTACAAATAAGTCAAAAGTGCGTGTACTTATACACCAAGTCCCAGATCTGGGAGTTAATGTCTCTTTGCGAAAAAAATTCCGAAATTCGTCAAAAATTTCAAAAATCGCACTTTTTAGGCGTTGATATCTCTGGTGGGGCACGAGATAAAAATCTGAAATTTTGGCCTATGATTGTATCGTGTAGTAGCGTTATATACAAAAAATTTCAAGAAGGAGATTTGACTACAAGCTGAGATATGACATGGAAAATATGTGAAAACAATACTGCCAAACTATTGTAAACCTACTATACAGGGTGATTCAGCTCGTCGGTGACAAATTTTAAGGATCGATAGAGCACACCTAGACGAACATTTTTGAATAGGGAATGTAGGGTCCTTGACGCGATGGTAAGGCGCTAGGCGCTTTCGAAAATTTGGGTGCCGAAATTCGAAACGTCATAAAAACTAGGGAAATGGTTAGATTTTCTTGCTTGTTGCGTCGAAATGATTCTGTTTGTTTAGACTTTCTTCAGTACCAATTTGATAAGCGTATCTCTTAAAACATGGATAGGGGGCGCTGCAGACTTTGGAGAGCTAGACAACAACTTTAAGCCCGTTATTTTGATAATTTAACACATGCTCGCCAAAGTTTATACTCTAACTTAAAGTTTGAACCCAAAAGTAGAGCCCTGCAAAAAGCGTAAGAGCCGGAATAAAATGTCAAAGTACAGGGTGGTCGAAACTCGAAGGCTCCTAAGAGATAAACAAACAGAATTCTTGACTTATGGCATGCATTTTCAGGATTCTGTTTGCTGGGGCTCTCTGAAACTCAGTTGAACGGTACAAAAAGAAACATCGATAGGGGGCGCTTTGGGCAAAAAACATAATTCGTTGACATTTCGGACGCTAACTGGAAACGGGGCGCTACGATCAGTTAGTAATAATGAAAACACATTTTCTACCTCTGCTCAACACTTCTGAATAAATTTAGACCAAAAACATCAATGATACTGGAAATTTATTTACAAAAAATAACACTACAGAAGATGCTCGAAATTTCGACCTTGGGCCATGATGCAGGCTTCGCACCTCCGTCGCATTGAGGAGTGTGTGTTTCCAACAATGCCAGGAGTATCTCTGATCTGCCCTGCAGCTGCCACAATGCGCGCCACAAGTTCTTCAGCACTGCTGACAGGTGTATGGTATACCTCGGCCTTCAGGTAACCCCAAAGGAAGAAATCCAAGCAGGTGAGGTCTGGTGATCGGGCAGGCCAGTGAACTGGACCCCCACGCCCGATCCACCGCTGGCCATACCTTGCGTTTAGATGGAGACGCACGTCGTTCGTGTAATGGGCCGGAGCTCCATCGTGCTGGAACCACATCTGGCGACGCGAACCTTCGGGTACGTGCGCCTCCTCCAGAAGCTGCGGCAGCACTTGATCCAGGAAAATCAGGTAATTTCCACCTGTCAGCCGTTCAGGTAACAAATAAGGGCCAATGAGGCAATCCCCCAGAATGCCGGCCCACACATTTACTGAGAAACGCTCCTGGGCTGCTCGGCTTCTGGTTTCATGTGGATTTTCATCACACCACACATGACTGTTGTGGGCGTTCCACATTCCTTCCCGGCTGAAGGTGGACTCGTCCGTAAACAAAATGCTGTTTACAAAACGGGGATCCCTGGATCTCTTCGCCAAGTACCATCTTGAGAATTCCACTCGAGGGCCAAAATCCTGCTCTCTGAGCAACTGCACCCGCTGGATGTTGTAGGGGTGCAGATTCCGGGAACGTAAGATGCGCCACGCAGTTGCTTGCGAAATGCCAACATGTCTGGCGATATCTCTCGTGCTAAGACCTGGGTTGTCCTCAACCAGGTTAAGCACAGCCTCTTCGTTGTCGGGGGTGCTCACTGATCGCTCCCGTTCAGGCCTGCCTCCGTCGAAAGATCCCGTTGTGGACAACCTCTGGTGTACTCGAGCGAAGAAGGCATGGCAGGGGATTTGCCTGTTGGGGTAACGCTCGGCGTACAACCGCTGAGCGGCTCGTCCATTACAACCAGCAGCACCATATGCCAAATGCATGTCAGCCAATTCAGAGTTTGTGTACCGTTCCATCCTACTACCGATCTGCAGACAAGTAACCCGAAGCTTAAGTAGGTACCGCACGTTCAAAAGACGTGTCTGCGCATACAACTACGTCATCTCGCGTTGTCGTCTACGCATTACGTATCTTTTGCATATCGATATGGTACGATATCTTTTGCATAAATCAGCAAAAAGCACCTTATGTAAATTTTATTGCGCGCATTGTGCATGATTGAAACCAGTTATGTTTGTTAAAAAAAACAAACAAACTGCAGTTTTAATAGCTTCTTATGATAAGTAAATTACTCTCTTGTTTTGTTTCTAACTGATCGTAGCGCCCCGTTTCCAGTTAGCGTCCGAAATGTCAACGAATTATGTTTTTTGCCCAAAGCGCCCCCTATCGATGTTTCTTTTTGTACCGTTCAACTGAGTTTCAGAGAGCCCCAGCAAACAGAATCATGAAAATGCATGCCATAAGTCAAGAAATCTGTTTGTTTATCTCTTAGGAGCCTTCGAGTTTCGACCACCCTGTACTTTGACATTTTATTCCGGCTCTTACGCTTTTTGCAGGGCTCTACTTTTGGGTTCAAACTTTAAGTTAGAGTATAAACTTTGGCGAGCATGTGTTAAATTATCAAAATAACGGGCTTAAAGTTGTTGTCTAGCTCTCCAAAGTCTGCAGCGCCCCCTATCCATGTTTTAAGAGATACGCTTATCAAATTGGTACTGAAGAAAGTCTAAACAAACAGAATCATTTCGACGCAAAAAGCAAGAAAATCTAACCATTTCCCTAGTTTTTATGACGTTTCGAATTTCGGCACCCAAATTTTCGAAAGCGCCTAGCGCCTTACCATCGCGTCAAGGACCCTACATTCCCTATTCAAAAATGTTCGTCTAGGTGTGCTCTATCGATCCTTAAAGTTTGTCACCGACGAGCTGAATCACCCTGTATAATTGTTCAACAAGACTGTCAACCTTGCACAATTTTTTCTACAAATAGGTCAAAAGTGCGTGTACTCATACACCAAGTCCCAGATCTGGGAAATGATTTCTCTTTGCGAAAAAAATTCGGAAATTCGTTGAAAATTTCAAAAATCGCACTTTTTAGGCTTTGATATCTTTGGTGGAGCACAAGATAAAAATCTGAAATTCAGGCTTTTGATAGTAATGTCTAGTAGTGTTATGTACAAAGAATTTCAAGAAGGAGATATGACTATAAGCTGAGATATGACATGGACAATATGTGAAAACAATACTGCCAAACTATTGTAACGTATTATATAATTGTTCATACCTCCAAAATTTTAAATTAATTATTTATGGTACAAAGTTAAATGTTAGTTACAAATATCTTTTTCAAATGCTTTTGTGTGATTTGAACAATTCAGAATGTATGCTAAGCCAATACACTATTTGTCCAGATGAACAAATCTACTAGAAATGCTATTGCAACAAGTTTACTCGGAACGCATTTCAGGAAAATTAAATTACAGACAATGGATTGCAATTGATCGAGTTGACATGGCTTCAGTTATTAAACCTAAAGAATTTCATTCAAGTTAACAAGGGATGACAAGACTTGGGGGGCTTCAAATAAAATTTTTAGAAAGAACTGCCTGATGGACTGATAACAGTAACTGGCCGAACTCATAACATCTCTCGTAAATATTGTTAAGCTCTTTGTTGAGCATACATAGTATTTTGTAAATTAAATGTTTATTATTTAACTGTTTTCAACAAACGATATTTTCTGTGTAAATATTGTAATAAAAGAGACTAATCTCATTTCTCCTAATGTACTCGTAATAGCATTTCCTAACATTTTTTTAAATCACCGTATCTCAGCTTGTAGTCAAATTTCTTTCTTGAAATTTTTTGTACATAACACTACTACACAATACTATCAAAGACCAGAATTTCATATTTTTATCTCGTGCTCCACCAGACATATCAAAGCCTAAAAAGTGCAATTTTTGAAATTTTCGACGAATTTCGGAATTTTTTTCGGAAAGAGAAATCATTTCCCAGATATGGGACTTGGTGTATGAGTACACACACTTCTGACCTATTTGTAGAAAAAATTGTGCAAGGTTGACAGTCTTGTTGAACAATTACATAGTAAGTTTACAATAGTTTGACAGTATTGTTTTCACATATTTTCCATGTCATATCTCAGCTTGTAGTAAAATCTCTATCTGAAATTTTTTGTACATAACGCTACTACATGATATAATCATAGGCCAAAATTTCAGATTTTTATCTCGTGCCCCACCAGAGATATCAAAGCCTAAAAAGTGCGATTTTTGAAATTTTTGACGAATTTTGGAATTTTTTTCGCAAAGAGACATTAACTCCCAGGTCTGGGACTTGATGTATGGGTACACGTACTTTTGACCTATTTGTAGAAAAAATTGTGTAAGGTTGACAGTTTCCCTTGCATGAAAATTTTCCTCTTGCAAACGGATAGATTTTGGAAAAAATCGTACATTTTGTGCTAAAATTTCACCTGTAAAAATTTGTTTTTCAAAATTTTTCTATCACTGTATATTTAGCCTATTTTATTCTGAACAAAATGCTGCAAACCCCATTTCAATTGGGATAATAGAAGACGAGATATTTACAATTTTGTGTATCCTAGTATCTGAGAAAATTGCTGCACAAGATGAAACAAAGATGGCCGCCATGCACAAACAAAAAATAGTAAAATTAAAAGAACGGTCATTTTGAACTTCCGTCATGTTAGGTTTGTTGTACAAAAAATTTCAGATTTTTTAAAAATGGTCGAGCGACCAAAAAAATATTTTCTGGACCACTTGAAATGGATTGACCCATATGTGTTCGGAACACATTCTTTTTTAATACTTGTAAACGTTAAATTTAAGATTGTTAATTTTTATTAAAAATTTGACGTAAGCATACAAATAAGTAATTTAACTTTTTTCGAAAAAAAATATATGTATGTATAATCGTATGTAGTACAAAATTAACTGAAAATTTGCTTTTTTAAGCTATTTAAATTTAAAACTATTGCATATAAATACATTTTATGAATTCCATAGTAAATATGACAATTTAACACGGGAACTAGATCCTTTTTATCACAATAAAATGAAAATTTTTAAACTTTATCAATAGAAAAAAATAAAGCAAGTTGGAAAATCTTTGAAAAAAATTAATGCTTTATAAATAAATATTGTATAACTCATCAATTCCCAACCTATGAGTCACGGCGTGTGTTTCGGTGGGCCTCGGAACAATCGAGCTTAGTCTCAAAAATCTATCTTTTATTTCATCTGTTTAAAAAATATAGCTCTTTCAACAGAAAATAATATTTCAAACGCAAAGCTTTAATTATTTTCTGAATGAATATATGCACAGAATATCCAGAAATATTGAAATCAGCTTTGAGTTCCTTGATGGGGTTCAACATGGTATACTAGTGTGAATATGTTTTTTTCTCTTTGCTAATTTTGAAAAATAAATACAGAAACAAACTGCGTATAGAAAGTAGCTTAAAGGGTGCTGATTACTCCCCCCCCCCCTTAGTAATGCAAAGTCTATGGCTGTTTGATATATTTTTATACTCAAAATAACACCTTAGAAAATTAATACTTTTAACTTCTTTTTTCTGTGTACTCTTCTTAAAGTATGTCTCTTTTTCTCTTAGTTCTCAAAATATTTATAAAATCTATGCTTAATTTAATGTATTATGTTTTATAAGCTGACGAACTGCGATTAAATTTTAACACTGCCTATAAAATCAAGCTTAAACTAAGCAAAGGATAAGTTAAGTAAGAAATAGACATCCTTTAAGAAGAATGCACAGCAAAAAAAAAAAGTTTAAAATATTAATTTCCTGAGGAGATATTTTAAGTATAGGAATGCATCAAATGCCCATAGACTTAACATTACGATGGAGAATTTGGAAGTTTAGTGACCAACACCCTTAAATTTAACCGTTTTTAACCCTGATATTAGATGCTTTCATTATGATGCAGTAAACAAAAACACTAGGCGGAAGTGTCAGTGAATATAAAGTTATGTTTCGATAATAATTAAACGGTACTTTTAATTACCTTTGTAGTTTTTGTGTTTCTTTATTTGTTATTCTACTCACAAACATTGGGATTATAAATTCTTTTTGTTGATACAGCTCATATTCAAAATATTAGAATAATTACCTTTTTTTTAGAAATTGAAAATATCGTTTGGTAATTTAATGTCTTTTAATGAAAATATGCAAACGATATTTTTATTAAGAACTTATTGTTGATTAAACTTACTTGTTATCTTAAATTTAATATCATTTTTGAAAAGATTAATTGCAAAAAAAATTATTTTGAAAAGTCAAAATATTAGAATATTTATTCAAGTGGTTCAAAATATTAGAATATTTCACATTAATTCTCCTTTAATTATTACCAATTCTTAACTGGTGGCATCATTGATTAAATTCAGACTATTTTGTTTAAAATCAGTATTCTTTTTTGCAGTTTGTTTCTTTTTCGTCTTAAAATGGGCCGTGTGAGTGATATTCCTGAATCTACTAAACTTCGTATGGTTGATTTGTATCGGCACGGTAAAAATCAATGTTTTATAGCGAATTATTTACATTGTTCGCAATCGAGCGTTAGTAAAATACTAACACAATATTCAAAAATTGGAAAATTTCAAAATAATCGACGAAATGGTGGCCGAAAACCAAAAACATCTGCTAGAGATGACAGGAAACTGAAGCGTATGGTTAAGAAAAACAGTTTTAAAAGTGTGCGATTCTTGCACCGAAAATGGAAAGAAGAAGGAGTTGAAGTTTCTACATCGACAACATTAAGACGTCTCCATAAATTTAAATTTGAATGTCGTGTACCGAAAACAAAACCTCTCATGACTGCAAGACAAAAGCGTATAAGATTGAATTGGTGTAAATCAAGACGTTTATGGAGCAATGAAGATTGGAAAAATATATTATTTAGTGATGAAAGTATGTTTTGTGTTTCATATGGTAATCAAGGTATTCGAGTTTGGAGAATGAAGCAAGAAGCATTTGATAAAGAATGCCTTAAACGTTCCGTAAAATTTGCTGCTAGTGTCATGGTTTGGGGTTGTATGAGTGCAGAAGGACCTGGAAAGTTATGCATCGTCTACGAAAAGGTTAACTCTCTGATATATCAAGAAATTTTAGAATGTTACATGATTCCATCATCAGAAGATTTATTTGAAGATGATTTCATCTTTCAACAAGATTTAGCGTCCCCGCATACCTCGGTGTCAACTAAAAATTGGTTCCGCCAACGCAACATTAAGGTACTTCCTTGGCCACCAAATTCACCAGATCTTAATCCCATCGAAAACTTATGGTGTATAATGAAGAAAAAACTTCAAGAAAATCCTCCTTCAAGTAAAACTGAGTTAGTGGCACGTATAAAGTCTATTTGGGCTAATATTGATAGAAATGTTTGTAAACACCTTGTATATAGTATGCAAGATCGATTGTACGCTGTTATGAAAGCTAAAGGGGATGCTACAAAATATTAACTACCATTTACTTCATATTCATAAGGTAATATTGTTGCGTAAAATAAAATATTCTAATATTTTGAACCAATCTAAATTTTATTCTAATATTCTGGTGTGTTTAAGGAAGCTGTATACCTAATTTATTGTGCTGTATTTTATATTTTATAAATGTTAAAATCTTATCTAAACATTCCAGATTTAATTTATAAGAAAATTAATTGCATTTACTTAGTATAAAAAATAAATAAATGACAAATAATTGTTTCTTATTACTTTTTCTCAATTATTCTAATATTTTGAATATGAGCTGTAGTGTATCCTGCGTATTAAAATTTGCCTATTTCGTAAGATAGGATAGTCGAGAGCTTATCGGTGGGTCCATGCCAAATCAACTAGTGACTGAACCTGACCCTTTCAGATTTCGATGAAACTTTCAAGAATTGTTCTGCCAGATGATATAAATGAGAACATATGTTTATAATTTTTTTTATCGCATTAAAATTTAATATAATTAATTATTTAAATTTTGAAAAACCATTTCCTTTTCGTTTGCTTACATGTTTTCAATTTTGAATTTCTCAAGTTCTATAAAACGTATAAAACTTTATGATCACTCATTTGAAAGAGGAGTTTATAAGGTTTAATTTGATATGGGAAATGACTATGCATAATTAAAAAAATAAAATTAACATTAGTTTTAATTTAAAAGTTATTTTTTAAATAATTTTTTTTTTTTTTTGAAAAAATTGTATGTTTGTTGTAACATTATAAGCTTAAAATTCTGAAAATTTTTAGAGAGTAATCTCAATAGGTTTAAGAGTTATGAAATAAAAGCAAAACGTTACCATTAATATAACAATTTAATTCTATCTATTTTGTTATTTATTTATAATTTGTATGGTAAGCTTCACTCTTAAGTAAAACTCCTTTTGATATGGGAAATGACTATGCATAATTAAAAAAATAAAATTAACATTATTTTTAATTTAAAAGTTATTTTTTAGATTTTTTTAGATTTTTTTTTTTTTTTTTTTTTTTTTTTTTTTTTTTTTTTTTTTGAATATTTTTAGAGTGAGATCCCATTGAGATCTCACTCTAAAAACTTTAGAATTTTAAGTTTATAATATTACAACAAACCTATTATTGTTTTCAAATTTTTTAAAAAAACTATCCAAAAAAAATTTAAGTTTAATATATATATATATATTATTTTTTTTAAGTATGCATAGTTAACTTGTATATCAAATTAAGTCAAAATAAGAAGTTTATAAGATTTAAATCTTATAAACTTCTCTTTTAAATGAGTGGTCATAAAATTTTCTACGTTTGATAGAACTTGAGAAATTAAAAATAAAAAATATTTATTCAAGTCAAAAAATGATGATTTTTCAAAATTTAAAAAATTGTATGAAAATTTAAAGCCATAAATAAAAAATAAAATATGATCTAATTTATATCATGATTGTGAATGATCCCTGGCAATTTTATTGAAATCTGAAACGGTCTTGTTAAACATTGATTTTTTTTTTTTTTTTTTTGGTTGATTTGACATGGACTGACCCAGATGCCATACAAAAATTTCTATAATGATATGCAGCTTTATATTAAGTGGGTCGCGAAAAACGTTTTTCTTAAAGGTACCTCACGTTACTATAAAGGTTGAGAACCACTGGACTATAGCTTATTAACTTTTCAATAAATCAGCACAGAAAATTGAAAAATTGATCGAAATTAACGTTTTGAAAGCATATACAAATACGTTAAGATGCTAAAAGCTACAGAATTCATAAAACAGGTAATTTTAAAGATTTTTTAAAATCTTGTTATTGAAATCTCTAAAATATTAAATCACTGAAAGAAAAATGTGCATATCAGCAATGTAATGGAGGATTTATACGTTTATATAAGCTCGATACTTTCTGTATTCTACTATAAAGCTCCTTATACCTTTTGTTTATCAAGTAAAGCTATAGCGTTTATTCTAGCTATAAACATTCATGATTCAAATGAATACTTTTTTTGGTTGTTTTACGAAACTACAACACTGATGCATATTCACAGGGCCTAAACTAAAGAAGGGCAGAAAGGGAATTGGCCCCGGGAGCCAGAAAGAAGGGGAGCCAAAGATTGTGTGTGACAATTCTTCTCACGTCTATGTTTAACACAGTTTTGGAAAAATCACCATATTTAGGATATGCCAACGCACAGAAGAATGTAAGGATGATATGGCATAAAGATACTGTATAAAGTGCAGTGTTGAATCCATACGGTGGCCCGGGGAAGACATCCCTCCCCCCGGAGCAATGAAATAGCCCCCGGAAAATTTAAGATTTTGGGTTTTAATGGTCAAAAAGAGCAATTTCTCCACCAGAATTCTATAATGTTCTCCCCGGAGCCTCAGAAGTCCCTCCCGGTGAAAAGTGTCTGAATTCAACACTGATAAAGTGCAATTTTTTTTCTATTCTTTTCGATTCCGTTTATAAGATTTTGATGAATCAATATTTGACAAAGCATATTTCGTAGTTCAACATTACATACTTTACGATTAAATATTTAAATTTTTAAAATCAGATATTAAACAAGTAGAAAAAATTCTCTTTGTAAATAAACTATGCGGAGGAACGACGGAGGGGCCAAAATCAATGTTTACCAGGGTACAAGAAAAGCTAGTTTCGGCCCTGCATATTCACACTTTGAAGCAATCATTATCTTCTAGGTTTTTAAATAGGCTAGAAATGTGACCATTTTGCACTTTACTTATCATGAACAATGCAAGAAAATGGCAAAAAATATAAAAAAGGCTTTATTATTATTATTATTATTATTACTTTCTATACTTTGACATAATAGCAACGAAATCATCTGTTTGATTTCGATGCTTACTGTTGCTGTATAGATGGCGCTCGCAATATTTCGCAAAAACTACCATCTGCGAAAATGTAAACAAGTTATTCCCTGTCAGTTCAATGTTGAGAGCGGTGGAATATCTGTTTCTCTTCTGATTTCAAATAGGAATAGGTTCTCTTCATATAGCTTCGTTTTAGTGTAGTTCTAATGCAAAAATATTTCTAATGATCAAGTATTTTTTAAAGATGTGCCTGGACATTGATGAATAAGAATATAGCAGAATTTTACCCGATGATTTTGGATATTGGTGAAACCTTTTAAAATCTAGAAGGAAGATTTTAAGTAGGTAAGTGTTTGTTTTATATAGTCTCATTGTTGGCATTTAGCTATTTATATATGCTATGCCTTGATAATTTTTATGAGGTTCTTCCATTTCTTTGCAGTTATTTTTGAACTACATTCCATATTTATACTTTTTTTTCAGTAATTTATTTTTTATATTTGAAATTTTTAAAAAAAGATATAAGTCGGATAAATTATAATTAGCAGAAAAAATAATTAAATTTCATAAATTATCCAAATTGTTTATATCAATGGTTCTTAATGAAACGGCAAATTGAAATTTATATTCTATTTCTTTCCGTGCATGTAATCGCAAGTAGTATTATTAGAAAAGTTAAAATTACTAATAATAAATCTCTTTGTTCTTTCTCAGAAACTTGCACCGTGTGTTATTATTTATATATATATAAGTCCCTTTAATTCCATTTTTGCAATCTATGCTATTAATTTTAATAAATTTCACTGTTTATATGTTTTTATTTTTGTACAAATCAGGTACGCGAAGAGGTAATAGCGACAGTAAAAATTATCATATCCCCCCTGAAATGAAGGCCTGACAAAAGGACAAAATTGTAATGTTGTTTTCTTTGTAATTTATTTAAAATATATATAAAAAAAAGGTTTTTTTTCCAATTTGATACAAAATATTTTATTGAATATAGGTGTATAAGCTTTGAGAGTATTAATAGTACCTTTTTTTTTTTTTTTTTTTTTTTCAAAACTGGGTTTTATTTGTAGAATTATATTAATTTAAAAATTGCATTATGTTGTGGTGAAACCTGCAACTTAGTGAACGGATATATCAGTTCGTGGCAGTCTGGCACCCATCGAGGGCTCATAGTGACATTTGTTTAAATTATAACAATAATAAGATAGCATTCGGTAAAGTTCGAATTAAATAAATGAACAATAAAATAAATAAAATGGTAATTCTTGAGTCACATAAGAATACAGAAAATAATTTTCATCTACTAACAAATCATGGTTAATTTAGTTTATTTATTTATTTATTTGTTAATGTATGTACTTTTTTTTAACATTTATTCAGTAAATTAATTTTTTTATTCTTAAGGGTCCGCTTCCGGGATACGTAGACTGTCTTTGCGGTCTCGTACAAACCTTCTCTATCTATGATTTTTAATTTAGTTAATTTTGCTGGTTATAATAGGATTATCAGAAGGGATAAACGTCTACGGCTAGTGTTATTTATTGTTATCTAGTTATTAATTTTTAATTTGTTCAGAAAATCACAGTCAGTGTTGTTAATTAGGTTTTCACTGGTTGTTTAAGGGAAAAATATAATTTATAGATAATTTTATTTGAGAAAAAGAAAAATTATTAATATTATTGTGTAAAATTAGCTGCAGAAAATTTATTATGGACTGATACATTAATAATTTTTTATTGGTATTATAACAAGGCAGTTTAGATAAAATCTTCAATGGATATAAACGTGGGAAAGCTTTCTTTCAGGCGTAGCATTTTCATCGCTAACTCCTTATCTTTACCTCGTGTAAAATGTACGTCATATATGAATTAAGAATTTTCTATTTTGTAAAAAATGATAATAACATGTCATTATTTAAAAAAATATTTCAAAATTTCAGACCAGTGTTTAACATTTGTTTGCTGTAATTTGTGTTTCTCATGTTGGTATAAACTCCCTAAAATCTGCGCATCGCAACAGATGTAAACAATGAAACTTTCAGTTCAGATGTAAGGACAAAATTACGGACTATTTTGGTTTTATATCATTCTGTATGTATTTTTACATGTCATTTTCGATAATATGTCTGAACTCATCATTTTTCATGAAAGGAAGTATCAATTTATTTCTGAAAAGAATCAAGATATTGCTGATGTCACTGATAATTACAATCTTTTTCCCAAAAATACTTATGTTAGATATTAAGACTGGCTATTCCTGAAATAAAGTTTCCATACTTCATTATTTTGATGGAAATTAATAGGATACCTTTAAAAGGAACGTTTCATTGAAAATTTTAAGAAAATCTATTAATGTAGTAGGGGAAAAAACTACACAGTTTATAAGAAATTAATATTTAAAAAGGTCAGTTAATCAGATTTCTTGCAGTGGTTTTTAAGAAATGCATCTTGAACTTGTTTTTAAACTTAAAAAAATAATGACTTACTACTAGAATGCGGCCCATTATAGGTGAATTTACCTTGCATTACAAATAAAGGGATCTGGGATAAATTTTAAAATAATTTTTATTTATTGAGTTATATTGAAATTTTTTTGTGACGGTTATCATTAGTAAACAAAATCTCATATTAAATCTTTTCTTAATTTTTTGGAAAAAAGTTTAAATTATTGAAAAAATGGGTAAATTTTAAAATCGTTAAAATTTGAAATTAGTAGAATTTCATTTTTTTTTCATGTAAATAAGCAGAAATATATACGTTTTAGTGATTCATCATGTTCAAAAATATTAATTTAAGTTAAAATTAAAAATATTTATAGTAAAATTTTGAAAAAAAATGACGCAACTCTTTTTTTGTTAATTATATTTTTTAAAATCAGTTTTTTAAATAAATATTTTTTTTTCAAATTTTCTCAGTTATAATTAAAGTAAAACAATTGAAAATGACTAGTTCCAAGCTTGAACCATTTACCTTAAATGGTACTTGAGTTATAATAATTTAAATAGGAGAAATAATGAAAAAACACATCCCTAATAGCATGCATGGTCACAGTGACGTCACTGTGAGTCACTTTGGTCACATCACATCTGTGACCAAAATGCCACCTCTCAGTGACGTCACACTGTGACTGAGATGTGACTTTCTTAAAAATCTTTAGAAATTTATGAATATCCTTCGAAATATGTTATTTACTTTAAAAAACATGTTTCTGGCAATTTAAATGTCGTCGCTTGTGTCACAGTTTCGTCACAATGTTAATATCAAATTAGTCACAAATGACACATTTTTCACAAATTTGTCACATTGTGACCACTTTGTGAAATGTCACAAAAGAGCTCTAAAACGGCCATAACGACTTCACATTTTAGTCACTGTGACTTCACATCGACGTCACGTGACGTCACATCGATAATCGATGGTCACAAAGTCACAATGTGACTTCACAACGACGTTGCAGTGACATCACCATGCTTTACGGGATCATGAAGAAAAACGCATTTAAAAAAAAAGTCGTTTTCATGACAATCATTCTTTGAAAAGTAGATTTTGAAAAGAAACCAAAACATAAAAATAAATATTTCCTGTTCTATTAAGTCAGAAACGTGAATTAAACATCATTTTAAGTAGAAAAAAAATTAATGCAGTAAAAATTTTTGAAGATTTTTGTGTCTCGGTAAGGTTATTATCACGGGCCTAAGCAAGGCTGAGTGGGTCTGCTACACTGTAAATAATAACAAACTAACCGCCCTTGGCGATCAGTTTGGTCTCCCTTAAATGCATACTAAGCATTAAATCATATTGCTTTTATTCATTATTTATTTTAGTTGCTCAACTTTTTGTTAAATTAGAAGATTCTGTTAGAAAAATGGACAAAGATATCATATACGCACCACAGTGGCGCAATTGCAACAAAAAGGCCAATATATGCCACACACGATAACCCGGCAATTTTTATTTATTCTTTAAAAAACTGTTTATTTTCTTTTATTTTCTTTTTTAAAATGATATAAATTGGTTTTTTTATATATAATTATTAACTAAACTTTTTTTAGTTATTATTATTTATTTTTTAGAATAATAGAAAAGAGTTAAAAAAATATCGATGAAACTGGTATTGAAAACGAAGTTTTCGCCAGATTGGCTCGAAAAAAAAATCGCACCAATGTGATGCGTATATGAAATTTGTACCGATAAATCAAGCACTCGATATTTTTATGCTAACTTGGAGCATCGCCAAATAGATGTTTCTAAATCAACTAAAATATAATGTCACCAAGAATGAAAATATTACAATAACGTCTTCAGCTTTACCCACCACGATTCCAAAAGACATTCTTTATCTTTAGAAACTTCAAAAATAATGTATTTTCGAGATTTAAAGCTGTTCAGCGAGTTCGGGCATATATATATATATGCCGTATGCAAAAAAAAAAAAAAAAAAAAAAAAAAAAAAAAAAATGTACTGTTTGACTATCCCGTAAACCAATTTCGGCAAATTTACATAAATCGCCATATTAGTTACTAAATTACACAAATTGACACGATTTTTATTTTAAATAACATAAAAACAAATAAATTAGTAAAATATTAATGAAAATACATATGAAACATCGAATGAACCCCGAACCAGCAATAGATTTTTTTAATTATTATTACTCTTAAATTACTCGCTTAACTCATTAATTTGCAAAAATATATTGGTTTTTATGAGTTCTAATGATAAAGAGCTGTTTTTGGAATCATGGGTAATTCGATAAACATCATCGTGCATTTTCGATCGTAATTATATTACATTTACCTTGATTTAAAAATATGTACTTTTTTAGTTAATTGAAAAAATCAAGAAATATATAAATTACCTATAATTGTCTGATGAACTATCATTACTTAAAACGCTTTTAAAAATATGTGTTTTATATTTTTAATCAACAAAAGTGTTTAAATAAAATCATGATCGTGAAATTTTTCCATTAAAAGTAGCTAGAAAGATGTACTATGTTTTTCACTAAATACAAACACACAGAAAGAAAAAAAATGCTTTGGAGATCGCATTTTAAAGTGGATTCCAGATGTTCTCTATAGTTGATAAATATGTTAAGATCGGGGACAAAAAAAAAAAAAAATAAATAAATAAATAAATAAATAAAAATCGAAAATTTTCTATAAAAAAATATTTGCATTAAAAATTTCTTTGTTAGTTGCCGCTTAAAATGACGTTTAAACCATGTTTCTATCTTAATTGGATCAGGAAATATCATTATTATTATTATTATTTTGGTTTGTTTCCGAAATCTAGCTTTCAAGCAAACGTTGTTATAGAAACGACTTCTTGTAAAAATGCGATTTTTTTTATGATGGAATTTTTTACCATTCCTCCTATTTAAATTGTTATAAGTCAAGAACCATTAAAGCTAAATGGTTCAAACTTGGAACATATCTTTTTCAATTGTTTTATTTTAATTTTGATTCAGAAAATTAAAAATATATATATATTTACTTTAAAAGAATTATTTTTTAAGTTCATCATTTTATTTTAAAGTTTTACTTTATTTTTAATTTTTATTTAAATTAGCCTTTAAAAAAATTCTGAATCAAAATTAAAGCTTATATATTCAAGTTTATTTAAATTTAAACTAGTCATTGGGGGCCACCGTAATACTTACCCATCATGTTTATACTACATATAAAACATCGAAATAAAAATCGCTTAATGACGTAACATAATGTGTTAAATTCAAGTGAATGTGGCATTTACGGTAAGTCATTATTGACTTTTAATCATACACTTTGGCGATATATAGTTTTTTAATAGACGAAATCAAATAATGCCGAAGTGCGTAAAAGAAGCATCCTTATAACTCCAAAAATTTCAATTATATTAACCATTAATTTACTGCATTGGATTAAGCGTCTCATTTAATATTGAAATATATCTTTGAATTGAAATTTGAATGAAATACAGGGTCATGAAAAATCGAAGAGTGTGAAAAATAGAATTACAAATATCTCGATAGCTAATTATCCGATTGGCTTCAGTTTTTATGCAAAATTTGTGTTATTTTATTGCCTTTAACGTCCATTCCTTGAAATAAAAAATTTCGAAAATTTTTATGTACCTTTCGTCAGAACGAATTTTTTCGAGAGTCCGAAAAAAATAGTTCCGGATAATCGAGGTTACTGATATTCAATAGGCTTCGTGTCATTCTTACATACTAAGTACATACAAAATTTCAAGTCTCCATCTCAATTTGTTCAGGAGATAGAGCGTTTGCAGACACACAGGCAGACAGACGGACGGCATTTTTTTTTTCTAATTATTATATGTTTTTCGGAATCCCCACGGTCTAAAACGTGTAAATCCGTCAAAAAAAATTCGAATTCCAAAACGATTGCCTATACTACGTATGATGGGTAAGTAAAAATGGAGTTTTACAAATAATGTTTAGAGTTTTAAAGCTTTAAAATTACTGAATTTTCTTTTTTTTTATTATTATTAATTTTTATTTTTATTATAATTATTATTATTTAATTGTGAGAAGTTTTGTCATGTGATTTTACTTACAAATAATATGGTTAACCATCACAAAAAAATTCAAAATTTTAACTGAATAAATAAAAATTATTTCAAAATGTGTCCCGGGCCCCCTTAACTTAGGTAATATCAGAGCTGAATAAGTATGGTGAATAAGAATACCCCAATTCCAGGTGTCGCGCCGGCAATTAGGATAGGCGTGCGCAAGACAGGCTGGCTTTCACCATCGCTTTCAGTTATCATTATTGATGCGCCAGCGATTTGTAGCAAGGAGTTTTGCACCTTGCTACAAATCGCTGCAGGCATCCTAGAAGAGCAGCAGGCGCCAAATGGCATTGCTGCTCTTCTAGGTAATGTTATTTGGCCTGAAAGTCAAATATGAAATATCACTTTCAGTTGAATGTTTCAATGCTACTCATTCATAAGTTTTATATTCATAACGTTCATAACATTCATAACGTTCTAGTGCGACATTTACTAGTCCTTAATAAATAAATTTAATGTGCGACCTTTGCGATTTTCTCGAAAAGAAAATAAGGAATACATTATTAATTTAGATCGCTTCGAGAACTAATTTGTCTTGCATTATTGAGCATTGGATCTTCGTTTTGAATAACTTAAAGATAATATCATTTAAATTAACCAAACTCCAATTGATCTTTTAGAAAGATATTTTTCTCTGCTACAAATATATACAAAATTAACTTTTCTTTTTGCGTATTGCTTGAAGGTACATTTCTTAAAACACATTCTTTCTGAGAAAACAGCGTTTTTAGCACTTTCCAACAAAGTTGAAAAGTGCTTATGCATTCGGTTTGTCTGGCCGTCTGTCCGTCTGTCCGTCTGTCCGCCTGTCCGCGCCCTAACTCCCGTAAATATACTCGGATTACTTTGAAATTTTTATACGTTATTGAGGTTTATCCTAGCACGAACCCTATTGAAAATGAAGTATCTACCATGATTAGTTTATCTACAGAGAGAATCAAAAGTTTCCCATTACATTACGGCCTATGGGGAAAAATCGTTAATATACTCAAAATGCCATGAAATTTTAGGACGTTTTTGACATTTACCCTAGCACAAGTCCTATTGAAAATGAAGTTTCTACCATGATTAGTTTGTCTACAGGGCGAATCAAAAGTTTCCCATTACATTACGGCCTATGTGGAAAAATCGTTAATATACGCGGATTGCCATGAAATTTTAGGACGTTATTGAGGTTTACCCTAGCACGAACCCTATTGAAAATGAAGTTTCTACCATGATTAGTTTGTCTACAGGGCGAATCAAAAGTTTTCCATTGCATTACGGCCTATGGGGAAAAATCGTTAATATACTCGGATTGCCATGAAATTTTAGGACGTTATTAACGTTTACCCTAGCACAAGTCCAATCGAAAATGAAGTTTCTACCATGATTAGTTTATCTACAGGGCGAATCAAAAGTTTCCTATTACATTACGGCCTATGGAAAAAAATCGTTTCAAAGGAATTTTAAAGATGTTATACCCTGTCAAACATATTAAAATATGCATTCTATAAAATATAAAGTGAAAATGTAGCTATTATTCATTTACAGGATCACACAAAAGAATTCCATTAGATAATGGTAAAAGGGGGAATTGGGTGACATATTTTAAAGATTTTAAGCTTTTTGATGTATAATAAAATTGATATATGTCACTGAAGCTTAATATAAATTATACGCTACTGTCTTGCATAATATGAAGTACATAGCATTTACAGGGCCATACAAAAGATTTCAAATAGTATATTCTTTCCGCAGTACCGTATATGTGTCTGATGATGGCTGATGGAGGGATGAAATGCATTTTAATTATTATATTCGCGTTTATATTTCGTTAAATATATGCACATTATATGGTGTGTATAAATGTTATAGTTGATATACAGGGCTACCCAAAAGAGCTAACCAACGTTACTGAATATGAGCGTAAATTATTTAAACGTGGTTCTTAAATAAGCTATGCATTTTTACGCTGAGCTGCATTCAATTTACTTAAAAATGTTTGCAGAATATAGATAAAGGGATATACAGGGCCACGCAAAGAATTCGGTACATGGACGCCTATGAATGATGATTTATGAGAATGTGATTTCAGTTGTTTTAAAAGTGTTTTAGTTTACAATAAATTTTAGCCTAATGCTGACTTGTAATAAAGGTACAATGTAAACTACAGGGCTGAACAAAAGTATTCAAGTATGTTTCCGTCTAATAGTATGAATTGCTGAAAAAGAAATTTCAAGCTACTGGGTATTTTCTTGCTAAGCTAAATTTTCCCATTATATGAACTGACATATGAAATACAGGGCTGTTCTAATGTACTGGAATACATATTTGGGTATATTTGGCTATACACTATTATTTCCCTAAATAACAAAGTTTTGTTAAAGATTTCATTAAGTGTTGGAAAATGCTTCATAATTTATGCTTAACGCATGATTTTTCTTACTTGTTTGTTTTCCATCTAACTTTGTTGTTTACTACTTGGGTATTAGAATTTTTGTTCTTACGAATGTTTATGTTTGTAACATTAGAATACAGGGAAATGGAAAATGTAGATTTTTTTTTTTCTTCCATACAGATGACAAATCTATGAATGACTTTTCTCCAGTAACTAAATAATGCTGGACTAGTATTATTTCTATTGTCTGTATTTTGGCCGCTATTGGGATAAAGTAGTTCCCAAAAAGGTTAGGTGTTGACATTTTTCGAATATTGCTCCAATGTTGTGATGAAATGATTCATTCACTATTTCATTGGAAATATTTCCAGTTAATTCTGCATGTGGCATTGTATTGCAAACATTTAAAAGTATATAACTAATGTTCAGTCATTATTATCTCATTGGAAAATATTTCTTGTTAACTCATTAAAACCGGTTGGCAAGAAAACCATGCAAGACAAACAAAACTTATAAATTTGAATACCAATATTTTAGTTTGAAAGTTTTCACGGTACTGCTAGGTTATCCCGTCGACCAAAAAATTATCGCCAAACTATAAGATTAAATGCCAATAATGGATGATCGTGAATGTGACATTCAATGACATTCAATACGATTCACGTGTTTAAAACGTCATTAAGTGATTTTTATTTCGACTTTTTATTAATATTTTTATTAATATTCTACTAATTATTTGTTTTTTTTTTCGTTATTTAAAATAAAATATATGTCAAAAAGTATAATTTGGCTATTAGTTTGGCGATTTTTATAATTTGGCGAAATAGGTCGACGGGATACGTTTTCACATTATCTAATCTCAAATTTTGAGGGAATAAATAATTCAAAATTACAATGTTAAAAAAGCTGGGTCTAAGAATTAAAAGAAGTGTAAAAAAGGCTCGTCGTTAATAGGTTAACAGTATCAACGTAATATAAAGACCCAGTATAATATATATCACAGATTTTGCTAAGATGTTTTACAAAGAGTGATTATACTCGCTGACTTATTTTGGAAGCGTATATCATAAAACGCACTAAACAAAGACCTATCTAAAAGTCGCCAGTGAAAAAAGAAAGTTAATTTTTTCCTTGTGGAGATATAGTGCATATTCGTCATTAGTTAGCTATTCAGCAGTGAATCAGAACAAATAGTTCTATATGCAATTTAAAAATGTGACTTTAGAACGCGATGGCAAGTGGCAACATTTAAAGTGGTTAAAAGGCTAACTATTTGTCTATTTGTTTGTGGTTGGGGGGAGGGGGAGGATTTCCCTTCTCCGGAAAATTTGAGATTATCTGTTTTCAGTGGTAAAAAAGTGCGATCCCTCCTTGGAACTCTTTAATATTTCCCTCGGAGCCACAAAAGTCCCGGAGAAAAGTTTGCGAATTCAATATTGGTCCCGCTTTTATTATCTCTTTGTCCCGGTTTTTGAGACAGTGTACCTGGCTACAGTCCATAGTGTCCCTGAAAATCGGGACATCCTGCGTAGAAACGGGACAACTGGCAACATTACTAGTTGTAACTGTGAGAATGAACAGTTTCATTTTCACTTAGAAATCTTTATTGGTTTTCTATGTTAGTGTTAAAATAAAGTGAAGGTTGATTCACACGCTATGCACAAATAGAAGAGAAGAACCAGTTCGATTGTGTTCAATCAGGAAACTCGCCCGTCTTTTGTCGAATTGTACTCCGAAAGGACGAACCTAGCATGCAGAGAAAGAAAAGGCCGTGGATTTTAACTCGTCAAAAAAAAAAAAAAAATTACAAAATCATCGATGGCAAAAGAACATTATTGTGAGCAATAACAAAAGAAAATTTCCGCATAATTAACTAAGTGTAGCCAAATATTCTTACTGCTGCCCTTCAGTTAATTATATGAGTTTACTAAGTTATTTGAGGAGTTAAAACAAAAAAATCGATATTATTTTTAATAGATTTTTTTACCGTTAAGTTTTTTTTTTCTTTTCCATTAACAAATGACTTCCTTTAACCCTTTTCTGCTGGATTTTTTTTCCATTTTTATGAAAAAAAAAATATTCGAAATTTATATATCTATCCACTAATGTAAAAAATAATAAATTAAAAATAAATTAAAACCTTTCAGCTGAAATTTGATATTTTATAGTGTGCGCCATATTAGGTTTTACAATTACGGTTATTACAATTAGAGTTTTAAAATACTGTATTGCTTTATTTTGCAACTAAATGAACTTATGTTAATTAATTGTATCTGCTTAACACTCTGCAACTTTTTAAGGCGCAACGCTAGGCACAGAAAAAGACCCAGATGATAATGTAAAGTCTATGGGGGCGTTCTTTTCAAAAATTCGCACAAATTTTAATATTTTGATATGATTTTTTTACACAAGATAGCTGAGGACAATCCACAACCGGCCTAGTTTTTACTTTTTCAGTTTTGGCTTCGGATTTTTTTTTAATTACTTTAACTTTCGAAACCGGTTTAAATCGGTTCTGAAATTGAAACTATCGTAATATAAACTAGTTGGATGTGCCAATCCCAAAACTTTCTTCTATCTCATACGTACATTTTAATGTAAAAAAAATAGTTACTCATTTTAATGCTTTATTAATTTTAATTCAATACCATACCAAATTTGATTTTCATGTTAAATTTCTGCTTCAATCAATTAATCGGGGTAAAAACGAATTTCCGTCTCCGCACGAGCCGATGGACAATAGAATGAAAGGCAGATTTTTTTTTCAAATTCAGGGAGGACCTACTTGCCTTACCAAAAAATACTCATGTACAAAATGTTTAATTCAGATCTAGAGCTATTTAGAAATTATATTAGAAAAATACTGGTGCGAACATAATAAAAAAAAATAGTCGCTTATGGCAGTCCTGTCTACAATGTCGTCTATTTGATATGAGTGTAATGAACGATGTTTAAATATCTGAAATCTATTTATATAATATATTGTTTTTTATCAAAATGATCTTCTTCTTCTTCAGAAGTTTCCCCATATGTGAGGTTTTCCTCAAAAAAAAAGCTAAATGTAATTTTTTTTTTCGCCATTCACCTTCGTCTTCTACCTATGACTCGCTCAGTTCATATTCAGTTTCAAGCTATTGCTCCAACGTTTTCTCGTTCTTTCTCTTCTGTTCCTTCCTTCTGGCTGCCAATTCAAAATGTTCAAAATAGAATTTTCTTTATCTTGATTTACAAATGAAAATTGAATTTTTTTTTATGCATTTCAGGTACACAGTATCCTCAACTTAATTTTTTTAAAGATATTTTAGGGGGGAATAAGTCAAGTAATAAGGACTAAGAATAAGGGGGAATAAAGACTATCATTCAGCATTTAACAAAAAGAAAAAAAAAAGAAAGAAAGAAAAAGAAAGAAAGAATGAAAAACGAATAACAAAGAGAAAAAATATTCAAAAACCATTTTATTAGAATTAATTTAGTACTCGAGGATTTATAATAACAATAACAACAGCATCTTCTGAAGGAAAGAAAAAAAATATGCAGTTTTCTGATGAGGCGGGGGGGGGGTCGTTCTTTTTTGTTTTTTATTTGACATGGAGAGGCAAAAAGAATTAGAAAATGTCTATTATAAGTGAGATAATAAACTAAAGTTTTTTATTACATAATAAAAAAATGAACCAAGATGGAATGTCGAAAAGAATTATTCTTATATGTGAAATCTGTTAAAACTGCGAATGAAACGAAAAACAAAACATTCTGCGGTAATTCATCCGACTACCAAAAAAAATAACTGTAGCTTGAAGATAATTGCCCCCGAAAGTTAATTAAAAAGCTTAAATTACTTCCTTCTGTCAGTTGATTTTATTGTTTTTACTCTAAGACAGGAACAAGCCCGAACGCTCACGAAATGTTATTTATTTTAAGTATAAAAAAAAAGAAATGAATTGAGAGTTTCTTTTCTAAAATTGCATTTTTAAACAGCAATTTCAGAAATTACCTTGGACTTCTTTGAACTACCGAAATTAAAATGAAATTTTTTTTCCTTCCATTTATTTCTTATCATAATAGCCTTTATAGCGTATTAAATTTATATCCTTTTTTTTCTATCTAATTCTTAATACAAATAATCATTTAAAGTGAATTAAAATTTATATTTTCTTTCAAGGTAGAAAATCTATTATTTTTTCATTTTAAAGATTGATATATTTTTTAATTAAAACAAAAGTGACTGCAGAATGATAACATTTATGTAACGTTGACAAATGTTAGGTAATTTCTTTTTGATCAAATATATAGAAATAAATAATTTTAAATAAAATCGCAAATGTAAAAATGAATTGAAATGACATTCAAAACATGAACATAGGAAATTGGAAATACAAACTAGACGAATGTAGCAATCCCAAAACTTTCTTTTCGAATAGTCAGGGGGAAAATACTGTGAAGAAAAAGAGGAAACTACCAGTATTTTTTTATAGAAAATACTTTTAAATATATAAAGGGATTGAACAGACAAATTTCTCTTTAACAAAATACTGGTATTAAACACTTTTTTTTTTTTTTTTTTTTGGGGGGGGGGGGGGGGGGTGACCACTTGCTATTCTGCATTTTGCAAAAACATGTTTTTCTTGATGTTTTTTCCTTAAAACATGTAAATCCATCGAATTTCGGAAAATTTCGTGAATGCAATATTTTCTTCTTGTAAAGATAGAAGAAAGTAAAAAAATAAAACTATGACTAGCTTACAGATTCGTCAGAATAGCTACGCAAGCTTAATTCATATTTAAGATGTGTTATTTCGTTGAATGCTGTCGACATTAGGCCTAACATGACAATATTTATTTGAAATTAAGAGTTCCAAAAAATGAATTATTATACATCAGATAACCAGAAAATAAACTATAATACAACTGGGATTAATAAAACTTGAAAAAATAATTCGATTCATCCTATTTGTATAATTAAAAAAAAATCACAATAATACGATTATTGGATATATATTAGGTCAAGCGGAAAGTTCTGTCGTATAACGTTGTTTCATGCCGACGTTTTTAAAATTCGTATTTCTTCATTTGCACCACTTGTTTGAAATAATAAAAATCCCATAGTTTTCAGCTTAACACTATAAAAGACGGTAAATTTTACTCAGTTGCATAAAAATGTTTTACACCAGAATTTTTATAAGGTTTGCCCGGGTTTATTTATGTTACATTTTATTACTTTGTATAGTTTCAACTTATTTGTTAAAGAAATTTCTGGTTGGAATGGAAATATATTCGTTTGATAGCGGTAAAAAATAACCGCTTACCATCTTTCTGGTGTTAACCTTTCGCCGGGCGCGCAAATTTTCATCACACGTACAACAGGCGAAAAACAATTAACAATTGCTGCTTTATTTTAATTTTACAAATATCATATAAGTTATCTCTGATCACAATTTATGAAAATATTCCGCAATGCACTTATTTTGTTATAACATATTAAAGCAGAAACTGAGATGTATACAAAGCTACTTGCTACTATAATCACAAAGAATAAAAATTAATAATTAATTACTAAACAATAATTAAGTAACTTCAGGTTTACAGAATTAGTCCTATATTTCACCTATATTAGCCGCTTCCCATATCAAGCATAATATTTGCTTTTTTAAAGGCTGTTAACCCTTTAACGATCATAGCATTTTCATTGCTAAGATGTCGAAATAAATGACTGACACCGGTAATTAAGAACAAATATATTTCTAAATAAGAAAACGTGATTTTTCACATACAAAATAAAAGGAATATTTTTAGATAAAAATACCGGTGTCAATGTTGCGTATCGGAATTAAAATTTTGTGGTTTCGTGGCGAAACCAATGAACGTTAAAGGGTTAACAGGTAAATCTTCCGCATTTCATGCACTGTTAACAGATTAAAATGTCAGGTGCAGCTAATTATGCAATATAAAATACAAATAACTTTCAGGAACTTGTTAAAGAGATCCAGTAAACGAATACAAATAGTTATTAACACCCACTACTGCTTGGATTTTGTTTTAAAGTAAAAAGAAAGTAAATGTTGTACTTTTTACAACGGCGCGCCCGACGGAAGGTTAATGTGAAACGTGAAAAAATACGGGAATTTTACCATTTCAAAAAAAAAAAAAAAAAAAAAAAAAGAAGAAGAAGAAGAAGGTGCCAATGAAGCAATACAAATTTCTAAATGCAGACGTGAAATAGCATTATGGGAGAAAACTTTCCACTTAACCTAACATATTTATCTTCACACTTTTTAAAATTTAGAAACTGTATCTGTTAAAAATTGTTAGCACAATTTTAGTTTTTAATCACTATTCTAACATTTTTACATCTATTATTTTTTTTTTTAATCGAATCATTTTTCCATAAATGTAAATTGACTGACAGACATCCAATATACATTTAAATAGATAATAAAATTAGCAAGTTTAAACAAAATATAATAAGTAAAAATTTATTTAATTAAAATCAAAATCAAAGAAACAAATAATCTAAAGTCATTTCAAGCATCAAAGCAAAATTATCTAATCCATGGTATACTAAAATATTGACCGTTTTTGCAAATAGTCGTTTAAAAATGTCATAGATTTAAAATATAATTAACTGTTTAAAAATTTCCTTTACCAGAGATATATTTTTCCCTCTAAATCTTCTTTAAAAATCTTAAATGAAATAAAACTTCCCACATACTATTTTTTAAAGAATAGTACATTGTTGTATTTAGCTTAATTTTTTGTACTAATAAATGTTTATGCCTGGAATAAAAGCTCAATATTTCTGCAATATTTAAAATTTTCTTACTTAAATTTCTATTACATATTTTAGCTGAGAAAATCTTACAAAACGTTTCTAAAATTTACGCTTTTTAAGCTGAAAGTTCTTCATAATGGATTTTTAATGGAACACATAACTAGGAGGCCACCCCCACTTTCTTTAATTTCACTCTAATATTTTACAGTTATTTCTATTATTTGTAGCTAAATTTTATCCAAATGTTTATATGTACTTTATATCATATGTGTGGATAAAATTGTGCAAGAACTTCATACAGGTTTATAAGTGTCTAAGTTTTTTTTTTTTTTTTTTGGCTCTCTGGAAAATTGTAATTTTCAAATAAAAACTGCATTAACTCTTCCAAACTTTTGAGTTTTACACAGGGGCTGCAAACAACTTTCCAAAACAACTTTCCTGCGAGTCGGGCCTGGACCTGGAAATTCCAGCCCGTGTAGAACTCTAATTGAAATATACACTCTGTACAATCTGTGGTACAAAGAATATTTTTTTATCAATTTACAGGACCACTCAAAATCATTCTGTTACATAATGTATAGGGGGAAATATTGTTTGAGGTGCGTTTCAATTAGATTAAACTACTTCACATGTTATGAAATTGTTATACGTTGCTGAGATTTACTACAAGTTAATTGCTATGTAATAGAAAGCATATAGTATTTACAGGGAAATACAAAAGATTTCGGATACTGTACTGTATATTTTTAAAACTTCGTTGCAGTACGAACGCACCTCATTTGTTTCGTTTGACGTACATTTTCCGACTTGTTATACTTGTTCTACGATCTTTCACATTTTTACTAAAATTGTAGATTAAATTTTAAAGCATAAGTAGCTTTCGTAAACAAGCGGAAATCTTGCGAATGAAAAGGAATACTTTTGTTCAATTTATTATTGTTAATTTATATTATACATACAATACGTTATAAAATCTATCATCAATTTTTATCTTGTTGGGTCATGATTTTACATTTGTAATTATTAAATTATCATCTAAATGTTTTTTAAGTATTATTTTGATTAATAAATTTGTTAAACATTTCTTTCTTATTATTTTATTTAAAATTAAAAAAAAAATAATAAAAACAAAGGAATACTTGAATTTCACTTCTCTGCAGGTAAAAATCTTCAGCCATTTCATGCTGTCATTATAGAGAACAACTAACAGCTGTTTTTCGCTTCTTCTCAATCTGGTTTTATGAGACCTCTTGAATCGTAGAGAAGCGGGGGGAGGGGAGGAAACACTTTCCCCTTAAATGATGTTCAATTAATGTGACTGATGTTTGAACAACGGCTCTTAACGATGCAGGGGAGGAAAGCCAAAATAGAAAGCATCTTCATTGCATGTTTGTTTTACTTTTTTTTTTTTTTTTTTTTTTTTTTTTTTTTTAATGCAATATTTTTTTGCAGTGATGTTCGTTTTCGTACCTGCGGTGCATAGCATTTCAAAAACAGTGGTGAAATATTCTTCCTGGCCGCTTCTGTTGAGGAGGAGTTTTCGCTAAGAATAATATGCCTTTTAGAGAAGTCTCCGTGGATCTAAAAATAAATGATATAGCAGCGTCTTCTGGAATTAAATGCGAGGAGGATATATGAAAAAGATTCAAACTGCTCGAAACTATTCAAACTTGTTTAAGGAACTCAATATCTAACATTTAAAAAAATCTATTTTTTTTTCATTCTTTAATTATTTTTTAATTTTGAATTTAAAAAGTGTTCCGAGAGGTAAGGATAAACTCCTTATTTCTTATTTTTTAAATAAGAAAGATATTTTTAATGAATACACTTTCATTTTCAGAACCGGTTTTCGAAAATAAAAGCATCTTCCCAAAAATATCTGTAATCAAAATCGAAAAAGTAGATAGCAGCCTTTGTATGGATCGACCTCAGCTATTCAATGCAAGGGAAAAAAAAAACTTAAAATTATTGAAATGCAATCGAAATAGTTTATTTAAGCAGGGCATTTTCGCGATTCAATTACAGAAAATTTTCTGTTTTGAAAAATCGGTGGTTAAAGATCAAAAATCAAATATTGGATTATCATCGTAAATTGGTTAAGAAACCAAATTAAATAAATTATAGAAATTAAATAAAGATTCGTTAAATAAATTTTCTGGTTCTAAACGTAGTTAACTTGAATCAAATTAATCCAAACATTACCGAGGATTAGTAGGATGTTTGCGGCTATATGTTTATAGTGATATGTTCAAGACATCGATCTTGGATATTTTTGTTTGGGAATAGTGGTGAGAACGAAATTTCTTTCCTCGTTCGGCTAAATACTTAATAATTAATCCATATTTATAAAAATTTGAAATGCGTATTTACTACTTTTAATAGTTTTAAGCGAAGACAAAATCTGCCCTATATCTCATAATTAATTTAAAATTATGTTAACATTTAACTGCTGTTAGCGGTTTTAACAGATTAACTTGCAGTATTCACTTTAACTACGGATACTTATCTTTATCATTGATGTTGTCTTTAATTTCTTCAGGGGCGGTGGGATAAAATATATCCTACCTACTTTTAATCAAGATTTGCACGGTAACTTTAATTAAATTGTATTTGTATAACTAAATTGTAAAGTTGCATTTTCTTTATTTTTTCTTTTTTTCCCCAGAAAAATCCGGTGTGAGTTCAACTGTTCTTGTAAACAATCAAAACTTATTTGGGTTCAAAAATCTTCTAAATATTCTTGAATTTTCTTTTAAAAAATTTTATTGCATACGTAGAATAATAGCATGAAGAAATATTGAATTCAAATTATTTACATAATATGTACAAAATGTATAATATGTACAAAATATAAATGCTTTTACCTTGATAATTTTTGATCATCATACTAAAAACTGGAAAGATGATCCTTTATGCATTTCTGCGTGCCTTTTCATAAAAATAACATAATTCTTCAATAAAACTCAAGACACGCACGACAAACAAAAAATATAAACATTCTCTCTAAAAAAAATTCTTTTACATTCCATCAAAAATTGATGCCAACTTTTTTATCTAAACTTTTAACTCCTCTCGTAAGATAAAAAATATAAAAGCAAAGCAGACGAAAAAACAGCTTCGCTTCCATAGCAACGAGTCGCGTCTTATAAATAAATTAAATATCACAATTGCAAATATGCAAACGATTTTCTGTGAATAAACTGGGATAACTTAATTTATCAATTCCTAACATACTCCCACCTTTAATTTAGGCGGAAGCCAAATTAAACTTAAGATCACTTTTGATCAAATTAAGCCCTAATTCAAAATAAAAAATATGCAAATAAATAAAGATAATAACTAAACAATAATAAAATAATAATGAAACATTTAGAGTTCTAGAAAAGTCAATTCAGGGTTTTAGAAAAGTCATTTCAGAGTTCTAGAAAAAGTCATTTCAGAAGTCTCTGTACTACTCTACCACTTCTAGTTTTACTGTTACTCACAGTCTGGATTACAGGGTCATCAGGACTTGATATCTCTAATGAGTACAGCTTACGAAGTGGACGCACCAAGGTCCCTGAACTTGTTTTAACTTCAGCCACTCTAGCTGCTCCATCTCGACTTGGGAAAATCTTTACAATTTTTCCTATAGGCCAATAAAGTCTCTTTTGGTTTAGTTCTATCAAGACTACTTCACCTAGTCTGGCAGCTTGTCCTTTCTGTTTTGATTTTTGGACCAATTCAGCTAAATATTCTTTTCTAAATCTATTTATAAGTTGTTGCCGAATATTTTGACAGTGTTTATATCTAGATTGAAGTTTCTTTGAATCTATTGCATCTAAATCAGGAACACCTATTTCTTCAATGTCTTGCAAAAATGATGATGGAGTCAAAGGTATAAATTTATCTGTTTCTTCAAAAATATAGGTTAGAGGCCTTTTATTTACTGTTGCTTCGACATCACATAGAACAGTCATGAGTTCTTCAAAAGTTAAAGTTGAAGTGCCGAGTGTTCTGATCAAGGGAATTTTAACACATCTAATCAGACGCTCCCACCATCCACCCCACCAAGCTGCTGCTGGAGGGATGAACTTCCATTTAATAGGAGACAGTTCTTTTGAAGAAACTATTGCATTCCAATCCAATGATTTTAAAAGGTTATTGGTTCCTCTAAAATTTGAGCCATTATCAGAGTATATAGTAGTCGGCCTTCCTCTCCTGCATATAAATCTTCGAAGTGACTGAATGAATCCTTCCGCTGAGAGACTGGATACAAGTTCCAAATGTATTGCCCTATATACTGCACATGTAAAAAGTACAACCCAAACTTTGGATCTTTGCTTTACGAAAAGAGGGCCAAAAAGATCAGCTCCAACAACTTCAAAAACTTTAGAATCTCTGATTCGATCTAGAGGTAGGTGGATTGGAGGTGTAGTATATGGCTTTGCAGAGTATCTTTTGCATCTGTAACACTTAGATAATTGACTTCTAATGCTGCGTCCAGAAGAAATTATCCAATAATTTTCTCTTAAAATGGATCCAACTGTTTGAAGTCCAGCATGACAATTCTTTAAATAACATTCTTGAATCGGACAATTCACTACATGTTTCGATGGTAATAAAATTGGATATCTGAAAGAAAACTCGTCATCCCGCTCTAATATCTTTGTTTTTACTCTCAACAATCCTTCTTGATCTTTCATAACCTTTAATCCTTTTATTGCATCAGTAGTATTACCAAAACTTTCAGATTGTATTATTGACCAGAGCGACCTTTCCGCATCTTCTTTTTCTTCAATTGACAATTCTGATGGAAAACAGATATTTCGGTTTCTGCACTTCATTATGAATCTCTTCACCCAACATACGACATTAATAAATCTACCAAATTTTGAAATTCTACTATATATCATAAATTCATGTGAATTAGAACATAAAAGAGTAGGTACTGCAGTTTTCTTCTTTTCCATCATTACTAATTCTTCGTTGGGGCTTGTTTCTGAATGTGGCCAATTTTCTTCTGATAACTTCAACCATTCTGGTCCCTCCCACCATCTCATCTTCAGCAGCTGTTTAGGACTACATCCGCGAGAAGGTAGATCAGCAGGGTTGAGATGACCAGGTACGAAGTTCCATTGTTGAGATTCGGAAAATTTACAAATTTCTCTAACTCTATTGCCTACAAACGTTCCCCATTGATCATTTCTTCGAATCCAAGCGAGAACAGTCGAAGAGTCGGTCCAATACTTTACTGGTATGGAAATACAATTAAAGGCTTTCAAAACAAATTTAGTCAACCTTATTCCTAAAATACAAGCAAGAAGCTCTAAACGTGGTATGGTTACATTTTTCTTTGGTGCAAGACGAGACTTAGCTCCTAAAAGTTGTACAAAGACTGCGTCTTTATCTTCACAACGTAAGAAAACTGCTGTTGCATAAGCTCTGGTACTTGCATCACAAAATGTATGAATAGACCATTTTTCTTTACAACCATAGCCTACACGTCTATTTATCTTCACGTCATTTAAATACTTGAGTTCGCTATACCATTTTTGAAAATTATTCCGGATTTCTTCTGGAAGTGGAGCATCCCAATCTAATTTCGTCGACCAGGCGTCTTGAATTATCAGTTTGGCTGGCAACAATGCTGGGGCTAAAAATCCTATTGGATCGAAGATCCCTTGGGTTACAGCTAATATCTTTCTTTTCGACAGATTTTCTATCTCATCACTAAATTTATAAGCGATCTTCAAACTATCTTCCATTGTGTCCCACTTCAACCCTAAAACCGGAACTATCGTTGTTACATTTTTGCTGAGCACCTTCTTTTCGTTAAGGAAACTGCTGTCTTCACTTTTAATTGGTCCGAATTCCCACATTCTTAATTCCATTTTCGCATCAGCCATGATTTCTGTAGATTTTGAAATAAAATTTTCTAGTTCAGGCACATTGTTGACTGAAGTAACGCAGTTATCTATATAGTATGATTTCATAAGCTTCTCAGCTATCTGTTTGTTTTCTTCATCAACATTACTCAAATGATATCTTATAACTGCACCTAGCAAAAATGGGCTACAAGTTGCTCCAAAAACTACTCTATTGTGTTGATAAATTTGAAATTCGTCAGGACTCTTCCACCATAAAAATCGCAAGAAATGCCGATCTGATTCTTTGACTTCAATTTGAAGAAATGCTCTTCTTATATCGGCTACTACCCCAATAGCTTTCTCACGAAATCTTATTAACACTGCAGGAATTTGTTCGATGAGGTTTGGTCCTTTAAAGAGACAATCATTTAAAGAAGGAGACCTCCCTACCTTACACGATGCATCAAAAACTGGTCGAACACTTGTAGTAAGACTATCTGGTTTGATGACGGGATGATGAGGTAAAAAATGTCCTGGAATCTTGAGTGTTTCATCTGGTACTTTACTTATAACGCCTTCTTCTTCCCATTCATAGAAAACTTTAGCATATTCTTCAAACATTTTCATTGATTTTAATTTCTTTGTTGAATTTATCAATCTTCGTTCAGCTATGTGTCTATTTGAAGGAATCTCACGTTTGCCGTTAATCCAAGGAAGACCTACAATATAGCGACCTTCTATATTTCTATCAACTTCTTTTATAAAATTATCATGAGCGAGTTCTTCTTCTTCTGCTTTAGACAAAGTTTGACAGGGATCTGTTATACCGATTGTCTCTAACTTCCATAATTCTGGAATCTTCATATCTTTTAACGCTAGGTTCGTGATAAACATAGTTCCATAATTTAGACAAGACTGTGATGTACTTTCTAAACGACCACAAAGTGTCCATCCAAACTTTGTCTCTATTGCTGTAAGACCGCTCTTTAACTGTTTTACTCGACCAGTAAGAAGTTGTCCGTAGTAATTGCTTCCAATCAAAATTTCAATTTTTGGACTTCCTGCTCCTAAATCTGAAATCCATAGTTTATTTTGTTTAAGCTCTTTAATTACTGATTCTTTCGGTATCCGAGGAATATTATTACAAATTATATCTTGATCCAAAAGTTCTAAGACTTCTTTCGTTTGTTTCTGTCTATCAGAAGAACTTAACTCAACTTGGAATTTATTGTGAGATTTAGCTTCTGTTTGCGTACCACCAAACAAAGTGTGTACAATAGCTTTAGAAGAAATGGGATGTAAACCTAACTCTTCAGCTGTACCTTTTAAAATATAGCTCTTTTGCGACCCACAATCAAGTAACGCTCGTACTTTCTTTGTTATTCGACCTTTAATAACTATTTCCAAAGTCATAAGGGCTACTTCAGCAGAACACTGCTTACTTGCTATGGTGCTTTGAATTACTTCTGGGGTCTTAGCTGTATTTTCTGGTTCTTTACACATTGAAATTTCAGGGCATAATAACTCGGTATGGGGTTTAGAACAAACGTGGCAACGAATAAAAACTTTGCAAACTTTAGCGTGATGACCAAAACGAAGACATTTTAAACAGCAATTCTTATTCTTAATTTTGGCCTTACGTTCATTAAAGGAAAGAGATCTAGCCCTAACACAGTCCTTGCTTTCATGAGATTTACTGCAAAATAAACAAAGGCGTTCTTTTGCGCTAAATAGCCCTGCTGCAGTAGGTATTTTACTTTCTGCTTTTCTTAACTTTTCTTTAGGTTTGTCTTTAGAGCTCAGCTCTACAAAACTCGATTTGGCTAATTTGAATCTTTCCTCGTTTGCAACTTCTTGTTTCAGAAATTCCATCAAACTTACTATATTTGCTTTTGTTGACAATGCATTATTATTATTAACAACGTTTGATGTAATTGAAATATTATATCGCTGCCATGCTTTTAATACATCTTCCGATAAGCTAGATTCTATCATGGGATAGAGCCACGCCGAATTGCTTTCTAAACTTAAACCCATTGATTCTAACGATCTTAAATATGCCTCGACTTTCGTGAATAAATCTGATAAGGGAAGTTTATCTTTGCCGTGCGCCTGTACATTAGCTACAATCAATTTTAGAAATTCTCTAACGTACACTTCTATTAGTAAATCTTTATTTCCAAAACGCTCTTGAAATGCCTCAACAGCTTTGGGGTAATTAACTGCGGTCATTGGATAACTCTCTAACAAACGCCTGGCACTGGTTCCAGGTTCTACCGATTGGATAAGATACTGAAATTTGTCACTATTATCCAAATCTATGTCTTCATGAATTTTCTGAAACTGAGACCAAAATGAAAGATAATTTATTAACTGCGAATCGAATGGCTTAATATTTAGTTTAGGTAATTTATAATGCTTTGATTTGGAATAACCGTGATCTGTGCTTTTTTCACTATCATCTTGATTACGTTTATTTGTACCCAATGCTTCGCTAACTTTACGCTTAATGGTAATAAATTGATCTGAATAACTTTCATTTTCCACTACTTCATTTTCAATAGCCTCTTCATCGCATTTATCATCATCTAACATGAGTTCAATTATAGCTTCATCAATAGATCTAATTTCATGAATCAAATTTTCTAATTTACTAAAACCATCTGAAATTTTACTCTTATCTAATGACTCGCTGTTAATTTCTTCATTCAAAACATTTAAAGTTCTGGTAAATGACGCACGTAGCGGTGCACGCTTTTTCTTTAACTTATTCATCTTAGAAAAATTAAGTAGTAATGCACAGCTTATGAAAACACTATACGCTATAAAAACAATTCAATATCTCAACAGTATTATTCAAATGTCCGTGCTCGGGGCGCCAGATTTGTTCTTGTAAACAATCAAAACTTATTTGGGTTCAAAAATCTTCTAAATATTCTTGAATTTTCTTTTAAAAAATTTTATTGCATACGTAGAATAATAGCATGAAGAAATATTGAATTCAAATTATTTACATAATATGTACAAAATGTATAATATGTACAAAATATAAATGCTTTTACCTTGATAATTTTTGATCATCATACTAAAAACTGGAAAGATGATCCTTTATGCATTTCTGCGTGCCTTTTCATAAAAATAACATAATTCTTCAATAAAACTCAAGACACGCACGACAAACAAAAAATATAAACATTCTCTCTAAAAAAAATTCTTTTACATTCCATCAAAAATTGATGCCAACTTTTTTATCTAAACTTTTAACTCCTCTCGTAAGATAAAAAATATAAAAGCAAAGCAGACGAAAAAACAGCTTCGCTTCCATAGCAACGAGTCGCGTCTTATAAATAAATTAAATATCACAATTGCAAATATGCAAACGATTTTCTGTGAATAAACTGGGATAACTTAATTTATCAATTCCTAACATCAACGTTAGAGGAACCCAATCACTTGATCTCAAAAGGTTAACAAACATCGCAAAAAATTAAAACTAATTATTCTACTTTTCAAAAGAGTTTCTTGAACCACGTAAATTCTTTGAATTAGATTGTATTTGAAATTTCGCTTGGAATGGCATTTCTGCATTTATCTGATTAGATCTTTTATTTTTCCCTACATTGGTTCTAACGTAAATTCTTGGAAGAGACCTCATTAAAGCTTAAAGAATGCTCAACAATAGTAAAATCGTCGTTACTCTACTGTAACTCATTGGCAAAACAGTCATTTAAAATTCAAATGCTACTAATGTATGAAATTTTTAAAAGATGCTTTGACCTGTTTTGCAGAATTGATTTCTATGTTTTTTAAAGTTTGCCGGAAAAGCGAGTTTACTGCAATTTGACTTCTCATTTCTTTTTCATCTATTAGATAAAAAGAGTTTTGACCTTAGAGTTTCACAATTCAGTTGAATAGCTTTCTTTGTGGAATCCCTTTTTTGTCTTTCTTTTCTTTCCTTTATTTATGAAATTCTTCTTCCTAATTTATCGGTCATTTTATAAAGAATTTTGATCTCGGATAATCTAAAAACATTTAATAAGGATCTGTAAGTATGTTTATAAAATGCATGTAATTATCCGAAAAATAGTTGCTATACATAAAGTTTTAAATATCTTAAAAATACAATGGGGAAAGCGTGTACTATTACTATTATTTATTTTTCAAACAGTGTTGTTTTTTGTTTAAGGAAGAATTAGGCTAAATTAAGTTAAATTAACTCTAAAAAAATCACATTAAAACACATAAGGTCACTTTTAATTCATATTTTAATTCATTAAGAAATCGGCCAAAAACCAAACTTTCGCAAAAAATGCTGTCACAAAAGTTTTCGTTTTCGGCTGAAAAAAGCAAAATAACTGAAATTCACTATTTATCTTAAAAACCCGTTTCGTTCATCCTTGATACTTATCGTCTGCATCCAGTAGCAAAAAATTCGTGAAAATTCTTTTTGAATTCTACTTATTCTATTCATTTAAACTATATGATATTTTTAGATTGTAAACGAGGAAAAAAATCTAATTGTATTGTAAATTTATTAAGACAATTATAAACAAATTTTATTAAATTCCAAATTTCAACTAAGAAATCATAGTTATAATGAACAATTAAGAAAGAAAAAGTTATCAATAAAAATGCATCAGAGGTTTCTCTTGTTAACCGCTGCCCTGTTTTGCCCGTACGTCGTACGGGCAACATGTTTTTGCCAATCGTGATTTGCCCGTACCGCGTACGGGCATCCGTACTCCAATCATAATTTATTATTCTCACCAGTAAAATTTTATTCTAAATTTTCGATTATTCAATCCGAGCATTCTCCGATTCAATTAGACGAAAATTTCTCTTTCGAATTTTTTTTTTTTTTTTTTTTTTTTCGAAAGAAAAAAAAGAATAAAATTTCTATAACAGAATAGAATTTCGATGATAAAAGGTTAGAATTTCTGTAAAAGATATGAAAAAAATAGATATTATTTGAAAATCATTTTGAAAATACTGATCAGTAAAGTAGCTAAAAGAAATTCATTCTTTTTTCAACATTTGGCTTCAAATTCCGGAACAATTAGGAAAGAAAATAATTTTGGCGAACTTAAAGAAAAATAATTTATGAATTAAAATAAAGGAATAAAAGTTTATTGAATAGACAATAGTCCTGTGGCATCACAAAAGTTTAAATGGCGTTTTTTATGGCTTCGAATTTAATAGAAGAATATGGTCCATTTCTTTATGGAATAGTATCTGCAACAAATGGTGAATTATTTATATTCCTTTACATGTCAATACGTTTTTCTATAAACGTCTGCATTCGATAAATACAATGAACAGTATCTATGTTATAAACGCCAAGCGTATCTGTGCGTAACGCATATGTCATTTTGCGAATAGCAACACTTTACCCTGCAATTTTCGCTACTGCAAATTTTACACTTCTGAAAATCGCACTTTAATTTTTACACCATCATATGGAGAAAAAAAAATGTACTTTTAAATGCAATTTCTTTCAAAGCTGTATCGCGATTAAATTTTGTGACTTTTTTTTTTTTCCTTTTTTTTTTTTTTTTTTTTTAGTACCAATTTTTTAATTGTGGCAACAGAAACACTCCATTTTCTCTTAAAATTGAAAGAAAAAAATAGAAATTAAAATGCGTATGCTATTTTTAAAATATCGTCTTTAATAAAATCCGGTTAATTTCGGTTTTATTTCGTTTAATAATTCGAAAAATTAATTTTTTTAGCATTTTGTTAATTTCAGCTTAAAATAATATTTGTTTGAGAGTTAGACTGACCAATATAAGGTACATTTTTTACTGTAACTAAATTTGTAGATTTATTATAAATCAATGAAACAGTTCTTTCTTAAAGTTTTTCTTTCGTCGAATTTCGACGGGTTCCACCTTGTTCCTGTAATGTCACAAACGGCAAAATAAAGATTTTTATAGCCTCGAGCCAAAAGGAAGAATATGATCCATGTCCATTAAAGTAACTTCAAAAAATGTCGCTAATACACTTTTTGGCAGCTCCCCGAGCTCCCGAAACTCTTCTGAAAATAATCGTCAATAGAATAAGTTGAAAATCCGTTACTTCCAGAATGAAGCAAAAACAAGAGGGGTTGTATCCATATATTCATTGATTAGTATCAATATAGAATACACAATATGGGACGTACTACTACATTTGGATAAAATCCCTCTTGCTTTTGCTTCATTTTGGGAATAACGGATTTTCAACTCATTCTATTAACGATTATTTTCAGAATTTTCGAGCTATGATTTCGCGATTTTCACAAAAGTTGCTCTATACATTTAGCTAGCATAATATGCAAATGAAATTTTGATAGCGTTGACGCATGCGCAGTGAAAAATTATTTAGTAAACCTATTCATTTTTCATACATTTTTCATTATTTTTTAATTTTAATTACAGAGTATTGTATGCAATATTATTTGTCATATTTTCAGAAAAGAATGTTACTTTATATTAAAAACTCTGCAAATTATAAGCAAAAAACTTGGCAAAATTTGGGACCACTTTTATAAAAACCTTAATTTCTCTACGAGTATACATGCTATTCACATAACAATGAACACAATTTATTACAATAAGCCACTTAATCATAATCTAAAGTTTGAGTGCTTTTGTTACATTAGTTTTGACAAGGTTATCTAAAAGGTATTCATTCTTTTTTAATTTGTTGACGGTCCCCTATGGAATATCGGGAAAAAATTCTTCACGGAAATGTATGACTTGCACTATTATATTTATACACTAAGAGTTTCGGGATATTTCCTCATCTATTTATCTAGAAATTTAACAAAATGTCTAAAATCGCACATGGACATGGCCATGTGGTGTATTATGAAACACTTTCCAACACATTCAGTAAAGTAACCGTCGTCATTTAATAAGGTAAAGGATGATGGCTAATAGACCGGAAAGCGGCAACACAAACAATCACCTCATCGAGTTCACGGCTGAAATTCCAGAATTAGTTGAAGCTAGATTCGCATATTAAAACGCAATCGGTCTGCCAGGTCATAAGCCAGTCTTTGTCGAAAATACCTGTAAACCCGATTTTAGTGGCTTCAAATTTTAAGTTTAAAAAATATAACATATAATTTTTTTGAAATCCATTAATTCACCTTATGCTAAAAAGTTTAAAAACTTGTAAACCAGATATCAAAAATTAAAATACTCAGAGTTTTGCATTATTATCACATATTATTCACAATAAGATACATTTAAAACGAAGTATTTTTAAGGATATTCATGCTCATCATCAATCTTAAAAGCGATAAAAGCCAGATTGTGAGCCTTTTATACCTGATGGGATAATCCAACTTTTAAAGTGAAGATAGGAGGAAACTTTTGCTGACTATTCCAAAGTTTAACAGAAGTGGGATTGCGGGGTTGTTCACCAGGTTATTCTCACTATACTATACCAAATTTTCAAAATGGTGTACGTCAACGTACACCATTCACGGAAGTATAATTACAGTCATTTCAAGTATTCTGCATCGTGTACATTATATTTGTAACGATACGTTATTGTACATCATTCCAAAAATTCGTTATAGTATACTGAAAATAACCTGAACACTGCCCAATTCTATTGAATTTTGGAAATAGTCCGACCGTATAACTTTGCAGAGGCATAACAGACCCTTTGTTACACTTTTAAGTTTAGATAGCCAATCTGGTATTAAGAACTCAACCTTTAGGCTTTTATTATTTTTAACCCTGGTGATGAGCATGAATATGGTTGAAAGTACTTAATTTTAAATATATCTCATTACGAATTTTTTTAAATTGTCTTGAGTAATTTAAATAGTATTATATGTTTATAAATTTTTAAACTGGTATAAAAATATTTTGTAAAAAGTTAACTTTTCAAGAAATTAATATATTCATGCAAAAACTTCCTGGTTAGTAGAAATTAAGTCAAGCTATTGGTAAATTATATACTTAAAAGAAGTGTTTTTTTTTTTAATTTGGTTTTATAAAAATAATTGAGAAAAAAAAAACTATAAATAAATTAACTTGCAGTTTGATCTTAAAAATCTTGGCATCTGCTGATGTACATACACTAAATTATACTTACGCTCAAAAAATTTAATGCAAGAGAAAAAAGTGTATAAGCATTTTTGAAAATTTTTATTTAACGTCCATTGTTTCTTTAAAAACAATTCGAATATTTTGACCAGCAACTTCTTTAAAATACCGCAGCCGTGTCGAGCAATAAATTCAAACTTAAAAGGCCAATACAATTCATAAATTCAGTTCATCTGCTACCAAGGTTATCATGTATAAAATCTATCATCTCAAGAGTGACGTCACACCTCGATGGTGATCAACAATGTTGCCAACGGCTCTAAGACAAAAAAAAAAAAGGTGAAAATGATATTCCTTGGAAACATAACTACGCTTACGTTTATTTAATGAAGTTATTGCAGCGGCTCACCGTGATTTAGAATCTGTAAAGAGATTGACATGAATTGTTGTCTGAGCATAGAGAAATCGTTTCTTTTTTTTTTCTGTTCGATTCAAGGGTAAGCTTAGGTGGTTAATGAGTCTGATTCTTTCTCATTGTATTGAATAAAATTTTACAGCGATATTATCACCGATGTTTTAATATGTAATTTACGATGCATCGGAAGCATATAATAAGACTATATTAAGCCTTCCGCAATGATAACATTTTTTTGAAACAGAAGAGAAGATGCGAGGCCATTATATCGGTTGAAGATTATATGAGTTGTGAATAAATAGTGATGACTTTGAATAAATTAAATAGTATTTTGAAGTGCATTATTTAAAGAGAAATATTATTTTTTTCTGAATTTATATAAAGGTCGTATTTCATTTCCTGTCTTCCCTATAATTTTAAGCTATCGAGTTCGCGTCACGTACTCCCAATTGCAACTGATGAACCTTATAATTAACTTTCTAAAATGTGAGAAAAAGAAAGTAGGCAGTAAAACTTTCATTTAAAAATATATCTTGAAACAATTGCGTTACATTAAAGATTTTGGTTTAAGAAGTTAATTCTAAATTCCTAATGCTTTCCATCATATTAATATCTTAATATGGGAAGGTAAATTACAAAATTCCCATTCTAATTCAATTCAAAATCTACTTGAACTCCACATTATATATACAGGGTGAGTCATAAATATCGAAACAATAGGCTATCCCCTTAAATATTGCCCTTAGACCCATACTTCAAATTGCAAAAATTCATTTAAAAAATGTGAAATTTTTGATAAGATAAATTGCGGTTCCATGGGGGGTCTAGTAGAAAAGTTACGAAAATTAAATTTTTATACGGCCCCCGAAGGACAAAAATTCCAATTAGGAAAACTTTTCTTATTCAGTCCTGAATAAGACACAAAAAGTTGCATCTTCATATCTCCAAAATTCGCAAAGTTGTAGCTGTTTAAAAAATTCATCAGGTTTTAAGGGATTAGACACAAATTGAAATGCGGGCAATTAAAAAAACAATGTTACTTTAACAGGTCTAGAAAACGCGTAAAAAAATCTATTTCTTGAGTTAGAATTTTGATTTTTTTTCTTTTTTTGTGACGGTTAGCCTTATAATTTGCTAAGAAAATCACATTCTAAAATTTCTCAAACAATTTATAAAAGTTTCATGTGGTTAGTACTGGTTTAAATGGGACAATCAAAAATCGTTATAACTCGTAACATTATTTATCGGATTTCAATTTTTTCCATTTAATTAAAGATGAAAATCTGATTTTAGTTTTGTTCCAAGGTTTTTTTTATATTAATTTTAAAACTATTAAAAATGTTTATTAAAAAATAATATAACTTTTTAAAAAATCATATTTTCAAAAGCAAACATTTTTTCAAAAGTAAACATTTTTTCAAATTTGCCGAAACAAAACTAATGTAAAAAAAATAAAAAATGACGTGATTCAAGTTCTTTTTTCTTTTAAAAATTGTTAACATTTAATAATTTAAAGACAAGAAATAGAGGATAAAAAATTCATTATGCAGAAAAACGAAGCGTATTGTTTAAATGTCCGTCAGTTATTTTAAAAAATGCTTTTTCTAAGATGCAGATTAAGTCTTTTTTTTTTTTCTTTTATAATTTACCTCTGACAACTTCAGGCTTTTTATCGTCCTCCAGAGGATGTTAAAAAATCTGTATTCTGTGCCCATGTAGGGCCAGGACCGAGATATTACTTTTTTCTGAAGACCCGCCAGGCCGGGTCTAGCGTATTTTTCATAAAGGAGGGGACTACTTCCTTCAACTTAGGTGCATTCTGGATGAAATTTTCAAACCCGGTCTCGACAAAACCCGTATTAAAATCACTGTCTCTGACTGACTTAATACGTGCATAAAATAAATTAAATTCGTCTTAATCGAATTTTTTACGAAAAACATATAGATTTTAAAATCTTTATTTTACAAAAAAAAAAAAAAAAAAAAAAAAAAACTTTATTTTTTAAATAGATTATTCAAAGGCTAAAAAAATTAAATGCAATAAAACCAGTGAAAAAAATCTGCCTATGACGGAATTCTGTCTTAAACGGAAAATATGTTGATCCATGCAAAATAAATGCAATAGTACCTGAAAAGAAAATTAGCTCCAATTACATCTTCTAGGGAGAGCATCTGTCTATAACGTATTTTTTCTTTCCTATGTGATTCCGTCTTAAAAAGTTTTAGTGTATATCATTTTTCAGAGTCTCCAACGCATGGGATATGGATTAATGATATTAAAATATATAAAATTTTAATAATGATATTAAAATAAATTAAAATATAAGTGAAACAGTTACATATAAATAGATTCATTGATAAAATAAATTTATTACAGCCTTTGGCGCTTCTTTAATAATAAAAATTATAAATATAAAAACAAAAAGCTATAAAAGAATTTTTTGGTCAGAACTCCTCCATATGAAACATTTTTTCCCACGCCGAATTAAAAAACTATGTAGAAATTTGCAACTGAACCGGGCTATGATTTAAACTATTTTCCAGACCGGTCCGGGTTATGATGTTGACATTTTTTCAAGCCACGCCGAACTTTTTCCCCTGTGGGTCGTTTTGGGACCTGACCTAGATATTTTGGCCCGGGCAGACGTCTGGTATACCAATTTAGCGTAAAAACTATACGCTGCTATTTTATGTCCAAAGAAAAAGCGCTATCTTAAACCGATTTTTATTAAATTGCAATTTGTGAATGTTCCCTAACAAGCATTGAAATTGAGTCAAGAAAGCACAGTTTAGAAGCAGAGAAAAGTGGTGTAAGTCAGGAATTTTTGAGGATTTTGGGATTCAATATCTCTGTGGGATTTTTAGATACGGAGATGAAATTTGTTTTGTTCAATTTAGGAATGGATAAAGAATAATTTCCTAATTGGAAATTTTGCCCTACGGGGGGCGTATAAAAATTTAATTTTCGTATTTTTTCAAATAGACCCCCCATGGAGTTGCAACTTATCCTATCAGAAATTTCACCTTTTTTATGAATTTTTGCAATTGGAAGTATGGATCTAGGGGCAATATTTGAGGAGATAGCCTATTGTTTCGATATTTACAACTCACCCTGTATAATCAATATATTTAGTAGGGTGTCAGCGATTTTAATCAGTTGATTTAAATCAGCGTTTAAAGCGTGATTTTAACTAACTGATTTTTTTAAATCATTGATTTAAATCATAAATTTTCTAAATATTTAAAATGACATAAAAAATTATTAAAATCTAAGATGTATATGTATAATTTGGAAAGTTTCTATAGGTATTTTGACTTATGAGCAAAAAGAAACAAGAAAGAAAGAAAGCTTAAACAATTGCTTCTAAGCTTAATTCCTGAATATTGTAGAAATTTAAGTATGATAAGTTTGTTAAAAGAATAATAAGTTGTTAAAAGCATGTGCTGTGTTTTATATATTTTAAACAAATACGCTTATATTTGCAAAATTCGACATAAATAAAATATTTAACATGTGCAAAATATTTGCAAGTATTTTTGGATGCGACTGCTATTTTTATGTATTATTATTTGAAAACTTTACATAAATGCACAAATTACAGCAAAAAGTTTTCTTGAATACTTCATTTGGAATTTTAAAAGTTTCTATAAAGTGTGACTGGGACATCAATGTTCTGGATCTATTTTCTCAATGTATAATATTCTTAGCCTATCAGATGTCTCAAAAATGACCGATACATTTTAAAATTTAATAACTTGCAAACAATGAAAATAAAGAAATTCTTGCCGGAGGGTTGTGTATGGTGTCAGAAGCTCTTTTGTTGTGATTCCGAGATGTAGTTACAAAAAATAGCGATAGATGACGCTGCAATCAAAAACTACTAATTCTAGGCTCGTTATTTCAGTTTCTCTTTTCTCGCATGCGAAAAAGGGAGATTAAAATGCATTGAATGCCGAAGCCCCAAACAATCGAAACTAGAAGGAGCGCCAATGGGTGTCGGTGCCATCTGATGTTTAAAATTCGTACTAAAATCAAGAATCACAGTAAAAAGACTCCTGACATCATACAAAACCCTCCTTCAAAAAAAATTTTAAAAGGATCCAGGATGCAAAAAATGTTCAAATTTTCTAAAAAAAAATTCGCATAATTTTTTTTTTCATGATAAAAATGACGTCTAAATCATGTTTCTATCTTAATTAGAAAATAAAATATTTTTTTGTTTTGGGTTTTTTTAACCACTTAACCGGCGACGGGTATGGGAAAACAGTGCTTTAACCCCCAACTTATCTCGGGGAAGTGGTTAAAATACAGCTTTGAAGCAATGGCTGTCATGAAAATGACTTCTAGCTAAAATGCTTTTTTCTTCATGTTGGGTTTATTCACAATCCTTCAGTTGTAAATTGTTATAACTCAAGAACCGTTAAAGATAAATTCTTCAAAATTGAAATATGTCTTTTTTGGTTATTTTGTTTTAATTCTGATTCAGCAAATTCAAAAATATATATATTTACTTTTGAAAATATTATTTTTTAAATACAAATTACATCATTTTTTTTTTCAAATATGTACTTTAAAAAGTTTTACTTTTTTTTTATATTAATATTTTTAAAAATGCTGAATCGGAATTAAAGTTTAGATTTTTTTCTTTTTATTTAACAGTAACAAAAATTGAAATACTATCCTTCCCTCCCCCCACCCACACAGATTTTTTTAAATAAATTTATAATTTCAAATTAAAGAAGTATATATAAGAAGTTTTATCATGTGATTTCGTTTGCAGATGATATGGTTAACCATCACAAAAAAATTAAAATTTAAACTCAATAAATAAAAATTATTTTAAAATGTCTCCCAGACGCTTAACACTGGAACGCCGGGAAGGTGTCAATTCGACACCGATTACTGGACTAAGTGTCGATTCGAACCAGAAAAATTTCAAGAAATTATTTATATATTAGTTGTACTGAAATGAGCTAAATAAATAAACTAAATATTTTCAAATTATTTTTCTGGTTTTAAATATTTTGTAAAAATGCTAAATCGGAATTGAAGTTTAGATTTTTATTTTTATTTAACAGCAATAAAAATTGAAATGCTACAAATAATATTTTGTATTATAACGATTTTACCCCCACCCACACAGATTTTTTTTAAATAAATTTATAATTTCAAATTTTAAAAAGTATAAGAAGTTTTATCATGTGATTTCGCTTGCAGATGATATGGTTAACCATCACAAAAAAAAAATCAAAATCAATAAATAAAAATTATTTTAAAATGTCTCCCAGACCTTCTTAACACTGGAACGCCGGGAAGGTGTCAATTCGACACCGATTACTGAATTAAATGTCGATTCGAACCAGAAAAAATTCAAGAAATTATATATTAGTTGCAGTGAAATGAGCTAAATAAATAAACTAAATATTTTCAAATTATTTTTCTGGTTTTAATTTTTTTTTTTTTTTAATGCTAAATCGGAATTGAAGTTTAGATTTTTCTTTTTATTTAACAGTAATAAAAATTGAAATGCTACAAATGATATTTTGAGTTATAACGATTTTAACCCCCCCCCCCCCACACACACACACACGCACTTTTTTATAACTTTTTAATTTCAAATTTAAAAAAAAATTAAGATATTTTATCATGTGATTTCGTTTACAGATGATATGGTTAACCATCACAAAAAAAAATCAAAATTTCAACTCAATAAATAAAAAACATTTTAAAATATGTCCCAGATCCCCTTAACACTGGAATGCCAAGAATATGCCAATTCGACATCGATTACTGGACTTACTGTCGATTCGAACCAGAAAAATCTTTAAGAAATTATTTATATATCAGTTGCAATGAAATGAGTTAAATAAAGAAACTAAATATTTTCAAATTATTTTTCTGGTTTTAAATATATTTTACAAAACTTGCGCAAAATGACCCGATGATCTAGTGTTAATATCTGTCACCGTTCGCAAGTTAATGAATTTTAAAATCCATCAGTCATTTTTGGGACACCCGGTCCCAGTATATATCAAATAAATATTTATCCACCTGATCGTCGTGATTTCTACGTAAATATCAGTTAGACGCAAAGTTATGTTTGTCTATGAGGATATTTATTCTACTCGTGTAGGGAGCCATGTTAGGAAATATTTTTGTGTATAGTTTACCCAATTATAAAACAGTGACTGATCACAAATTATAATTTATTACAATAAAATCCATTGTTTCACAATTAATTGGGATGCAGTCATTTTCGCCAATTTCAATCTGATATCAAAAGGGTATTTAATCCCAGAAGCCAATTACTTGTGTATCGATGGAATGCTTTAATCGTCTTATTATATGAGATAACATCATATGAGGTTGTATTAAAGAACAACCCGTATTAAACTGCGCAAATTAATATTTTATTTCTGTATTACATGTGAAGCTTATATGAAGTTCAATGCTGTTTGCGAAAAATAGCAATACGTGTTTAACGTGTCTAATTCATATTCATACGTGTTTAATTCTTGGCACTTCGTTGTCTCCGCTGAGGAGACATCATCTTTCCTTGCAAAATTCGTTTTTGTCGTCAGTAATAAAGGAAAATAAAATTTGCCTTATTTAATCAGAGCATTTTTGAAATTGTGTACTTGAAGGAAACTTCTTTTAAAAAAGTGTTGCTGGCCAAATAAAATTTGGGTACTACTAGGTTATCCCGTCGACCAAAAAATTATCGCCAAAATATAAGATTAAATGCCAATAATGGATGATCATGAATGTCATTTTCAATGACATTAAATACGATTCATGTGTCCAAAATGTTATTAAGTGATTTTTATTTCGACTTTTTATTAATATTTTTATTAATATTCTACTAATTATTTGTTTTTTCGTTATTTAAAATAAATATTATGTCAATATGTATAATTTGGCTATTGGTTTGGCGATTTGTATAATTTGGCGAAATCGGTCGACGGGATAACAGAGTAGTACCAAAATTTGTGTAGGAGATGCCGGAGTCCGAAGGGTTAATATTTGTTTTTAATAATTCATTTTAAGTCTATTTTGTGTGCAAAATGCACTTTTCATTTATTTAAAAATAATTCGTGTATGGTGTAAGGTGTCATTTTACAATGCCACTTTAAGTATTCTACCAATGGATTCGTTTTAGATTTCGTTTTTTCAAGAAAAACATAGAATTTGATACAGTAACTTATTGAGTATGTATATCAGAAAAAAATATTTCAGCAAATATGTATTTATAAAATGTAGTGGTGTGATTTCTTGACCAATCCTATTTGGCGTTGTTACCTACAGCTTTAGAATTCGGCAATTTTTTACAAATTAACTTACCATTAACTGTGATATCAGGACCTAGTAATAATCATAAGGTATTTTATTCTTCTGACATTAAAATTTTAGGACATACAAATTTTTCTTTATCCATTTTAGTTTTCAACAATGTCAACAATAATGGTCTCTTCGTACAGATAATGAAAAATAAAATAACAAATATTGTTCCGCCACTGAAAAGAATGAACCGGGGTAATAACATCAGTGGATGAAGTATGATCCCGGCATATTGGCGTTATTATCCCGGTAAAATTTTGTGCAATATATTTTAAACTACAAGCTCCCTACCTCGCGATGGCTACAAGGGATATTATCGCGGTTAGTGTTGCTGGCCAAAGTTAAAAATATTTATAACTATCTAATGGATGTTCCCATCTTAATCTCTTAGATGCCTGTCTGTCTGTAGTATAGCAAGAGGTCGAGAGTAGAGTAGTGATGGGCGTTAACGAGAAGTTTTTCTCGATTTTCTCGATTGTATGAACATCTCGATAACTTTCGATTGTTTAAAATTTTTCTCGATGACTCCAGTTTGCAATACCTTTTATACCATACAGGATTCGATTTTATCAAGAGTCATTTTCATGTGAATGAGTCGATGTTAATAAAGACACGACGGATTTACTCGCAAGTGAGTCAGCCTCTCCTTTTATTGCTGTCTCTAATTTATACGCAATCTTGTAATGTAAAATCTCAAACTGGGTTCTCGTAGTATACGGCATCATATACCAAACGCGGTGTGCACGCACAGCAAAATCTTGTAAACAAAAAAAAAAAAAAAAAAAGAAAGAAAAAGAAAGAAAAAGAAAAAAGAAAAAAAAACTCGAACCGAACGAACCTCTGACCGGATCCTTCGGGGTTTGAAAGGTGGGGAAAGGGGCATAGGAGCTGCATAGTATGAATAAGTGGGCATACTGCTTCCCAACTATATATCACATGAGGAGTGTTGGCGAAATTTAGAAAAGTGCACCTGAGAGAGCAAAATGGAGTAAGGTTCGCCGAAGGTATATAATATCAATAAGTGGTCACAAGCTTTTCCAACAATATGCCATCTGAGGTATCGATCTTAATTTAGATAAATGCCCTCCCCTAGAGCGTAAAGTGGGGGAGGGGCAAAAGAGGTGCATAACGTGAAAAGTGGTAACAGGCCTTTCCGATAATATGTCACATGACGGGTCTTCGGTAAATTTATAAGAATGCTCCCCGTTAGGGGCAAAGTGAAGACAGGACCGCGGGAGATGCATAACATGAGAAAGTGGTAACAAGCTTTTCCAAAGATATGGCACATGAGGGGTCTCGGCTAAATTTATATAGTGTCCCCTGTGTTGGTCAAATTGCGTTGAAGAGCTGCGGAATGCGCATAACATGAGTAATGGTCACAGCCCTTTCCAACACAGTATCACATGAGGGGTCTCGGCTAAATTTTCACTCCCCCCCAATAGTAGGGATGTAGGAGCAAATAAATAAGATCGATGTACATAAGATTATTAAGTAGTCATAGGCCAAACTACCACTTCCTGCTTTTCTAAATTCCATATATTATAAATATTATTTACTGGAAGCTCCGTAAAAAATAAAAAATAGTAGCATTTCGAGAGAGCCGACAGAAGTGAAAACTTGAAAAATTATGTGTGTACATTTTTAATCGCCAGGAAATATTTTATTGTCCAGGAAATACAAGGACTAAGTACTCGCGGTAAATTAACGCCTACACGCGAGAGGAGGCCAGAGTCCCAGCAGTAGTGAACAATATTTATGTAGCACAAATGTCATACACACACCACATTGGCACGATTTTTTTCAGATTCCGATTTGGCGGAAACCTCGAAGAAAGTTGAGAAATTTAAATTTCAACCCATTATGGGTCCGTAAAATGACCCGGTGCTGTGGGGGAAAACCGGATAGCTGCAAAAAGAGCGGCGAAGAAACGTTAGCTATGCCATAATTTTTCTGCCCTCTGTAGTGCCCATAGAAGCAAAGTTATAGCCTTTTAAAAATTGAAATGAAGTGAAGAGATGAGCAAAATTAGGTGAATAACCGACAAGGTGGTCCACAGCCCCGGGGGTGCCATGTAGCTTGGCATCTCGATTGTAGATTCTAGGAAATAATCGATGACTATATCGATTGTGATTTTTTATGATGATGATTTTTCTCGATTGTTAAATTCTTGAGAATCGTCCATCACTAGTCGAGAGTGCTCTGCATCTTTCTGTGAGCTCCGTCCCAACCACTGCCTGTAGCCAGAGGGCACGTGCCCTGGCGAGCACCTCAACAAACATCTTAAAATCTCATTTTTCATTCATTTTTCTCTGTCGCGAGGGGGCAATCGGTCTGAGCTTGCGATGTAAATTTTTTCTTACGACTGAAAATTGTGGACACTATGCTCTAGAGACCTGGCTTCTATGTCTGAGCAGTCCCTCTTAGACATTCAAGCTATTTCGCGAACACATCTAAAATCTCTCACAACATTTTGATAGTAAGTGAAATACACAACAAATTTATTTAATAAACTAAGTATTCCTTTATAAATATGAGGTCTTTACATCACAGAACTTACCTGGGAAATTTTAGATCGGGTGTTGACTCTTACGTACTTTTACGTTGACTCTTACGTAAGGTCTACAAATGTAACAAATTAACTTTTAGCAATTGTTTGGAACTCAGATGACTCAAAGTGTTTCAGCGCAGAGTCCGTAGTGCCATTTTTCCGGATTCCTTCATAACTTCGCTTAATATTAGCACTTGTCGTTATTATCCAAGGGCATCTTATATTAAAAGTTTTGAAACAACACTCACGATTGTTAGATAATCATTATTTTCTTTTTATACCGTAAAATGGGGAATCGGAACACTTTTCAACTTTAACGTTAAAAAAAAGCAACAACTGATTTTTTATTTTTTTATTTTTTCTACTAGAAACTTCGGTCTTGTTTTGTTCTTTACTTTTTAAGCAAAAACGAAACATTTTTACTGTTTATATATATATTATTTATTTATTTAATGGTGTTCCGATTCACCCCGCAGATAGGGGTGAATCGGAACAAATGTTATAATCTTTATTTATTCCGATTCAAACTTAAATAGGGTTACTAAAAACAGATGATAATGATAAGGGAGGAATAGGAACACGTAGTTACTGTGAAACCAAGCCTTTGTTTTATATACATGTAAAGATATGCCTTTTTAAAAATTAGAAAACAACTTTGAAATCAAGAAAAATTAAAATTTATTTTAAGAAATTATGTTCGAATTGCAGAAGTTGAATTTAATACAAATTTAGCTCTGTTCTATGTTATCCTTTACTAGTAGTCATTGGGTAAGTGAATCTATTGAGTAGACCCAATCGCCGCATGTATTAATATAGGATCTACTAATACACCCTCCTCCCTAGCCCTTAGTACTGTTTGCATCTCTCAGTTTTTTAATTAGTTTTTCACTTTCAGATGTTTGTGTAGTGTTGTGGATGTTAGAGAATAATTCTGTGCAGTTTTTCTAACTAATTTGCTATTTTTAAATTATTTTATTGTGTGTTCCATGTCTGTTCGATTAGGCGTTGACTTTTTTGTTTAACCAAGTAATTTCTTGGCACCTTTAAACTCTTAAAGCAATTATAACAAACAAAATATTGTTACAATACATATCCATACATATGTTTTTATATATTACATGAAACTATTACTGTATAGAAATATAAACCATGAGAGAAAACGTGTTCCGATTCACCCGTAAACCTTAAACCTCTGATGTTACAAGCCATTTTTCATTTTTTCATTATGTAGTTAAGAAATAAGTAGAATTTAATACAGCATGTCGTTTACAGATCTATCATTAATTAAAAATCCCCTCTCTTAGGTTTAGAATACGAAAAATACTGTATTTACATACAAAGTTTTGAAGACGTTGAAAAAATGAGGTTTTTGAGGATCCCCTTGAAGTTTTTTTACATACCCCAGTAGTGGTGCCAACATGTCAAAACTGAATTTCCCAACTCTTAATGTTATTATCTTCTTATAAAAAAAATCGACAACTAAAAATATCCTCACATAATGAATTTATTTGTATGACCGGGAGGTTTCGTTCCTATTCACCCCGCTGTTCCTATTCACCCATTTTACGGTAACATAATCGAAATGATAAATTCCGATGAAGCAACACAAAATTTTCAAACACCCGATAGCAAAAGAAAACTTTATTATTCTAGTCGTAGTTTTATCGGTAAATAATATGCACATTTTAAATTTTATTTGACGTGTTTGTTGTAAATGCAAAGTTATTTGCCAGAAAACTATTTCTTAAAAAAACTTGCTGAGTTGATTTTGGCGTGTTTTTTATTTATAAATAATCATGCACTTGTCAAAAAAGCAATAATAAAACACGAAACTTTTGTTACCCAACACATAAGTTATAAGTTATAGTCTCATTTCTTTTTTTTCAGCAATTTCGTTGCAAAGTTACAGATACAAATCTAAAACAGTGACATTGCAACTAAAATAACCTCAGGTGCCACCAAACTAAGAATAATCATAATCACTCCACTCCATCTCTTCCTTCAAAATAAATAATATGGAAAAAAAAAAGTTTCATAATAGTTTAAGAATTAGTGCGTGAGTGTCAACAGTGGGAAGAACAAGAAAGAAAGTGACAACTACAGTAGGATATTTTTTGCTGCCGTCCTATTGTTTAGAGTCCAAGGCGAATTCGGAATACGAGAATTAGCAATTCTTATGCTTTCAAACATCTGATTTTCCTCAACAATGAGAAACTTATTGTTCTGGATAGTAAGCGGTGTTGAGTTCCAGGAAAATTTGCCGTTTCGAAGTTAACTGACTAATAAAATGTGAAAGATGGCTTAACTCATCGGCTACATTTAATTCATTCGCAATATCGTTGTAGCGTAATTGTTAACTCGAAGTTTGGAAGCAGTGAGAATAAAACTGTGTGTCAAGTTATTTTTAATCTTTTAGTCTCGCTTTCGTCTAGAACAGGCATGTCAAACATGTGGCCCGCGGGCCACAATTGGCCCGCCAGGAACTTCTCTGTGGCCCGCCAAGCCTTTGACATTTTCGGATGTTTGATTCAGTTCTTAGTTGATGCAGAAAATACACTTTGCATTGCAAATATTGCTGCGTTGCAAAATTGGAGAATGATTTTGATCAAAATATTGCCATTATTTCAGAATATTAATCTTCAACACATTTAATGGCAGAAATTGACATACATTAAATTTAATGATCCGCAATTAAATAAAGAAAATTTAAAATTTTAAAATTAATTGTTGTCATTTTGGATGGAATTTTTTTACAGTTTGGCATTGGAGATGCAAACAACACCGATTCAACACCACTGTGGCATAAAAGATACAAACATACTGTCTTCATCAAATCTAATTAATTTTAAAATTTCGATAAGATATGCAAAAATTATCAATAAGAAAGTTAAAAAGAGCCTATCTTAATCTGAAAATTCATAAATTTATAAATATGTTATGTTTTTTATGTTAAAACGAATACATTATTTTACTGTTCTTTTTGATTTACTGTAACATTTCAAAGTAATGCGTGGTATTTGTTAGCTATTAAAAATCTATCGAAAATCAATTAAAATACGACGCTAATTTCTAATTAAAATTTTCTAAAAAATCAAAAGAAAGTAAGCAGCTTTAAAAGGGAAAATGACATGATTTCTAGTCTTGTGAAATAATAATAATAATAACAAAAAATTTTTACTCTGTTTTTATTATTTGGCTTGCATGCATAGTCAAAAGCGAGCATTTTGGACATAAGTTCATTGATTAATTTCATTCTTAAAGGTGAGTAAACGTATCATTGTAAATTATCTTTATGCATAGCTGCCAACCTGACATCGATTATCCATAATACTCATTAAACCAGTGCTAAATTAACATTTAACCCTGGTTTAATGAGTTTCGAACCAGAATTTTTTCAAAGAAATGAATTTAAGTAAGTTCCACTAAAAGTTCTGGAATTAAATAAATAAAGATTCATGAAATATATTTTCTGGTTTGAAATGACATTAACCTGGATCAAACTAATCCAGGTATTACGGAAGATTAGTTGAAAGTTGGCAGCTATGTTTATGTGATATTTTTAATTATTGATGATGAAGATATAACATCACAGATTCATAAAGTCAAATTGAAATAATTTTCTTATACTCAAAGACTGAAAAATTGTGTTTGATATGTAGGAATTTGTTGAAATTTTCTGAGAATTTACTCACAAATATTTTGAAAACCCCACAAATATCTAGAAATAATTTGGAAAAATAAATAGATTTTAAACTGAATCTTTGTCGAAAAAAGCGTGTTCGTGGATTATAATAAAAGTAACTCATTTGCTTTAAAAAACAACAATTGGACGCAACTATACACAACTCGAAATCGTTCAAGTTAGAACAAAGGATGACCAGAAAAATTAAATAAATTTAAAAGTATGCAGGGGCATTTCCATAAATATTCGTGATACAACCAGAAATTTCAATAATCGCATGAAATTTAAATTTGAATATGGGTTACTATATAAAGTTTCATTAAAACTAACAAATTTTCATTAGTAGACAGTAGCCATCAGTAGTCACCCACAAAATAATTTTCAATAGCCATTTTTTCTCAATTAGTATACGCTAGCCCCGTGGCCGGTGGCTAGCGTTAATTTTGCCCTTTAACTTTATAATCCTTGAAAATGTAGGTGCAAGAAATTTTACTCGGTGGGCAGACATTTTTTTTTTTTTTCGGAGACACGATATGTACTTAAAAATAAGTGAAGAGAATCAGGAAATTATTCCTATGCCGGATCAATAACCATAGTTAATATATTTTAATCAATTATGAAAAATTATTATTTCATATTATATTATAAATAATTGTGTTCTATTAATGATTGGTTTTACAAAAAATAGCAATTTCAACATAAGAGAAAATGCAGATATTAAAATTACAAAATTAATATCACATTTTTGTGTAATTTTGATTGCCATTTAAATTTTAAAATGTTCAATATTTGTTTAAGTATGCTTGAATTTTTATTTTAACTTACATATTACATTACATTTGTACATTTGACCATGCACTCTCATAAAGCACTATTGTTATAGATTTTTTTTTTTTTTTTTTTTTTTTTTTTACCTACTAAATATTTTAAAACATTTTCTGGTGCGTGTTTTTTATTTTTCCAAAAAATAGTTTAAAATTTTTTGTATGTATTTGTGTTTGCTTATTTGTTTTTTAAAACAATGCTTATTTTTAATGTACAGTTTTCATTTTGTGCGATAGTCATCAAATTAATCTGCTTCTTTAATTTCGATAATGTGGCCCGCGGCTTTGTGTACAATACTAAATTTGGCCCGTGGTGGTAGACGAGTTTGACATGCCTGGTCTAGAAATATAGTTAAGAATTTCACTTTTCCGTTAGATCTCAACTTTCACTTGCACACTTTTTCTCTTTTCTGAAAATTCCTTTATTCTCGTTCTGCTGTTTTTCAAAGCTTGAGTATCTGCCCTTTCATCCATCATGTATTTTCAATTTGTAATACTCTTTTTAGGTGCATTCATAATTATATAAATAGGTAGCACATATTGTCATCGTTCAGTACGTCTGTTTGTCTGTCCGTCTCTCTGTCCGCATATAACAACGCAAAAACTACCAAGCCGAGTCGTTTGAAATTTATAATATATAATTGTTGCATCATTTTGTCGAGTCATTTTAGATTTTATGAAAATCGGATGGATAGTTTAACTATAGGGACAATCAAAAGTATTCCGTTACATTACGGCCAATGGGAAAAAATAGCTTCAAGTGCATTTTAATGAAGTTGCACTCTTTCGAACATAATAAAATTTATATGCATCTATGAAGTATGTACTAAAATATGCATACTGTACAATCTGAGGTGCAAAGATTATTTCTTATTAATTTATAGAGCCTCACAAAAGTATTTCATTACATAACGGAATAGGGGGAAACATTGTTTGCGGTGCGTTTCATTTAAATTAAGCTGCATGAAGTAGGTTGATGAGGTTTATTATAAATTACTTCCTCTGTAATAGAAAGCAGAAAGTATTTACCGTGGCATACTAAAGATTTCGGATACAATACTGTATCCGAAGTACTGTATAGAAATTACACCAAGATCTGAATATTTTTAAAACTTCGTTATAGTACGGACGCACCTCATTTGCTACGTTTGATATGCAATTTCCGACTTGTTCTATTAGTATTATTTTTAACACAATCAAACTGATTGGTGAAGTTATAATACGAATTGAATACTTCCAGCTGAGCGAAAAATTGCCCAGGCCGGGAATCGAACCCGGATACTTGGCTTACAAGGCCAATGCTTTACCTGTTAAGCTATCTGGGCGATAGCCGGCTGGGACTTTTCGCTCAGATAACCTTATTGGTGGTAACATCTGGTCTGTCATTTGAAACAGCTCGCAGAATAAACCGCAGGTAGTAGAACTCCATATAACGATGGATACGTAGATATACTATTATTTTTCACACAATCAACCTGATTGGTAAAGTTATCATACGAATAATATATATTCGTAAATATATATTATTCGTATATATTATTCGAATAATATATATTCGTTAATATTATTCGTATGATAACTTTATTAATCAGTTTGATTGTTAAAAATAATAGTATATCTACGTATCCATCGTTATACGGAGTTCCACTACCTGCGGTTTATTCTGTGAGCTGTTTCAAATGACAGACCAGATGTTACCACCAATAAGGTTATCTGAGCGAAAAGTCCCAGCCGGCTATCGCCCAGATAGCTTAACAGGTAAAGTATTGGCCTTGTAAGCCAAGTATCCGGGTTCGATTCCCGGCCTGGGCAATTTTTCGCTCAGCTGGAAGTATTCAATTCGTTGTTCTATTAGTGTTCGTGTCTTAAAACCTATCTTAAACAAGGGGTTTAGGATGGTTTGGACTTGAAATAGAAAAATCCACAAACCGGAACGCTATTCAAAATTATTGTTAACTAAAAACTTTCTTGAATTATAGAAAATTTATATCTAATCATACAAAAACAATTTAAGCTAGTTGGATGTGCCAATCCCAAAACTTCCTTCTATCGCATACTCCTTAATATTTCAAAAGTCTTATTTAATACAACTTAATATTTCAAAAAGGAATTCAAAAATCCTATCTCATGAAACTTAATATTTCAAAAAGAAATTCAAATGTCCTATCTCATACAACTTAATATTTTAAAAAGAAATTCAAATGTCCTATCTCATACAACTTAATATTTCAAAAAGGAATTCAAATGTCCTATCTCATACAACTTAATATTTCAGAAAGGAATTCAAATGTCCTAACTCATACAACTTAATATTTCAAAAAGGAATTCAAATGTCCTATCTCAAACAACTTAATATTTAAAAGAAAAAAAAATCGAATGTCCCATCTCATACAACTTAATATTTAAAAAAGGAATCCAAATGTTAGTACTTTAATATTGTCAGTTTAATACCATACGAACTTTGATTTTCATCTTAAATTTCTGCTTCAATCGATTAATTAGAGTAAAAAAGGATTAATCTCAATAATGATATTTATTGAAATCAATATATTTTTGTTATTATGTTGTACATCGACAGAGAATACAGCAATTTATGTATAAAAATACAGTAATGTTTTAAAAATTCAACGGACCGGAACTGGTCATAAATTCCCGTACCGAAACATCGTTCCGGTATGCTCCAGTATATTTTGAGCCATAAGGATAGTTCAACCAATTTCCCTTACCCCCCCCCCCCCGATTGCTTTTCATTATTCTTATTATTTGTATTATTACTCATATTTTCATTTTCCTTATTTTTCCTATTCTTTCCCGATTCTCTCTTTTTTATCATACATAGAAGAGGGAATATATAGCCCAAAAATCATTACATTGATTAATGTACGTATGTATTCTTCATTTTTAAAAGTACGTCATAAGCTAAGTACTAGTACATCAATTCAAAAATGCATTCACTATATGTCGTTCTTTTCCCATGCCTGTGCTACAGATATTAATCGCGATAAAATATGGATTTACTGAAAATCACTTTTCAAATTTTCAACTACGTTGGAAAGTGTTGAAAAGAAAAAGCTTCAAAAACACTGTATTAGACTATACGTGCAATATATTTTTTTCTTTCCTGGGGATCGAATATATATTTTATATTTTTCGTGTCTCATCTGTTTATCTTTCTTTTTATCAGAGAAGTGAAAGCTGTTTAAAATTAGGAAGACAATAGTGAAATAATTACTACAAGGATAAACAAAAATGATGTCTGCACGATATTCCTCCAATAAACGGTGATTAAATGGCACTCATTTAGATAACATAATTATATCTTGATGAGACTAAGGGCATTCGGCCGAGAAGTTGGATTTTACCGATAAAAGAACGCATTTTCTTTGAGTAACGCCGGCATTCACTTTGTTGATGTACCCGAATTAAACTCAGCCATTATTAGAAGTTTATTTGGATAGAGTAAAATCGTAATTTCCATCTCTTAGTGCATCGTTTGAAACTAATTGTTTTTCGTATTCCTTTAGTTAGTTACACAATTAGTTTATTATATTGTAAATAATTACTGAAACGCTTACAAAAATGCATAATGTAAAAACTCATTTGTCCAAGAAAATTTTCAATTTATCAATCAGAAACCCCACAAAGCTTCCAAAATTAACAAACTCGTAATTTCCATCTGTTAATGTATTGTTTAAATCCAGTTTTTTTTTCGTATTGTTTTAGCTAATTTCACAATTTATTTATTACACTATAAATAATTACTAAAACACATTCTAAAATGGAAAAAACGTTTACGACAATGCAAAATGTAACAACTCAGTATCCCATGCTTCTGGAAACTTGTCCATTTACCAATCAGAAACCCCAGGAAACTTCCGAAATTAAAGCTGTTTTCAAATTCAAAATGGCTACTTTTTAAAACATTCAAAAAATTATACGTAACCTTTAAGACATAAAATTTATTTGTGTTTCTATTCAAAACTAAGAAATAGAATAGTGCTTTTTACTTTCCGATAAAAGCAAAGGATTGATTAAAAAATTCTGTCAAATTTGGAGCTTTAAGCCTATTTTCAGTACGCAATAACCCCAAAAAGTCATTATAAAACAATATATATATAATTTTCAACAATAAAATTTGATTTACTCTATTTTTAAAATGATTTAATGAATAAAAAAATTTAAATAAAAAAACATTGTTCCTTACAGATTTAAAAATTGTATAAACTTTTTTCTTTTTATTATTACTATTTGTAATAAGAAGAAAATAGGTTTATTTGCTGTTAAGATATTTCTGGTACACGCATAAAAGTCAGAGTTTCCAAATAATCGCGGTTAAAATTTTCGATAAATACCTATCGCTTGAGTACCATCCACGAAGGCGCGCTATATCATCGTATTCAGAACTCGCAAGAGAAAAAAATCATTGTTTAAGTTCGAAAAACTTATGAAAATCTATTTCATTGTTCACTATTATTATATTAGAAAAAAATTTTCGAGACTTACGATGACTTATTTTCAACTTATCGTTCCCTCTTTTTTTTATTCATTAACTGTTGAAAAGTTTCATCTTACAGTTTCAGATAAAACATCTCATTTACTGCAACACACGAATTTCGTCTGAAAGTGGAAAATACAGTAAATTGTTAATATATATATATATATATTTCTTTAGCTGTCTAGCACGAAACTAAAATAAAAGCCTCGTCGTTTTTTTGCGATAAAATTTATGATTTTATTTCAATTTTACAAGCGGTTAAAATCGTGTTCCTATCGCACCGTAGAAGCGTCACGAACACGTTTTAAAGCAATGGTTGCAAGCGCCTACATAAATATAAAATTAAACGCAGAAGTCTGAAATTCTATTGTAAACAATGTCATAAAAATCTTGGGATCTTTATGAGATGCGTTTGTTTTGGTTATAAAACGAGATAAATTGAGAAAGCGCACGCTTTTAAAGTGTGTGGCGACTAAAAATTTCAACAGCGTTACTGTGAAAAAAATCGAGTGTTCCAGTAATAAATATTTGTTGTTGCGAATATTATCAACTTGAAGATTTTATACCTAAATTTAGCATGCAATTAATTTTAACTAAAAGGATGCTTTTTATTTTTCTTTTTTCTAAATTAACATTTTGGTACAAATATGTTTTTAGTGGAAAATAAATCCTTTTTTGGAAAAATGCACAAAACTTTGTAAAACAAAAATTTTCAGATAGGTTTTCTTTAAGCTAATTTTTTGAAAACTATGATTTTTAAGTTTGTACCAGAAATATCCCAATAGCGGATGAACCTACTTCCTTTTTGGTGTTAATTTAGAACGAAAAACTTACTCATTTTTCTAATCTATAGCGTCCAATTTTTTTTTCATTTTAAAAAAAAATTTAACAAGCAAAACTTTGTAAAACTAAAATTTAAAGACAGTTTTTCTTTCTTTCTTTTATCTTTGATAGGGTATGGGTTAGTCATACAGAAAATTAATTCCCGTGACTAATATACTTCATACATGATTTGTTGTTGGTTTATATTTCAAAACATATTTTAGCATTATTATTTTACTTTTTAGACGACTTTACAAACAGAGGAGGCTATTAATTTGACCTGTATATATTTTTTATAAGATATCCATACATTTTTACACGTATCTATTTTTCACGTGTTACACCGTATACCTTTACACGTTATAGGTACACTCATGCGTACCTATGTCGTGTTTTAATTTTTAACTGCGCATGCGAACTTAAAAGTTATTAAGTACAAACGCCTTACATTTATATTATGATCGGGTAATATTGTATTTTTCAAGTTTCTTGAGTAGATCATTAAATGAACGTTGTATAAAGGATCCACACAGTCATGTGCTTCGCTACAGACACTTCGAGATTCGAGAACATATTTTTGTAAAATGATTGCAAACACAAATTTTTATTTATTTATTTATTTATTCAATTTATAGTTGAAGCCTTAATTATCCTCGTGATCAAAAGCTCTCTGAACATATGAGGTCAAACAAGTTGTTTATAGCGTGGATTCGATTAATCTATTGAGTAGATCCAGTCGATGAAACACATAAAATCGAAAGTGTCCCTTAACTTTTGTCTGTGTAATGTAGGTAGGTATATATAGAAAACTTCACATCTTGGCAATCGGGTATACATTTTTGAATCTGCATTTTTAGCCTATATATCAATGCTGATGATATGCACGCATTTATAAGAAATGCCTAGAAGTAATTTTAACAATTCCAGAAGCATTTAAATTTATTTAAAGGGTGTTCTTTAATGTCTCCTACAGAGCGACATCAGAATTGAGGAGATTAAAAGTACTTCTTATCTTGAAAAACAAAATATGTCTAAAAAGATTGTCTGTGGTCTGCTGTATGATCCCTTACATATTTTTTTACTTTTCACAAAATGGGCCCTAAAAGTGAAAAAAATTTATCGACCCTTGAAAAAGATAAATTCTACAAGAACGTGATCTCCAACAGCAAACGTCACAGGGTTCTTTTCTTACGTTCTGTCAAATCTGCTTTCTTAATGACCAAAAGTGGGAATGTCGGCTTAAATGGAGTAACTCTGGTCTTTCTAATAATTTTTTCTAAAAAATAGCTTTGATTAGTTAAAAAAAAAAAAGCACTAACAGAAACATTTTAACAAATTAGTACATGAATTAAGAATAATCTACATGAATTGCACATTTTTTCGTTTCTTAAATGTATATTTTCTTTATGAACATTCTTTAATGAACATGTTGCATTTTGTATTACATCTAAGATAAAACTTTTGCTATCTGTAGTTTTTTTCTTTTTTAACAGATTAAATATTTCTTTAAATTCACCGTTGAGTGTAGACAATATAAATGTTTCATACGCAGTTAAAATGCAAATTTTATTTTGAAAAATCTTTGAAATGCAATCCAAACACTTCTTTATACACTATCAATCTAATTGATGAGACTCGGATCTTATTATTATGATAAATTAGCTTTGATTCTTTGATCCCTCGCCAAATCGAAGATTTTTTTTATATGACTTTCAGCCTTCGAGAAATCGTTGTATTGTCTTCAGATAATCACAATCGATTAATCGTCTGATGTGACCGCACATTTTTCCGATAACAAATTCGTGAAAGCTGGATTGGCAACAATAGGAAACGGAAACAAACGTAGTAAATTCGAGGAGATATTTTTTTTTTTTTTTTTTTTTTTTTTTCATCCGTAGGAGGCATTTGTATTGAGTGATGCTCTCTTCCGGGGTTGAAGGGGTAGCGTAATATTTTTTTCATCCATAAATCAAATGGTAATTCCGAACTATTTAAAAACGTTGCCGACAAATAAACTAAAATATACAATTTATTGTCCGTATCTAATGTAATTTCAGCATCATTTAAATTTATCATTTTTATTTTTATTTTTATTTATTTATTTTAAGGCGGCTGGATCTAAAACCTCCTGCTCAACAACGTTGAACTTTTTGGCGCCTTTTATCTACTCGTTTTTAAACGTAAAGGCATAAAATTGGCAAGCCTAACTATTGAAAGGATTCGGGAACAAAATGGGTGTTTTTAAGGTTCCGTATTTAAAAAGTAAAAGCGGAACCATTATATGAGCACTCAAGTGTCAGTCTATCACCGCCATTTTGCTCGTAAACAATGGAACGTGGAAAATTCAAATTGGCCTGAAGTAATAAAGACAAATTGATTCACCTATTAGATTATTAACCATCCACAAATATAATTTTTGAAAATTGTAGAGAGGTTAATTAATTTACTTGAAAGAAAACCTTTACTTTCTTAGAGAGTAAAGTTTCCTAAAAGAGTTTGATAAAAATGCATATACATTTTGAAAATCATTTTTCTTTAAATTTCTCTTGAAATCTAAAAAGGTTGTATCACTCTGGTTCTCAAAGCCTCGATTGAGCATAGATGTTAATATTACCGTACAGCCTAAAGAAAAATCAATTAAAAACGCAAAAGATGTCAATAAATCGCCAGTAGTGCGAAGCAATAGTTCAACGATAGAGTACCTAAGCTAAAGGAATTCCAGGGTTCCCTAATTATGTAGAAGCTCTTTGTATTTAATAATATTAAAATTTAAATCCAATATCCATCACCTTTTTAAATGTTAATTATTTTTAAAAAGTTCATTTTCTTAGTACCATATTTTAAGATTCAAACAGGTTGCTTTTTATGGTAAAATTCGTCATGTGGCTATGTGGTCGTGTCATGTTTTATGGCTTTCATCGGATGTCTAGCATAGGTGCAAATTCACGGTCGCCAATCGCTACGTGACGGCTAAATTTTTTGATTTATTGACTAATTCTTGGTGTCTAAGTCGTCATCCTTTAAAGAATTTCGCAGTTTTCTGGCGATTATTTGACGAAAATAACGGGGTTTTTTTTGTTTGTTTGTTTGTTTGTTTGTTTTTTTGTTTTTTTTTGCAATATCAGAAAACTGTTTTTCGTGATTCTTTGATTAAAATCGCGTTTTTTTTTTTTCTGTGAATCTTTGACGAAATTCAGGATTTTATAGAGATCATTTTACGAAATTCGCGTTCAATTCAAATTAGCAAAATAAGTGTGTGCCTGCAACCTAACGATCCGGCCCATCTTTGAATCATCCCTACCAAGTCTCGCAATATCTCTCTATCTAAACCCTCAATCTGCATTGAAATACGGGAGCACATTTATTCCGTCCTTTCCAGGAGTAGCTTATCATTTCTACAGAACATTTATTTAAGCTACTCTATATTTATTAGGCCTTTCTCTTTTCTTTACAAATATGACTTTAATCTCATACATACTTACTATTTATAAACCTCAAACTGAAAGTGTACATTTACTATTTCTTTTAATAAATCTGTAACAACACCTCTCAATACATTGAACTCTGCTCTATTCAAGACCTATTATTTCCCAAACAAGCGTCGGATTTTTGTTTGCTTTTCACACGATTGCGAGTTTCCTCCTCTCCTTTGTTTCTTTCTTCGGCTCACCCTCGCCCCGCGTTTCGAGTTACGTCTCGAGAGAGCTTAGTTGATCGACCGCTTATTAGATATTTTAATGAGAGACTGTTTTAGATCACAGCCGGCGATATTCTCGTCTGCTCAAGTTATGAGAGAGTGATGCATACGATCGCTACCGCGTGAAAACGTTTAGAGTTCAGCTGCTAATGGAAAGAAAGAATCCTTAGAATTTAATTGGTGTTAATAACTGCATCACCGTGTCTAAATGCATGGGAAAGTGATTCTTTTATTTTAGCAGTTTGGACATTGTTTTGGAGATAGTAGTTTTACTTCAGATGTTTGATAGAGTTAGTGGATGTAGTTTTGCTGAAACGTCTAGATAAATAAACATATCATTCATGTTTGCGCTAAAAATGAAAAATGGTGAACTTGAGCATAATAAAAGACCAGTAATAATAATAAAATAGTAAAAAAATACAAAATTAAAATTGGTGTAGACTAGTTTTAATTCTGTAATTTTTAACAATTTTTTTATATCAGGAATTTTTTTTCCCCTTTTTTGTTCCATTGATATCTTTTCGATTAAAACAAGATCACTGTACCTCTACACTGTTAAAAATCTTGTCCTAGTTTGAACCAAATTCTGTTGCTCAGTAGCTGCTACCATAGGTGGTGAAATCTCGTATCAACATTTGGAGCTTCCTATTTCAATCTCGTTCCATCTATTGGAACTATGCTTCAACAGGAGCGTCAAATGTTGGTTCAAAGTTTCACCATCTTAGAGTGGCAGCTGTTGAGCACCAAAATTTGGGTTCAAACTAAAACAAGATTTCTAACAGTGTACATGAGCATATGTACGTAAATGCAGTAAATGTAATTTTTCTTACTCACACTGAGAAAAAAATATTTTTCTGGCATATAAAATCTAAGTAATGGCTCTAGAAAAAATAGTTCCATGTCATCCTTATAAATTTTAGTTCCATTTCTTAGAGAGCTCCAGAGTCTCTTACTAGAATTCAAGTACGTTTTCCGATATTTTTGTTGTCAAATTTATCTAAAAATCTCTTCAAATAGATGTGAATTCAAGAGATTTGATTTAGTAACTAAAATTATAGCTTAAAAAATCATTCCTAAAATCAAGCGATAATTTCTCTCTACTGAAACGGTTCAATGTCGTTTCGTCTCCTAGAAAAGAAGAGACTAGAAATGTCAAGTCATTTCGCCTATTCAGCTTAGTTGTTTACCCTACTCGCATAGTTTGGACATCTATATTTCTAGTTTAGTTATTTAGAAAGTGACTAACTATTCGTTCTAGTTGAACACGGCTTTTTTTTTCCTCAGTGCATGGTCTCACTAAACAAATGGCAATGCATCTCCAGCACTTCTCATGATGCTGTCGCATTTTTTACAATGCAAACTGAGTCTTTGGAAAATATCGTTGCAGTATCCTCATTGCTGCTAAAGAGATGAACGAATATTCTGGTCCGATTTGTAATGAACATGTATTTTTTCTGAATAGGCAAATTTTGGATTCCTCTGCGAAAATCGTTTGTTTTAGTGCGTGTTACCATCAGCGCCGTAACTTAGAAGTGAATAATAGGGGGCGGGGGCTCAAGAACATGCAGAGAGGACTGATATTTTCTCTCTATCATAAATTAGTGCATATTCGCATTGCAGTTACTACTTTTCGCATCAAGTTATTGAACTAAATTCATTTTATGCTATGAAAAGAATAGGATGATGAAAAATTCGAGTGAATAACTAGTACAATATTAAACTTCATGTTAGCTTCATATGTACAAATAGGATGAGCGAGTGTTGAAACACTTATTTTTGTTACAATTTAGTATTTTTTTGCAAAACTGTGAAAGGATCTCAAAACTAAATGAGATTTTTGGACAAAATTTCATTTGGATTTTCAGAATATAAATTCATTTAATGACCTTGGACTTTTTTCCAGGGAAATCTAAAAAAGGTTTTAGGGGGAGCTGAGCCGCCCATAGTTCCCCCTTAGCTACGGCCCTGGTTACCATCTTAGTGGAAGCAAGAGTGGTACGAGTAGTTCAAGTCAGATAAGCGCTTCTTAAACGCATTCAGTTATCATAACTAGCAAACATAATGATTAATAGAAAAAAAGCAACCATTTTCGCTTGAGGCGCCAATTAGAGTTGCTTAGATGCTCATTACCATTCCTGGAAAATTGTTCCACCAATTTAGAAATACCCTATAAAAGTAAAAAAGTTAGAAGAAAAAACTAAAAAATTCTAAGATTTTTTTCTAAAATTATTAATAAAATTATTTTAGAATGCTTCCTTACTATTGAATCTCTTCGGCTTGGAGTGAAAAACCCTGTATAGGTGACCCAACCAGTAGTTGGACAAATAAAGTCAGTGCTACGAAGTTTATTATTATATTCCCTTGCTTTTAAATTTTACAAGTAAACTAACGTGATTTTTATAACCCTTGATGAATATCCTATAAAGAATAAAAGTGAAATCTGATGAAATTAAATACGAACAAAATTATAAATAAATACTTTTTTTAATTGTCATTTTCTCAGTAGTTGATCATTCGAAAAAATCAATCAAAAATCTGAAAATTAATTTTTAAAATGTCATTTTGGGCTGTGATTAACAATAATTCTTATAAAACTAAACTAAGCAAAATGGAAGTGGATTGTCTTAACTACAATCATCATCTTCTATTAATCAAAAACTAAATGTTAACAACTTTTAATAAAAAAGATTCATAAAACGGCTTCTCTAACAGCAAACAGCTGACAACAGGTGTAGTAATATTCAAACAAAAATATTATGTCTATGTATAAAACTCATTTTCCACCCGAGATGGCACAATACTTCAAAAATTTGATCAACTATATAAAAAAAATATAGCAATTAGTGACGGGGTCATCCTATGTTACTGAAAATGAAAAACTACATTACAACTTTAGGTTCAATTGCCAGCATTGTTTCTCTTCATTCCTGTTACCTTTTTTTGTGCAAAGATCTCGCGGATACCATGTTTACACTTTATTCCACATAACCAACATCCACTTTTCATTTATCTATCAAACTGATTTTTTTTTATTCTTCTAATGTACTTATCATTTGCAGGGTATTTACAGTAATATCTTTATTGTCTTTTTTGCTTATTGTAAATCCAATCTCGGTACTTACCTAAACATTCAATCTTCTCTATGACGCAAACAAATTATTCTAACTTCTAATCAAAGGTATTCATTTTCTGGTTCTTATTTGTTTGTGTTAGGGATATCCTATCTTGTTGTGCAAATTACAAGCATAACATCATAAGAACGCCATGATTGCGAAATGTGCATTTAAAAAAAAAAAAAAAAACATTGTATATTTTTTGGAACTTTATCCTTATAGAAAAAATAATTTTTAATGAGTAATTTCATCATATGAACGCTAAATGCTTATAATATTGAATATCAGAAACACAGTAATATCATTTTGCAGCTGTGGCTTTTTTGCTCAATAATATGTTTAACCAAGGCCATTCTGTCCAGGTTGCTGTCTTCTTGTATAACGTAAAGTTCATTAAATACGATACTTGGCTGCAAGCTATAACGTGATAGGCCACTGTTTGGATGATTTTGAAGAATTTAAAGCCGACAAATTAAGAAGAAGGTAAAAGACAAGAGCATACTATCATAAAGGAAATAAAACTGTGTATAAATCCTTGATTATGGCACATTTACCCACACTGCACACACCTCGAGTTAAATTGGGCTTCTTTACGTGTTTCTACTATCAAACTAGTAGATCGGGTAGTGACAGCACAGACAGTCACCTCATTGAGTTTAAGACTGAAATTCCAGAATTAGTTAAAACTCGATTCGCGTGTTAAAACACAATTGGTCTGCCAAACCATATCTTGGTGGAAAACACCCGAAAACCCGATTTTAGCGTTTGACTCATAAGATTACAATCATGTTTTCCTGCTCCTAGTCTTCCATGTTTTCATAATTTTGGGTTGCAGGAGAACATAATGATAAACCTACGCACCAACCTCTAAAATCAGATTTTCAGGTGTTTTCCAGCAAGAATATTAAATGCAATGAGTCATATCTTCTTGGTTGCACGATATGACCCATTGCATTTAATATTCGAATCAAGTTTTAATTAATTCTGGAATTTCAGTCGTATACTCGATGAGGTGCTTGTCTGTGCTGCCGCCTCCCGGTCTATAGCAGTGCTTGCGCGCAGACTAAAACAATGTTAGTTTTTTAGGGGTTATTTATTAAGTATATTACGAATGTTCCATTGTTTTTTGCGCATCTCTCCCCCCCCCCACCTTCCTATGTCACAGGTTATCACACATGAGCCCTATCCCTAGGAATCTAGTGGAGGGTATACGGCGATGTACGCCGTATACCTACTGGATTTTTTTAAGGATCACTGTATATTACTCTGTTTCTAAATAATACTATAATACATACACTTTAGGGTATATAAGCTCTGTCTTCAGCGTATATCCTCTGTTTAAAGCATATATTCTCTGTTTTTTTTTTTTTTTTTTTTTTTCTTTAACGACTACACCACTGCCTATCCCCAGTCGCGAAATCTTTTTTTTTTTTTTCTTTAACGACTACACCACTGCCTATCCCCAGTCGCGAAATCTTTTTTTTTCTTTAACGACTACACCACTGCCTATCCTCAGTCGCGAAATCTTTTTTTTTTCTTTAACGACTACACCACTGCCTATCCCCAGTCGCGAAATCTTTTTTTTTTTCTTTAACGACTACACCACTGCCTATCCCCAGTCGCGAAATCTTTTTTTTTTTTTTTTTTTTTTTTTTTTTTTTGCAATTATCTATACATTGTAAAAGGCAAACGTGTCCATGCATAACACTGACGTCATTTTGAGAATGCCAACACCTCACAATTAATTGCCGCTACTGCAGGGCTCTCACAGGTGACTATTAGCCTCCGATGCTATTTCTTTCAGACAAGCTAAAAATGTCGTGTCATCAGCCGTGAATTTTCTATTCAACCGATTTTGATAATTATTTTTTTAAATGAAAGCTATTTATTTGTAGTTGTGCCCATTTTAACTATTTTTTAATTTATTTCCATTTTTATATATTTTATTTTTAATTTTAAATGCTTTTTTACAATATTTCTTCAAAATGGTGGCAACTTAGTTTAGCTTTTCTCTCGATAATAAAAATTTATTTTCCACTATTACTTTCCACAAGTCAAACTTTATTTCATCAGTGAACATGTCCTCGCATTTAAAAGAAAAAAGTTAATTGTTTTCGTAAAATTTAACTACAATAACATGATTGCATATAATTATGCACTAATTGAGATAAAAAAAAATATATTTACTGAGAAATAATATTAATAATGTAAATAAAATAACAGAAAATAATTTATGATAAAAATTGATGTCTAAAGCAAAGTAAGAAATAATTAAAATGAGGAAAATGGTGTCATTCAGCAACCAGATAAATGGGATTTACAATATTACTACGGACGTCTTTTTCATATTACTAATAAAGTAACTTTTAAAAAACATTTGAAGAGAAAATGACGTCACTATTTAAAACATCGCATTTTTACTCATAACGATATTACATTTCAATATTTCTTTTTATTATGGACACTGAGATTGAGATTTTACTTTCAGATGAATTCAGTTAGTGAAAATAGTGTCACAGTAAAAATAAAATTAGTTTTTTTTTTCTTTTTTTTAATAAAACTATTTTTTTGTGAATGCATATAAAATAAAATTTCTGGATCTCGCCGGCACTCAGATTACAATAAAGGATAGGCGGGACTAGCGGAAACGTGTTACATAATTACAATGAAGATGTGCAAATATTTGCATGCAAAATTGTAACGGGCAAACTTGACATTAAATTTGGAAATATATTTGTTATATATTGATTCAATAATGTAATTACTTTTGCTTTTTTTTTAAACCAAATCGATCGGGTCTTTTAAACATTTCATTCGTCGAATTCGACGGGATTCCACTCGTTTTATTGTTAAAATGCATTTCCTTTTTCTCAGAGTCTATAAAAAAGCGTTTAAACTAAAGAAAAAATTAGTTTTTGATGAATCTAGTAAATGAAGAAGTAGCACATCAAATTGTATCTCTTTATTATTCCGCAAATCCAAAGTCTCAGAGAGAAATTGCTAATCAATTGAGTATTTCACGCCGTTCTGTTTGCTATTATATTGATAAACACAAGAAAAATTAAGTTAGTTCATTGCATTCTAAACGGGGTCGCCCTTCTAAAAAACCTCTATCGATTTTTTTTTTTTTCTAATCGGAGGCGAAACTGAATTCTGCAATGGCAGTATCTACATTCAACTTGTTTTTATATTCTGTTCGTACCAGTATTTTTCTAATATAAATTTTGAAATTTATCACTTTTGCAAATGTCAAAATGTGTCTTAAGGATTTCTATTTTGAAAAAATGGTGTCAGTTATGGTTAAAAAATAGTCGCCTGTGGAAGCCCTGCTACTGCAATTTTTTTTTACTTCCAAGCATCGTAAATTTTCAAATTTTACATTGTCGTACAGGAAAAAAATGTACTTTCAAATGCAATTTGTTTGAGAACTGTGTCGCAATTTACTCATTTTTTGTGGTTTTTACGATATCAAGTGCCTGATTACCCTTTCTCCCATAAAGTGATAAAATTATATGCAGTAATGTAGTCCTAAAAAAAAAAAAAAAAAACTGAAGATAAATGTTTTAAGCAGTGGGTATACGCTCAAGGCAGGAGTGTATACCCTAAAGTAATTATCCTACAGATTTTTTTTTTTTTTTTTTTTTTTTTTTTTTTTTTTTGAGAAACAGAGAATATACGGCGCTCCTTAAAAAAAATCCAGAAGGTATACGGCGTATATCCCCGTACACCCTCCACTACATCCCTGGTTATATGAGCACAGACTCATTTCTCTCCGACTAATTTTCCATATCTAAATTGAATCTTCATCATTAAATAAATAATATAATATAATATAATATAATGTAGTAAAAAACACAAATCTAACATATTCGAAATCTAACATGTTCAATTTTTACACAGACAAATAGGAATCTCCTGATCAATATGACAGTAACGCTTTTAATAAATTTCAAATCATTATTTGAAAGAATTATTGATATTTTTTATACAGAAATGTTTTTGGATGTTATTAGTCGGCAATATAAAAAATATATGTTAAATATTAAAAAAATCTATGAGAGTTCAGAAAAAATGGCTTTATCTATGATTTGTAACCTAAAAAATCCGATTGGATACCCTAGTTACCCGAAAGCTAATTTCATGAAGAAAAGAAAATCTTTATCTATTTCTAAACTAAACACACACAAAAAAAATCATCTTGATATCTGTTAAACTCGGAGAGATATTAAAATTCAAAATTTGTGACTTGCACCAATTAGTCATGCTTCTGATCGACGTGCTATTGACTCAATTTGAATGCAAGATAGGGATAATTCACAAAATGCATATTATTAAAATTCGATGTAAGACAGTGCGTCGCATTTGGACATACATTTAGAAAGTACCTTGCTGAAGGTTAACCCCTTCGCGACGAAAGCCTTTTGCATAATTTTGAATCTTTCATCACTGGTTTTTCTAAGCAGAAGATTTTCTGTCATTGAATCTTGAAATTGTAATTGAATTAAATGAAGTGAAAATAGGTAAACTTTACAATAAAAAATAAGTGGTGAGAATAATGAAGGATTCTGGGCACCTTAATTGGCCCGTTTATCGGTCGCTTGTTCCCAAGGGGTTAAAAAGCGCTTGTAAAAAGAATGCAATAGAAAATATATGTAACTAAAAACAAAATTAATCGTATTCGCTGATATATTATTTAGAGAAAAAGAAACATTACCGAAAACTGTGTAACCTATATACGAAATAAATTGCCATAGATGACAACTTGTACGGATTTTTCCCTCCTCTAAAATTAAAAAGAAATTTTTGTCTTGTTTCAGGGTTGGAATTCGTTAACTTTCGGCGATTGTTTTAAATAAATTTTTATATTAAATTTGTGTGATAGGAAAAATCCGTACAAGTTTACAGCTATGAATTACTGAATTTTTTCGATTTATTGGCTCCATTTTGTCCAGATTAATGCAAAAGATTCAATTCGCAATTTCAGCCAAAAGTTGAAAAGTGTTTAGTAATATAGTCATACCTTTTGTATTTCTTTATCACAAGTCACCTAAGTCGCATCTCATAGCCCTATTATTTAGGATCGTCACAGGTCAGCGATTTCTATTTATACCTAACAGATCCCACGGTTTGATGAAGACCATTCCCTTAACTACTCTGGTAACTCTACACATCTCATTTTCCCTCTTTTTTATTAATTTTGTCCTTGACATCAAAATCTAGGAAGATATACATTTCAGCCTCAAAATAATGATGCTTGTCTTGCACACTGTTGCCCAAACAACAATATCCCCCCGTGCCTTTCGTGACCGGGGCCCCACTGCCCCTGAGAAGATCTGTGGAATAATTTTCGAACAAAATGAGGTAAAAACTCTGTTTCATTGTCTTTACACTGTTCGTTGGAGAGATACGTTTAAAGATGCATTGTTCATCACGGTGGAATAAGGTGAAAGGTCGATAGGACATGACTGTGCAAGAAGCAAGAAGGCGTGACATTAACAGTGAGCAAGTGGGTACTTAATGAAGTGGTGAAGTGACAGATTCGGAAGTTTTGATTTCGGAGATATAACTTTTTGTGTGTGCAGAAAAAAAAAGGGGGATGGGACTTCCTGTTATCAAGTGACGCAGAGTGCTATTATTCAGAGCAACACGGTAATTTTTAGGATAAAGTATATAAAGTGAAATTTCCATTTAACGAAGCGTCGCAATTCCACTTAACCCATTCGTGCCCACCACCTTTTGCGCAAATTTAATTTAGTTGGCACCAGTATTTCTAAAAGAATTAAAAATTTCTAAAAGAATTTATTTTATATTATAATTATTATTTTATATTATAATTTATTTCTAAAAGAATTCATTAATTACAAAAATGTTTCAAATAAATAAAATAAAGAATGTTGTTCTTTTTTTTACTGGTGTCAAAAACAGTGCTACATGCACCTTTTGAAGCGTCCCTAAAAAGGGACGCTAGGCACTAATGGGTTAAGAAACACACTACTTTGAAATTGGTCAAAATATCGATTTTCCTTTTTTGATATTAACTGAAAACTTCTTTAACTGTGAATATTTTGATGCCTCATTTTTACCTATACAACAATTATATCGCGATTATATTTGTGTAAGTTTTGTCAATATATCCAGCGCCATTACCCGAAATAAAAATTTTAAACTGATTTTTCTCCCTGTTTATAATTTAATAATTTGCTTTTTTGATAAATAATAAAATGCTTTTGCTAATTTAGATAGAGGTTTGATTTTTTGTTCTTAGGGGGGGGGGGAGGGGAAGCTCGTTTTCCATGGTGCATTTAATATTTTTGTGCAGGGATTCAACACTCGAACAAAATAAAGTAAAAATTATGTTTCATTGTCTTGCAGTGTTTGTTGGAGAGATACGTTTAAAGATGCATTGTTCATCACAGTAGATTAAAGTAAAAGGTCGATAGGACATGACTGTGCAAGAAACGGCGTGACGTTAACAGTGAAGTGAGCAAGTGGGTAACTAAATGAAGTGGTGAAGTGACAGATTCGGAAGTTTTGATTTCAAAGGTGTAATTTTTTTTTTTTTTTTTTTTGTATACGGAAGAAGAGGGGAGGTGGGACTTCCTGTTATCAAGTGATGAAGAGTGCTATTATTCAGAGCAACACGGTATTTTTTAAGATAAAGTATATAAAGTGAAATTTCCACTTGAGGGACACGCTACCTTGAAATTGGTCAAAAAATCGATTTTCTGTTTTCAATATTGATTGAGAGCTACTTTAACAGTGAATATTTTCGCACTTCATTTTTATGTATATGACAACTCCATCGCGAAATAGTGTACGTTTTGTAAATAGGTCCAGCGCAATTACCCATATAAATGAAAACTTTAAACTGATTTTTCACTATCTTCATATTTTTATAATTTGCTTGTTCGATAAATACTAAGGCTTTTTTATTAATTTAGATAGAAAATTGATTTTTCCCTTGTTCTACATGATGTCTTTAATATTTATGTGCATGAATTTAACATTTAAGTTTATAGTTATTTTTTTAAATATTTAAATTGAGAATTCGTTGAATTTCGTTCTTTTTTTGACATACACGAAAGGAAAAAAAGTCATTAAATGTAAAATCGCATACATTTATAAATCCATACACAGTTTTATGTAGTGTGTTCAAATGACTGTGGAAAAAAATCGAAGTCAAAATATTCATATTTATAAAAGTAGTAGGGATCTTTAAAAAGTTGATTTTTTTAATTACATTTTATTAAAATAGGCTGTTTTACAATACTTTTTAAAATTTTATTTAATTTTTAATATCAAGTATTGTACCTCCACATATATTACAACATATTTTAAAATTGAAGAAATGGTTTCAAACAAACTGTGTCCAGGGCCGTAGCTAAGGGAGTGCTATGGGCGACTCAGCCCCCCTAAAATATTTTGAGCCCTCCCCCCTCCTCTGGAAAAGATTCCAAGGTCACTCAATGAATTTCTGTTCCGAAAATTCAAATGATATTCTTTTCAAAAATCTAATTTAGTTTCGAGATTCTTTCACGATTTTGCAGAGTTACTAAATTGTACCTAAAATAAGTGTTTCAATACTCCCTCATGCTATTTGCACATATGAGGCTAATATGAGGTTTAATATTGCACTCATTATACAATCGTATTTTTCATCATCCTATTCTTTTCTTAGCATAAAATGAAATTATTACAACAGTTTAAGGGGGCTCGGGGGTTGATCGATACGGAAAAACATGTAAACAGAGCTCTCGTTTCGAGTCCATATAAAAACAGAAGCATTCAGTGTAATAAATTAAACTTTCTGATTTTTTAAAGGTATGTTTGTAGTCTTATAAAATTATGAAATGAAGTACTTCAATGTAATATAATAAGAAATATAGCAAAATTTATGTAACACAATTTTCGAAAAAAAAAAAAATATGTGTTATATCGCCAACACCAAGATATCTTAACGTTGAATTTACATAAGAACCTAATTTTTACTTTACAATGATCCGGAAACTTTACTCTATAGAATGAATTAAGAATATAACTGTCACTCAAAAACAACATTCTTAAAAAAACTCTCAAATGTGAAAATTTAAAAAACTCCTAAAAAATACAGCATTTTTTTTCATTAAAAATACTCAAGATATTAAACTATCTAAATTATATTAATTCATTCTATGGATAATGATGTTATATGCATGCAAAAAAAAATTTAAGCCATTCCATCAAATAGTTTTTTTAAATCTTGGTGTTAGTCGCCAAAAATCAAGTTTTGAGAAAACGTGACTTAAAGTTGAAATTATATGGATCGGCTAAGAAAGTGTTGATACTTAAATGCTTATAACTCAGTTAAAAATGCAAATATTTTTATGCGGTTTTTTGCATTAAGTAAAGAATTGATTGAATAATCAAACTAGATCATAAAAAAAATCGATTTTTTGAAAAGTTTTCAACCCCTAAGCCCTCTTAATAAAAACAAAGTACCTACAGTGGGAATATTCACCAATTTATCTTTCTGTGTCGGAGAGAGAGAGAAAAAAAAATTATGACCTCCTCCCTAGATTTTCTTGAGCCCCCTCTCCCTATTGTTCATTTCTAGCTACAGCCCTGACTATGTCCCTTTAAACACTTCGTTACGAAGAAAATTCAATAAATAAAAATGAAGTCAAATTCAAGAAATTTGTGTAATAAAATACACATGCTTAAAATAAAAAGTGCACTATGGAAGTATCGGAAAAATGTATTTGGCAACCAAGAATGATTTCCCATCATAGGATATCATTAAATTGTTTACATATGATAAAATTTGATAGAATGAAGAAAACGTTTAATAAGTTTTTGTTTGGATTTCATAAAATTTCAAATGATTTAACAAAATTCTGCAATTATCCATTATTTATTTAATTTCTTAATCATCCGGCTTGGTATTTTTAGCGTTGTTACATGCAAACAGACAAACAGATGGATTACGTAGACAATAATAGGTGCTACATATTTGTATAATTACGACATTCACCCATAGACCATTATCTAGTAGAGTATTTTTGAGTGTCTCTGTAAATAAAATATAAACATTACATACTTTATTTTCAATACCGAACATGGCATAGTAAATCTCAATGACACGAACAGATCAATCCAACTAATTAACGTACGTTCGAGATCGGACAGACAGACGGAATTCACAAACACTTTTTAACTATGATGGAAAGCTTTAAAAAGTTTGGAAAGTTTAACATTTCGCTTTCAGCAATTTATACTTACAGACGGAAGCATACTTGAAAAAGTTTGTACAACCTTACGTATTTTATCCTATATCTTTATATGTACACACCACTAATTATTTAATATTTAATTAAAACTGAAGCATGCTTAAAACTACTGAAATCACACTTCCTAAGATTATCATCCATAGACGGCCGTGTATCTAATTCTTTGCATGGACTTGTATATCATTTTATCTATATTCTACACAAAGATTTATTATTATACTAAATGTTAGTTCAGCGTAAAAGTGCATAATTTATTTAAAACTACTTTTAAATTATTTCCGTTCATACTCAGTATGCCTTAGAAATTCTTTTGTGTAATCCTGTATAAGATTTACAGCATTTAAATACATAACGTAATATGCAAAAAATTTGTTAAAAACTCATATCGCAACTAAAAGTTAACCTTCAAAAATTATCGCTTATATACTATACAGTGCACAACATCTGCCTCCTATTATGCAGAATGTAACTTATAGTAAAGGTCAGGAACGTATATATCAATTTCATAAAAGGTGAAATAGTTCAACAGAATTAAAATATTCCCCAAACAATGTTCCCCTTCATGCCATTATGTAATGGAATACTTTTGTGTGGCCCTATAAATTAATAACAAATATTTTTTGCATCGCATATTGTTCGGAATGTATATTTTAGTGTTCTTCATAGGTGCATTAGAGGTCTGCACGGGCCCGGGCTTCGCCCGTGGCCCGCATCCGGCCCGGCGAAATCGTTTCAAATTTTCTAACGGGCCGGGCCAGCAAAAAAATTGAACGGGCCATACGGGCCGGGCCGATAAAAAAAATTTCGGGCCTGCCGGTCCGTTCTGAAGATTTAAGCAGAAACGATAAAATATGATCTATTTTCAACGCAAATGGTTTTAACGAGAATAAATATATATGTGCGTCACGAGCCATACTAGTTTGACAGCATCAATATAAAAATGTAACTTGTACAGTGTGAGATCGGCATCGGACAGTTAAATTGTGTGTAACCCGTTTTAATATTTTTTTAGCTGACTCATACCGGGCCGAGATCAAGCTTGCATTTTTTTTCTACATATAGACTTGCCGGACCGGAACAAGACTCAATTGTTCTCAAGATCTGTCGAGCAGACAACATGATTTGTAAAATTATTAACAGCGATAAAGAACTTATGTTAGATTAATCTTTGGATATATACTTCTTGATGGTTTTTAAATTAATTTCTCAATAACGCGAAAGTTTGATGGTTTTTAAATTAATTTTTCAATAACGCGAAAGTTTGACACATTTTCAGATTAATTTTTAATTGTAAAAATATAAAAGTGATAAGCCTGACTATTGAAGGCATATGGAATCGAATAGCAATTTTCATTTTTGATTTCGCTTCCGGAAATTCTATTGAAAATGCTAACTATAACAATAATTTATTTCCTTTCAGTATTCTTAAATTGCTTGTATCAAAAAACGGATAATGCCACTTGATTATATAGTTTCTAAATAAAGATACCTGCTGTGCGTTTCTGAGAAAAAAAATGAATTTAGAAATATATCAGAAAGGCACATATTTGAGTTAACGAATGAATTTGGATTTAAAATCTTTAATAAAATGATATAGAAATATTTTTATAAATCTTCTTTTATTAAACAGCTTCAAAAGTTACGATGTTTTTAACTTTCTTTCTTTTTTCTTTTATTCTAAGCCATATTAATTTTTTGATGAATCTTTATTTGATTGTTGAAAGCCTAAGAATCTTAGTAATCACTAATGTTGCTAATGTGTATTTCCTGTAAAATATACTGTAAAATCATTCCATAGATATGTATGCAGTATTCCTTAAAAAAATCTGAATTTTTTAGAAATCGTAGAAATTGTAACGGGACAAAACGGGCTGGGCCAGGCCTGTTTTCACTGATTTCTGTACGGGCCGGGCCTAAAATATAAAAATTTAAACGGCCCGGTCCCGGGCCGAACTTTTGAGTTTTATAACGGGCCGGGTCGAAATTTTTTTTCTACGGGCTGGGCCGGGCCTGGGCCTAGAAATTCCGGCCCGTGCAGACCTCTAAGGTGTATATAAATTTTATTATGTTCAAAATGTGTAATATCATTAAAATGCACTTGAAACTATTTTTTTCCCATTGGCCGTAATGTAATGCAATACTTTTTTTAATTATCACTGTAATTAAACTATACACCCCATTTTCATAAAATGTAAAATTGTTTAACAAAATTAAACTATTCCACAAAAAAACATTTCCCCCTATACCAGGCATGTCAAACACGTGGCCCGTGGGCCACTCTTGACCCACCAGCTACTTCTTGGACAACCTAAAACTTTGGAATTTTCTCTACGTTTGATTCAGCGCTTGTTTGATGCAGAAAATACACTTTGAACAAACACGCCTTCAAAAAAATGGCAGTGTTACCAAATTGGAGGAACATTAATCTTCACTATATTTAATGATAAAAATTCTATTGTTAAATAAAGAGAATTAGTAACGGTAAAAATTTAACAATAACTAAGTTTTTTTTTTTTTTTTTTTTTTTTTAAGGACAACGCAGTACGTATACGAAAAATGCAATATATTGAATTTCGTTCTCTACCGTACTCTGAAGTTATAATCTTGTTTTATCTAGAACTGTTTATGAAAATTACGATTCTTGTTCATTAGAGTTTTTGAATCGCAACTGCTAGCGAAACGCTTACCTTGACTTAATGGAAGCAGGACGTTTCGGTCCCGCCATTTCGGTCCCGCCGTTTCGGTCCCGCCGTTTCGGTCCCGAGACATTTCGGTCCCGAGACGTTTCGGTCCCAAGACATTTCGGTCCCTGGCCATTTCGGTCCCGAGACGTTTCGGTCCCAAGACATTTCGGTCCCTGGCCATTTCGGTCCCGAGACGTTTCGGTCCCGGGACATTTCGGTCCCGAGACATTTCGGTCCATGGCCATTTCGGTCCCGAGACATTTCGGTCCCTGGACTTTTCGGTCCTCAGACATTTCCGACCCTTCTCCATCAAACTGAAATTTTGTGCACGGGAAATATCTGACATAATTTTATAGGGAACATTTTAGAGTGTTGAATTCAGGGGCGGATCATTCCCCCCGGAGCTATCAAATCTCCCCCCCCCCGGAAATTTTGAGATTTTGTGCTTTCACTGGTAAAAAAGTGTAATTCACCACCGGTACTCTATTGAATCCCCCCCGGAGCCACAGAAGTCCCTCCCGGAGAAAAGTGTCTGAATTCAACACTGGTTTTTTAACTGAAAGCCACATAAAATTTTAGTGTAATGCGATTAATAAGAAGTAACAAGTACCGAAAAACCGCTTACACGTATAACTCGGATCCAAATTCAAACATATTGCAGCGGATCCAAACGCCATGCAAATTTCATATGGCAGAAGTAGTGTTCTGTGGATTCATATAAAAGTTCCTCTATCATAAAGATCTTTTTTTTTTTTTTTTTTTTTTTTTTTTTTTTTTAAGGGATCTTAACATGGAATTGTGATAAAGCCACATTATTTTTTAAATTCTGCATAGGGACTGACTAAAACTTTTTTATTTTTTAAATAATTATTTTATTTCGCTATTAAAAAACTATTTAAAAGTTTGCGTTAATCTTTTTACATATAACAATTATTGCTACGAAATAATTTTTACGTCTAACAACCTTTTTACTTATAACAATGCAGGTATTATAAATCATTTTTAATACATTAAAGACTTTTTATGCTTATTACATTCAAAAACTACGAGCGAAATAAACACAAGTCAAATCTTAAAGAAAAAAAAAGTATCATTTGACACCACTAGAAATAGTGTTAAACAAATGACTTATCTGTAAAGAGGCTACTTCAGTCAAACAAAAAGGCCCGCTAATCCTTTGGTAGAAATCTTTGAAGGTAAATTTGCTGCATTTCAATATTTTGGAATGATTTTTTTTTTCAATGTATAGCTAAAATAAATTTGTACAAATACTATTTTTTTATTTTTTTCCGATATTTTTAATGAAGACACTTTTATTCTCGGAACTGGTTTCGAAAATGAAAACATCCCCACAAAAATAACCTGCAATCAAAGTTAAAAATTAAAAAACGGTCGGCATATAAATCGATCTCAGCTATTCAATGCAAAAAAGAATTGTTTAAAAATATTGAAAGCGACCAAGAAATCTTTATAAATTTCTTCCATAGGATTAACATTTGCGAAAGGGTCTTTAAACTTCACTGAAGTAGCCTCTTAAATTGGGATACAAAAGTTAAAATTTCTAATAAACATAAACTGTTCTTTTCTCTTTTAAAATTCTATATTTCAAATATTCCCTTATTCTTCATTTGACTTAAATACGTAAAATTTAAATAGCCTACCTGTTTTAATATGATAAATAAAAAGCTAAAATTAAAATATAATAAATAATATAGAATCTCAAAATATTAATGTGTAGTGAATCATTTTTATGTAAAATTCCATTTAAAATGGAGAAAAATTATAATTTTATTTTAATAAAGAAATCTTGTCACTTAGAGTCCATATGTGTTTAGCATACATCTGTTACATTTTCTAAAACCAGCTTAATGAAACTAATTACAAAATTATTAATGTAATGAAATTTGCCATTTCATTTAAAGCTGATATTATTATATAAAATAATTATTTTTAACATTAAAATATAAAAACTCGCATAAAAAATATGAAAAAAAGCCTTCTGTCAAAGTAAGTTAAATTAAAAAGTAACTTAAAATATTATTTCTAGGTGGTAAATATCTTATCTATCAATCTCATTTAGTTATAAGTTTTGAGTATTTCAATGTCATTCCTAAGCTGTAATAATCAGGATAAAAAATACTCCATTCTACTTTTTATACTGGTTTAATTGATACTAAAAACGTTACAAATGAAGATAACAGCGAGAGGAATAAAAAACACCGAAAAATGCTGTTCTTTTCAAAACATTCATATTTCTTCTAAAAAATGCGAGCGACATGTCGGAGGTTCGTCTGCATTTGAACTCCAGAGTGAAAAGGACATTGTATAGAAAATAGAATGAGGGATTTCATCTGACAAGTGCATAAAGATCAAGATAAATAGAATAAAGCTTTGTATAAAGATGACCATTTGTTCAGATGGGCGTTGACAATTGATTGACATGCAGAATTATTGCTTAAAAGAGGTTAATAATAGTACTTAGCTGGTACTTATATGCATATATTTCAAATTTTATAGGAACACCAACATAAAAAATTATAAGTGTTTAAAAATTCCCGGCACACGGTTTTGATTTGTTATTTACTTAATGTTATACATTATTTTATTAAATGATTAACATCATCTTAGAAAATTTGAAAGCATTAATAATTATGTTGTTAAATTAAAAACTCTCAAAAATTAAATTATTGTTATCAAACATATTTATTAATAAGAATTCAAAATTATTTTAACTATTAATTGTTTAAGTGACTTATTTATCAATTACTTGTTTAAAATCTAGTACAAGAACTATATTGAAGTTATTATAGCAAAAATGAGAAAACATATTTTTTAAATTTCAGCTACTACAATGTTATTAGGTTCATTAGGATGTATAAAAATGATAAGGATTCTCAAAATAAATATGTTATTTATTCATTTATTGGTTAGTTTATAATATTTTTCTTACTCTTTAAATGTAATTAATTAATATATGATTGCTTTTTGCGAACTGTAAATTATAACTTTGTTTCAGAAAATTTAAATCTGCATCTGGATAATAATGTTACCTAACACTGTTAAGAAATATTTTTACGCATTGTTACAGTGTTGCATTATTGTGTTTAATTAATTATTACGTTACGTTACTAACTGATTTTTCAAAATAATAATAATAATAATAATAATAATTTCCTTTTTTGAAATAATTAACAATTTTTGAATAAGAACTTATGGTGATGAATAATTGATATAAATTAAATTTCAAAACAGTTAGTGATTTTAAAATGAAAATTAAATTAATATTTTATTAAATACATGTATTTTTAATTTAATGAATCTTTATTTAATTAAATTGGTGAAATTATTAATATGCATTTCGAATTTTACTTTAAATAAACTCAATTAAATAATCTGTTTTATATTCTATTTATCATTATGTTTTGTAGTAGTTATAAACTGAAGCTTATTGTTTACCTGTTTATTTATTTTATATTTAAAATTACTGACATTTAAAACTATTAATTCAATTAATAATAAAATTAAAATAAGACTTATCAATTTTTTTCTCTGTGAAAGTGGGAGTGAAAAGGTAATTCAAATAAATAAATAAATAAATAAACGATAAATTAAAAACGCTTAGTTTTGTCAGTTAAAAATTGAAAATAAAATTATTTAAAATTATAGTTATATAAAATTAAAAAATAATCATTTTATTACAAAGAAATACGCCCACTTTCAATAAAATTAACTCACAAAAATTGTCTTCATAAAGTGAGAAAACTGTAAAAAAGAAAAAAAAAATTGCAATCAATAATTATTACATAAAAAAAAGATCGTTGGAGCATTTTTATTTTTTTTAAACAAAAAATTTTCGTAGCAAGCCTAGTTACGAAATCACTAATTTAAAGATTCTAAGAAAGTGTGCGAAAACATTCAAAAAATATGTATTTTAGTTTATACTATAGATAAACTACCTAATACAAAGAATATATGATAAAACTTAAAATATTCATTCTGTTAAATAATAATAATAAAGACAGTTTAAAATTTTATAACATTATTTAATCAGATTTTCAACTCGCTGTGATTTTATTATCACGAGTTACAGTAGACTAAACTTATTGGACTATTATACTCAGCTTTGTATAAAATTTGAGGGAGGGGGGGGGGGGGGGGGCAGGAGAATAAAAATATTAAAAAAAGCCCGAACAATGTTGAGCTTACAGCCTTTAGTGGGCCTTCATCAATCAGAAACTAAGTTATAAGGTGGCCGGTAAAGAAATAATAAGGGACCGAAATGGCCAGGGACCGAAATGTCTCGGGACCGAAATGTCTCGGGACCGAAATGTCTTGGGACCGAAATGGCCAGGGACCGAAATGTCTCGGGACCGAAACGGCGGGACCGAAACGGCGGGACCGAAATGGCGGGACCGAAATGTCGTGTACCCTGACTTAATTGCCTTACAGGGTTTCCGAAACGTAACACGCAAGTTGGATATAGTTATAAAATTATTACGCATCGCATTTATTAAATTTTAATTTTTTATATGATTTCTCAAAACTTCTTTCAAGATGTGCAAAGTAGTTTTAACATTTTCCAACATAGTTGAAAGTGTTTATGACTCCGATTTGTCTGGTTGTTTGTCTTAGAAGTTTGCACGCACCGAAATTTCCAGGACCGAACCCGCCTTGACCCATAGAAAAAAAATCGGCCAAGTCCAGCCCGTTATAGAAGTTAAAATTTTAGCCCGACCTGGCTTGCTTTATGGAAAAAAATTATTGGATTGGCCCAGTTTGATATAATAACTAAAAGTTCAGCTAAAAACAGGTTCGGTCAGGGTCAATTTCTACAAAATACTGATTTTTAAATGTACAGAAGAGTTTTGACCAAAACAGCTTACAACAGCCACATTTCCACAACCCAAAACATAACAAGCTAAACAAGGCAGAGTTTGTAAATAAGTAAGTAGTTTTTTTAGTAAGTAATTAGCCATCGAATGTTTTAACATTTGAGTTTTAATAGAAATAACAGAGATAAACAGAAATAAAAATGCAGGCGCGGGTGCTCTCAGGACATAATCCAAGAAAGGACAAGATTTTGGAATATTCAGCTATGAAGGCGCTTTTTTAGGAAGAATATATACATAGATTAATTTATAAATTAAAATAATTTTGACACAAAAACCAGATTTGTGACAGTGGGGTGAGACATGGCAACTGGGGTTTAGACTCGCGATCATCGTGATGTAGCCATGTCTCATCCACTGCCACAAATCTAGCCCCTTAAGAGGCTACTTCACTCAAATGAAAAGACCCGTTCGCTAATGCTAATCCTATGGAAGAAATTTATAAATATATCTCGGTTGCATTTCAATATTTTTACATGATTCTTTTTGCATTGGATAACTCAGATTGATCTGAATGGAGGTCGTTTTTTAGTTTTTCGTTTTTGGTTGCAGATATTTTTTATGGGGTTGCTTTCGCTTTCCAAACCGGTTTCAAAAATAAAAGCGTCCTTGTAAAAAATAACTGTAAACAAAATGAAAAAAGTAACTAACGTCATGCATACAGATCGATCTCAGATATCCAAAGCCAAAAAATCATTTAAAAATATTGAAATGCAACCGAGATATCTGTATAAATTTCTTCCATAGGATTAGCATTAGTGAATGGGTCTTTTCATTTGACTGAAATAGCCCCTTAAGGGTGTACTCGAAAAAATGCTTTCCCACCTTCAACAGCTCAAAATTTCCCGATATTATTTCAGACATGTTTTTAAAAGTAGAAACATGAAACTTGCTGAGGGGATTTTTGAAGAGACGTATAAGGTGCCGTGGGATGTCTTTTTATGCTCAATTCTTTAGAATTTGATTTATAAACAATTATCTTCTCAGTATGACCGTTTTTTTTCGTTCCCAGATGTCCTGCTTTGGAAAAATCTGTTCAAAATGCCGTTTTTGATTGCTTTTTTTTGCAATATTTTCTGCATTTATCAAAGAATCGACAATCACGGCACCTTGTGTACTATCTAAATAAGACAATTTGCCAGTTTCATGCATTTGAGAACAAAAATGAATTTAAAAATAAATCGGAAAATAGGCAGTTTGAGTCGAACACACCCTTAAGCCTCAAATCAGCCTTTCATCCTCAGCCCCCCCCCCCTTAAAAACCCTTTAAAAATAGGTCTTTGAAACTTCACCTCTCCCTCCAAAAAAATGTTAATATAGCAGCTACGTATCTGAAACCGAGCATAATCTAAGAATGCGTCTTCGATATTCCATATCAATTCATCGCAGTACAAATATTTTATATACTACTCTATGAACAGTAATTATTGAACCACAACATATTATTACTGTAGAACATTTTTCCACATAACTTTCCTTTCAAGCATATGTGTACGTTCCAAAAATGCATAAAAAAGAGGCTTGATCATATAATTTTCCAATTTTAAAAAATATATATTTTAAAGTAATCTATAAGCTAAGGTTGTGACTTGCTTATTTGGATCCTCTAGAAATAAAATACAAATACATTTACTTTTTAACTGTTTAACGTTCATTGGTTTCTCTACGAAACCACAAAATTTTAATTCCGATTGCAACAACGACACCGGAAATTAATTTTAAAAAATCCATATTATTACGTATGTGAAAAATCACTTTTTCTTATTTACAAATATATTTGTTTGCAATTACCGTGTCATTCATTTATTTCAACATCTTAGCAATGAAAATGTTTTTTTCCGTTAAAGGGTTAACGATCACACTTTAATTATGGCCAGCTACCTACTATTCAAGATGTCCACTCTTAACGGTGTCCATTGGATAATTCGTAGACCATTAGGTCATAGACGCATAGTCCCAGTTACAAAAATGTTTTAAATGAAACAAAGAAGTATTTTTAAAGCAATTTGGGTTAAGAAAAACATTTATTAAAAAATAAGGAAAATTAAATTTGTATACGGTGTCCCTGACCTATGAGTGATATTTAGCAAAAGCATCCTATTACACTGTAAGAAATAAGGTAAACTAACTCCTATTCTTCTACGGTTAAAATTGGCAGAATAATAACTGTTCAGATGAAGCATCTTTTTTGTTTCGAAATAGGAGTTATTCACAAGTTTACTAAAAATATAAATAATCGTTGAATAATTAAAAAATAATAATAGTTGAGAGCAAAATTAGTATTACAATATAAATTTGAAATCTATTTTCATTCTCACATGTTATGAAGAAAAATTTACAAATTGTATTAAAAATATACGTTAAAAAATAACAGCTATTTTGTTAAATAAAATGATGAAAAGTAACAGTCTAAATTCTTTACAAAATGATACATATTTTGAAATGCTATTAGGTAAGTTAATCTAAAACATAATTAATAGTAATTAAAACTATCTTAAAACTTGCTCGAAGTGACTTTCTTCAGCTGCAATGTAGAAATGTACACGCCAAATTAATTCTTCTAATATTTTAAGTGCTTTGAGTACGATCTCTTGAACCTTGCCCAACTCATTGTATTCAATTCTAGAAAATTAAATTAAGTGATACAATACAAAATTTCATAACTCTATTAATTTTAGCGCTAGATGAATGGGACTTTTACCTGTTAATATAATAGGATTTTTATAATTATTATTAAATATCACTTATAGGACCGGGGTACCGTATAAAAATTTAAATTTTTTAATAAATGTTTATCTGGACCCAAATCGCATTTTAAATACTTCTTCCCCTCATTTAAAACATTTTTGTAATTGCAACTATGTGTCTATAACGAACTGTTTAGGAATTAGCCATTGGATACCATTGAGAGTAGACACTCTGTGTAAATTATTATATGATAAATTGTCTTATTGGTGGTATCTATAGCATCTAAAAAAAAACAGCAATTTCAGTAAATTTAAAAAAAAAATTAAATAAAGTATCTCTTATATGTCCAACGATGCTGAAATCTGAAAAGTCGATCGCAGCGACATCAAAAGGATATTTTCTAAAGCGGGTGACGTGTTTCCTTTGTTTTGAAATTACTGTCTCTGAAAGGGTTGATCCTAAATATGTTTTATGTTTCTCATTTCTTTTATCACAGACTAGGAGAAAGTTGTAGAAACGTTAAATTTATTAGGCCATTTTACAAATACAATTTTTCAAGGCATGTATGTACTCTTTGAAAACAAAAAGCCGACAATTAACAACGGAAGTATTTATGAATTTCCCATCTCCAGGCGAGTTTTTTATCAGCATTATTTCACTTTTTTTTTTCATTCGAAACTCGCGAGCAATAGTCTCTTTTTTTTCTTTCTTTCTTCCTGACAGCTGGTTGTTAATTTTTCAGATAACAGGTTTTCAAGTACCTTCGGATGGGTATGAAGGCTTCTTTTGTTGCAGTTTGTGTGTCTCTGCACTGTGAGAAGCTCTTTGTTTGCATCCGCGTATGTTTAAAACGATACTGAATGTCAAGGCTGAAAAAGCTTTGTCATGTTCTTACTATTGTCTTTCTCATTGTCGAGCACAAAAGATGCTCATTGGATCTGGATCGTTCCGTCCATGAGAAATAATTACATTGCTTCGCTCCAATCCCGAGATCACAAAATGTGACTTAATCGTCGCCACACGGGGTAAAGAACTTTCTGTCCATGAACAAATTTAAGACCAAACATTTACTTTAACCCTTTGCGGCATAGGACACTTTCATTGCGAAAATGTTTAAATGTCTGAATGACACCGGAATTTACATACAAATGTAGTATAGTAGATTCCCTTAAATCCGGACAGCTTGGGACCAAAGGTTGTGTGGATTTTAGAATTTTGGGGATTTCTGGTCATTGTTCATTTCTGTTCATCATGTTTACATTTTTAAAACAGTAATTTGAATGCAATTAATAATGCGATCAAAATTAAAATGAATGCTTGCAATGTAATAAAGTATTAAAATAAGTAATAAATTAAAAAAATAGAAATTTAGATAATTTTTAAAATGATTAAACTGTTAAATGTTAATAATTAAATGCTAATTAAAATGATTATAATGAACAAAAGTCAAGTTAATAATCAATAATGTATTATTAAATATTCATTATAAAGATGAAATGTATTTTTCCTAAATTATTCGATGAAACGTGCCTCATAAAGGTACATTACTAATTCACATCAAAATCATAAAATAAGAAAGTTTTATTTCAGGTTTAGCCAAACTTAACAACCATAAAAGCTTGATTAATACATAAAATGTATTAAGCTATAGGGCAGATTTGAGCGAAATCTCATATATACGTTTTTGATTATGCTTCGCATCCAGTAACCCTGCAATTCGGTTAGCAGCAGATATTATTTAGATAGCTTTCATTGATAAAAATCATTTCGCATTTTTTTTTTTTTTTTTTTTTTTTTTTTTAATACAAAATAGAAATATGTCGGAAATTTTAAAAGTCTGGGAGAAAAAAATGACACCCCCTTTACCCATATTATAAAACAACAGCGACAAAAAAGCTGAAATTTCATGCACGAAGGAGGGGAAAGGGATTCGCTTATTTTTCAACATTTCACATCTTAACATGTTAGAAAAAATTGTACACTTTTACCAATTACAATCATCGAATTTCCATAGCATTTTTTATAAAAAAATAACTAGTATAAATTAGTGAAGAAACGTAACATCACATAATTAAATTTTTAAAATACGTTTTAATTTTTGATGCTTGAAATACACTTACAATGTGATTAACTTTTATTATTTGTCTTAAAAATATTTTTCAAGCAAATATCAAGGATTTAAAATAAAGCATCCTTTTATATGGAATTTTATTTCAAAAAACTGTTAATAGAAAAAATCTTGAAAAGGGAGCCATGGCGCCCACGGCCGCCGCGTTGCACAACACTGTTCAACAGAATATATAATTTAGTGTGCTTCATAAATGCGTATTAATTTGATTATGTTTGTAATAGTGTAATATCATGAAAATGCACAATTAAATGATTTTTTCCAATTGATCGTAATGCAATGGAATACTTTTCATTATACCTGTAAATGAACTGTAAACGCTATACTTTTTTTTCAATAGCGATTATGTTTAAGTAAACGTCAATAACATATAAAAATTTCAGGGCAATCGTAGTATATTTACGATAATTAGAGTTTGTACAGACGGACGGGGAAATTCATGAACATTTTTCAGCTATATGTGTTTAATAAAAAGAAGCTTCTAAATTCAATGAATTTTGAATGCTGCGATGAAAGTCCGAGTATATTCCGATGAGCTGATGCTACCAAGGATGGGATTAAAAAGCTGTAAAATTTTAAAAGTAATCTAATTACCCTAATCCCTAAATTTATATAACGATAGTTGAACAATATGGAATAAAAGTTTTTCGTACTTATAATTAGATATTAATCACAGTACATTTTGTTGATATAAAAAACTTTTGTCCGTTTTTTTGTTAGTTATATCATTTGATTGAAACAGAGAATTGTGGCTGAAGAACATTGAGTGGATTATGGGATGAACCTGATTTTACATAAATGTTTGGATAAAAATCATTACATCTTTCCGTCGAGGACAGTGCATGTGGAATAGTATGGCTTCCCAAAAGATCGGTGATCCAACAGCACGTATGACAGTAAGCGAAAAAAAAAGAAAAATTATATTATTAGCCTGTATGTTGCTTTGAAGGGCTTCTTCAAATATAAATCTGACCTTCTGTTAAATGCCACGCATACGATGATTTCCTTGAACCAATACAGATCCCTTCCCGTTTAACTTGTGTTTCAATTTAATACTCTTAAAAGAACCTTTATAAAGCATCTTAAGCTTCATTAGAGGTTTCATGGATTTCTGATCGTAATACCTGCTATGTTATTTAACGTTACTAAATCGGGTGCAATACGAAGTTACGTAAAACGGGATGGAAAAAAAAGAAGGAATTGAAGGAAATGTTATGGGCCAGAAACGTTTACACTCATTTTTAAGTGCGTTCGTAATTATGTAAATATGTAGCACCTATAGTCGTCGTTCGGTCCGTCCGTCCGTCCATCTGTTAGCATACAACAGAGAAAAAACTACCCATTTGAATCGTTTGAAATTTAAAATACATAATTATTGAATAATTTTGTCGAGTCATTTCAAACTTTATGAAAATCGGATGCATAGTTTTATGACAGGTACAATCAAAATTATTCCGTTACATTACGGTTCATGGGAAAAAATAGTTTCAAGTGCATTTTAATGATGTTTCACTCTTTCAAACATAATTAATAGATGTACATCTATGAAGTATATACTAAAATATACATTGTATGGCACAAAGAGCATTTTTTATTAATTTACAGAGCTACACAAAATTGTTCAATTGTATAATTTTATAAAGAAAAACATGGCTTCTGGCGCGTTTTAATTATATTAAACTATTTCATGTTTTATTAAACTGATATGACCGTAGCTGAGGTTTACTACAAGTTACTTCCTGTATAATAGAAAGTAGATAATAGTTACTGGGACACACAAGAGATTTCGGCTGCTTTAATGTATCCAAAGTACTGCATACTATTACATCAAGATCTGAATATTTTTAAAACGTGTTTAGAGTACGAACGCACTTCATTTGCTACGCTTGACGGACACTTTCAAACTTCTTTTAGTATTCTTTCACTTTGAATACTTATTAAGAGCACACTTTATAAATTATAACATATATTTATCACACACACTTTTTTTTTTTTTTGAGGGATAAAAATAAGGAGTTTTTCTGAATCATTGTAACCGTTATGAAGAACTTTTTAAAATGCACTATATGCATTCCACAACAATTAAAACCCGCAATATTTTTTATGATTTGGTTTACGTATACAAATCTGACTGTATATCGAATTTTATATTTTTGCATATAAAGGTAAAAAATATGTATTTTTAAAAAAAACAATATGAAATTTTCTGCATTTTTACATCATATTTCTAAATTTAACTACAAACGTCACATAAACAACCAAAAAAATATTCTTATTTCTTTACTGAAAGTAATAATATTATAAGTATTATTAATAGTAAATTAAGAATAATCATATTTGAGGCATACAAATAATTTATTTCATAATCAGCTTGAAAAGGCCTTTATATATAAAATTGTCCCTAAATCGCTGATAATTTGTGTACCCATTCGTCCCTAACGCCGTATGTTTTGTTCGTTACAAAAATGCATAAAAAATAACTTTATCTAATTTCACAATTAAAAGAATAGTAATAATAAAAACACATACCGTATATAATATACTGTATTATTGTAGAAATTTTAGACAAGATTTGGGGATTAAAATGGGGTATATACATTGACTTATACACAACTTGTATACGAGTTGGTATTTTTTTTTTTTTTTTTTTTTTCTTTCAAACAATCGGCGAATGGCAAGTCATTTAAGTAATCACATATTTGTCTAGGTTGGAGAAAGAGATTAAAAGCGGACAAGGGGTGATTGACAAAAACAGCTTAACATTAATGGCCCTATAACTGTTCTGCACCCATTTTCTTTTGGGATAGAATTCCTTTCAATACAGATACATTCTTTGAAACATTTTAATCCTCTTTTTTAAAAACGCTCAATTTGAGAATGCTTCTAGATATCTCTTGTAAAAGTCCAACAATACAAAGTACTGTATTTTAGCAGTGTAAAAAGCCCTTATAAATAAAACTTGAATAAATTCTATTTTTTTGTTTGTTTGTTTAATTATCGTTAAATTGATGAAAATAGGCTTCAAATAGTTTAAACTTCTACGGTTTTATATAATTATTCAGTCTGTAAACGTTGAATTTAAAAAAAAAAGTCAAATTTGAAACGTAGAAATTTTTTTTTACTTATTTAATGAAAAAATATTATTATTATTTTTTTAATCCTCGGTTACAAATCCTATTTCAACATACTACTTGAAATGTAGTTCGATTTGTACACGAACATTCATTATTATTATTATTATTATTATTATTATTGTTGTTGTTGTTGTTGTTGTTATTTAAGAATTTGGGGTTTGACTTACACACAAGTATATGCAGTATTTTAAAGATTATGACTTGTTTATTTGGTTAAAGATAAAATACAACTAAATTTACTTTTTTACATTTCGCCATCTTGAAAAATGAAGAATCTATTAACGGAAAAAAAGCCGTCATTTAAGTAAATAAATATCCATCTCATGCTGCCATCTCTAAGTGACAGGTAAAAACATATGTAAATAATTATTTCATACATGTTTTTAAGTTATAAAAAAGAGAAGAAATATACAAATTTATTAAAATTCGAAGTGTGCCAAAAATGGGAGGCTGGAATAAATGGTTTAATTAAAGTGTATATATATATATATTTTTTTTACTTGCAACGTCTATTTTATTATTTTCGTCGTCTAGTAAGTAAAACGGTAAACTTTTAAAAGTCATATTGTTTTTTTTGGGAAGTCGAAATAGTTTACTAAAGCATTGCACATATATAATTTTGCTTTAAAAAATGTTCTTCTATTTACGGTCTCTATATAAAGATGTATAGACTTTTAAAGATTTTATAATGGAAAAAAATGCTTCAAAGCTGAATACATATTTCCTTTTGAGTCTATAAGAATGGAAGAAACGTGGCATTATGCTGAAATACTTCAGTGCAGGGCTGTCCAACGCAGCGCCCGCGGGCGCCATGGCGCCCTTAGAAGATTTTTTTGGCGCCCTTTTGAAGGTTTCCTGTTACTAGTATTTTTTGAAAACAAAATTCCGTTTGTAAGGATGTTTTATTTAAAATCTTTATTAATTGCCTTAGAGATTTTTTTTAAACCTCAGTAAGTGTATTTTAGGCATAAAAAATGGAAATGCAAGTGGAAAATATAATTACGTGTTATTACTGCGTTTCTTTACTAATTTATAGTTACTCTATAGATTAAAAAAATATTATGGAAATTATGATTGAAGAAATTGAGAAAAGATAGTAATAACTTATTTTATATCCTAAGATGTGAAATGCAGAAAAATAGGTGCCCTCTCCCCCACTCCTGCAATGCGTGAAAGTTCAGCCTTTTTCTGTTGTTGCTATTGTTATACTGGCTCATTGCTGTTTTATATTATGGGTAAAGGGATGTCCGTTTCTCCCCACAACCGTTAAAATTTTAGGCATTTTTTTCTCATTGTTTTAAAAAAAACCATGCAAAATATTAAGAAATAATTTCCATCAATGGAAGCCCTTCAAATTTTTCTCTTTGGAGCCACTCACGATTGGTCATTTCGTTATTTTTGTACATTTTATAACGGCAAAAATAAATCAACATAACTCCAAAATAAACCAAGGACTATTTTGGGATCCTAAAAAAAATCTAACAATACCTCAGCTTATCATTTTATTTTAATTATAAGCAAAATTAAAATTTCTGGCCCCTTCTACTACAAAAAGTTTTGAGATAGCCCCTCTCAGAAATATGGCGGAATTCGAAATTTACTATGATTTATAGTTATTTTATTTGATTCTTCTTTACATGTATCTCCACATCCATTTGGGATGAATGTATTTTATTGTGTTACATTCGCGTGTGTATAATACAGTACATCTACTAGTACTGTAGAATAATTTTGTTACATCTTTCGAGCCTTGTCAATAATGGCGCCCTTCACTGTTTGTCAAGAACTAAAAGGCGCCCCTGCTTAGTGAAAGGTTGGACAGGCCTGCTTCAGTGTTAGTCAGCGCATCAACAAAGCTGTGTAAACGGATACTATACTTGTGCACATACATAAACAAAAATACTTACTTAACTTTAAATATCTCCGAAATATTACAACATACAAATTTATGAACAGTATAGAATGGTATTATTCAACATACAGGGTTATTACAAAAGAATCATCGGGTTTCGGAAGCGTTTATTTCGGAACTTAATTGGGTTACAACAATGTATTATACATGAAAATAAAGCGAAAGTATCCAAGTTTGACATCCATGGTCGCGATTGCAGTCTTTCAATTTCAATATGTCGTCAGTTCAATTTTTTGGGATTACGGATGAAACTCTCTCTAACTCACAAGGAAGGTCTCCATACGGGCATACTCAGAAAAATCTGAAAAAATTACAGAATGTTCTTCTCATATAGTTATATATGTTTATAAAAAAAATTTCGGCGGAACCTCCTTATAACGTCCCTAAAAAAATAATAAAAATTTCGTTTATTTGGCGATTTATCTCCGGTTGGCGAAAAAACGAAATTTTGAAAAATACGCTTTTACGCTTCTAATACTTTTTAAAGAAAAACTTTCTATGTTCAATTTATTTAAATAAGTTTAGTTTAAGTAATTTTAGTTTTGCATTTTTACTTTACTTTAAGTGTAATTTTGTCATATACGTTTATATGTACTTATAACAAAATGAAATTAATATATTTTATCATTTAAAACACAATTTAAATTGATTAAAATTGTTCCAAATTGAAAAATACACTGTTAAAAATCTTCTGCATTTTGTTGCAACGCACTCCCTTGCTTGTATAGAAAACGGTTACTTGGCCGTGAAATGGAGCTTTCTCATTGGTTGGAATAGAGATATTATATACAAGCGGTGGAGTGCGTTGCAACAAAATGCAATATTGCACAAGCTACAACACCGCTAAAAAACTGTACCATTTTCTGCAGCGTCACTCCACCGCTTTTATAGGAAACGGTCAATTCACCGTGCTATCATTGGTCAGAAGAGAGATATTCTATAAAAGTAGTGGAGTGACCTTGCAGTAAATGCTGCAGATTTTTAACAGTGAAGTCAATTAAAATCAATTTTCAGATTCGTTAAAATCGTCTGCTTTTGGCGAGGAAATGCATTGCTCGCCAAATCCCGCGTCGCTTTCAGCTTTTCACGCCAATTATTCCAAACTATTTTATTTTTTTACATATCTAATAATGTAATTCCGTCGCTAATTTTCACTGATCCTTTATTACCTACATGAGTAGTTTAATTCGTATTTTTTTCAAAAAATTCTGAGTATGTCCCCAATGGAGACCTTCCTTGTCAGTTCACTGTTTCTTCAGTAAAGCTTGTTTCAGCCGGAACTTTTGCCTTTACATAAAAAACCGTTTTCTTTGAACTGTCGATACCAGCGCAGAATGCTTTTTTGGGTTGCATTGGTATGCCTTCCGGAATACTTTCAGAACGGTTATAAGTGATTATCACTTTGAAAAGACTAGCACACAAAACTCTTTCTGCTGTCAAGTCGCCATTTTGAATATAACGTTCACGCAGCAACCATGGTAACCAGACACACATGACACATACGCAGCCCAAAATTGTAAGTAATGCTCTCTCGTTTGAGTTGTCATGGAAACATATACGTTTCTTAGTTTGCACGCAGTAATGTATCAAAACCCGATGATTCATATGTAATAACCCTATAATTAATTTTCCAATTAAATCTCTTGAAATCATTGAATATTTAATACTTGCTAACTAAGAGTAGAAACCAACAGGGTGAGAAATGTCGTTGGACATTTTTCAACATACTATTTGAAAATTATAAGAAGCAATTTTCATTTTGGATTAAAATAAATAACATTAAAAAAATATTTTATTAAAAAACATAATGAAAATCCTAAAAAAAATTAAGAACATATTTTTCAATATTTAATTTTTTTTTTCTCGGATCTACTTTAGAAAAATAAGTTAGTCACACAATTTTCGAAAATTTCAACTGGTAACCTAAAACAGACTTTTAGAATAATGTACCAAAGAATAAAAAAAGAAAATTCGAAATTAAAAGTCATAAAATTTTATACACAGTGCTTAAAATATATCATTTTTAAACATATCAACATCATAATCTTTTAAATCCATAATTATTTAGCACCTTAATCTTTTTCTTTTAACTGTTTTGTTGTTGTTGTTATGTTTGTTTGTTTCTTTATTGACCGATAATTGAAAACTCAAAAATTTGTCCATTTTATGCTTATGCGCTGAATCTCCTAATTTTTACCTTTATCCCTGATTTAAACTATGGTAAAACTGTTCATTTATTTATTTTTTATGAAAAAAAAGTACGTTAAATATAAGTACGAATTAAAAGTACGTAAGCAGAATGATTTTGCATTAAATTATACATTATCTAACTAAAAATAAAATCGCTGTTTTAGTTTGAAGGATTATTTATAAATAATCACTGTTTTATAGGCTTAAACTGTACATTTTTCACAAAATGAGCTTTTATGCTTTCATGCTATTTATCAGTATCGGAACATTACATATTTTCAATTTAATGATTAAACTAACAGTGTAACTTCGTAAACAAGAGAGAAATTCAACAATGATAAGTACTGCCTGTAATATCAACGTTTTTTATTTGTTTTCAGCGAATAAAGAATGATAATTTTCTCTTTGAACTTTACAAAAAATAAAAAGTTGTGTAAATTTAAGCGCTTTATTGAAGGGAAATCGTTTATCACAAAATATGCAATTATTGAGACTTATAGATTACCTCTTAAGTCTCGAGAAATGATAAAGGTCTGGATGTTTTATGAAATAGAGTGGTGTTATGAATTTTCTTCTATTTGTTACTCATTTCGTAAAAAGTTTTTCTAATAATATTCATTTATTTATTACTGTTGTTGTTATTGTTTCTGCTTATGTAAAATCTATTTTACAAAGCAACAGCATGCTTCTGGTGAGTAACGTGACATCATATTGACAGTGTCAATACCTAGACTTATAGACTTATAAATTTAGCTTTTACCGCCATTTTTTATTTTTAACTTCGTACAATTTCAATTTTTACACCGTCAAATAAGGGAAAAAATCTCTTTGAAATGGAATTTGCTTGAAAACTGAATCGCGTTGCATCAATTTTTACGGTTTTTAAAATAATTTTCAATTAAAAAAATATATCTAAGTAAATTATATGTAGCCCGATTACGAAAGATTAACTCTTTTGCACTTAAAAGCATATTAATAGTTCAAAAAATTTTTTTTTAATATTCCATATAAAAATTAAAACTTAATCAATTAATAAATAAGTCAATATAAATAAAACACAAATTTAGCGGAAAAAAATCAAAGAAGTCGCGCAAAGTATTTTATGATGGTTTTTAGGTGCGTTCGTAATTATATAATACGTAGCACCTATAGTGGTCGTTCAGTCCGTCCGTCTGTCCGTCCGTCTGTCCGTCCGTCCGTCTGTCCGTCCGTCCGTCTGTCCGCATATAACAACGCAAAAACTACCCAACCGAATCGTTTGAAATTTAAAATACATAATTATTACATAATTTTGTCGAGTCATTTCAAATTTTATGAAACTCGGATGCATAGATCAATTACAGGGACAATCAAAAGTATTCCATTACATTACGGTCAATGGGGAAAAAAGTTTCAAATGCATTTTAATCGTTTGAAATTTAAAATACGCAATTATTACATAATTCTGTCGAGTTATTTCAAATATTTTGATAATCGTGTGCATAGATCAATTACAGGGCCAATCAAAAGTATTCAATTACATTATGGTCAATGGGGAAAAAGTTTCAAATGTATTCTATACGTTTGAAATTTAAAATACATAATTATTACATAATTTTGTCGAGTTATTTTAAATTTTATTAAAATCGGATGCATAGATAAATTACAGGGGCAATCAAAAGTATTCCGTTACATTACGGTCAATGGGAAAAAATGTTTCAAATGCATTTTAATCGTGTTACACTCATGCGAACTTAATAAAATTTATATGCAACTATAAAGTACATATTATAATATACATCATACATAATTTGTGGTGCAAAGAACATTTGTTATTGATTTACAAGGCCACACAAAAGTATTCCATTACATAATGTTATAGGGAGAACATTGTTTGATGAGCGTTTTAATTGTAATTCACTATTTACGATTTTATGAGATTGATATATGAAAGTAATATTTTTAAAATTTCGTTAGCGTACGAACGCACCTAATTTGCTACGCTTCACGTGCAATTTCAAACTTGTTAATTTTTAAGAAGAGATCTATAGAGTACTTTTGATTCTAAACGTTGTCACACTAGGCAAACGTATATGAAAGAGTCTCTATCTAAAACTAAAGTACTCCGATTTCAAATTTATAATAATTTTCTGGATAAATTTCACGCACCAGTACATGAAGATTCCTATACCAGAACTGGTATGTCGTACCACAATTTAATAAACTCACCTCTAAAGTTTTTTTTTTTTTTTTGTTTTTTTTTTTTTGTTTTTGTTTTTCTTTTTTTTTTTAATCTACCAAATTATCATTGTTATTTTTCTCTAGATTATCTGCGTCCTTAACCATTTTAAAATATTTTTATGATGATTAACATAAATCAGACATTGTAATTAAAATAAGAATATGATCTGTAAGTAAAAAGATTGCGAACATAACCTAAAGGCAGAAAAATAAATGTAACAGATGATAAATTCCTAAAATGCAAGAAATAAAAAATTAAAAGAAATATCATTCAATCTTGAAAACAAAGATAATTCTATGCAGAATAATTTCGAATACTAGAAATAGTGCTGACGAGAAGGTCTTTTTCAACGTAATTCACCTGAATTTCCGGCTAGATATAAGGAAACCTTTAAATTTTTAGATGACTACTCTGAATGAATTGCGTATAATTTAACCCTTTCAGGGTCAAATAACTGTGTTTCTGTAACGTTGAACACACACCAAAATTTTTAAAAATAAAAAAAATGCTGTTTTGCAATTTTTTTTTTTTTTTTTTTTTTTTTTTTTTTTTTTTTTTTTTTTTTTTTACGAATTTATACAAGTAAAAAAAAAAATTAACCCTTAAGTAAATTTGTTTAAAATAATTACATTCCATCAAAATTTATAAACGAATTTAAAAGAAAATACGAACATGCTCATTTCCAGGTATGAAAATTTTAATTAAATTTTCTTGGTGGCAGTAAAATTAAAATTAAGTGTCTTTTTGGGGGAGAGGACATACCCGCGCTGGAAAGGGTTAACTAAAAGATTCTGGTGCGAATTTTGCACCAATTAATCTTTATCTGATGCGAAGCTTGAATCCTGAGCGATAGTATATATTCCGCCGCCCAGGGGTTAATACGTTATTTTTAGCTTCAAATTCCACATGTTTGTAGAAAGAAAATTCGTTATTTAATAATACGGATATAAGTGTGCTGTTCTCTTCTTTTTTAAAACGCGTCTACATTCAGTTGCGTAATATTGACACATATGACATCTCTAAAAATTGTTCCATATATTTTTCACAAACAAGGTCAGACTTTTCATATAAATTTATTTTACTTTAATTCCTAATTTATAAAAATATAGTCACATTTGCAAAATTTACTGCGTTTACAACGTGAGTTTTTGTCTTGTTGGTTGACCTTATATTTTGAAAACAGAAAATGTGCATTCACATAATAATAAATTGCTTCTAATCTGTTTCTCGAAGCACAAAACTATTAGAATCTTATTTATCCTTGTAAGTTATATGTGGAATGCAAACTGCGATTTATTTCAACTACATTTGCTTTATTGAATATACAGGGTGTTTCACAAAGGATCCCTAACTTTAAAAATCTATAACTCGGAAATGGTGATAGATAGAAACATGAAACCAGTGGTATTTTTATTTAAAAAATCATAAGAATCTTATACATAAATCAGAAAATTTAGTTAAAAATAGCGCTCATAGATGGCGCTGAAAGCGATAGGCGCTGTGTTGAGGCTGATATTGATGCCACTTACAAGGAAGGTCTCCATACGGGCATACTCAGAAAAATCTGAAAAAATTACAGAATGTTCTTCTCATATAGTTATATATGTTTATAAAAAAAATTTCGGCGGAATCTCCTTACAACGTCCGTAAAAAAATAATAAAAAATTCGTTTATTTGGCGATTTATCTCCGGTTGGCGAAAAAACGAAATTTTGAAAAATACGCTTTTACGCTTCGAATACTTTTTAAAGAAAAAACTTTCTATGTTCAATTTATTTAAATAAGTTTAGTTTAAGTAATTTTAGTTTTGCATTTTTACTTTACTTTAAGTGTAATTTTGTCATATACGTTTATATGTACTTATAACAAAATGAAATTAATATATTTTATCATTTAAAACACAATTTAAATTGATTAAAATTGTTCCAAATTGAAAAATACACTGTTAAAAATCTGCTGCATTTTGTTGCAACGCACCCCCTTGCTTGTATAGAAAACGGTTACTTGGCCGTGAAATGGAGCTTTCTCATTGGTTGGAATAGAGATATTATGTACAAGTGGTGGAGTGCGTTGCAACAAAATGCAGCAGATTTTTAACAGTGTATGACACGGTCAATTCACAGTACTATGGAGCATTCTCATTGGCCAGAAGAGAGATATTCTATAAAAGTAGTGGAGTGACGTTGCAGTAAATGCTGCAGATTTTTAACAGTGAAGTCAATTAAAATCAATTTTCAGATTCGATAAAATCGTCTGCTTTTGGCGAGGAAATGCACTGCTCGCCAAATCCCGCGTCGCTTTCAGCTTTTCACGCCAATTATTCCAAACTATTTTATTTTTTTACATATCTAATAATGTAATTCCGCCGCTAATTTTCACTGATCCTTTATTACCTACATGAGTAGTTTAATTCGTATTTTTTTAAAAAATTCTGAGTATGCCCCCAATGGAGACCTTCCTTGTTAGCACTGGAGCGAATTAAGGAGTTTTATGCGGAGTGGGTCTTGTTCGAAAATGCACATTTGCTTTTACGAATCGATTTTGAATTCAATCCATATAACTTTGATTTTGTTGGCGTCAGCACAATAATAGACAAAAATAGGGTTTCCATAGGAACGACTCCTCTTAAAATTGAAATGCGAGAAACAACAACGTACATAAAAGACGGTATTTCGATTGTAGTTGTTTCTCGCATTTCAATTTTAAAGGAGTTGTTCCTACGGAAACACTATTTTTGTCTATTATTGTGCTGATGCCAACAAAATCGAAATTATATGGATTGAATTCAAAATCGATTCGTAAAAGCATAAGTGCATTTTCGAACAAGACCCATTCGGCATAAAACTTCTTAATTCGCATCCGTGCTAAGAGACTTCAATATCAGCCTCAACAGAGCGCCTATCGTTCTCAGCGCCATCTATTAGCGCAATTTTTAACTACATTTTCTGATTTATGTATAAGATTCTTATGATATTTTTAATAAACACACCACTGGTTTCATGTTTCTATCTATCACCGTTTCCGAGTTATAGATTTTTAAAATTAGGGGTCCTTTGTGAAACACCCTGTATGATCGAGTTCAGAATTAACATTGTTTCTACCAGTGTCAAATAACGTTAGTACAGTAGGTAATACAGTAAGACGTTGATTCATTTGTAATTTTTAGATTGAAACAATTGCGAAATTTTTTTAATACACTGAAAATTTTTTCCTTGATGCTTAAAATATTGAAAAACTATGCACAAAATAAACATAAATCATAACTTTAAAAATGTATCATTTGATTCCAGTAAGAAATAGTGTTAAATAATTTTTTTATAAATTTCTGTTTTTATAATGATTTTTAAAATAATTAGGAAAAATCATAAAGGTGTAAAATAGTGTTGAAAGGTGTCGCGACTTACAATGGGACGACCCGTTTTTGAAGAGTTCTAAAACCTGTCCCACGTAACCATTACGAGGGACACCAAATGTTCCAATTTTGTTATACACAAAATAAAGCACAAAATTTCTTTTAGTGTCATTCTCTTCGTTATTCAACATCGAGCGAAACTTATAGTGAAACCTATAAAGACAGAACCTGTCTATAAAGGAACATTTTTATGATTCCGCTATAGAAATACATTACAAATCTACCTGCTAAGAAGGAACATTTTTTTTAGGATTCTGTCTACTTTGTTTTTATATTTTTTGTTGTATTTTGGTATAATATGCAAAAACCGGATCCTGTTTTAATGATCTTTGCACACTTATTGAGAACCGATGACAATTCAACAATTTGAAGAGTCGCCGCTTAATAGGATCAAAAACGCCGGATAAATGGATCAAAAGCAATTTGAAAAATTAACAGTCCCCTGACACACTAAACACATGACAATAACTGAAATACATATGAAAGCCGTAACTATGCAACCGAAAAAGAAATTTTAAGCTTTTTAGTTCGACCTGTTATAAAAGCGTGTGTTTTAGTTATAACTATTTAGCAATTATTTAGAATAGTGTTTCCTTTTTGAAAAAAAAATTATCCTTTTTTTAGTATAATTGTTTCCTTTTTAAAAAATTGCCACCCAGCGTGCCCTTTTATTCTAGGACCAACACTAATTATCGATTTTCCGGACGTGCACATTATGTATGTTTGCATTGAAAAATGATTGTTTTCGAAAAATTTCTTTTCTTGGGAAAGACAAACGTGTATGAAGTATTAAAAACGTCCCACAAGAAATGGAGTTAGCCTGCAGCAGGTGCAAGAAATAGGCTGCAAGTAAAAATATGACAGTTTCTGTAAATAAAACTGACAGGTGTTACTCGATCTGTATGTGTCAGACGTCATTGCGACGTTGTATCAAGTGATTTGCTAAGTTTCTATTCTTTTATTAAATGACGGCACTCAGAATAGTATTACAGATTCTATAAAATATAATAAAAAAGTATGTAGCCCTAGCAACAAATGTACTATCCTAATTTTAACCGAATTTTGTATTTATTAGAAGTTGTATGGAACATTCGGCCAGAATTCGGTCCTCTTGTCGAATACTGAAGATTTAGGCGAATACTTCGCCCAACATTGTTGGATATTTAGCTGAATAAATTTTAGTATATTTTTCTTCTTTCCTTTTATTCAATGCTTTTCTTAAATCTAAATTGGGTTATTTCCTGTTACTAACAGAATAAATTTTCAACTGTGGTATACGTTCCCTAACTGAACCAAATTGTAACGTATTATTTAGTATATATGTTACGGTCAAAAGCCGAAATTGGTCAATTCTAGAATTGGCCAGCAACGTTTAAAAATGACTGGCAAATTCGCGAACCGCCAGATGTGATTGGCCAGTTCACGAAATAGCTATAGGCACTTGGCTTAATCCTTTGAAACATAGATGAAAGTGTCTATGAACTCAAATAATCTACCTGTCTCTCTGCCTTTGCTCTAACTCAAATAAAGACTCGAATAGACTTATAATTGTTATCGTATTAGGTTTATCAATTAATTTTGGTATTAAAAGGGAATTGTGTACTATTTTTGGTTAATTTACTAAGATACACAAAAATATTTCGTTTCAATATAATCAATGAGAATCGTTTTTACTGTGCATTTTAATGTTGTTACATTATCTTAGTTACAATAAAATAGGTACCAATGCATCATTAACATGGACCACAAACAGTCTTCTATTACAATGTATGAAATATAGCAATTCCAGATTTTTTACAAGAAACAACTTGTAAGAGAAGTTTCAGGACGGTCCGGCATCTAAGGGATAGCCTTAAATCCCCAGTACGGATGTTGACCAAGGCTTCCCGGCCAGTTCGCGAATTGGCCGGTTAAAATCCGAAATGCGTTATTCATTTCATGTATTTCGGGTTTTGGCCTGGAAGCTTGGACAGGTTCCGGATTTTGGCCGTAACATATATACATATACATGGCTTTATAAAAAAAAAACCGCATACTATTCCGACTTTGGATAATAATTGTTTAAATCGGATTATTTAGTCGTTTACGCTTTTTTCAAATTGTTCTAATTTTGCTATAATCTCTTACGTAATCTTCAACATCTGAAATCTAAAATTTGAATCTTCATTAAATGTCTCTCATCTTGGAGAAAAGTTCCTATTCTTAATGACAGTCTCTCCACGCGTGGGTGATTTTATTTCATTTCATTTGTTTTCTAACTTATAATCTGTCACCTTATGAAACGGTTTTGGTACAATATTCCGGATCTGTGGGAAAAGCGTTTCATAATCTTTGCTTGACACATGTTTTTTGTTTCCAAAAGTCTCTCATATGTAAGATGCATTTGCAAGCAAAAAGGATTCCCATACTTTTAATATACTTTTAAATGTCAAAGTCAGATAGAAATAATTAATTACAATTTTCAAAAAAAGAAAAAAAAAAAGACTATACACGCACAACTTAACGTTTTATGAATCCTCTTAATAATAAAAAGAATATTGCCAGTTAAACTGATGGCACTGATGTCACAGACTACGCATACTAATTGTACATTACAGCCTTATATTTTCAAGAGTTGATTCCGTTCGAAAAAAAATTAAGAAGGGGAAACAGCTCTCCCCTTTCCTCTTTTTTATACTTAATCATTGAACCTCCTAAACTATCAAGTACATGCTTTATCAAATAAAAAATCTATATCCAAAATTCAGAGCAAATCAGATAATTCTTAATAAAAACCCGTTTAGCATTTGGGTCATTCTTCAAAAAAGGTCATATTTCAGAATTTTTTTTTTTTTAATTTAAAAACTTTTTTTTTTCACTTAATTTTTTTTCTGGGTTTTATAAGCAAGTTAGGAACACTAATAAAGCTATGGTCCTGTTCAATAAATTTTATTTATTTAATAAAAAATATTAAAAAAATTTAGTGGTAACGGAGGTGAGACTTTGGTAACGGAGTGGAGATGCATATTCTTATTAATGTATATACTTATTAAAAGTAACTAAAAATCTTAAAATAGAAAGGAATATAACACATTGAAATAAAAACAAATGCATATACTGCTCTAAAATTTTATAATTTAAAAATTATCAAAAATAAAGTTTATTTATTGCACACATAATGGCCTCTGTTAAAAGTGGGTTCATTTAGAATTTCTAGTATCTGTTTCTGATCAATAAAGTCTGTGTCATCATTCTCTGGAAAAATAAAAACCACCCCAATCTTTGATTGCTTCAGTAAGTTCACCTTATACATCTCATTCATTTCTACGGACATGATTTTACAAATGAATTGATACTTTTTCATTTTCGCAAATACTCAACCCTTACCCATGCACCAACATTGGGAATTTTGAAAAAAGTTGCTTGAAACAGATTGTGGAAGTACCAATTATGAGAGTGAAGGAAAAAAAAAGGTTTATGTGCATTTTATGAATTATACAGCATAAGACATATGTCAGAAAAATTAATATATAGGCTTGCTGGAGGAGTATTTTCTTCAATCTTTTTCTCTAATTCTTTTTGCTTAGGTTACAAGATTTCTTGCTCTTTTCTCGCCAATTTTTTCTAACATTTATTTGTTCTTGTGGTGTCATTTTATTAATGCTTTTAATTTTATCTTAATTTTACCTTTCCTTGTATCTCTCCTTTCCTTCTCAATCCTAAGTGAATCATTTTTTGTCACATCACATAGTCTTTGTATGTTCTCTCTCTTTCTTTTTTTGATTGGCAATACACTTTTTTTTCGACCTTTTATACTATTATGCTAATTTCTTTTCTTTATCATAGTACTAAAAAAAATTATATACAGTAGACTCCCTAAAATCCACAACTCTCTAAAATTCGCACATAATTTACAGATGTAAACAATGAAACATTCAATTTTGATTTAGGGATAAAATTTGACTTTTTTATTTTTACATCAATTCCATTTTTATTTTAATTTGTAATTTTCATTAATATTACTGAATTCATGTGTTTTCATGAAGGAAGAATAAATTTATTTTGGAATAAATTAAGATTTTGTTGTATCACTGGTATTCAAATATTTTTACCAAATATACTTATGTAGTAACCAAACCTTTTTGGTTATTAAGTCTAACTACACTTGAAATAAAACTTCCTCATTTTAAGATTTTGATGTGAATTAGTAATATGGAGATTCTTCTTTAAAAAGTTCTTTTGAACACATAAGTAAATAAACTCGGAGGTAAATTAAATTCTGACACCGTTTTTAAACTTTTAAATGACTTATATTAAACGTTAATATTTACAAAAAAGATATTTACATAAGACTATTTACAAAGCAAACAATCATAACTCTAATTAATCAATTACATCTTATACGGGAACTCGTCTTCATCTTACGTTCTTTTTACACCAACTTAAAACTAAAAACATTCCATTCTCCTTTCTTCCGTTCAGTTCTTTTTTCTACCGCTTAAATCGTCTGGCTTCTTAGGAATTAATAGTTTCTTCAAAATCGTCTGCCTCACTGAGAGCCTGTTCATCAGAGTTGCGATGCGTAGAAAATAATATGCATATCTAATAGTGGAGGAGATTTCCCATATTTCGGCCATACTGATGAGACATTCGTCCTCGAATGTATTCTTGTTGGCTGGAAACAGCAGCTGGATCATCTGAAAAGATAAAGAAAAAAAAACACAGCAGCATCCAAAGTCTAAATTGAAAAAAAGAAGTCATCATTCAAATTGTTTATCAAAGCTTAGATTATTTCTTGAAAAAATTCATATATTTTTTTTCGCGTCTTTTCGTCTTCTCTTTCTTACGTCCTTTCATCTTCTTTTATCTTACGTCTTTTCGTCTTCTTCTTTCATACGTCTTTTCATCTTCTATTACCTTACGTCTTTTCGTCTTTTCTTTCTTACGTCTTCCGTCTTCTTTTATCTTACGTCTTTTCGTCTTCTTTCATACGTCTTTTCATCTTCTTTTACCTTACGTCTTTTCGTCTTTTCGAGAATAAAGTTAAAATTCTATTAGTTGTCAGTCCAGAGGTTTGTCATAGTTGGTATAGTGTCACAATCGGTGAAATTCTTTTTTTTTTAAGCTTCGTCCGTCCACGGCTTCATGTACTCTGCACATGTACTGGTGACCATGGGTCCTTCGTTGAATCCAAGTTTCTTTACATCGTAGGTGTCATTATTTTTTACTTTTATGACTTTGTACGGACCTAAATATTTTGGTTTTAACTTCAAACCTGGACCTTGTTGTGTGCGTTTTATAGCAACCACATCATTAATCTTAAATTTGTTAGCTTTCTTTCGTCTGAGGTTGTAAGTTTTACGGTTCTCTTCTTGGACTTTTAAAATCTGTTTTTTAGCATTTTTTCTCATATCTTCGCGATTATTTGTAAAATCAGATTGTATTTCAGCATTCAGAAGACTAGTAATTTCAATGTTTTTTTTTAGTTTCATTTTAGTACCAAACATCAATTCAAAAGGAGTTGTGCTTATACTTCTCTGAAAAGTCGAATTTATCACCTGTTGGACGTTGCTTACATGTGTATACCATTTTTTAGGATTATCGACAGACAATTTAGACAGAACAGATATTATAAAAGAATTTAGACGCTCAACTTGGCCGTTAGACCTGGGTAATCCAGTGGTAATCGGGATATGTTTAATATTTTCATTGATGCAATAATCTTCAAAAGCTTTAGAGGTAAATGCAGGACCTTTATCTGATATAATTCGAACTGGATTTCCAAAGATAGATTTTTGGATTTCTTATTTAGAAATTACTTCGGCAGCATCGGTAGATTTTGTGGGATACAACCAAACAAATTTTGTGAATGCGTCAATGACCGAAAGGATATGTTTGTAATTTTTATTAGTGCTTTCTAATGGACCTAAGTGATCAACATGGTACGTATGTAATGGAGCTTCTTCTTTTTCTATTGGGTGAAGTAAGCCTTCTTGTTTACCACATTTTCTATTAACTAAAATACAGGGAACACAATTTGCTATACATTTCTCAATTTTTTGTTTAACTTTAGGGATGTAAAAATCATTTTCTAAACTTTTCTCTGTTCTTGCAACTGCGTAATGACCTTTTTCGTGAGCGGCCTTGATTATATTCATTTGCATGTCTTCCGGTACAACTAATAAATCATTACCATTAACACATTTATAAAGAACATCATTTTTAACTAGATAATCATCATAAGATTTCACCTTTAGGATTTCTTTTATTGTTTTAATATGGTCATCGGTTTCTTGAGCTTGGATAATTTTTAAAGTTAAGCTATCTTGGATTACCATGCAAATAGGATACCTACTTAATGCATCGACATGTCTCATATTGCTACCCTGTCTATGTTCAATAACATAATCAAAATCGGATAACATTATTGCCCATCTAGCTATTTTTGTACTCATTTCTTTTTTATCCATAGTCATTTTAAATGCATTACAATCGGTTACAATTTTAAATGGGATACCTAGCACATATACTCTAAACTTTTTCAGGGCTTCAATTACAGCTAAAACTTCTAATTCGTAACTAGTGTCCTTCCGTTCAGCTTCGGTGGTTTTTTTACTTGCGAAATAAACTGGATGAAATTGATTATCTACTGGAGATTGTTGCATTAAAACAGCTCCATAGCCATCAATACTGGCATCACAATGGATTTCGGTCGCACTTTTGGGATTGTAAATTAAAAGTACTGGTTCTGACGACAAAAAACGTTTGAGTTCATTAAAAGCTCTTTGTTCTTCTATATCGAATTTAAATTTTGAATCTTTTCTTAGCAGGTCACTTAACGGTTTAGCTATAACCGAATAATTTCTTATAAATTTCCGAAAGTATCCTGTCAATCCTAAATAACTTTGAACATCTTTGGTACACTTTGGTTCGGGAAAATTTATTATTGCTTTAGTCTTCAGTGGAGAGGGATACAATTTACCATTTATGATTCTATACCCCAAGAAATCAATTTCACGCTTCAAAAAATTGCATTTTTTAAGATTTAATTCTAATCCATATTCCGATGCAGTTTCGAGTACAAGTTTTAATTTTTCTAGACCTTCAGCTTCGTTTTTAGCAGGTATTATTAAATCATCCATATAAATGACAACAATGTGATCTTTTAATAGGTTTCGAAATACATTATAAATATACTTTTGAAAAACACTAGGGCTATTGGTCAACCCGAATGGACATTTCAAAAATTCGTATTGTCCTTCATGAGTAACAAACGAGGTGTATTTCCGCGAGTCTTCTTCAACATCTACATGAAAGAAACCGTTTTTCAAATCTATGGTGGTAAATACTTCGGCAGAATGTAATTGGTCTATTACATCATCAATAACTGGCAAGGGGAAATGCTCGCGTACTGTCTTTTTGTTAAGACATCTGTAATCAACACAAAGTCTCATTGTGTTATTTTTTTTCTTGACTAAAACAACCGGCGAAGAAAAATTAGAAGAACTTTCTCGAATTATTCCCTGAGCTAGCCACTCCTCAATTTGGTTTTCGACTATTTTTTTCTCGCATGGCGGTAATCTTCGAGGAGAAGAACAAACTGGGATTTCGTCAGTTAAATTAATTTTCATTTTAACATCTACTGTTTTAGTTTTAATTGGTACATAATTTTCAATTAAAGAGTATAACTCTGAACGTAATTTTTTGTCAGCAATGTGAGTTAAATCAATTTTAGGCTCATCCAAAACATTTACAATATTAAGTAAAAAGTCATTAGACTGAACTTCAGCTTTAAACAGTTTCACTTTATTCTCAGAAATAGTTAATGTACCTTGATGAATAACATCAGTGCCAATAATTAAATCGAAATTAATGCAACTGTCCTTAACGACAAAAATAGTAACTTTAAATTTTGAACCATCTACTTCGATTTCTGAATTGAAACAACCTTCTGGTTTAATTGAGGCTTTTCCTAGACCGGTCAAAGAGATACTCGTAGGTTTTAATTCTACAAAGTTCTTCAAATTATCATAAATACTTTTCTTTAACAAAGTCTTTTGGCTACCAGTATCTATTAAAGAGATTAAACGCAAAGAATAAAGCTTTATCTCTTTCAGAATTAAATCTTGGGATGTAATAATGTTTACTTGTGACTGAGCATTTTTAACACTTGTATCTTTAGATTTATTACATTGAAATGATTTATGACCATAAGCGTTACAAGCAAAACAAAGCGGCCCTTTATCTTTATTTACACAGTTAATACTCTTATGATTATTCCCGCCACAATTAAAACAACGCATATTTGGCTTTACAGGCTTAAATTTGTTCTTAACTTCAACTTCGGATTTAATTTTAGGCTTAGCTCCTTCATATTTATGAAATTTTGCATTTTCATACTCCGATCTTATTTTTTCATAAATTTTTAATTTTTGTTTAAATTCAGCAATATTGGGACAACCATACAAAAAAGATTTTTTAGAAATGGGGTCATTAATTCCATATATTACATACTGAATAAGGGCAGAATCTTCAATATTGCCTTTTGAGCATAATTGTTTCATATTTAAAAAATATTCATCTAACGATTCATGTGGTCTAATTTTTCTTTTGGACAGCAATTCGTGTAATTCAGCTGAATTGCACGTTTGACCAAATTCAGATATGAGTAGGGTTTTTAATTTAGACCACGAATTAATATTTGTTTCACTTTCAAGAAATAATTTTGCTTTGCCTGTCATACGGCGTTTAGCCAAAATCAATTTGTGCAAATCACTAACGTTAAATAATGAAACAATATCTTCAAAATCGGCAATCCATTTATTAATATTTTGTACTTGAGTACCTTCAAACATTGTAATCATACTTTCAATATCATTAATAGAAATGCTTGGTTTAATAACATAATCAGGAATCAGAATTTTCTGATTTTCATTACTTTCACAATTAGAACTACCAGAATCATTTCTCATATTATTCTCAAAAACAGTTGAAATATTTTTAGTTTTATCTTGTAAATCATCATTAAATTCATCGACACTTTCGTCATCACTAAGAGTACCTACATCGGCTATCATATTAATTTTTAAAATATTAAAATCACATAAACTAGAAATTATTCTGGCAGCAATTTCATCAAAAGTTCCCGAATTATTTATACACAAAACATTGCAAATGGTAATTAAGTCGTTAACAGAAAAATTATCTTTAATTTCTTTGAATTTAGTTTGATATTCATCGGAATCTACTTCAAACGTAAACCCAGTAAAATTCCGAATTCTACGTCGATTATTTCTGTCACCGATTTCTCCAAAAATTAATTTGTGCAATGTCTTAATACTAGCTGATTTTTCAGTTTTCAAAGAAAACTCTAATTCCTTTAAATCAACTAATTTTTCCATTATTGAAAAGAAAAATGAAATAATAAACTCACTTCATAATCAGATGCTCAGCTTCACACACTTTGATTTCACTTTCATCGCAAAATTTTACCTCTTCTGAAATAGCTTTGTAGGCTTGACATTCCATCACAGTTCTAAAAAATATCGGCTTCCAAGATATTAAAAAATATATATTTCCATCTCTGTGGGCGTGCGACTGTATCCCACTTACTGAGACCAAAATTTATGGAGATTCTTCTTTAAAAAGTTCTTTTGAACACATAAGTAAATAAACTCGGAGGTAAATTAAATTCTGACACCGTTTTTAAACTTTTAAATGACTTATATTAAACGTTAATATTTACAAAAAAGATATTTACATAAGACTATTTACAAAGCAAACAATCATAACTCTAATTAATCAATTACATCTTATACGGGAACTCGTCTTCATCTTACGTTCTTTTTACACCAACTTAAAACTAAAAACATTCCATTCTCCTTTCTTCCGTTCAGTTCTTTTTTCTACCGCTTAAATCGTCTGGCTTCTTAGGAATTAATAGTTTCTTCAAAATCGTCTGCCTCACTGAGAGCCTGTTCATCAGAGTTGCGATGCGTAGAAAATAATATGCATATCTAATAGTGGAGGAGATTTCCCATAGTAATGTATTTTTATAAAGCAAATTTCATATGAAAAATGCATCTTATCTTTATAATAAATATTTAATCTTACATTGTTAGATTGACCTTTGCTTTTAATATTTTAAGTATGTTAAAAATTATCTAAATTTTTATTATTTTAGTTTATTACTTATTTTAATGTTTTATTATATTATAAGCCTTCATAAAAGTTTCAATTTCATTGTTAATTACATTCAAATTACTGTTTAAAAACTGTAAAAAAAGCAATGACCAGAAATCTGCAAAACCTCTGGTCCTAGATGTGCGGATTTGAGGGAGTCTACTGTATAGGATTTATTGAATTAAAGTAACAGTTTAATATATGCTAGCTACCCTATATGTTTAATTTCATGCCACTAATAGATTATTAAGATATAAAAGTATTTAAATCACTTAATTTATGCTAGTCACTTAATAATATCCATTGATAGAGTCTCATAACAGAAAATTATTTAAAAACATTTGAAATATAATAATCATTTTGCTCTCTAATAAATCTTAAAACTATAATCAATTATCTAAAAAATTTTTAATTATAATAGTTATTATTTTTTCTTGCACTTTTTTGCTTAGTTTCAGCAAAGAATCGATTAAATCAACAGAGATAAATTATTAAAACATAGCTAGTGAAAGCCGTGAAATAGTTGATAGCAACTTAATTAGAAATCTAGGCTACAATTCATCAGTCCAATAACAGAAATAAACTATATCAATATTTATTATATTATGTTAGTATAATAATTGTTAAGTAAACCATTAAATTTTATTTTGATTAATTTTAAGTACTTATATTTAATTTAATCTCACCTCCATTTCACTTTCTCACCTCCGTGATTAGCAAAGGTAACGGAGGTGAGAATATTTCATATAATGATGCACTGTTTGTAAATATTTGAATAAAAACTAATGTTATTCACACAGGATTGTATGTGTTGTGATAAATTTCAAATTCAAACGTAAAATAAATAAATATAATGCATTGCTTACCTTCCATTGGCAGTAATGGAGTGGAGAATCCCAAAAAACAAAATAAAGAAATTCTATTTATTTGAATAAAATAAGCTTTAACTGAGAGCAAATGACAATTTTTTTTCACAGAACTAACAAAGAGAGTTCTTTTCCTTTATTTTAATACAAATTATTTAGCAGTACTCCCTTCTATGAATGAATGTTTGAAGCTAAAACTGTTAGTAACGGAGTTGAGAATTTCAATTGGGACAAACAAAAACATAACTTAAACATGGATTTGCAAAAATTATTTAATTTATTGAAACCCATTTTTAAATTAGCTAAGGTTCATTTAAAAAGGAATTAACAATAAAAATTATTTAACATTTAATTTATTTCACTTTTTAATCGAAGAATTTTTAAAAATGTGAATGGGGGACACCCACGGAGGTGAGGTTTCCCATGTATTACTTAATATTAAGACACAAAATAAAATAGCTATAGACTAGTAAATTGTATGAAAAGATTCTCTATTCTTTAAATATTCAAAACAATAAAAAAAAATCACAAATAAATAAAGCAAAAATTTTAAAATGATGCCAGGACTGAAATAGACCCTTTTTTCAAGAATGACCCATTTATATAATTTACGAAGAGTTACTCCCCTCTTTTATACTTAACCATTAAACTTCCAAAACAATTCAGAGATTTGAACGAAATCTGACAATTCTGCTTGAAAAACCCATTTATATAAATTAAGGGGAAGGGCATTAGAACCCCCGTTCCCCCTGTTTATACTTATTCAATGAACACCTAATAACAGTCACGGAATCGCTTCATCAGAATGATCCTATACATAAATTTTGAACGAAAACTTAATTCTGCATGAAAAACCCATTTATATCAATTAAGGGGAGGGGCATGAGCCCCCCATTCCCGCTCTTATACATATCGAATGAACTCCAAAAACTAATCAGGGAAGCGCCTTGTCAGAATATACCTATATACAAAATTTCAAGTGGATCGGATATTTTTATCATGAGTTATCGCGTTACGCACGTACGAACGAACATACATACATACAGAACAGGCGGGCACATAAGCTCTCAGTCTATGATAGCCTGTGAGCTAAAAGCCATCTGCTTACATACATGTCAAAGCTTTCTGCTTTTTTAAAATAAAAAAAATCATATTTCGAACCCTAAATTTATATGGAAATATGTAGTTTTCAATTGTCTATCGTATTTAAAAGGAATCACATTTAATTAAACAAATTTTCTAGTTCAAAGTATGCTTTTTTGTTGTCGTTGCTGTTTGTTTGATTAAAAAAGCCGGAGGTTGGTATTTATGTAAAACAACAGCATTTTTACTTTCTTCTGTATTCACTAGAAAAAAGTACTGTATTCGAGAAAATTTTCGAATTCCGGTTTTTGACGGATTTAATTTTTAGGGGTCAAAAAACCCGATTTTATTTTTTTTTATTTTTATTTTTATTTTTTTTTTTTTAATAAAAGGACTGTTTGTGAGTTTGTCTGTATGTGACATAAATTTATTCGTAGGTTTACCATTGTACTTTCCGGCATTCAAAAATATAAAAACGTGGAGGCTAAAATCCGATTTTTAGTTGTTTTCTACCAAGATATAACATACAAGACCGATTGCGTTTTAGTATGGGAATCTCGATTTAACTAATTCTAGATTTTCATCTTTAAAGTCGATGAGGTGATTCCTCCCGGTTATGTAAAATTATCGCTCATCGACGTTGGTGCACAAAAGAATTTCGACTATGAACAATAATTGCTGGAAGTGCGTTTTTAATTGTGGTACAAGTTTTAAATGTAACATTTTTTTTTTTTTTTTTTTTTTTTTTTTTTGCGTTTTTAAGATGCCACACTAGTCATTGAAAAAGACCAGGAAGATAATGGGGGCATTATGTGTATGGAGACATTATTTTCAAATATCTCGCTCAAATTTTAATATCTTTACATGATTTTCTTCCATAGAATATCGATTTTGGTTCCAGATTTTTTTTTAATACTTTAACTTTCAGAACCGGTTTGAACCTGTTGTGAAATTGAAACTATACTAATATGAAAAAAATATAACCAAAATCGAAAAAGTAAAACCTAGCCCGGTTGTTGATCGTCTTCAACTATTCTTGCATGCAAAAAACAAAAACATGTAAAAATATTAAAATTTGAGAGACATATTTGAAAAGAACACCCCCGTAGACTTGACATTATCATCCGGGTCTTTTTCAATGACTAGTGTGGGGTCTTACGTAACACCTGCAGTCGTCGTTCAGCCAGTCCGTCCGCATGTAACAAAGCAAACACTATCCAACCGAATCGTTTGAAATTTAAAATATATAATTGTTGAATAATTTTTTGAGTCATTTGAAATTTTATGAAAATCGGATACATAGTTCAAGTACAGAGGCAAACAAAAGTATTTTATTACATTACGGCCAACGGGAAAAAATAGTTTCAAATGCAGTTTAATGATGTTACACTCTTTCGAACATAGTAAAATTTATATGCATCTATGAAGTAAATACTATAATATAAATTTTGTACAATCTGTGGTCAAAGAATATTTATATTTCATTTACAGGGCCACGCAAAAGTATCCCATTATATAATGGTACAGGGCGAAAAAAATTTTAGGGTGCGTTTTATTTATATTACTATTTCACATTTTATGAAATTGATATTCATTACAGAGGTTTGCTACAAGTTACGTACTGTCTAATAAAAAGTAGATAGTACAGAGACACACAAAAGACCTCGGCTACTGTACTGTATCCGAAGTGCAGTATGCTATTACACCAAAATCTGAATATTTTTAAATCTTCATTTTAGTACGAACGTACTTGGTACGTTTAACGTGCAATTTCCGACTTGATTTTTTTTTCTTTTTTAATGTTGTTTGGTGTGTATTATTTCTATAGATCATATTGAGGGCTACACAAAATGTCTCAGGTATATGTTTTCTTTTATTCATAGAAATTGCTGAAGAAAAACCTCTAAATCTGCTTTTAATTTACCTGAACTAATTTTACCATAATATGTATTATGCATACAAATCAATAGATCATATTTAGTACTGCACTAAATGATTCGGATGATAATTGCAGAAATTAGATTTACAAATGGATTATGCGTTTTCCTAATTGTTTATTTAGATATCATTTTTCACCTTAAAAAGCTGTGAAATATTATTACAGTATTCTGGATGTGTTGGAAAGTGTTTCATAATCTGAATTAAACACATGATTTTCCTTTCCTTTTTTTATTTTATTTTTTTTTTTTTTTTTTTTTTTTTCGATAAGCATATTTGAATTTAACCCCTTGTGGCGCGGTGGTATAGCTATGAAACCACTTAATTTTAATTCCCAAACTCCACATTGGCACCGGAATTTTTGTTAAAAAAATCGGTTTATAGAATACGTGAAATATACCTTTTTATATTTACGAATAAAGTTGTTTTCAAATTCCGGTGTCAGTCATTAATTACATACATAAGCAATGAATCTGCTATGCGCCGCAAATGGGTAAAATCCGCATCGTTTACGATGTGAGCAAATAATTTATCTATTTCTGAAAAGCAAACATTTTCTTTAATCAGAATATCCGATTTATAAAAAATGTTTTTCAAGATTAAAAGAGAATCTCTTAGGACTTCATTCGTGTAACGAAGAGTGGATTATGTTAATCTTCTTAAAAGTAAAAGCTACAATAAATTATTCTTCTGAGTGCTAACACCGTATTCCGTTTAGAAAAGAAAACTGGGTTAGAGAGTAACCTTCAATTTAAGGTTACTGGACTAACTCTTGTTTAGTAGCATCCATTCTTAAGATATGGGGCAATATTATCGCCATCTTTCTTTTACTTCACTGACAGTTACAGTTATTTTTGCAAAAGAAAAGAGAATAATTGAATTTTAAATCGTCTGCTGGGGATAACAACCTCAAACAATCAAAAGAACAAGGAGTGGTGATTTGTTTAATAAACTGCTGTATTCTGAATGTGAATATTAAATTTGTGTGAATGTACTAATGAATCTTGTTTCCCGTGTTTATTGAAAGTTCTAAATTTAACAAACGAGCAATAAAATATCAAAAGGAATTTTTAAACCTGTTCTTTAATTAAACTGTTTTTAGATAAAATTTGTTTTGTTTCAGAAAGCAATGTAAACCATTATTTTTTTTTTCTTAAATACAATCGAACTCTTTTAATACAAACATTTTGCATATTGAGAATGGTTCACCACTACCACATTAACTCCTTGAGGATCAAGAAACAATGTCTCTGTAATATAGTATTCGCACCGGAACAACCGAAAAAATTTATTTTAACCGTTTAAACGCATATGTTCCCAAATGGAAACATTGCATTATTTGTAATACAAAACATATATTTTCCAACATAATGATGATGTCCTTATATTTCCTATAAAATATAAAGTTGATTTGAACTTTTGAAAAAAAAAAATATTTATGTTTAACCATTTATCACAGTTATAAAGAAAATGTAAATTCATTAATTTGCATAAAAAATATATTATTTACTCTTATCGTTTTTTCTATATTACTTACATTTGACCACTAGGAATCTAAATGTTTTTGGAGTTTGAGAAAATACTCAAGAACAATATACAATAGCATATAGCGGAAAATAATTTGTCTATTTGCATAGGTTTTCAATCAATAATCATGTTCCAAAATGCAAACACTGAAATGAAAACAGCCGGAAAAAACTGCATAAATATTTCTTTTTTCTTATTTTCTAAATTTGCATGCATAAATTGAAACATTTGAAGTTGTGATATAAAAAAAACAAAATTATAATTACATTGCGATATTAATTCGGCGTGTTAACGGTTAACATAAGGGAAGACAATTTTTCAACACTTTTTTTTTTTCTCCTTAAAATTAAAACTATAAAATTTCGTCAATAGTTTGTAATTCGAATCTTCTTTAAATTATATGGGATAAAATATATCTCATCGCCCTTCAAGGGATTAATCACCGAAAATATCAGTTGTGGATTTTCAATTGTTTTTCTGAAAAATGTTTACCACTATAAATTTGAATAGATAATCTTCGAATTACTTAAAAAAAAATTTCAAAGTCTTTCATATTAAAAATGTCAAATTTCTTAGTTAAAAACAGCTATAGATTGATAGTTATTATAAGCAAGCGCATTGACATTTACCGTTGCATCAATGCAACACCAGCGATTAAGGCCCCATACTAGGCACAGAAAAAGACCCAAATGATAATGTTAAATCTATGGGAACGTTCTTTTCAAATATCTCTCTCAAATTTTAGTATTTTTACCTGATTTTTTTGTATAGGATAGCTGAGGACGATCCACGACCGGCCTAGTTTTTACTTTTTCGGTTTTGGTTATATTTTTTTAATATTAGGACAGTTTCAGTTTCACAACTGGTTCAAAACGGTTCTAAAAATTAAAGTATTTTTTTTATTTTATTTGAAACCAAAATAAAAAAAAAGTAAAAACTAGGCCGGTTGTAGATCGTTCTCAGCTATCTTATGCAAAAAAATCATGTGAAAATATTAAAATTTGAACGAGATATTTAAAAAGAACGCTCCCATAGACTTTACGTCATCATCCGGGTTTTTTTTTCTGTGCCTAGTGTTGCACCTTAAGGTTAAAATGCATAAATATTTTCCGCTCTTTTACGAGCCACTAAAGTAAGTTCACGACTAACACACTATATGGCCACTTACGATTTTAGACATTTTGTTGAATATCTAGAAAAATACATGAGGAATTATCTTGAAACTCTAAGTGTGCATAAACATAAAAAGGTCATACATTTCCGTGAAAATGCTATGCTCGTTTGTCCGAAGCCCTTGTTAAAACAGCAAAAATACGTAAAAAAGCTGTCCCATACATGACATGGAATGATCCAAAAACACTTTTCTTTGTTAAAAATGAAAATACTGAAAAAAAAAACTCATTAATCCTGTGGTTTCAAATGCAAATTCAACTATATTCATTTTAGTAGATGCATTAAACAAGAATTAGGGGACTCGTGTTACGAGAATTGCACGAAGTAATTAATTTCATCCAGCATATCATCAACATAACTACTTTTACTTCCACCATCTGCCCAGTGGCTGTTTTTGGTCGTTTAACCATGACTCAATGGACCTTCCTCGCTAAACAGCTGCTTTTTTAGACCAATCTCGTGCGCTGCAAAGGAAATCCCAACTGATTTATTTATTGCCTGATTTATTAATTTAGAGTTATGAATCTCACCAAGCAATGAATTTATTGCTTACACGGGGGATTGTTCGGAAGGTTTCACCAGTAAACCACCATTAGCCTCGAATTGACCTTTTTCTCCTTTTATTATGTTTAAAGAGCGAGCGATTCGCCTTGATAGATTCAGCCTGGAAATACCAATGTCATTCTTAATAATTTTGAAGCACGCTTAATTGACGAGGTCAGCAGATGAGTTCGCACACTCTTCTTCCTCTCCAAAATATTGTGTTTTTACTTTCTTCTATCTTCTCAATAAGAATTGTAATGGATTCGGTGAAAATTTTCGATATGAAGTTTTCGGCGGATTTACAAGTTTTAGAAAGTTTAGAAACAAGATTTCATTGTTTTTAGAAAACGCCTGTTCGTTTAGAAAAACTATTTGACTGTTTTTAGGAAATGTCTGTCTGTGTGTATGTCGGTATGTGACACAATTTTTGTGGGCAATTTGTCTCAACAATGCGGGCAATCTCTCTCAATGTTCATTTAGAAACTCGATTTGACTGTTTTTAAAAAATGCATGCCTGTATGACTGAATTTATCTGTATGTCGGTGTATGACTGTATGTATGTGTATGTTTCTATATGTCTGTATCTCTATATCTCTATGTAAATATGTTTTTACGTATCTGCATATCTATGTATCTGTCGTTTAGAAAAACGGTTTGACTGTTTTTAGAGAAATTACGTCTGTATGACTATTTTTCTGTGTGTCTGTATCTCTGTGCTCATCTGTATATCTGTATCTCTAATCGCATCTGTATGTCTGTATCTCTGTGCGCATCTGTATGACTATCTGCCTGTATGTATCTGTATGTCTGTTTTTAGAAAATGTGTCTCTGTGTGTATTGTGTATGGCTATATGATTTACTTGATTTAGAAACGTTAGAAATAGGACTCATCTGTATTTAAGAACCCGAATGCCTGTTTTAGAAAGTTAAGATTTTTTGAAAGTTTTAGAATGTTTTAGGTAGTTTAGTAGAAACACGATTTGACTTTTTTTTAGAAAATGTCTGTCTGTATATATATCTGTATGATTTATTCTTTTTAGAAAGTTTAGGAACATGATTTGACTGGTTTTTTTTTTAAATGTCAGTTTGTTTAGACGCACGATGTGACTGTTTTTAAAAAATATCTGTCTGTGTACATGGTTGTATGTGACGCAAATTTTGTGGGCAAACTCCCTTGATGTTTGCTGAGAAACACGATTTGATTGTTTTTGATTTTTTCACGAAATCTCACACGGGACCGTCAACAAATTGAAAAAGAACGACGATCTTTTGGATAACCCTGTCAAAACTAAAATAACAAAAGCGTTCACACTGCAGATTATGATTATGTAGCTTTTTTGTAAAAATCTGCGCTCATTTTTATGAGGTTTTTAAATATACTCGTTTTTTTATAAAAATAGTCTCAAGTTTTACCAAGTTTTTCTTATAATTTGAAAAGTTCTTAATGTAAAAAAAAATGTTATTTTAGAAAATATGACAAACTATATTATATATAATACCCTGTAATCATAATTTTAAAATAATAAAAATTGTATGAAAAATGAGCAGGTTTACTAAATAATGTTTTACTACGCATGCGTGGACGCAATCAAAATATAATTTGTATAATGAGTTAGCTAAATGTATAGAGAAACTTTTGTAAAAGTCTCAAAAACATAGCTTGAAATTTCTGAAAGTTATCGTCGATAGAATAAGCTCAAAATCCGTTATTCCCAAAATGAAGCAAAAAGATGAAGATCTGTACGTGCATTATTGTGTATGCCATGTTGACACAATTAACAGATATATGGATACAATTCCTTATCTTTTTGCTTCATTATGTGAATAACCGATTTTGAGCTTATTCTATTGACGATCATTTTCAGAATTTTCAAGCTATATTTTGAAATTTTCACAAATGTTGCTCTATACATTTAGCTAACACATTATGCAAATTATATTTTGATTGCGCTCACGCATACACAGTGAAACATTATTTAGTAAACCTACTCATTTTCCATACATTTTTTATTATTTTTAATTTCTGATTACAGAGTCTTATACATAATATTGCTTGTCATGTTTTCTGAAAAGGACATTTTTATATGTTAAAAACTCTGCAAATTATAAATAAAAAACTTGGCAAAATTTGGGACTATTTTTATAAAAGCCTTAATTTCTCTACGAGTATACATGCTATCCTGATAAAAATAGTCATAGTTTATTTAATAAGCCACTTAATCATAATCTACAATTTGAACGCTTTTGTTAAATTAGTTTTGGCAGGTTTATCCAAAAGATCTTCGTTCTTTTTTAATTTGTTCATGGTCGCTTATGAGATTTTGAGAAAAAAATCTTCGCGGAAATATATAATCTTTACTATTATGTTTATGCACTTAGAGTTTCAGGATAATTCCTCATATATTTTTCTATATATTTAACAAAGTGTCTAAAATCGCATGTGGCGGTCATCATTGGTCATATATAGTGTATATGTGCAGTAGTAATACTACATTGCAAAATACTTTAATTTAGTACCAGTATCTGAGTGGTATCATATTTTCGTGTATATATTTATTATTATAATTATTATTATTATTTATCGATTTAATGATAACTACAGTAATATTTCAGTGGCAGTAAACTACCTATTCTTACTGGATATCAAAATTATAGCATATGTTTATTCTCAACTCAAACATTTTGAGATGAAAAGAATGGTGATAGTATTGTCCTTTTGCCCTATAAAATGAGGTGGTTATATATGTACATATGCGATACTTTTTTAAAAGTTCATTGAGTAAACATTTCATTAAAATAAAGCCCGTAATCTAGTTTTAATCTTGATACCAAATACATCACCATCTATCACGAGATTGCCTTGTCAAAATTTCCTTACACCACCCCCTCCTCCTAAAAAAAAAACACAAACGTTTGGCAGTGTGTCTTTATAATAGAAGAATCTCAGTTTACCTATCTTCAACTTTTGAAAGAACATGCTCTTAATTTATTGATAAACCGTTTATAAAATTTTAGAAATAGTAAGAAAGATAAAATTTTAAAACGAGACCTCAAAATATAGGCAGCGTACTTGTATCTTGTCTCTAAATCAAAAATGGCATTAAAACGTCAAAAGAACTGCTACTTCAACTAAATTAAAAACTAGACCGATGACTGCAGCTGGTCTCACAGCCGATCGGGTCAATCTTGCCTTTAGACGCTAGTAGCAGGTGATACTATGAGATAAACGTTTATACTCTGTTTAAAAAAAAAAAAAAAAAAAATGAGACGATTCCTGAAAAAGTTCTTATTTCGTTTGTAATCCCTTCCTGCGTTGAAAATGTTTCTCCCACTTTTTTTTCTTTAATTCTGATACCTTAATTAGATGAGTTTTAAAATTGCTGGAATCATGCATTTAAATAGTTATTTTAATAATTTGGCTACATAACTTGCAGCTGGACCGAATTCTGAATCCCTAAAGCAAAGAGTATTCAAACTTTTAAACAGCTTAAAAATAATGAGTTTACTTAGGTAAATAATAATTTTTTTTTCTACATCTAAAAGTTTTATTTATGATACGTGTTGTGGATGCTTTCTCTTTCCATAATCTGTGCTCATGAAATGTCTTTAATCGTCATAGTATCCCACTTCTCTGCCTCTCATCAGTACATTATTCTACTGCAAAAGGTTATTAAGGCTGCTGATCACTCACGTTCCGATTTCCCTTCCGTAATGTAAAGCCTATGGACGTTTGATGTATTCTTATATTTAAAATATCTCCTCGGAAAATTAATATTTTTAATTTCTTCTTTCAGTGTTCTCTTCTTAAAAGATGACATTTTTTTTTTCTTAGTTTTTAAAATATTTCTAAAATCTACGCTAAATTTCATATGAAATGTTAAATTTTTACTCTCAGTTTTTTAATCATAAAATTAAGCATAGATTTTAAAAATATTTTAAAAACTAAGAAAAAAAAGTAACATCTTTAAAAATGAGAACATTGAAAGAAGATAAAATATTAATTTACTGAGGAAATATTTTGAATATAAGAATGCATCAAACGTCCATAGACTTAGCATTACGGAGAGGAAATTGGAACGTGAGTGACCAACAGTCTTAAGGGTTCCGCACTTAAAAAATGAAAACGGAACATTTATAAGATTACGTCTGTGTCTGTCTGTCACAGCTATTTTACTCGTAAACTATGGAACGTGGAAAGTTCAAATTGGGGTAACAAACACTATTGACATACATCTTTACAGATCTTTAAAGATTCCAAATATATTTAAGGAAAATGTAGGGGGGTTAATCAAATTACTTGTAAAAAAAAACTTTTCTTTGTAGGGTAACATCCCCAGTATTTAGCACATTAAGGGTTTGTCTTTAAACTTACTTCTATTTTCATTACCAAGAAATAAAATATTTACTTGCAAATATTTTTAATTCAAAGAGTGCATATCTGGGCATCTATTTTGCCCACTAAAAGCAAAAATATTTGAAAAAATATTTTTATAAAAATATATTTATAAAAATTTGCTGTAATCACCAGTAATTGGCACTTGACTTTTACACAATTAAATTAACCTTTTTCAACTAAACAAAACTGTTGTCAATTAAAATTCAAAATATACTATAAATCAGATAATAATAAATTGAAATGCATGCCTTTCTTAAGCCTGAGAAGAAGCATTTGCAACAAAATGGCTAATTTGATACAAGGCATAATTGTTTCTCTTTCCTAGACATTATTGTCATTTAGTAGCATAAATCAAAGTTATAATCTGTAAAGGAAATGATCATATAATTGGTATATGATCTTGCATTTTTAAAAGACTGGACATTTTTGGACATTTTATTTTAGGACATTTTTGTAGGATGTGCCAATCACTGGTGCCTGCCAATTACTGCGGATGTTACCCTATAACGTATGAAATCTTTTCACTGAACTCAAAAACACATTTCTTTTAATTTTAGATATTATAGTTTTAGAAATATCATCGAAAATCGTAGAACGAAAATATGTCATTCCCCCCTACATCTATATCTGAATCTACTGAAACTAAAATTATGAAAAAAATTCGAGGTCATAGACATTGATTTAAATCTTGCAGGAAAAATATATCGATCATCCTAAATCACATTAGTTTTTGAGAAAAGAGCATTTTTCCGTTACACTCAAATTTCGATTCATAGGCATTCAGCAAAAGTATTGAAGAGCATTGGAGTTACCTATCATAATAAAATTGTAAAAGCATTGTGGATAATGATTTTCGAAAACAATCCGTCGGAGATTAGACGAGATATTAACTCTTAAGGATGTTCTTAAATCAAAAAGAGTAACTTTGTGACATAAGTTTTAATTTATTTTTATTTGAAAATGCATGAAACTAGCAGATGTTGTTATTCAGAAACTGTCTAATCACGCTCAATTTCCTGTTTTTTTTTTTTTTTTTTTTTTTTTTTTTTTTTAATACGCAATAGACATTTTAGAATAAGCCATCAAAGTTTATGCTTTAAATCGCATTTTCCGACGAAAGCAGAAAAATCGGTCGACGACGGAAGAAAGAAAATCGCGTGATCATGTGATCAAAATAGCTTATAACTCGGTAGGTAATTTTATTATCATAAAATGGAAAACTGAGTTCGATTTGAAATCGCTTCCATAGTCAGGCCTTCTAATTTTATATTTTTCCGTTGAAGAATGAAGTAAATGTGTCAAAACGTTTTGTATTTGTTGAGCATAACCGATGAGAACATCCTTAAATAAACGGAAGTTTTGGACCTACATAATGACAGGGGCGACATATTCTATGTACCATTTGCTTTTAAAGCCTAGATAACAACTTTTAATGATATATTTGTATAATGCAATGCCCAGTAGCAGTACAAAAGCAATAAACATCAAATTGTAAAAAAAAAAAGACTAATTTAAGTACAATTAACCCATTAATCCCTAAATTATTTTGTTTATTAAAATTAAAATTTTAGATTTCCCACCACTTTTAAAAGAAGAGTAATTTTTATGTTATTTTATGAAGGAATTTGTCTTGTGAAAAAGAGTGTATTTTTATTTTTACATTTACTGGTGTGAGTATTAATTGGCACTAGCCCTAAGTCTAGTGATCTAGAAATTATGCCACTGGATGTTAATGGGTTAACCAGATAAATACTACTGGATTCACGACTAATTTCCATTCAGTGGATCTCTCAATACACCTCTCGTGTCTTTAAAAGTTAATTAACACTAGAATAGACGTGAGCGGTCATTTTGACTTCTATCATATGAATATATTTTGGTTTAAAGCAGCAATTTTGTTATAAAAAAGTTTAAAGATACAAAAAAATGAAGCATTAAATAAAAATATGTATATATTATTTTAAATCTAAATTCTGGCGTGAAATATATTTATAAATCTTGACTAAAAATTATGGCCTTTCTAGTGTTCAAAACCTATCCTCAAAAATGTCGCACGGATGATCGCGATGTTGCAAATTTGTGACATACTTTTGAAGCGCGCTTAGCACAATGCCAAGTTTAAACTTGAAACAGAAGTTTTATTTTATCTGCATTGTAAAAGCAAAAGATTGCTGTTATGTTAAATTTAGTTTTGTGAAATACTTAATAAAGTTTAAATATGCACTTTTTTATGGTCAGTACCAAATTAAGTGCATAAGAAAACAAATTAAAAAACAACAGAAAACAGATTAAAATAAGATTAAAAACGAATTATACAGAATATCAATATCTGATATTATTATATCCCTTTGAAATTTTGTCATATAGACATTCATAATTTTCTAATACATATAGCTATATGCAACCTTACGTTGTACACTTTTTTTCAAAATCTTATTATTCTAGCAAAGATTTTTTTAATAATGTAATAAAGTTAATAATTCATATATTTATTGTATGAAACCCTCTGAGCGCGAGTAATATTCGAACTTGGAATATAGAAATATTCTCCTGTAACTGAAACTTTGAGAAAATACCCACTTGTACTTGCTGGTAAATTTATAAATATCTACATAAATTAAACGTGTATCTAAATTGCATATCTTTTTCTGGAATCTCTGGTGTCCAATTTAAAAGCGTTTTACTGCATATGTAGTGGTGAATGATGTAAATAATTTGTACATGATCTCAATTTTTCTGAGTATGGCATATATGTGTTTCATCGTATACTTGTACTCATTGATGCAGATAATTTGTACATGATATCATCATTTTATCAGGATAACGTATATATATTTCACGATATATGTAGTATTGCTTGATGTAGATAATTTGTACATGATATCAGCATTTTCTCAGCATAACGTATATGTATTTCACGAAATATGTAGAATTGACCGATGTAGATATTTTGTACGTGATATCAGCATTTTCTCAGCATAACGTATATGTATTTCACGATATATCTAGTATTGACCGATGAGATAACTTGTACAGGATATTAGCATTTTCTCAGCATAACGTATATATATATTTAATTGTATATCTAGTATTGACAATTATAGATAATTTGTATATGATATCATCATTTTCTCAGCATAATATATATATTTCATTGTATATGTAGTGTTGACTGATGTAAATAATGTGTACATGATACCAATAATTTCTCTGCATAACGTATATATGTCTCCTTGTATATATCTAGTATTGACCGATGTAGATAATTTGTACATGGTATCAGTATTTTCTCAGCATAACATATATATAAACTCTATATGGCCAAAGACGACTGACCACTAGCAATTTTAAACAGTTTGTTAAATAGCTGGAAAAAAAAATAATAAAGAATTATTCTGAAATTGTAAGTGTGTAAACATAATAGTGCAGGTCACATATTACCGTGACGATTTTTTCCCGAAACTTCATAGAAGACCGTCAACAAATTGAAAAAAAAGGAATATCTTTTGGATAACTCTGTCAAAACTAATGTAGCAAAAGTGTTCAAACTGTAGATTATGATTAAGTAGCTTATTGTAACAAACTGTATTCATTTTTATGTGGCTAGCATGTATACTCGTAAAAAAATTAAGGTTTTTATAAAAACTGTCCCAAATTTTCTAAGTTTTTTGCTTATAATTTGCAGAGTTTTTAATATAAAATAATGTTCTTTTTCAAAAATATGACAAATAAAATTGTACAGAATGCTCTGTAATCAGAATTAAAAAATAATAATAAAAAAAAAATGTATGAAAATTAAGCACGTTTACTAAATAATTTTTCATTGCACATAGGTGAATGCTATCGAAATTTCATTTGTACAATGTGTTAGCTAAATGTACAGAGCAACTTTTGTGAAAGTCTCAAAAACATAGCTTAAAAATTCTGATAGTGTTCGTCGATGGAATAAGCTGAAAATGCGTTATTCCCAAAATGAAGTAAAAAGGTGAGGGGCTGTGTTCATATATTCATTGATTAGTGCCAATATAGAATACACAATATCGCCACATACTACTTCATACCACATGCTACATCATATTTGGATACAATCCCTCATTTTGACCTGTACTTGCTATGTTTACACACTTAGAGTCTCAGGATAATTCCTCATGTATTTTTTCTAGATATTTAACAAAATATCTAAAATCACAAATGGCCGGTCACCTTTAGCCATATAGTGTATTTCACTGTATATCTAGTATTGAACAATATAGATAACTTGTACATTATATCAGCATTTTCTCAGCATGACAAATATGTATTTCATTGTATTTAGTATTGACCAATTTAAATAATGTGTACATCATATCATTTTTTTCTCAGCTTAACTTATATATATCTGTGTATATGTAACTTTGATCAATGTAGATAATGTAAACATAATATCAGCATTTTCTCTGCATGACAATTACATATACATTTTCTTTTCAGTGAGTTATAAAAAAAGGCACTTCCACTTTTTGAAGTTCGTGCCCAGTAGTAATTTCATCTTTTTCCCTCCGTTATTTTGACCTCCCTACCATTTTTCAATGGCGCGATATAGGTCATCACACAGAAGTGCGAAAATCCTCGAAATATGTAAAGCGAAACCTTCACCTCCATTTTGAAGTGGAATTCCACTTTATAATCACATTAATATGTGGAGCAAAATGAATGCTCTGACATTGAAAAAAGAGAAATTAGAATTCGCCGAGTGATGCCGAGTTCTTTGCTCCGAATGCAGTCCAATACCCTGCTGTAGAAACGCAAAATCTAAATTACATCAAAATTACGTGAAACCGCTGGTGAATCAAATAATGACCACAATTCTCATTCTCTATGTCATATACAGTATCTTTTTACTTTCGGCTTTGTAAATTTCAACATGGTTTTTTTGTGATAATTCGTAATCATTGTCGGTTTTCTTTTGCCCCAATAACTTTTACAGTTTAAAATAACTTGTTACTCTGGTACTCAATGTAGCATTTCTATAAAAAATTTCTGGTACTTTTATTTGTATTATTATTAAAAATATATTCAAGAATATTTTTAAATTTTCTGAAACGGTTCGATTCAAAAAAGTTGGAAAGAGGGTCAAGTAGTTATCTGCAGAATCGGAATTGCCAACGACATATCCGAGCAAAAGCTATTTGGCCCTACCCGGAAAAGTGTAAAACCAAAAGTTTAGCCCTTTCCCAATTTATTATTTACAATAATAATAATAATAATAACATACAATAAAAATTATGCTGCATACATATTTATAGGAAAATTTGTATTTCAAACTATTTGCCCGTGAAACAAAGGATATAGAATAATAACATTAATGATCAACAATTAACTCTCTTAACTTATCCTCTCTTAAAATAAAGACTCACGGAAAAAAATATCTAATGTAGAATAAAAATTAAAAAGATAATTTAAAACGTCATACATTTTAAAACTGTATAATAAAACAAAGATAGATTTTTTTAAAATATGTCTCTGATATTTTTAAGTACAACTGTATAATAAAACAAAAATAGATTTTCGGAAATATGTCTCTGTATCATTTTTAAGTAAATTTTCAAAGATTCCGTTAACAAATGTCCATTATCACTTATATTTTTATTTTAAAAAATCGTTTGTTCAACATGTCCTTAGAAAAATTATATCGAGACCTGACTGGAATTTGTTGAAAAAAAATGTAAGCCTAAAGCCAGACATACCTGCTAGAAAAATTCAACAGGATTAAACACAATTTAAATGTCAGATGCATATCTGTAGGTTAGACATTTAAATTTCTGAGTTCATGTTGTCAAACTAACATTGGATCTTTAATTTACTTATTCTTGGTCCACCCAGGTACATTGGAAATGTTCATATCCTGTCGGCTTAATCCAATCTTCTGGCATTCGTTATCGGGCAAGTCCGCCTGTTCAATTTTTTAACCCCTTCGGGACGAGCGTCTTTTACTGGATTTTTTATCTTTTGTCACTGGCTTTTCAAAGCAGAAATGTTTGGTTAATTGAACCGGGAAAATGCGCAGCGTTGCCAGATTGCCGAAAGCCATTTTCCCCAAAATTTCTGAAATTTTCCCCAAATGAGGGCTTTTTTCAGAAAAAATCCCCAACGCAATTTCTTCCCGAAAAATTTTTTCTAAATTTTCAATTTTCCGTTATAAAATTTTTTTAACAAATTTAAGCTCAATTTTTTCCCCAAATCAAGCATTTTTTAAAAAAAATTCCCCATTTACAATATATATATATATATATATATATATAATACCATTAAAAGTAGACAAGATTCACCAATGGATTTTATCAATAAAAGAATTAAATTGAATTATAGTAAACAATATTAACCATTTGAAATTAACCATTGAATTTAATAACTTATAGTACATTGAACATGGAAGGAAAAAAGAATGATATGAATACAAATGAAATTTGTAGAACCAAAGCAGAATCTTCAGGTCCCAAATACTTTGGAACTACAAATGGAGTGTGTGGTTTCATCTTCGTATTTGCCATGAAAAAGCAAAACAATACGAATTTGGGACTACCATCACACAAAAACCAAATTGTTAAACAATATATATATATATATATAATTTATATAAAATAAAATAAAATAAACAAATAAATAAATAAAATAAACTTAACAGAATTTGCATTTATATTCACAGCTAATCGATGAAAATAAGAGATATATTTTACAACAACAAGCTCTTTTACACTTGTTATTTAAATTGTTGCTAATCAATGATGTTGACCTATCATTGCATAAGCACACTTTTTTATGGCAAAAACATTTTCAAAGTTTAGACTATCTTTAATAAGTTAGAGTTTGAATGAATCTGAGGTGATGTTGGCATTATCTGTTTCCCTCCGACTTATACTATAAAACATTATCTTTAATTTTTGTCACCCCTACTGGAACATCCAACTAATGGAAAGCATCTATGATGTATCAATCGCTGTAATTTCGTCAATGATAAAGCAAATGTAACTGCTTTGAACATCTTTAATTAAATCATTGAAAAATCACAATAAATAAACATTTGAGACACTTCTTGAAAATTTAGTAATGCAAAGGCGTTTAAAACCGCAGAGTTTTCATTCAAGTTTCTCAAAAAACTAGGAGGGCTGCTACATTCATTAAGCAATTGTCAATTATATACGTAGCAATGTGATTGTGATTATAGTATGCAATTACAGCTCTTGCAATTGCAAATATCTCTACCGGCATTCCATGAAACACATATTAATCATCATTAAAGAATAACAAAAAAGTTATAAAAATGTTTTCATTCTTGTTGTATCTATACTATTAAATAAAATGTATTTATGTTCTTGTGTGTCTGTCCATGATAACAGAAAATCTACCGCATTTACTTATCTGAAAATTTAGGTAAAGGATCGTCCAAGGCAGATCGAGTTGAATCTATAGTATATGTAAACGGTGAGAACAACCAACGAGAATAATGATTTATATCTATGATTTCTGTATTTTATTTTCATTTTCCAAATCAAAATCGAATTGAAGACAGATCCAGTATTGGTAAATGTCTGAAAGTAGAAATTGAAATTTCGAAAACAATTCCCCACGTTTTCCCCAAAAATGTTCATTGTCCCCAAACATGTCCCCAAGAAATACTTGTCCCCAAAAAATTCCCCTAGAGCTTCAAAATTCCCCAAAATGGGGACAAAATCCCCATTCTGGCAACACTGAAAATGCGCGGATTAAATAAATGCAAAATTTACAATAGAAATTTACTGGTGTTCCCACCAGTAAATTTATATTAAAGATTCTGATTAACCCTTTGAGCATCTTATGCGACGCGTATACAGGTCGCTCGTCTCCATGAGCTTAATCGGCCCGGTTGAACCGTTTAATTTTTTTATATTATTGGCCAGGTCCATATTTTTTACCGTCCCGGCCCATTAAAACAGTTTTTATTATTCTGCCTTTTTACGAATATCAAGGTTATATCAAAATTAATTCAGTCATTTTTGGGGGGTTGTGTAGATAATACAGTATTCATTGGCCTAATACAGTACAGATGGGGGGTTGTGTTAGAAAAAGATGTGTTAGATTTTATCATTTTCTACTATGTGTATCAGTAAAAAAATATATTAAAAGTAATATTAATATATCGCATAGCTGCCAACATTTTCCGCTTTTTTGGCCCGGAAAAAATTTACAGAAAATTTTATCATTTTAACACGCCGTAATGACCGATTAAATAAGTCAAAAATTTCTATTAAATTTTTCCAGGACAAAAAATCGGAAGAGTTGGCAGTTATGGTATCGAAAAATCCATGCGTAATCTTGTGTAATACACATTTGAAAATCTTTTTTTTTTTTAAATTGGCCAAAAATATCAATTTTTAAAAAAAATGGTAAGAGTTTTGAAAAATTCATTTTTTTTAACTTTTTAAAATTATTAATTAATTATGCAGTTGACCTTTTTTTTTTCAAAATGTGCTTTTTATTGGACGTTTAAATACAGTGAGTTCATCGTTTGAAACATATAGTTATTTATTTAAATAAACAAATTTGTGAAAAGGTAAACGTGTCCTTAACCCTCACATCACCAAATTATTACAAAAGTAGAGAAAGAAAATTTTTCTAACTTTTGATACTTCTAAAATATCACTATAAACTATGTGCAAAAAGATTTTTTTTTTTTTTTTTTTTTTTTTTCGCGGTGTTGGTCTTTGAGTTTAAAATACGAACATTTTTGGGGGAATCTCTTATGTTTGTTTTGAATTAATTTAAAGCATGCACATATTAAGAGAAGATTAAAGAATAATAAAACATTTTTTACATCGCGAAAAAAATAAGCAACTCAAAATATAAAGCAGCTCACAAAAATTAGTTCATTTCTCTACTAAAACAATAAAGCAAAATTGTAAATAATGCTAGAAATTATCTAATACTGACTTTAATGGTATTACTAAACGAAAAAGAAAAAAAAATCCGTCTTTTTTTTTCTTTTAAATACTACAAATCGGTGTAGGAGCCTTCTGTGAGGCTCAGGGTGACGAAAGGGTTAAAAAGGTTTTGACAAACTTAATTGCAACAACACTTTTTATTTAAAAAGAACTTTAAAATTAGTTCCGTATTTGTAAAAAGTCGGTCAAATTTGGGTTACCTTGATAATCAGAATTCTCTGGAATTATTTTAAATCTTTCATCTAAACTTATTGAAATATGGATTTCCTAATGGCTTGCATTAATAATTAGTTCAGGAATATTATTTCAAACTAATATATTTTATCTAGAAACGATAAAATTCTTTTTTTTTTTTTTTTAACTTTTTTTTCTAGTAATTCCAGATTTTATGTCCACTTAAACTGAACTATTTCTCTAGCGTGTATTTTCCATATATTTTTTCAGAAGAATATTTTTATTCTTGCAATTTATTTGTATGCCTTTATTAATATGTTAGATGAAAGCATTCAACTAATAATAAAACAGACAATGATTATTATTATATATATGTATATATATATATATATATATATATAGAGAGAGAGAGAGAGAGAGAGAGAGAACCATTAGATAATACTACAAATCAACATCAATATGTGGAATAACTCGATAATGACAAACTATATCAAACAGAGGAGTTGGCAAAAATTGGAATAATATTATATATAATAAAAAAAAAATGAAACTCAGAGAGGGACATTTGACCTGCTGTAAAGAACACCTCTAAGTTAGTTTGAACGTATAATTAGTCTTTTAACTATCTTATTAATATTTGATATATGCTCATTTTGTATGAAGATTTCTATTTGAGCTCGTTCCGTGTTTTTAAATTGTTAACTAAATCCTCTTTGAAACAAGTAGTTGCGTGTATTTTAACCGAGATTGCCGGCTACTCTTAAGAATTGAAATCGAAACTTTCGAGATTACGGGATCCCTGATATTTTTTATCACCCAAATCCGAGGATTACTATATGCCAAATACGAATATTTTAGGTCTTGACTGACAATGAACAGAAATCAATCTAATCACACTAGATAAAGAAGTGAAAAAAAGGGGTTCTAAATTTACGAAAAATCTATCAATCGTTATAATTATTGTGGAAGAGCTGCATGAAGTTGTTTATCCGAGGATTGGTACACAACTTTTAGAATAAAATGTACAATTTCAAATGTTTTGGCAATAATCTAACCAGATAATAGCAAGTTATAAAATTAACCCTTTGCACTCCAGCGGTAACTCGCACTTACCACTTGTGTTATCAGCTGTCCCTCGGAAATCGGGGTGCCAAATGCTTTGGACACCACTAATGTCTTATAGTTTATTTCATTATCTTTTATCACAGATCATTCGGTCATTAGTTAAAACGAAGAAAATGAGTTTAATATACTGGTGCGCAGAGCATTTGGAGCACCCATTTACGCGGTACACTAGTGGGGTCAGTGAGAATCACCTCTCAGAGCGCAAAGGGTTAACAGCTTGTCTTCAAAAGAATAAGAAAAAAAAAATGCATACGAAAATGAAATAACAAACAATCAGAAGCCAAGTATCTGCATCTCAGAAGACAATGTTGAGGATTACATAGTTTAAATTATTTATTGAACTTTAAAAGAGATTGTCATAATATCGATTTAAGATCTGCTATTAACCTATTATTTTAAATTAGATTTAATTTTTTTAAAGCAAGTAACATTTCTTACTGAAAAGTATAACATTAGTATTAAAAGTGCTCTGAAAGAGAGATGTAAATAACAGAAAACGAAACTTATGATACACGATCATGCAGTGAAATACCATTTAAAGAAACACTAAGAGAAAATGAAGAATAATCAATCCATGTCAAAAAAGGCATTAATTCATCCGTTATGACACGGACTTTATTCAAACATTCGCACACATTCTTTCACATTCATCATATTAATGGGTTTTAATCCAGAAATTAACATAGGTTAAATTTTATTTAATTTATTTAAATATTTTTCTTAATAATTCAAAATTTCATTATTTTCATAGAAAATCAACTAACATTTTTTCTTTAAAATTTAACAACCTTTCTTAATCGTTGCCAAGAAAATCAAAACTTAAAATAATAATTAATTTTCAGTTATAAAAGAAAGTTCATAAAAGAATTAAGAATTTAAAAAAAATAAATAAAACATCGTCATATTGAAAAGATAAGACATTTTTTTTTTCAAGGATTTGTTAATAATACAAGGTGCCTGAAAATGAGTAAGTATAGAAAGAAGAACTAATATGACGCCATTTATGGAAAACAAAATGGTTACGCTTTTATCAATGCTCGACGATCTGCGCAGATAAACATAAATATTTACTTTTTAATTTTAAATTTTGAGGATTTTTAAAAAGTTTCAAAAGAAAATGGCAATAATATGCTTTAAAATTTTCCATATTGAAAATGACGTGATGATTAAAGAGAAATAGTTACTTTCGTTCTTAAAAACTGAAACATTAATTCGAAAAGAAGAAATAAATCTCTCACGACGACTTCTCTACCTTGCAGTGTAATTTTGAATGAAATAATCTATAGTTCAACAAATTTAAGATGGAAGTATATTCTGTCCTCACTGATATGCTAAAACCTGTGCTAAAATAAACAAGATGCTGGCTAATGAAATACATCTGAAATAAATGTAAATAAATGTCATGCTTGTGTTACTCAACACTGTATGTAAATGTCCACAACCATTTAACTTACGAACATAAAAATCAAACTGTGTTGTAAAGCGTTCTTAATCCAATGAGAAAAAGAAGCAGTATAAATATCATATATTTTTTTTTTCTCCCACGTTTCTTCCAAAACACGCTTTTTTTTTTTAAACCTTCCATTGTCAGTGCTTTAAGATACCTTTTCTTCTTTAGAACCTTTTAGATTACATTTTCAGCCATTTTGCTGCAGACGATTTTACTCCGTTTGATTCTTAATGCTCCAGTAAAAACAATATGACCGTTCTCAATCTCTGAGCGAAGAACAATTGCTGGTTCTTTGTTTGCATTTCGAACAAGCTTGTTTTTCTTGTTCTTCGGAAGTTAATGGGTGAACCAAGAGATTTTCTGCTTTCTTTGTTCGTTTTTTGGAAGTTTTAACATTGTAGCTTGATGGGCATTACATGTGTTGTATGTTGTTCTGAAATCCTCTCATCACTTTCTTTTGCTGTTAGTGTTTTATTTATTCATTTACAAATTATTATTCATTTTTAATTTAAAAAGATAGTTTTTAATTATATTTGTTTGTTTAAGGGGACTTGTTATCCTTCACTTATGAAAATATCAATTTTCCCATTTTTCGCTTAAAATGTTTTTAGACACCACTAGTATGCAGTGGCGCCAACTTTTGGAAAATATTGGGTGGGCGCAACTATTTTAAGGTAAACTTGCTCGGCATTTTATGGGAAAATATAATATTTCAACTTATGTTACTTTTTTTTCAGTAGAACGTAAAATTTCAATTTTACTAATTTATATTTTCATAGGAGAATTTATGAAATTTTCATTTTATGCAATCTAATATTTAGTATTATATATGAATATGGCTCCAATAAAACGCAAATGATTAGAAAAATAATAAAATGGGCATTTAATGCAAATATACACAGAAGTTTTTGCATCATTTCTATTTACTTAACTACACCATGAGATATTCTGTTTAACTGTTGATTATAGAAAAATGAATCGAATTACAAAAAATACATAAATCGAGTGCGAAATTTAAGATATGTAATTTGTTTAACAAAGTCCCATTTACACATGAAAATACAAAATTTAATTTTTATACAGCGTCCCTTTTTCCATATTAAGAAAATCTAGTCGGATGTGCCAATTGCAAAACTTTCTTGTGTCTGATACATGTTACACGAAATTCTCTATCACTATGCCAGAATTAAATCATGCCTATTGTAAGGATTCCATAATTAGAGGTTCATTGAATTATGTTCATTTTAGATATAAGCATCGAATTTTTCAAACAAATTATTGAATTTCGGCATCTATCCTCTTAGATGTCTGTAAAAAAATATTCCCAACCCAAAGAACATAAAAGTAACGATAAAATATGTGAAATTTTCTCTTTTAAAAGAAAATTAATTGTGCGTTCTTTTTAAATAAAGAGGATTTTTTTTTTTTTTTTTTTTTTTTTTTGAAAGATTGATAAATAAATAACGAAAGAGAATGAAAATCGAGTGAGCTGGAAAAGAAAATTATTGAGTGGGCTCAGGCCCCATTGGTCCATACAAGTTGGCGCCACTCCTAGTATGTACATGTATTCTGGTGAAATTAAATAAAAATCCGGTGTTTATAAATATTTAAAAAGAGATTTTTACTACTCCAGTTGCCGTTTAAAGTTATTAAAAGTTAGAAATCGTTAATTCAATTTTTTTTCACGTTGTAATTTTTTTTTAATATAAAAGTTCAAAATAGTAAAATTTCAACAAAATTTCTCGATTTTTTTTTAAATTGATGCTTATTAAAATGTTTTTCTTTAATAATAAGGTTTTGATTTCACATAATACTCGCAACTCTTTTCATCAGGGGGCTCAAAATCAATTTTGAAACACTTGTTAATTTTCTCTCCACTTTACACATTGTCTAACATCCTGAAATCCGCAGTTTTATCATGTTTGATTATGTGTATATTTCTAAGTATGTAAAATTTCTAAAACATTTTTTTTAAAACTAACTTTTAAGAACTCGTTTAATAGTAAACGTGATTGCATGCCGTTCTGCCATTATTGTTCGAAATCTTTTGATTAAAAATATGCAACTATTCAGAGAGGAGAGGGAACACTCTTTTGGTGCAGCCACTTTATATTTTATTTATATTTTATATTTTTGATACCTTCCGTAATCGGGAAAGTAATAGTAAATTAAACATTTTATTTTTATTTTACTTTATTTATTTATTTATTTTTACTTTTATTTTATTTTACTTTATTTATTTATTTATTTTTACTTTTATTTTATTTTACTTTATTTATTTATTTATTTTTACTTTTATTTGATTTATTTTTATTTTACTATATTTGTTTATTTATTTATTTATTTTGTAACTCTTTATGAAATAGATTTGCGAGGCAACTGGTAAAGTAAATGAGAAAAACAATCACTTATGACAGAAAAATATCAAATTGAAAAATTTAAATATTTCACATTTTTCGAACAGATGTGCAAAAAGAAAAAAAAAACATAGATAATTCAAAATGTCTGACCTATGTATTCATAAAATTTCAAATTAATCTGATAAATTTAAGATTCCAATCGGGAAGTAATAAAAAACTATACAACAAATTCCGGATACTTCACCAGCATACCTGACAAATATTTTTCGCTTCTACAATAGACCTTCATTTGTCCTTTCCACAATAAATAGTTTAAAAAAAAAAAAAAAAACGTTAAGCGAAAATACACTTTTTGCTCTATTTTTAAGATATGTCATGCCATTGTTTTTCTTCCAAAATCATTCACTTTTTTGGAAGTTATTTGAATAATTAGTGCTTACAGCGTACTTGTAAAAACAGAAAAGAAAAAAGTTTCAAATTGTAACTAAAGTTTTTTTTTTCTTTTTTCAAAAATTTTACTTTTTTATACCTTACAATAAGAATTGCATTTTTGTTTGTTTAAATTATTTTCCTTTGTAAAGCTTTAATACAGTAGAATATCTTTATAACGCATATCTTTTATTGAATACCTCTGTAATTTTAATTTTTTATAGTTTGGCGATTTTTTTTCAATTTGCAATTAATAAAATTGAAATTTGAGTGCAGTACAATACTTTTTTATTATAAATCAATCAAACTTATTGTAGATTAAAAATACGACTTTAATGAAAATTACATCTTTTGAATGTTTCTATATCATTTTTTATTTCTCGAAAAAAAAAATTTGAATTTAATCAAAATTGTAACTTTGTCATTGATTTTCTTTTATTTAAATCTTTTCTTTTTCTCTCTCACTCAGTCTTCCAATGCTGAAGGGCAAATGGAACATTCGAAAGTAAAATGAAGCATTTTTTGCGAAATATTCAACATCATGTATTTTACTTAAAAATAGAAAGGAAAATTTTTTTCACAGTAAATATACACATTATAGCCCATATGTAAAAAAAAAAAAAAATAATTTCATGCATAAGTTAGTTTTCAAGGACTAATTAACTTTCTACATATTTTTTGAAGAATATGTCTGTTCGATATACTTTTCTAAAAAAAAACCTGTTGAATAGACCACCTTAAAATTTGTTGTGGTATCAGAAAACATACTATTTGAGAATAATAAGAAGTTAATTTTCATTTTAGTTTAAAAGGAATAAAATAAAAAATATTTTATTAAAACACTTTGAATATTTTAAAACTTTTAAGTACATATTTTTCATTATCTTAAAAAAAAACTTTTCGCTCGAACCTATAATGTTAGATATTTTTAAAGAAACAAGTTAATTACATAGTTTTGAAAAGTTTCAACTGTTTACTTGAAATAAAATTTTAGAAAAGGGCACCAAAGCATTAAAAAAACACATTTCGAAAAAAAAAAAAAAAAAAACCTAATGTATACTCACCTACAGTGCTTAAAATATATTATTTAGAAATCTTCCAGCACCATAATCTTTTAGTTCTATTTTTTAAGCCGACAATTTAAAGCTCAAAAATTTGAACCATTTTCTGCCCTTAATAGAAAAGTTATGATACTGTAAAATCAATGAGACTAATAGAGTTTAATGGACTAGGCTTCTTTTAACCGCTTTGCGAAGGGAGTTATTTACGAAATTTTTAAGGTTTTGTCACCGGTTTTTAAAAACAGAAATGTGTGCCTTATTAAATCGAGAAAAAGTATAAAATTTTACTGGTGACGATAAACAAGGATTTTTAAGCCTTTTTGCGGCACGTATACATGTCGCTCATCCAAAAGGGGTTATTAAATGTACTTTTTATTCTAAAGAAGTTTATCAGAATGTCATTGTTTCTAATCATGTTTAAATGCGACACTTTAAAACTTTCAGAAGTTTCTAGAAATTTCTGATGCTCATAAATTATATATGGCATTAAAAATGAAATTGTGGATGAAATGAAATTGTGGAATGAATATGATTATTATGAGGCTTTAATGTATCTGCAAGGCATTATTTATAGTTTAAGTTGACACAGTACCTTGAAATTGATCAAAATATCGATTTCTTTTTTCGATTATTAAATGAAATCTACTTTAATTGTGAGTATTTTGACACCTCATTTTTACCTATACGACTATTATATCGCGAGATAGTGTAAATTGTGTAAATAGATCCAGCGCAATATGCAAATGAAAATTTTAAACTGATTTTTCTCCATATTCATATTTTCATAATTTGCTTGGACGATAATCATTAAGGCTTTTTTACTATTTAGATAAAGATTTGAATTTTTTTCACTTGTTTCCCATGGGGAATTTAATATTTTGTGCATGTATTTAACACTCAACTTTATAGTTATTTTTTTTAAAATATTTAAATTGAGAGTTTGTTGAATTTCCTTCATTTTTTGATGTACACAAGAGAAAAAAAAATTCAGATTAAATGTATAATCCCAAGCATCTAAAAATCCGTACGCAGTTTTATGTAGTATATTCTAATGAATGTGGAAAAATATTGGAGCCAAAATATTCATATTTATAAAAATAGAAGGGATTTTTAAAAAGCTTTTTTATATTAAATTTTAGAAAAATAGGCTACTTTACAACAAAGCATTTTATCTTATTTTTAGTATTAAGTATTATGCCACCGCATATTATTCAAAATTGAAGAGATAATTTCAAAGGTACTGTGTCCTCTTAAAGCATTAAGAAACACATTTGTGATCGCCAGGGCCGAAAGGGTTTAAATGCTTGCGTCAATGAGGTCTGCAAAGTATATAAACATCAGAAGTAGTAACAGAATTACTAAATCTATCTTCTTCGGATAGTCCTCACACAACTGGAGTCTTTCACAGCTTGAGAGCGCGATTAGATCTTCATTGTCTGTTTAATTTTCAACACACAATGATTCCATGTTGCCTTTTGTTAGGCGAAGGTCATTGAATCCTCGCACTTGATGGATCGCCAAGATGCAAAGTTGGCGAATGCCAATTAACATTTAGTGAAAGAAAAAAAATACTTCGTCATAGTTGGTTGCAGACGATTTCTTTTAATTACTGACTTTGTTTTGATACTCGGCTGAAAGAAGAATCCTGATTTATTCCACAGACATTGATAGATATACATAACAAAAGCAACAAGTTTCTGCGTTAGTGGGGGGTGCGTAAACTGTAATTTTTAATTATGGCTTCAAGGCTTGATTTTACTCGATTACTACATGGGGTAATTTTGTTTTGAATGCTTTAGGACGAATTATTAATTAGTTTCAATAAATCGAAAGAAATCTCAATAATTTCTATTCTAATTTAAAGTTTAATTCTTTTTCATTATGAATAGAAGTTTTAATCGTGGTGTGATAATTGCAGGCCTCGGAGTGAGTCGCTAAACTCGCTTTTCTCGCAATTTTTTTGCATTTGTCTCTTTTAGTCTATATTTTTCAGTTTTAGTCTCTTTTTTCACTTATTTTAATAAATATTTCTTACCCATCGATCGGTCGCAGGAAAAAGATCGTAACTTTCGTCATTTGATCGCCAGGAAAATATCGCGAAATTCAACAGTTTGTCGAGAGGAAATGTCGGAAAACTTGTCAATGTGTCGCAGGAAAATCTCGAAATTTGTTAGCTGTTCGCGAATAAAAATCGCAAAATTTTTCAGTCGGAAACCGGCGGAAAAGTTATGGATTAAGTCAATCTGTCGTAGGATGAAGCCACGAAATTCCGTGGAAACTATCGTGAAACTTAGTCACGGAAAAAAATCCGCGAAATTTGTCTCTCATTTACAGGGGAAAAAATTCTAAATTTCGTCACTGTATCGTGGGAAAAAAGTTACGAAATTAGCAAATAATTCGCGGGCAAGAATCGCAAAATTGTTCTGTCAGACAATGAAAAGAAAGTGAATTTGGTCAATCTGTGACAAAACAAGAACGCGAAATTCGATAATCATTCGGCAGAAGGGGGGGGGGAGGTAAAAATCATAACCTTCGTCATTCGGTCGTGGGAAAAATATGATGATTTCGTCATTTTCGCGAGAAAAATAACGCGTATAATCGGTCAATCCGTGACAGAAACATAACGCAAAATTTGTCAGTCGATCTTGTATAAAACAATTGAAAAATTCGTCAGTGGATTGCTGGAAAAAATCTCAAAATTGTTCGTTCGGTCGTTATATATATAGGGGAACACTTTTTCGACAAACGACAGATTTCCGCATTTTTTAATTTTTAAGAATTCGCGATTTTCGTCAAATGATCACGGGCAAAACTGTGATTTTAATCAATTGATCACGGGGAAAAAGATGATTTTCACTAAACAATCGCGAAATTAAGCCAAGATTTTCACTAGGTGATCCCGAAATAAAACTGCAATTTTTGCCAGCTGATGCCGAAATAAAATCGCGATTTTCGCCAAACGATTGCGAAAAAACCAAGAAATTTTCGTGAAATGATCCAGAAATAAAACCGCGCTTTTCATCAAATGATCGTAAATCAAAAAGCGATATTCTTCAAATGATCGTGAAGTAAAACAGCGATTTCCTTCGAACGATGGCGAAATAAAACTGCAATTTTCATCAAGCGATCCTGAAATGAAATTCCAATTTTCGCGAAACAAAACCGTGATTTTCGCCAAACGATCGTGAAATAAAACCAAGATACGCACCAAATGATCGCAAAATAAAGCCTATATTTTCCAGGAGTGATTCTCGTCCAAAATTTTCGAAAATTTAAGGCATCCTCTTCCGAAAATTTGAAATTGGGTTACCAGTTCCACATAGTTGCCAGCTTATATGGTTTTGCGCTCGGAAAAAACAATCGCAAAAAAATGCAAATTTCGTGAAAGGATCGCCGGAAAAGCACCCATTTCGTCAATATTTCGTGGAAAAACGACGATTTCGTTAATGTTTTTGTCAACGACCTTTGTCAAAAAATCGCTGAAGAACGCGAATTTCCTGTGCGGGTCTCGGAAAAAACAGCAATTTCACCAAATATCGCAGTTAAAACGTCGATTTCGTCTAAAGATTGCGGATATAATGCCGATTTCGATAAAAGATCGCTTAAAAATATTTTGCCAAAAGATTATTGAAAAAAAAAAACGCCGATTTCATCGAAAGATCAAGGGGAAAAACGTCGATTTCGCCAAAAGATCGCAGGGATAAAATGCCCTTTTTTGAGAAAATATCGTCGAAAAAACGCCGATTTAATAAAAAAAACACGGCAAAACGCCGATTTTCTCAAAAGATCGCAAGAAATCACTGATTTTGCTAAAATATCGCAGATAAATCGCTTATTTCGTCTGAAGATCGCGGGAAAACGCCAATTTCATATAAAAATCGCGAATAACCTCCCCCCTCGTGGGGGATTACTCGCGCAACCCCCCCCCCCATCCTTGTCGCCGCGCATTTCCGAAAAAAAATTTCTCCCAGAATCGCCCCTTATTTTCGCCAAATCATACCGAAATAAAACTGCAATCTTCGTCAATTGATCGCGAAATAAACCTCGATTTTTGTCAAATGATCCCAAAAAAACTGCGATTTTCACCAAACGATTCTGAAATAAAACAGCGAATTTTGTCAAACGATCGCAAAACAACCTGCAAAATTTGCTATTAGTTAATAGAATAAAATAGTAAAGTTCACCAATCCATTACAGAAAAAATTATGCATTTCGTCTATCAGTGACTCAAAAGAAGAAATCCTTTTATTAATTCGCGGAAAGTAAATCGTGAATCTCGTCAATTGGTCTTAGAAAAAACTTAAGAAAAACATGAAATTTCGCTATTCAGGTGTGTGAAAAAATACCGCAAATTTCGTCGTAAAAGGGCAGCAATTAATCGCAAAATAAATTCTCGAGTTATGTCAAACAATCATGAAAAAAATCACGAATTTCGCAAACGATCTTTGAAAAAAATTCCATATTTCGGCAAGCGATCACAGAAAAAAATCGCGAATTTTGATTAGATATCGCAGAAAAATCGTAAATTTTGACAAAGGATCGCGAAGAAAAAAATCTAATTTTGGCTAGTAAAAGCGAAAAAAAGTGCAAATTTCAGCAAACGATCGACAAAAAAATCGCAACTTTCGGTAAATGATCGCAGAAGAAAACCGCGATTTCCGCCAAACGATCACAAAAACCAGAAAATTTCGTCAAGCGATCCTGAAATAAAATCACAATTTTCTTCAATCGATCATAAAAAAAACCTGCAAAATGTTTCTACTAGCTCATAGAATAAAACAGTAAAGTTTATCAATCGATTGCAGAAAAAATTATAACTTTTATCAGTCGATGACTTTAAAAAAAAAAAATCTCTCATTCACGAAAATTAAATAGTGTAGATTTTCAATTGGTAGCAGAAAAAACATAAAATTTCGTCAATCAGCTATGTGAAAAAAAAAAATCGCAAACTTCGTCGTACAAGGGCAGCAATTAATCGCGAGTTCCGTGACACGATTGCGAAATAAATTCCCGAGGTATGTCAAACGATTTCGGGAAAAATCGCAAATATCAATAAACGATCTCGGAAAAAAATTTCAACTTCGGATCAACGGCAAACGATCTCGGAAAAATTGCGTATTTCTCTAAACGATCACAGAAAAATAGCGAATTTAGACTAACGATCGCAGAAAAAAATCACAAAATTTGACAAACGATCGTAGAAAAAAAAAATCATGGATTTCAGCAAGTTACCGTTCGTGAAATTTGCGATTTTTCCTGCGATGACCATTTTTTGGGCCATTGTTTGCAGAAATTCGCAATTTTTCTGCGTTTATTTGACAAAATTCGTGATTTTTTTTTCGCGATCATTTGCCTAAACTCGGCGGTTTTTTCGGCGATCATTTGTCGAAATTCGAAATTTTTCCGCGTTTCTTTGTTGAAATTCGTTTTTTCCGAGATCCCAGAAAAGAAATCGCAAATTTTGAATAACGATCATTTGCCGAAATTCATGGTTTTTTTTCTCTGCAATTGTCGATCTACAATGGCGATTTTTCCCCGCGATCGCAGAAAAAAATCGCGAATCTTGACCAACTATTGTATCGAAAAAATCAAGAATTTCGGCAAATGATCGTTAGTCAAAATTCGCGATTTTTTTGCGATCACGGATAAAAGCGAATTTTGGCAAATAAACGCGAAAGAATTTCAAATTTCAGCAAACGATCGTCGAAAAATCACGAATTTCGGCAAATGATCGCGAAAAAGTATCACAAATTTTGTCAAATAAACTCAGAAAAATAGTAAATTTCTGCAAACAATGGCCCAAAAAATTGCGAATTTTGGCAAAAATTCGCCGAAAAAAAATCGCAAATTTCACTGAGAAAAATTTCAAAGGTCGCAGAAGTAAAATCCTGTACTTCAGTAAGCAATAACCAAAAAAAAAAAAATTATATTAAATTGCAGCAATTGGTAGCGGGGAAAAAATCACTAATTTCGTCAAAAAGGATGTGGAAGAAAAAGTAGTATGCCAATTAAATGTGACCTGAAATATTGAAAAAAGTTTGTGTTGAAATATCTTTTGGCACCAGTACATCGCCTGATTTCACTTTTTCAGAAAGTCCATTTGATGAATTTCGCGACATTTTCCCGAGATAATTTGACAAACTTCGCCATTTTATACTGCAGCCGATTGTCGCACAACATTCTAATGTAACCCATTGACAGTATCCTTTATTTATTTTTTTTTATGGCTTTATTCAACAAAATTCGCTAATTTTTCTAGCGACCAGTTGATAAATTTCACTGTTTATTTCCATGATCCTTCGACAAAATTAGGGATTATTTGTTTGATCGCTCTTTGGATTTTGCAATTATTTAATGAATTTTGCTATTCATCCCTCTCTCCGAGACCCATTTGATGAATTTTACAATAATTAACAAGACTCATTTGACTAATATCGCGATTTTTTTTTCCAAGGCCATTTGGTGAATTTCGTAATTTTTATCCCAAGGCCATTTGATGAATTTCGAGAATTTTTTACCTCGGGATCACATGACAAACTTTGTGACTTGTTTTTGAGGCAATTTAATGAATTTCGCTATATTCCCCAGAAAAATATTTGATGAATTTCATGGTTTTGTTCCCGTGATCATTTGGTGAATTTTGCGATTTTTTTACATGATGAACTGTCACAATTTGGGGGTATTTTTCTGCAACCAATTAAAGAAATTCACAATTCCTTCAAAACCAACTGAAATGCATTGAAAATGCATTCTGCGGATGGTGTTAAATCTTACAGTACTTGTCTAAATATCTAAAACATTTAAGTGAAGAGAAAAAAATGTTTTTTATTTGGTCTCCTTTTAGTCTCTTTTTTTACATTTTGATCTCTTTTTGTGTCTTTTTCTTGCGATTTAATCTATTTTCTCTCTTTTTCAAGAGTGATTCAGAAGTCCTAGGCCTGTAATTGGGTATGTCTGTCTTTTTAATCCCTTCCCTACAAATGAGGCAATAATGACGTGTTCCACTGATGAAAAACGCTGTTAAGTGCGAAGAAATGCTTTGTGCCCAAGGATTTTTAAATCTAACGCATGAAAAAAGTTAAAATAATACAGGATTTTAAGTGAAATAGATTTATTTTGCGAATTATATGCTCTTTATATGGAAAAAATTTAAACGGAAGTCCAATAACGATGCTCTAAGAAGAGATTTTGGGCACAGCAGAAATATCTCAATCGTTGGTTATGGTAAACTCTGAAGAGGTCAATGCAAAGCAAATATTTTTCTTAAAATAAAAAACCTCTAAAACTTAACTGAAAAATAAACGGTGTAAGTAAACAGCGAAAGTCTCATTTGCAAAGCTTTCTCGGATAATGGTGTCTGGGTGTGGTAAACAATATAGGTGGAACTGTGCGGAACAAATCATTTGATGGTAGTTCTCGAATTTTCATACAGGCTATGTTATTAGTGCTTATATATATATATATAGATACTTAAAACGATAAATTAATTGTAAAACGATACATAAACCATTGAATTTAGTAAAAAATTACCACATTGAAACATGGAAAAAATAAATTAAAATGAATATAATCGAAATTTCTAGAACCAAAGTACAGTCACAGCAAAAAAAATCTTGACATTTGCGATTTCAGGCGTTTTGTTAAATATCTAGAAATTTACATAAGGAATGACTCTGAAACTCCAGATGTATAAACAAAATAGTATAGGCCATATGTTTACGAAAAGATTTTTTTTTCCGAAGTCTAATAGGGGACCGTAAACAAATTGAAAAAGAACGAATATCTTTTGAATAACCCTGTCAAAACTAATGTAGCAAAAGCGTTTAAACTCCAGATTATGATTAGGTGGCTTATGTTAATAAACTGTGTTCATTTTTAGGAGGATAAAATATACATACGTAGAGAAATTAAGGTTTTTAAAAGAACGGTCCCAAATTTTGCCAAGTTTTTTGCTTATAATTTGCAGAGTTCTTAATAAAAAACAATGTTCTATTTCTGAAAATGTGAGAAACAACATTGTACATAATACCCTGTAATCAAAGTTTAAAAATATTAATAATTGTATGAAAAATGAGCAGGTTTACTAAATAAATTTTCACTGCGCATGTGTCAACTCTATAAAAAATTCATTTGCATTTTGTGTTAGCTAAATGTATTGAGCAACTTTTGTTGAAGTTTTAAAATCATAGCTTGAAAATTCTGAAGATTATCGTCAAAAGAATAAGATCAAAATCCGATATTCCCAAAATGAAACAAAAAAATGAGGGGCTGTATCCATATTCCATTGATTAGTGGCTACACAATACTGCACGTACTACTAATATATGGATACAGCTCCTCATCCTTTTTGCAAATTTCTGTTATTTACAATTAAATTTTGATTCATATTAAGAAATGAGACTATGATAATGTTTAAATACTGTTGATAGATTAGTATAATATTTAAAAAAACTGAAATATAATAATTATAAATGTTAATTGTAAAACAATTTTTGGAGAAATCCTTTGAGGATGCTGGTCACTCAGCGGCCGAATTCCCCTCGGTAATGTTAAGTCGATGGACGTTTGATGCATTCTTATATTCAAACTATCTCCACAGGAAATTAATATTTTTAAGTTCTTTTTTCAGTGTCTCTTCTTAAAAAAAGTCTTTTTTTTTTCAAAATATTTCTAAAATTAGTTTAATAATTCCTTTCTTAATTTAATATTTTATGTTTTAAAAACTGACAAAATGAGGGGGGGGGGGTAAAATTTTAACACTTCATCTAAAATTAAGCGTAGATTTAGCGATATTTTAAAAACTAAGAAAAAGAGAGCATAAGGAAAAGAACACTGAAAAAAGAAGTTAAAAATATCATTTTTCTGAGGAGATATTTTGAGTATAGAAATGCACCAAACGTCCGTAAGACTTAACATTAAGGAGGGGGATTCGGAAATTAGTTGACCAGCAGGCTTAACGCACAGTAAAATCATTTATGTTTTCATTTTTGTACATTTCGTACATTCCTGCTGCAAGCCATTTTTATCACTTTCAGCAAAGTTGAAAAGGGTTTATGCATTCGGCTCAAGTTGAGTTATTTTTTGGCTAATGTTTTAAGAAAACTTATTTTCTTCTTAAAAAAAATTGTTTTATTTCTTAGAAAGTTATGGTATCAAAATTACTATCGAAAGATTTTATTTATTTATTTATTTATTTATTTTTTACATTGTTCGATAGTCTAATAATGTTTGTTTTAACAGAATTTGAATAAATAATTTATTATGTTTGACTTTCATAAAAAAAATGGATAGTTTTAATATATTTTTCCTTACTGCATAATTGTGAACCTCAAGATAATCAATGAATATTATTTAATCATAAAAAAGATTCCAAACAGACCATATTTTCAACTGGATCACTATATCTACATTCAAATCTGCATGATGAATCTGTGAAACTATATCGATGTTTGAATACCGTATCTAACCTACATATCTATGTTTAAATCTCTCTCTGTCTACTTATCGATTACATCTAAATGAAGGCTTTTGTTAGAGAATGTGTTATAATAATAGCGCATAACTATAACATGAATATATTGGTTTTGACTTTTCTTTTGTTTGAAACATAGTATACTATGTTTCCCAAATAGTTCCATGCAAATTTTATCCGAATCTGATGGTCACTTGCATATACTATATGGTACTAACGACCTGCTACAACTTTTACATATGGAAAAATATGTATCCACCATAGTCGCAAAATTCGAATAGATTGTGAGATTGAATGCACGTTATTTCTCTTTGACTTACTATAACAGCGTTTAGAAATAATAATTCATTGAATCTATTAGAATGAAAGTTAAAAAAAATTTTCGCGGTTTTACAACGTTTTTTATGCTTAGGGAAACTATTCGAATACTGTTATTTTCAATCACAAAATTGTTTAAAGTTAAACAATTATATAGAGGTTAATGACCAAGATACACGAATTATTAATTATAAATTTAAGTTAAAATGCTAAACATACAAAGATAAAAAATTATGAAATTTTGTTTTTTTAAGGGGGCAGGTTTTTTTATAAGTACTTTTTATACTATAACAAGGTAGAATCCGTATACATATTTTTCTCTATACTCAAATTTTGACAAAAGTAAACATTTAAGAAGGAGCTTTTTCACTGATTTATAATAAATTTACAAAATTAGCTACAGTACAAAATGCATCTTACAATGGTCAGTCTAATTCTCAAACAAAATATTATTTTTAAGCTAAAATTAAGAAAAAAATACTAATTGTATAAAACTCAGTTGTCAAAATTGCTAAAATTAAACTTTAATCGCATATGTAAAAATATAATAATGAAGTAATATATAATAAATATCAATTGTTAAGATAAAGTTATCAATTGAAGCTCTTATGTTTGATGGAAAACACATACAAAAAGAAAAAAAAAACTTAAATTGACATTTTTTTTACGTGAAATCTAAACCCGTCATAATTTTAATCTTTTCAAAATTTACATTCATTTGCACATTTCAATTTTTATCAATCTTAAGAGAAAATGGCATATTTCTGTTACCACAATTGCAAAATTCGTACTAAAAACTATAAAAAAAATAATGTGTCAAGAATAAACTGAGATACAGCTTTCAAATAAATTGCATTTAAAAGTACATATTTTTCTCTATACGCTGGTGTAAAAATTGAAAATGTAGATGTTTAGAAGTATAAAATTTGAAGCATCGAAAACTGCAAAATCGAATTGCATGTGAAAGTGTTTCCATTCGGAAAATGACGTATGCGTTACGCACAGATATGTTTGGCCTTTATAATACAGATAATCCTGTTTTCAAAAACTTTTTCACAGTAAAAATTTTTGAAGAAAGTCTTTTTAAAATTTTCCAATAAAGTTGAAAATGTTTATGAATTCGGTCTATCTCTCCGTATTTCCACGATCTACTCCCGTAGATATAGTCGGATTTTCATGCAATTGATACATGTTAATGAAGTTTACCATAGTATGTTCATTATTCAGAACGAATAGTGTAGAATTAATTAGAATTCATTCAGAGGGGTACTCAAAAGAATTCCGTTATATTATGGTCAATGGAGAAAAATCGTTTGTAGGGTATTTTAATGAAATTAAGCTATTTCAAACGTATTAAAATTGATATAAATCACTGAATTTTACTATAAGATGAAGGTGGTTACTATGGAATAGTGCGTTTATAACATTTACAGGGACACACAAAAAACTCTGTTACAGTATTATCTTTGAATAACATCTGCTATAAGCACGTTTTCAATTTCGGTATGCGCTTTTGAATTTAACTAATTTTTTGATTGTTCTTCTTATGTATAAATTCTATACCTCGTACACAGGAATGTACAAAGAAATTCACTTACCATTCTCGCTGCTAGCGGAATCTGCTAGAAGGAAAATTTTAACTGCGGTATGTTGGTATGTATTTCCTAACTGAACTGATATTTTGACAGGAATCTATTTTATAGATACAAACCATATATACTATGCAGGGATGCTCAATAAGTACATTTTTGACAATTTCTTGAGATTTTATTTACTTTTATTTAACTGTTTTGCATTGCAAAAACATTGAAGAAGATAAAATAAATATATAGTATTTAATAATTTTTTATTACTAATGAACTCTATAAATGGTATCTTAACGGACAGTAAAATTATTTATGCTTTCATTTTTGTACATTTTGTATATTTCTGTTGTAAGTCATTTTTATATAAGATGTAGCTCGCTAAAAAAGCGCTATAAGAAACAAATTGCTAGTTTGTTTAATTTTGCTATCTGTTAGGCTCTATTCACACTATTTTCTCTCTTTTTTTAACATTATTTATATATGTTTAAAAATTATAAAGATGTGCATCCTATGGAATACATCAGGTCTGGAGGGGATAAGAATTTAGAGGCTACTTCATTCAAATTAAAAGATCCGTTTGCTAATACTAATCCAACGGAAGAAATTTATAAAGATATCTCTGTTGCATTTTAATATCTTTAATTATTATTTTCATTATTATTATTACTATTATTTTATTTATTTATTTATTTATTTTTATTTTTTTATTTTTTGCTTTGGATAGTAGAGACCATTCTGAATGCTACCCGCTTTTTTACTTTTTTGATTTTGTTTACAGATATTTTTATGAGGACGCTTTAATTTTCAGAACCGGTTCGGAAAGCGAAAGCACCCTCATAAAAATATTTGCAACCAAAATCGAAAAAGTAAGAAACGGCCTGCATTCAGATCAATCTCAACTATCCAATGCAAAAAAAAAAAAAATAAAATAAAAATAAATAAATAAATAAAAAAAAATAAACAAAAAAAAACTAATTGTAATTTAAGAAATTACCCCAACCATTTGAAAAATGTTTCACTCGATACATTCATCTATCATTTTAAGCTAAATACCAGTTGTTTTATTGTGTATTATCCGTGCCACTGCTATAAATGACTTTATACATGCTGCAATTTGAAGGTACGGTTCGTTTAAGTTATATCACTCTATTGTCGCCAAGCATAAAAGTTGGCGACGAAAGAAACATTTCAAACTATTTAACATTGTTGGTGCAAAAGTAATCATTATTAAAATACAGCTTTGGCATATACTGTTATACTTGTAAGACTTTGGCATATATTGTTTGATTTTACAGAGCAGAATTTTGGTGATGGAGGTTTTAAACCAAAATCGATCGCAGCACATGCATCTGTGAATGGGTCCATCAGACATCGAATCAAAAAAGTTTTTTCCCAGTTTTTCCCAAGCCGATTGCTTTTTAGTTTTCTTTTTAGGTGGTGGAAAATCAAGAGTAATAGCTATAACATTTTCCGGCTTGTTAGAATCACTATTGGCACTCAAATTTTCCTGGTTAGAACCGACCGATAGTAAAACGCCATGGCTAGTGGATTGGTCGCCCTGGCGACATGATGTTTTACAATTAATCGGTTCGGCATTAAATTGCTTCCTTTTTCGTGATCGCCTTTCAACACGTAATTGGTTTTCAGCGGCTCAATAATCTTTTGATTTTATCATTTTCTGCATTGAAAGACGTTTTTGCGCCAAACCAAATACAGTATTACTCAGTTATCCCGTCGACCAATTTCGCCAAATGATACGAATCGCCAAACTAATAAGCAACTTATACATGTTGACTGTGTTTAATATCATTGAATGCGATATTCACGTTCATTCATTTCTTTGGCTTCGGCTTTTTCCGTATCTGTTAATTTCCGTCTACCCATTTTTAAATTTGTTAGTTTTCTCCTTTATTACAATGATTTTAACCATTTTAATTTACTATTCAAATAAAAATTCTTCTAAAAGTAAAGAATTTAATTTAAATTCAAATAAAAACTCTTCTAAAAGTAAAGAAATTAATTTAAATTCAAAAGTGACCACATCATTCAAAAGTGGTAACATCATCGGGTCCATTCTCCCGAAAACAACAACCATTTTTCAAATGGTTAATAAAAATAATATATATATATGTATATATATATATATATATATATATATATATATTTAAAAATATTGAAATGCAACCAAGATATCTTTATAAATTTCTTCCATAGGATTAGTAATAGCGTACGGGTCTTTTCATTTGACTGAAGTAGTTCCTTAATTCCAGCACACCACACTACCGGCATTCCACAATATCTTCACCGGAGTTGTTGAAATTCTTCCCCGCGAAAAAATGCCTGTACTCATCGCCATTGCCATCCGTATTGTTCCTAATATGCTCTAAAAAAATCCGTCTTCTGTTTAACTGCGAGTTATTAACCATTTGAAAAATGGTTGTTGTTTTCGGGAGAATGGACCCGATGATGTTACCACTTTTGAATGATGTTACCACTTTTGAATGATGTTACCACTTTTGAATTTAAATTAAATTCTTTATTTTTAGAAGAATTTTTATTTGAATTTAAATTAAATTCTTTACTTTTAGAAGAATTTTTATTTGAATAGTAAATTAAAATGGTTAAAATCATTGTAATAAAGGAGAAAACTAACAAATTTAAAAATGGGTAGACGGAAATTAACAGATACGGAAAAAGAAGAAGCCAAAGAAATGAATGAACGTGAATATCGCATTCAATGATATTAAACACAGTCAACATGTATAAGTTGCTTATTAGTTTGGCGATTCGTATCATTTGGCGAAATTGGTCGACGGGATAACTGAGTAATACTGTATTTGGTTTGGCGCAAAAACGTCTTTCAATGCAGAAAATGATAAAATCAAAAGATTATTGAGCCGCTGAAAACCAATTACGTGTTGAAAGGCGATCACGAAAAAGGAAGCAATTTAATGCCGAACCGATTAATTGTAAAACATCATGTCGCCAGGGCGACCAATCCACTAGCCATGGCGTTTTACTATCGGTCGGTTCTAACCAGGAAAATTTGAGTGCCAATAGTGATTCTAACAAGCCGGAAAATGTTATAGCTATTACTCTTGATTTTCCACCACCTAAAAAGAAAACTAAAAAGCAATCGGCTTGGGAAAAACTGGGAAAAAACTTTTTTGATTCGATGTCTGATGGACCCATTCACAGATGCATGTGCTGCGATCGATTTTGGTTTAAAACCTCCATCACCAAAATTCTGCTCTGTAAAATCAAACAATATATGCCAAAGTCTTACAAGTATAACAGTATATGCCAAAGCTGTATTTTAATAATGATTACTTTTGCACCAACAATGTTAAATAGTTTGAAATGTTTCTTTCGTCGCCAACTTTTATGCTTGGCGACAATAGAGTGATATAACTTAAACGAACCGTACCTTCAAATTGCAGCATGTATAAAGTCATTTATAGCAGTGGCACGGATAATACACAATAAAACAACTGGTATTTAGCTTAAAATGATAGATGAATGTATCGAGTGAAACATTTTTCAAATGGTTGGGGTAATTTCTTAAATTACAATTATTATTATTTTTTTTTTATTTATTCTACTTTAGTTCGGTTATCATAAAAATACCCGAAATCTTCTTCTGTTTTATCTTAAATACCCGATCCGAGTAAAGGACTGAAACAAACACTGAATTGAAACTGAATGCTGAGGAGAGTAGAGTGAAGAGGGTCAAGTCCGTTCGGTTGACCGGGCATATCCGGTTGCGACAAAATCATGTCACCAAATCTGGAGCCCCCATCCGATTCATTCTCAATTTACTCTGCTTCTGGGGCGTTCAATTGTCTCTGATTGCTCCTTTCTCGGAGATAAAGAGGAAAGGGCAGTTTGCCGATTTTGATTGGAAACGAAGATAAAAAAGAATTTGGTCAATTTTTTCGACCTTGAACCGCTCGGGAAGATGCGTGGAAGGAGTCCTTCGGCGGAAGGATGCTTTTTGTGCAGAAGAGGAAGTCAAACTTCAAACGTTTATTCCGAATTTTTAGTGTGTTTGTACGGTGAAAAGTTGGTCTAGATCAGAGTTTTGTCTTCCTTTAATCGAACATTGTCGACCCGGCGGTTCACGTCAGGTCGGATTGATATTTATTTTATGTATTTATTTTATTACGGCCTTGGTTCAGGTCGGATTGACTCTAAATGTTTTGAGTTCTAGTCGGTTTTGGAGATTTATCGATTTTGGGTTCAAGTCGGTTTAGTTATTTCGAATTGAGTCAAAGACAGGCCTCAATATTTCAAATAAACTATGTAACTGAATATTAATGAGTATTAAATAGACCAGAGATGGGCAGTATCGAAAATACATGTATTTGAAATACATTTTCAAAATACATTTGTATTTTGTATTTTAACCTCATTAAACGAAAGTATTTTGGTAATGTATTTTGAAATGATTTTTTCAAGTATTTTGTATTTTGAAAATACATTTCATATTCAAAATACATTTCTATAGGTTTCCAGCTGCTTCGTTGAAACCGCAGATGTAAAATTGAAAATAATAATATTAATAATAATAATACGAGCCTGTCTGTTTTGTTTTGTCTTATAGGGTTCGTTTCTGAAAGTTAATGCAAACATACTTTACAACTACTGATACGATAAGGATTAGAATCAATGCTTCTGTTTTACTTAGGCATTTTTGCTGAACTGTTACAATTCTAAAGTTCTAGTTTTATAATTATAAAGTTTCTTAGCGAACGACAGAAACTACTGTGTGATAAACAGGAAGAATTATTTATATTTTGCTGTATCTAGTACTTTTTAAAGAACCATAGAAAAAAAGTAATGTAATAGTAGAAAAGAAATGTAATTTAATGTTTGTTTTGAGAAAGAATGCCTGATATTTTTACAGTTTCAAATGACAGTGTAACAAAAGAATTACTGTATTATGACAGAACACGTTGAGCTATACTATATGGGAATTTTCTTAAAAATAATTTATGTTGATAATAATGGCAGTTGTTAAAGTAGCATAACAAATGTGTAAAACAAGATCTATCATTACAAGTGAAACTTTTTGAAGCAACATTCAACTTTAAAACCCAGCTAATAGTAAGATTTTTAATTTTATACCGTTACACATTGATCGAAACATTATTTTTCTAGTCCTTGGTATCAATTTTATCAAATTTCGGGTAAATTTTAAGTTACTCGTGATATTCATTTGCGAGCGAATTTTATTATACAAGTAGGTCTATTTATCAATACAATTCAGATTCTCGTTAATTGTATTTACTATTGAGTATATCAAATATTGGATTTTTGATTATAGACTTGTCCTTACTGGAGATACATGTTTATCTAGCTACACTTCTCAAGTATTTTTTTTTTTACTCATTTTATGTTTCATTTTATACTGTTTAAAATAAAATAGCACAATGAAAATATAAACTAGTATTGGACCACAACGAAAATTGCTGTACGAAATGAAAGTTTGATTCTTTTTTGAGTTTCGATTGTAAACGGAAGTTTTACAGATGAAAGTTTTTAATATCAATGGGAATGTTAATTTGTTTAATTACAAAATTCTCTCCCCTTTAGAAGAATATTTATGATTTTCAATATGCGGGCATGTGAATATATTTGTTTAGACTAAAATTTATAAAAGATTAATGAAATATTATTTTGTATTTTGTACAGATTTATAAGCATAAAAATTTATACATTACTAATTGTGAAGTTATTTATGTATCCTGAGTATCCCGAGTATATATGTATCAACCGAGATCAACGTTCATTCTTCTGAGATTTTCAAGATGTTTAACATTTAACTTGGAAATTAATCATATATATATATATATATATATATATATATATATATATTTATCAATAAATGATTCTTTCAGAGAAAGCAGTGTATTCATATTTAAATAGCAACAGCAATTTTTAATTTGCAATCATTATTTCAAATATAGCATGCTTATGTTTAAATACATCTTTACAATAAAACTGCCCAAGAATTACGTTATTAGTATTTAAAGTATTCTTAACAGCGCCGTGAGAAAGGGGAGTGGAGGCCTCGGCCGCGGAAATTGAGGGGGCGCCAAATTGAAACTTTGCCTCGGGCGCAGTTTTTTCTTTGCACGCCCGTAATTTTTAATGTAATGACTCATTCAAGATTGGAGGGTTTTTAAAACAGACCATGACGAAGAATGATGCATTGATAAAAGACATTTATTAAACACAAAAAAACATGACTTTAAAAAATTAACTTAATAAACTTATTTGGTATCATGCAGCGTTGATATTTCTACACATTATGTTGTTCCCAAGATTTAAACGAATTTATTTAACATGTTTATTTAATATTCCTTTTTAATTATTTCTTATTTATTATTCATGAGAAGCATAATAGTATTTGAGGCATTAACGAATTTTATTTTTAACAAACCGAATTACGTATCTATTATTATATATTTAACCTACGAAGGAGGCTGTACAATTCTTTTACATATATGTGTTTATGTATACGTCCAAGATTAACCATTGAACTGCCGTTTTGAATTTTACTCACTCGCTCTTTTTTTACTTTTCTGTATCTTTACAACAAAAAAGTATTGGGTTCGTGAAAAAATTCTACTTCAGATTGTCGAAGGATTTATATTTTTGAAGGTCCTGAACACTGATAGTTTTTAGGAAATGTCTATTTGTGAGTTTATCAGTGTATGATACAAATTTTGTGGACCCTCTATCTTAAGAATTAATGCACAGAATTTAATAAAATTTTAGATTCAGTTAGACATTTACATAAGTTATTTTAGATAGTAGGTAATGGTGTAACTTTTCCAAAAGATGGCGCTGATATGCTTCGTCTTTCACGATTTTCGCAAAAACTGTATCTCAAGAACTAGTGCACGGATTTTCATCAAATTTCTGATTCAGTTAGATGTTGACATAAGTTGTTGTCGATTAAGTTTTGGTGTGAATTGCTTAGCAGATGAGTGTTGCTGCTATGCTACATTTTTCACGAATTCTGCACTAGCTCTATCTCAAGTAGTAATGCATGGATTATCAACGAATTTCAGATTTAGTTTGATCTTAATATAAATCGTCACTAATTAAGTGTTGGTGCAAATCATCCAGCAGGTGGCGCTGTTATGCTGCATTTTTCAGTATTTACAGATTTTAACAAGAACTAATGCACTAAATGTCACTAAATGCACTAAACTTCATATTCTGTTATCTATTATTATTAACTATTACTACCAATAACCGAAATTCAAGTTCGGCCTTAAAAAACTGCTCTGTCCATCCTTAATTATAAATTCTTCAAAAAGATATTTATTAAGTAATTTTCAATTTGAGATTTTTTTTTCTTTTCAAGGCCAATTGTAATTTTCAAACATGATTTTGATTTATAGATTGTTTTGATAACACTTTACTCCTATGATTAAAATGAAGCTGAATTATACCCAAGAAAGATTTTATATTTTTGTATGCATTTTAACATTTTATCTGTAAGTATTCTTCTTCGTTTATTTTATAAAGAATAATTTCAAATAGATTGATTTGCTTTCTTTATCAATCTTACCTTTTGCTTCTTTTCTTTGATAATTTTTTTTTTCAGAGAATTTAATAGATGTTACAAAAACGCCTAACAGTTGCGTTGTGCAAACACAAAAAAGAGGTCTACACAGGCCGAAATTATTATGTCCGGTTGAAACCGAAAAAAGACCTTTTTCGTTCGGCCCATTCCGACACAAAACAAAAATTATTGGCCCGAACCAGTATGAAGTTTCGATCCGCAGAAAAGAAATATTAACACAGTCCGATACAAATAGTAAAATACTGGAATTATTCCGGCTCGACATAAAAGCTAAAAGTTCGTCCAGGCCCTGTTCGTACAAAAACTTGATTAGCCCGGACCAATTAAATTTCCAGAAAACATAAATTTCTGTGTCGATGTGGTTAAAAATCATCTTGTACGAGGAATTCTAATCAAAATAATTATTTTTTTACCATGTTTTCAAAAGAAAGTCTATAGACTTTGATTTAAAAAAGCACCTGACTGCGATATTTAATTTTAAAACGAATATTTATTTTTATGTAAATGTTTTTGTTATAATTGAGGCTGCTCTTAGTCAAAAAGGGCAACTTTATGACACATGTTTTAATTTATTTTTGCTTGGAAATGCATGAAGCTAGCAGGTGCAGAAATTATTTAATCGCCACTCATTTTCATATAATTTGAAAATACAATAGATTTTTCAGAAAATGGTGTCAAAGTGAGCATTTTGAATAGAATTTCCTCGTGAAAGAAGAACAACATCTGAAACTGGGGTTAAAATCGTGCTTGTCATGTGATCGAAATCATTATAACTCAACAGATAATTTATTGATACAAAAATGGAAAATTCAGTTCGATTCCAAATCGCTTCCATAGTCAGGTCTTCCAATTTTATAGCTTTCAGCTAAAAAAATGGATTTGTAAATGTGTCAAAACATTTTGCACTTGTTGAGCAGAACAGATGAGAGCAATCTTAATATCATTTTATGCCTTTGAAACTTAAAAGTTGAAAAACGCTATACAGTAAAATCTTCTGAGAAGAATTCGCACAGGATAGGAGAAAAAATAGATTATAGACAGGGTTTATTTCTTAGCAGGAGTGAGGAACATAGCTTGTTCTAAATGTATCATATTCTTTTTTCTTGTTATTAAATTTATGTTGCATGAATCAATACATTTCCTATTTAAGACAGAATTTATAGACATATTCATTTTCAGAGTTCCCTTTGCTGTGCTTTAATTTTATATCCAGAAATATACCTACTATTCATAAAGAATAATAATAATTTTAATGGTAAAATTATAGCAATTTAAAAATTCGTACATTAAAATATATATATATATATATTGGGTCGGGCCATATTTTACTGATTTTTCTCATAGGCTGACCGAGGCGGAATAAGCCAATGATTTTCATACGGGCTGGATCGGGATCTATACTAATATTTTTGACTACTGCAATTAGTGCTCTAAGAAGAATCAAATCCAATCCCGATCCGATCTGGAAGGAATTAGTCAGGCCCGGCCCGAATCTGCAGAAAAAAGTAAAGCCCGGGACCCGAAAGAGTGATGACGAGGCCCTTCTGAGTCTATCTTTCTGAAAAAAATAAACCCGATACCCGATCCGGACAGGCCCGGAAGACTGAAAAATAGGTCCGGTCAGGCGCGACTCGAGTGTCGGCCAGCAATTGGTCAGCTAACTTTGTCGGACACGGCCCATGCAAACATCTAATCTCATAAACATTTTTTTTTAATTTTTCAAATGTATTTTGTATTTTGAATGTATTTTCAAAATACATGTATTTTGTATTTTGAACTTTTTCAATTTGAAAAGTATTTTGTATTTTGTATTTTAGATTCTAAAACTAATGTATTTTGTATTTTGTATCGAAAATGATTTTTCGATGTATTTTGCCCAACTCTGAAATAGACATACATATGCTTAATTTTCTATTTAAAATTTAAAATTGAAACTATAAATATCATCGTAGGTTATTTTCCATAATTGTATTAAAATAAGGATTACTTTACATCCAATTTCGGATTCGGTTTTGAATATTGCCTCTTTGGATTTCTATGTGCCAGTTTTAGGGTGATGACATATTTTTTGGCGGTACAACCCGACTCGTGCCGGACAATAGTTTGTACGAGGAGGGGTGAATTTAAGATATATACGGTGTTCGAAATGTACCTGAACGATAATCCTGTTCGTGAAATTATGACAATTATTGTTCCGGTATATGAAAATATGCTATCCTGTTCGTCGAATTATTAAAATATATTATCTCAGTTTGTATTATTTACTGTGTTTTCTGTAACTTAATTATTATTATTATTTAGAATCGTGAATGCATTTTTTAAATTATGTTTTTACGGTACATATAAATTCGTCTGAGCTTTACGAAAAAAAAAAAAGAAAATGCTCAACAATATATTTGGAACAGAGTTCCGGTTAGTGTTTTTTCCATTTTGAGCACAGGACACTTACAATGATTTTTTTGGCACCTAAAAAATTTATATTTCATAATCATTATATTGATTTGATTTTTAAAAAATCATGTTAAAATTATGTTCAACATGTTCAAGCTATACAATTTTTTTCCACATAAGTTAAGTCATTGGAAATTTTCTGAAATTCATGTTTTCCTAGCATTGAAAAATTTCATCTTTCTACTTGAATAAAGCTTTATTTTTACAAATGAATTTTATAACGCAGTCTCTGCTAAAAAGACAATAGGTCGAATTCCGCTATGCATATTGCTAAAAGCAGTAAAATATGAAAAAGGTATAAAGATTGTTCTTCGAACTTACATCGACAAAAATCTCGTTAATAAATTGTTAATAAAATTTTTAAGCAGTTTCGATTATTATAATATAGATGTTGCATTTATGATAAATTAAAAATTATTAAAATAAAAATTCAAAATTGTGTGTCCTTGTGTAGGTATAGTTTAAATGAATCATTAAACATTAAATTGCAATTTGAAATTGAAATAAATACTTGATACGATATCATTTCTATGCAATAATTTTTAACTACGCTGGCGCGAATGATAAAACATTTTTCTTTTAAAATTTCGTATTTCACTATACACGATAGCCTAGATAAAAATACTAGTCGAATGTCGTTAAATTTTAGACGATGTACAAATACAAATGTGGTTAGATATAATAGATAATAACATTTCCATTGAAATTTAGGGATGTAAATATGCGTCTAACATTATTCGTGCTAATATTGATGATTGAACCATCTGTATTATATTTCCCCTCCTCAGTCTTGAGACTGAGATATTATTTTAAATATTATCATATTACATTAACAAAGTGCATATTTTAAAATTTATTTATGTTTAAAATTTATTTATGTTCTAATAACAATACAGCAAGCCGCGCATTTTTATCTCAAACAGTTTTTTTGTTATTTACATTCAAAATGGGTCAGTCATTTACTGGACACCCGGTATCAGTGTTGCCAGATTGGGGACTTTTTTAATTCAAATTGTTTGATAGCCACCGCTTTTTTTAAACAGAAATATTCGACCTATTTAAAAATGGATTGAAAATTCTGCAATATCGGGCACTTCATGCTAGTTTAAAAAAGTGGTGACTGTGAAATAATCTAAATTAAAAAAGTCCCCAATCTGGCAACACTGCCCGGTATATATATATATATATATATATATATACAAATCTTCATATTATTGTACCTTCAATAGATTTTTTTTCTATCTGCTGTATAAGGCTTCTCATATTACTTGTCATATACATCTCATATTACTCTCGTATACATTGCCATAAACAAGTTTTCTTAAAGTAGCATTGAATCCATGTTGTTGCCAGTTGAATGTCGTTATAAATAACTAAAAATAATCACGGCTTTGCTCGCATAATACTTGAAATATGTTTACTAGTATTTGTGTCTCTATTTTTGCCAGAATAAATTGCACTGTTGCGAATAACTAAAAAAAAAATTACTAATGATATCACATTTTGACTAAATTTTATTATCACACTGCATTAGACGAAAATGAGAAACAAATTAATAAAAAAACTAAAATAATTCGAAACAAAGGACTATGTAGAATGTATTTTGAAACTTTTATGCCGATATCAGTTTTTATTGAGGTTTTGAATTTTTTTAGATACTGTTCTTTGCACGGATTTACGTCTTAAAAGTAACTATGATGCTATATTCCAAGCATCTATTCTGATAGCCTGCCATTTCTGCAGTGGTAGTGGCACCAACATAAAATATAGTACATGGTGGAACACGGACTGTTACATGAATTTGTCAACACTAATTTTAAAATCGGTTTGGTGTTTCTTGAGATTTCACAGCAATCGTAATTTAAAAAAGGTTTTTAAAGACTCTTTGCTTATTTTACACCTTTAAATTTCAAATGTTCTTAGTGAGCTTTTACGTTTTATATAAGTATCTGTCATGTCAAATTTTAAATTTCTATCATTAACAATTCAATAGAAAGTGTAATTTAGAACGTTTTTACAGAACATTTTTAGAACGGCCTTCGCTTATTTAATTATTTAAAATTTCGATTTTTTTTCTACAGTTTTTAGTGAGTATTTACAATTTGTAAGTAGCTACCATATAAAATTTCAAATTTCTATCTTTAACAATTCATTAAAATAATAATAATAATAACCTTTTCCTCTTATTTCACCTTTTTCAATTTGAAATTTTGAAGAAACAGTTCTTCTCTGGCAATTATATCTTATAATTAACTACCATGCCAAATTTCAAGTTTTTAGTCCTTTCAATATCACAAAAATTGCAATTTTTTTTTTTTTTTTTTTTTTTTTTTTTTACACCTCTTTTTACTTTCTTCTATCTTCAATAGAAGAAAGTATTGTAATCGAATTTTTTTTTCCACTTCCGTTTTTCGACGGATTTACACGTTTTAGGGATCAGAGATTTCAAAAAACCTGTTCTTATAAAATATCTGTCTGTCCGCGCGCGCGCGTGTGCAGTGGCGTAGCTATGTTTTTTGGCGCCCGGGGCCAGCAAGAAATTTTGCGCCCCCAACCCAATATAAATATATAACAATTTCTCTCAATTTGGCGCCCCTAGGCCTCGGCGCCCGGGGCGGACGCCCCCCTTGCCCCCCCTTAGCTACGCCACTGCGCGTGTGTGTGTGTGTGTGTGTGTGTGTGTGTGTGTGTGTATGTCGCCATTCTACCATCAAAAAGTGTATGAAGTTATGCATAGAAATGAACCAAATTTTTGTGAATGTCTCTGGCTGTGGCAAGCAGGTCCTCTTTCAGTTTTGAAATATTCCGCCGGAAGGGGGCGCTGCAATCGCGATTTTTGTGCCATTTTCAGCATTGTACCGGCCAAAAGTATATGAAGTTATGCATCGAATTGAACCAAATTTTTTGTGTATGACTATGGCTAATTGGTCCTCCCTGAATTTGAAAAAAAATCCGCCGGAAGGGGGCGCTGCAATCGCTATTTTTGTGCCATTTTCAGTATTGTACCGGCCAAAAGTATATGAAGTTATGCATCGAATTGAACCAAATTTTTTATGTATGGCTATGGCTAGTTGGTCCTCCCTGAATTTGAAAAAAATCCATTTTTTGGTAAGGCAAATAGGTCCTCCCTGAATTAAAAAAAAATCTGCCTATCATTCTATTGTTCATCGGCTCGTGTAGAAACGGAAATTCGTTTTTACTCCGATTAATTGATTGAAGCAAAAATTTAAGATGAAAACCTAAGTCCGTATGGTATTGAATTAAAATTATTAAAACATTAAAATAAGTAACTATTTTTTAAAAATATTAAAATGTACGTATGAGACAGAAGAAAGTTTTGGGATTGGCACATCCAACTTGTTTGGTAGTGGCATTAACAAGAATACAGCCTATGTTTGAACAGAGACTGTGACAATCAATTTGCCACCATTATTTTCGAAATCCACAAGGTATTTCCTGAGACTACAGAACCCATAATTTAGCAAGTTTTTAGAAGGATTTCGTGCATTTTCAACCCTTATAAATTTATTATTTTTAAGAAACATTTTTTAAAAAAACATTTATATCTTATAAGTAACTACCAAGCAATAATTCTAGTTTTTAAGCCTTTCAGTAATACAATAATCGAATTTTTAGAATGTTTCTTTTTTCTCCACCTCCTTGGAGGTAGTGGCATCGACATAAAATATAGCCTATGTTGAAACAGGGACTATTGACCATTAATTTACTAGCATTAATTTTGAATCGGCTCAGTAGTTTATGAGATTACCCTTTTTTAAATAAACAAACAAACAACACACATACGTTACTTCTTTATAATTTTAATATAGATAAAGTTGTGGCATACGCACAAGTCACATGCTTATATTGGAAATTTTTGCTCAAATTTTCGCAACTAAACATAGGAGATAATCATATAATAAAATTTTTGATTGCCCTTAAAAATACTATATAGTGTATACTATATGATTTGTCCTTTTAATTTAAAACCTTCCCTGTTTTTCTAGAATTGTAGTGCAAAAGTAAAACTTATGATCAAGATTCGTTCAGAGTTATTGAAAAAATTGAAATTATACGAACATACATAATGTTTTATACTGGAAAATACATAAGTTTATTTCTTTGAAGTTGTTTAATAAACAATGTATCTAAAATGTATGTTAAATTTACATTTTGTCTGCAAGAAAATTAATACCCCTTAATCTTTTATATCTGTTGATATTAACACCATTTCACTAAATATATTTTCAGCATGGCAAGGTAATAAAAACCTCAATCGATTTCTAGATGCGTTCGTAATTATGTAAATACGTAGCATTTATACTAGTAGTCGTTCAGTCCGCCCATTTGTCCGCATATAACAGAGCAAAAAATATCCAACCGAATCGTTTTAAATTTAAAATATGTAACTTTTGCATACTTTTGTCGCGTCCTTTAAAATTTTATGAAAATCGGATGTATAGTTTAATTACAGGGGCAATCAGAAATATTCCATTACATTGCGGCCAAAGTGTAAAAAATTGTTTCAAGTGCATTTTAATGATGTTACACTCTTTAGAGCACCATAAAACTGATATGCATCTACGAAGTATATACTAAAATTTACATTCTGTACAATCCGTGGAGCAAAGAATATTTGTTATTCCTTTATATGGGTACACAAAAGTACTCCATTACATAATGGTATGGGGGGCAGGAGCGTTGTTGGAGAAGAGTTTTAATAATATTACATTATTTCACATTTTATGAAATTTATATACGTTGCTGAGGTTTACTACAAGTTACTTTCTATATAATAGAAAGCAGATAGTATTTACAGGGACACACAAAAGATTTCGGCCACTATACTATATCCGAAGTACTGTATACTATTTACATAAAATCTGAATATTTTTAAAACTTCGCTATAGTACGAAAACTTCTCATTTGCTACACTTGACGTGCAATTTCCGAATTGTTTCCTTTAGTAAATTTTACAAAATTCGAAGAAGAAATAATTTTAAAAGTAAAATTTTGCTCATTGAAATTATAATACATCAGCTAAAATAACTGTTGAATTTGTCTATTCGGTAAACGCTTATATTTAATTGATGTTTTTCACATTTATATTTTTTAATGGTACTTAATATATATATTTATTTAATTTATCTATTAATAGGATTAAAATTATTGTCTAGAAAAACAAAATCTGAAAATTGTACAAATCACATTTGCATGAAATGTAAAATATGTCTCATTAGTCCTAATCTTCTTTATATAGGTAGTGATATACATGCATTCTTCATTCTTTTAATTCCGCATACCCTATTACAATCGACTATTTCTTTTCCTCTTTCACATGTCATTCTTCCAAAATTATGCATGAATTCGAGTTGATTACCAAACGGTCATTTGCATAGCAGATTTTCTCACTATTTTCAAAGTCTTCCTGGGTCAGAACTCGAGGTTGGAGTTCAGTCTTTCTTTTTTTCCACATCTTGCTTATAAACGTACTATCTCTTCCGGTGAAATTCTCAATTTGACTGTCTTCTGTCTAGCCGTGTTTTTTGCCAATGAGCCAGTAACACGGTTCACTACCTTTCAAAGTGACGATAACGCCCCCCGCTCTATTGTGGACAGTTAGTTATCTGGACCTTGAATGCGAGTTTGCCCTTCTTAGCAAACGCGACTGGAATACTCGTGTCGGGTTTCACTGGTCGAGTTGTGTTGTTGTTGTTACTGGATCTGTTAGTTCTCCTGCTCTAATTTTGAATACTTGAACTGTAATGCAGACTTTTCGTTTCAAGGTCTGTGATGTAACAGAGCAAAAATCAAGGTGGTGTGGTCAATAAGCATAAAGTGGTCGATGTTGACAGACCTGCAAGTAACGGGTCGTCAGAGTGCAATAATCTTTGTAGTGTTTGTTCTCTTCGTGAAGTACGGAGTGGAAATAATTTCTTGGTGGTTTCCATTTTGTTGCCATAACTTTTTAACGAAGTAAAAAACTAAAAAAGAAATGTTAAAATTTTTAGAATTTTACTTTACGTGAATATAAGCATGTCTTTGCCAGGTATTATTATTTATAACCAGGCTTATCACACAGTGGAACGAACATTCTAAAAACCTATACATTAATATATACATATGTGTGTGTCTGTGTATGTGAATTACGGAGACAGTACTTCGGATATAGAACAGAGGCATAATAGAAATTCAATAATATTTAAAATCTTGGCTATATGACGAGTTATACACTTGTTTATCTACATTTGGAATACTACAGACATTATGCCTTACTAACTGAAATTAGAGTACTACATCTTGTGCTTTCCGTGGGTGGGAAGTCTGCTCTCTCCGAAAACCAATGACCAACTGCTCTTTTACACTTACATTTAGATTTTGATTTTCAGCGTTGAATCTGCTGAGGTGCTTCTTTTTGTATGTTGAGGTAATCCACGTCATAGTGTTAGGCTCGTCGGAAAATGTTGAGGCCACATGTTGCTATCAGTTAGCGACACACACACACATAAAAAGATAAAAGAAATATTATGGAAATTTGTAGAAACAAACTCGAAACTGTACAATAATACGATTAAAATTATATAATTTAAAATAATTTAAAAAACAAAATAATACGAATTTAGGGAGACCAACACACAATAAAACATAGAAAATTTTGAAAAGCAACCATATTAATATATAAACAGAGATGTAAATCGATACAAAAAGAAAAAAAAATATCATCACTATGAGACCTCCTTATAGCAGGATATTTCTATGAACACATGTCGTGTAAGTCACATACTACAATTCTGGATACCAGTATTTTAGAACAGAAAAATGTGACTTTATTTATCAGAGATAATTCATTAATTGAATAAGATCATGCAAACTTTTCGAAAATAGTGGTGGCTAACAACTTAGCCGTTGCTAATAATGTGACTTACACGACAAGTGCTCATGGAAATACCTAGCAATGATATATAAAGAATAACATGGGCATAACCATATGCAACTGTTGGCATAGGAAAAAAAATAACTTTTCAATATATCTATTACTTTTATTGATATTGACATTGAAGATTGATCATAAGTCTTAAACATACAATGCAAAAAAAACTAGTCGTTGGGGGCCACCGTAATGCTTACCCATCATGGATATGCATAATATAATATATGAAAACAAAACCTGTGCAAAATATTAATAAAATGCATTACAATTCCAAAACAAAATATAAACGTATATTTAAGTATTTTTAGCACATAATCATGCTCTATTAATGAATTGCTGATGAACCAATTTCGACAAATTGTATAAAACGCCAAATTATTCAAATAGCACTGAATTGCATAAAAGAAACATCCTTATAACTCCAAAAATAATAATCATATTCACTAACGGTTTATTGCATCGAATTAAGTGTCTCAATTCCAATTAAAATATATCTTTGAATTGAAATTTGAATGAAATACAGGGTTATGAAGAATCAAAGAATGTGAAAAACAGGATTAGAAATATCTCAACAACTAATAATCCGATCGACTTCGTATTTTATTCCAAATTTGTGTTCTTTTATTGCCTTTTACGTCCATATCTTAAAATAAAAAAATTCGAAAATTTTTATCTGCCTTTCATCACAACGAATTTTTTGAGAGTCCGAAAAAAATAGTTCCGGATAATCGAGGTTACTGATATTAAATAGGCTTCGTCCCATTCTTACATACTAAGCACATACAAAATTTCATGTCTCTATCTCAATTTGTTCGGGAGATAGAGCGGTTACAGACAGACAGACACACAGACGGACGGACGGCAAAATTTTTTTTCTAAAAATATGTTTTTCGGAATCTCCAGTGTCCGAAACGTGTAAATCCGTCAAAAAAAAAATTTCGATTTTCAAAACGATTGCAAGACTTACCCTATACTACGTATGATGGGTAAGTAAAAAGGGAGTTAATCATAAGATTTTTTTCGAATTTTTAGCCTAATGGAAAGATGATAGATTCTGGAATTTAATGTCATGTTAAATCGCTAAAAAACTACTTTTAACAATCACAATTCATTGTCAATCCCAGAATGACATTGAAGAAAATATTTAATAACATATATATTTATATATGGAATTTTTCTTCAAACTACAAGTAATCGCAACTAATAATGATATTTTTTCAAACTAGAATGCAGCTAGATTTAAGCACCAAAGGCGAAAATTTTGGCAAATTTAACCATTTTAAGGGATTGATGTTAACGTCTCCACTGAAGTAGTCGAAAAAATTACTCCAAATTTACCTTATTAAAAAAATTACAAGTATCTTTTTTTTTTTTTTTTATTTAACTAAAATGCTAATAAATATCTTCCTCAATGGCACACCGTTATTAAATAGGAACATAACTGTTAAAAGTAGTTTTTAACAATTTAACATGTATGTCATTAAAACCAGAAGGGAACGTTCACTATTACTTTTCTGATCATTCGAGCAAATTTTCATAAATAATTCCAGTTATTTTATTAAAAAATATAATTAAGATAAAATTGATGTAATCAGTTAAATACTAATCATGACTATTCTCATAAAAAACATGTAATTTGTCACAAAATGTAATTTGCTTGTCTATATAATAAGTCAAAATTTTGTTACTTTTGTGACCAGAGTGCCAAAAGAGTAGCAAAATTCTGATTTAATATATAGACAAATAAATGCTTTTTGTTACAAATTAGATATATGATACGTGAGTGGAACACAATGGTATTTAACTAGCTATATCAATTTTTGTTTTGATTATATTTTTTAGTAAAATAACTTGGGTTATTTATGAAAATGTGTTCGCATTGTCACAAAATTTCTGAACTGACGTTCCCAGAATCTACTATTATTCCATTAGGCTAAAAATTCCAGAGGAAATTTTTCGGTACGACCAATGAAGGAATGAGAGAGATGGAGGTGAAGTAAGCCTCAAAAAAGGTTTGCAATATGAAACCATTTATCGCTCAAATTTTAATGTTCCAAACAAAAAGACATAAAGGGATTTTGTATTATAAGACGAATTGAAAGAAATTAATTATACCTGAAGCATATTTTAAGAAGAAATAGCAAATTTTTAAAAGGGTCTTTGTTCTATTATTATTTATTAAAATAAATGTTCGCTTTTAAAATAAAAGAAATTGGAAAATTAGCAATAATTAAATGTCAAATTGAAATTAAATAAGATATTGAAAACATTTGATACGAACTAAAAAGGGCCATTCCACTGTCACGTGCGGGACAATCAGACACCATAACTCCACCAAAATTGTGTTATAAGGCTTAAAATTCTTCAGAAACAGGAATAAACACATTTTTGTAAGCTTATATTTGGTATAACAATATCTCAGGCAGGGACAGATTTTTCCTAAATAGTTTTATGATTTAGTTATTAATTAATTTGCATGCGTCACGTGCAGGACATCTGAAGTCAACCACTTGTAATTTGCTCTATGATCCAGCTAACATTTCTGCTCTGCTAATTTTGCAATTTCAAAAGAAAAAATATATATTAGAAGCTAAAGGTCTAATGTTCATGAAATAAAAATAATTTTTTGAAAAATAAATTTTTAAACTGCTAAAAAAAAATATAACGTATAGTGTCACGTGCGGGACACGGTTGTCACGTGTGGGACATTTGCAAATATTATTCAAGTAACCTTTTCAAAAATCAGAAAATAAAGGAATACAAAAAAGAAAATACATATTATACATTTTACAATACAAAAATATTTATTTTAACTTTTTTTCGTACAAAATAAATGTTCAAATTGACATTTTTAAACATAAAATAAAGTAAATGTATAAACAGAAACTCAAAAGTTTTCCATAAATTTAAAACAACCTCTATTTTTAGCTACAGTGGAAGTTGATATTTTCTTTACCACATCTTTAAATGAATATAGAATTTTATCTGGGTACTGTGGCCACTTGTAGAATATACCACTCTTTATCATGACAGACACTTCAATACTATCATGATTGGTGCTTGTAATAATTTCACCAGGATAATTAATGCCATCATATTTTACAACTACCCATTCACCCATCTTGAAAAAAAAAAAAAAACGGTTGTTTCTGAAGAGATGTTTAATATTAATTGCTCCTGGAGGATTCATAGCATTATTTTCTTCCTTATCTTTTTCATTCTTATAGCACTAGTAGACTTAGATCTTTCCATTTCTACTAAATAAATAACAAACTTTATCAATTATAAATGCTTTTGTCTAAATTTACTTAATTTCATAGAAACATTGAACTTTAATTCTATTTTAACTTAGAAAAACAGAATATAAATAAGCAGTTTTATTATTTATTTTCTGCAGAATAATAACAAGTTCTTAAACACATGACTCTTCTTATTATATAGAAAAAAAAAAACCTATAAATTAAGTAAATCAATTCTTACTAGAAAACAATATGTTCTTATAGTAAAAATAACCATCAAAGTGTTCAAATTTTATTAAAATAAATTTATAAAAAAAAATAGAAATAAAAAATATTAGCATCACATAAAAAAGAAAGAAATGGAACTATCATAAAAAATGTTTTTAAAAAATCTTAATTTCGTTTTAGTTATATAGAATATGTTCTTAGGACAAAATAATCATTAAACTGTTAAACCTATGCTATAATAAATATTTATTTAGCATTCAGAAAGCAAAAATAATCGTCTTGCTCATAAGGTGTCACGTGCAGGACAATTTTGCTTTTATATTTTTCTTCAAATAAAAATTTGGCCCAAATTTTTAACTAGCATAGGATACGTGTACTACACTAAACTGCTTTAGAAATGTCAATTAAAGAAAATAAATGAGTTCCTTTTTTCTCCTAATTTAAAAAATTCATCTTTTGTGTCACGTGTGGGACACAGAAACAAAGCTTTTTGTGTGTGCTGTAATAATTATTTGAAATTATCCTAGATTTTTAAGTTTAGTGAAATAAAAAGAAATTTATGAGTATTAGACTTACCTAAAATGTTGATTTCAAAAGTTTCATTGGATTTTCTTTGTTAAAAAAAACTCACTCAAAATGCATTATAAAACTCAACATACTTGCTTGCACATGCACGCCATCTTTAAACTGTTGTGTTGCCAATCCACAAAAGACAAACTTTAAATTTTTACTCAAAACATAAAATTTGACATGTTGCCATTCAGTAAATGCCAAACATATTTATTTACACAAACTTTTTAAAATGACTATCAATTTATTTTTTTTCATGGAATGGCCCAAAATTGTATTACTAAAAGTTTCCTAATTTAATGTAATTTTAAATACTTTATAACGTAGATGTAAAATGTTTATGACTTAATAATTGCATGTAAATAAATATTTAAAATATAATGATGAAAACATTCTTTTAAAATAATGTATGAAAACTTAAGTAATAAATATTAATCTAAAATACAGATTTCTGACTGCAAAGGATTTTAAAATAGTAACAAAAGAATGTTATATTTTCAAGTAAAACGTTAAAAGAATTTTCTATATTGATATTTAAAACACATATGATAAAATAATTGATAAATTATTACCGGTGAAGCGATAAATTGGTTTTAAAAAAAACGAGAGAAAAAAATACGTGTTTAAACTTGTTTCAATTGATAGGCGTATCAAAGTACGTGGTTTTGTTGGTACTTAATTGTATTTAATGTAGGATTACTTTTTTAGCATCACCCCCAGACATAATACTTTCCCTCCACCTATTTTATTCCTCCATGGGTACGATCACAGTACTTCTTTGGAGAATATGTGCTTAAGAGTGTCCTCAAATCCAAAACACTTATTTTTTAATTCATTGTTAAATTCATTTTTACTCTTAAACGTATCCACTTGGCAGGTTCTCTTATTCAGACTATATTATATGCCAAAAAATAGCGTTGTTAATTACGTTTAAATAGTGTTGTAAGTAGTCTTAATGATAATGTGTTCCCACAATGGTGTTGTGTTGCACAACACTTTGTCACCAAATTAAAAACACATTGTAATAAAAAAAATATTGCCCAGTAAAACTGATGGCGTTGAGCTCACAGGCTACGCATACTAATTGTATATTATAGCCTTATATTTTCAAGAGTTAATTCCATTTTTTTTTTAACTTACTTAATCATTAAAAACTCACTTATACTTAATCATTGAACCCCTTAAACTAATCACAAATATAATTTATCATATAAGAATTTGGAAAAAAACTGATAATTCTGCATGAAAAACCCATTTATATCAATTTAGAGGAGGGGCATGAACCCCCGTTCCCCCCCTTTTTATACTTATACAATGAACACCTAATACTAATCACGGAAGTATCTCATCAGAATGATCCTCCATCTGAATTTTGAACGAAAACTGATCATTCTGCATAAAAAAAAACCATTCATATAAGCTAAGGGGAGGGGCATTAGCCCCCGTTCTCCCTGTTATATATATATCGAATGAACTCCAAAAACTAATCAGGGAAGCGCCTTATCAGAATATACATACATACAAAATTTCAAGTGGATCGGATATTTTTATCATGAGTTATCGCATTACGCACGTACATACATACAGAACGGGCGGGCACATAAGCTCTCAGGCTATGATAGCCTGTGAGCTAAAAACCACACAATTTAGACTATAAAACAACACATGTAAAACACTTTCAAAACACTTTCTACGCGATGCCTTCAGGACCATCCAAACGAATTCTTTTACAATACGGTGTATGAGAAAAAAAATCTTTTGAAATGTATTTTAATGATGTTACACTATTTCAAACACACTGAAATCGATATATATATATATATATCAAACTGCACCTGGAATTCACTATAACATGGTTACTATGGAATATAATGCACATAACATTCATCGTTTATTTACAGGGACATACAAAAGACATTGATTACAGTAATGTTCATAAACAATAATTGATGGAAACGTTTTGGGACGCGTTTTTAAATTTAACTAATTTTTTCCACATAATTTGTTGTGCATAAATTTTATAATTAATACGGTACTCCACAAAAGATCATGGATATTTTTGATTGAAGTAAATTGCTGAAAGAGAATTTTCAACTATCCTAACTTTGCCTGCTGAATTAAAATTGAGCATATTTTGTAGCACAATTTCAGATCTACAGATCATATACAGGGCTTCACAAAAAAATCTGATATTTTTTTACTATAGATGTAAATTCTTGAAATCGGATTTTCATATCTGTTAATTGCGATTTCCAAATTGCTTACTTAGACATCAATCTTTCATCTTGTTAAACGATAAAGTCTTCTTACAGTATTCTGAGTATGTTAGAGAATGTTTTACAATATGTTTTTGAAGTATATTTTTTTCGTTCTTGTTTTAATTGAAACTATTCTTATCTTTCAGGTACCATGGACCGAAGTATTCCTCATATCAGAAATATCTTCTCCTCTTCTTCCCGCAAAAAGTCGAACAGCGACACTCAAGATCTCTGCCAGTTCGAAAGATCCCCTAGGAGTCGACGAAAATCCAACAAGGAATTCGAGCACGAGCTCAAACATTCCGGGTCATCGAAAAAAGCCTTCGACTTCGGCAAAGAAAACCTGAAATCGGGCGACGAGCATAGGAAATCTAGCAACAAAAATGGCAACTACAACACCTATACCAGCAAAACACTGACAGAGAAAGACATGAAGCACCTAGAACGCCATCTGTCCATGAAGAAAACTATCAGGAAGCAAGTGAGTCGCAATCTCGCCCAAGCTTTCTTGGATAACCCGGATATATTTGAACCCATCGATGACAAATCGACTGATCGCAAAGCTGACCACTCTTTGCCCCATTTCGGAGAGAAACAGACAGAGCAGAATGTCTTGGATCTCTTAAAAATAAGCATCGACGACCGCGACTCTGGTCATTCCAGCCCTACCCACGAGCATCTCGAAGATACGGATTATGAAGAGGAGGAAACAGTAGAAATCAGCAAATGGAGGTCTTCCAAACACAGAAATAGTGATACCAAAGGTCTTGTGGAAGATGTCTCCAAACATAACCACGAGTCTGAAAAGAAATCATCCTCTATTTGGAAAATGTTTTCACCCCGTCACAAAGGGAAGCGATAGGTGATCTCATTAAAGGCATGGGCGTACGCAGGGGAGTACGGGAGAGCGATCATTAAATATTTGAAAAGACTAAGGCTGCGGGCTAACAGCACTACTTTTTATTACACTAAAAGAGCAATCAATCTATCTTTGTTTCCGAACGGAACAAAGGTGAAACCTCTTTAAATGATTTTTGAGGGACTGACCCTACCGAATCGACAAAGGAAGGGAAAGTTTATCTCCCTCCATCTTCAGACGTACAGCTGTCAACTGATTTCGAGTTCGATTTCTCTCTTGAAGTTCAGATTCAGTGCACTAGAAGTGCAATTCATACATCAAAGCGCCGACACGAAAGACAAAAAATAGCGAAGAATGACCGCAAGAAGTTAGTGCTATGTGCCTGGTCCTTAAGATATGACTTGAATTACTAAGCGATATGAACAGCGTCAGAAAGAAATTTTGGGAGGGACAAGGTTTTGAAACATATGTGACTGCATGACGTAGCTTTGTTCACTTTTTTTTTAATGCAGAATATAAGCAGACATGAAATATGCTCAACTAAGAATTTTTTGTAAATAAATGTCTCAAGTTCAGAAATAAGTTGCAAAATGGAAAATTAAAGCAGATCATTCAGATTTCTTTCGCCAATCGCATGCTCTGACTACCTGACCGCGTTTAAGGTAAATTTAAGACACATCAACATAAATAAATAAATAAATAAATAAATAAAAATAATAATGTCTTCCGCAGTATGACAAAAAAATTCTTAATTATACTTTTTTAGAGTGTTTAATTATTCTAAAAGGATTTCGTATTTTATACCTTTTTTTTAAGAATAAAAATTAAATAACATTTAGTTAATTAAATTCCAAAATGCAGGCAGAGGTATTAGACCCTCCCTTGCACCCCACCGCCACCTCCTACCGGCGTGAGGAATGTATAGCTCAGTGAATGTATTAACAAGGTACCATTGACCTCCTTCCCTATGTCCTGAGTACGCTCATGCATAAAAGTGTATTGATTGCAAAGTTAAGTACTATATGTTGAACTGAGATGTGAACTTTCACTGTTCCATTGTTTCTGCAGAATTAACTGGACTCTGCCTCATCCAAAAAGGGACCAAAATGCATCAAATGTGTTCTTTGATGGATTTTGAAAAATATTTGTATATCATTTTCTAAGAAAAAAGGAAATGTATGTTCGTCTCCTATTTTCACATTGTAAGTGTCAGTATTTAATAATAAACGTGTAAAATTTAATGTCTGGGGTTTTTTTTTAAACCAAATAATACATGTCATACAAAACACTGTGTTGCTGTTTAAACCAGTGATTCAAAATTGCCTAGATCATCATGTGTCTAAAACTTTAGATCTAGCTACTAAAATCTCAAGCAAAAAATATTACCAATACCTTAGAACAACCATTACTAGCTTAAATTAACTGGCTTGACCATTTGCTGGATGCTAATGTTCTCGTCTCCTGATCATTAGATCCCTGATTCAACTTCCAGCAGTTTGAAATCTATTTCTCTCATAAGCCAATATATTTTCGGAATTACAGAAACGTATGTGGACATAAGTTTCAAACCTCGCCTTGTCCTCCCTCCAAACAAAAAAATAATAACGATAATTTATATATATATATATATCAATTTTTTTTCCATTGATAAACCTGAACTGTAAAAACACCATAATATACCAAAAAAACTAGTCGTTGGGGGCCACCGTAATACTTACCCATCATAATATAAAATATGAAAATAAAACGCCATATGTAAACTATCTATGGTAAATTCCAAAATAAAATTTAAACGCATAATTAAATAATTTTAAATACATAATAATGCTCTATTAATAATTTGCTGATGAGTCAATTTCGACAAATTATATAAAATGCCAAAATACTCAAGTAATACCGGATTGCATAAAAGAAACATCCTTATAACTCAAAAAGTAATAATTATATTAACTAAAAATTTAGTGCGTTGGATTAAGCATCTCATTTCCAATTAAAATATATCTGTAAATTCAAATTTGAATGAAATACAGGGTCATGAAAAATCGAAGAATTTGGAAAACAGGATTACACATATCTCGGCAACTAATTATCCGATCGACTTCGTTCTTTATGCAAAATTTATGTTATTTTATAGTCTTTTACATCCACTCCTTGAAACAAAAAATTTCGAAAATATTTATATACTTTTCATCAGAACGAATTTTTCAAAAGACCGAAAAAAAATAGTTCCGGATAATCGAGGTTACTGATATTAAATAGGTTTCGTCCCATTCTTACATACCAAGTACAAACAAAATTTCAAGTCTCTATCTAAATTTGTTCGGGAGATAGAGTGGTTACAGACAGACAGACAGACACACAGACGGACGGACGGCAAATTTTTTTTTTTCTAAAAATATGTTTTTCGGAATCTTCAGTATCTAAAACGTGTAAATCCGTCAAAAAAATTTTTCGACTTTCAAAACGATTGCAAGACTTATCCTATACTACGTATGATGGGTAAGTAAAAAAGGAAAAGAAAAACTATATTTACCCTGTGTTTTTGGCATTGTAAAAACTTGGTTTGCAATAACAACAGTCAGAGGTTTTTCACAATTTACCAAATTTTATTTTCTGGATAAGGCGAGTTTTGAAGAACTTGTCTTCATATCGCTCACCCGCAAGAAAAGAGAAACATCTCGCAAAAAATCCATTTTTCATTTTATTTCACTACTAGGCATGTCATAGGTTCTTCTTGCTATATGAAAAGTTTCAGAAGTGTAGTTGTCCGGAAAATCGCTTTATTACTCAACGTTTTAGAATAAATTGTAAAGTGAATTAAACAGTTTCTTCAAGGAGGAATAAAACATGTTAGGATGCTATCCATTCTCAAGCAAACATTTTAATGTTTTAGATACAGGCATGAAAAATTAACCGCATTAACATTAAAATTATTATTATTATGTTAGTCTAGCATGAATAAATTCTATTTCGCAACGGAATTTTTTTTATTTAGAATGCCATTCTAAAAACAAATATTCCTCTTTGGGGAAACTAATTAATACGCTGTAAAAACTATTTAGAAAACCGCTAAAATCGTGTAAATCCTTCGAAATGAGCATAAGAGTGGTAATTAATACTACAACCTAATCATAAACAATTTGTGTCAACATCTAAGTGAATCTTAAGTTAGATGAAAATTCGTATATTAGTTATTGAGATTGATCTATTCCACATATCGTGAAAAAAGCAGCCTAACAGCGCCACCTGTTGGTCGATTTACAACAAAACATAATCAGCACCAATATGTATCAAGGTATACCTAAATCTGTGTAGTTCTTGAGATATATTCATTGTGGAGATCATGAAAAATACAGCATAGCAGCGTCACTTGTCAAGAGATTTACACCAAAATGTATACATCATCAATTTATATCGAGCACTAACTGAATCTGAAATCCGATAAAAATCTGGGCATCAGTTCTTGAGCAAGAACTATTGAGAAATTCTGAAAAATTCAGCATATCAGCGCCACCTATTTGGCGATTTACACCAAAAACTAATTACCACAAATTTACACCAGGGACTAACTAAATATAAATTTTTATTAAAATTCCGTGCATTAGTTCTTGAGATAGAGCGTTCACAAAATTTGAGTCATATATAAGCTAACAGGTGGACGGAGACTCACAGACGCACATTTTGTAAAAAACATAGTTTAGGAGAGTCTCTGACCCCTAAAACATGTAAATCCATCGAAAACCGGAAATCGAAATTTTTCACGAATCAAATACTTTCTTCTTGTAAAAATAGAAGAAAGTAAAAGTAATTCTGTTTTGCTGAAATAGTTCCAAAAACACAGATTTGTATAGTAGGCTTCTTTAACGAATACTAGCCTTGAGGCAGGAATGGTTAACGAACTGTACACAAAAGAACTACGGTTGTATTTTCGCAAGTGTATTATCATACTTTCATAGGCACCTATCACTGGCAAACAATTGGGATGCCTTATCGCCTCAGAAGATGACAGAGTTTAAAAAGAAACTAATAGTCAATAAGAATGCACAGATAAGAGAATGGAAAATAATTTGTTCCACATCAATGAACCTCTTAATAACTGGATCTTGATTAATTGATGTTATGTTTGGAAGGAAGCTGTGAAGCATCACTTTTCATCTTTCGCATTTGTTTATTTATTTATTTTTGGCATCAATATTGTCTATTCCATATATTGACTTCAACAAATTAAAAAAGCAGTCCCCTGTTATATCACGCATGGGATTCAGAAATAAGTATATCACAAATCGCGATGTACATAAAAGTATTTAAAAGAAATAATATATCTATATTATAAAGGAATTTTTTTTTTTTTTTTTTTTTTTTTTTTTTTTCAAATGCAATTTTTTTTAAGTCTATCTCAATTAACCAGCTTTTAAAACAACTTTTAAGATTGATTTTTTAAAACTATTTCTATTATACAGCCCGATTATGAATAATTAGAGCATTTGCACTTAAAACAATATAAATTATTCAGCAATTATTCCGTAAGCTAATGTTAAACATGTGGAGCGTTCTTTTCAAATGTGTTGAAATAAAAGTAATTTTATATGTATTAAAAAAAAATCTGCAACCAATATTGAAAAAATAAATACTAATCAGGTTAGAAATCAATCTAAACTATTTTAAGCAAGAAAAAAATCATTTAAAACTATTAATATGCGAGTATGAAATTTTAAAATAGAACGGTCCCATTGGTTTAACATTAGCGATTTAGTTTCTTCGGGTGACTAGTATAGGCTCTTAACGTTCAAGTTATTGTTGATTCTGTGGGAGCGTTATTTATTATTTTCTTGTTAGCATTTTAATTATTATTAAATAATATTTACTTTTAAAGGATTTGTTTTTTTGTTTTTTTTTTCTGCATAGGGTATTTGCAGTCGATAACTTTTATAATGCGTGAAGAAAAAGGAGAGGGCCCCAAAATCTATGTTTGCCCCGGGAGCACAAAAGGCTAATTATGGCCCTGGTCACTTAAAAACTGTACAGCAATAACTAAATGGCTAGAAAATGTCTAGAACTGTTATTACAAACTATATTATGCCTACTGTTGTGTTGTTTTTAAGACGGCCGATTACCTACACGAGGGATATAGACCCGAGGAGTCTTTCTGATTGAACCTAAATCTTTATTTGCACAAGGAAATACAAGGTTCGAAGAAAAACATGGAAAACTCCGATTGATTAGGTCGACGGACGCGATTGAGTTCGAACCCAGCAGCTCTCGTCTACTAGCTTTGATACCAGAACCTCTCGACTGCTGGTAGGGCATATTATGCCTACAAAATATACCTAATATTTATTATATCAATTATTTATTTAATGATTAAAAAGGACAAATAATTTGAACAAAAATTGTTAAATTAATTTAAATTGAATCCGTAAATATTTTGATAATTAGAAATGTCACGGTCAATTTTCACTATTTTATCATATATAGGTACAAGGTACTGATTTTTTTAAATGAAAGTCCAGGAACTGCACTCTTGAGTGAACGTTTCACTATTCACTGATAAAAATAGAGTAATGTTTAGCAGAATTTTCAGAATTTTCATATATCAAACTTCTTTTGTAAAATTCATAAATTTTAATACATTCCTCTAGTCACGTATTATGCGGCATCACAGTGCCATTTGATTTTCTAATAATATTTTTAAAAAAAATCTGACAGCAATAAGCATTTTTAAAGCAACTCTTTCCATATCCTGATATTTGGATGAAAAAGCTTACAAAGTCAATTTTATAAGTCCGTGACTTTGAAATGAAATAACCAATATGCATACCAAAATGCATTTTATTTTTCGACACAATCTCTTTTCAAAATGATACACTTTTCTAACGATGTTCTAACTTTTTTAATCCTACCGATAAATAAGATTTCCCAAGCTCCTCAAAATAGACATTTGTGTCATTAATAATCTCAGAATTTGAAGAAAATCTCTTTCCACCAAGCAATTTTTTAAAATTTGGAAAAAGAAAAAATTCACTGGGGTAGGGGCCAAGTCACGAGTAAGGTGGATAAGAGAGCAATTCGTATCGGAATTCAACCAAATTAACGGTCGCGATTGCAGACGAATGTGCTGGCACTTTGTCGTGATGAAAAAACACTTTTTTTTCTTTGAATAAATTATCATAGTACTGCCCGGTAATCGTTTATCCTTTTTCTAGATAGTCAATGAGGATTGCGCCCTTGGAGTCCCAGAAAACTGTGGCCATAATCTTTGCGGTTGATAGAACTGTTTTTGCCTTTTTCGGAGCACGTTCCTTAAAAGCAGTCCACTATTTAGACTGTTCTTTCATTTTTGGTGTGTACACTGTTAAAAATTTCGTGCTACTTTGAACCAAAATTTGGTGCTCGCAGCTATTACTAGCTGCCACCATAGGATGGTTCAATCGAAGCTCCAAATCTTAGAACGAGTTTACACCATATTATTTGAAAAAATGGTACTATGGTTCAACCGAAGTTCCAAATCTTGGAACAAGATTTCACCATCTTATGGTGGCAGCTACTAAACACCAAATTTCGGTTCAAAGTAGCACAAAATTTTTAACAGTGTAGTAATGTAGCCATGTTTCATCAACTGTAACATAACGCCACAAAAATTCGCTTGAATTGCGCTGGAACTTGTCCAAACATTGCTTTGACATATTTATACGAGTCCGCTTTTCATCCACTGTCAGCAATCGTGGCACCCATCTTCCTGATAACTTTTCCACTCCCAAATGTTCTTGAAAGATATTGAATACACGTTCATTTGATATGTTTACCTTCTTAGCTATCTCACGCACTTTCACATGGCGGTCTTTCAACCGCTTCCCTGTTTTGCCCGTACGTCGTACGGGTAACGTGTTCTTGCCAATCATAATTTGCCCGTGCCTCGCACGGACATCCATGTTCCAGTCATAATTTATTATTCTCACCAGTAAAATTTTATTGTAAATTTTGTACTATTTAAAGCGAGCATTTTTCTTATTGAATTAAGCAAAAATTTCTATTTTGAAAAAAACTGGTGGTAAAAGATTTAAAATTCTGTAAAAGACATAAAATATATATGTTACAGGCCAAACCCGATTTTAGGCCAAACTAGATTGGCCTAGTCCAAACTAGTCTATCCTAACGCCCATCGGGTAAACTAGTTTTTCCTAGGCCAAACTAGTCTATCCTAATGCCCATCGGATAAACTAGTTTTTCCTAGGCCAAACTAGTCTATCCGAACGCCCATCGGACAAACTAGTTTTTCCTAGGCCAAACTAGTCTATCCGAACGCCCATCGGATAAACTAGATTTTCCTAGGCCAAACTAGTTTGGCCGAACGGTCATTAGGATGAACTAGTTTAGCCTGCTATTCATTGGTTTGAACTAGTTTATCCTAGGCCGAACTAGATTGTCCTAGGCCAATTCAATTTGGCGTGATTTTTTTTAAATCTAAAGACCGCCACGGCGCCAACTTTCTAGTTTTGATCTAATTTAGCCTAGGCCAATGCAGTTTGACGCGATTTTACCTCACAGGCTATCAAAGTATGAGAGCTAATGTGCTCGCAGATTCTGTGTGTGTGTATGTAACCATGTACGTATGTATGTACGTATGTACGTACGTATGTACGTAATGCAATAACTCCTGATAGAAATATCCAATTTGCTTCAAAATTTGGACATAGATTTATCCTGATAACGAACTTTCCTGATTAGTTTCAGGAGTTCATTGGATAAGAATAAGAGAAGGGGAACAAAAGGCTAAACCGCACCCCCCCCTCCACTCCTTAATTTAGATAAGTCAGTTTTTCATGCAAAAGTATCAGATTTTATTAAAATTTTAGGTACAATATCAGTTTGATAAGGTACATCCATGATTAGTTGTGGGTGTTCATTGTTTACATATAAAGAAAGGAGGAATGGGGGATAACACTCTTAATTTATGTAAATAGATTTTTCAGGGATAATTTACCGATTTGTTTCAAATTTTGGATGTAAGTTTCTTCTGATAAGGCGTTTACCTGATTAATTTTGGGGGTTCTGAGTTCAAATATAAAGATAGAGCGGATTATTTTTTCAATCGGATAGAAACTTTTGGTTTTATGAAAAGATTTTTAATTCGTAACAGATATTGGTTTTCACACACATCACTTCACGCGAAATTGTTCATATTAAAAAAGTAAATATCCGAATCCTTTTAAAAATAAGAAAAAGCTTAAATAAAGCATGACACTTGAAATTTAGGATACGGCGGGGAGGTAGAGTAAGGGGACGCTAGAATTTTTTTAAAAAGCTCAGCGTTTTTTTAAGTTTTAGCTGCTAATTAAATATTACCAATTTTGTGAAACTTTTTGAAACATAATATAACATGATGTTAAATATTTACGAAAAAAGATGCCGCGTGAAATACCACTATTTTCTATTAGTAATTTTTGTAAAAATGTTAAATTCTTGTTGGAATTGTTGAAACTTTGTGATAGTTTATAACATGTGATAAAAAATTGTATAAAAAGTCCCATTACGAAAGGGAAAGAGGGGGGGGGGGTCAAACAAAATCAGGAAATATAACGGAAATTCTAGGTTGATCTATTTGAAACTTTAAGATAGTTTATGACATATGATATAAATTTATAAAAATATATTTCGCATTTAATGCCACTATTGAAGAAAAGTGATTTTTTCAAAAATCTCAAATTCTTGTTTTGAAGCACCGCGACATCGAGTAACATATCTACTGATAGATTATTTAACGGAGTTTTCTTAAGATACAGTTTTGTTAGTAATAAGGTGCGCTCCCTGGTGATGGAATGTGGAATTAATACGAGCACCCTGGTGTTGGAATTTGGAACTAATACAACGCGATTTAGGTATTTACGAATGTTGAATCGGAAAGAAAGAGACATGATGATAAATACTTAAGAAAAAGGATTCCGCATCGAAATTTCGAAATACCACTATTTTCTAATAGCAATTTTTGTAAAAATGTTAAATTCTTGCCGGAACTTTTTGAAAAATCCGTAACAACGTCTTTCAAATTTTAATTTAAGCTGAAATTTGATGAAAATCTGTGTATTAGTACTATTTCAGATATTTGAATTATCGCAGAAGTCATTAAAAACTGGATAGAAGCGCTACCTATTGAGTCATTTACTCTAAAAACAAAATAATATTAATTTATATCAGGGACTAATTGAATTTGAAGTTTGATGAAAATCCGTGCATTTCTTCTTGCGATATTGCGATAATCATGAATAATGCCACATAGCAGCGCCACCTGTTGCACGATTTATTCCAAAAACTAAAAAGTACTTTTATACTTTTTTATATCAAGGACTAACAGATTCTGGAGTTTCATGAAAATCCATGCATTAGATCCTGAGATAGAGCTACTGCAATAATCACGAATAATACCGTATAGCGGCGCTATCTTTCAAGAGATTTACTCCAAAACTACAGAATACTAATTTATATCAGGGACTTACTGAATCTAAAGTTTGATGAAAATTCGTGCATTAATTCTTCCAACAAAACTATTTCAGGAATCGGGAAAATTGAACACAACAGCGCCACCTATTGAACAATTAACACGAATACGTAAAAAGATTTAGTTCATATCACGGATTTACTGATTCGGAAGTTTGATGAAAATCCGTAAATTAGTTATTGAAATAGTGTTAATGCAAATCAGTAAAAACGCACTTTAGAAGCGCCATCTGTTGAACTATTTACATGAAAAAGCAATCAGCATCGATTTATATCAGGGACTATCTGAATATACATTTTTATTAAATTCCGTCTATTAGTTCTTGAGATACAGCTATTGTGAAAATTGTGAAAAATGCAGCATATTATAGCCATGTTGAGTGATTTACTTCAAAATAAAAACAACACCAACTCATGTCATGGACGAACTGTATCTAAAGTTCGACGGAAATTTGATTGTATTAGCTATTAAGATAAAGCTGATGCGTAAATCGTAAAAAATGCCAAACAGTACTCCACCTGATGAACGATTTACACCAAAAACTAATCAGTATCAATTTAGATCAGAGACTACCCGAATATAATTTTTTATTAAATTTCGTACATTAGTTCTTCAGCCGCGTCCCCACAGACTGCGGCAGCGTATAGCAGGTGTGCTGCACGCGTACTGCCGAATGCGCTCTTCCTTTTCGAATGAACTTTGAAGCGAACAAAAGTTAAATCGTAGCAAGCATGCTGAGCACGCACAACTGAATGTAACCCTCCTTTTCGAAAGAACCTCGAAGCGAACGAAATTCGAACCATATCCCCGCTACCCACACCAGTCCGATAGCGGGCGAAGCCAGCAAGTTTTAACTAAGCCACGTTATATTAGTTCCTCATTCCAACACCAGGGAGCGTACTCTATGATTAACAAAACTGTATTTGAATGAAACTCCGTTAAACAACCTATTAGTAGATGTGTTACTTGAGGTCACGGTGCTTTAAAACATAGAATTTCCGTTATATTTCCTGATTTTGTTCGCAAACACATCCTCTTTCACGCCGAAATGTAACTCTTTTTTTTTTTTTCTTAATTATATCATATGCGATAAACTATCACAAAGCTTCAAAAAGTTTCAGCAAGAATATAACATTTTTACAAAAATTACTATTAGAAAATAGCGGTATTTCGATGCAAAATCTTTTTTCTTAAATATTTATCATGTTTTTTTCACTTCGAAGTTCATTCGCTTCAACATACGTCCGTTTCAAGATTTTATATAAAAGAAGGGGCCCGATAGCGGGCGAAGCCGGCTGGCTTGAACTAAATCGCGTCCAAATTCCAACACCAGAGTGCTCGCATTATATTAGTTACACATTAGTCCGTTATATTAGTCCTACACACGTACGTACATAAGTATGTACATACGTACGTACATGGTTACATACACACACACAGAATCTGCGAGCACATTAGCTCTCAGGCTTTGATAGTTTGTGAGCTAAAATCGCGTCGAATTGCATCAGCCTAGGCTAAATTAGATCAAAACAAGAAATTTGGCGGTGTGGCGGTCTTTAAATTCAATAAAATCACGCCAAATTGAATTGGCCTAGGACAATCTAGTTCGGCCTAGGATAAACTAGTTCAAACCAATGAATAGCAGGCTAAACTAGTTCATCCTAATGACCGTTCGGCCAAACTAGTTTGGCCTAGGAAAATCTAGTTTATCCGATGGGCGTTCGGATAGACTAGTTTGGCCTAGGAAAAACTAGTTTGTCCGATGGGCGTTCGGATAGACTAGTTTGGCCTAGGAAAAACTAGTTTATCCGATGGGCGTTAGGATAGACTAGTTTGGCCTAGGAAAAACTAGTTTATCCGATGGGCGTTAGGATAGACTAGTTTGGACTAGGCCAATCTAGTTTGGCCTAAAATCGGGTTTGCATTGTAACATATACATCATTTAAAAGTTTTTTTTTTTTTTTTTTTTCAAAAATATTCATCAGTTAACACGGTATTATGGGTTTTGTTGACCATTTCTTCAATCGTGATCTCAATTAGACGTCCAGAAATTTCTGCATCTGTTATGCTCCTACGGCCACAACGAAATTCCGTAAACCACTTGTGAACCATACCATGCGATGGAGCAGAGACCCTATAGTATTTTATCAACTTTCCTTCAGTTCCAGTAATTGTTTTTCTGCGCAAAAAATAGCATTTTATCAAAACACGAAAATCTTTTTCCTCCATAATCAAAACAAACACGCCAATCGTTTCCTTTTGAATCCAATAGAACACAATGTATTTGAAATAACATCTGCAAATTATACAAATGTTGCCGCATATAATAAAAAACTGAAGAACATAATAATAAGAGTGCTATCAAACTGCCACCTTTTTTTAAAGTCACGGAGGTATCAAACTACCCTCGTAGTTACATTCTCTTGGATACTGTTGCAGCGTCTTCTTTCTCAGAGTAAATAAAACAGAACTGCAAGCATTAGATCTTCTGAGAAAAATTTACAGAAAAACCATCTCCATTTATTTTCATGACACAGTCAATATAGTGCTGTAAGATGGACTTGGTTGTAAATTTTAAATAAATCAAACTCTCCAATTTCAATGCTTGTTCCGTAGTCCTCAAAATCTTCATTTTCATCTTCATCACTTGAAACATGAAAATTTTTGTTTCACTTTCATTTACTGAAGGCAAATCTATTATTCGCTCTTTCGTTTGTTTCTTGACGAAATTCCATGCATAAGTTCTTGAGATATGACTATCACTAAATCAAATAAATCCTGATAAATGCAGCATAGTAGCGCCACCTGTTTGGTGATTTATACAAAAATATAACCAGCAACAACTTATGTCAATGTCTAATTATGAAGTTTGATGAAAATCTCTGCATTAGTTCTTAAGACTGTTCTTAAAACCATCTAGAGCCTTCTTAAAACCAAATAGAGCTACTTCGAAAATACTGAAAAATGCAGCTTGGCAGCTCCAGCTGTTGAGTGATTTACACCAAAACCTAATAAGCAACAACTTATATCAACACCTTTTCTCCATGCTCAACAAAAACAACAGTAAAAATTTTACTCTTCTATGACCAAAACTCACCGATTTTATGTAATCGATTTTATGTAATTTTGGAGCTTTGAACGTAAAGGTAGTTTTTTTTAGTGCTATAAGTCTAGAAATTTCATAAAATTCAAAGTATCTTAACTCAGTGAATTTTGGTCGTACAAAAATGAAACCTTCACTGTTGACTCGTCGAAGCATGAGAACAGATTTTAAATCTAACTTATGCAACCTAGGGAGCTTATAAAAAATATTAATGAACTTTATTTTAAGTAATGACAGGACTTTTCCATCACTGTAATATTACTTCCTAATTTATTTTTAATACTTTGGCAATTGGCATTATAGCCACGAATCTATTATAATATAAAAAAATTTCAAAGCGTTTCAATCTTCTTGACTAATTTTAAGTCCATCACATTAATCAGTGAAAACAAAATACATAATAAAACCCTTATTTTGATGTGCACACATTCTTATAACGATCTATCAGATCAATGTAATATAGGAAAGACTTAATGTGCATGTTTGTCTACAAACTAGTTTGTTGTGTGTCTAATCAACTTAATGTTGGCAAAACATCATGCCGTCACATGCACTTTATCTATGCACTAAACGCCGGAACGAAATGTCATTGAAATGAGATTATTTTGATGCAATTGGTGTACAATATTTCATGAATGGAAACTTTTTTTATAGGTGGCAACAGTTCATCGGCGAAATGGTGCTGATTTTAGATAGAGTAAAAAGTAAGAATAGAGAGGGGAGCCTACGTGCCCGAGTGGTTAAAACACCTCGCTGCTAAACGCTTGCGAGCGTAGGAGACGTGGGTTCCAATCCCACTGACTCCATTGCACACACTCTTTGTATGGAGCTTCCGGTTGTACTTCTCTGGTGTTGTAAAATTTCCTTGTGCTATCTCGTCCCTGTATATTGACGATGACTTATAAGCAGGCTTTCATGTCGGACATAAAAAATCAGATGTATGCTATAAATAAATAAAAAAAAATAGGGAGTAAGTATAGTGACGGGGGTGACGCCAAAAATGTAACCCTAAAATCCGCTACATTAAGCCGAAAAAGGGCATTTGCTTTCACAAAAAAAAAAGAAGTAAACGTTTAGTAATACAGTTTTTAATTCATAATACAATGAAATGTTACTTTAGTATACTTTACAAGCAACTCATTTTCATTTATAAAAAGAAATGCACACCTGATGTCAAAGAACTTGGTCCCTGTTCCACGTGCTTTTTTTGTTTGGGACATTAAAATTTGAGCGATAAATGGTTTTATATTGCAAATCCTTTTTACTGCATATTGCACCTAGATCTATATTTTTCCTCCATGCCGATTTTATCAAATAAAGATCCTGGGGCTGCACGCATATTTGCCGATCCCACCGAAGCTAGCATAGGGGAGAAAAATACGGGCTTCTGATTGGTTGAAAAACTGTTTGCAAATAGATTATCTTGAATGCTAATGTACGTATTAGGAGCGTATATGGGTATATCTAGAACTCCTATAATATCATTAAAATAATAATAAGAAGAAGAAATTGCAATTTTTTTAAAAAAGTAATATAGAACAATTGAGTTTGACGCCGTAAAATGAAAGTACTGTTGTTTCTAAATAAATTGTTCTGATTGTGTATATATGTGCATATCATGTTAAAAAAAATAACATGAAGAAATGACAATTCTATTTTTATTATTTTCTAAAAGTAATACAGAACAATTGTTAAACATCCTGATTAACTTCTTTAATTATAAATTCCGAATAATCTATTTCTTTATCTATTAATAAATATGTAAAAACAGAAGGAAAATACAACTTTCAAAAGCTTTTCGAACAGAAATTGATGATTAAATAAACGTAAACTCAAAAATGAAGGAAAGCAAAATTATTCAACCAATCAGAAGCTCGTATTTTTCCCCCTATACTAGCTTCGGTGGGATCGGCAAAATTGCGGGCTGCACTATTGATTGCACGCTTCAAATAGTCGCTGATAAAAATTAAGAATATCCTGTAAAAACTTCACTCATATAATTCTAAAATTTTATTATGTTTGCATTAAAATAATTTAATATTTATCAATTTTTCATACCATCTATTTTTAAGCATAATTCGCGCGATCTTGCACCATGGAACATGAAAGAATTTTAAAATGGGTAAAAAGAGAATTTTTTTTTCTTTTACCCTAGTCACGTATCACGCGATATCACACTCCAATGTTATTTTCTAATAATAAAAATAATAATAAAATTCTTGCAGCAATAGAATATTTTTACCGGAAGAAAAAAGAAAATATGTATTAAATTCAGCGATACAACTGAAAAGCAGGTAATTTTGTTTTATCTAAATTAAAATCAGAAAATGAGAGGCCTTGATATATTCATAACAGATCTGAGAAAATGCAAAAGTAAAGATGCTGAACTGCAAAGAATTAATAAAGAACTGGCAAATATCCGAAGCAAATTTAAAGATGGCAAACTTTTGAACGGCTATCAGAAGAGAAAGTACATATGTAAGTTAGTTTTCATCTTTCTTTTGGGACATAAAATAGACTTCGGGCTGAAGGAGGCCGTTAATCTTTTAACATCGAATGCATATAGTGATAAGCATGCTGGGTATTTATTTATTTCTGTTGTCAGTGATGATGAATGCAACCTTATGCCCTTAGTTATCAATGCTCTTAAAAACGATCTGTCTTTATCCAATGATGTTTTCCAAAATTCAGCTCTTCAATTCATTGCAAATACCTCATCTTCAAGCTTGGCGGATTCAGTAGCCCAGCCAGTAATAAATTTTTTGCTCTCTAGCGAAACGAGTGATTACATCAAGCAAAGTGCCGCTCTTGCATTACTCCAAATTCTTCGAATGAAATCAGATTTAACGCTACCAGAATCCACTGTTCAGGTTATTAGCAATCTAATTTCCGATAGCAATCTTGGTTTAGTTACAGCATCTGCTAGTCTGTTAGAATTATTGACGAAAAAATTTCCTTTCCAGTACGAATCCTGTATGGCGGCCTGTATAGTCAAACTGAGTAAGATACTTTCATCTTCTTGCTTTGATCTACGAGATTACAGTTATTATTCCGTTGCAGCTCCTTGGATTTGTGTAAAACTCCTGCGGATTCTACAAAACGCCCCTGCTCCATCCGATGGTTCATTGAAAGCTAGACTTAGAGATGCTTTAGAGATGATTCTGATAAAAGCTGACGATTTACCTAGATATAAAAGGTTTGCATTTCGGAACATTTTTGCCAAGTATGCTGTGATATTTGAAGCTATTTCGTTGATAGTTCATGTGGAATTTGAAGGATATATTCTTTCTCGGGCTTTCAATATTTTAGCAGCTACTTTAGAACGTCCGGAGATAAACATTAGATTCATGGCATTAGAAATGATGATTCGACTAGCAAGCAATAAAATGTATCTGGAACATGCGCAATTGCAAGTGAATGCTGTTTTGAACATTCTAAAAACAGAACCGGACATCACGGTGAAGAAAAAGGCAGTAGACCTCCTATACACTATTTGTTCTGAACACAGTGTGAAACGCATAGTAGGTGAAATGCTAAATTTACTAGAAAACGAACACGACTTTTCAGAAGATGTAATGTTGCAAACAGCAGCTTTGGCTGAGCAGTTTAGTGACGATCGGGAGTGGTACTTCGACACAATAATTAACTTATTTCAAACATGTGGCGATAAGGTGAGTGACAGTATATGGTACTCTTTAGTAAAAACGGTCGTAGAAAACGACAGTATTCAGGAGTATGCTTCGAAAGCATCTTTTACTGCTTTATGCGACAGAAAATGCCACGATACCGTAGTAAAATTAGCAGGCTACATTCTTGGAGAATTCGGATACCTTATTACAAGCGATCCTCGATCTAGCTATAAACGACAGTTTAATACACTCATGGAAAAATATCCTAAATGTTCTATTTCAACTAAAGCTCTTTTGCTGACAGTTTTTATGAAATTTCTTAATAACTACCCCGATATGAAAGAGGAAGTTCAATTGGTACTGAAAGATGCATGCAATATCCAAAATGAAAACGTAGAGATTCAACAAAGAGCTGCCGAATACCTTAAATTAAGTGAAATAGCCTCCGACAGTCTTTTGGCGGCTGTATTGGAAGAAATGCCTTCAAGCGAGCGAACATTATCGCCAATAGTAGCGGCCATTGAAAACAAAAATACTCAAAATTTGTCTGTAAACCGAAAAAATAAAAAGAATTTAACAGAGTTTCGTTCCTACTGTGATATTAAAAGTGTTGAAAATGTCAAGGAAGTTCGTATGACAAAATCTGTTTCTCAATCTAACCTCACACATGTAACTTTTTATAATAACCTGAATTCGTTTGTGGATGCAATTCAAGATTCTTCCGTGAAAGATACTGCTACAGATATACTTCCTAGAAGAGAAAAAGACTTTCGAATCCCAAACGTTTCAAATGATCGGTCATTCAGACACTCTAACCTCACACAAGCAGCGTCTTCTAAAAATCCGAATTCGCTTGCGAATACATTGCAAGATAGTGCCACAATCGATGCAGCAACGGAAATACTTCCTAAAAAGCCCAAGTCAGTTCGTCGAATCGCAAACGTTCCAAATAATCAGTTGTTTTTGTACTATATGTTGTTTAATGAGAAAGCTAAGCTGTATGAAAACGAACTCATTGTGATCGTCATAGAAGATCAGTTCAGTAAGCACTGTGGCCGATTTCATCTGAAATATATGAATAAGACAGCTGAGGATTTCCTCGAATTCTCCATCCAAGAAAATTTCGATGGTGGTATTCAAAACAAATGTTCTATACGATGCAGCCCCTGCGGTTCTAAACTGTCTGCTAACGGAATTATGGAACAGGAAATACACCTCGAATGCTTAAGCGAATTTTCCGAAAAACCATCATTGAACTTGACTTTCGTATCAGGGAACCAGTACAATGAAGTCAAACTGATATTGCCTCTAACTTTGAATAAATTTGTCGAACCTCATCATATCACCCCTGGGACATTCATGGCAAGATGGCAATCATTTGAGTCCTTCAACCATCAAGAAGTCGTAAAGACATTCCTTGCTAAATACCCCATGATATACGGAGTGACACGAGAGAAGCTGAAAGGTTTCAGGCTGGCCGTCATTGAGAATGGGAACTCGGAAAACTTTCATTGCGCTGGAGTATTTCACACGCGTGAGAGCAGAAAGTATTTCCTCGTTCGTCTGGAAAGGAACATACTTGAAAATAAGTACTGCAGCAGAGTCAGGTCAACTCAGCCTAGTTTGTCTCATGTGCTTTCTAATCTGTTATGTGAGCTACTTTGAATAAAACTATAGCATAACCGGCAGATAAAATTTCGCTACTTCCTTTTCAAAGCAGCCTTGGCGATATCGAGAAATGAGCTTTGGCGAGAGAGAAATAAAGGGGAAAGTTCCATAACCTGTTCCAGTGTTTTGTTAAGGGAGGAGGGGAAGGAAGACAAACTTATTTTTGGTACTTGCGTATAAACGCCACCGCAGCAGAAGTTGCGCTAATGCGTCAATAAAGAGCAATCTTGTTGATCGTACGCGCACAAAAAAATGGCGTTAAAAATGAGCAAAAAAAGCACTAAAAAATCACTAAATCACTAAAAAAAACACTAAAAAATGGCGTCAAAAATCAGCAAACAACAAGGCAACAGGAAATCCAAAAGATAATTGCGTACGAGTGCGAACAACAAGATTGCTCTTTATTGGCGCATTTGCGCAACTTTTGCTGCGGTACGTTAATACGTAAGTACCCTTTTGGTAGGTGATTAATGCATCAATGTGATGGGAAGAGTTCCATATCCTGTTCTGGTCTTTTTGGAGAGCTGTTTTTGGCATTAAATAAACCGATGTAGTTACGATTTTCAGCCTTTAGGTTTTTTTTTTTTTTTGTAATTACAGGAATGGTCTTTATCCATATGCCTTTTGCATTTAGCATATTTTTCGGAAAATTTTATGACTTTTGTTTTATCTTGACACATGTAATAAATATATTAAGCATATAAAATTATAAAATGTATAAATGTAAAAAAAATATATTTATAGGTATATATATAATATGCATTTATATACTACTTGTAAACATCTACAGATTTTTTTTAACTTCACTATATCGAAGCTTAATTCAGCAAAAAATCACGTGTAGCTGATCAAGCGATAAATCAAACTTTGATGCGAAAAAAAAAAGTATTGCTATCTGTTGCAGATTTAATGAAATAATTACGTTAATAGCAGTGTAATAAAACAACAGCAATCAACAAAATCGTCTTTTCAAGTTTACTGTCAAAATAACAGACTTTTTGAGTGTGTTGCAGATCTGCATCACGGTGATACAAAGGATTAATGATTTCCTGCAAGTAAAAATTTACGTTAATGATTTTATGGTTTCTTCTTCGGACTATGGTTTAAAATACGTACAATCCAGAAATCTGCAAATAAATCCTACATCGGGTCGGGTTTACGTTGTTATGTTGATTAAACGTTTCGGATTCGGGTTATGCTTTTACTACAGCGAGCCAGCTTCGCGTTGATCCGATTTTTTAAAGAAATTCTAAATATTTTTCAGATGAAAGAAATTATATAGTTCAACATGAAGTACACAGCATCTTTGTTTCCATGTTTTTTTAACAAAATTGTAAGAAAATTGTTTTAAATGTAAAGTTTTAAATCTGGTGTAATTTTCACCAAAGTTTTATTTTTCTTTTTAATATTTACGTGAAAATACTATTGTTGTTAAAAAGGTAATATAATTTGCGCCGTCTTTGAATTCACAGTTAATAAGATCATATCAAAATATGAAATAATACTCTCATAAAGATATACGTATTTTGTAATTTAAGCTGCTTTGCAATAGTATTATTTGGTCATTTTAAATACGAAATAATTCCTTCTATTTATTGTACACCCAACAAAAATATCTAAAGATTTTTTTTTCAACATTTTTTATACCAAAATTACCTAACAAGGAAGGTCTCCATACGGGCATGCTCCGAAAAATTTGAAAAAAATTACAGAATGTTCTTCTCATGAGGATATATACGTTTATAAAAAATAATTTCGGCGGAACATCCGTTCCCTGTCCGTAAAAAAATAATGAAAATTTCTTTATTTGGCGATTTATCATCGGTTGGCGATGAAAAGCAATTTCAAAAAATGCTTTTTATGTCAATTGCATTTTAAAGGAAAAAAGTTTCATGATCAACTTGTTTAGATAAATTAAATATCTTTGGTTTTGTCAGTTTTAGTTTGTTTTAAGCATATTTTCGTTATATCGATATTTATGTGTATTTATATTCAAATTTAACCATCAAAATTTGAGATTTAAAACGAAACTCAAATTTAAACTAATTAAAATTGTTTCAAGTTCAAAGTCCAGTTGAGCATTGTCAATTTGATTTTGTTGCTATGGAAACACATCGCTTTTGTTTTTCAATACGCTTAAATGTATGAAAACAATTTTTCTGAATAAGAATTTTTTATATCTGAAAATAATTTTTCCAGAGGTAAATAAAATAACTACAGCAATAAATAATATATATATGCAATACAATATATATATATATATATATATATATATATATATATATATATATATATATATATATATATATATATATATATAATATATTAAACTCACTAATTGTTTATGTTTAAATTCATTAAATGCCATTTACACACATTCTAAGAAACCAAAAGTTTTCAGTTGCATTAAAATCGTTTGCTTTTGGCGGAGAAAAGTGCTGCTCGCCAAATTGCGTGACACTTTCGTTTTTTCACGCCGAATATTCGAAAGTATTTTATTTTTTTACAGGTTTTCTTCTGTAATTCCGCCGCTATTTTTGACTGATACTTTATTACATACATTAGTAGCTTAATTTGTATTTTTTTTTTTTTTTTTTCAAAAAATTCTGAGTATGCCCAGTATGGAGACCTTCCTTGTAAAACATTTCCTTGAAAAAAAAAAAAAAAGAAAGAAAGAAAGAAAGCCGAAACGTATTAAATATTTTTATGGTGCTGTCATATATTGTTAATTAGTAAGACTGAAAGTATTGAAAAGCTAGTTTTCACTTCTTTTTCCGTTTACTTTTAATGTTTAAAGGTTTTTTTCTTTTTTCTTTTTTTTTTTGGGGGGGGGGGGTGTTTATGAATGATGTCACATTTTTTTTCAATATTTTGATCCCCACCCTCTCTTTTTGTTACAAAGTGTCACACTTCACCATAACACCCTCCCCTCCTTGTCACATGTCACGCTGTATATACTATACGTTATCTTACGTATTAGCTCAGAAACAAAGCACTATTGTATAGGTCATACTTTAAATTTTATTTTTAAACTTTAATTGTGCGTTTAAATGACTTTTGTGAAAATAACAATAAAAATGATTTGTGTATTTATTTTGTATGAAAAAAGATTTAGGTTTACAACAAAAATTATTATTGATATAAAATAGTAATATAATATTATTATAAAAGATCAATTGAAAACTGTAGTATTTTGGAATTTGAAATGAAATTTAATAGTATAATTGGCTTTAGATTTTATCTTTAGTTTATCAACACAAGCTACTTTAATTTCAAAAAACTTCAAAATTTAATCTGTTAATTTTTAATGTTTTTTATTTAATCAAAATGTGTGATGTCACATTTTTTCTTGCCCCCTCCCACCCCCTTGTCACAAACAGTCACAACTTCACGAAACGCCCTCTCCCCTCCAAGTGTGACATCATTTATGGACGGCTCCTTGATTAAAGTTTCTTTCTCTTTTTAATATTCGCGTGAAAAAAGTGTTGTTGCTAGAAAGGAAACATTTTTATTTGTGCTGTCTTAGAATTGCCAACAATAAACTCAATGTGGCCGTAACTGCACCCAAAAAAATAAAAAATAAATAGAAAAAATGAAGAAAAAAATGCAATTTCCCAAATTACAACGGCTATTTGGAAAATGATGTTTTCAAAGACTCAAATTTTAAAGACTTACTTAAATAAATTCTGTGTTTAAATTAATAACAAGTTGAATGTAAATTCTGCCATTGCAGAATTCAGTTTCGCCTCCGATTAGAAAAAAATAATCGATAAAGGTTTTTTAGAAGGGCGACCCCGTTTAGAATGCAATGAACTAACTTCATTTTTTTTTTTTTTGTGTGTGTGTTTATCAATACAATAGCAAACAGAACGGCGTGAAATACCCAATTGATTAGCAATTTCTCTCTGAGACATTGGAATTGCGGAATAATAAAGAGATACAATTTGACGCATTACTTCTTCATTGACTAGATTCATCAAAAACGGATTTTTTCTTTAGTTTAAACGTTTTTTTATAGACTCTGAGAAAAAGAAAATGCATCTTAATAATAAAACGAGTGGAATCCCGTCGAATTCGACGAATGAAATGTTTAAAAGACCCGATCGATTTGGTTTTTTTTTTAAAAAGCAAAAGTAATTACATTATTAAATCAATATATAGTAAATATATTTACAAACTAAATGTCAAATTTGCCAGTTACAATTTTGCACATCTTCAGTTAAAATTGTAATCTGAGTGCCGGCGAAATCCAGAAATTTTATTTTATATGCACTCACAGAAAAAAAAAAAAAAAAAAATAAAAAAAAAAACTAATTTTACTTTTATTGTGACATTATTTTTACTAACTGAAGTCATCTGAAAGTAAAATCTCAATCTCAGTGTCCATAATGAAAAGAAATATTGAAATGTAACATCGGGTACTACTAGGTTATCCCGTCGACCAAAAAATTATCACCAAACTATAAGATTAAATGTCAATAATGGATGATCGTGAATGTCACATTCAATGACATTAAATACGATTCATGTGTTTAAAATGCCATTAAGTGATTTTTATTTCGACTTTTTATTAATATCTTTATTACTATTCTACTAATTATTTGTTTCTCGTTATTTAAAATAAAAATTATGTCAATATGTATAATTTGGCTATTAGTTTGGCGATTTGTATAATTTGGCGAAATTGGTCAACGGGATAACAGAGTAACCTAATATCGTTATGAGTAAAAATGCGATGTTTTAAATAGTGACGTCATTTTCTCTTCAAATATTTTTTAAATGTTACTGTTATTTGTAATATGAAAAAGGCATCCGTAATAATATTGTAATTCCCATTTATCTGGTTGCTGAATGACATCATTTTCCTCATTTGAAATTTTTCTTATTTTGCTTTAGATATTAATTTTTATCATAAATTATTTTCTGTTATTTTATTTACATTATTAATATTATTTCTCAGTAAATATATTTTTTTTTACCTCAATTAGTGCATAATTATACGCAATCATTTTGGAAAATAAATTTTTATTATTGAGAGAAAAGCTAAACTGAGTTGCCACCATTTTGGAAGAAATATCGTAAAAAAGCATTTAAAATAAAAAATAAAATATAAAAATGGAAATAAATTAAAAAAATAACTAAAATGGGCTCAACTACAAATAAATAACTTTCATTTAAAAATATAACTATCAAAATTGGTTGAGTAGAAAATTCAGGGCTGATGACACGACATTTTTTTGCTTGTCTGAAAAAAAATAGCATCAGAGGCTAATAATAATAAACATCATTTTTAGGATGATTATAACGAGTCATATTACGTACGCCATGCGTTAAACATTAATATTCCTAGACCAATAATTAAAAAAAAAAAAAAAAAAAAAAAAAAAAAAAACATAGTTTATAGATAGACAACTTTAACTGTTTAAAATGCGCATTTTTATTGCGCTTGGAGTTCATCAGGCTGACTTCTGAACGATTCCTATTGCGTACGACATGGATTAAACCATAGGTTCCCAACGGGGGGGCAGGGACGTAGCTTTAGGGGGGGAGGGGGGGAGCCTCCCCTCCCAATATGTTCAGGTAGTAGGGCGCCAAAGAAGGCTTAAGGGCGCCGTTAGGCGCCCGGATAAAAAGGCTTTGTAAGTAGTAATAAGTAATTATAAAATAACTTAATTTGAAATGTAAAATTACAAAATAAATTACTATTCACTTACAAAACATGAAAAAGGTACTTAATTTTAGACTTGTTATTACCTCTATTCCCCCACTCCTATCCCGAAGAAAATGTATGCATCCGAAATAAAAAATTTCAAAAACAGGCTTGTAATGAATTCCAGGATAGATGTACAGTTATTTCCTTTTTATAATAGTTGTTGATCACCCTAGAAATAGATAGAAAGGGAAAAGAAGTGTGGAAACGACCAGTGCTTAATTTGCGCCGGAGCTCACCGGAGCTCAGCTCCGGTACTTTTTTGTTTTTGGTAAATATTTAAATATTTTCAGAATTCACCGGAGCTCATAAATATTGCGCTCCGGAGCCCTCGGAACAGCGCTTCCGAAAAGCCGAACCTTAAATTATGTTTTCCTTTTCCTCCCATTTCTTAAAACGTCGCGTTATTGCCTCCCAAAACGACGTTTGTGACGTATTAGCGTAGTAACGTATCGCATATCTAGGAGCATCTAGTGTCCTTCCCCAAGTATTGACTCAATGGTTTCCGAACGGCGGTGACAAAAAACTGAATACCGCCAGAATAAACTATAACCGTATTTACTGCTCACGTTTTTATTTACACGCGGTCGATTTGTGCAAGTTATTTTTCTGATTAATTTTGTTGTTTTTTGATTTATTGTTAATTTTGCTTATTTAATGTTAAGTTTTGTTTTATTTATTGTTAAGTTTTAAATTGAAATGTGAGAAAGCGGAAAAAAAATCATTGATTATTTTAAAGTTTCTCCCCTTTCTAAAAATTCTTCCTTAACTCAACTTGATGATTGGTAACAAAGATTATTATACATACTAACAATCTATGAATCAGGTCTAAATTTGTAATTTTTGAAATATTTAATTATTTTTTTTAAGTCCAATTAGAGCGGTTTTTTCTGCAGCTCTGCAAATAATGTATGAAATGCAAAAGGTCTATGGGAAAAAGATGGAGAAATATGCTTCGGTAGTTACTATACTACAAAATATTAAAGCTCCTGTACTTTTTTTGTTAGAAATTAAGCCCTGGAAACGACTGTAGTGCGTTTGAATGGTTCTATAATATGTTTTAGTAGTAGGGCGCCACAAAAGGTTTAGAGCTGCAGTCAGGCACCTAAAAAAGAGGGTTTCAAAAAGGGCGCCATGGAAGGTTTAAAGGCGCCGTTTAGGCACCTAAAATTTTTATTATTAATGTGGCATTCGTAGATCATTTTTTACACACACACACACAAAAAATGAAAAAAAAATAATGAAATAGCAGTAACATGATTTGGAATTAATATTATTGTAAATTTATAAGAAAATAAATTATGGTTTCAAAAAAATATAGGCAATCCATTACATTTGAGACATTTTAAGATTACTACTAGGCGCTATCCCCAGTGCGAAAACAAGAACACATTCCGGAAATGGACATTGTTCGATCACTACATGTAATGTGATTTTTCGGAGAAAAGCTCTCCCCTTATTCCAATTCAAGGTTGGTGGTTCTCGACAGGGTCATCTGACCTTAATTATTTTAACTCCCCTCTCATGTCCTTCCTTGTGTGAGGTTAGATAATTTCCCGGCGTCACCTACATACATATTTGTTGTCCAGTGTCTAGTGTTGACAGATTTTACTGAAGCTAATAACGCGACTTTTCAAAACTAGCGATTTTTTTCGTTCAATTTTTAAAATAAAAATAAAAAGCTGTCTTTCGTAGTCATCCAGAGAGAAGAAATTGAGTCATGAATGATGACTGAAATAAACATAAAAATAAAAAACCAGGAATAAAAGAGAGAAATAAGTTATGAAGCGAAGAAATGACACAAATTTATAAAAAAGTGGATGAAAAACGATGATGCAGTCGAAGGTAAAAAATGTACATATTTTCCTTTAATTAAGCATGTTCTTAAAGTACAATGTTTATATTTCTGACGCAATTGTGAGTTCATTTATTATCAATCATTGCTATTATTATAGGGAAAAAATCGAATAGCATTCTCAGTTTTCCGGTAAATTTAAGTTTTAATGATTTTTATTATTTATTTCCTAAACAGATAGCTATTTTTTTTTTCTATTAATGATGATTTCTGAAACTTTTACATTATTAATAATCGACCTAGTTTTAACCCAGGACTGGGCAGGAATGAAGCTTTCCCCAAAAATTAAAAGACATATATGTTTAAGGGTGTACTCGAAAACATGCTTTTCTACCTTCAACACCTCGAAATTTTCTGATAGAATTACAGACTCATTTTCAAAAATAGAAGCATGAAACTTGCTGGAGTGATTTTTGAAGAGATGTACAAGGTGCCGTATGATCTTATTTTTCGCTCCATTTATTAGAATTTGATTGATAAACAATCATTGCTTCAGCATGGTTCTTTTTTTCGTCTCCAGGTCTTCCGCTTCGGAAAATTCGGTTCACAACGCCCACTTTGACAGCATTTTCCCCTCTATTTTCTGCCTTTATCAAAATATCGAGATTTACGGCACCTTGTATAGTTTCTGAATAAGAGAATCTGTCAGTCTGATGAATTTGAGAGCAAAAGTGAATTCAAAATTAAATGCGAAAATAAGTAGTTTGGATCGGAACACCATTACTTACAAATGTTTTTAGAAAAAGCAATCGAACATAGTAAGATGCAATCGAATGGAACCAAACAAATATTCAGTTTTACATGATTTATTATTATTATTATTTAGGTTTGTGGTATCCACATACTGCATTTTCACAGATTTTATTTTATAAAACACTGTATATTAAATTGTAACATTATAGTTAAAAATGCATTGTTTATGATCAAGTGGTACTGATTTCATTCTTGCAAGGGTTGTTGGTAAAAAAAAAAAAAAAAAAAAAAAATGCTTTTCAAAAACATTTTCAACTGAGCAATTTTTTTTTTTTTTTTTTTTTTTTTTTTTTTTGCTCTATTTTTGTTTTATAATATGATTCCTAAATATAATTTTGTTATGTTTTATCAATTGTACATATACATTTCAAGTTGTTGTCACTCTTCTGATGGGTCTTTTTTCTGCCTTGCGGTGGACATTACAGCTTAAATTTGATTTATCTGAAAAATAATAGTTTTCAACTAACTATATAAACATCACGATGTACCGACGTGCAAAGTGAACTCTTCTATCTGATATTCCAAAATATATGTGTATATGTCTTTATTTTAAATCCAGATTGAAATATTCTATGCATCTGAGTTTTTTGCGTCGCTAATTGCTATTGTGATAAATTACTTTTGACGAAATTTAATGATATCCGGTATTCAGCATACTATTGCTAAATTGAACATGTTGCTTACGGGGTTAAAAATGTTTTTGTTCAAGTGATTGGATAAAGGGATTTGGAAATAATTGATTTTTGCTTTTAAAGTAGCCATTGTCAAAAGAGAGAATTAAATTTATTTTGAACGACTGTCTTTTAATGTTAAAAAGTGACAGGAAAAAAGTATTCGTTAATGTACTGTATAATTTATAGAATAATCGCTCAACCGATTTAAAAAATGCACATTAGAAAAAAATAACTACTTTAAAGTTTTGTGTTACAATTGCAGTCCAATACAGGTTATTTTTTACTTATCTGTATTTACTGGGGAACTAAGATTATAAAGGGAAAAAATGTTATTTCATTTTACAGAACCTGCACTGTAAAAAAAATCTGTAACCTTAGTAATCTAAATTAACCGAAATCTCTTACGCTTACTAAAATTTTATGTGTACACTGTACAAGAAAATGATGTCAATCTACAAAACTTGTAAGCAAAACTAAAACCATCTGTAACTTTACAAAAGAATTTACTAAAATTTTGGTAACTTTACTAAAATTTTATCTATAATGCTCGTTATCGTCACTTAAAAAGTTCTTGGAATACGATTTCCCAAAAAAATTCTTAGTAACTTTAAAATTTGTTTGATTCAAAGTGCAAATCTGTATCTGTTACATGAATTTTTATTGTTGCCGTTACATAAAAAGTTCTTGGAATACAATTCTACTAGAAAAATTTTTGTAAGTTTCCCAATTTTTTTTTACAGTGTGGAATATTCAGTATATTTGGTGTATAGACCACCGTTACTTCCTTGAAAAAGGGTCGAATGTTCATCCAGAGATTTAACATTCCTTTTTTACATAGTTCCTTTTTTACTACTATCACTACTACTATCACTATTGCTACTATCACTCGCACCACATTGGTGGGAGTGATAGTAGTGGGCCCGATCTCGGAGGATGTCACCAGAAAAAATTGAAGGCTAAATTCAATTATATTGACCAGTAAGTTTCGGGCGGAAGCTGCGGCTTTGAAACCACTATGACTCTATTGTAATTAACTTTGTGTTCTGTATTTTTATTTTTCTTCCAAATACAATTGTGCTTATCATGTCAGGAAAATGAATTTAAGGATCCAGGATTCGGATTCTCTTCAAACATTCTACATTGCCTTTTTAGACCTTGAAAAAACAAGAGCTGTGAGAGATATTTTATCAGCACATGTGCATGCACGCTGGAAATGGAAGTTTAATCATGGCTGCATCACTTATATCACCTAAATAGATGCCATTGCCATGAATAATCAACTAAACATAAAAAGTAGCATAACTACCCCCCCCCTCTCCTAGAAAATGTGCAAATAATTCAAGGGCGCCAAAACATTAAAAGGCGCCAAATTTTGGTTCTCCCCCCCCCCCCCAACAAAAATTTCACGCTACGCCCCTGCGGGGGGGTACCGCCCACAGTGGGCGCTGGAGCTTTCCAGGGGGGCGGTAGCGAGTCTAGAAAAAAATGGGGGGCGTTAGGAGATTCAAGGGGGGGGGGGGTGATGGTGTACCTAACTATTTAGGAAGTGATATAGAGAAAATAATTGATCTCCTCTCGATTGCCCAGTCCGTGACAAAAACTTTAACTGCACTTTTATATGGAACTAGAAGACAGCCCGTCAAAATGACGTGTTTGCATTTTTAAAAGGATGATAAAAAAATTACAACTGTGGTCAATCAGCCACTGTAGGCTTAAACAATTTTTAAAAAATACAGCGATTAAACACGCGGAAAAAAATCTTTATAAAAAAAGGAAATTTTAACAGAAATTTGCATTTAAAACTATAACAAAACTGTCTGGTGGAGGGGGGAGGGGATTGTAATGAACAAATCGTAAATACATAAATTTTAAAAGAATAAAGTAACGCAAAAAATCAATTATAAAAGATTATATTGTGAAACTACAGCCAAAAAATATATAAAAATACTGAGAGAAAATAATAATAATTATGCTTTTTAAAAAAAAATAGTAACCGACTACAAAAAAGAATCAAGCTTGGCGACAACTTGGCGCTAACGCATATGAATGCATAGTTTTAATATGCTTATGATTTGAAAACGGTTGCAACAATGGAAGATTATTTGCGACAAAACATTATATTTTTTTTTTATCAAATCCACACTTTTTACTTAAAAATATTCTAATCATCAGAAATTAATGAAATTAAAATGGGGCGGGCATCTTATACTTTCAAACAAAAAAAGAATTATCAAAATCGGTTCATTTTTAGGGAAGTTATGAGTGAACAAGATATACATACAGATCGAAATCATAACCTACTCCTTGAAAGTGGTTGAAAAGATCTTCTACCGGTGTAAGAGTGATAGCCTGAACATTTACATTTTACATGCTTTGAGGTAGACGCTACAGCTATTCGCCGGCATAACCTCCAATGATCACAAGAAACCACATAGAACACTTTATTACAGAATATCCGGTACATCCATTATCACAGGGACAACACAAGACACCCATGCCGCTAGCTGGACTCGAACCAGGGTCCAGCGGTGTGGGAGGAGCTGACGCTACCAACCAAGCCGCTGGCTCGGCATAGCCTGAAATTTTATTTATTTATTGTACACACATATCTGACTTGTGTGCTCGACATGAAAGCCTGCGATTAACTGAAAATTGAACGCTTTTAATTGGATGACTGCTTCAAAAAATTGGAATTTTAATGCTTTTGTTTTTAAAAAAGTTCTAATCGCAAGAGTTTGATAAAACTTAAATGGGACCATGTGGGCGTCTTACATTTTCTAACAAAAAAAGAATTATCAAAATCGGTTCATATTTACGAAAGTTATGCGTGAACAACAAATACATACAGGTCGAAATCATAACCTCCTCCTTGAAGTCGGTTAAAAATAGCTAAAATGTATAAAAAAATTTCCTATTTTGGACTACTTTTTAGCTAATACTTAACAAAAACACTCTATAAGATCGGAAACAAATGAAAACAACAAAGAGTAAACAGCGCGTGTTCGTGAGACACACGTGCTGCGCGCGCGAGCTCAGGGATTTTTGCTTCCGAGTACTAAATCCGCTGTAATATTCACTCCATGTAACTGTCTCCTGAACACGCGCGCATAGCTCCCGAACGCACCCAATCATTCCTGAGTCGTGATGTTACAATGGAGTCATTCTAAAGATTCATTCACGGAATTTGTCATTCTTAAATGGCAACAGTATTAACTTGTTTACATTGTTTGTTCTTTTTCGTAATTGCTGGTTGTTTTATTTAGAACTTAAACATTATAATTAAATAGTTTTTGTAGGTTTTAAAGAAAATGCGTAATGAATAAATCTTTTGCATGTATATTTTCATAGGTTGAACAATTAGAATATTTGTGAACGGCTCGGAATAGTTAAGCCTAACGTGGACGCAGTTGCAATAAGTTTCTTTTTCTCGTGGATGGGTTGACCCCGGAATCGTCGTACACGGAGGAGTTTTATATATATAATTCTATACAGACGAGCGTAGATCTGAGGAGGGAGGGGATTGAATTTATTTTACTAATGTCAAAAAATCGCCGTGAACATGAAGAAGGGTTAAAATCGCGAAGAACAAAATTTTATTATACCAGGCTAAAACATTCCTATTGCAATTCTTTCATGAATGTTAAAATATCACGGCGAAACACGGAAAATTGCAAATGACTCGCATTAAAAATCATTATCAGTTCGAAAATTATGGAGTACAAAATTCGTGATAATTGGCTGCATAAAAGTTTTAAACAGAATTATTTTTTATTAACCTGTATTTCGAAAAATTCTGAAGTATGAGGGCACATGCCTAAACAGAGATTTTTAAACGAATCCGCTATTTGAGCCAGTTCGAGAAATTCGTTAATTCTTTGTGAAAGTGATAAAAATCATTATATTTATAAATTTGTTCAAAAGTAAATTTATTTAAACTTAAATAAGGGGAAATTTTATATTTAAAAATGTCTTAATCGAAGAAAAAATGCCGGCAGTACAGTATTGAGTATTTGAAATATGGATCTACACTCTCTCCTACCAACCAATCGTTACCTATGTGCTTAATTTATCAAAAAGGTTTTTTTAATGAAATTATGAGGTTTTCTAGGCTACAAGAGCATTTGAATATATGCGTGCTGATAGAAAACACTAAAATGCATCTTATTTTTCAAAGTTTGGAAAAAAATTAGAACAGTCAACTACGTATATAAAACCTTTTTCAGTCGTCTTCTAAACAAGAAGATGACGCATTACGAGCCTCATATAATATTATATTATTAATCGTAAAAGTATGAAAAACGCACGAAAAATTAATCTTGCCGGTAGTCAGAGATTAACACGGGAGAACGCGCGTTTACCCAGGGTATAAATTGTTTTAACTTTGTCACCAATAAAATCAAATTATAACCGTCATTTTATTTAGGCGGAGACAATCCTTACAAATTTTGCGATAAAATAAGTTCAAGATTATTTTTAAAAAATTAGTGGTTACAATTGTAATAACCTTATGCAGTCCGGGTCTAAAAGGCCCTGCGCGCGTCCTCCCGGGTTAAATAAAAACTGTTCTTCATCATAAGAAAACGTCAGATATCATCAGAAGAAATCCTGATTAATAATTCGGTACAAAGAGAAATAGATAGCTAAAGGCACTGAAATATCATTATGCTATTACTTAAAGACCTGCGAATTTCCCATTCAACTCGATTTATTAGTGTTATCAAATAACAAAAACTCATGAAAAAGGGAAACAAATGTCAAGATTTATTATTTGCTAAAAATTTGGAAATTGATACAAAGAGAGAATCGATATTTAATACCACAAAGTTAGCCAAAGAGAAATAAATTCGTTTTCATAGTATTTTCCCACTTGCTACTGATGTTACTCCAGTAACGACGGTACATCAGAAGGGTTTCATTTTCATTAACGCATTTCAAACAAACAGTACTAAATGTGTTTTCTGTACATTCCATTACACATCATCAGCATTTGGTTTAAAAAATTTGGAATGAACATCTGTAGACGTCGCTTCATTACATTATTAGAGTAATCAATAAGAATAGAAGAAATTCATTAAATGATAGGATAGTTGGCCAACTTTATAGTGAAAATCATTTCACAACAAAGTAAAACAATTTTTTCATTTTGTAGTGCAGTTGGCATTATAACTTTGCATCAAACTTGCAAATGATTACATTCAATCGCTAGCTCACACAGAAGTTCGTTGTCTCTGAAAATTTATTTGTCTGAATCATCTGTCCATACATTTGATTCAGTATTACACTTAACTGAAAACAGAAATAGAAAAATATGGAAAAACCTAATTACATTAAAAGTAACATGGATTATTTAACAGACATGTTTAGAATCTTTAATTAAATCAATTTAAACATTATAAATACTAGTACACCGAACCCGGTGTTCCCGGGTCACAGAGTAAAGGCGAAAAACTTTTTTTTTAATTTAAAATTGAAAAGTCTAATAAATTTTTCCTACGTAATATGCTTTTTAAACTGCCAACTCATTCCAAATAGCAATTTTATATGAAACATATTATTTATGTAATCATATAATGCTTTGAAAATTATCGGTACTTCTGTATTAGACGCAAGATAAAAGTTATTAGCCAAAGATTTTGCCAAAGAATAAAATTGCATTCGTTCAGTTTTTAAAACCAACTAAGAAAATATGACACACAAATATTCTTTAAAATAAACTTTTGTAAAGGTTAATAGATGTATCTTTTGTAAAGTAAGTTTGCAGCGAACTAAAAGTCATTATTAAATTGATAGATAAAAACGAAATAAAACCAACAACATTCACCGTGCTTTATAGCCGACGATATTTTAACATAACAGGTTTTTAATTACTATTTTTTTTTCAGTTGCTATGAAAAAAATGACAACTAAAATATACAGTGATCTGTTATTTTCCATGGGGAAAAGAGATAGATGGAGGTGCAGTATGCGATTAAAACGGTTTGAAATGGGCCGTATTCTTTCAATTTAAATCTCGTATTCGACCCAAACAAAACAATCACGTGGAACAGAGATCGAATTCTTTAGCACAATTTTTTCTCTAAATGAAACAGATCCGATTATATTTTAGCATTCTAGAATAGCATTTCATTGTATTATGAATTAAAACAGTATCGCTAAAAAATTTTTTTTTATGCGAAAGCATGCGGTCATGTTTGATGCAATGCAGCGAATTTCAGGGTTACATTTTTGGCGTCACCTCCAGCTACCAAACTACATCTCTATTCTCTCTCTCTCTCTCTCTCTCTCTCTCTCTTTTTTATGACTATTTTTCTTTTATTTCCCACATAAATGCGATACTCAAGTTGCCACCATTAGAGAAATTGAACTAAAAACTACAAAAAAATTAATATTTCAAAAACAAATTGAGATACAATTTTCTAACAAACTGCAATTAAAAGTGCATTTTTTTCTCTATACGATGGTATAAAGTTTGAAAACGTACTATGTCTAGAAGTTTAAATATTTACAATAGTGAAAATTGCAAAATCGAAATTTCATCGGAAAGTGTTGCCATTCAAAACATGACGTATGCGTTACGCACAGATACGTTTGGCCTTTATTATATAGATTTATAATAAGACATAAGATGATTCCAAGGTAATGAGTTGAATTTAATGAAAACAAAAAACCTCATTGCTGCTTGTGTGGGTAAACTTCTTTTGTTCAAACAAAATCTAAGTAGAGGGGAATACAGCCACTTTGCCACATTATTCGCAGTCTGTGAAAACAGGAATATTTGCTTATTTACTGCCAACACTTGGATGTTCTTCATGGAAATTTCTCAGAGCGATTCTAGGATATTTTTGCATGAATATGCCGAATTAGTTTTTAGATCTTTTCTCAAATGATACAACAGTATCAGCGTATTTGGAGGAGGAAATCGTTGAACTCACAGCAAACGAGAATTAAAAATAAAATTCAGAACTGGATACCAAGAATTCTTACTTCAAAAGCCAATACAGCTCTCTAATCTGGATTGTGAATGAGAGTAGATAAAATTTTTAATTTCTTTTCCTTCATCAGGTTTGACTGAGAATGCGTTCCGTGCAGTAGCTAATTTATTAGTCCAAGAAAAGGAGTAGACATCTTTGAACCTGACAATTTGTGACTGATGTTAAAGAAATCGGAATCCAACATGAACAAATTGTTAAAACTCTGTCAGCCTCAACCATTTCGTTATTTTTTTTAAATGCTTATAGGTTTTGTGTTTATTTTTCAATTTTTTATAAAACAATTTTTTACTACATTTGATGATCGTTTTAATTAACTTCTACTTTATGATTTTTAATAGATAATTTTAATATTTTAATTTTTAATAGTCAGATAAACCATAGATAATATGCAACAATATTTTAACATTATGTATAATTAACTATTATGGGAGAGGGGGCGTTGTCATTTTTTTCTCTTGTAAAGGGGGCGGTGGTCCAGAAAAGGTTGGGAACCTATAGATTAAACATTAATATTCCTAGACCCATCACAAACAAATTTTGAAATTTCAGTTTTACAATTTTCGGAAATGCGAATTTTTTAACTTCTTAACATCGCACATTTTTAATTTTTTACACCGTTGCGTAGAGAAAAAAATGCACTTTCTAATGAAATATGTTTGAAATCTCTATCACAATTTGTTGTTAAATTATTATTTTTTTAAAAAGTTTTAATTACTATTTTTGTCATCGCGGCAACAGAAATATTCCATTTTTGGTCATTAAACTTAGACCAATCAGGAAGCGAATAAAATAAACCAACTTCATTGCATAATTCAACCAATAAAAAGATTCAGATATGCTTTAGATTTCCCTATTCTCTACTGAGAACAACTTTTTTTCCCAAATAATTTAATTAAAAAAAAATAATAATAAAAAATACTTTTTAACTTGGTGTAGGCGAAAAGTAACAATTCTTCTAGAGTTAGTAATTTATGACATATTGTTTCCCAATATATCCTAATATATTTCCTTCGTATAAAACGTCCCACCAGTGGCCGAGGGGTTCTGACCTCTCAACTGGTAGACGGCAGGTACTGGGTTCGAACCCAATCGCGGCTGTCGGCCTAACCGTTCGGAGTTTACGTGGTTTTCTTCGAAACTTACGTAAGTACAGGTTAGGTTCCCTTAGAAAGACCCCCCACAAAGAGCACCCCCCCCCCCCCTGGGCCTGTATACCTAGTGTAGATAATCGGCCGACAAAAATAAACCAAACCTTCGTATAATACAATATATTAGAACTACCTAAAAATTATGAGCAATTTAGCATAACTACAAGCAATTTAGTTCGAATTTTTACCTGGTTTAAGTTATGAAGTCACGCAATAAGCCAGTTTGTTGACAAACATGCACATTATCTGCTGTTTAAAAAATGATCAAGAAATGTTAAATAAATGTCTCATGTAGATGTAATTTTTAAATTTAAACTGTTTGAAAATAATATTATTTGGCCATTTTAAATAGGACCTAACTCCCCCCCCCCCCTCCCACACACACACACTGCTTTTAACGCATATTAATTAATTCATTATTTTAAAATTTATTTCGTCTTTTAAATTATTAATGTGTAAATACAGATTTTATTGCGTAATTTTCAATAGTTTCTTTCTTTTAACATATAATCACTTAGTTCTAATTTGAAAAGTTATATATATATATAATAATCAGGTGTAAACAAATTTTTAATTTGAAGGAAATATTATTCTTTGAGCCGTTTTTACATTTGGCGACAACTTAAAATAATAACCTTTTCCAAAATATGTAAAAAATAGCTGTCGAAATGCTGAAATTTTGAATTTAAAATTGATATAAATCCACAAAAAATAAGTAAAAAAAGATGCAGCCAGTATAATGGGAATTTCTAATGTATATCCTTAAAAAAATAATTAAATTCTATAAAACTTTTTTAATGGAACCATTTGGACAAACTTCATCACCAAATGTATCTTTAAATAATTTTTCCATTTAAAAACAGTCTACATCACAGTAAAGTAGTTTTCTTAATATTGGCGGAGAAAGATCCTAGAGCACAAAAATTCACTTACTAAAGCAATAATAACTTTTTTTTTTTTTTTTTTTTTTTTTTTAGAATAGAGCAATACTGTATATAACATGTTTTAATAAAGCAATTCATTTAATAGTATTGTAATAATTATATCAGTAAATGTGACTCGGTTCTAATAATACACAAAAACTAGTCGTTGGGGGCCACCGTAATACTTACCCATCATATATATGCATATATAATATATGAAAATAAAATATTTGTAAACTATTTATAAAATCCATTGCAATTCCAAAACAAAACTTAAACGTGTATTTAAATAGTTTTATTATGCATAGTAATGCTCCATTAATGAGTTACTGATGAATCTATTTCGACAAATTGTACAACACGGCAAACTACTCAAGTAGTACTGAATTGCGAAAAAGAAACATCCTTTTAACTCCAAAAATAATAATCTTATCAACTAACAGTTTACTGCTTTGGATTAAGCGTCTCATTTCCAATTAAAATATATCTTTGAATTATAATTTTAATGAAATACAGGGTCATGAAAAATCGAAGAATGTGGAAAACAGCATTACAATATCTCGGCAACTAATAATTCGATCAACTTTATTCTGCATGCAAAATTTGTGTTATTTTATTGCCTTTTACGATCACTCCTTAAAATAAAAAAATTCGAAAATTTTTATGTACCTTTCATCAGAACGAATTTTTCGAGAGTCCGAAAAAAATGGTTCCGGATAATCGAAGTTACTGATATTAAATAGGCTTTGTCCCATTCTTACATACTAAGTACATACAAAATTTCAAATCTCTATCTCAATTTGTTCGGGAGATAGAGCGTTTACAGACAGACGGACGGACGGCAAAAAAAAAAAAATTCTAAAAATATGTTTTTCGAAATCTCTATTGTCTAAAACGTGTAAATCAGCCAAAAAAAAAAAAAAAAAAAAAAAAAAAACTTTCGATTTTCAAAATGATTGCAAGACTTACCCTATACTACGTATGATGGGTAAGTAAACTAGTCGTTGGGGACCACCGTAATACTTACCCATCATATATATGCATATATAATATACGAAAATAATACATTTGAAAACTATTTATAAAATGAATTGCAATTCCAAAGCAAAATTTAAACGTGTATTTATATTTTTACTGTGCATAGTAATGCTGTATTAAAGAGTTGCTGATGAATCTCTTTCGATAAATTATACAACACGCCTAACTACTCAAGTAATACTGAATTGCAAAAAAGAAACATCCTTATAACTTCAAAAATAATAATCTTATTAACTAACAGTTTATTGCGTCGGATTAAGCGTCTCATTTTCAATTAAAATATATCTTTAAATTGAAATTTGAATGAAATACAGGGTCGTGAAAAATCGAAGAATGTGGAAAACACGATTACAGATATTTCGGCAACTAATAATTCGATCAACTTCGTTCTTTATGCAAAATTTGTGTTATTTTATTTACGATCACTCCTTAAAATAAAAAATTTCGAAAAATTTTATATACCTTTCATCAGAACGAATTTTTCAAGAGTCCGAAAAAAATAGTTCCGGATAATCGAGGTTATTGATATTAAATAGGCTTCGTCCCATTCTTACATACTAATTAAGTACATTCGAAATTTCAAGTCTCTATGTCAATAGTTCGGGAGGTAGAGCGTTTACAGACAGGCAGACGGACGGCAAAAAAATTTTTTCTAAAAATATGTTTTTCGAAATCTCCTGTGACGAAAACGTGTAAATCCGTCAAAAAAAATTTTTTCGATTTTCAAAACGATTGCAACACTTACGCTATACTACGTATGATGGGTAAGTAAAAAGAGAAGAAAGAAAGAAAATAGAAAAGGATAGAAAAAGAACTTGAATTATGACCCCGCTCCCCCCCCCCCCCCAAGAAATAAATGAATGTAATAAAAATCCTTCCCTAAATTCTGAGATAATAGAGAAAAATTAACCATAAATCCATGAAAATTATAAATTTCTGTGCTTAAAATGTCTATTTAATGCTAACGTTTTTATTTTATTTAAATCCCGAAAGTTCTTTTAGCTTTGTGCAATTTCAGAAATCAAAAATTAAATGTACAGTAAAACATTCATTTCTAAATTCAGCTAGGTCTCCACAGATAGCAGCACTGTATATAATTTCACACAGAACATAAATTATTAATAAATTTACAAATTTATTGACACATTATTATTTTTTTATTAGAAAAAAAATTAAAATCAGCATTTTTTAAGAACAAACGTTGTGATAAAACAACAATAAATGCAAATAAATTTTTGTGAGTAAATCTGAATACAATTTTTTTCCCTTTTTTTTTTTTAGATAGATTAGTAGAAATCACAATTTATTAACTTATTTAAGTTCAGTTATGACTTAACAGATGGCAGCACTATAAAAATTTCATATAAAAAAGTTAAAATAATAACCGAGGAAAAAAATTAAAAATATATATAAATAAATTTATAAATTTACTCATATAAGTAATTTTACGTATCAAGAATTGAACTTAATTTCATGCTTCATTTTTCATATTCAATTAATTATAAATATTATTCAATGACTTTTTTTTTTTTTTTTTTTTTTTTTTTTTTTTTTTTTTTACCAAAAAATAAATCTAAATAGCCTATTTTAATGCAAAAGATTTAATTTAAAAATATATTTACGGATAAGAAATTTTTGCGAGCAAAATTTATTACAAACATTTCAAAATATAATTCAAAATATTTTAGATTCCAGTAACGTATCTCGGCTTTTCATCTTGTTTATTCAGCTATAAAATTCATAAATGTTACAAAAATTTGATTTCTTCAACAAATAAAATAAATGATTTTTCTAATTCTACTTATTATTGAAATTTGAAACAAATTATAAACTTTGAATAGTTTTCCCTTTGCTGATCCTGGAAGTTCAAATTATTAAAATTTAAAGATATTTAAAGATAAAAATTATATTAAATGAAATTAAAATTTAGTAAAAGAAAAACGTTCAAATTGTAGTCACATATAGCTTTTCATCTGCTTTCTATAACTCAGATTTTCTTAGTCAAACTTTTCACACTTATACTTGTCCAAACCCAAATTAGCGTCATTATTTAAGAAAAAGAATAAAAATAGTTCCTCAATATTCTAGTTCTAGTATACAAAAGAAGAAAATATCTGCTTATTTTTTATAAAACTTAGCTTTGTTTTTAAATTACCAGTATATAATTGGAAACAGTCACGTGCATTATGTTTTTCCATCTTTGTATCTTTGCCAATTTAAGTTTTCCCTTTTATATTGTTAATTTCCGATTGCTAGCCGGGGCATTAAAACACGCTATTTTGCAAAAGGACCAAAACAAGAGAAAACAAATTAAAAAAAACATCCCTGGCAGCGGTGGGATTCGAACCCACGCCTCCGAAGAGACTGGTGCCTTAAACCAGCGCCTTAGACCGCTCGGCCACGCTACCACGCTTCGAAAAGAAGAAAATGATCAAGTGCTGCTAAGTTAATTTTTTTATTTTTTTGTTCTATATTTTTAATTTTATAATAATCCAAGAGAGAATCAGTCATGATACTCAAAATTAAATTTTTGGCACAACATTTATGGAAATTTTAAACCAAGATAACAGTGAGAGTAAAAGCACACAAGTTTAGATTCTATGATCTTATCTAACTTTGTTGGAAAATAAAGAATTTTAATTGCAGCTTATTAAATTCCCGTCTCGGCTCAAATATTTACCAAACAAAAAGAAGCTTCTTTTTGTTTGGTTTCGAAACTATCTGAAAGAATATTAGACATTATAAATAAAAATGCCAATGATAAAATTATGCGATTTTAAGAATTTTTCTATCTATGAATAGCGAACTATTATTCTCGTAAACAAATAATGTAAAAAACGGAAATAGAAAGCATTTTTTCACTAAATCCAATTCATATAAACCTAATATTAATTTCCATCCAAGATGGAAGTCGGCGTGAAATCGCACAACGCTCTAAAATAAAACAGAGTGAATAGTGAATTTTATTTATTTATTGAATACATGCATCTGATTTGTTGTTGTTTTGACCCCTACTGGCCCAGTGAGCAGCGTTCTATTATTACCTTAGATTCTATGATTATTACATCTGACTTACAAGCAGAAGGTATATGCTGACGTTATGAACGTGCACAGATAGGGTATACGCTAATGCTTTGTTTAAGAAACTGAGGGTATACGTAGCTTCTTAAAAAACGTAGGAAACAAGCAATACCGCTAACAAAAGCGATCGCGAGCAATATAGCTAATCCTCTAAAAATAAGATACAGGAGGGTTCTCGAAGTAAACTTTACAATTTTTCTTTTTTCTTAATAATTAAACAACAAATCCCTGACAAATTATCACATTTGAAATGTCTTTCTTTTAAAATGCAGGGACGGCGCGAACGCAGTCCCAACTACCAAAAATTATGCACCCCAAGCAACCGCGATTTGCGGATGTGGCGAACGTCAACCCCTCGGTGTGCAATGAAGGGTCTCTGCTCGGGGGAGCCTCCTTCATGATCAAGGCATACCCCAGTGCCAGGTAAGTATGCGTTCCGAACTGTGGTAGAAATATATGTCTAAAGAATTTATACAGTCCAAACTGGTGGGAGTGGAATATGTTGTTTGTACAAAAATGGAGCGTTAAATTTTAAATTTGAAAATTATTAAATGTCCTTAACAGTTAAAAAACAAATTAGGATATGAAATATTACACAAATAATTATTAAAGTACATATATATATGAATATAATATACAAGTACATGGTCAAGGTGCGTTTCAAGAAAGTGGACAAAAGTCGCCTATTAAACATGATTTGTATAGCGTGTCAGAAATTGAGCTTATTTACACATTTAACCGTATCAAATGAACTTTAGAGCCTTAATTTATAGTTTACGGTCGAGAATTGTACCTTTAACATAATTTTAAATTAAAATTTTATTGTATTTTAATTTGTTATCGAACTCATTGTTTCTTATCATAAGTCCAACTGGAATTATAACGGATGGTAAATATGATAAATATGGATAAACAATGGAAAATATTATATGGAAAATAAATATGGAAAAATAAAACGGCAAAAATATACATATATTCATACAAATATATATATATATCCATATATTTTTTACTAGGCTAATTTCTTTACAAAAAGAAAAATATATTAATTTTTTGAAGCACAACCTGATTTTTAAATGATAATTAATATTTGTAATAATGAGTACCATTGTAATCTGTCCTTTTTAATGTAAGAAAAAGCCTTCTTATTAGTTTTTGTATAAAATCTATTGGTGTAGTGTTAGCATAGCAAAAAGTTAAGAAAGCATAAAAGAGTTATCCGACAGCAGTCGTATTTGTTTAATCTTTACCAGTTTCATTTATTGTTTCCTATAATATGCACATATATTTTAAAACATTGAAGTAATATAACGTACATTTAAAACCTCGTTAAAATGTATGATTATTTCTAATGATAATTTTTATGACGCATCTCAGTTACATGAAATTCATTCTCTGTAACAGAAAAAAAAAAAAAAAAAAAAAGTACACGAAGCGAGAGACAAAAAATGTTAGTACGCGAGATCAAGCAAGAATTGCAATTTTGCTAATTTAGTTGATTATTGTTTTGTTCAAATATCTACCATTATTTCCCACCATTAATTTTCGCCTTCGTTAATCTCTTTTTAAATAAAGTATCGCATTAAAGATGTATTCCAATCCAATCTGCATATTTTCTGATTTACTTTTAAATTCATTTTTGCTCTGAAACACGTGAAATTGGCAATTTCTCTTATTTAGAAACTACACAACCTCCCGTGCTTGTCGATTATATATATATATATATATATATATATATATATATATATATATATATATATGACATTTTAAAGTTAGGAGCCAGAAACATCATCGCCAGGGTCCCCGTTCTTTGCACAGAAGTCATGGCCAGCGAGGAAAAAAATAAAAAATAAATAAATGTAGAATATCCAATAAATCACTCATTGGTGGCTGTAAGTTTATTTATTCAACTGTAGTCATTATAAAGGGAAAAACTCCTTTTTGCAAACGATCTTTTACCGAAATGTCCAAAAAATATTCCATCATTTACTTCAATCAGCCGTACTCATCGACTAAAGAATGCCAGAATCTCTCTACTTCTCATCTCGAGACTTCCACCTTTTAAAACTAAAAAGAAAATTCTAGAACTTTCTGTAATCTCAAACCATCATCCTTTTATGTAAACAGAATTCTTGTCCAGATACGAGACTATTTTACACAGACGATAAATTTATTTTTTAAAAAATATATTATTTAACCAATTTATAATCGACTCATAAATTCTTAGGCAGACGATTTTTATAAATGATTAATTTTAAGAGAAAAAGAAAAGAAATGAATTTATTAATGCACACATCAAAGGTTGACGGCGGAAAAATAAATAAATAGATAAAATAAAATAATGATATTTTTTGAAAGGTATGGTTTTGGAATAAATTTAATAAGATTTTCTTAAAAAGGGTTGATAAAAACATAGAAGAAATCAGTTTTATTTGGAATATTAAGAAATAAATTAAGAATATTTTTAATTTAGAGCCATCTTTTTAAATTTACGCATACTGGAATAATGTTTTTTAAGGCAAATTAAGAATTTATATCGTCTGCATACAGATTAACAGATTAGATCTAGAAACAAGATTTTAATTTAATAATTTGAAGTAAGTACGGAACATTATTATTAGAAAAGTAAGGTAGTATAAAGGTTAGTTTTGGCGAAAAAATTTTAAATTTGTAATATTATCCCCCCTCCCCGAAAATTTGTATGAAATTGATAGTTAAATAAAACTACAAGTTCAGACAACAGAAATATAATAATTTAGAAAAGTCAAATTTTGGAATAAAACTGTCAAACCCAGGAAGCCAAGAGATGGAAGAAAAGAAAATTAACGCAATATAAAAAATATTACCGATTAAAATAAAATAGTTAAGAGGAAATTAATCTGAATTAAATTTAGGTAGGAGCATTTCCCTGAAAGAGATACAATACTGTTACAATATCACTTACTATTTGTAAGTGCATAGGAGATAATACATACAATAACAGTAAATAAGTTATAAATATAAATAAGCAAGAGATAAAAAATATAATAAAAACAATAACAATTCGTTCTCATGGAAGTTTAAATAATTACAATAACTTGATGCATAGGTTATTTTAAATAAAGTTCTTCAAATGAAAAAAGTCTTTCCATTGTGTACAAAAGTCTTTTCCAATGTTCACTGAATACAGTCTCTTTAATTAAAGATCTCCAAATCTAATTTAATCTTTGTTTTTTATGTTATGTTGGATCCAACATCTTTTAACAATCAATCAAATTTTTCTTTCAATAATATATCAATTTTTTTAATAATAAATAGCATCACTCTCAATATCAATAATAAATAATATAGAAAAATTTAAATAATAACAATAACAACAATAATAAGTGATAGTATAATAAGACTCTATATCCTAATATTTCTCAATAAGAGTATAATTAATACTAAACTTCATTATGGAAATCATAATGATAATAATAATAAAACAAGAGTATAATCAAAAGAAAATGTCCCAGTTAGTTTATTACTGATAGGGAAAATATTGGTTGAGGATAAAAATAATTACATAGCAACTAAATAATTTTCTTATCTTCTAATAGCGTAAGAAAGTATTTTTTGCTAGCCGAAAGTATAAATAAAAAAAATCATAATAATTCCAAAATCCAAATAAAATTAAATCTAACTATTTAGAAAATGGACTCTCAACCAGTATTTCCTTACAATAATTCCTCTCTGATACTCTTTTACAAAATTGTCAAATTTGGTTATAAGTTTTCAATGCCAAATGTAGAATAATGTTTTATCTACACATGGTTTATAAACTTTAATAATAAAATACAAATAGGAATAAAAGGTGTTATTCTTAATTGAGAAATGGAAATAAAAATAGTGTGCTTTTTTGAAAAACTTTTAATATCTGTAGTTTTCACAATCACTGAAAATCACATATTATGTTATAGGTTTGAGTAGAATCATCAGATTTTATAACTGTTATAACATAAATATCTGCTGAATAAGTAGAATAATACTAATGTCAATAAATGAGTAAATATAGTTAGACTTAAATACACTTAAAATTAATTTATCAACATCAATTTGAAAGCCTTTACAATCAAAGTGCACACCTTATACCTGCATAAGGAGCCCAATTTAATCCCAAAAACTCCCAAAATCAAGTAATATTCTTGTTGCGCACCAAGAACATACCTGCTAATTTTGAAAATTATGGTGATAAAATATTTAAAGAATAAGAATTAAAATTTAATCTACTGTCTTGACTTTAGTTTGATCTAGTGATTGTGATTGTATCTGAGGATTTGCTTGTTTTTTGGGTTGCTCATGAAACAGTTTAAAATCTTCGGGTGAAAAATAGGGTCTTAATTTAGAAACATGCACAATAACGGAATTCTGTCCTGTCTCATAATTAAATTTATCTATTTCATAAGTTACATCAGAAAGTTTATTTATAATTTTGTATGGTTCAGAGAAAGTAGGTTCTAATTTTCGAGTGTTAGGGTATTTAAATTCTTCATAAATTACAGAGTCTTGTATTTTTAATGGGCATTCGACAAAATTTCGATCATAGAGCCTTTTACTTTTAAGGTGAAATTCCTGAGTTCGCGCTTTCGCAATTTTGAGGGCTTTGTCTACTGGAGTTGTATACATTTTAACTGCCTCACACAAAACCATTACCCTCTATTTTAAAAATCTGAATCAAAATTATCGTGAAAATTATAACTATATTTAGCTGCTAACTTTAACCAGAAATTTTATCAAATAAAACAGAAATTGTAAATATCATAGATATACCTTAAATTGGGATCAACTTTTGATTCTATTATTTTATAGATCATAAACAGATTCAAAAATTTTAATTATACGTAATTTCTTACTTAAAATCACAAAATTTACTGAAAAAATTAATCATATTTATCAGTCAAAATTCTAGCAACAGCCTTGCACAGTTCCATCTTTCTTACTGAATTTAAATAAATTATAAGAATCCGGGAACCAAAGCTCACTGTAACCAGAAATTCTAACAAATAAAATGAAAAACATAAATGTTAACTTAATTTTCAGCTCAAATGTCTAGTTGTAGGAACATTATCATGAAAATACTGCATTCAGAGAATAGTTCTTGATAACAAACAAATATCAATAAATTAGTAAATGTACTTTTAAAAAAATAATTTGAGCTTCTAAGTTCTTTTATACTTCATTATTATTACGAACTTATCTTTAAGCGTGCATAAAAATATCATAATAATCTTAATATGCAACAGTAATTGTCTAAGAATATCATACTCTTCAATTTAATCCTTAAGAACAAAAATGTTTAAATCTCCAACACATAATGATAATAATAATACTCATAAATAGGCAAGTAAATAAAATTCACAGACACATAATCAAATAAATAAACCTGACAAACAGAGAATGATTAATTTAAATAAATACATAAAAATTATACAAATAATAATATTCAAAACATTACGGAAAAAAAAATCTCACCGAAATCCTATGGGTCTCAACTATCTCGAAAAAATATTTTTATTTTCACCAATTAACAAGAAATGGTCTTGTAATTATTATTTTTTTTTTCTTCTTTTTCATCATAAGAGGACTACTTTTTCTCGACCAAAGCACTTTACAGGAACCATTCCTCTGTTTTTGTCACTCCAGAAATCATGAGACTATGGCAGTTTTTGTTTAAGAACACATCCAATAATGACGGGCAAATTATTCAGCGATCCACAGTTTTTATTATCACTTCGCTCCATAGCAAGTTTCTTTAAAAACCAAAAATGGCAGCGCAGGCATAAAAGATCCTGTCGGCTCTAGAAAAGACTGTGACATTTTAAAGTTAGGAGCCAGAAACATCATCGCCAGGGTCCCCGTTCTTTGCACAGAAGTCATGGCCAGCGAGGAAAAAAATAAAAAATAAATAAATGTAGAATATCCAATAAATCACTCATTGGTGGCTGTAAGTTTATTTATTCAACTGTAGTCATTATAAAGGGAAAAACTCCTTTTTGCAAACGATCTTTTACCGAAATGTCCAAAAAATATTCCATCATTTACTTCAATCAGCCGTACTCATCGACGAAAGAACTCCAGAATCTCCCTCCTTCTCATCTCGAGACTTCCACCTTTTAAAACTAAAAAGAAAATTCTAGAACTTTCTGTAATCTCAAACCATCATCCTTTTATGTAAACAGAATTCTTGTCCAGATACGAGACTATTTTACACAGACGATAAATTTATTTTTTAAAAAATATATTATTTAACCAATTTATAATCGACTCATAAATTCTTAGGCAGACGATTTTTATAAATGATTAATTTTAAGAGAAAAAGAAAAGAAATGAATTTATTAATGCACACATCAAAGGTTGACGGCGGAAAAATAAATAAATAGATAAAATAAAATAATGATATTTTTTGAAAGGTATGGTTTTGGCATAAATTTAATAAGATTTTCTTAAAAAGGGTTGATAAAAACATAGAAGAAATCAGTTTTATTTGGAATATTAAGAAATAAATTAAGAATATTTTTAATTTAGAGCCATTTTTTTAAATTTACGCATACTGGAATAATGTTTTTTAAGGCAAATTAAGAATTTATATCGTCTGCATACAGATTAACAGATTAGATCTAGAAACAAGATTTTAATTTAATAATTTGAAGTAAGTACGGAACATTATTATTAGAAAAGTAAGGTAGTATAAAGGTTAGTTTTGGCGAAAAAATTTTAAATTTGTAATATATATAAATATGGAAAATATTGCAAAAAAGAACTGTCAAAATTGGGATTTTGAACCGAATTTTCTGAAGCGGGAGATCTGAGTACGAAAAAAATGGTCATACTGATACTGAAACGGTAACAGTTATAGATGAAATTCTAATGAACTGGGCGAAAAATGACATCACACGGCGGCACCTTGTACATGTCTTCAAAAATCACCTCAGCAAGTTTCATGTTTCTACTTTTAAAAACGAGTCTGAAAATAAAATCAGAAAATTTCGAGCTGTTGAGGGTGGTAAAATATTTTTTTTCAAATACACCCATAAACATGGTATTTGTGCATTGACTTTATGGACGATTTTCAAAATACTATTACTAGCTGCAACCGGGACCACGTATTAAGGCCCCACACTAGGCACAGAAAAAACTCGGATGATAATGGGGGCGTTCTTTTCATTTTACAAATATCTCGCTCAAACTTTAATATTTTTGCAGTTTTTTTTTTTTTTTTTTTTTTTTTTTTTTTTTTTTTTTTTTTACATAGGATAACTGAGGACGATCTATAGCCGGCCTAGTTTTTACTTTTTCGATTTTGTTTATATATTTTTTATATTATGATACTTTCAATTTTAGAACTGATTCAAACCGGTTTTGAAATTTAAAGTAATTTTTTTTTTTAATATATGAAACCAAAATCGAAAAAGCAAAAACTAGGCCGGTTGTAGAACGTCCCCAACTATCCTATGCAAAAAAAAAAAAAAAAAAAAAAAAAAAAAAATATATATATATATATATATATATATATATATATATATATATATATATATATATATATATATATATATATTAAAGTTTGAGCTAGATATTTAAAAAGAAAGCCCCCATAGACTTTACATTATCATCCGGGTCTTTTACAAATTAAATACTAATTATGCTATTAAGAATATTTTGTATTTAACCGTTAGCACAGCGTATCAGAGATCTTTTATCAACTCAATACTTTATCAGTGAAAGAGTGCTAAAATAATTGACTTACAAAAAATAACATGACATTGAATAAGTTTCCGAAGCTATTCCGTATTATAGTTTTTACGTATATATTTTACAAATTAAATACTTATTATGCTATTAAGAATATTTTTAACCGACTTCAAGAAGGAGAGGAGGTTATCAATTCATCCCGTATATATATTTTTAATGTATGTTCACCGATTACGCCGAAACTATCCAACTGATTAATTTGGTTTTGGTGTTAAATTAAAGAACTTACTCTCGGATTGGTACCACTTCCATTTCATAGAAATTGGTTCAGTAATTTTTTAGTAAACGGGCAAAAACTATTAAAATTAGTGATTTTTCGCTAATTAAAACTGTTGAATGAGTTTCCACCATGGAGTGAAGTCAGGATGGCCGAGCGGTCTAAGGCGCCTGATTTAAGTTCTGGTTCTCGAAAAAAAGCGTGTGTTCGAACCCCACTTCCGACATACATGTATACAACAACCTATTCCGTATTATAATTTTTACACATATATTTTGCAAATTAAATACTAATTATGCTATTAAGAATATTTTGTATTTAAACGTTAGCAAAGAGTATCAGAGATAATTTACCAACTCAATACTTTATCAGTGAGAGAGTGCTAAAATAATAGACTTGCGAAAAGTAATATGACGTTGAATAAGTTCACCGAATAGATAGCCGAGCGGTCTAAGGCGCCTGATTTAAGTTTTGTTTCTCGAAAGAGAACGGGGGTTCGAACCCCACTCCTGACTTGCATGTATACAATAACCTTTCTCCGCATTATAATTTTTACACATATATTTTACAAATTAAATACTAATTATATTATTAAGAATATTTTGTATTTAACCGTTAGCACAGAGAATTAGAGATCTTTTATCTCCTCAATACTTTATCAGTGAAAGAGTGCTAAATTAATAGTCTTGCGAAAAATAACATGACCTTGAATAAGTTTCCTGACTTGATTGCAATCAGGATAGCCGAGCGGTCTAATGCGCTTGATTTGTTGTTGTTGTTGTATGTATGTCGGCCAATTATCTACACTATGGGATATAGGCCCTAAGGGGTGGGATGCCCTCCGTGGGGGTCTTTCTAAGGGAACCTAACCCGTATTTACGCAACGTTCGAAGAAAACCACGGAAAACTCCGAACGGTTAGGCCGATGGTCGCGATTGGGTTCGAACCCAGCACCTACCGTCTACCAGTTTGAGGTCAGAACCTCTCGGCCACTGGTGGGGCCCGCGCTTGATTTAAGCTCTGGTTCTCGAAAGAGAACGTGGGTTCGAACCCCACTCCTGACATATATATATACAAAAGCCTTTTTCGTATTATTCTTTTTACAGATATATTTTACAAATTAAATACTAATTATGCTATTAAGAATATTTTGTTTTTAACCGTTAGCACAGAGTATCAGAGATCTTTTACCAACTCAGTACTTTATCAGTGAAAATGTGCTAAAATAATAGACTTGCGAAAAGTAATATGGCGTTGTTCACCGTTTAGATTGCAGTCAGGATAGCCGAGCGGTCTAAGGCGCCCGATTTAAGCTTTGGTTCTCGAAAGGGATCGTGGGTTCGAACCCCATTCCTAACATCCATGTATAACATACATTATTTTTTCCGTATTATAATTTCTTTAACTGACTTAAAAAAGGAGAGAAGGTTATCATCAATTCGACCGCGTATGTACTTTTTTTTTATATATATGTTCACCGATTACACCGCAACTATCCAACCGATTAAACTAAGTATTACGGTATAAATAACTAAAAAGTAAGAAATAAAATAAACTTTTTCAAAAAAAAAATATAACCGACTTCAATCAACGCTCTAAAAAGAGTTAAATAATTCTTTAAAATACCCTAATGATGAATTGTTATCTAATAATCACACATCAGATATCATGTACCGACAAAAAAATGGTTATAAGTTTAATACATAGAACTTAATATCCAGCAAATATGGTTCTTCGACAGAATATTTTTTACAAGAGATTAATTTACATATTTTTGATTTAATTTATGAATAGATACATATAAAAAGTAATGAATTACTTTTTGAAGTTGGTGCCAAACTATTGTAAGTATAGTAAGAATTGTGGTTATATTATGCCTAATACCATAAATAAAATGGTAAAAATCATTATTGATTGTGATTGTTTGGCACCAACTTCAAAAAGTAATTCATTACTTTTTATATGTATGTATTCATAAATTAAATCAAAAATATGTAAATTAATCTCTTGTAAAAAATATTCTGTCGAAAAACCATATTTGCTGGATATTAAGTTCTATGTATTAAACTTATAACCATTTTTTTGTCGGTACATGATATCTGATGTGTGATTATTAGATAACAATTCATCATTAGGGTATTTTAAAGAATTATTTAACTCTTTTTAGAGCGTTGATTGAAGTCGGTTATATTTTTTTTTTGAAAAAGTTTATTTTTAATATATGAAACCAAAATCGAAAAAGCAAAAACTAGGCCGGTTGTAGAACGTCCCCAACTATCCTATGCAAAAAAAAAAAAAAAAAAAAAAAAAAAAAAAAAAAATATATATATATATATATATATATATATATATATATATATATATATATTATATATATATATATATATTAAAGTTTGAGCTAGATATTTAAAAAGAAAGCCCCCATAGACTTTACATTATCATCCGGGTCTTTTTCTGTGCCTAGTGTGGAGCCTTAACCAAATTCGACTGTAGTGTAACGATAATTCAGAAACAAAACCAACTAGGTATCTTCCCAGTAACATATAGTGACGAAATGTCCGATCATCGGACGTTATTAATCTTTTACTAAGTGTATAGCCGGGTTTCTTAGTAAAATATGCCCTTGAGTCAACCACATCGAGTCCTACATGGATCGATAGCAAATAAAAAGAAATTCATTTCTCCCCAGTTTTAAGTTTGTATCTCAAGACCATGGGAGGTAATGGCCCTAAATGCCTGTTTTGGAAAAGAGCGCATTGTGACGAAACTACTGAACAGATTTCAGCTAAAAAAGTAAGGGATGTAAAAAACCACCATACGAATGTTTGACAATTTTTTCAGATTTTTTTTTAAACAAAAGAACAAGTTTTCTAACATTTTTCCTGTTTTTAATGTACATTTTAATTAAAAATAAACTGAAATTTCTGAGTGACCATCTTAATTTTTTTGCATGAAATACTACTATGAGACATGATGCATATTCACTATCAATTTCAACTTTCTACGTATGGTGCATCATATTAAAAAAAGGGCAAAATCATATTCCGGCGGTTATGTGGGGCGTGTCTCGGACAAATTTTACGCCTTCTTTTAAAAATAGTGTGTGAATTAATATGCAAGATTTGAAAAGAAGGCGTGAAATTTGTCCGAGACACGCCCCACATTCCCGCCGAAATATGATTTTGCCTTTTTTTAATATGATCCATGTAGGACTCGACGTGGTTGACTCAAGGGCATATTTTACTATGAATCCCGGCTACACCCTTTATTTGTTTTTCCGATATTTAAAATAAAATTATGCCAATTTCTATAATTTATGAGTCGTTTAGCGATTTATATAATTTGTCGAAATGGGTCGATGGGATAATCAAGTAATACCCGCAATTCAGTAATAGAGCATTATTATACGTTAAAAATATTTAAATACAGTCGACTCTCGTTAATTCGAAATCGGATAATTGGAATCTTCACTTAATTCGAACTCACATGAAGTCCCGAAATTTTCAATAGCAGAATAACGTTAAAAATTTTCATTAATTCGAACGTTTAATTCAAACTAATAAGAATTCCGATTTTCTTTTTTTTTTTTTTTTTTTTTTCTTTCTTACGGATTTTAGATCACTTGAATAACTTTCTTTCTTTGATTTTTGTGAAAATTGTTCCGAACGAATATACATGCATTTGATAACCACTTTCTTAGTGCCCCGTCTGTCCATCAGTGACACTTCAAATTTTTTTTTTTCCATTGTGCTTGTTTCTAATCTTTTAATTAGTTTATTTATTTATAAAATCTTATTTAATATTAAGTCATATTTTAATGATAACAGACGAAAAAAATTTAAAAACACTATAACATTAATTCCTTTGTAACAGTACCATATTAAGCATGTTTTCATTTCATATTTTCCATAATTCGAACTTCGGATAATTTGAACATTTCTTGTGGTCCCGGCGAGCTCGAATTAACGAGAGCCGACTGTATTTGTTTAAATTTTATTATGGAATTGTAACGCATTTTATAAATAGTTTACACATGTTTTATTTTCAGGTTTTATGTTATACATATGAATGATGGGTAAGTATTGCGGTGGTCCCCAATGACTAGTTTGTCGTCGTTGTTGTTTTTTACATTAAAAAAAAATTATTTCCACTACCAATTATTTAAATTATTAAAACTTATGAATGTCTGTGAGAATTCTTTTGCATAAATGTTTCTAATTTTATTCTTCGATGTTTGTATTTATATTTATAAAACATTTACATATTTAAGTAAGATTTAGTCAAAGGTGTTGATAAGTAATTGACAGCTAAAATTATTAGAAAGTAATTGTCTTTTCTCTCCCTTTCTCTTTTATTAAGGCCCCACATTAGGCAACGGAAAAAGACCCGGATGATAATGTTAAGTCTACGGGAGAATTCTTTTCAAATATCTCGCTCAAATTTTAATATTTTACTTGACTTTTTTGCATAGGATAGCTGAGGACGATCCACACCCGGCCTAGTTTCTAGTTTTTCGATTTTACTTATATATTTTTTATATTACGATAGTTACAATTTCAGAACCGGTTTAAACCAGTTTTAGAAGTTAAAGTAATTAAAAAAAAAAAAAAAATCTGAAACTAAAACTGAAAAAGTAAAAAGCGGGCCAGTTGTGGATCGTCCTGAGCTATATTGTGCAAAAAAGTCATGCAAAAATATTAGAACTTGAGCGTGATATTTGAAAAGAAAGCCCTTATAGACTTTGCATTATCATCCGGGTCTTTTTCTATGCCTAGTGTTGTGCCTTAAGCATAAATTTCAAAATCTTACTGTGGAAAATAAGATTCTAGCGAGTATTTCAAATAAAAATGTTGCCATTTCTCAACAAAATGCAAAAAGAATGAAATAAAAATGCTCATCTTTGAATTATAAATTAATAGTAATAATAATTAAATGAAATTTTTTCTATGAATAGCCGTAAATTTTTCAATATTTTTTGTGGCATCATAAAATAGTAAATCTAAAATCTAATTTTCTTTAAAGTAAAGAATAAATAAATAAATAAATATGCTAATATTAATAGATGCTAATCCTAAGTCAAAATAAAACGTAAAGTTTTTTTTTTTTCAGTTTTTTAGGACGGAAAATTATTTATGATGCATATAATGCAGTACATATACACATATGTATTGGAATATTGGAATATAATTTCATTGTTAAAATATGCAAATTAAATACATGGTATTAAAATATACCCCTCCTCCTCTTCTCTTTTTTATTTTATTTCAAATTTTTAAACTTATGTCAATGATGAAAAAAAAAATGGTATATAATCATAGAAAGAACATACATCAATATTTTTATTATAATTATTGATAGAATAATGAAGAATGTTTTTAATTGGTTATTAAGAAGAAAAAAGAAATGTAAAATTAATTTCACGAATCCTCCTGGATCTCATTTTTAAAGGATTGGCCAATGCATAGCATTAGTTTCTAGTATGGGAGGAGTTTCGCTTTGTTTAACCCAGAGCGTTGCGAGTTTTATTCTTTACCAATTATCCCTTCATGTAATGGATGAACGTAAAAAAAATACGGAAATTGCAGTGTGCACAGTGAAATTTCTATTAAATATCATGCAATGCAATTTCTTTTGATATATTCGAATAAAAAATATTCTTAGAAGTATTATTCGTAGACATTACATTTCTAATAACATAAATAAATGAAATAAAAGACTTCGGATTGTCATTTTTTTGGCATGTCAAGTGTGCAAAGTAAAGAACCTTCTTTTATATTGTATAAATATATCTTTTTCTGGATTTTTTAAATTTAATTTTCAATTAATATTTATACCTAATAAAACAAATATATGAGAAAATTAATAAATTCTATATTTTACATTAAAACAATCCATAATTAAATATGATTGTCACTGAAATGGATGTGATTTTCCTAGCATGCTCATTTTAGTTCTTAATCAGGTATAAATTGAAGCTGCAGAATAATTCTTCGGATTTTTGAGATAGTTCAAGTCAGAAGTAATAAAATCATAGCTACATGCAAGAGCTTTTAGATATTTCTTTAAAAATAATGTGATTGATGTCTTTGTTAAAATTGAGTAGGCCAGCGGTTCCCAATCTATGGGTCGCAACCCATTGGTGGTCCGCGGCAGTTGTTTTGGTGGGTCGCGGAACAATCGATGTTCGTCATCAAAATATATCTTTTATTTCATCTGTTTAAAAAGATATGGCAATTTCAACGGGAAGTAATATTTTAAGAGAAAATCCTTAATTTGCGTCTAGGTTAATATAAAGGAATATCCAGAAATATTCAAATCAGCTTTGAAATCCTTTATGAAATTCAACACTTCGTGCTTAAGAGAACATGCTTTTACTACTTTGCTGTTTTTGAAAGGCAAGTACTGAGATAAACCGCGTGTTAATATATGTTACCGCATTGATAAACACCAATACCAGAAATCTCATTGATTATAAAGTTATGTTTTCATAATAATTAAACGTATTTTTAACTATCTTTGTAGCTTGTACATTGTTTCAATTACTATTCACTTACACACATTGAGATTACCGATTCTCGTTTTTGTTGATAATGCATGTTCCGTACGAAAATTTGCGTTTTTCGTAGGATAGGAGAGACGAGTGTATAAAAATCGTACAAAAATTGCTACATTGATATACAACTTTATCTTGGGTGGGTCGCGTACCGAGAAAGTTTGGAAACCGCTGGAGTAGACTATTATTATGTCGTTTTCCTAGTTTCGATAAATTAACAAATAAAACTGAACATTACATGAAATTTGAGCTACTATATTGACAACATGTTCCTTTAAACAAAATTAAAATATTAAACAAAAAGAAAAAAAAAAAAAAACAAGTTGAATATAGATTCTGCCATTGCAGAACTCAGTTTCGCCTCCGATTAGAAAAAAAAAAAAAGAAAAAGAAAAAGAAATCGATAGAGCTTTTTTAGAAGGGCGACCCCGTTTAGAATGCAATGAACTAACTTCCTTTTTCTTGTGTTTATCAATATAATAGCAAACAGAACGGTATGAAATATCCAGTTGATTAGCAATTTCTCTCTGAGACTTTGGCATTGCGGAATAATAAAAAGATACAATTTGACGTGCTACTTCTTCATTGACTAGATTCATCAAAAACGTATTTTTTCTTTAGTTTAAACACTTTTTTATAGACTCTGGGAAAAGAGAAATGCATTTTAACAATAAAACGAATGGAATCCCGTCGAATTCGACGAATGAAATGTTTAAAAGACCCGATCGATTTGTCTTAAAAAAAAAGCAAAAGTGATTACATTACTGAATCAATATATAATAAATATATTTCCAAACTTAATGTCAAGTTTTCCAGTTACAATTTTGCATGCAAATATTTGCACATCTTCAGTTAAAATTGTAATCTGAGTGCCGGCGAAATCCAGAAATTTTATTTTATATGCACTACAGAAAAATAGATTTTTATATTTATAAATGAAAAAAAAAAAAAAAAAAAAAAAAAAAAACTATTTTTATTTTTACCATGACATTATTTTCACTAACTGAAGTCAGCTGAAAGTAAAATCTCAATCTCAGTGTCCATTATCGTTATGAGTAAAAATGCGATGTTTTAAATAGTGACGTCATTTTCTCTTCAAATGCTTTTTTAAAAGTTAGTGTTTTTAGTAATATGAAAAAGGCGTCCGTAATAATATTGCAAATTCATTTTATCTGGTTGCTGAATGCCATCATTTTCCTCATTTGAAATATTCCTTACTTTGCTTCAGACATTAATTTTTATCATAAATTATTTTCTGTTATTTTTTTTACATTATTAGTATTATTTCTCAGTAAATATTTTTTTTTTACCTCAATTAGTGCATAATTATATGCAATCATTTTATTGTGGTTAAATTTTACGACAACAATTAACTTTTTTCTTTTAAATGCGAGGACATGTTCATTGATGAAATAAAGTTTCTGACTTGTGGAAAATAATAATGGAAAATAAATTTTTATTATCGAGAAAAAAGCTAAACTAAGTTGCCACCATTTTGAAGAAATATCGTAAAAAAGTATTTAAAATTAAAAATAAAATATAAAAATGGAAAAAAATTAAAAAATAGCTAAAATGGGCACAACTACAAACAAATATCTTTCATTTAAAAAAATAATTATCAAAATTGATTCAGTAGAAAATTCAGGGATGATGACACGACATTTTTAGCTTGTCTGAAAGAAATAGCATCGGATGCTAAAAAAAAGGATGTAAAAATGTTTTAGAATGAAATTTTCATTATTGGCTTACATAAGGCAAGAAATGACTTGTGATTAGATAAAAATTAACTTATTATTTAAGTTCTTCAAAATTTAGCAATTCTACATGGAAAATCCTTTAATCTCTAATAGAAAATAAATTTATCTCTTGAAATTTTGAATTGTTTTTAATGGATACATTCAAAATATCAGATGATAAAATCCGAGATTTTGTGATATTCACCCTAATACACAGTGTTCATGTAATACTTAAAAAAAAAAAAAAAAAAAAAAAAAAAAAAAAAAAAAAAAACTTTTCGCTTTTAAAATGTATTTGCAAAAATGCTAAATGTTTTATATTGCTTTTATTTTCCTTTGGTCATCGCCAAATCTTTCCGGATATTATTGGCAAAAGAGTTTGTTTTGTGCTGAGTTATATTTAAACTACTTGTAAAATCATGCATCTAAAAAATTAGATTTTTTTTAACATTTAATTATTTTGTTTTAATGCAAAAGTTATCCCCATAAGAACACACATACTGATAACTTTTCTTACCATTATATATATATATATATATATATATATACCGGGTGTCCTGAAAAGGACTGAACGATTTTAAAAATCAATAACTTGCAAACTTTTACAGATATTTAAAAAATTCTTGCACTAGAGTCATCTAAAATGTCAAAAGTTTTTTTCCTGCGATTCTGGATTTTAGTTCGAATTACAAACAATAGATGGCGCTGAGAGCGCTAGGTGCTGTATTGAGACGGATATTGACGTCACTTGGCACTGAAGCAAAATAAGGAGGTTAAAGCTATGGAGTGGATCTTATTGAAAAATGAACTTTTGCTTTTACCGTCCGATTTTGAATGCAATCCATATAATTTTGATTTTGCTGGCGTCAGCGCAATAATAGAGAAAAATATTTTCATGGGTACGACTCCTTTGAAATCGAAATGCGGGAAACAACAACGTTCGAATTACCGACTTTTATTTATTTATTTATTTATTTATTTATTTATTTTTTACATTCCAAGAATGTAAGTATTTTGAGAACAGGATATCTTATTTATCTATTTATTTATCTGGGTATCTTTTAAACGTTTTTTTTATGTCACCTAGTCATGTCCTGTATTGTATTTTAAGTATGTGGGATTAACAGTTAATTTACAGGTACACCCAAAAGATTGCATCACATCATAGTCTATGGGGGAAAATTACTTGCAGTGTATATTAATGAAATACACTATTTCAAATGTATTGAAACTGATATAAATCACTGAATTTCAGTATAAGATGATTACGATAGAATAGAGTATTTGGTATTTATAGCATTTAACGTTCATTTACAGGGGCACACAAAAAGAAACCGGTTACTGTACTGTCTTTAAGTAATAACTGCTGTAAATGCGTTTTCAATTTCGGCATGCGCTTTTAAATTTAGCTGTTTTTTAGATACATTAGTATTTATATAAATGCATATCACCTATACTCGTCTCTGGTGCGTCCGTCCGTCTGTCTGTCCGCATATAACAGTGCAAAAATTCCTCTGTCGAATCGTTTGAAATTTTAAATACATATTTATTGAAGAATTTTATCCAATTATTTCAAATTTTATGAATATCGGATGTGTATTTCCAACACAGGGACAGTCAAAAGTATTCCGTTACATTATGGCCGACGGGGAAAAGTTTCAAGTGCTTTTTGATGATATTACACCCTTCCGAACATAATGAAATTAACATGCATTTATGAATTAAATTGAAATACAAATGATGTAGAATATGCTGCACAAAGAATAGTTATTATTCATTTACTGGCCCACACAAAATAATTATGTAACATAACGGTATAGAAGGAAACATACTTTGCGGCATATTTTAATTTTGCTACACATATAATAAAATTGTTATAAGTTACTTAGGTTTACTACGAATTTCTTACTATGTAATAGAAAATATGAAATATTTACAGGGACACACAAAAGATTTCGTAAACTATGCTGCATCAAAAATGCTGTACGCTAACGATAATTGTTTGAAGTTTTAAGTTTTGATATGATTTTTTTTTAAAGCTTCAGTGCATTTTTGCATGCTACGCTGTGTATATAATTGGTGCAAATCATATACAGGGCTACACAAAAGAATTCGCATTCCTTACTAAGTGTGTAAGTAAATATATTAGGTGGATTGTAAATGAGTTATGCATTTTTTTACGTTGAACAGCTTTAAGTATATTACGATATGTTTAAAGAATAGAAATGAAATGATATACAGAGGCACTCAAAAATTGGATTAATAGCCGGCTCTGGATGGTAATCTCTGGAAGTGTGATTTCATTAGTTTAAAGCATGTTTCGGTTTTAAAAAGATTTTAGCTAGATAAATGGCGTGTTTTTAAAGATAGTAGGAAAAGTACAGGGCTATACAAAAGAGTTCAAATATGCTTCCGTCTATTTAAATAAATTACTGAATGTCAAATTTCAACTTAATGTGTGTTTTTAACGCTTTCCAACATAGTTAAAAAATTTTATGATTTCTTTTTAGTTAGCCGTCTGCCTGTCTGTCTTTCCAAACTCTAACTTGCGTTGAAATAATTGAATTGGTCTGTAAGTGATATATGTTAATAAGATTTATTATGCCGTGATGTTGGGTATTGTAAACAAACTATGCATAATTCATGATTCATTTACACAGACACTCAGAACTATGCCATTACATTATGTTCTGTGAGGATAATTACATATGTAGCTCCTATATTCGTCATCTGGAATGTTCTTTTATCTTTCCGCACATAATAGCGCAGAAACTACCCAACAGAATGCTTTGAATTATAACATATATACTCGTTGCAGAATTTTCGTTACTCATTTAAAGTTTTATGAAAAGCGAATCAAAGCTTAAAAGGACATTAATAAATATTTTCTTCATTCTATTAAAACCTATTCTGCGTGACTAATTCAATGATATCCAGTGATAGGTGATGATTCTAGGTTGTCATTATGATTATAGCTCATTTAAGGTGGAGGTAGTATTATTTACCTATTACCATGAATTTAATATACATAATCGTAATAAATTTTGTATTTGGGTATTTTTACAAAAGAGTGCAACAGCTATTGCACCAAATTTTCAATGCTTATACTATGAATATTCTTTGTTCTAAAGAATAAACCATTTCCGCAATTTTTTTACAACATACATAAAACTCTACTAAAGAACTTCTTTAAAACAAACTAGCATTTCTTGGAATATAACAAATTTTTTAAAATAGCAAAATTGATTAATTTTCAACAACAACAAAAAAAAACTACTAAATCGTTTCACTTTATTTTAAAATATGATGCACAAAGTATTCTTTAAATTAGATGATAAAAAGTAATTTAATCCGTGAAAATACGGATTTTTTAAATGTAAAATCGTCTGCAAAACTCGTATGCTGCTCGTTAAATTCATTTCCAGTTTCCAATCGCTGCTATTATATAAAAGGATTTATTATTTCCATGACAACAACACATTTTATTGAAATTATACCGACTGAGTCCAAAATCGCGCTTTATGTCGAGTGCACAGGTCAAATGTATGCTGTTCAATAAAAACAAATAAACTAAAGTTCAAAATCTAAGAGCAAGACTGCATTGTCAAACGAGATCCACTCCACAGCCTTAAACTCCTTATTTTGCTTCAGTATCAAGTGACGTCAATATCCATCTCAACACCGCACCTAGCGCTCTCAGCGCCATCTATTGTTTGTGATTCGAACTAAAATCCAGAATCTCAGGAAAAAAACTTTTGACCTTTGAGATGATTCTCGTGCAAGAATTTTTTAAATATCTGTAAAAGTTTGCAAGTTATTGATTTTTAAAATCGTTCAGTCCTTTTCAGGACACCCGGTATATACATGCATATAATTATTTTACTTACTTTTTAAGAACATTTAGTTGTTTTCAAATTTATAATTTAAAGCTTCATTTTTATACAAACAAGATATTCTATTCCCACCAGTTTAAACTATGAGAATTTTTCAATATAAAGATATCCTACCATTCTTGTTCAATGTACGTTCAAACTACATAGATCTTGACCATTCGGTAATTGCAGTACAATTGCCGCATGTCAATATCATTGTTAATTGTTATTGTTAATATTATTCCCAAGACCCAGGTAACACAAAGCAAAGATCTTGAGAGGGAAAAAGATAGAAAGCTCTCATTGGCCCAATGTAAACAGCCGACTTCTCTCACCGCTACTTAACCTACGCCACTTTGAGCAGTGCTAGAAAACAAACTTTACAGGGATGAAGCGCAGCGAGGAGCACGTGATGGGGGAGGGGGGGGGGAGAGCCCCGCGCATTTCGATTTTATAGTATTTTCACATTCCTGCTTGTTTTCACTTATAAGGAAGTGATTCAAGAACAACATTATTAAGCTATTGCATAGCTTTTATCGCGGGCTTTGAGCGCGGCGACCGAATCCAAAAATTCCGTAACGAGAAATATCCTAACACATCCGTAACGAAAAAACCTAACACTCGGCTACCATCGTTTCACTTCGGCAGACTTCGGCATGGTATCCTTCGGTAGACTTCGGAAGACATTGACGCGGTATTTTTCAGATTTTAGAGGATATCAAGTCTCAAACTTATATATCTTATTTCAGTTACTATAAATCTATAGTTTCAATAATAAAAATTCCTGATAGAATGTGTATAGAAAAGAATCGTCTTAAGATAAAACAAGGTAGGATAATGTAGCTTTTGGTGAGTGGAGACCCGCCCAATGGTGAGGATCGAAAAATTTAAATGCTTATATCTCGCGATCTAATTTTCGTAGCGCGGCCAAATTTTGTTTGGTAATTTATTATGAGACAGTGCTAATTTTTGGTGACAGGAGACCCCCCCCCACGGTGAGGGTCGAAAAATTTAAAATGCTTATAACTCGCGATCTAATTTTCGTATCGCGGCCAAAATTTGTTTGGTAATTTATTATGAGACAGTGTTAATTTTTGGTGAAAGGAGACCCCCCCCCATGCTGAGGGTCGAAAATTTTAAAATGCTTATAAATCGCGATCTAATTTTCGTAGCGCGGTCAAATTTTGTTTGGTAATTTACTATGAGACAGTGTTACTTTTGGTGACAGGAGACCCCCCCACGGTGAGGGTCAAAAATTTAAAATGCTTATAACTCGCGATCTAATTTTCGTAGCGCGGCCAAATTTTGTTTGGTAATTTATTATCAGACAGTGTTACTTTTGGTGACAGGAGACCCCTCATGGTTAGGGTCGAAAAATTTAAAGTGCTTATAACTCGCGATCTGATTTTCGTAGCGCGGCCAAATTTTGTTTAGTAATTTATTATGAGACTGTGTTAATATTTAGTGACAGGAGATCCCCCATGGAGAGAGTCGAAAATTTTAAATGCTTATAACTCGCGATCTAATTTTCGTAGTGCGGCCAAATTTTGTTTGGTAATTTACTATGAGACAGTGTTACTTTTGGTGACAGGAGACCCCCACGGTGAGGGTCGAAAAATTTAAAATGCTTATAACTCGCGATCTAATTTTCGTATCGCGGCCAAAATTTGTTTGGTAATTTATTATGAGACAGTGTTAATTTTTGGTGAAAGGAGACCCCCCCCCCATGCTGAGGGTCGAAAATTTTAAAATGCTTATAAATCGCGATCTAATTTTCGTAGCGCGGTCAAATTTTGTTTGGTAATTTACTATGAGACAGTGTTACTTTTGGTGACAGGAGACCCCCCCACGGTGAGGGTCAAAAATTTAAAATGCTTATAACTCGCGATCTAATTTTCGTAGCGCGGCCAAATTTTGTTTGGTAATTTATTATCAGACAGTGTTACTTTTGGTGACAGGAGACCCCTCATGGTTAGGGTCGAAAAATTTAAAGTGCTTATAACTCGCGATCTGATTTTCGTAGCGCGGCCAAATTTTGTTTAGTAATTTATTATGAGACTGTGTTAATATTTAGTGACAGGAGATCCCCCATGGAGAGAGTCGAAAATTTTAAATGCTTATAACTCGCGATCTAATTTTCGTAGTGCGGCCAAATTTTGTTTGGTAATTTACTATGAGACAGTGTTACTTTTGGTGACAGGAGACCCCCACGGTGAGGGTCGAAAAATTTAAAATGCGTATAACTCGCGATCTAATTTTCGTAGCGCGGCCAAATTTTGTTTGGTAATTTATTATGAGACAGTGTTACTTTTGGTGACAGGAGATCACCCACGGTGAGGGTCGAAAATTTTAAAATGCTTATAACTTGCGATCTAATTTTCGTAGCGCGGCCAAATTTTGTTTGGTATTTTATTATGAGAGAGTGTTCATTTTTGGTGACAGGAGACTCCCACGGTGAGGTTCGGAAAATGTAAAATGCTTATAACTCGCGATCTAATTTTTGTAGCGCGGCCAAGTTTTGTTTGTAATTAATTAAGATATTGCATAGCTTTTATCGCGGGCTTTGAGCGCGGCAAAAGAAGCTAGAAATTGTATAACGAGAAAAAAAATCCTAACACTCCGGCTAACGTCGCTTCAGTTTGGCAGACTTCGGCACGGTATACCTCCGTAGACTTCGGCAGACATTGACGCGGTATTTTTCAGATATTTTGAGAATTTCATGTCTTAAACTTATGTTTTTTTATTTCAGCTACCATAAACGTATAATTTCAATGATAAAAATTCCTGATTAAACTACATGTATTGTAAGATAATAAAAATATCTTAAACGATATTAACTTCTCATTTGTTCAATACAAGAAAAGAAAATGTTATCGGTCATCACGTTTAAAATGTTTAACTTAAATTAATATCAAAGACAAAAAAAAAAAAAAAAAAAAAAAAAAAAAAATGCATAACTAAAAAATAAATAAATAATTATAATTGCATAAGTTGATAAAAAATGCTATGCAATAGCTTTACCGCGGCAGTCCCCGAGTGCCACACGTAGTTTTTTTTTTTTTTTTAATCTTAGTAATAAAAGTACGTATATATTGTATTATTATTATTATTTAATGAGTGTCTATTATTTTTTGTTTCATTAAGCGGAAATGTATGTATAGATATGAAAGAACTGATGCTATTCTCTTAAAAAAAAAGGAAAATATTTAACAATTGAAAACTATTCTTTTCTTTTGAAACATCGTCTTAACTCATTTGTAAATGGAATAAAAAAATCTTTTTGTTTCATTCTTAGTTTTTTTTTTTTTTTTTTTTTTTTTTTTTTTGTAATAGCAATGAATTCTTTGCAACTGATCATTTTCACTCAAATTATGAGGACGTTAATTATATAGGATTTTTCATCCTCCTCATTTTAAAATGTAAGCGACAGGTTTTTATGCATTTATATGTAATTTAAATATTAACACAAGTTTCCATTTTTATTAAAAAACTGTGATAAAATCATTATTTTAATTTGTAATAAAAAAGAATATTAATAATATTCTATACAATATCATTATACTGTATAATACTATACTATATAATACTATTCTATATAATACTATTATAATAATTAAAGAATAATAATACTATTGCGTTCTTATATTATATTAAATTATTGCTCATTATCAGCGATCTGTCTTTCACAAGATCAGAAAAATCAGAATAATAATAATAATAATAAAAAGAATAATAATAATAATGCTATTCTATACAATACTACTATACTAAATAATACTATATTATATAATACTATTCTATATATTACTACTATAATAATTAAAGAATAATAATACTATTGCGTTGTTATATTATTACATTATTGTAATTGTACATTATTAGCGATCTATCTTTCACAAGATCAGATCTGATCTCAGAAAAATGGACTCTTCACAATTCTTAAAACTTAAATTTCCCTTTTCTTATTAAATTTATTAAAAAAGACGAATTAAAAGTTTTAAATTTTGAAGTATCTACTTTTGCGAGACTGAAGTTTGTGAAATACAATCACTTACCCTTTTTTAAAAAGCTGAAAGTACTTAATAAATCCATTGCTTTTAAGAGCCGGCAAGTACTGAATAAAGCATAAAGCAAGATGGCTGACCCATGCCACCCAAAACAGCAAGTGTTGAAGTTCTTGATCGGAGGAAAAACGCGGCGTCCCCTGAGTTGTTGTGGTTTTCATTTAAAATGCGCGCGCATATAAAAAAAACTATCTTTCGTCCTTGGAGCGCGCGCGCGCATTGCTTCATGCTTTATCCTGTAATGTTTGCTTTTTTGCTATGCATGATAGAGCAGGATTACAAAGGTACCAACAGCTGGTGTAGTTACGTGTTTTCGAAGCTGGTGTTTTACGGTGTTTTTGAACAACGTTCTCAATCAAAGCCTGGTTTTCATATTTTACAGAAGATATTATTAATTTTCTTATATTAAATAATGTAGGCAGCACACCATGATAGAGGCCAGTTCTAAGTTTTACAAGTAACATTGCAAAGTAAGTACGAGATGACCTCTTTATTGAGGAACGTATTTTGGACTTTACAAGTTTAAAGATATCTTTAAAATCAGACACAAATATACCCATGAGAATATAATAATAGAATTCGGAAAAGTGTCCCGGTGTATCAAAATTGAGGCCTTTGTTACATTTCTGACATTGGTTTAAATATTTTCATGCATCGCATTTTATACATCGATGTATTCTCATTTACAGGACTTAAATCTTGCAGAGTCAATTTACCGATCGAGTAATATGAGTTTTACAGCATCGTTTTCGCGACAAAATATAGATATTAGTTTCTATAAAGGCTTGAGTTTCAATAGCTTTTGCTACAATAACGAGGCAATTCTTACATTTACATATTATACAAGTGTTAGAGTTGTGAAAATGAGACATTGATTAAATGTATATTAGGTTTCTTCCCGTAAGACATGGTGACGTCAGGGTGACGTCGTTGTGAAGTCACATTGTGACTTTGTGACCGTCGATGTGACGTCACGTGACGTCGATGTGAAGTCACTGTGACTAAAATGTGAAGTCGTTATGGCCGTTTTAGAGCTCGTTTGTGACGTCACATTGTGACCACTTTGTGACGTCACGTTGCGACCAAAATGTGAAAAATGTGTCATTTGTGACAAAATTGTCATTAAAACTGCGACTATTCTGTGACGATAGTGACAAGGTTGTGAAGACAGTTTGCGATTATTTTTTGATTTGTGACAAATTTGTCACTAACTTTGTGACGGTGGCAGCATTGTCAATGTTGTGAAGTTACACTTGGACACAATTATACAGTTATGAACAATGTTACACAGAGTAAAATCCCTTACATCTATAATTTTATTATACTTTGGCGATACATCTCAATTAAAACTTGGGAGCTGCTATAAAAAGAATGTACCAAAACAAAGTCACTGAATCAAAATGTAATGCCATGCAGACTTTAATCTTTGATACATTTTTTTTTCTGTTGCAATAAATGAGAATATTTAAGACAATTGAATATTCGATCTATCACAATTATTTGAAATTTAGCAATTTGTTTTTCTAATAAGCATTAAAATTATCATAAAAACACTTCCTTTAAGGTCACTAGTCACAGAAAAAGACCCGGATGATAATGTAAAGTCTGTGGAAGCGTTCTTTTCAAATATCTCGCTCAAATTTTAATATTTTTGCATGCTTTTTTGCATAGGATAGCTGAGGACGATCTACAACCGGCCTATTTTTTACTTTTTAAATTTTGCTTGTATATTTTTTATATTATGATAGTTTCAATATCAGAATCGGTTTAAACCGGTTTTGAAATTTAAAATATTTTTTTTTTAAATCTGAAACCAAAATTGAAAAAGTAAAAACTAGGCTGGTTGTGGATCGCCTTCAGCTATCCTATGAAAAAAATCATGTAAAAATATTAGAATTTGAGCGAGATATTTGAAAAGAACGCTCCCACAGACTTTACATTATCATCCGGGTCTTTTTCTGTGGCTAGTTGTTAAAGGAAGAGTTTTTTTTCTTTTTAATTTTAATGCTTATTAGAAAAACAAATTGCTAAATTTGAAATAATTGTAATAGATCGAATATTCAATTGTCCTAAATATTCTCATTTATTACAAGAGAAAAAAATATGTAACGAAGATTAAAGTCTGCATAGCATTACATTTTGATTCAATAACTTTCTTTTGGTACATTCTTTTTATAGCAGCTCCTAAGTTTTAATTGAGATGTATCGCCAAAGCATAATAAAATTATAGATGTAAGTGATTTTGCACTACATAACAATATTCATAACTGTATAATTGTGTCCCAGTTGGACTTCACAATATTGACAATGCTGCCACCGTCACAAAGTTAGTGACAAATTTGTCACAAATCATAAAATATTCGCAAACTGTTTTCACGTACTGTCTTCTATGAATATTAAAATATTATTAAAACATGCAAAGAGGAATTATAAAAAAATTAAAGCTAAATATTTATTAGTATATTAATAAACAAAAAAAAAACATTAAGGGGATATCCATAACTGGAAGGCTGTCCATCATAGACATATCTACCTAATAAAAATTCCGACAATAAACATAAAATAGAACAACAAACACGTTAATTATAATTATTAATATTTTATTTATAATATTAGAGAGTATTTATAATACCCACTTTAATCACGATATATACTAATATTACATATAATGGATATTTTGAAATTTACCTCTGTAAAATGATTCATTAAAGGAAATAATAAAAGTGTCTGGAAGGAAAAATTAATAATAAAATACAGTTATTACTTTTTAGCTTCATACCGTTCAAGTATTTGCGTTATTTGTTTTAAATACAATCATGTTTAAATTCTTATTGATTGTCTTAACTTCCAAATTCTCTCTGAAAACATTCCAATAAGAATATTTACAACTGAAACGTTTTCACCCACAATGACTTTCTATTCAAAAATTTTATAACATTTCACAGGTTAAAAAATGCATTAAACAATCATTAACGTTATTGTTTTTTTTTTTTTTTTAATATCAAACATCTACGATTTCTTTTAATAGTTCTTCTCGTTCTCTTATAAATTCCTCTTCTGAGCGGATGCATTTTTTTTAAATAACATTATGCAATGTTTCCGAAGATTACTTAATACAAAAATTAAAAAAGGATGTTTGTTAATAATTTTATTCTATAAAAAAGCTTCTTTATTACAAAATATAATCATCTTTAAATGTTTAATAATTATATTAACAATTTATTATAATATATTTTCATATGATTTTATGTTTATGGAAACATTTTAACCAATTATTTTAAAAAAGGAAACAACGCAGATTAAAATGCAATTAAAATCACTACCTTTGACAACCTAATCCAAATTATTAATAATCAAGTTTTTTATGTCAATAAAATAAATAATGGGTGTATTAGACTTTATTAAGTTAATAAAGCATTAATGTTTTATAGCATGTTTTTGAAAGGTAATTAAAATCCTTCTCAGAATAACAATTATAATAAATGCAACCATGAAAAATAATATTTTTCCATACCTTTTTCCCATCGAATTCATTCGTTCTAGTTTCCATCGAATTCATTCGTTCTTTTTGCCGCACAAACTAAATCCGATAATAATTAAAGTGGCAAAGACCAAATCATTTTAACAGTCAAAGCCCCCTTAATTTTCTCGGACTTATGTTTTGCCGCTTCGAAGAGTTGTAGTGGACATTCTTGTTTAAATTGTAAATCCGTGTCTGACACATCTGCTCCAAGTCACATCTGCCATAAATTCCAGTCAACTAACTTCTCGCGTCTTCTATCATCAATTTAAAATACTTTTGTTTACGTTTATTTATTCTTTCGCTTGCAGACTATAGAATCTAGCGAGAGTCCTAACTATTGTGCAAGGCACTCTCGTTACCATGGTTTGTCAACATCAGCGATATTTTATTTTCCCAGTGTGCCCTGCGCTAGTCAGCTGTTGTTGTGATAGTAAACAGAAGTGTAGGTAGTTTATTTCGGTAAAATTTCTTAAAAGGTGTTAAAAAATAATAAAGTATCAAAATTACATGTTAAAAAAATGTTTAACAAAATAAACAAATAAATAAACAAACGAAAAATAAAAATAAATAAAAAAAATATTTCTCGCATGTGACATTCCTGTTACGTCATTTCTCATATGGTTTTATTTTTCTTAACCGGAGCTGTTTTATCTCTGGTTACGAGAGTAGTCTGCACGGACTCCCGCTAGAGTCTTGTCTTGCAGACGATTTTCACTTTCCATGCGCATGACCGTTTTGTTTTTTCTTTTCTTATGCAATATTTTGGAGTTTAAATACGCAATAATTTTATGGGAGTGATTCTGATCAATTTTTTTTTATTTAAAAATTTTTTTAATGTATTTTTATTTCTTATTTTTATTAGTTTCAAAACAATTCAAGTTAAAATGAAATGCAAAATCATTTTTTTCTTTTTTTGTAAATAATAGTTAATAATAATCACAATTAAAGTTTATTAGATAAAATTTTGTTTAAGTTTTTAAAGATTTAAAATAATACATTTAACGCTAATAATAATAAATATAGTTTAAAAAACTAAAAAACACGCTTTTTAAGTATATCAAACTAAAAAGTGAAAAATAATTCGTACTATAAGCTGAAAACGAAAATGGGTGAAAAATACTATATAACTATAAAATCATTGTTATTATAAGAATCAATTAATAAGCAATAAATAAAATTATCGTGGAAAAAAAGCGTGGGGTGCTTCATCTACCATGCTCCATCTATCAGTTCTTAAGAAGCACCCCCACGCTTTTTTTCCACGATAATTTTATTTATTGCTTATTAATTGATTCTTATAATAACAATGATTTTATAGTAATATAGTATTTTTCATCTATTTTCTTTTTCAGCTTATAGTACGAATTATTTTTCACTTTTTAGTTTGATATACTTAAAAAGCGTGTTTTTTAGTTTTTTTAAACTATATTTATTTTTTACTTTTTAGTTTGATTACTTTAAAAGCGTGGTTTTTAGTTTTTTAAACCATATTTATTTTAAAATTTACAACGAAAGGACATCGATCCAAATCACTTTTTTTGGTCGACTCTGGTTAATTTAACCATGCATCTCGAATCCTATTAAGAATGTATAAAAAAATTCTTCACATTATGAAAGAGAACATTTTTTGCTAGATATAGCCAAATTTGGAGACATTCTTTCATTTGGCACCAAATACGTGTTGTGGCTTTCGTAATCTTAATAGTCAATTTTTCAGCCAAATGTCGCCAATGTTTTGTGAAATATCGCCAACTTATTGGTTGCTGCCATTTTCTCATGACCCTGACTCGTATTACCCAAAATGACCCACTAATCAAATTTGATCAAACATGTGACTTAGCTCAAAGGTCTCCAGGTAATCAAAAACAGTAGAATATAAAATTGAATCAAAATCGTTTAAGCCGTTTCTTAGATAAAATTAGCTTGACAGCATTCATCAATAAAGCGAAATGGCCCACTAATATAATTTTGTTTAACTTGCGACTCTGCCCAATAGTCTTCTCGTGACAAAAGACGTTTCGTTACAAAATTTAGATAAAATTGATTGAATCGTTGTTATATATAATTAGAATAACCCTAACCCATTATGACCCAAAATGACCATTAATCGATTTTTCGCGAGCATGTGTCCTGGTCCAATGGTTTTCTCTTGCCCGAGAATATCATAATACAAAATATAGTCAAAATAGTGAGAGACATTTTCTACATAAAATTAGCATGATCCATCAATGACCCACAAATGACTCTAATAATCGAAATCTCTCGAACATGTGACTTAGCCCATTAGTTTCCTCGTGTCTAAAAATTGTTACATACAAAATTTCGTTAAAAATGATCCAGCCGTTCTTTAAATATAAATAGCTTGACCCAGATCCTTAATGACCCAATATGACCCATTAAAATTTTTTCTCGAACATGTAACCTAGCCCAATATTTTTCTCGTGCCCGAAAATCATAGAATGCAATTTTTAGTCAAAACTGCGTGAGAAAATCTTTAGATAAAAATAGCATGACCCACAATGACCCCAAAAATGACCCACTAACCGAATTTTCTTGAACATGCTACCTAACCCAATGGTCTTCTTGTAATCCAAAACGATAAAATATAAAATTTGGTCAAAATCATTAGAGCCGTTTTTTAGATAAAAATGGCTTGACCCATAATGACCCAAAAATGACCCACTAATCGAAATTTTTCGAACATGTGACCCAGCCCGATAGTTTTCTCGTGCCAAAAAACTGTTACATACAAAATTTCGTTATAATTGATCACGCCGTTCTTTAAATATAAATAGCTTGACCCAGACCCTTAATGACCCAATATGACCCATTAAAATTTTTTCTCGAACATGTAACCTAGCCCAATGATTTTCTCGTGCCCGAAAACCATAGAATGCAATTTTTAGTCAAAATTGCTTGAGAAAATCTTTAGATAATAAGGAAAATCTTTAGATAATAAGGAGAGTTACAAACCCACAAACTCACATACAGGTGAAAGTAATAAAAGCGTGTTAAAAAAAAAACTCGTTTTAAAATAAAGTTTGTATCACTTGTGAACATACATAGTATCTTCTTAATACAAAAAAGGGGGTTATAGAGGATAAAAGCTTTTTATTTGTGTCTTTCGATTCAATTTCGGTCTAAAAATCTTTTTTCAGTCTATCCTAATTAATAATTATATGTAATACATCCATTTTTTAATACAAATATTTTTCTAAATGTAAGCACACATTTTCACTGTCAAGGATAACAAATTACTCATTTGATTTGAAATGTTAGATACACATCCATACATTAATGTTTTAAATTATTTAAATGTTTTGAAATGATAAATACGTTATGTAATATATAACTGCATTTTTTAATGACATTTCATAGTGACGTCACAAAAACTTTTTCAATTGACAGAAAAATATTTTTTCCATTAAATAACATCTTTTGAAGAATTTTTGTATATATTTTTTAATTTTCTAAGAAGGTCACATTTCAGTCACAATGTGACGTCACTGAGGGGTGGCGTTTTGGTCACAGATGTGACGTCACATTTCAGTCACAATGTGACGTCACTGAGGGGTGGCATTTTGGTCACAGGTGTGACATCACATTTCAGTCACAATGTGACGTCACTGAGGGGTGGCATTTTGGTCACAGATGTGACGTGACCACAGTGACTCACAGTGACGTCACTGTGACCATGCATGCTATGTGGGTTATTTGTGGTCTCATCGACCGTAATCGTTGACACATAATCTCTTATTGTTACATCAAAAGAAGAAATAGAAGTATTTAGAGCATGGAGAGCACGAAATACATATTATTTGCATTTAAAGCACTATTTAGAACCACTCTGTAAATCTCAGTTTTTCGAACATCTAAGTATCAATATAACTTTTCTGTTAGAACAAATACGAAAAGTTTTCTGCGAGACTTTACAATAATGACATTGGTATCCAAGCATTATTTATTAGTAATTTCTTTAATAAATATTTACGAAAACAATTTTAGAAAACAACATTGACGTCTGAACAACGTTAATACTTTTTAAGTACGGCGAAAGAAGTCTGAACGCGCTCCGATAGTAGTGCATTTCATTCTCTCACATGATACATTTTTTACTTTTACAGGTAGAAGCGCACATTGAACCCAAATAAAATAATGCTCATATAAAAGCTTATAAAGAGTAGAATCAGTGCATGTCAAAATTAATAGGGTTCATCGAGCGCTTCTTAATAAAAATTAACTCAAAGACACAAAAAACGTCAAAAATGCAGAAAAAAGCCAAAACACTCTACTTTCGGGGTATAATTTCCATGACTTACTATTTTATTTATCACGTAAAACTTATGTTTAACAAAAATACATATCTCTAACTATACAAAGCCACAGAACAATCATCTGAATTCGAAACTTTTTTTCCGGGTATATGATAGGCGAAAAATAGCCCTTATTGACCCTACTCCTTTGTAATCTGGCAAGTGAGTGAAAAGTTCTGAAGAACCGCCCATTTCTATCATTTTAGTCGAACACTGTTAAAAATCTGCTGCATTTTGCTGCAACGCCCTCCACCACTTGTATATAATATCTCTATTCCAACCAATGAGAAAGCGCCATTTTACGGCCAAGTAACCGTTTTCTATACAAGCAGGGGAGTGCGTTGCAGCAAAATGCAGCAGATTTTTAACAGTGAAGAGTACACCATGAAATTTGTATTACATAAAAAATTTCTTTGGGAATCTATAATTTTGTATATATATGCATGTATGTAAAATAATAATAATAATAATACATAGAAATATATTGAGACTGCTATGAAGTTTTTTCGTAGTACAATTTTTATAGAAAATTATAGAGATTGAAATAGAAAAAATTCTCAAGAAAAGCATTTCTTATTAAAATCTATTGATAGTGCTATATTAAAAATTAATAAAAAATATGCAATTATTGCTATTGCTATAGAATTAATTATATTTAAAAAAAAATAATTTAGTGTCTATAAAGATGTTAAAAATAACAATTGTTTAGTTTTATAAAAAACGAAAGATGCTTTTTTTATTACATAATATCTTTACGTAAAAAAAAAAGAGATCAGTTAATGTATTTTTTAATGGCTACTATTATTTATCCTTTTAAAGTGGTCTCGAATTTCAACCTTTTAAAATAATTTTATTTTTTTATTCATGAAAGAAAATAAGTTTTCTATCAAAAGTAAGTCATTAGTTTTCGACGTAATTTCTTTTAAAATTTCTAAAATATTTAATATTAAAAAATGATGTTTAAATAAATGAAAAAAAAAATATATAATTAAAAGAATATGTGACATGGTTAAATTATTATTTTGTTAGACATTTTTTCTTCGTCACAAATGGAAAAATCAACTCTTGCAGTCATCTACCGTCTAATGTAGTAACTTCTCTCCAACAGACGTATATTTCTTATCTTGGTCAACGCCCCACCTTTCGGTGGGATTCCAAAAATTAGTTTTAAGCTCATTGAGTTGTTCCTCTCCTCATACAAATGTCATGAATTTTCTGTGTCCTACCCAACACTACCTACCAAGTACTAATATTATTTACGACACGAATCACCAGTATTGGCATTCAGTGTCTTTTTTAATTAGTGATGACGTCATTTTGTACGGTGATGATGCAAGCAGTATTACATATAAGTGATGATTTTATGTTTTTTCCGATTTGAGTGTATTATTTCTACTTAAAACTAATTTATCGGAAACTTCTGGAAAGAAAGAGATTGAGTTGTTACATTTCTTTAGCCTTTTGAAGAGAACTAGAAATATTCCATTTTAAATCACAAACCAATGAATAGTGTTATAAAGAAACAGGAAGTAAAAAGTGTATAAAAAATTTTTAACAAGAATTTTAGGAAATATTTTTTAAATTATAGAAGGCATCAAATTACTTTCGCTTTTTTATTTAAAATTATTCACAACTGTAACAAAAACGAAGATATAGAAGGATTATAAAAATATGCATTTTATTTAGCTTTTGGCAGAGATTTCAATAATCTGAATTGAAAAATATACTGTGAATATTTACCTTTTTGTACAATATTTTCAATTAATGTAAAATGAAATTGAGTTGCAAAAAATAAAACTTAGAATATAAAGAATTTTTGAGTTATAAAATGAAATCAAGCAACACATATCTTTTTGCTTAATATGTAAGGAATTTGGTTTTGAAATAACAGTCGCACTTTACTTTGAATTCTACTCATTCTTTCCAATTTATCGCATATTTTTGTAACATATTACCATTATTTTTAAGTCGGGATCTTTGATTTATATATAGAAACAGATAATAACAGGCTGAAAAAGTAAAAAATATTATTCGGAAATAGCGGCAAAACTTATGAATAAAATAACAATATTAATTGTCAACACTGAAAGTAATTATTTGTTTAAATTATTTTTTGTTCTCGTATCGATTAGACGAAACTGTTGAAATTTTAGATTATATTTAGAATTTTTTTTTTTCTTTTGTAAATATTCAACATACTGCAAAACTTAATTCGGTTGTTATAATCTGTTCTAAGAAGTAAAACTTTTCAAAATTTAAAGTAATATATTAACAATTTAAAATTCGGTTATGAATTTGATATTATCGGAATACTTTATTGGTTACTCAAGCTGAAAACAAGTTGATGCACATCGGTAGTAAAAGAAATACAAGAAAACAAGTACTTAACTTTTTAAATGCTGCGATTCAGTTTAAATAATACCAGATGAGTATTGATTATTAAATTATTTTCAAGCATCTATAAAGTGTAAAACACATAACCCAAACTCAATAAGGAAATTGCTATTTTTGGGAAGTGAGTTGATGCCGGGGTGCGGAAATTACATAAAAATTAAATTACAACAGAGGCTAACGAAAAAGAAAGATTACGTTCTACATTCCGCGTATCCATTTTTAGGCCGCTTTAGTCACGTGGTACTCGAATCAACTCAAAAGTGTTAATATGCACCTCCCCGTTCCATCAGAAAAAGGATGACTTTTATTATCTGGGGGCGGGACGGGTTCATTTGCATTTCAATCACTTCTGTTTTTTTTTTTTTCTTTCTTTTTTTAAATCATTCAATGTGAGTTAAGGCATGAAGTGTATATTTTATTATTATCATTATCATTATTATTGTACAATAATACACAGGCAAAAAAGATGTGTATATATATATATATATATATATATATATATATATATATATATATATATATATATATATATATATATATATATTTTTTTTTTTTTTTTTTTTTTTTGCTGGCTTGACAAATGTGTTGGATGTAACGTAAATTTCACGTGGGGGTGGGATTTAGAGGTCTGCACGGGCCCGGGCTTGGCCCGTGGGCCGGCGGAATTGTTTCGAATTTTCTAACGGGCCGGGCCGGGCCGGCAGATTTAGAATAGTTTTTTCGCCGGGCCGGGCCGACAAACAACATAAACGGGCCGGGCCGGCAAAAAAAAATGAACGGGCCAGACGGGCCGGGCCGGGCCGATAAAAATAATTTTCGGGCCTACCGGCCCGTCCTGAAGATTTAAGCGGAAACGATGAAATATGAGGTATTTTCAATGAAAATGGTTTTAACGACAATAAGTATAAATGTGGCCATACTAGTTTGACAGCATCAAAATAAAAATGCACAGTGTATCGGTATCGGAGAATTACATTATGTGTAACCCGTTTTAATATTTTTTTAGCTGACTCATGCCGGTCCGAGATCACGCTTGCAATATTTTTCTACATATAGACTGGCCGGACCGGTACTAGACTTAGTTTTTGGCAGAAATCATGATTTGTAAAATTATTAACAGCGATAAAGAACTTACGTTAGCTTAGTCTTCGGATATATACTTCTTGATGATTTTTTAAATTAATTTCTCAATAATGCGAAAGTTTGACACATTTTCTGATTAATTTTAAATTGTAAAAGTATAAAAGTGATAAGCCTAACTATTGAAGGGATATGGAATCGAATAGCGTTTTTCATTTTTGGTAAATAAAATACTTGCATAACCTTGTTGAGATATAATAGTTTCTCAAATGATTGCAGGTTTTTCTCCCTTCCCTTGCTATTGCTTCCGGAAATTCTATTCAAAACGCTAATTATGACAGTATTTTATTTGTTTGCAGTGTTCTTAAATTGCCTGTATCAAAAAATGGACAAAGCCATTCGATTATGTAGTTTCTGAATAAAGATATCTGCTAATCTTATGCGTTTCTGAGAAAAAAAAATGAATTTAGAAATGTATCAGAAAGGAGCTTCTTTGAATTTAAGAATGAATTTGGATTTGAAATCTATAATAAAATGATAAAGAAATATATTTATAAATCTTCTTTTATTAAACAGCTTCAAAATTAATTATGTTTTTAGCTTTCTTTCTTTTCTCTTTTATTCTAAGCCATATTAATTTTTTAATGAATCTTTATTCGAATTTTGAAAGCCTAAGAATCTAAGTAATCATTAATGTTGTTAATGTGTATTTGCTATAAAATATACTGTAAAATCATTCCATAGATAACATGTATGCAGTATTCTTTAAAGGAATCTTAGTTATATGATAAAAATCTGAATTTTTTAGAAATCGTAAAAATTGTAACGTGCCAAAACGGGCCGGGCCTGTTTTCGCTGATTTTTGTACGGGCCGGGCCGGGTCCGGGCCGAACTTTTGAGTTTTACAACGGGCCGGGCCGAAATAACTTTCCTACGGGCCGGGCCTGGAAATTCCGGCCCGTGCAGACCTCTAGTGGGATTATAGTTTTTGATGATTAATTAGTTATACGCAACAACAAAATAGTAAGCAGGGCAGAAAACTTTTAAAAAATTCTAATAAATGTATTATTATTATTATTATTATTATTATTTACCTTTTATTTATTTATTTATTTATTTATTTATTGTAAATTTATATATTATTATATTGTATAGATTTTAAATTTAAATCTATATATTGTAAATTTATTTTAACATTTTTTTCAAAATTTTGAATTTTAAAATATTTAACAATTGAAAAATGTTAAGCTTTTAAACTTTTTTATTTAGTAAGTGTATAATTGAATTCCTTAAACTTTGTTGATTATTTACTTGGGGATAATTTTTTTAATTTCATGAGAAAGTAATAACGTTGAAAATTGTTTGTTTATTTATTTATTATTAGAATAAAATTACCAATGTAGAAAAAATATAAACAATTTTCAGAACAAATTAAAAACAAATTAGTTTGTTTCCTACATTTTTTTTAGTCCAAGAAGTGACATTATTACTATGTTTCATAATTATTAATATATTGTATTTTATTATTAATATATTTATTAATATATTTTATTCCTCTAATTTTACGGTTAATGATAAATTTTTGTAACAAATAATCTAAATCAATTGAATAATAATTTTTTTTAAATCAAGCAATATGATAATATAAATAGCCTAAAACCTTAATTCGTTTCAAAATAAATCGAAGTAAATTTTCGACCTTTTTAAAATGTGTTTTTTATATGTTACATGTGCCTTATCATTTTGCACATATTATAAGCATAATACGAAATCTGCAATACAAATATTTGCTATTAAAAAGAAAAAAAAAGTCTAAATTTTCTAAGATTTCTGTTTAATAGAACCCGTGTTTAATGTGTTTTAAATACCATATTGTTTGAATTTTTTTTCTAAATGTTTTAATGATTTAACTTATTTGCTACAAAAATTTAACATTAAAAGTTGAACGAACTAAATGAAATATATTAATAATTGCTTCCTCTCTTGCTTAAATATAAAGGAAATAAATTGATTTGTTTTTAATTTGATTTTCAAATTATTTTTTATCTTTTATATTTTGTCTTTTTTTCTTTTCTTTTTCTTTTTTTTTTTTTTTTTTTTTTTTTTTTTTTTTGTAAAAATAAATAAAACTTTTTCTATATTATTCTTGCGTTATGTAAATAAAAACGTCTTTTCACTCAACTAATAATCACTGCACCTTAACGCTGACGAGACCGTGTCGGGTACACAAATTTTATTTGGAATATCCGTGTTTTTTAAAAAAGTCCTTCTACTTGTGAAATACACAGAGCCCGATCAAGCTGAAGTTGGGCCCAGGGCCTGTTAAAAAGTTTGCCCCCCACCCCTCTACTTACCCATTTTAGGCGACACTTTCACAAAAAAAGAAGGTTTATTTGACGAGTTGACAAAGTAGTTTGGGTGAAAAGTGCCTAGGTTAAAAGCTTCTAAAAATTTTATTGAGTCATTCAGAATGTTTAAATTTTACGTTTCATATTTTATAAAACAATGTTATTTGAAAAGTATTTGATTAAGGAAAAAAATCAGCCACATAATTTGTGGGGCAACAATCCTGAAATTGTTGGGCCCTGGGCCAAGGCCCCGGAGGCCCATGCATTAATCATGCCCTGGAAATACATAAAAAAAATCTTCTAATAAAAAAAGTTACATATTACTGTTTATTTATTGATGGTGCCGAAAAGAAATTTCACATGCACATTTTGGCGATGCATATGGTGCCAAAAAGAAATTCCACATGCACATTTTGACGATGCATTTATGCATCCTAAATGTCGAACAGATAGAATATCTTTTAAATTCAAAGTTTTAAAATATAAAAAAAATTTCTATTGTTTAAAATTATGAAACAATATGTTAAATTGAAAATAAATTAAATTACAAAAAAAAAAAAAAAAAAAAAAAAAAAATCTGCCCTGTTTGTTATTTTGTAGTTGCACTAATCAATCAATAGAGCCTATAATTCACCCCACAGAAAATTTAGCTATTTCCCAATCCTTTGGTCAGCCAACACAAAAATGTTTTATACACAGGGCACGGCCGGACTGATCTCATAGCGGCCTTCCCAATTCGCAAAATCTCAATGCATTTGAAAGAAACAGTTGAGGAGGCTGTTTGCCGAGAGAGGGCGCTACGTAACCTCCTCAATTCCTGGATTCCCGCGATGTTATACGTTTGTTTTTATTATTCCTCCTACAATTTTTTTAAAGAAAACAGCCCTTTTTAGTGCTCATTTTATACTTTTCCCCCTTACATATATTTTTAAAATTAATTAGTGTATTCAATCATATTAAATGTATCTAACTTTGGGAACGTTTAAGTGGAAAATAAACTTGACAATTAATATTTTCTAGGCTAAAAATATTATTTAAATGCTAATGTTTCTGCTTCATCAAATTTAATTAGTTATTTTTGCTTTTGTACATTTTAAGTTAATGTGTGTGTACATATATATAACCATTAATTGTAAATAAAGATTCTTGAAATAAAGATTTTTTCAAGAATTAAAAGCAAATTTTCTTCACATACTTTCATGGTTTCTGTATATTAATGACTTTTTATGTATAGATGTAATAATTATCCTATTTATGCAGAGCCGTGCGAAGGGGGCGGTCGCCCCGGACGCAGAAATTAAAGGGGGCGCCAAATTTATATTACCATCGTCGTTTGTTTCTTCTTCTTTTTTTGAAAAATTATGTATACAAATATATTGGGATATTTGTGTGAAAAAAACATGCATTCTCAAAGTAGCGTGTTGCTTCTTTCTTGGCATCCAAAAGTAGTTATACAATACTGTTAGAAACATTTTCTCCACATATGTTTTCCGTGTCTCCTTTGCCAAAATATATGTGCAATGTTCTTTTATATTATTCAGTTTTTTAAATAAAATCTTTTAAAGTTTCAAATAAATGACAAATGTGTATTCAATGGACTTTAATTGCGTTTTTACACTTTTCGATTTTGTGATAATTGTCCCAACGAGAAATGGTGATTGGGGGAGGGGGGCGCCAATTTAAAACCTCGCCCCGGGCGTAATTTTCTCTTCGCACACCGCTGTATTTATAAAACGTCAGTGGCGTAGCTAGTGGGGGGCGGAGAAGCGGTCTGCCCTGGGTGTCACCCTCTAAGGGATGACACCCAATCCTTATTTGCAATTATATATATACATAATCTTATAAAATTTTGAAAAAAATTCTGAAATGAAATGAAATTTTTAGCGCATCACGTAACAGAGTTAATTTTCTTTTCTTGGAGAATCTGAAATTTTACACAGAATGAGGTGTCTAAATAAGCTATGCATCAGGAACATAGTAAACCTAACCTTTCCAACGAGTGAGAACAAAAACAAACTTAGAGAAAAAAAATCTACATATAGCATTGACTTATGCGAACTATTGGATGAGTTATGAGTCTCCCCTGTGGTTTTTTATATGGGAAGTCTGAAGTTAAATAAGGAAAAGTTTGGTCTTTTCCAGTGTTGTAGATTCCGTGCATTTCTTTGCTCCACCCCCCCTTTTTTAAGCGATTTATTCGCATACAGTACAATCTATATTTAAAGATAATATAATCTATACTTTATTCGGTGTCTGCACCCCTGAATTCCAAGAAAGCATTAACTAACTGTAAACTATATTGCGTCTCAAAAGTATATGGACAGGTGATTTTATGGAATAATAGTTCAAAAGTTAAACAATAATCACAGAAAAAAAATACTAAGTTTATTACTATAAAAAAAACAGTATAAAAGTTTTATTAAAGAATCAAAATTGGCTTTCACATAAATGTATGGACTTTTTTAGAATTTTGTATTTAAATTACAATTATTTATCCATTTTTTCGAATTATCTATAAAATCACAACAGACATGCAAAAAGTGTTGAAATTTTATTTGTAATAACGTAGAATTGTGATGAAAAAAAAAAAAAAAAAAAAAAAAAAAAAAAAAAAAAAGATTTGCGGAGGGGACACCATTTACATCCGCCCCGGGTGTCACCCATCCTAGCTACGCCACTGTGGAACGTTATATGAATATTATCAATAATTTCATATATCACAACATAAAAGAAACTTAAAAATTTTTAAATTGTATTTTTTTCTGCAAATTATGCTTCTATATTGCTCAAGAACATTAGAATGTGTTTCATTTTGTATTCTATAAATTGAAAGTTTTGTTTTTGTGTCAAACAAAGTTGTTTTTCTTAATTTTGTAAAAAATATCCCACTCTTCCCTATAAATGAATATTTATTTGTTAGAAATGTGTTTCTATACACGTCTAATTAAAAATTATGTATAGCTTGCATTAATTATTTCAAAAAAAGATTTGAGCCATATTCGTATTCGTTTTCGTCCGAAAATAGGAAGAATAACGAATTTATGTTTCGGTTTCGATTTTGTCCTTGTAGGTATGATGTACTGGTATGATCCATACCTGCTGTTTATATTTTTTGCATTTTTCTTAATAACCATAATATATAAAGACAGGGCCCGACTTAGACAGTGGGAGGCCCTGGGGCAAACATTATTAGCCCCCCCCCCTTTCTATCTTCAAATTGTTCGTGAATTATTCTCAAGTAACTAAACTTAAAATTCAAACCTATTATATGTATGCATAAATTCCGTACCAAGTACTATTCACACCTATATGCATAATAGCAGAAAATAGATAATTTTAACTATTAGCTTTTTTATGATTTACTAGTACTTTAGGGGAGCGTGGGGCACGGAAACAGAGTGGGTAGATTAAAAAGGCCCTATAAAACTGAAAAAAAGAACTTTGGATATATATATTTCGCCATTTTTTATCATTTGGCACTCTTTTAATGAAATTTTTTTCTCTCCTTGGGGGGGGGGGGCCTCAAGCCGGGGGGCCCGGGGCAATTGCCCCGCATGCGCCTGCGTTAATCAGGCTCTGTATAAAGGGAATATTTAATATGTACTGCCTATATGCATTAATACGGTATTTACGTATTTAGTAGATAAATATATGTGTTAATTCAAGTATGTTTCGTTTATGTTTATGAGCTCTAATAACAGTGGTTGATTAGTATTTATTCTAAATCTACATATTTATTCATATTTCTCCACCGAATTAAAATAAATAAAACTCTACGTATTCAATATTAAAATGATTTATTTAATAACAATTCCTTTTTACCATAAACATATCGTACGGTCATTACAAGCCTCTGTTTATGTTGTAGAACATTATTGTATGTAAATAAAAAATATTTTGCGCCGATGTTTTACTATACAATGTACTGTTTTCGATTGATTTCTTATTAAGTCTGCAATTGTATTATACTATAGGCATGTTATGTTAGCGATTCTTGTTGCTAGCACGTCTGCTTATTATAAACACGGTTAAATCTAGCATAGCTCTAGTTCTGAATTGAGTTTTCCACACGCTTTTGAGGAGGTTACGTGGCGCCCTCTAGCTAGATTGTGAATTACGGAGTGTTTCCGTGAAATCCTACGAATTGAAAAGGCCGGTAAGCGTCAGCGCATGAAGTCTGGCCGTGCACAGGGTGTCCGAAAAGTCTAGAAACGGTCAAATAACTCCAGAAATACATATCATTTGTCAAATATTTTCTATAAATGTACTCAGTAACACCCAATATAACCCCTGGGGGAGGGGCTTAGAGGAGGTCTTTAGAGGAGGAGGATTGAATGATAATCCCCCATTTTTTATTGCAGATTCGGATTCTATGGGGCATACATAGCATAGCATTTGGGGCATGCATCTATTCATACATAGCATTTGTATTTAACGTTTAATCATGGTGTATATCGAGCTTTTTCGACATGTTGGTTTCCTCAATCAGATTTTCTCTTCTCGAAATTGGATTGACCGGAACTTTCGTAGTGAGTGTTGCTGTCTTTTGTATGAATATGTTTCTCGAAAAACATCAGTAGCGGTTATTGGATGGCACTTTCTGTGCTTTTTTCTTAAAAATTAATAGTATCATATTAAATTAGTTTTCTGTTTGCATCTAGTAAATAATTTCTAAATGATAACCAAAGTATTTTCATCTTTTGACGTGTAAATATGTACCCCTCCTCCGAAGAAAAAAAAAAAGGATAATTTTAATTTATTTAGGGGCGGAATATATGGATATTCTGCTCCGCAAAACCTTTGCCTGTCCATTGTATCTTCTCATGACAAATCTTTTGTGTTTTTCATGTTTTATTTTTAAATAGAAAGAATCAGCCAGAAGCCAATCCGCATGCTTGATACTGCTCTTTTCAAAACTATAATTAACAGACAAATACTTAAAATAAAATATTTTAAAAACTTTACCTAAAAATTCAGCTTCTAGATTCTTAAATGTTAAAACCGACCTGCTTCTAAATCAGGGCTCCCAGATGGTCCGCCAACTGAACATCAATATTTTCTTAGAAAGATTTTCCTTTTATAGTTTTCTTTGAAATTGCACTGAAATCGCCTTCGGAGGATAATTTTAGCACAAATGCTGCCGGAGCCTACTATGAAATTTTCTGTTAAAAAATATTGGTGTTCAGTTCGCGGACCATTTGGGAGCCCTGCTAAATGTATTTTTTAAAAATGATAAAAAAAAAAAAAAAAAAAAAAAACTGAGAGGGGATTTATTTTCGTTGCATATTTAGTAGTAGTACTAGAAATTTAATGAATAAAGAAAAAATATCCCATAATCGCATAATTCTAATACGGATAGGTGGTACTAGCGAAAACGTGCTACATATTTTCTCATAGATGACTAGAACTACCCATTTCCTTTTTTTAGCGAGTAGCCTATTGGAATTACAGAGAAGTGTCACCCTGCAAACGAAAACTGTATAACTTACCTTTTCTCTCTGTATATGTGGTTTTCGCCATAAATAATAATAGTTTTACATAAACCCCCATGCAATACATAATCCAGACATGGTTACGATTTTCACCTTTAATTCAGAATTCATATTAGAAATACCAAAAGAATATTTTATATTTTAAAAATGGATGTCATTAACTCTTTTAACACTTTGACTGCCATTGCTAGCGTATGTGATGTTTCCATTGGGCCACTGGCTATCAGATATGATAGCCATGGTGCTTCGACACTTTAGGCTCTGGCTATCAAAAACAGTACGAGATACATGAAAATGGTTTTGGAGTTTGATTATAGGCCTCCTTATGATATGTTAGATATACGTGACTTAATTATGCAAATTGTGTGCCGATTGTGTGCTGATTGAGCTAAGTGTTGCAAAAAATGAAATATTTTCCACATTTTTCTCTTTCTTATTGTAATAAAAATTCAAAAAATTCTAACCTAAAATAATAGAAATAAAAATATAGAAAAGAAAATAATAGAAAAGAAAATCTAAACCAATAATCTCCCAAGCTCATCCTTACATATATTTAAAATTTTTCCAATTTAAGAGATTATACTATAGAAACATAAATCTTAATATATGATTTTAGTGATAAATGAAAAATTTAGCTGTCTATCAAATAAGTCTTGAAAATATTTACAATAACTTTCGGGGTGGGGGGAGGGGCGGGGTAATCATTTTTGATTGCCAGGATGAAAATCTCCCTATGTGTTGCAAAATAAGTTTTATGTTGCAAATATTCAAATTACACACACAAAACAACCTGGCAACCTGGTGAACATTAGCAGTTTTCGCTTGACAGTCAACGTGTCAACAGTGTTGCTTGAACATAGCTCTGGTAAAAAGAATTTGTTTTAATATTTAAGATTTTTAAAATTTCAAGTATGAATTCAGAATTTCTGTATCAGGAAAGGGCCAAACTGAGAACCATTACCGGTTTAGATTTTTATCCACCAGACTTTTCTGTGCTCCATAGGCATAAAAAAAATTAATTTGTAAACCATGGAGTATCGTTGGGTTTAGGGGCTCCGCCTGAGAAATTCTTCCCAAAAAGGGCTCCGCGAGCCCAAAAGTTTGGGAACCGCTGCTCTAATGCAATGTTTAACACAACTCTTAATTAGTTGTCCAATTTAAATTTTAACATGTTTTCACTTAACAAACGTGGCAAACTAATGTTTAATTTGCCACTCAGTTGCAAAAAAGTTACTGAAAACAATATTACAGCAAATTTTTTGTAATTCTTTGACAAAATTCGTATTTTTTCCACGGTCTTTTGTCGAAAATCACGGTTATTTCGCGATTTTTTGAAGAAAATCCGCTTGTTTTCCGCGATATTTTGACAAAAATCGCATTTTTCTCGTGATATTTTGATAAAAATCTTGTATTTATCACGATATTTTGAAGAAAATTGCGTTTTTCTGGCGATATTTTGACGGAATCTGCGTTTCTCTCGCGATATGATGATGAAAATGGCGTTTTTTCGCGATATTTCGACGAAAAAATTTTTTTTGCGATATTTCAACCACAATAGCGTTTTATACGATATTTCGATGAAAATAGCGATTTTTCGACGAAAGAAGTTTTTTATTCCCAAATATTTTGACGAAAATCGTGCTTTTCTTGCGATCTTTTGATTGTATCTACGTTTTTCTCGCGATATTTTGACGGAATCCACGTTTTTCTCGCGATGTCTTAACGAAAATCGTGTTTTTATCGCGAATTTAGACGAAAACTGCGTTTTTCTCGCGATACTTTGACGAAAACCACATTTTTCTCCCGATATTTTGTCGAAAACCGCGTTTTTCTCTCGTTATTTTGACGAAAATATCTTTTTTTCGTGATCTTTCGACGAAAATATAGATTTTTTCACGTCCTTCCGATGAAAATCGCATTTTTATTCTGTAATATTTTGACGAAAATCACGGTTTTTTTCGCGATCTTATGTCGAAAATAAGGATTTTTTTCGCGACCTTTTGTCGAAAATAAGCGTGTTTTCTGCGATCTTTCGACGAAAATCGCGTTTTTTTTTTTCGCGATCTTTTGTTGTAATTCTCGTTTTTTCCGACGATCCTTGAAAAGATAAAAAATCGAAAACGCAGAAAATGACAAAAAAAGCAGAAAATCGCGGAAGAATCTCATGCCTGGAGAGGGAACCCTTTGAAGGATGTGTTCTTTATTTTCCGACTATTCTAAATTTTACCAAATCTTCCAAATAAGTGGGGGGGGTTACACCCCCCCCGCTCGGCACGCCCCTGATGGAGTTGGGGGCACTTAAGGTCCACGGCCCATGGGCAAAGTTCCGATTTGCCCAAGCGGTAATAAGGGCCTGCATTTGCTGCTATAAATTCAGCTGTTTCATTCAACATTTCAGTTGAAAAAGCTTTTAAAATGCATTTCCAACAATTTCTACTACAACATATATTATGATTGGCTGTCTAGGTTGTGATATCACCTATTCATTACCATAAGGCTTCTAGTATGTTTTCTGTGCCCCAAAGAACAGTATAGCCAAGTGACTGTAGTTTAAAAGAAGAATAGATGGGAATTGTAAACAAAATAATTTCAATTTCCCAGCATTTCTCTATTGTAAAAATGGAACTATGGCTGCTATGCTATCCATGATTAACAACACAGTACACTACATAAATGAACCTTTAAAATTGATTGAAAACCCAAAAAAATACATCAGAACATGTCAGGGGTCTGTAAAGGCTTTTCTCACATTGTACTGTTTTTGTGAAATTGTGAATTTTTTTCTTATATTTGTGAAAATTCTAGTTAGAATTTTCTGAATTTTAAATTATCGATGTCTTCAGGCTCTATTTTTCATTTATGAAAAGCTAAGTAATAAGCTCTTTGGCGAGTTCAACTGCTTATTTATAAGCCAGATTTTATTATTAAATGATTAAATTTTTGAAAAGTTCTATTTGAAGGTGAAAAATTCTGTGAAGGGTCTTGTTTTAGGATAAAATGTTTTGTGAAGGGTCCTGTTTGGGGATAAAAAAATTTGTGAAGGGTCCTGTTTTAACATATATTATTTTGTGAAGGGTCCTTTAAAGGATCTAAAATTTTTGTAAACATATCCCTGCATGTGCTCTTTAGAACATTGCAGCATATGGAAAGAAAAAGATTTATTGGGAGTTACCAGATTATATTTGCAAAATTCAGTTATTACATAGCTGCCAACTTTTACGCATTTTTACTACCACAAACATTTTATAGTAAATATTGTCTTATTTAATCGTTGAAATCCTATGATTAAACGAATGAAAAATCTCTGTGCAGTTTTAGTGGTAGCAAAAATGCGTAAAAGTTGGCAGCTATGGTCATTATAATTATAAAAATATATCCAAAATAAAGTTGAGTTGTTTCCATTAATGTATGTCACATGTTTTGTAGAATTTTCTGTAAAAAAAGGTGATAAAAATACATTTATTTATGCAAATTATTACAAACCACATATTTGTTACAATGTCCCAAGGTACAATCATCACATGGTTTAAATAAAATCAAACTGATAGTAAATCTAGAAGAATTATCATTATTTTCTCATAGCCAAAACATTTAAAAATCCTCTCTTTTATAAAAAAAAAAAAAAAAAATTGAAATTGACTTCTTGTTAAAGTACACAGTTAAAAAATGAAATTTGAATGGAGGAAAATATTTACTTTGGACTAGTGAAATTTTCTTTTTTTCTCTAAGTCGTTTATTTATTGCTTCTGATGTTGTTTATAACTATGATGAGATCAGTTGGCTATAGGTCACTATTAGCATAGCCGACTATATACTACCGGCCGAGCCATTTCGCGAAAAATCGGATTCAGCTTCAAACCCTGAACCATTTCATTGGATCACGTGTAAGTCCACGTGACGCAAACCCTGCCCAAATTATCATTGAATAAGCTGCTTTCTGTTCTCAGGCCCGTAGCCAGAATTTCCCTTCGGGAGGGGCTTAAATCTAGAATTTTTTTTCTAACGTGAAAGTAATAATCTCCCTTATTTAAACTGTAAAAATATAAATTAGGATAAACCTAAGGAGCTTGATGCTTGATGTCTGTGTTAAAAATTCTTTCGCATTGTTTCAATTTCTGTTAAAATTTTTGGTTTTCAGAAGCTCTTCCAGTTTCCAAATTGATTTGGAAACTGGAGTGATTTTTTTTTTTTTTTGGGGGGGGGGGGCGCTGCAACTAAAATTATAAATCACATACTAACAATTCTTCGGATGAGCCTCATGTATCCTAAGAGAAAAAATGCCAAAAATATTGAAATGCAATAAACAATTTGAATATATTAGAACACAGGATCAATATTACCATGCGAGTGTCTCGTATTAGAAGCGAGGGGTATTATTCCATAGATGAAATTAATTACGCTTTTTTTCCGATAAAAAAAATAATTGCAATAGATACATGTAATCATAACAATTATATTTCATATTCTCTGATTACAATAATTATAAATGCAATAGAGCAACCTTTGTGACTTCTTGTCAGTCGTGAGGCTGATTATCTTATCAGGGTTTACTATAGTGTTCCAATGAATGGAAATCATTTCAAGACCATTCAGTATTTCGCCGACCATAACGTTTCGAGACAAAGATTTAATTCTTTTCATGTTATAGGCCTTCCAGATTTGCTTGTTACCAGAAACAAGATTGTCAGAAATTTTTTTATCATATTGTAATATATTGCAATACAGTACTCCAAAGTGTTAAGACCTCTGTGTGTGTGACAACATTGGTAGTCATCTCATATCATAACTCATATTCAGTTTTCACTTAAAACATTGTCACCTTATCGTCAAAATATTGATAGACCGGGAAGTGACAGCACAGACAATCACCTCATTGAGTTCACGGCTGAAAATATAGAATTAGTTATATTTCGATTCGCAAATTAAAACGAAATCGGTCTGCCAAGTCATCTTGGTGCAGAACACCTAAAAAAATCGAATTTAGCGGTTGACCATAGAGGTTTACCATTATGTTTTCCTGCTCCTAGCCTGCCATGTTTTCATACTTTTGGTTTTGGATGCAGGAAATCACAATGGTAAACCAACAAATCAATTGCTAAAATCGGGTTTTTAGATGTTTTCAACCAATATATGTCTTCGCAGACCGTTTGCGTTTCAATATACGAATCGAAATTTAATTAATCCTAGATTTTCATCCGTGATCTCAATGAGATGACTTCTTATGCGGCCGCCTCCCAATATATGAGGGAGATTATCAAATTTGTTTGCTTTTTACAGGAAGCAAATCCTGGAAGAAATGTTTGGAAATCTATTAGAATGTTTTCATTCGGAATGAAGCTTTCATTCAAATTTTTAATAAGACTTCCTACTTAGGGATTAATATAATCCTGTAATACTCTTCAGCATAGGCCATTCGAGGATTTGCACGTGTTGCCTGCCTAAATATTAATCTTGTATCTTTATTTAATTTCTAATGAAGTCTTCCTGAAATTTTGAAGCAGAATTAAATATATCATAAAAGATTTCCATTATATTTTCTTTATGCTTTTGTAAAATAATAGGGACATCTTTAGCATAATTTATAGCCAATATCATATCACGAAATTTTTCTGGAAGAACTGACAACGGCTTTATCAGAATGCTTGTGAAAAGCTTGTCACAAAGAACTAAGCTTATTTAAAAAACACTCGATGATTGCCAAGAAAACTCTAGCTACTGGAAATGTATTTTCATGTGTTTTTCTGAAATATTTTCTTAGCGAATGCAAATACATTTAACATTGTAACATTGTATACATTGTAACAGCTCAACGAAAGTTAATAAGTTTTATGCCTTTCGACAAATCTTCTGTAGCAAAAATAGATTTTTTTCTGGGACAGATGATGAAATTGCTTGTTGAAGGAATAAATTTACTATTGATTGATTTCATAAAACATTTGTCACTTCATTCCACATTTCACTTCATTCGTTCCAATACAGTTTCGGATGGCAGGAATTAACATGCTGTTGAACAATGCAAATTTAACCTGTGGCTTGCATAACGATCTTTCTAATTTTTGGATTCTTTTGACGAATTCTAGATTGGACTTCACTAACATGAGCAAAAAGATTGGCTGCTCCGTCATATGTTTGTGTACGAAACCCTACGTAGGGGAAAACAACCCTAAAATTGATAACTCATCTAAAGACAACGAAACTTTCTTAGCTAGATTACTCTGTGACCAGGAATGTAGTAAAGGATATAGGGGGATATACGTCGTATACCCTCTGAATTTTTTTAACGAACACCGTATACCCTCTGTTTCCCAAGAAAGCTGTAAGTATATATACTCTAGGTTATACCCTCTATCTTGAGCATATACCCTCTGCTTAGACCGCATACCCTCTGTTGTTTTTACGACTACACCACTGTCTGTGACATATTTTTTCTATTAAAGATTCATATGCAAACTATTTAAAAGCAAAGTTCTCCAATGAAAAATACGGGGTACGTCAATGGACGGCCTTGGTTTTTCAATATCCTATCTTTTTTTTTTTTTTTTGTAACATTTCTTTTCAGAATTTTCTGCTACTGATTTTTTTTTTAAATAAAAAGCCTTTTACACTTACAACGTCATTTTGAAAAAAAAATATTTTTTTTTAAGTATAATTTTCACATGATATTACATTATAGGTGGATAATTATTCCTTGATGGCCAAGCTGTAATGTCTCTCTAATATTGAATTCTCATCGAAAAAATCGGAACATTTTGTTTTAAAATAAGAAAAGGCACTTTTTCAACGTTTTGCCGCCAAAGTTTAAAAAAAAAAATTCTTTAAAAGTTTCTGGAGAGAATCTCGTTTAAATTAGCTGGAATAAAATATATTATGTCGCTCCTCTAAGGGTTAAATCTTTTAGCTTCTTTCTTTACAAAACATTTTAACACTGGATAACTCTTAAGTTTTCATTGCATGCGTGATGTAAATTAAGGATAGAGAAAAGTAAGAGTCATCATAACGTGCATGTTTAATATTTTACTTCTAAAGTTAACATACGCCATACTCGTATTCCACTTACTTTTCCTTGATCAAATTATGATATGGAATTACACTTATCAAATTTTTCTCTACATAAAGATAGTTAAATTTGCGCTTTAAGAAGAACTTATATTTTTAGTGGTAGATACGAATAAAGAACAATATATCTATATAATATATAACGGGAGATTACAGTAACTATCTAACTTTATATTTTTATAACTAAACATGCATGTATACTTTAAATGTAAAGGAAGATAGAAACAAGAAAAACATTGCCAATTTTCACAATCATTAACGATAACTTTGAAAATTAATTTTTTAACTTTCGGGAGGGGCTTCAGCCCCCTCCCTGGCTACGTACCTGTCTGTTCTGTGCACATGTTTGCACACGTGGTCATTGATTTGGTTCAGGGTTTGCTGCACGATTCGTCAGGTTAATTTGGGCAAAGTATCAAAGTCCTCTGGCGGGAGACTTCATACATGGATCTCAAATAGACAGGCCTATAGATCTAGTGGGCCATGCCATCAGACACAAAAAAAAAAGTTTATTGTAGCCAATAAAAACATAAATATCGCAGCTTACAGCACTTCTATATAAATAAAGATTATAAACGTTAGAAAAATTCTGTTTTTTTTTTTTTTTTTTTTTTTATCAGAATTTTTCTATACAAGTAAAAATCAATGTTTTGTAGAAATTCACTCGGACGGGACGAAATTTCAACTTCTATAACTGGACGGGACGGGCCAATATTTTTTTTTCGAATGGGACGGGCCGGGTCCGGGCCTGAAAATTTCGGCCCGTGCTGACTTCTAGTCCCTAAAAGGAACAAGAAAACATTTAATTCGTGATATTGGGTCAATTTTTCAATAATCGGCTTTAGTCGTAAACAATAGACTAAATGATTTAATTGTGCAGCCAATTATGCCACGTCAGCTGTGGGTATCTAGAAAAAAAAAAAAAAAAAAACCATCGTAGTTGAAGGTTGAAATTTCAGGATTCATATGTTAAAAAGCAACTGATCTGCCAAAGTCATACTTCATGAAAACAAACTGCAGACCTGATTTTTGTGGTTTATCAGTAGATTTATCATTGTATTTCCCTGTACTAGAGCCAGAATTTCGGTGCGGGTCGAAATTTCTAGGTTTGGGCTCGACCCGAACGATAGTTATCGTGGACCGGCTCGACCGATGTAAACATTTAAAGTCCGGTCCGTTTATATTTTCACAGTTCACGACCTCATTCAGCCCGGTCTGGCCCTTTTCAACTTCATAAAAATAAATAAATCAGATTTTTTAAACTGCATTTAAGATTCTTTTAAGAATATTGGATACATATTTGTATAATAAATTTACGGTGTATCTTAAAATTACGATTTGTTCGCACGACAGAAATTACATAATAGCAACATTAATGATTACTTTTCGTAAATAAAATAGTGTTAAAAATAGCGTTTTGAAACAAATTTCTACTTGCGACATCACGGGAAAGGAGAAAAACTTGAAGCCATGACAAGAATTTCTTATATGTTAACAAGTAATTTAATTACTTAAAAAATGGAAAACGCTATTGGATTCTAAATAGCTTCAATAGTCAAGCTTGTCAATTTTAAACTTTTACAGTTAAAAATTAGTCAAAAAATGCATCAAAGTTTTGTGTTGTTGAGCAGTGAATTTGAGCACCTTACGGTGCATTTCCAAAGATTACGTTAACAGCAGTTCTCTATCGTTTTTAATATTTTTACAAAATGTATTGCCTGCATTATACATCCTCAGAACAATTAAGTTCAGTTCCGGCCCGTCTCGACTTTGAAGGGAAAAAAGTGCAAGCCTGATTTCAACACTGCACGAGTCTGCTGAAAAATAAAGTAAAATAAAATACAATAAACTCAGCTCAGACACCATGCCTGATCCCGATCTCTACGGTAGACATGCTACATTTCTGTATTGATGTTGTCAAAGTAGCATCAATTCATGACGAACATTTAGAATTATTCTCTCGAAAGTCATATGCATTGAAAAAAGTCGAATTTTTACTGGTTTTGCTTATTTTTTTCATTTTTATATCGGACCGGTAGCCCCGCTAAATTTTTTTATTGGCCCGGCTGGTCCATTTGACTTTTTTGCTGGCGTGGGCGTATATTTTGTTTATCCACTCGTTGAAAAAAAAGTCTTAATTCTGCTGACCCGGCCGGTGTGAAATTTGTCTTTATTTCGCCAGACCAGGTACGGGCCTTGGACCAATCCCGGGTCCGTGCAACCCTCTATCTCTTTTAAGGTTTGAAAACATGGACGACTAGGAGCAGGAAAAAACACAATGATAAACTTACCAATCAACCATTAAAATAGAATTTTTGCAGGTAGTTTCCACCAACTATAACTTTGACAGGCAAGTTGCACTTTAATATGATAATAGAGTTCTGTCTAATCCTAGAATTTCAGATAAAACGATTGTCTATTGATCAACTCAATGAAGTGATTGTCTGTGCAGTGGTTTTCCAGTACAATAGGAGGGAAGGACATTTTTACACAACTTTCCGTTCGTTTTTTTTTTAACGGTACATATACGCCAAGGTGTGATTGTTGCCACTCGTGAGTAAAGTCCTTATACGTGAGTAATATGAATGTCTTCACCGAAGTCGTCATCATCTTTAGTGCTAGTTGATCATCTAAAACTCTACTAATTTACTCCAGACTCTCAGAAAGACTAGACTTTCCTGATTTTTTTCTCAATTTATTTTCAGCAGTCGCGCGAAGTCGAAAAACGGAGAGGAAAACTTCGGATTTTTGAAAGGAATTGTTAAGAAAAATGCTAAGGATTGGTGTTTTTTAGTGTATGCTTTAAGTAAAAACATATAAAATTGGAAAAAATCGTTTAAGAGTTGTATCGATTGTTACTGACTACCTAGAATTTGCCGACTATCATCGAAGTTGCCGACATTGGGGGGAGGGGGGGAAGATGCCTCTGAGTCCGAACACAAAAACTGAGCCAGAGAGTTCAAATTTTGTGTACTTACAGCTGAATACCTCTTGTCACACAACAAATCATAAAATTCTGAAAAAGACTATTATTCTAATTTAAATATTATTTTTTAAATCCCCATCAGTTCATTTTGTTGTTGTTTTTTCTCTTCTAATTGTTGCCACACAAGTTTAAATAGATATAAACATTATTTCATTTTTTACCCTTTACTTTTAAAAGAGATGGAGTACTTCTGTTGCCACAATTACGAAATCGGTATTACAAACTACAAAAAATAAATAAATAAATAAAAAATAATATTTTTAAAATAAATTGAGGTAAAGCCTTTTAAACACATTGCATTTAAAAGTACATTTCCCCCCCTATACGATGGTGTAAAAATTAATGTGCAATATTTAGAAGCTTAAAAGTTTGCAATAGCATAAATTGCAAAATTTAAATTTCATTTCTTCTAATTGTTGCATACAAGTTTAAATAAAATTATTATGTATGTAATATAAATTAATGTATTAATTAGATTATTTTATCATATTAAATCATATTTATCATCTATTTTGACACACGAAATGAAATATTTTTTATATTTTTTAAATTACTAGCTGATCCGCCCGGCTTTGCTCGGGTTCGTGAAAACCGTGATTGAAAAAAAAAAAAAAATTTCTAAAAGCACAAAAACTCGAAAAATCTTTAAAAATTACTTCGAAAATCGCATTGAAAATCACATTAAAAATCGATAAAATTCAAAAATAGTATCCGACAAAAATTAGTAAACTAGGCTAAAATTTTAAATCAATTTTCTTTTTATCGATATTAAAAAATAGTCGCAAAATGCGAAAAAATGCCAAAACTCGCATTAAAAGGTTCGTTAAAAATTCAAATATCGCTGCACGAATTCCCAAGAACCTTTATTCAAAAGAAAACTAAATTTACTAAGTTCGGTTAAAAGAATGAAACCGTATACCTTCCACTAATGCGCAAAAATCACCTCGAAACTTAAAAAGAACGCTAAAAATCGACTAAGAATTTAAATAAAAAAATCTAATCCAAAAATCGAAAATCGGGCTTCGAGGTGCAAAACTTCATATACAGAGGTACCTTCCCTCCAAATCCTATAACTCTACGTGCAGCAGTCTCTTCAGAACAGCGATGACACAGTCACAAACTTGTCTCTTTATTATTATGGAAGACTACTATGAATATTCTAAATGATTCCTTTATTGCTGATTCATTATTTTTTACGTTTTTCGCCTTTTCTTAATGCAATTTAAAAATAGATAAGACCATGATGCATAAAAAACCCTATAATATTAACAAAAATGAAAAGAAATCTATTTTAACAGCACAAAAACTTGAAAAATCGTTAAAAATTACTTTGAAAATCACACTGAAAATCGCATTAAAAATCGATGAAATTAAAAAATTGTAGCAGAAAAAATTTACTAAGTTAGGCTAAAAGTTTGAAAGAATTTTCTTTTTCTCAATGTTAAAAAATAGCAGCAAAATTCAATAAAATTTTTTAAAATGGCGTGAAAAAATTCGTTAAAAATTCAAAAATCGCTGTTCGAATTCCCAATAAGCTTTATTAATAAGACAACTAAATTTACCATGTTCAATTTAAAAAAAAAAGAAAGAAAAGAAACCGTATTCCTTTCACTAATGTTGAAAAATCGCCTCGAAACATAAAAAGAACGCTAAAATTCGACTACAAAATTAAATTTAATAAATCTAATCCAAAAATCGGGCTCCGCGGTGCGAAACTTCATATACAGAGGTACCTTCCCTCCAAATTTTGTAACTATGTGCTTGTGCAGCGGTCTCTTCAAAACAGCGATGACACACTCACAAACTTGTCTATTATTATAGACTAGCTGACCCGCCCGGCGTTGCCCGGGTCCGTATTAGCAATATTAAACGAACTTGAAATTTGTATGATTTTATCAATAACTGGAAGCATGCAGAAATGCATTGTCTGAAATACGTCATTTTCATCGTTATAAAGTATTAAAAGGTTCTGAAAAAAAAAGAAAACTTTTAGTAATACAATTTTTAGTTTAAATCAAATGTTTTCAATATTTTATTTAATTTTATTCAAAATGAAAAAAGATTTTCTTAGCAGACGATTTTTTGTGATAAATACATTATCTGTTTTATATTTCTTCTGCTTTATTCCTTTTATTTATAGAGTTCAAAATGAAAAAAGATTTTCTTAGCAGACGATTTTCCTGTGCCTCAATTAATTATCCTCGGAATTCCTTTTATTTATAGAGATTACTGTGAATATTCTAGGTGATTCGATTATTGCTGATTCATTAATTTTATGTTTTTCGTCTTTTTTACATGCAATTTTAAAACAGATAAGACTGTGATGCATGAAAAAACCTATATTGACAAAAAAGAAAAAAAATCGATTCTTAAAGCAAAAAAAAATCGATAAATTGTTAAAAAATTACTTCTAAAATCGCATTAAAAATCGATGAAATTAAAATATTGTAGCAGACAAAATTTAGTAAGTTAGGCCAAAAGTTTGAAACGATTTTCTTTTTATCAATGTTAAAAAATAGCAGCAAAATGCAATAAAATTCTAAAAAATGACATTAAAATTTTTTTTTAAATTCAAAAACCGCTCCACGATTTCCCTATAAGCTTTATTGAAAAGACAACTAAATTTACTAACAAGGAAGGTCTCCATTGGGGGCATACTCAGAATTTTTTGAAAAAAATACGAATTAAAATACTCATGTAGGTAATAAAGGATCATTGAAAATTAGTGGCGGAATTACATTATTAGATACGTAAAAAAATAAAATAGTTTGGAATAATTGGCGTGAAAAGCTGAAAGCGACGCGGGATTTGGCGACCAGTGCATTTCCAAAAGCAGACGATTTTAACGAATCTGAAAATTGATTTTAATTGACTTCACTGTTAAAAATCTGCAGCATTTACTGCAACGTCACTCCACTACTTTTATAGAATATCTCTCTTCTGACCAATGAGAATGCTCCATAGCACGGTGAATTGACCGTTTTCTATAAAAGCGGTGGAGTGACGCTGCAGAAAATGGCACGGATTTTTAGCGGTGTTGTAGCTTGTGCAACACTGTTAAAAATCTGCTGCATTTTGCTGCAACGCACTCCACCGCTTGTATATAATATCTCTATTCCAACCAATGAGAAAGCTCCATTTCACGGCCAAGTAACCGTTTTCTATACAAGCAAGGGAGTGCGTTGCAACAAAATGCAGCAGATTTTTAACACTGTATTTTTCAATTTGGAACAATTTTAATCAATTTAAATTGTGTTTTAAATGATAAAATATATTAATTTTATTTTGTTATAAGTACATATAAACGTATATGACAAAATTACACTTGAAGAAAAGTAAAAATGTAAAACTAAAATTACTTAAACTAAACTTATTTAAATAAATTGAACATAGAAAGTTTTTTCTTTAAAAAGTATTCTAAGCGTAAAAGCGTATTTTTTCAAAATTTCGTTTTTTCGCCAACCGGAGATAAATCGCCAAATAAACGAAATTTTTATTATTTTTTTACGGACGTTATAAAGAGATTCCGCCGAAATTTTTTTTATAAACATGTATAACTATATGAGAAGAACATTCTGTAATTTTTTCAGATTTTTCCGAGTATGCCCGTATGGAGACCTTCCTTGTAAGTTTTGTTAAAAGAATGAAATCGTATTCCTTCCACTAATGTGGAAAATCGCCTCGAAACATAAAAACAACGCTAATAATTGACTAAAAAATTAAATAAAAAAATCTAATCCAAAAATCGAAAATCAGGCTTCGAGGTGCAAAACTTCATATACAGAGGTACCTTTCCTGCAAATTTTTTAACTCTACGTGCAATGGCCTCTTCAGAACAGCGCTGGCAAAGTCACAAACTTGTCTCTTTATTATTATAGATTATTCCTTTAAATTAGGAACCGCCTCTGGTGACCAGTTTTTCTCCCTTAAATTTATGTTACGCTTTGCAATATTTTACTTTTATGCGTACCTTCACTAAATCTACAGATTCCGATAGAGAAATCAACAAATCTATGCGATCAAAGCAGCATTTAGGGGAAGATTGTTAATATTCTGTTCTGTTCGCGCGATTGGCGAAGAAATTCCAAAATAGCGCCGAAAAACCGTGTTTCATTTGGTTAATTTAATGAAAAAATACATTTTGAAGGAGATATAAAACGAAACCCTCAGTGCGATCTCCGATCACACTTATCCACTTGTTTTACTTCTTATTTGCCAAATCGCTATTGTTGGTCAAAAGCCTGCAAGAACCCTTGGTTAGTCCACTTAAAGGATTACATGACTATTCCATTTGATAACCTGTCCCCCTTCTTTACTGCTTCAGTTGTATTGTTTCTCAATAAAGGTTATTCACGATATCTGGAAAACATCACAGAAAAAAAAAAAAAGAAAGAAAGAAAGAAAAAGAAAAGAAAAACTAAAGGTCGATCTTTAAGATGAGTCCTATTCATCATAACTAAATGGGCGTATCCAGGAGCCGGAGTGACATGCAACCAAGGGTCACTTGAAACAATTTATTCATGTCACACTTGCATGTGCACACTAATTTTTGACCAGATTCTCTAATTTGATTTTAACAAAGTACCATAATATCTGGCATAACAGGCCGTGAGTCAAACAACTCTGTTTCCTAACAGAATATTGTTTAATAAAATTAACTTTTTTTTTTTTTTTTTTACTTGGCACTTTTTAACTTTATGTTTAAAATAAAATTTCTGGTCTGAAACAGACGTAGCTGTCGCTTAAACAACAGAATTTAAAATATAAAAAATAAAAAATAAAGACAAAAAAAAATGTCAACTCATTATTATTGTAGTTTTTTAATACACATTTCTTAAAAAATTTAAAATTTTCAATACATATTTTTTAGATATAATTACAATTTAATTTTTACATTTAATTCAATATAATTTTAAAATGGATATAAAGATATTGGTTAATAGTTTTAAAAAAATGCAAATTTTTAAAATCACAGACAAAATGTTTTTTTTTTTTTAAATACCTGTCATTTCAAACATCATGATATTACATAAATATTGCAAAAGACTTTGGCAAGTGAAATGCCTTTTTAAAACCAGAATACGTATTTTGAAAAACAGTATCTGGTTTTCTAATATATCTTAAATCTTACATTAAGTTTTTGTAGGTATATGATTATGATCAATGAAAAGTTAATACAGTAGAGTCCACTTATTAGAAACCAGGACGGGCCATCAAAATTTGCTCAGTATATCCGGGGTATTATAAACGATTCCTGACTTTTTATAATGCATAAATCTCTAAATGCTTTTAACTAAACGTAGAAACTTAATAGGGATCTGTTCAGACTTTTGTCACAGGGTCTTTTGGGAAAAGTCTAATCATCATTTTACGAATTTGAAATTATCATTATATTTACAGGGTTCATACTCATTTTCCAAGAAAAAATCCCCTGGTGTATTTTCCGGAATGTACAATTTTTCCATATCAACAATTAATGACATTTTGATATTACATATAATAAAGCACGCGAACAGTAACAATTGCCCCAAATTTCCCAGAATAGACTCATTTTGGCAGGTTTTCGCAGGTTTGGGGAATTTTTTGTATTATCCTATGATTTTTACAAGCTAAAATTCATCCCCTGATTTTCCCAGGAATCCCATATTCCCCTAATGAGGATGAACCCTGATTTAGGTTAATGATTAGTATATATTTTTAAGAAAATACATCATGTATGTGAATTATATTAATTTTCTTTATATATTACATACATGTTAAAGTGACACATTAGATTTTACTTTTAAAAGATTAAATTTGTGAAAAGGTTCAATTTGAAGATGGAAAAACTTTGTAAAAGACTTATTTTTAAAACAAAGAATTTTGCAAAGGATTCTGTTTAAAGAAGAAAAAATTTGTGAAGGGTCCTGTTTTGAGATGAAAATTTGTGAATGGCTTTAAAAGACGAAATTTTTCTCCTTTTTTTTCTTCAATTTTAAGATCTTTGCTTAGTGAATGTTTAAGTATTAAAATAATTTTATACATTTCAATTTCACTTTTCAAATAAAAGCATCAAATTTATATTATACAGTTACACCATAAATTTATCAAAGAGTTTTTATTATTGTGTTAGAATAATTTCATAAGGACAAATTATAACACATATCTTTACATCGAAACCCAAGAGCAGAATCTTTTGCATTGGTCTGCAGCAAATTAAAATTTATCTGTCACCTAATAATGCTAAGCTTACTATCATAAAAACAAAACCTATAAAATAAGCAAAATTAGCATTTATAAAGAAAATATAATAAAAGGATACAACAAATGCCATAAACCTAGAAACTTACAATAAATTTCAGCTGTTTTTCATACCCAGCACTTTATTTGAAGCTGATGGATTAATTTGCAAGGTTAATAATAATCTGCAGTGCTTGCTGTCATGCTGCAATGTTCCTGCTACTGGACAAAAAAAAGAAAAAAAAAAAAAAAAAAAAAAAATTCTCTTGTTTTTGTTTGTGTTACCTTTCCACGATTTTGAAGTGTAGAACTTCAACAAAATGGAAACAAATCTACTTGGTAAGAAAATTTTGTCAATCTGGAGATTTTAAAAAAGGATGATTGAACTTTTCTAATAATTTGAGAAAAAAATATTGTTATTTTCAGAAAAGTAAATAGAGATTGAAGAAGCTTATAAGAAAGTGTTTATTATATCCATAATACATGAATTTTCTATACCTTTAAAATGATATTGTAAAATATATTATACAAAATGGGACTTTTTATTTGGTTCGCTATAAACCAGGCCCATTACATCTGGACTCCACTGCATTATAATGTCTCAAGGTGGACGGACACTCAGCTTCCGAATTCCCTTCACTAATGTAAAGTCTATGGATGTAACATGCATTCATATATTTAAAATATCTCCTTCAGAAATTAATATTTTTAGCTCCTATTTTTTACATACACTTCTTAAAAGATTCCTCTTTTTTTCCTCACTTTTCAAAATTTTTCTAAAGTATATTTATTTTTATGTGAAATGATAAAATTTTATTTATAGTTCATCAGCTTTTAACACATAAAATATTAAATTAAGCGTAGATTTTATAAGTATTTTGAGAACTAAGAAAATAAAAGACACATCATTTAAGCAGAGAACGAGAAAAAAAAAAAAAAAAAAGTTAACCATATTAATTTCATAAAGAGATATTTTAAATATACGAATGCATCAAATTCCCATAGAGTTATCATTACGGAGGAGAATTCCGGCATTGAGTGACCAGCACCCTTAAGCATTAGTTCCCTATTATTCTCATTTCCCAGTGGGAGACACATTAAATGAATGAGATGAGAAGTTATATGTTGTAATCATATGTGCATCAATTTAATAATTTGTATAATCAGTTTGTAATTCATATTAGGATGAAATAATCAATGAGAATGAAATTATTATTATTATTTTATTTAATAATGGTTTTTCTGAGTGATTTTCCTTTAGTAGAAATAAAAAGCTGTAACAGCAATGTCATTTTTTTTAATGGCTTTTTACATTACTATCAAGTCATTTATATTTTCATGATTCATCTTAAAATTAATTGTTAATCTAATGTTGATCATTAATTATTAGAAATTTTTTTATAGGGGTATTCTAAGAGAAATATTTAAGAATTAACAATGAAAATAACTTACATCTTTTAAAAATTGGCGATATAATTTAAAGATTTGAATTCAGATATCAAATAGCTAATCAGTTCAGTAGACAGATCATCAGAATTTACATACAAATTTATATATATATACTAGCAGCCTTCGCCCGCTACGCTGGTCAGTTTTTCTAAAGAAACTTTCAATCAAACGAAATTTTTAAATCATATTAATTTTTAATTTTATGTCATATTTTAGACTGTCTATAATCGGTGAAGAATCAGTCATCAAAAAACCTTAGTCAATTTATAAAAATGTGAAGTATCTCACGAACTACTGGATTAAAAAAAAATTGCTTGGTACCATTCGATTCAGCATAAAAAAATACAGTAATATGTTATCAGTTGAAAAATAAGTATTAAAGCCAATTTTTAAGGAATTTTTTAAAAGTTCGTTCGTTTTTTTTACCCCTCTTAGAAGTGGAATTTTCTAAAATCCCTTATAGCGGCACTCGATGCTATTAGAAGTATTTTTACCCAAATTTTCAAGATTTTGGGTTCGGTAGATTTTTTTTGTGCTGTGATTAATACGAAATCCAGACTTTCTTATATATATATATATATAGGTAAGGATTGAAAATTTCACGTTTTTTCGCCGAAGACATCGCAAAATTAGGAAAGTGTGGAGTATCTCACGAACTGCTGCATTTAAGAGAAATTGCTTAGTACCATTCGATTCAGCATGAAAAAAATACACTTAAATTTGTTGTCAGTTGAAAAATAAGTACTAAAGCTGATTTTTAAGGATTTTTTTAAAAGTTCGTTCCTTTTTTTACCCCCCTTAGAAGTGGAATTTTCTAAAATACCTTCTTAGCGGCACTCGATGCTATTAAAAGTTTTTTACCCCAATTTTCAAGATTTTTGGTTCGGTAGATTTTTTTGTGCTGTGATTAATACGAAATCCAGACTTTCTTTTATATATATAGATAAGGATTGAAAATTTCAGGTTTTTTTCGCCGAAGACATCGCCAAATTAGGAAAATATGAAGTATCTCATGAATTACTGGATTTAAAAGAAATTGCTTAGTACCATTCTACTCAGCATGAAAAAATACACTTAAATATGTTATCAGTTGAAAAAAAAAAGTATTAAAGCCGATTTTTAAGGAATTTTTTTAAAGTTCGTTCTTTTTTTTACCCCCTTTAGAAGTGGAATTTTCTAAAATCCCTTCTTAGCGGCACTCGATGCTATTAGAAGTATTTTTACCCCAATTTTCAAGATTTTTGGTTCGGTAGATTTTTTTGTGCTGTGATTAATACGAAATCCAGACTTTCTTTTATATATATAGATTAGCATATTTTTATAGGAATTTAATTTTTGGTAACTATCATATGCTGTACTGATTTATAAAAAGTTTACATATATAAACATACATATAATATATATATGTCTAAATTTATATATAGATATTGCTTTTTACTGTATATTGGATTATATTATTGCATTATTTGCAAATATTAAACAATTTATACAAATGTTGCAGTCTTTTGCAGTTTTGAATTATTAAAGGTTACATATATATAATTTTGGATATCATGATAGTATATTGATAAATACATTAATATATTTCTACAAAAGATTTTGGCAAATGAGATTTTTTAAAATTTTTAATCAGATTTTTAATTTTGTATTCAGTTATATCAGAAGTATTTCTATGATTATGATGAACATCAATTTAACACTATAAAGTCAGAAATTTTAATTTTCGAAGATTTCTCATGTTATGGTTGCATACATAGTAATTTACAATTAATATTAGAATAGACCTGAAGTGATCATAAGATGGACATTTCTTCCTTGGTGCAAATAAAGTGTAAAAAGAAGCTATTATAGTACAGCCAACCAATGAGGTGCCATAATAAGAGATATTTTGTTTACATGCACATCAATTATAAATCATTTTAAGATAAGATTTGAAGTAACCTTATGATGAAGGATATTTCTTGATAATTTTTTCCCCCTTGGTTTAAAAGGAAAGCAGCAAGAAGCTATACTAGTAGTATATATTTTATATTTATTTGAAAAATTTGTACATTTGATATCACTTCTTGCTGCATATCAGGTAATACATTGCATTATTTGAAAATTTTTAAAAAATCACACAAATGCCACAATCTTTTTTTTTTTTTTTTTTGGTACAAATTTAAGGATACTTAGATATAAAATTACGTAAATTTTATTTTTCAATATATCATTGCATATACACAGAATTAACAATTGTAAAATTTTAAAAACATATCACAATTATTTGCTTGACCATACAATGCATTTTCTTTTAGAATCACAGCTTACTAAATAGGAACTACAAGAACTCCAACTGCAAGCAATTACAGGAGCTGCATGTGCCCTGAGCTCTTTTTTAACATTTCCTGATTGCATATCCCATATAAATATACTCCCATTCCTAGACCCACAACAACAATATTCATTGTTAGGACTAAGTTTTGCTCGTGTCCAATCATAACCTATTTGAAAGCCATTTCCAACTAGTGAATAGATTTCTTTGTATTTCCTCAAATCTATCACAGCCAACTTGTTGTCAAGCTGAGAAGCAAGGAGCAGGTGTCCATTTTTGGAAATATCTAATGACGTTATTCCAGCTGAACAAGAAATATGTGCAGAGGAAGAATTTGATCTTATATCCCAAAAATTAATATGACCATTAGAATGACAACTAATAGCTACATAACCATTCTTACTTACAACATCATTCACATTTGAACCTGTATTACACGTCTGCACACAATCTCGTCTTCGTAAATCCCACAGTTTCAGAGTCTGATCCAAACTTCCAGAAACAATTTGATTTTCCATGTGTAAAAATTTAGCGGACATAACTTTACCACTATGACCAGTCAAAGTATGCCTCACATTGAAATCATTAACAGTCCAAACACGACTAGCAAAATCACAAGAAGCACACAACAGTAAACCAGCTTCAACATCTAAATCAACTGACATAATGGCAGAGTTACAGTCCCTTACATATTTTTTCAATTCCATGGAATTTTCAACCATGTTCCACAACTTAACTTTTCTATCTGCACCGGCAGTTATGAGCTGTGTTGATAGGGGAACCCAACATACACAATTGACTTCACTGTCATGGGCAGCAAACTCACATTTAATTTTTACAGGGATAATGGAGTCTGAAGGTTCAGCGGTTATTTTTTCTAACTTTTTTGAATGAGTTGTTTCTTGCAATTCCTTGGTTAAATCTGGAGTAGATCTTCTTTTTAATTTTACATCAACTTTGGTATCTGCTGTTTTTCTGACATTTTCATTCGATATAGGAATAAATTCTTTATTTTTATATACAAGTAATTCATTTCTCAACATCTTATTTTCAATTTCTAAATCATTCTTTTTGCTTTCTAGACTTGAATATGTTATATTTAAAGTATCACATTCATCTATTTTATTTTGAAGAGCTGTTTTTAATGTATCTACTTGTTGGCGATGAGTTTGACACAATTCTTGATACTTAATTACAGAATTTTGAGACTGTTGTAGTTCAAGTTTTAGATGTTCTATTAATTTTTCTTTTTCATCCATTTGATTCCTGAAATCGATGATCTGTTGTGCATAGTCAGATATTTTTTTATGACATTCAGCTAAATCTTTTTGTAATGAGCAACATTTTACAAGCATACTTAATTCTTCAGCTTTTGAGGTGGAATCATGAGAAGAATCGGCAGCATCTTCACTTTTAACAGCAACAAGTTTTCGAGTAAGATTTTCTTTTTGTAAGTAGTCCAAAGATTCTAAAAGTCGATTGCTATGGAATATAATTTCACTGAAACTATGTTCTTTTACATTCCTTTCTTTTAACTGATGGATAATATACCTAAAAAGATAAACAAAAAGAAATAGAATCATTAAAATAAATCATGAAACAATGAATAGAATAGCATAAAAACTTCCAAAGTAATCACAATTATAAAATTGGAAGCTGCATGTAAACATAAGCAAGGATCTATCCAGATTTTTCTAACAGAGTCCTGATTTTTTAAAATTGTGAATTTGAAATTATTGGCATTCAGGTTCTATCCTTCATATATATATATATAGGGGAAGATGGGGATACTTGAGCCATTTTTTGAATTTTAATTTTTTTAAATTTTTTATATTTTTTTAGAATAAAATAAAATATTGAAAATGAAAATTTGATACTTTTTCTTCAACTAAAAATCACTTTCAATTAATTTTGAACTTTTTTTCAATGTATAATAAATGTTTATTTTTTGTTTTACATCGTGGCTCAAGTATCCCCATGGCGGGGATACTTGATCCATGGTGAAGGGATACTTGAGCCACTAAGGAAAAATACCTACAAAAGTAATTTTTTCGCTTTATTTTTGCACAAACATTTTACAGAATGATAAATTATGAAATGTAAAGTCCTTCAAAACCAATTGAGAAAACAAAGCTAATAATACGACCATTTTTTGTCGTTAAAACTGGTTGTCGGAGGATCATTTCAACTTGAGTTATAACGACGGTAGAAACATCCTCAGTTCAGAGCCATTTAAATTTGGAATCTGCAATTCTTCGGGCAAATTTCATTTTCAAAATATTAAGCACTTATCCAACAAATATTTTTACAGTTTTCTTTCTGGCATATTTTATTAGTAACCAACCATCAATAGAAGATTTTCTTTTCACATCATCACCATCATTGACAGAATTTTCCTCTAATGATATTGTCGAACTCATGCTTTTATTTAGTAGCTGTCGGAATTTAAGCCAGATGTATCATTCTACTATTTCAAACACTTTTTGATTTCACAGGAAAAGATTTTGTCTTCCTCTTTGGCTCCATGCAGGTAAGTTTGAACTGGGATTTTTGTTGCTTTTCTTGTTTTTTGTGCGCTCTTTTTACGAATTTTTCTTCAATTTTCTTAGTTTAAAAAAAAGTTACACCAACAGAGGTTACGATTTCAATATAAAATATTAATCTTAATACGTTATATTAAAAAATAAATATTTTAATATGTTGGAACTAACTAATTAAAGTATTAGAGATTATAGCCTGTAAAACCGTTTTAAAAAGTTATTTTAATTTAATGAAAGTTAAATTGAAAACTGTGTTTACATTTATCTAGATAGGCTATTTTGTTAGTCAAAATGAAAAACAAAATAGATATTTTCATTTAAAAAATATACATTTTAAAACATTTTTAGGTCATTATTTTTTTAAGAAAAAAAATAAAATGAAAAATTATTCTCCCTTTTATCCAGAAAAATATCTATTAGTGAATATAAGGATGGAATTTTATTTTTTGTTTGTTTCACCCATGTTTAATTTCTAGTAGGGATGGTTGAGACATGGCTCAAGTATCCCCACTCTCATTGGCTCAAGTATCCCCACTATCACTATTTTTGTTTCCCAGAGTTTTACTAAATAAAGCATGCAGCTATTAGAACTATTTTAGACTCAAAATACAATTGAAATTATGCTTATTGAATGTATGTATATAGTTGCAACTTTAAACAAAACTTTGATTACAAAAAAACAAAAAAGCCATGCACCCAAATATTTACTTCAGATAGGGAAAAGACAACTATTAATCACTATATTTTCAAAATGGTACCAAGATGTGTGATTTCTTTTTTACATGTTCAGAGCTATAAATATGTTATCATACTGGCAGTTTTAGAAAGAAAAATTAACCAACAATAGAGATAATAGGGGTGGCTCAAGTATCCCCTATGCTCAAGTATCCCCACTCTCCCCTATATATATATATAGTTAGAGGTCAGATTTAATTTTTAAATTATTAAATCTGTGAAAGGTTTAATTTGAAAGTGGAAAAGTTCTGTGAAATGTCTATTTAAAGGAGAAAGAGTTTGGCGAAAAGTTCTGTTTTGGAATAAAAAGTTTTGTGAAGGATCCTGTTTTGTGATAAAAGGTTTTGTGAAGAGGTCTGTTCTGGGATGTAACATTTTATGAAGGATCCTTTAAAGGATCTGAAAATTTCCTAAACAGATCCCTGATAAGGGGCTATGCATGTATAATGTTATCAACTTTTTGATAAATTTGGATTATCTCTTCTTTACAATATCATTCTCCATTCTGACCACCCCCCTCTTAATAATAATCTCATCAATATCAAAAAATTATTTTTACAATTTATTTATTTTTGTATATATTTATGGTGATATACAGTAGGGATAAAAAAAAATAGTAGCTTGGCCGAATAACCGAATGCCAATTATTCGGCCAAGTTACAGCCGAATATATGGCTGGCGAATAATGAACTCGTTTTTGTCAATAAACAAAATATAATATGCACAGTTATTGACTATTTCACAATTACAATGTATTGTTTTCTTTAAAAAAAATATTTGTATGAAAAGTTTAATTTTTTTTAAAGTATTATTTTGAAAGAAATATTCAACTATGTTTGGTCTAAAAATTGCCTCAATAATATAATTTGGCAAAAAAAAAAAAAAAAAAAAAAAAAATCTTAGCAAAAAGTTTCTTTTCAGGTACTGTCTAGTTGCATTTTAAAACAATGACACATTTTAAGAGTATTAGAAAACATACATTTCAATTTTTAGATGAAAGAAAATAAATCTTAATATCTTAAGAACAAGCACTAGGGCGAAAGAGATATCCTCTAAGAAAAGGCAGAAAGAAATCAATCTAGACTTTATAAAGCTCCCAATTAACAACAACAACAAAAACTATTATTAATATTATTTTGCTATGTCTGCAGACAGTACTTTTAAGGAGTATATAACGTATCTTTTCAGTTTTAAAAAGAAAAAACATCTGTAAGGAAAAGCAAAATAGATATAAATGTGAAAATATTGAATAAGTTGTACCTTATATTAGTGGTACACCTTAAAATAATCACAAAATTTTAAAAGTATTAGATAACACAAATTTCAAGTATTCTTAGTATAGTACTTACATAAAAATGTGTAGATAAAACAAATTCAGGTAAGGGGGAGATGTTAATAAACTTTTTACTATACATGAAGAATATAAATTGTCAAATTAAAAAAGTTTTACTGTGTAAAAAAACATTTATTGCAATATTATCCAGCCAAGGCCAAATACAGGTCTTGGTATTCTGCCGAATAATCGTTGCATCTCTACTGCATTGCATAAAACATATTTTGCTAATGAGCCTTATAAAGTTGTCAGTGTATTATTTTTTAACAAAACTGTTACTTTTATTACTTATTAAGTTACTTTTAATTGCAGAAATATGTAATTAATTATTAAAATTAAGACCATTTAAAACCATTTGCAATAGCTCTGCTCTGACCATTTTTGACGGTTAAAACCTCTTTTCTCCAGTATCCTGATCAAAATCAGTTCTCTGACTGGGTTACAATATTACAATTCTGAAATAATTCATATTCTTTTTCTATTTTTACTCATGAGATATAAATTTTTAAAAACTGGCATTTTGAGTAATGTTTCACTATAATTTAGTGCATACATTTTTTTTTTTTTAATGCAGATATAACCACAACTACATGCAGGGGTGTAGAATATATGTCCAATCCAGTCATCAAGGAATCAGTGAAAATTTTAGCCATCTAGGGATATTTTGAAGAAAAATATAAAAATTTTTATTTATTTATTTATTTATTTTAACATTGAAAACATTGAATTATGTAATTTCCCCCAAAACAGAAAAATTTTCATAACAAATAAAAAGAACTGTATGGCAATCAGGGGCGGATTTAAGGGGTCGCGATAGTCGCAATCGCGAGGGGCCCCGCATCCCAAGGGCCCCCAAATCTTCTTTTGAGTTCAAAGAAAAATGTGACTTTTTGAAAAATGTATTTTGCCCTTTTAAATTTTACAGTTAATATTGTACCATTTTCTTGTAATAAATATATATATATTTTTAATCATTTGCTACCACCAGAGAGGTTTTAGCTTTCTTTTTTTCCCCCCGTTAAGAACTATAAAGACAATGATCGGTTGTTGAGGAAAGGGGTGGGATTCAAGGGATATTTGGGTCTGAGCCGAAAGGAACCACATTAGAGACTTTCTCATGACGATTTATTTATATAGATTGAAGGGTTGGTTAAATCCTGAGACGTCACCATGGGGTCCCGTCACTTGAAATGCAGTTTTCATAAAAACGATATTTTAAATGTATTTTTACTTTGTTACTGATTATCTATGCTAACAAAAGAAACTTCCATTCTGTGTGTCTATGGGTGATGGTTAACAAAATTTACTGCACGTTGAAGTCTGAAAATTTGGGTGACAATAATCTAAGCCAGTTCCTGGTGCACTTGGGGATCAGATTTTTATTTTATTTTTTAAATCTAGGCCCCCTGGACCCTTTCCAGTTTTTATGCCCAAAATTTTTAATAACTTTTCCCCTTTCTATCCGATATTCTTCGCTTTTTGGACCCTTTCTTCATTTCGTTATCCTCTTTTGTACATTTTATTTAAGATCTTGGTGCAGTACACTACCAATGAAGTTCTTGTGCTCAAAATATGTATTAATAAAACAAATTTTCACTCTATCTGTGTGGGATTACTAGTGAAATATATCACACATAAAAGTCTGAAAATTAAGTTGAGGATAATTCAAGACAGATCGTGATGCACACTAGGCTCAGCTATTTAAGGGTCGGGGCCCCTTTAAGCTTTTATGCACAAAATTGTTAATAACTTGTAATCTTGATATCCAGTATTCTTTTTTGAGGGACCTTTCTACATTTAGTTATTCTCGTCTTTTTGACCTCCAGTTAAGATCCTGATTCCTTAGAGCCCGATTGTGATTGAGGGCACCTTGAAACTGTTCTGCAAATAAATTGTTAATAAATTGCTTTTTTTTTTTTTTAACCCGATCTTCATTTTTGGGATCCCTTTTCCTTTTAATTATTCTCACGTTCCTACATTCCAGTTTAGAACTTGGGGCCTCCTAGGATGCCGCATTGCCCAGTTCAGGTCTCCTTGAACTTTTTGTGCTCCAAGCGATTTTCACCCCTTAATTCCCTCACCTTCTCAGTACATAATTTTAAGTTTATTCTCTTAATTTATTAAAGATGATTTTTGGTCTTTTCTTCTCAGACCAACACACTCACATCTTAAATAGCACCCTCGGGCCCTTTTTTAAACATTTACCCACTTTTTGTACTTTTTTTAAAAATATCATTTGAACCAATAATTCATATTCTGTGTTAATTTAGACTAATTGAAGATATAATGCACAAAGTACTAAGACTGTTTAATATATTTTTATGTTAGGTCTCAAATTTTTAACTATCAGTTCGTAATTTTCGGACCCACTATTATAACTTCCTTTAAAATGATCCGATATAATATTTTTTTTTCCCAGCAGCATCTTAGGTCTTCCAGATACTACATGAAAAAAAAAAAAAAAACCCTGAGACTTTAGCTATTACCAATTTTGAATGTTAATTGCTTTCTTGGGGTCCTTGTGATAACTTCGTTAAAAATGATCCGAATTGCATGCAATTTTTTTAATATAGTTCTAGCGTTCTCCGATTAATATAACTTTGACTAATTTTAGATCTAAAGCTTTAAGTACTAACTAAGTCTTTTTAATATGTTTTTCATGTTAGGACCCTGCTATTAATTAACAGATGGCCCCTTTCGTGCTCCCTATTATAGCTCACTTGAAAATGGTCCAATTTACTAGCTTTTTTTTAACAACTTCTTTGGTTCTCCAACTACTTCAGGAATGACAGGAACATTTTTTAGACTTTAGCTAACACCAATTTTGAATATTAATCGTTTTTATGGGGCCCTTGGAACAAAAAAAAAAAAAAAAAAAAAATCTAAATTGCATGCAATTTTCTTTAACATAGTTCTAGCATGTTCCAATTAATTTAAAGACTATTAAAAATACTTACGGGGAAAAAGGACTATTAAAAATACTTAATAAATATCAAACGGTATACCAATTAAGTCTCTGGTAATTTGGGGCACGGTACCAAACCCCTTGAAATTGTTGCACCATAAATTGTCAAAAAATACTCTCTCTTAATCCGAACTTAATTTTTGGAACCATTAACTATTTGGTTATTCTCCCGTTTCTAGATTCCAGTTAAAATCCTGGGTACTCTTAAATCATGAAGGGAACGATTCAGGGCTCCATGAACTTTTTGTACGTCATGCATTTTCCCTCTCTTAATTTTCTCGCATGCTCAATGCAAAATTTTAAAATTAAGTCTTGGACTCCTCTTTCTGGACCAACACCCTCATATTTTTATTGGTACCCCTGGGGCCTATTTTAAACTCCCCCCTTTTTTTGCTCATTTCTTCAAAATTTTATTTTAATGATTAATTTCTAATTGTGCTTAATTTTGACTTATTGAAGATCTAAAGTGCGAAGACCTAAGACCATTTAACAAGTTTCCATGTTAGGGATTTACTTTTAACTATAAGTTGCCCCCTTTTGAACCTTCTCTTCTAGCTCCCTTAAAAATGGTCCGATTCACCAATTTTTTAACTAAAAATTTTATATATTTTCCCGCTACTATATTAACAACAAAAATTTTTGCCAGACTACCACTTTTCGAATATTAATAGCTTTCTTGGGGTCCTTAGTGCAGCTTTTTTTTTTTTTTTTTTTAATGATCCGAATTGCATGCAACTTTCTTTAACATAATTCTAGCGATCACTATTGTTATAAAAAATACAAAAAATATCTTTATACGGAACAACACGCTAGTTAAAAATTCAAGCACTTTGTGGTCTGGTACCAACCCTTGAATTTTTTTTACACCATAAATTTAAATAAATTGCTCCCTCTTAATCCAATCTTCATTTCTGGAATCCTTTTCCATTTAGTTATTCTCCCGTTTCTACATTCCAGTTAAAAACCTAAGCACTCTAGGATCACGAAGGACCCGATCCGGGACCCCTCCAACTTTTTGTGCGAGATGCCTTTTCCACGTCCTCTCATAATTTTTTTACATTTTCAATGCGAAATTTTAAAGTTTAGTCTTGGATTTCTCTCTCTGAACCAACACCTTCATATTTTTGCTAGGAACCTACTTTGTTTTAAGTGATTCCCCCAATATTTTGCACACTTCTTCAAAGTGTGATTCTAATGATTATTTTATAGCTATGCTTAATTTTGGCTAACTGAAGATCTAATGGGCTAAGAACTATGACCGTTTAACATGTTTTCATGTTAGGGCCCTTCTCATGTTGGCTCTCTTTATGCGCTTTGCTATAGCTTCCTTAAAAATGATCTGATTCACCAGCTTTTTTTTCTTAAGAACTTCTTATGCTCTTTAGCTACTACATGAAGAACAAAAAATTTCTCAGACTTCCGCTATTCTTTCACCAATTTTGAATGTTAATCGCCTCCTTGGAGCTCTTTTAAATATGATCCTATTTTCTTTAACCCATTCTCGCGCAGAAAAACTCCGTTTATAAAATGATGAAGAGATTATTGGCTGATACGGAAATTTACAAACGATTTTTTTTAGAAAATTTTCAGCGCAAAAACGAAACTTTTTAAAAATGTTCTTGGTGTCGTTGGTTCATTCGGCTACTTTATAAACCAGAAAGATTTCCTTATACCAAATTGCATCCAAGTTCAGACTCTCGCCCACTAGAACCTTGGAATAGGGCCTCTTGAAGTTTTTGTGTCTTAAATTATCAATAAATAGCCCCCTTTTAATCCAATATCTGTTTTGGGAAAACTTTTCCATTTAGTTATTCATCCGTTTTTAAATTCCTATTAACATTAGAAAAACGGAAAACTTTACTCAATTTTTATAAAAAATATTTTTACACCATATATGTTTTATTTAAAATTATTTAACTTTCTTTTTCTTTGTTTCTTTTAAAATTATTTTACAAAGAGAGTTATGGTACAAACAGAAATATATTTATTTGGTACGGGCCAAAATGGCTCCTCTCCATCTTTATAATATTAGAACTTGTCTAGTTCGGAGCTCTTTGAATTTTTGTGCACAATGTATTTTTCATTCCCTAATTGTGTCACATTATCAGTTAATAATTTTAAAGTTGAGTCATAGATTTTTCTCCTCAGCTCAACACCCTCATATTTTAAATGAGCCACTAGGAAATATTTTTAATGCATTTCCCTCATCTTTTTGCACATTTCTTTAAAACTTTATTCAGATGAATAATTCATACTCTATACTGAATTTCGACTACTTAAAGATCTAAAGTGCTAAGTACTAGAACCTTTTAACATGTTTTTAACTTAAGGGGGTAGTAAGGTTAATTCGAGGGAAAAAAAGCATATTTTCTATCATTTTTTGTAAGGATACAATTAATATTTATTTATTTGTATAGTTATAGTATAATTATATGTCATTTAAAGAGTATTCTGTGAAATTTTCATTAAGACATATTAAAAAATGAGCCGATGACAGCGAATCTTCGAAGACGTCCCAAAAAAAAGTTGATTCGCGGTGAACCGCATAACTTATGACTAGATCAACTGAAATTAAAAAACCAAATTGATTTAATTAGTTGATAAGTTTCCTCAGGGAACGCTGTCGAGTTTTTTTTATTATTATTGATTTTTCAATTTTTTACAAGGCTCGGAAGTCAGAATACTGATTTTTCATCAAAAAAATCTGATATTTTGTTTTTTAAAAGTAAGTTAAAATTAAAAAAAAGAAAAAAACTCGACAGCGTTATCTCGTAATTTATATGAAGAAAGAGTGTGTAAAATTTAAAAAAGATCGGTTCAGTAGATTTTGAGCTACAGAGTTCACCGGCTTCGAAAAAGCGAAGTGTTAGAAAAACACGTTTAAAGTTTCACAGACGCTTTTGTCGAAATCGGAGGGCGGAGACTTACAAGTGTATATCTCCGTCAGTTTTACTTCAATTGCTTTCAAATTTTCACAGAATAATCTTAAGATGTTGTAGATTAATATAAAATAAAAATAAAAAAATGCAAAAAAAAAAAAAAAAAAAAAAAAAAAAAAAAAAAAAAATACCTTACTACCCCTTTAAAGTTCTACTCTCAGCTATCAGATGTTCCTTTCAGGCCCCTTATCGCTCATAAAAATGGTCTAATTCACTAGCTTTTTTCTAACAACTTGTTGGGACCTCCATCTACTCCACGTAATTTTATTGGTGCCCTAGGGCTCTTTTTCAGAATTTTCCACTATTTCTTGCACATTCCTATTGATTAATTCATACCCTATTTCTTATTTTGACTAATTGAAGATCTAAAGAGCTAAGTAGTAGGACCTTTTACGATGTTTTCATCTTACGGTCCTGATTGCCAGTTGACACCTTTTGGTCCCCCTATTATAACCCCCTTAAAAGTAGTCAGATTCACTAACTTTTTATTTTCCAACAACTTCTTGCATCCTTCAGCTACTGCATGAATTACAAAAATTTTCTCTGACTTCAGCAATCATCAATTTTGAATATTAATCACCTTCTCACAGCTCTTGGTGTAGCTCTTTTAAAATGATCCTATTCTCTTTCAATTTTCTTTAAAATGGTTCTAGGGCCCTCTGGTCCTATGCTTTTGCTACTATTTTTTTTCTAATATTAACCCTTTTTCGGCATCAATTTACGTTTACTCACTACAGACGTAAATTAAAAATAACGCTTCCGTTAAAGGTAAGTCATTGACTTTATAGAGGGGGGGGGGGGGTCATCCATAAAATAAATATTTGTTTAATGTTAAAGGTATTGCGGCAAATTTATTAGGGAGGGCCCCATCTACCATCTACCATCGATTGGGGGCGCATTCTTTTCTCGATTTCTATCGGCCCGATTTCAACGGGAAGCATATTAGCAACCTTTACTTGGATACGGACATGTGAAAGAATTCTCTGCTGGGATTGGCTGATCGGTTTTGTCTTCCTTTTAACATTAGTTTAAAGGACGTTGTCTTTCGCCTCTTTAACAGAAAATGAAAAGGCTTTATTTTTTTTAAATATTCATTGCAGAAAAGTTGGTCTTCGGATTGGTGTAATAGGTACGCTGTAGAAATACATCGTAGAAATAATTTAACAAATTTTCTCCAAATTTAAATTTATGCAATTTTTATAGTTACATAGACATTTTACAATGCATTTATAATTTTAATGTTTAAGTAATGCATAACTTCATGATGTAAAATTTTTCATGCACTTTTAAAAATATGAAACTAGGAACATCTTCATTTTTTAACATAAGATAATGGCTCACAGATGTAGCTGAATAAAGAAAAATGTGCATTCAGTATAATTTTAGACAAATAAGCAATGGTTTCACGAACCACAAAACATTTTAGTCATACAAAAAAGAATAGTTAAAATTATTTTACCTAAGAAGCAAACATGATATTTCTTGAAGATAGCAGAGTAATTGTATTTATAGTTAAAATGTCTATTTTGCTTTAAAATTGATTATTACAACCACTGATCCAGCAAGTATGCACGTAGATATTAACAGAAACATTGCATTTTGTAGCTTCCAAGCACATTCCTGACGGATTTTTTGATATAGTACTAAATTGAATAAATTTAGTTTCGTAATATTTTCTAATATCTTAAATAAAAATCTTGTGATTAGAAATCTATGATATTGGACATTATAAAACCATGCCGGTTTGTGAATCTTTGTTTCTTGCACTACAGCGAAAAACGTGTTCGTGACGTATAAAATTTGCTCCATAGCCTAAACCAATCACAGCTAAGGATTTTTCGTCATGTCTATATCCATGTAAAGGTTGCTTATATGCCAACGGGAATTGGTTCGTTCAACGTAAATTACGATTCAAATATTTTCTGCAACATACAGAGCAGCAGATTTCAACACATTCAGAATAATTTAACAAAACTGCATCCCTTAAAAAATTAAAATATTATTATTGTATCATTTTACCATATGAAAATATATAACACATTTCAAAACCGAATTTCAGATATTCCATCTACAATCGGAAAAATATCCAATTATTTTAGCAGCCCTGTATATGATATAGAGATTTTTATCAATTAACGACATCCATTCCGAAATTTAATTCACTTAAGAGATATGTATACTTCAGTTGAAAATTTCCCTTCATTTTTTTTCTAATGAAGAAAATGGCATGTAAATATACTTTTATCCATCCCTATATGTAACGCATAGAATTTATATATAAAGAATAATATGCAAAAAACTAATTACATTTAAAAACGCATACCGAATTTTAAACTGTACTCTCCAGCAATTATTACGAAAAGACATTGCTGCAACCGATTTCTTTTGTGTGTTCCTGTAAATGAAAAAAAAAAAAAAAATGCTAAGAATGCTCTGTTTTAACGTGATCATAGTGAAATTCAGAAATTTATATCTGTAATTTATGCATTTGAAATAGCGTAATGTCATTAAAAACTCTGCAAACGATTTTTTCTTATTCTTATATAATGCAATCGAATTCTTTTGAGAGCCCCTTTAAATGAGTTATTAATTGCACATACTTCATGTTCAATACCAAACATAATTTGGTGATCAGTTTTATCAATTTCATTAAAATCCGTGTATATTTATGGGAGTTGGTGCGTGGACAGACGGCCAGAAAATGGATAAACAAACAGAATGCATAATCCATGGGTGATTCTGGATGAAATTTTTTTTTCGGAAATTCGCATCGCATTTTCGGAAATCGGCGGAGTGGGGGGAGCCCCCCCCCCCCCCCCCCCTCCAGCGACTTTCGGACAGAATCGGCGTTTTCCCGCTATCTTCAGACGAAAGCAGCAATATTTTAGCAAAATCAGTGATTTATTGCGATCTTTTGCCGAAATCGGCGGTTTTTCCGCGATCTTTTGACGAATTCGGCGTTTTCCCATGTTTTTTTTAAGTGAAATCACCGTTTTTTCGACGATCTTTAGACAAAATTTACATTTTTACGCGATTTTTTCTCAAAAACGGCGTTTTAATCCCGCGATCTTCTGTCGAAATCGGCGTTTTTTCCGTGATCTTTTGATGAAATCTGCGTATTTTTTCAAATATTCTTTTGACAAAATATTTTTAAGTGATCTTTAATCGAAAACGGCGTTTTTTCCCCGCGATCCTTTAACGAAATCAGCGTTATATCCGCAATCTTTAGACGAAATCGGCGTTTTCCCGCGGTCTTCAGAATAAATCAACGTTTTATCTGCGATATTTGGTGAAATTGCCGTTTTTTCCGCGATCCGCACAGGAAATTCGCGTTTTTTATCGATCTTTTGACAAAGTTCGTTTACATAAACATTCACGAAATCGTCGTTTTTCCACGAAATATTGACGAAATGTATGCTATTTCGGCGATCCTTTCACGAAATTTGCATTTCTACGTAACTGTTTTTTCCGCGCGCAAAACCGTACAAGTTAGCAACTATGCGGAACTGATAACCCAATTTCAAATTTTCGGAAGAGGATGCCTTAAATTTTCGGAAATTTCGGAATTTTCGGACGAGAATCACCCCTGGCATAATCACTTTTCGACTTTCTTGGAAAGTGCTAAAGATGAAAAGAAAAATAAGATAAATAATTTTAGCACATTTATCAGCCAAAGATCTAAGTTACTATAAAATGATCTGATGTAATTTGAACATGAAATTAATTTTGTGCATCTAATCTTTAACGATTTGAATACGTCTTAATTAATTTGTTATAATAATGCAATTAATTTGTTTAAGTAATTATTGTAATTATGTTTTTAATATCTATTGTTGTTAAACTATAAATGTCCCCAATTTTTCAATTTTGAAGGGCCCCAAAAAGTCCCAGTGAGAGGGGCCCCTCACTTCATAAATCCGCCGCTGATGGCAATCTTCACAAAATCAATCTCAGAATAATATGTATCATATATACTCACACATAAGCTGAGAAATTTTTAAAAAGTAAAACAAAATTCTGTATCTACAATCTACAATACATAATTTATGTAAGCCTATATAACATATATTATACAATGTTGGGGGAAATTTCCCTATGGATTGGGGAAAATATTGGGAGTAAAAACATTTCCTACATCCCTGATTACATGTTATAGTAGAGAGGCAGGGTCAAAAACAACAAAACAGTAAAAAAAAAAAAAAAAAAAAAAAAAAAAAAATTGCTTTTGTTTTTCACATTAAAAGAGGAGGGGGGGGGGGGGGGAGAATAAGCAAAAAATTCAAAGAGGCTGAGGATTTTAAACAAGCAAGACTTATATGAAATGATGTACAGCTCATATTCAAAATATTAGAATAATTGAGAAAAAGTAATAAGAAAAAATTATTTGTCATTTATTTTTTTTTTATACTAAGTAAATGCAATTAAATTTCTTATAAATTAAATCTGGAATGTTTAGATAAGATTTTAACATTTATAAAATATAAAATACAGCACAATAAATTAGGTATACAGCTTCCTTAAACACACCAGAATATTAGAATAAAATTTAGATTGGTTCAAAATATTAGAATATTTTATTTTACGCAACAATATTACCTTATGAATATGAAGTAAATGGTAGTTAATATTTTGTAGCATCCCCTTTAGCTTTCATAACAGCGTACAATCGATCTTGCATACTATATACAAGGTTTTTACAAACATTTCTATCAATATTAGCCCAAGTAGACTTTATACGTGCCACTAACTCAGTTTTACTTGAAGGAGGATTTTCTTGAAGTTTTTTCTTCATTATACACCACAAGTTTTCGATGGGATTAAGATCTGGTGAATTTGGTGGCTAAGGAAGTACCTTAATGTTGCGTTGGCGGAACCAATTCTTAGTTGACACCGAGGTATGCGGGGACTCTAAATCTTGTTGAAAGATGAAATCATCTTCAAATAAATCTTCTGATGATGAAATCATGTAATATTCTAAAATTTCTTGATATATCAGAGAGTTAACCTTTTCGTAGACGATGCATAACTTTCCAGGTCCTTCTGCACTCATACAACCCCAAACCATGACACTAGCAGCAAATTTTACGGAACGTTTAAGGCATTCTTTATCAAAATGCTTCTTGCTTCATTCTCCAAACTCGAATACCTTGATTACCATATGAAACACAAAACATACTTTCATCACTAGATAATATATTTTTCCAATCTTCATTGCTCCATATACGTCTTGATTTACACCAATTCAATCTTATATGCTTTTGTCTTGCAGTCATAAGAGGTTTTGTTTTCGGTACACGACATTCAAATTTAAATTTATGGAGACGTCTTAATGTTGTCAATGTAGAAACTTCAACTCCTTCTTCTTTCCATTTTCGGTGCAAGAATCGCACACTTTTAAAACGGTTTTTCTTAACTATACGCTTCAGTTTCCTGTCATCTCTAGCAGATGTTTTTGGTTTTCGGCCACCATTTCGGCGATTATTTTGAAATTTTCCAATTTTTGAATATTGTGTTAGTATTTTAGAAATGCCCGATTGCGAACAATGTAAATAATTCGCTATAAAACATTGATTTTTACCGTGCCGATACAAATCAACCATACGAAGTTTAGTAGATTCAGGAATATCACTCACACGGCCCATTTTAAGACGAAAAAGAAACAAACTGCAAAAAAGAATACTGATTTTAAATAAAATAGTCTGAATTTAATCAATGATGCCACCAGTTAAGAATTGGTAATAATTAAAGGAGAATTAATGTGAAATATTCTAATATTTTGACTTTTCAAAATAATTTTTTTTGCAATTAATCTTTTCAAAAATGATATTAAATTTAAGATAACAAGTAAGTTTAATCAACAATAAGTTCTTAATAAAAATATCGTTTGCATATTTTCATTAAAAGACATTAAATTACCAAATGATATTTTCAATTTCAAAAAAAAAGGTAATTATTCTAATATTTTGAATATGAGCTGTAGATGATATTTTACATAAATTATCTAATTACAAAAAAAAAAAAAAAAAAAATTAAATAACTTCATAGAGACATGGAAATTTACCAAGAAAGTCAAAAGACTCAAAATTATTTCCCTTAAGATTTTTAAATCAATTTTTTCCATAAAAAAGTTTGTAAAAGGGGGAGGCAGACTCGACAACTAAACTAGCTTTTTTTTTTTTTTTTTTTTTTTTCTAGGAGAAACATTATGGATTTCAGTGTTCCCTCCCCCCTCTTCTGCTAAATAGATTTAAAGAAAATTTTACAAGTTTTCTTATAGCCGACTTATTTCAAAATTTAAAATATGTAATCATAAAGTATGTAGCTCAAAATTGAACTACATAATTTGTTTAATCAAATATTAATTTATTGAAATCTTGAAAATGAAATTTAAATAAATTGAAACTATTTCCTATTTATACAGGATCTTTATGCCATATTAGCCTTAGATTATCCCATGGTTTGTCACACCCCAGACACGACGAATTTAACAATACTGTGCTAAACATAGACATAAGAAAAATCAACAAACAAAATCTTCATTTTGGGCCCCATGGGCACATGCTTTCTCTGTCTCCCCACCCCATTCCTAATTTCAGCCCTGGGTTAGGGCTTATATATGAGAAAGACAAAAAATATCAAAAATCACTTAAAAGTGGGTAAGGAGCTTTCTTTCAAGAAAAGGCTTACAATTAGGATATTATGGTACATTAAATTACCATTCTGGACACTATTTATGACTGTCAATGTGGCATAAATAAAATTGGTGATTAATAACCAATTTTAGCAATCTATCCACCTACAGTGGATCAGCGATGTCACAGACATAAATTACACAAATCGGTAACAGGACATTAAAAAAAATAGTTCTTACATATGCTACAAAATGAGTAATAACGACAAATTTTGTAGAAAAATTGCAAAATAACGATTCATTTCCGACAAATTTCGTCAAAAGATTAGCAAAAAATTGGCACATATTTTGTCACAAAATCCCAAAAAAAATGACAGATTTTCTCAAAAGATCACAAAATAATGACTAATTCCTGGTAAATTTCATAAAAAGATTCAAGGAAAAAAAGTCAGATTTCATCGAAAATCACAATAAAATGGCAAATTTTGTTTAAAAAAAAAAGACAAATTTTGTCAAAAAATTTGTGAAAATACAACAAAAATTGTCAAAACATTCATGAAAAATCAGCAAAATTTGTCATAAGATTTGAGAAAGCAGTAGCAGAAAGTTATGGTTGTGTCTGCAACAGCAATGCAATGGGGTGAAAATTGTCTGTGGGAGTAGCGTCTTGTAATTTTCTTATGTACATTATAAATAAAGTTCTTACTGATTAACACATAGGTTCCCAACGGAGGCGGTACCGCCCCCCAGTGGGCGCTGGAGCCTTCCAGGGGGGCGGTAGGGAATCTAGAGAAAAATGGAGGGGCGTTAGGACAATCAAGGGGGGCGGTCATGGCATACCTACCTATTTAGGAACTAATGTAATAAAAATAGTTGATCCCCTCTACATTGCCCGGTCCGTGACAAAAACCTTAACTGCACCTTTAAATGGAAATCTATAAAGACCAATATATATCGAAGAGAGGGGGGAGGATGAATTTATTTTACGAATGTCAGAAAATCTTCGTGGAAAAAGTAGAAGGACTAAAATCTTAGCGAACAAAATTGTATTATATTAGGCTAAAAACATTGCAGCTACAATTCTTTCATGAATGTCAAGATATCTCAGCTGAACGCGAAAAATCGCTATTGCATAAAAATCATTATGAATTTTAAAAATGTGGAGCACAAAATTCGCGATGATTGGCTGACTAAAGGATTTAAACAGAATTATTTTTTATTAACCTATAATTCGAAAAATTCTGTAATTTGACGACATAGACCTGAACAGAGACATTTAAACGAACCTGTGATTTGAAACAGTTCAAGAAATTAGTTTGTTCTTACTAGGGAAGTGCATGAAGTGTGAGTCACCGATTTTCACAAAAGTGGTATCGTTGGAAAGATCTCATCGAGAGCAGTAAAAAAATCAATGAAACTACCCGTCGCAAATGAGTCGTTATCGAGATATCCGACAATATATGTGACGCAACTAGCGCATACTTAATGGGGCACCGTAAAAAATTTTAGTCTCGATTTTAACTAAAGTGGTATCGTTGAAAAGATATCATCGTGAGGATTAAAAAACTCAATGGAATCACCCGTCGGAAATTAATTGTTTTCGAGATATCCGACAATTTGTGTCACATTTTTAATACACACTTCTAGGAAACTGCATTAACCAGGGAAGTCAAAAAGTATAAGTCACCCACCAAAAGTAATATCGTTGGAAAGATCTCATCGAGAGCAATAAAAAACTCAATGGAACTACACGTCGCAAATTAGCCGTTATCGAGATATCCGACAATTTATGTCACTTAACTAGTGCACACTTAATGGGGGGCCGCAAAAAAATTTAGTCTAGTTTTTAACGAGAGTGATATCTTTAAAAAGATATCATCATGAGGGAGAAAAAACTCAATAGAACTATCCGTCGGAAATGAGTCGTTTTCGAGATATCCGATAATCTATGTCACGTAGCTAGTGCCTACTGTTCTAGTGCACACTTTATGGGGGACCGCAAAAAAATGTTCTCTCGATTATAATGAAAATGGTGTCGTTGCAAAGATATCATTGTGAGAAGTAAAAAACTCAAAGGAACAAACCATCTGAAATGAGCGATTTTCGAGATATCCGACAATTTCTGTTACTTAATGCAGTTTCCTAGAAGTGTGTATTAAAAATGTGGCACAAATTGTTGGATATCTCGAAAACGATTCATTTCCGACGGGTGATTCCATTGGGTTTTTTAATCCTCATGATATCTTTTCAACGATACCATTTTAGTTAAAATCGAGACTAACATTTTTTACGGTCCCCCATTAAGTATGTGCTAGTTGCGTCACATATATTGTTTGATATCTCGATAACGACTCATTTGCGACGGGTAGTTCCATTGAGTTTTTTGCTGCTCTCGATGAGATCTTTCCAACGATACCACTTTTGTCAAAATCGGTGACTCACACTTCGTGCACTTCCCTAGTTAGTGAAAGTGATAAAAATCATTATATCTATAAATTTGTTCAAAAGTAAGTTTATTTAATCATAAATAGGGAAAATTTTTATCTTTCAAAATATGTTACCGTAAAATACCATTAACTCGCCCCCCCCCCCCCCCCAACCTAAACGTGGCAAAAAATCGGAAAATATTCAGTGGAGACGCTTACACGGGATTTTCCAGCGATCTTTTCACAAAATTTGTGTTTTTTCATATTTGCGGGATTTTCTCGTGATATTTGACGAAATTTACGATGTTTTTCGCGATATTTGATGGAATTTGCATTTATTTCGCAATTCATTAACGAAAATTGCATTTTTATGCAATCTTGTGACGAAATCTATGCTTTTCAGCGCGTTTCTTTCGTTATCCTCTGATGAAATGGGCGGTTTTTTTTCGCGATTCTTTAATGGAATTCGTGCTTTTAAGGCAATTTTTTTAAACAAAATTAGCGCCTTTTTGACAAAATCCACATTTTTTCTCGAGATTTTTAAACGGAATTCGCCATTTCTGTTATCTTTTGACGAAATTCGCGTTTTTCTGCGATCATTTGACATTTTGCATTTTTACTGCGGTCTTCTTATGACATTCACATTTTTATCGCGATCCTTGACGAAATGTGCGCTTTTTTCGAGATCCTTTGACTGTGTTTTCTTTATAAATTTGACATATTCGCGTTTTATTTCTGCAATCTTTTGACAAAAAGTGCGTTTTTGGCGATCTTTCAAGAAATTTAAGATTTTTTTCGTGATTTTTTACCGTAATTCACGTTTTCTTTCTTTCCTTTTTTTTTACATAATTCGCGTTTTTTAGAGATCTTTTGATAGCATTTTTTTAGATCTGACGTAATTCGCGTTTCTTCCTGCAATCTTTCGCTGAAATGTTCGATTTTGGCGATCCTTCGATGAAATTAACGAATTTTTGCGATCATGTGAAGAAATTAGCGTTCTTTTTTTATAAAAAAAATTCTATAACGAAATCTGCGTTTTTTCAGCAATCATTAGATAAATTCCTCCCCTTTTCCGCGGTTCTTTGACGTATTTTCCGTTTTTCAGCGATTGTTGGATGTATTTTACGTTTTACCCGTGATCTTTAGGGGGAGACGCTTTCTTGAAATTTTTTTATTTATTTATTTTTTTTATATATAAAGTTAGGGGAGGACGTTTGATCGGTAAGGGCGTATTAACGTTATTTTACGGTAATCGAAGAAGAAATACCGTCAGTACAGTATTGAGTATTTGAAATATGGATCTAAGCACTCTTCTACAAACCAATCGTTAACTATGTGCTTAATTTGCCAAAAAGTTTTTTCAAATGAAGCCATGGAGCTTTCTAGGCTGCAAGAGCGTTTTAAGTAAATGAGTGCTGAGAGAAAAGACAAAACATATGTTCTATTTTTACTATCTTCTATCTTTAGAAGAAAGTATATTGGATTCGAGAAAATTTTCTAATTCCGGTTTTTGACGGATTTACGTGTTTTAGGGGGTCAGAGATTCCAAGAAGCATGTTTTTACAAAATGTCTGTCTGTGAGTCTGAGGTTGTGTGAGTATATGATTTTGTATTTGTGTGACATAAATTTTGTGAGCACTATATCTCAACAACTACTGCACGGAATTCAACAAAAATTTATATTCAGGTAATCACTGATATGAATTGAGGCTGATTAGTTTTTGGTGTGAATCACTAAACAGGTGACGCTTCTATGCTGCCCTTTTCTCGATTTACGCAACAGCTTTATTCCAAGAACTACTGCCCAGATTTTCACCAAACTTCAGATTCTGTTAGTCTTTGATATAAATGGGATGCTGTTTACATTTTGCTGAAAATTTCTCAACACATTGTGCTGCTATGCTGCCTTTTTCACGATTTCTGCAACAGCTCTATCTCAAGAGCTCACGTATGGATTTTCACCAAACTTCATACTTAGTTAGTTCTTGACATTGATATTTATCATGAATATACCGAGTTTATTTTTAGATCATTTTTCAAATGGAGATACAGCAATATCAACATATTTGGAGGAGGAAATCGTGGAACTCACAGCAAATAAGAACTAAAAGTAAAATTCAGAAATGGATACCAAGAGTTCTACTTCAAAAGGCAATATAGCCGTAAGCAAGAGAACATAAAATTTTAATTGTTTTTCCTTCATCATATTTGGCTGAGAGTGGGCTCCGTGCAGTAGCTAATTTACTGAACAAAAGAAGGAACAGACATCTTTGAACCTGACAATTTTTGACTGATGTTAAAGAAATTTGAATCCAACATGAACAAAAACTCCATTAGATTCTACCATTTCATTATTATTTTTTGACGTGACAACGTCTTGTAAATTGGTTTGCCGGGAGACACTTCAAGAAACTGCGTTACGTTACGTTACGCTCCGCTCACGATACGCGCTCACTTTTCTCTTAACTTTTTCCGGTCACTTGTGGGACCATTTTCTGAACGTGAATGTGAATTCGCTGCAAGGAAGGGGCGGTGCTTAATAGGAATTTTAGATAGTATCAAACTAAGACGAAATACGTTATGTATTAGTTATTAGTATAAAGTACAAAGAAAATAAGTGTAGTTTATTTCGTAATTCGGTGGTATATTATGGAAAACTAATGATATGTGATTAGTGAAAGCCATTTTACTTTAGTTATATTCTGCTCATTGAAAAATTCTTTAATATGCTGTTTACAAAATTCAACATTTGACATCAATAAACATGAAGTAAAATGTGTTTAACAAACACAGTGTATTGCAAGTTATTGTATGTATATTTGTATATAAATACGTATGTATGTGTAAAGGTAAAAATAAAATTTTGTTAATATGAAATTCAGTGCGAGATTCTTTGTATAAATTAATGTTTTAAATATAATTCTTTGTATAAATAAATGTTTTAAATTGTTACTATTATTTCATCCTTCTTCCTACTATACGAATGAATATTCACATTAAAATTATTTTACAACTCAAAGTCGTTGTCACGTAAAACTTTCGCCCGTATACCGACTTTACAGGTAACCAATTTTTTTTTTTTTTTTTTTTTTACACAATTTACTGTTTTTTCCTAACCATTTGACATAATCTGTCATTTTTGTCATGATATTTTAACAAAATCTGCGTTTTTTTGTGACCCTTTGACCTTTGGCGTCATCTGTCGTTTTCATGATCTTTTGACAAAATTTGTCGACTTTTTTACAATCTTTGGACAAAATTTGCCCTTTTTTTACAATCTTTTGATGAAATTTGTCGTTTTTTCATAATTTTTCAACGAAATGTAACCTTTTTTTTTTGACGTGATTTGCTGGGGTTTTTTGTGACCCTTTGGTGTAATGGGCCTTTTTTTTAATGATTTTTAACGAAATTTGCCATTTTCACCAACTTTTGACATAATCTGCCCTTTTTTGTGACTTTTTGATGAAATTTGTCATCTTTTTGCGATCTTTTGGCAAAATCTGTGGTTTTTCGCGATCTTTTGATGAATTATGTTGTTTTTGCAATCCTTTAACAATATATATTTTTTTTTTCATAATTTTTTGATAAAAAATTTTTCGCATTCTGTCTTAGTTTTTTTTTTTTTTTTTTTTTTTTTTTTAAATACGGAAATTTTTTCCCAAGTTGGTAAATTTATCTGCAAGCTCAAAAACTAATCTGTGACGTATGTTGTGCAATTTCTGCTACCGGGAAAACAGCAAAATTTTTCAAAACATTTGCAAAAAATAGCAAATTTTGTCAAAATATTCATAAAAAATGGCAAATTTTGTCAAAAGATTTTGTAAAATGCAAATTTCGTCAAACAGGCACACACACACAAAAAAAAAGTTAATGCCAGGAGTGAATATTTTTGTCCCAAAAATTAATTTTCCAGCTTCATTTTTTTCTTCTTTTACTGCTTCCCAATCCATTTTTGACTGCCCCAAAACCTTCTGAGTGAATGTGACGCCTGAAAGCAATCATTCATTAAACAAAAAATATCCCTTTATTCAACAAAAGTTTTTATTTATTTTTTTTTTTTCCAGCAAAAATGTATTTTTTAATAAATGGCTCTTACCCCCTTTTTAAAAGAAATGCGAACAGTAGTGATACTTGTTATTGTCTACACTGAAGCATTATTTTATAATTTTGTATCTTGCACATTTATTTTTTTAAAAAGTAAAGAAAATTTCTCTTAATAGTTTAAAAAAATTAATATTGGCTTTAATTATATTTATTTATTATTATTAAAACAATAATTATTACATTTCATTTTTCGTTTGCAAATGAACAAGTTCAATTTTTGTGTCTAAAATTATGACTTATTATTAGTGGGGAGGGACCCTCTTTTGTAAAAAAGAAACCCAGAATTTTAGAAGTTAAGGGTCTTGGGGACCCAGAATTTTTCAAGTCCAGCAACATCACTGTTGGATGATATGTTAAATACCAAAGTTATCTTTACTTAAAATTTGCGTTCATTTTACATTTTAATACTTTTTTCATATAATTTTAAAAAATAAGATTTATAATTTTAACCAATGGATTAAAAAAAATTATTAAAAATTAAAATCATGTGATAATGTTGAGCACACATTATCATTCCTTTAATTCAAGTACCATAGCTAGAAGGGCATTATAGGGGAGGAGGGGACTCATATTTTCACTTATTCTCTCTGTGATGCAGAAAGATAAATTAGTGCATATTCACATTATAGGTACTATGTCTCTCATTCAACTGTTGTAACAACTTCATTTTATGCTAAGAAAAGAATAGGATGATGAAAAATTCTAGTGTATAACTAATGCAATATTAAACATCATGTTAGCAGTATGTGCAAATAGGATAAGCAAGTGCTGAAACAGTTTAGTTACAATTTAGTATTTTTGCAAAACTGCGAAAAGTCCTCAAAACTAAATTAAATTTTCGAACAGAATATCATTTGAATTTTACTAACATAAATTCATTTAGTGACCTTTTAAGCTTTTCCAGGGGAGGCTCAAAATGTTTTAGGGGGGACTGAGCCAATGATAGAAATTGGGAGATAAAAAGCAGGCATCAATTGACGACTACAGTAAAAATCTTAGGCGTCAAATTAAGATTTTTAGTTGCAGTTTCTAAAATTCATATTAATATTACTGTAATACTGTATATAATTTAGGAGTGATTCTAACTATTTTTTTTTTAATTTGTATCAACTTTTCTGAAAGATTACAACAGAGATGGGAGAAAAATCCACTTCTAGCACTTTTTTTTTCTTTGGGGGGGGGGGAGGTCGTGTCTTTTTTATGAAATTTTGCATTTTTTTGCTATCTTTTGACGAAATTTGCCGTTTTTTCGCAATCTTTTGAAGAAACTTGCCGTTTTTTCGCGATCTTTTGAAGAAACTTGCCGTTTTTTTGCGATCTTTTGCAGAAATTTGCCCCTTTTTTTGCGACCTTTTGACAAATTTTGACGTAATTTTCACAATCTTTTGATGAAACATGCCAGTTTTTTGCAATTTTTTTGACAAAACTTGCTGGTTTTTTTGCAATCTTTTGACGAATCTTGCCCTTTTTTTCATGATTTTTAAAAAAAACTTGCCGTTACCTTCCCGATCTTTTGACAAATTTTGCCGTGTTTTTTCGTGATCTTTTGACAAAACTTTCTGCTTTTTTCCATCTTTTGACAAGCTTTGCCATGTTTTTTCGCGATCTGTTGACAAAATTGGCTGTGCTTTTTTGCAATCTTTTGACGAAATTTGTAGTTTTTCGCAATTAGTTGACAAAACTTGCAGCCGTTTTTCCACTTTTTTTTTTCTTTGGCAATCTTCTGTCGAAATTCGGATTTTTTTCCACGATCCCTTGAAAAAATTGGCAGTTTTTCTTAGAACAATTGACTAAATTTTTTTTCAGCAACCATTTCTCGAAATTTGCGATAGATTTTATGTCCGAATTTTTGGATTTATGACCGATCTACATTTGAATCAAGGGGTGATTCTGAATTTAAAAATAAATAAATAAATAAATAAATAATTCTAAAATTCACAGATTTTTTTTAAAGGTTATAGGGGGGGAGGGAGGACTGGGAATCACCCCCCTCATTAATTATATGCGTTTTTTCGCAATCCTTTGGCGAAAATTGCAGGATTTTTTTGCGATTCCTTGAAGAAATTAGCGGTTTTTCACAAACCTTTGATGAAATTAACGGATTTTATCGCGATCCTAGGACTAGTTTCTCATTTTTTTCCGTAATTCTTAGACAAAATTTGCGTTTTCCTAAAGATTCTGTGACAAAATTAAGATTTATTCTCACAATCCTTTGAAGAACTTTTTTTTTTTTTTGGTGATACTATGACAAAGTGTTTTTCCCGCAATTTTTTTGATTAAATTAGAATTTTTTTTTGAGATTCTGTTCTGTGACAAAATTCTCGTTTTTCCAGCGTTTTTCTGACGAAATATACATTTCTGTTCACAATCCTTTGTAGAAATTTGCATTTTTTTCTCTATTGTACAAAAAAAAATTGCTTTTTTTCGCTATTTTTTTACCCAAATCGGAGATTTTTTATGCAAACGATTGACGAAATAATTTTTTTTTTTTTTTTTTTTTGCGACTATTTGTCAAAATTTTCGATGTTTTTTAATTCCGAATTTTCTGACTAGACCTTTTTTTTTTTTAATTTAGAAACCAAATGTCTAATAAATATTTTTTTACCCTTTCTGGCACACTGTGCCTGGTCTGGGATACTTAATTTTTATTGCAAACGGACCCAATAATATTTTAGTAAAATTTTTCTTTTACAGTAAAAGCTTAAATTAAGGGCTTCAAAGCATCTAAAAAATTTGTTTGTGATTTCCGGTGTCAGTTGATAATTTCTTATTTTACTGACAAATGGACAAACTGCCCGTGCTGGAAAGGGTTAAAAAGCTAGGCGTCAAATTTGACGACCGAGAATAATTTTGAAGTCGTCAAATTGAATTTTTTAGTTGCATTTGACGACTAACGACCACTAATTTCTAATACTGGACTGAGCCGTCCCTAGCAACAGCCCTGCTTTATTCTCTATTAGCTTTAGTCTATTGTATATTTATTAATTAAAGTAAAATGCAATAATGATAGAAAGTCATTCTATTATCTAAAGAATATTATTATATTTAATGTAGTATTTATTTTATACAAAATAGTAAATAATTTAATTATTCAAAGAAAGTTCCAATGACAATATGATTTACAACAGTTTTAATTAAATAGCAATCTGATTAAAATCATTGACACCTAATAAGAAGCAATTAACTACACTAGAATTGTATTCTAAAAAACTTATATAATATATATATATATTATGTAAGTCAGTCAATATAAGTATATAACAGTCAACAATTCTAATACTTGTGTAAATTAAAGAATTATTTTTCAGATAAATATGTCAAGAAGATTATCAATAAACAGGATTTTTTTTTTTTCTCATAGAATTAGTTCTCTGCAAAATCTATATAAATAAATATCCTTAATAAGTAAATCCTTTTATTTCACCATAGTATATAATGAACCATGGGAGATTAATTTAGAAAAATATAAAAAGTTTAATTGCATCACAAGATATGTAACTACCATTTCTAATTTGATCGATTGAAGACAAAATAGAATTCATATGAACAACATTCAAGAAATGAACAAAATTTATGGAAGTTAATTTTAATAAAGTATATAATGCGCAAATTGAGAGTTTATATAACACATAAAAGTTTAATTGCAAAAAAAAAAGCATATTGACTCAACTAAAAAAGAAATAAACAAAGCTAATTAACAGAATCACTTACTCACAGTTCTATTAAGGAAATGGATTAAAATAAAAATAGGAAATCAAACTTACGATGCAAACGAGTTACTTTCTCCCATTTCGCATTTCCAGCTGAACGTACAAAAAAAACATTGATCAACAAAAGAAAAAAAAATCAGTTTACATAGATGGAAATATCTTTACCACACAGCTTAAAAAATTCTCCATCAGTAGAGAGAAAAAAAAAAAAAAAAGATTAGCCTATAAATCACGGCCGTTCATTGAATTCACTCCATATGTATAAACCTCCTTATGATTGGGGAGTCCCGATTAGTGTATTGTGATCGTAAGCCCAGCCTGAAACTGTAAACAAAAGTGTTTATGTTTAGTAGTCTCTTTTATTTCTTGACAATTTCTTTGATCTAAGGTGATATTTGTTGCTCTGAAAATTTCTTCTGAATCATAAATTATTTTGAAAAGATATTCAACATGGATTTATTTGATGATTTGCCCGAACCTGGTGATTGCATATAAATAAGTATATTTTCTTTGTTTTCTCTCTAAAACTGTTTTCTGATACCTTTCCTTTATTTTTACTATAGAAAAAGAAAAACCATCTGAAATTCTTCAGCCTAAAATTAAATCTTGGGATAACGCTAATGTAGATATGTTTTCTGACTTACCTGTTCCTTCTAATACCGAAGTAAATCGTGGAGTTAAGAGGAAATTAGAAGAAAGTGAAAATGACGCACCGCAAGAAGAAACCGGTGAGATATTATTATTTTTTATAATTCTCTTCTAAATATGAAATATCGAAAATTTTATTTACTGCCTGTTTATTTATTTTGCTATTAAATTTCATTTGTTTTCATAGTAAGTATTGGTTTATGGGTATTTATTATTTAATAAAAATTAATACATAATATAATATTTGGAGCATTAAAAGCATCGGTTAAACTATTTTTCATAATATTTATTGGCTTAAAAAAATTGTTTTAGAAGTAGGAAAAAAATACACAATTTTTCTGGTCATAGTTAAATAAACTATCCCATTTTTGTCAATTGTTTACATCCTGAACTCTTAACAGTTAAGTTATTTATATTTATTTTTAAGTCTTCATATGTGTGTATATACATTTATTCAAAAAATATCTTAGAAAATAATATATTTAGCGGTAGACTCTAACTGAAACCCAGCTCATCATATTGCCAATCTTTCTGAATTTCCATAATATTTAAGTGGACCTTATGAAAGTTGCCTTATATATAGCTTGTTATCAAATTATTAGAAATGTAAAATGCTATCTTATGTTTAGAAGTTTAGGTGATGTTAAAGATTTATTTTCTAAACTTTCATATCTTATCAAATTTTCAATGTAGAATCAAGTTTGATCAATTATTATCTCCAAAAGACATGGGATAAAATTATGAACATATGATGTAATGAAAAAAATACATTTTATTTAACCTCCTCAGTCCTGAGACAAATTTTATGTGGTACTACAAAAGTCAGTTAAAAATTCTTATAAAACATCTCTGAAGATGCATCAGTCTACATATCGATGCTTCTACCATGCATGCGTCTATCTAAAAAGTCTTGATGTAATTTTGATTATTCTAGAAGCATTTAAATTATTTTAAAGGGTGTTTTTTAGTGTCGCCCAGAGTTGTATAATATAGGCGCACGCTGTGCGCAGAAAATTATAGAGAAACAATTTTTATTTTTGTAACATTTTTTGATATTAAAAAAAAAATTCCCTCAATTTTATGTACGAATTATGTACTGTTAACGCAAATATCGTCAAAACACCTCGAAAAAATCGCAAATTCCAACAAAAAAAAATCTTGTAAAATACATGCATTTCGACAAAGAATCGCCAAAAAAAAAAAAACGTGCATTTGAACACAGAATAGTGTAAAAAAAAATGAACATTTCGACTAACTGCTGCGCGAAAAATGCAAATTTCATCCAAAGACCGTGCTAAAAACATAAATCCCATCAATGAATCCTTTAAAAACGCGAATCTCGTGCATGAATCTCGTAAAAAACACGAATTTCGTGCATACATTGTATAAAAAATGCGAATTACATTCATGTAAATTACGTCCATAAATCTCTAAAAAGACACGAATTACGTTAACGGATCGAGTAAAAAATGCGAACTACGTTCATAAATCGCATAAAAAATGTGAATTACGTCCATAAATTGTTCAAAAAACACAAATTTGGTCGGCAGAAAACTCAATAAAAGCAAATTACGTCCATGAATCGCATAAAAATAGCGAATTATACGTTCATGAATCGCATAAAAAACGTGAATTACGTTCATAAATCGCATACAAAACGCGAATTATGTTCATAAATCGTATACAAAACGCGAATTACTTTCATAAATCGTTACAAAAAATGCGAATTACGTTCATAAGTCTGTCAAAAAACATTATCGTCGGCAGAAAACTCAATAAACACAAATTACGTCCATGAATTGCATAAAAATAGCAAATTACATCCGTAAATCGTTTAACAAACACGAATTACGTTCATAAATCGCATAAAAAATGCGAATTACGTTCATGAATCGCAGAAAAAACGTAAAATATGTCCATAAATCGCTCAAAAAACTCGTATTTCATGGACAGATTGCTCAAAAAATGCTAATAATTCCATGAAAAGCGAATTGCATAAAAAATGCGATTTATGACCATGAATTACGCAAAAATCGTGAATATCATTAGTCAACATTAAATTAATTTGCAGAAAGTTTTTGACCCAGTATTATGTGCACAGAAAGTTTTTGGTTTTATACAAGTCTGGTGTCGCCTCCAGGCAACATCAGGACTGAGGAGGTTAAATTGGATTTTTACAATTTCTGCATTAAGATGTTGAATGTCTACCAAGAATTGCAAAAACTGAAATAGGTAGTCTTTATAGTATATCAGAATTGTAGGTTACCATTAATACTCTAATTAGGTGATATAAAGGTGCATGAATTACAATTTGCATGCTTTAATTAATAAAATTATAATTAGCTATAAAAATAATATAAAAAGTGAATAAACAAAACTGAAATAAGCAGTATTGTTAGTCTATCAGAATTATAGGTTACTGTCAGGGTTCAAACTGGCTTTTGACCAACATCAGCGATTTGGCAAATAAGAAACAGTGGCGTAGCTAAAAATTCAGCACCCCGAATTCCATATATATTCCATACATTTTCGTTAATAAAGTCTTGAAAACAAATGCCATTTGCATTAAAAGATCTTGAAAAAACACTATTTTTGTCAAAAGATCGCAAAAAACAGTATTTTCATCAAACGATCGGAAGAAATGTGCAATTTTGGTCGAAAGATCTCAATATAATTGTGATTTTCATCAAAAGATTGTCAGTAAAACACTATTTTTGTCAAAAAAATGAAAGAAAAATGCATTTTTCATCCAAATATCACGAAAAAAACTTCATTTTTCATCCACAGATCTTGGAAAAAAAACGCGTTTTTCGTCCAAAGATCGCGAAAAAAATGTTTTTATATATGTATTTTTTTAAGCTCTATAAATTGAAATTACTACATAAAAATCAAAGTTAGTCTTTCCTTTTATACAGTACAATACGGCGTTGTTTTATAGTTATTACTAAATTTGCATACAAAAATAGGGGATGGAGGGCTTGGAAAGAAGAAAAGAAAAATTGAAGACTGTCATCTTATATTTTGTTATTTAAATGTGAGAAATATTGGAATTTAACATTTGGAAATAAAAACTAAAAATATTAAAATTCTTTCATAATATTTTTTTCTTTAATTACAAAATTTATTAGAAATTAGGTTGACAAAATGCCAATTTATTGCCTTTATCTTTCCATTTTCAAGAATGTTAGTTGTTATTTATGCAATTACATCTGCATTGTTATAATATTATTTGTTATTCATGCATTATTTTTTCAATTTCGTTAGAAGAAAAATTATACCAAATACAAGGATACTTTGCTGAAAAAAAAGGTGAAAGGGAAGAGATGCAAGATTTTCATGTCTTAATTGATGACTTCCACAAGCAAATACCCCATCTTCATCCTTCAATGTATGTATTATTTTAATAGAATTTATATGTCAGTGTATTAAGCAGTATTAAATAAAATGAACTATACACAAGGGACATTGCATAAAAGTGAGAGCATCTCAAGCAGCACTACATTTTGTGAAATGAGCATAAAAAGAGAAATGTATTAATGAACAATTAACACTGTGTAAGTAAAACAGCTACAGATACACAGACTCTGCGAAATCTGCAAATGTCTATTATTCACACTATAGGCTAAAATGTAAACAATGAAAATTGTTATTAACAGTTACTTAAAAAGCTAATTTTGGTATATATTTTTTGCCATTATGAATTATGCAGTGAATAAATATTTAAATTTCCTTGTAACAAAGTTTTATCTTGGGGCAAGAAGAAATGGGTGTTCATAAGCTAAAGAAGTAAAAAATTGTCAATATACCAACACTGAGACTACCATTATGTTGTATCAATGTTTAAACTAATGAATAATCAGTAAAATTTATAATGTATATAGTTTCATTTTTCTTTAATCTTAGTTATTAAATATATTGAATCAATGTTGCATTATGTCTTTTCCATTATAATTGTAAATTTTGTACAGTTGTTCCCAATTCATAGTCAAATTTCAAAAAATAAAATGCAAACACAAGGGTGGTCTATTTTCTTAAAAAATCTATAATTCATAAAATCCTCGGTCCCAAAGTGTATGGATTTCATGGAGTTGACTGTATTCTGGTACTGTTGCAGATGCAATTGTCATTTTAATTGTACAGGATTCACTGAAGTAGCTTCTTTAAAATATATTTTTCACTGACTTTTTTAAAAAATGCTCTGAATGATATGAACTCAGTTTACAGTCTGAGCTAAGATATTTTAAGTAGTGTGTTTTCTGGCATATAACATGCACCTGAAATTTGAGACCTTTTTTTTTCTCTCTATTTTTAGGTGTATCTATCATATTAAGTATATATCTTTTTCTTTCTTTTTTTTTTTTTTTTTTTTTTGTAAATAATTAGCACAAACATATAAAGAAAAAGAGGCAAATATGAAATGAGGATACATCTACTACCAACCCTATCTGCTTTTAATCTTTACTTAGCATTTGTAATCGAACTTTCATTCATTCTAATAATCTTCTTGTCTTTTCTTTTAAATATAGCAATCTCAATTCTTATGCTTAATTTTCATGTTTTCTTTTTTACATCTGGCACATTTGTAAATTATGATCAATTCTCTACTTTCAAAAAATATTTATTATGTATCAAAATATAGGGTCAGAATAAATGCTTTTATGTTACTGTTAGTTTTTCCAACATTTTTGCTACTTATTGCATATCATATGCTTAAACCTTTATCATACGGTGATTTTTTCCATTTTTTACACATTTGACTGAAAAATTTTCGCAGCTTGTATTTTAATTTTTAATTTCTTTAAAATTGTAACTATTTGCACCAAAAATATCACATGTATGCACATAAAATGAAAGAAAAAATTGTTTCTGAAAACAATGACAAAAATCTTCGAAGTGGAACTCATGTTATATTATGAAAGCATTTGCAAAAAAATTGTTTGTAAAAAATTGTATCACTGTAATAATCATTGATTCGGTATTAGGTAACTGTATATTCAGTCTGCAACTGATTAGATAAATAATTAGTGTTTTATTGCTATTCTCCAAGAATAGATAAAAATGCTGTAAAATATAATTGAAAAATACTTATACATACTAATGAGCTGTTGTTTTTTTAAGAAAAATTTGTTAAAAAAAGGCTTACTGGCATATCTTTAGGGTTCATATTCACCAGGAGATTATGGAATTCCTGGGAAAATCAGGGGATAGATTTTTGGTTTTAAAAATCAAGGGATAAAAATAAAATTCTCAAACCTGGAAAAACCTGGCTAAATGACTGACTACTCTGGGAAATTGAGGACAATTGCTATTTGCGTGCTTTATAATATGAGATCTGCCATCATCCATTCAGTCATCTTCTAATATTTTGAGGTTTAATGATAGTTCAAGAGGAACTTAAGAAAAATGAAGTACATTTTAAAATTAATATTGGTACTTGTAGTCTTCATATTATTCATAAAGCTTTTCAAAAAGGTACTTAAATCTTAAAGTGGAGATTAAATTCTTGCAGCAAGCTATGACGTTCTTGGACACACAGACCACAAGGCATACAGACTTCATCTCTGTTTTACATAAATTAATGTTTTTGGTACTACTCTGTTATCCCGTCAACCGATTTTGCCAAATTATACAAATCGCCAAACTAATAGCCAAATTATACATATTGACTAATTTTTATTTTAAATAATAAAACAAAACATAATTAGTAGAATATTAATAAAAATACAAATAAAAAGTCGAAATAAAAAACCCCTTAATAACGTTTTTAACACATGCATCGTATTTAATGTCATTCAATTGATATTCATGATCATCCATTATTGGTATTTAATCTTATAATTTGGCGATAGTATTTTGGTTGATGGGATAACAGAGTAGTACCTGTTTTTTCTTTTAAAGTTTTCTCATATTGTTTATATAGATGATATATAAACTTTATTTTTGAGATTACCTTGCTTTTATTTTATTTTGAAAAAGTGGGGTTGTCATGAAACTGGTTATGCCCTTTTAATTGTTGACATAAAAAAATTGTATGTGCCAGATAATACATTAGGGAATACTCAGGGGATTTTTTTTTTTTTTTTTTTTTTCTTAAAAAATGAGTATGAACCCTGATGTAACATAGTTTAATAGGATATAAAAAAAGACGATAATAAAATGAAACCAAAAAAAATTGCTGTTGGTTAACATTTTGCAGGTCTGGTGTATCTTCTATAAATGATAGTTGTGCAAATCATGTTTTATATTACATTAAGTTTCATTCATTTTAAGTTGCCTAACAAAATTTTTAAAGGCGTATAATGATTTTTTTTATAAAGATTTTGAATTATCATAAATTATAATCTTATTCGGTACCATTTTAAGCCATGAAAATAATATTAAACAAGCCTGATTGTGTCATAAATTAGTCACTCTAGTGATGTGCGATGTCAGTAATTTTTATGTATTTTAGTGATACTGTAAATTGCAAAGAGTACTTGGAAAGAATGTCAAGAAAGATCCCATTCAAATTGAACCTTGATTAAGAACATTATTATTTGAAGGGGGGATGAACTTAAAAAGTATGATTTAATAAACTACTAATATAAATAACTAGGTTTTTAACAGGGTTGGTATAAAAACCAGTTTTTTTGAAAAAAACCAAAAAACCGGGTTTTTTTGGTTTAAACCAGGTTTTTTTGATTTAAACCGGGTTTTTTTCAAATCATTATTTAAATAGCATTTGCAAGAAAAATAACTTGAGTTTTAGAAAGTCATGAGGATTTTTTGTAATTAATAGTTAATTAATGTTAAACATTCACATTAGTATTTATTTTTTTTATAATTAAATAACTAAAGCATAAAAATTTATAATTAAATTATCTTATAAGTTTAGGTTTCTATAGGGAAATATTCATTGTGTGAAAAAAAAACTATTAATTTATTAGTATACTTATATAAACCTTTTAGATAATAATTTAAGAAATAATTATATGCAGGTTGATAATGAAGAACATAGTAAAGGGCAAACAAACATATTTTACTAAATTAACAGAAATAAGCTGAAATAGAAAACATTTTTTTGTGCATAATTTAGAAATTATTTACAGTATTAACATCAACAAATGATTATTAATCTCTTACTACATATATTTACTTAAAAAATATCAATATGCATTTTATTAATGCTAAAAAATACATGTGTATTGACTTACTTGATACATCAACGAATGTAATGCTTACACAAATTGAGACATAGGCTTAGAAAAATTATTATTATTATTATTTTTTAAATACAAACTTTATTTTTTCTGTTTCTTTGTTCTTCAAAAGGTGAATATTTAGCATTAAATTTTATTATCTGTGCAAGCATCGAGTTACATGGATATTTTTGTTTTGTAAAATTTAATGTATCCTTTTTTTCTTGTTTACATAGTTCACTTTGACTGTATTGTAGTTCAAGCATGTATACCTAAAAGGGCATGGGTGTTAGGGCTATTTTATACCTGGACTAAAAAACTATGGGACTTCTTTATTTACATTTTTTTTCTCTTAATATTTTTTGAAGACCTGCCCAATTATAAACTGCATTAGTAATGGAACTTATTACTTTAGATATTATCCAGGGCAACTGCAATAGAATTTAACAGTTTAAACATATCTTCAACATTTCTTTTAAAATAAAAATTAGACAGATATGAGCTTTTGAATATTTTTATCAATAACATTCCTATTTTCTACACAAATTTTTACAGTTTTTAAGGCAGTTTTTAAGGTAAACATCTAAAGCATCTGAAAATGAATCACACCTAGTATCACACCTAATTTGACAGCATTTACATTGCATGCAATTTTTACATTTGGCTCTTAAACATGTTTTTGATGTATTTCTTATTCCCACGAATGAAAAACAGATTATATTTTCATTTCTTCTAGTTTTAGACATTCTTTTATTTCAATATATATATAAATAGCTTTCTTAAAATAAAATACAGTACAAAGTAACTAGAAACAGAAAAAAATAATGTAAAAACTGCAAATCCAATCCAAGAAAAACAAGCTTACTAAAACCAATAGCTATGGAACAGAGAAAATTCATAGCCAATCATTCATTAGCATACAGAACAAGAGTAACCAATGGAAAGAATGACTTATGATTATGTCATTATTGATGCATTGATGCATGATGCAATCCTTAGTAAATCATAATCAAGCTATCTAAGCAGTAAAATTGCATTTTTGGCTGGCATATGCCACTTTTGCATTTTTTAAAAAATAAAAGGTTTAAAAAAGAATTAAAACTAACTACTTTTTTTTTATCCTCCACAGTTCACTGTAGAAAAATATTTTGCTATGTCAATTTATAGCTAGTAAGAAAAATTAGATTGATTAAAGATGTTTGTCACTTTAAAAATTTAATTTGTCTTTAGCTTTGCTTGTAGCTACTCCATAACTTTGATTTTGCACATTTTAATAATGTTTAAAATAAATGAAAACATTAGGGAAAAGGGAAAAAAACCAAATTAAAAAAAACCAGCATGGTTTTTTTAAAAAAACCACTTGGTTTAAACCAGCGTGGTTTAAACCAAACAACCCTGGTTTTTAAACTATAAATATTACAATTTAACCTGGAAAGAAAAGACCCTTATACAAAATTTGGTCTCATATAAGTCTCCTTTGGTTAATTCTGCTACTAAAATAATAAAATCAATCAATATGTATATATTGCTGTGAAATTTGCATCAGAAATATTGATCTGTCCTCATTATCACAGTTCATGATAAAACTACCTGCCAGTTGATATTTAAATTTTCGAATTACTGTTTATAAGCTTATCTGTATGAGTATCGATCCAAGAACATCTGACACTAGAATTTGGGAATCTATTCTTATGTTCAATGCTGTCTGTGATGTTTATGTTTATTGATTCTTGATTTTTCCTGAATCGCCCACCACTAAGTCACTTTGTATATTTCAGACTATTTAACACTTCTTAACGTAGAATTGAAGTTTTGCTTTAATGTAATTGTTTTTTTTGTTTTTTTTTTAAATCTAATAAATGTTCCTGTAAAACATGCTTTTTATTTTAAAAAGCCAATATAAATTATGTAACATTTGCTTTTTCAGCTCTCGTTTGTCTTATTATGCTGTCTTTGATGGTCATGGTGGAGTTCGAGCTTCTAGGTTTGCAAGTACACAGCTGCATGAAAATTTGGCTCAAAAATTTCCCAAGGGTATCCACAGTGTTCCAGTCTGAATTTTTTAACCATTTTGCTTCGTTAGATTAAGGTCAGTTAACACTAATCGGTTGCTCGGAATTCTTGATAATTGGGGGGAACCACCATTGAAAAACATCGACAACTCACCAATGATTTTGCAAATAGGAATAAATTTATAGGTAATATCCAAAAATAGATAGCCCTTTTAAATATTTTTATCAGTATATTTATTTATTCAGAATTGTGGTATTCTAGATTTCTAATCATTCCCTACTTATACAACATACAATGAACAGCATAAATGAAAAGCACCGAAAAAACTGGCATTGATGAATAAGTGTATAAAAACATCTTTGAAAAGGCACCACAGCATATGATTAAAGTATAATAATAGGTTTCTATCAAAAAATATTTACAGGTTTTTAAACCAAATTCCAAAAAAGATGGTTATTCAAATTTTATATGTATATATAAATATGTGTTTATGCATAGTTTTTGAATGGGTGATCTGATTTTCATATTCTTTTGAAACCAAAAAATTTAATATTGGATCTTCAATTGCATATCAGAATGAGCAATAATGACAACAATAGGGTTAAAATGTGATTTACCTTATGAGATTATTCACTCGATCTGAGAAATGAAGACAATTTAGCATTAAAACCAATTTGTTATAACACTTAAGAAGAGCAGTTCTAAACAACAACTAGCTTAACCTTTAAATACAGTTACTTCCCTCTCCAAGATTCTCTATGCCAAGGTCAACGTTGACCTTGCTTACTTGTGCCCAAATTATAGCATGTGTAAAATCCCAGAATGAGAATTCAAAGTTTAGAGCTAATTTTTTAAAAATTTAAATTGATTTCTTTTCCTTGGTAAGTTTTTTATTTCAGTAAAGTCACTTAACTGATCGGATAAAGTCAAAGAAAAAAATCTCATTCCATCTGCTGTTTTTTCTGAAATTTCTATTTTAATAGAATGCAAACACATATTAAGTTGTCCTAATAGAATAAAAAAAACATAGCCATTTAGTTATAGAAAGGTCTTTGAACTGGTTAGTTTCATGTTAGCTGACAAATTTCTTAACTTGTTCCAGCATATTCGGATGAAAGATTTTCCACCATATGAGCTGCTGTAGATTTCTTGACTTGAACATTGTTCTATACAGGCACATTTGGCTAACTCAGCAGTCAGCTTAAGATTATCGATATTGTAGTGGTGTGATAGAATTTGGAATTCGCTGCTGCGTTTGAAAGAGTGAATGAAGCTTCATATTAAATCTTTCAGAGTGAATTTAATACTAATGACAATCACAATGCTCATTTCTTAAGCAAAATTCACCTTCTTTTCAGTGACTGAAAGCAACTTTCAGATATGTTAGAAAGATTCCATTTTGTTTACAACATGGATGCCACTTTTCTGCCAAATGGCAGATTTCTGTTGTTTTTTTACTTTTAAGAATCTGTGATTTTTGTTAAATAATCATGAAATAAAACACCAATTTTTGTCAAATGACCGTGAAGTAAAAAACAATGATTTTCACCAAAGGATCTCAAAATAAAACATTGATTTTCGTCAAAGATTGCAAAATAAAACTGTGATTTAAGTCAAATAATCAGAAAAAAAGGCTGCAAATTTTTATTATTTACTCATGGAATAATCATAAAATCTATTGCTGGATTGATTTAAATTGATTTAAAATGATGCAATATTTAAAATTGTTTGTTGAGCTCACTTCATTTCTTGCTGGGTTATCTTAATTATTGTAAAATACTATGAATTAAAGAAATGTCATTTTTATTTGCTCTAAGTTTTCATGTTTCAAACTTTTGACAAATGTACATTTAAAAAGTTAATATATATATATATATATATATAAATTGGTGAGTAACTATTACAAATTTAATTGTTTATTATTTAGTTTATTATAAAAATATAATTCACAAAATTCAAGCATAAATGTTGTAAATTTACTTTATGCATATTTTTTTTTCTTTTTTGTTATTTTCAGAGTGTCATCCTTGTTACAAATGTGTATTACAGTGGAAACATTTTTGTCCATTTTTCTAAATTTAACCCATTTTATATAAATTTATTACTCCTCTTATACTTTCTGAACTTTGAGCCAACTGAACCACAAGATTAGAAAATTTTAATTTTTATACCAAAAATTTCTATGTAATGGTGCCATTTCAAATTTGTTCTTGCATATTTATAATATAAATGATTCTATGTGACTATATCTATTAATGTGTGAGTATAATTTTTTACACGTTATCAGTTGCATAATAAAATAAAGAATTTATTTAAGGTGTAAAAAATCACTTTTTATAATAAACATATCTTATGAATTGTATTTAAATTAAAAAGTTTTGTTCCCTTTTTTAGTTCTGTTATCTTCAGTAAAAGAAGAATCTACTTTAAAATAAAAAAAATAACTGTATGTGACAACAAAATGCTTTTGCTGAAAAATAAAAATATTCAGTTTTTGAATTAATGTTATCCATTAATGTTTTTGTTTTCTTTTCTTTTAATTTTACCTTTAGGTTCTCTTTCTCAAATTGAAAAAGAAATCAAGAGAACAATGGCTGAGGTTTTTAAGAAAACGGATGAAGAATTTTTAAAACAAGCTGCAAAAACAAAACCATCGTGGAAAGATGGAACAACAGCAATTGTTGTTTTAGTTATTCAAAATATCTTATACATTTCTAATCTAGGTGATAGCAAAGTAAGATTTTTTCTTTTTAAGAAGAGCAATATCTTTTAAAAAAACTTGTACTTTAACAATTAAAAAAAAATTTCTTTAGTTTTTAGTTATGTTGTGCAACATAACTCATATGAAACTGCTTAGTGCTTATAGTTATACTACTTTGTTCAAATTTGGTATCTTTTGCAGATCTTTCATGCCTAATTATTCTTTCTTTGCAATTTTTTTTTATTATTATTATTCATATTGTGAGCAAATTTAGATTGTTGATACTTAAAAAATAAATTACACGTTTATGCATATAAATAAAGTAAAAATTATTATTATTATTAATATTTTAAATAATGTATTATTATTTGTATTAAAACATTTACTTTTTTGTTTCTGTATCTCTTTTTGCAATCTATAAATAGTGATATTTGTCTGCTGAACTATAAAATTTTGTTAAAAATATGAATGTTTTTGCTTTATTACAGTTAATGCTGTTAACCTATTGATTTAAAAAAAAAATTTTTTGCATTTTCTTTTTGCATTTGGTTCTACTATTATTAGTGCTAGAATGAGACATTTTTTTTTCTTTTAATCTTTTTGCTTGAAATTTTAAAGTTTTAAAAATAATCTGAGCAACACAAAATAATTCTAGATATATTTCATTTTAAAAGTCTATTTATTATAAAAATTTCATAAAATATCACTTACTAAAAGTTAAAAAAAGAAAGAGAAAAAGAATAGAAAATAGAAAATGCATTTTTGATTCATAGAATGCAAAATACAACTCCATAATTTTTGCTGTTAAAAAATGAATTTTATTATGTTACTTGTTAAAATAGTATATTGTTGTGTTTTCAACAACATATAATTTTTATAACCCAGGGAGCTTATAAAAATTTTAATTCCATAACATTTATATAAATATGTATTTTGACGTAAATAGGTTCAGATATGATGAAGAACAACAATATTTGAAAAATTTTTGCCACTTTTACTTTTGAAAAAAACTTCTAAAGCTCTTAATTTTTTTAATTAGTTACTGAACAATAAATCAATCAATAACTAAAAATAAGTGTCATCCTGTATATAGTGTTGACTATAAGCCATTTAGCTAGATGCAACATGTGGCAGTCCATTTTATTTCTTTTATGTGCTCGGTCGCCTTTTTTTAACTCTTTCTATGTGGGTGGCCTCACAGCACCCAATTTTTCTTCTTTATAATCAAAGTCTACCATTTTCTTTTCTTCTATTGGCATTTTCATAAAAAAGAATAATATTTTTCTGCCTGTTTCCATTCTTAGTGATGTGTTTAGGCCCTGTTGTGGTTGAAATATCTGTTTTTATATTTTGTTATAATTTTTTTCTGTATTTAAATTTTAATTCTTTCTGCTTTCGTTTCAGGCAATTTTGTGTAGATACAATAAAGATACCAAAAAATATGTCTCTCTACCTCTCAGTATTGATCATTCTCCAACAGATTATAAAGAGCGCATGAGAATTCAAAAAGCTGGTGGATGTGTTCGGTTAGTATGTATTCTTCATAACAGTATTGTGAGTTTTGTTTTAGAGTTAATGAGTATTACTCTTAATGAGTGTTACTTATTACAATGAGCCCTCTATATATGGGACTCACAACCATAATATACCAGTTCCATTTTGTAAAAAAAAAAAAAAAAAAAAAAAAAACATTCATTTAGAAGGTGCATAAAATCTGTTTTATCCGCACCCAAATAAACTATGTATGTAAACAGTATGAGAAAGTATTTGAAAACAGAATTGGTTCACTGTGGGAGTAGGAAAAATAGATTTTATGCATTTTTTAAATGAACTATCTCATTTTTTCCCCCAAAATGGACTTGGTCTACTATTTTTTTTGGGGGGGGGGGCCTCTCACATTGAATTATTAATCATTATTTTCTATTTTGAAATTAATATTTACATTCAATTTATATATATTTAAACAGCATATTTTATTCTTTAAAAAAAAAAAAAAAAAAAAAAAAAAAAAAAAAAAAAAAAAATTACAATTGTTTATTTTAAAATATTTTTCCCCCATTTAAATTATTCCTCTGCCTCCAAATTGTCTGCTTATCCCCTCACTCTTTTGCCAAACCTTAGCAAATAAATAAATAAAATAAAATAAGTTCTAAAATTCTATTTTTAAAAATATCTTCCTTCTAATTTTATGCTTTCTACTAAGTAAATAATCAATCCTCTTAATTCAAAAACCTTTTTTGAAATTTATGTTCTCCCTCATCTTCCAGGGTACAGTTTAAAATTTTAACAAAATCACTTATAAAGCTGAAAATTAATTACAAAATTTAAAATGTCTTACATTTTATCGGGAAAAGGGAGTGGAGGTGCAAAGGGCAGAGTTAGAGAAATAGAAATTTCGGAGAAGGGGATAATGTAGGTGATTTTTGGTTAGTGTGGAATATTAAACAGGTCATAAAAATGATTTAAATTAAAGAGTTGTAAAGGTTAAACTGTGTGTATATGGTACCAAAGGAAGGCAAAGTCCGAAGCTGTGATTTCTGAAGGGGAGGAGGCATTTAGATGATTGATGACACTAGCATACAAAATTTGGGTTGTGTCATGTTTTTTACCTTCTTATTATTGATTTCTATGTATTTTGTAGAGCTAAACCTGAAAATCATGTACATTTTTAACCGTCACATCAGAATTTTTTGCAAATCACAAAATTAAAAAAAATATATATATAAATACAAATACAAATATTGCAAAAATTTGATGCTATAAAATAAATGTAAAACTTTTTCTTCATAATAATTTATTCATCTTTTGGCTTGTACTATGCATTTTTACAGCTAAAGGTGTAAAATATTACGTATTTAAAATCCTTACTATTTTATTCCATGTAAAGTAGATTCTTTGAACTGCTCATTCTCTGCCTTATACTTTTTTTTTATATTCTCTATGGGGTTCATCTCAATGTCCTTTTTTATTTTGGTGACTAAGGCTGGAAATTTGTCAATGTGTATTCGAAACATTTGCCTTCTTTCGGTAAGGTTTTGACAGATTTTCATTATTTTTTTATCTTTGAAATGTACAATTTGTGAAAAATTCTAATGTGGTGGTTAAAAATAAAGATAATTTTCTTATTCAGGGGTAAAAAATTCATCAAAATCAATTATCAAAAGTTAAAAAAAAACATTACTAATTATAATACTATACATACTATAAATTACATATCTAATTTATAGTATGGGATTTTCACTATCATTAACTTTGGGCCACTTTTTCCTGTTTCCACTCGCATTTCCATTATTAAAAAAATATATGTGAATTTTCAACTTTCAAATTAACATGAAACTATAAAGCAAATTATAGGTTTTAAAGAGGATTTTTTAAAACTATTTTTAAAGGTTTGGAACAAAAATTACTGCCTGAATTTAAATATAATTTTCCAATATTGCCATTTTATGTGTATTTTTCATTTTATGCATGTGTATTTTATTACAATGAACAAATTTTCTTCATAATGAAGTGTTTAGGTGTGTGTTAAGTGTTTAGGTCTTAGTTAGTCGAAGTTTCACTCTGTAAATATATTTAATCAAAATGCACATATTTTTAAGTTACTGTTCAACTTAAAATTTGGCCAAATGACTGTTAGTACCCTAATATTGACATTTTAAAAAGATTTTGGAGAAAAATTAAATTCATCCTTCTCTACTAGAAGTAGGTATTAACAGTTTATACGAAATAATAATGGTGTAACTTATTTTTTATTACTAAAGACCAGAATTATGTTTGGTAGTTCCAGCACATAATAGATGTATTGAAAAATTGTTTTCAGTGAGTTAAAGAGAGGAATAGGCTGATCCCAGATTATTTCAATTAAAAAATCTCATAAAAAATCAAAAACTATTCTCAACAGTTAATAAAAATAAAAACATATGATGGAACACAATTTTCACTTTGTTTTAAGCATAAAATATATAATATGAAATTTAAAACATTAACTTTTTACTAAGCCAGCTAAAAATAGTCAAAGATGTTAATGGTTAATTTTATTTAAAACATCTAAGTACTTTCAAGCCTTATCCAAGCTCTTCATCAGAAAATATTTTTATAATTAATTGTTGTTTATTTATACAAATATGTAATTTCGTTTTGAAAATGAGCTAGCCAATAATTATTACAGTTGAAAGTAAAAGTAGTTTTTAGGTTAAACTTGATGATAGACGATATATATTATTAATATTTGCAGTTCCATTTATTTTATTAAACTAGAGAAATAGAAAACTCAAAAAAAGAATAAAAGAACATAAAGCAGATGTAAAATTTTGTCGTCAGTCCAATCCAAAGCTCTCTCTCGCTTAAGTTTCAATCAGAATATCACAATAGATTTTGATCATGTAAAAATCATATTCCTAACATCTAATTATTCTGCATCCATTATCAGAGAATATACTCAGTTTATGGTTTAATATCATGAAAATAAATCCTGACAACTCAAACAAAGTGACATATTAAAATTTATGGTACAGCAGTTATATATTTTTATCTCATAGCACTACTACTACAATCTTCAAGCTACACATTTAAAATTAAAAATGATGAATGAGCACAAAGCAAAATAATAAAGTAAATAGAACTGCAATTAATAATAATATGTATCTTTCTCATCAAGTTTAATCTAAGAAACTACTACTACTTTCAACTGTAATAACTATTGGCTTGCTCATTTTCAAAACAAAATTACTGTCACAGGCCGTTAAATCCCGTGTGTTGGTTTCCGATATTAAATGATGAGTGAAACAATAATAATACATGCCTCTAACAGAAACAATATTATTTAATGAACGTTAAACAAAACATTTACAGGTTTGTAATACTGGTTAGGCCTGAACTATCGGTCATTATCTTGAGAGAGAGAAAAAAAAAAGGTAAACAACATCATCCTGGTCAGAAAATGCGTCCGCATCCAAGGACATCTAAAACTCTCCCTCTCTTCTCACTTTTTATGTCTTTTAACCCCAGCCCCTCAACACCAACAGACCAGTCCATCGTCGCATTCCACATTTTTGAGGGGTGGGGGGGTTTGTTCAGCTGATATGACAAGGGTGTGGTCACTCTTTTTCCAACACAACATGACAATTACATATTTGTGTAAATAAAAAACAATTAATTATAAATATATTCTTTGATGAAGAGCTTGGATAAGGATTGAAAGTACTTAGATATTTTAAATAAAATTAACCATTAACATCTTTAATTATTTTTAATCGCTTTTTAAGTAAAACAGTGAACATGAAGTTCGTAGTATATATTTTATTTTCGACAGTGTATGAAGTTAATGTAGAGTTGTTTAAAATCATATAAAGCAGCAAAGGAAAGTGATTTTAAAGACAAAAAGGCTATTGTTAGTACATACATCATAAAAAGCCATTCATATTGTTAAATGTGTTTTATCAGGTCTCTCTCTGTTACCTCATTAATTATGATAACTGTAATGATATTAATATATATATATTGTTATTATTGTATGTTTCAGTGATGGTAGAGTAATGGGTATTATTGAAGTTTCAAGATCAATTGGTGATGGACAATATAAATCTCTTGGAATCACTTCAATTCCTGATATAAAGCGTTGTCAACTTACTGATGATGATGCTTTCATCTTATTGGCTTGTGATGGCCTATGGAAAGTTTTCACATCCGAAGAAGTCTTGCAAATTGTTTTTGATTCCAAAAAAGTTAGTGCAATATGATTTAATTTTAAATATTTCAGTTTGTGAAAATTTTATATTTTAATCACAATGGTATATTGATATTCTGTAAATCATTTTGCTCTGCCAATACTTTTGTGAAATTAACTTTCTAATTCAATCCCAGAATGTGATTGAAACTAATTTAATGTCATTTAAAAATATGAGATTGTTAGAAATTTTTATTATTACAAAGATGCATAAAATATCATTTACAGTAGAAGTAAGACAGGCTCATCCAAGCCCATGCTCATTCTTTTTTTTTTTTTTTCTTTTCTTTTTCTGAAACTGAATTTTTTGTTTCATGTGTAGTTAGTTGATTTTAGTTAATTTTTAGTTGATTTATATTCTGGAATTTCAGGTCTCTACTGAAATGTGCTAAATATTCTAAACTTTTTTACCTCCTTTTAACCCCCTTTTGGGAAGGAATTTGTAAATTCATTGAAACACCTGTTTAATTATCAGGTTATATCCAATCTATGCAGAAAAGTGCCCTAAAATTTTCTTGTACATTTGCAAATCATTTTTATTTTTCCCTGACACTGGAGAATCTAATTATGTAAGCACGCATTGCTTAGCTTTATAATTCCTGGCAGATGATCGATAATATGTATGGCTGCCATGAAATGGTGTTGCTCATCCAAGTTTGGTACATACAGTTTTTGCAAATTACGTCATGTTAAGTTTTCTATTATGATATTGGAGAAGCATATGGAATGTTATTATTTAGTGTTCTAAACTGTTTCCTAACATGGTTTAATAAAATACATCCCATATCACCAGCATAAATTTTAAATCAGGGATGCCTCTTTTCCACAAAATGGCAAATTTCTGCTTTTTTAAGAATTGCCAAATTCTGTTAAGCGATCACAAAATAAAATAATAATTTTCATCAAACTATCCCGAAATAAAACAGCAATTTTCCTCAAACGACTGCAAAGTAAAACAGCAATTTTCTTCAAACGAACGCGAAATAAAATTGTGATTTTCGTCAAACGATTGCGGTGTAATATGGCGATTTCCATCAAATGATTGCAATATAAAACAAAAATTTTCGTCAAATGGTTGCGAAATAAAATGGTGAATTCCGTCTTACGATTGCGATGTAAAGCGGCGATTTTTGTCAAACAATCGTGGTGTAAAACGACGATTTTCATAAGATCATGGTGTAAAACAGTGATTTTCGTCAAATGATTGCAGTGTAAAATGCTGATTCTTGTCAAACGATCCCCCCCCCCCCACACACACACACATACAAAAAAACTCTGCAAATTTTTGCCAGCTCATTCATGGTATAAGCATCAAATCTGTTGCCTAGTTACCCAAATTAATTTAAAATGATTCAATACGTCACTAAATCTGTTGCTGGGTTGCCTTAATTGGTGTAAAATATTGTGAACTAAAGAAAAAATCATTTTTATTTACTCTTTATTTAGTTTCTACTTTATTTAGTTTTCATGCACAATGAATTAACAACATATTTCAAACTTTTTGGCAGAATTTTTTTAAAGGTTAACAAGAGGGAAAAAAAATGTTTTTTTTTTTAATAGTTTGTTATAAATTTAATTCTTTATTTAGTTTATTATAAACAATAAAGTTTACAAAATTCATGCATAAATGTTCTGAAAAATGTCGTAAATTTTACTTTATGCGTAATTTCCTCTTTTATGTAAATTTCTGAGTGGCATCCCTGTTAAATTCAGTTAATTTAGTGTATTTATATTCACAGTTATATGATTTTATTTTGTCTTATATATACTTAATTATGTTTCTTGACTCATTTTTTCTAGGAACCATCTGATGACCAAAAGGCTGAAATTTGTTATGAAACAGCATGTAATCGTCTTGTTAATGAAGCAATACGTAAGCACAGTGGTGATAATGTAACTGTAGTCATTGTATCTATCAAGAAATGTGAATAAATTTATGTAACTCTAAATTATTAGCTTCTATGAATTATTTTATAAAAATTGTCGATACTTGTTATTTTTGATCACTTTTTCTTGATGATTTAGGTAGTGGTGCCAATGTACATGATTCAATGGAGCACAAACCCACTTAATAGTTTGATCTCCCCTTCCACCCAATTTCAATTAATTTAATTTATATTTTTAATTACTGAAATGAAAGCTGAAAAATAATTAAACATCAATTAAACTTATAGTAGCAATGAAAACTCCTTCATAGAACGTCTAATTAAATTTCTTACAAAAACAAATTTCCTGCATATTTTGCCATCTGTTTTGATGTCTTGAATTTATAAAGCATTTAGGGGACTAAAATGTATGCTTTTCTTCACATTTAGTTTTTTGCACCTTCAATAGCAATTTAAATTTCATTTATAATAAATATTAATGTATTTATCAGAAAAAACTTTTTAAAATATCATTTAACAAAATTATTTATAAAATTAGAATAATTTAAAATTTTGCTTAGAAAAAACAATTTAGTTTCGAATTATCATCTTTAGTCATTCACTCCTTCCCTCTCTTTCTTTTCACACATACACACTAAGGGGGGGGGGGGAATATAGGTGTTACTTTAATTTAAAATATTTTGAGTCCGTCCAATATCTTTGAAAAATTAGCACTATTGGATTTAAGGATAAATTAAGTAAAAAGCATAGGCATCTGAAAAACATTAAAATGAATTATTCATACTAAAATACAATGGTGCTAATTCTACTTGTTAAATATCAACAAGGTGATTAACTTATATAAAAAATTTATTTCAAAAAATTATATGATTATCTTTTGGTGCAGCATCATTCAAAATCATTTGCATGATACCACTGAAATTGTATGACCACTGAAAAAAATAATTTTACTGCAGAAGACTAAATAAATTACAGTGACCCATTTAGCTGGGGACCAAAAACATTTCCCTTCCCCTCCAAATTTCCATATTTAAAACCGTACAATTCTCCGCCAATTTTTCACGGAGCTCTGGGATAAATATTACTTATTTAATATAAAAATTAAAGTGTACATATTACTATTTTCAAATAGTAATCTCAGCAAATTCCTTAAATTTTTGCTTAAATTCATCAACCCCTTGACTAATATGTCTACAGCTAAGTAGTTTAATGGAGTTTCATTTAGCAACAGTCTTGTTAAGAATAAAGTTCCATCTCTGTGGTCAATGTTAAACTAAAAGATTCTAGATTTTTTATTTATTATTATTATTATTGTTATTATTTATTTTATTTTTTTTTTTTTCAAGTTTGCAGTGCATATGCTGCACACTTGCTGAACCATCATGTGTTATATCATAGAAAAACCTTCAGCCACTTTTTCATCTTACAAAATTTCTACTCTCCCCTACCCTTCTCTTGGGCCAATTTTCTAACTCATCCCCTAATTAAGCTACAGCAAGATTTGACCTCATTTGAAGGCTTGATCAAAGGTTAAACTCTTTACTTGCCTTTGATTAGTGGGGTCTACTTTTCAACCCCAAACAATTAAGATGCATTTCCTCTTTAGAGGAAAGAATGGAAATTAATTTTTTCTGGTGACACCATGTTAAAGCTTTTGGCCTGTACATTACTAAGCACTTGCTCCTCTCCTCTTAACTCATTTTTTCATCAGTAGAGGACCTTTTAAAGTTTTAATTTGTTCATTACTAACCCATACAATTTTCCAAAAATCATGAAAAAAATTACATAACGAATATCAACAATTTGCATTTTCTCTCCCATTTTCACTCAGTGAGCAAGTATGTATTTCAGATAAAATCGAGTTAAAGATATAAAGTCATGCAAATTTAAGGTATATTTTAAAATATTACCATGGACATGGGCAATACCAGGTGGGTCAGCGAGTAGGAAATTAAATAGAAATCTCCTGTTTACAAAGGAAAAGTTCAAGTGATTCTTACCATTCTTAAAAATAATTGATCTTTCCTTTTATTAATGCTATAACACCCAGAAGGAGTCAAATCGACTTCGACCAAATGGTTAAATGTTGACTGAAACCAGTTTTTTTTTTTTTTTTTTTTTTTTTCAGAAAATTTACACGAAAATATATTAAATAAATCAGTTAAATAATCTCAAATCAAATAAATATTCTGGTATGGAATATTTTTATGAAGTTTGAGTGAAATTTCCAGGCATTCTAAAGTTAAGGCGTCATAAGATGATTTTGTTCCTATAGGAAAAGACAGCAAAGCTATTTTTTTACCCTTTTCTAAACTGAACAGGACTTTTTTTTAGCTAAGTTAGTGATTGAGGAAGAAACCTGGCTTTACATCTATGATCTGAAAACTAAGGAACAATCAAAAGAATATCATCACAGTCGATCTCTGCAGCAGAAGAAATCTGTTGAAATGGTCATCATGGTGACAGTTTTCTGGGACAAAGACGGCATTCTGTAGGTGGACTAGCTACCTCAGGAATGCAGTACATCTGGATAATATTATGCTAGCTATTTGGACCAATTGAAGGTATTAAGGATAAACGCCAAGGGAAGTTCACCAAAAGGATCTTTCTGTTACATGGCAATGCACCTCCACACACATCCAATTTTGAGGCTGCCAAATTGAAGACCAAAGGCTTCCATTTAGTCAATAAATCTTCCAACTCACCGGAGACTATTTTCTGTCTCCAAACTTGAAGAAACACCTTAAAGGTAATCATTTTGAGGACAATGAAGATGTCAAAAAAGGTTGCTGAGAGCTGGTTTCATGACCAATCTTTGAACTTTTATTTGACAGGACTAGAAAAGCAGCAATGACGATGTAATAAGAGCATCAATCTCATGGTATAGTATGTTGAATAAATATTTATTTTCCTAACTATAGTTTTTTTTTTTTTTTTTTTCCTAATTAAAGTCAGTAACTTTTCAGAACCCTCTCGTACTTTCGTATTGACATATAATTGATATACATTATTCAGGTTTGTCAAGATATTCAAAATGAAATGCATAGCAGTCATCGTTTATTCATAGAGCACTCCAAATGTGTAACACTTTCAGAAGCCATGCAGAAAAAATTCGAAAGTATTAAATAATATTATGATCTTTCAAAAAAATATATCATTTGTTGCATAGTTTAAAAGGGTTTTTCAGTCACGAGCATAGCGAAATTCATATAAATTTCTGAGTTGCATTAAAACATGTGAAATATAAAGTGAAAGTATTTATTAATTTACAGGCTCACATAAAAGAGTTAGCAGGGTTGCCACGCCACCTGGAGAATCTGGAAAACCGGGAAAACACAGGGAATTTCAAAATCCCCTCCCAAAACAGGGAAAATCCCAAAAAATCTGGGAAACACAGGGATTTTTTTTCCTACTATATTCAAACATAATTTTTTTTTAGTCTTTCATTTTGTCTAATGTCAAGATGTCTTTTTTAGTCTTTCATTTTGTCTAATGTCAAGATGTCTAATTAGCATACATACACGCATATTTTTTTGCGCACTCAACATAGAATAAATGCGTTGCAGTACAGGGAAAACACAGGGAATTTTTTTTTCAAGATTAGAGTGGCAACCCTGGTTAGCTAATACCTATAAACTACGTATTTGTACCTATAAACTACGATGCTATGAAAATCGGTCTTAAACTGCAATTTTTTGTAAAAAACACAAACTTTTTTTTCAGTTACGATTCACACGTTCAGTCTACGCGCCATATTTTTCTGGAATGGCTCGGTTCCGAAATTTTACAATATCCGGTTCCTAACATATATATAAAAAAAAAAAAAAAAAAAATGCTATTAGACCTAAAGTTTGGACATTAACCCCTTAACTGGTTTGCCCAAACGCCGTTCGGGTAAGACGAATTTGCTTTTTTCATCATTTAAAGTTTTTTGGCACCACTATTATTTTTAAGAAAATTTTCATATTATTGAAAGGCGAAAATGTTTAGACTAAATTTTACGAATAGAGCAAGAGCCCGTGAATGGCAGACCTTCGTTATTTTATAAAAGCTGAAACTTTCTCAGCGCAGTCTTCCAATAGAGATAGGAACGATGAGTAATTATGAAATTTGGATCATGGTGGCTTTGGCAATGACCAGGTAGCAAAGGTGTAAAAAATAGCAACTTACTTTCGTCATTTTATAAAACGTAATTTTTTGATATTTCCTTTGGAATGATATTAGAAATCACGTCCTCCATTGGCAGACACTTCCTATGGTTCCGACCCCCGACCGACACCACTAAACTTCAATAATATGAAATTCTACTTTCGTCATTTTATAAAAGCTGAATTTTATATATGTTACTTGGGTGACTACCAGAAGATACAGGGGTTGGACAAAAATATGGAAACACCTTTGAGAAATACATGTTTGAAAAGAAAGATTGATTATAATGAACTATGTTGATGGCACTGGAATTTTCGCCTACTGACGCCACCTATACAAATTCGTAAAATCGCTGCAGCGTTCACTCGTTGTTGGAACACTGTCATGTGAGATTATCATTGCATTATGTCAGAGTTAACAGACTTCGAACGTGGACAAATTGTTGGCGCGCGTATGGTGGGTGCTTCCGTAAGCAAGGTAGCCGAGGTTTTTAGTGTTTCAAGAGGTGCTGTGTCGAAGATTTATTCCGCATATTTGAAATGCGGAAAAAACATCATCCGCTAAATCACAGCGCGGACGAAAGTGTGTGCTGAGTGATCGTGACAGACGATCATTAAGGAGGATTATCGCGAAAAATAAGCAGTCCACAGCTGCAAAAGTTACTGCTGAAATGAATTTCGTGTTACCAAATCCTGTGAGTACCAAAACAATTAGAAGGGAGCTTCATAAATAGGGAATTGCTGGCCGTGTTGTAATTGAAAAGCCATCCATCAGTAATGCTAATGCTTGTAACAGGAAAAAGTGGTGTTTAAGTCATAAAGCTTGGACTATAGAACAGTGGAAGAGCGTAATATGGTCTGATGAGTCTTCTTTCGCATTATTACCCACTTCTGGCGGAGTTTACGCCTGGTGAACGCCATCTCAAGCCTATAATACAGACTGCTTGTTGCCAAGAGTGAAACATGGCGGGGGTTTGGTGATGGTTTGGGCAGCCATATCGTGGTTCTCTTCTGGCCCCATGATAACTCTGTAAGGGCGTATTACTGCTCAGACTTATGTGAACATTTTGGCCGATCAAGTGTATCCAATGGTACAAGCTTTGTTCCCCAATGATGTTGGTATCTTCCAAGACAACAACGTCCCCGTTCACACAACTCACCTTGTCCAGGACTGGTTTTCTGAGCACGAGGATGAATTTTCGCATCTCACCAGGCCACCAAAGTCATCAGATTTGAATATTATCGAACCTTTGTGGTCTACATTGGAGCGGAGTGTGCGTTCTTGCTATCCACCTGCAACATCGTTATCTGAACTTGCCACTGTTTTGCAGGAATAATGGTACAATATTCCCTTGGCAAACATACAGAAACTGTATTTATCCATTCCGAGAAGACTGCAAGCTGTTTTGAATAACAACGGGTACCGTACACAAAACTAGGCAAGGAAACGTGTTTTTTTAAAGGTGTTTCCATATTCTTGTCCAACCCCTGTATTTCCTCAGTTGGCAGACAGTTTTGGTGGTTCCAACCCCCGGCAGACAGACATATACGGCGGCTTCTCAATACACTAGAGTCTCTGTATAGCCCGGGCGCGAAGCAGACATTTTCCCCGTTTTCCCTTGGCTCGGAAACTGGCGACATTTATTTGAGGTTGTTGCATGTAATTCTACGGTTGTTGACATTTTGAAAAAAGACCACAATGAAAGAAAAAAAAAATGTAATTTAACAAATTAGAACGAATATTTGGAAAATGATATTTTCAAAGCCTAAAATTTTAAAGACTTTGTAGTGATCTATTCAAAAGTCTTGTCACTAGATGGCAGTACCATGCAGTCTTACCTGTTAACATTCTCGGCCGCTAGGGTTCGTGCGAATGGCATGGTGTGTGCTCAGGCAACAACCAGTTCGTATGTTGGCATGCAGGTGTTGTGTTTGTTTTGTTGATTGTTAAGAATAAATATGTTAAGTTGATTTCAATCTTTATGCATCATTGATCGTACAAGTCACAGACAACCAACTAAAATGGTGACCCTCTAGATGAACATGCTTTTATTAAATAAGCATTTTGTTTTTGCAAGAAATCACAAAAAAAATTAGATAACTGAACTTGCACCACGTGATCGGAAATTACCGCCGTGAAGATGTCTAATGTTACCGCTGTGAAGATTCCTGCATACAATTTCAACGATCCGGCGTTATGGTTTACAATATGTGAAAGCACCTTTCAACTGGGATGCCCTAAAGCCATAACAGAAAGCAAGACAAAATTTAATTATATCATCGCGCACCTACCACCAGAAGCGACCAGCATAATTCGTGATGTCATATTAAATCCTGACAGTGACGATCCATACACACACGTGAAGAACGAACTGATTAAACGAAGCAGCGAATCTGCACAACAGGAAATACGGAAGTTACTCATCGGCGAAGAATTAGGCGATCGCCGGCCAAGCGAGTTATTACGCATCATGCAGCGCCGAGCGGAGGCGCATAAAGTCTCCGATGAATTAATGATGGAACTGTTTCAGGCACAGCTGCCGACTCAAGTACAATCAATTCTCGCCGCGGTAAGCCCTCTCACTTTGGCGAAAGCTGCTGAAATCGCCGATCGCGTAATGGATGTTTCGCCAACTCCGGTAAGTACATGCTCAGTCTCTTCTCCTTCTGTTGAAAATATGCTTTTAGAGGAAATTAAGAAAATAAATCTGCGTATAGATAAGATTACTCGTAGAGGTCGTAGTCGCGATCGTAATTTTAATCGGCCGCGTAGCCGTTCTCAAACAAAAGAATTTGAACAGTGCTGGTATCACTACAAATTCGGGAAAAAGGCTCAAAAATGTTCTCCTCCATGTAATTTTTCAAAAAACGACAACGGCGAGGTGTAGAGGTGACTACCGCCACGCCGTATACTTCTCGTCGCCTTTTCGTTCGCGACAAACGTAGCAATGTCCGTTATTTGATCGACACTGGTTCTGATATATGTATTATACCAGCATCAAAATCTCAAAAACGGCATCCACCGAAAATGACACTTTCTGCCGCAAATACATCGCCTATACAAGTATATACCTCTCAGACTATCTCTTTAGATTTTGGTTTGAGGAGAATTTTCAAATGGTCATTTTTGGTTGGGAATGTTTCAACCCCAATCATTGGAGCTGATTTTTTATATAATTTTAATTTAGTTCCTGATTTAAATAAACAAATATTGTTAGACTTAAAAACTAATCTTAATTGTCAGTGCATTGTGCGTAATAGTTATGTTCACTCTGTTAAAACAGTAACAGGTGACACTATTTACCATGATCTTTTAAAAAAATTTCCTGACATTACTAAACCTCCTCGTCCCGATCAGGAGATTAAACATTCAGTTGTCCACCACATTCAAACTACAGGACCTCCTGTAACAGCAAAAGCTAGGCGTCTTGCACCTGATAGACTGCGTATTGCTAAAGCTGAGTTTCAAAATATGCTCGAGTTAGGTCATGTGAGACCTTCAAAAAGTAATTATGCTTCGCCTTTGCACATGGTGCCTAAAAAAGACAGTAACGAGTGGCGGCCTGTTGGCGATTATCGTGCACTTAATGCGAAAACAGTAAAAGATAATTACAATGTTCCAAATATATTAGATTTTACTGCCGAGCTCCATGGTACCAAAATTTATTCGCATATTGATCTGGTAAAGGCTTACCACCAAATTCCAATTAACCCAGAAGATGTGCACAAAAGCGCAATTATTACCCCTTTTGGTTTGTTTGAGTTTACACGAATGCAATTCGGTCTTTGCAACGCAAGCGCAACATTCCAGAGATTTATGGATAAAATCACTCGCGATCTCCCATTTGTATATGTTTTCGTTGATGATGTTCTTGTCGCATCCCGTTCTGAAGAAGAACATCTCGAGCATCTTAAAATCTTATTCGGGCGTCTGCAGGAATATGGATTAAGCCTAAAACCATCTAAATGCATTTTTGGAATTTCCTCTATTGATTTTTTGGGTTTCAGAGTTTCTGAATCTGGCATAAAACCTTTACCAGATCGCGTCGATTGTATCTTAAAATTCCCACAACCAAACACCCTCACGCAATTGAGGCGTTTTCTTGGCCTATATAATTTTTATAGACGGTGCATACCAAAAGTAGGGGCGTAGCTACTGGGGGGTCGTAGGGGGGCGATCGCCCCCCTAATGTCGGCAACTTCGATGACAGTCGGCAAATTCTAGGTAATCGTATCAATAGATACAACTATAAAACACCCGATTTTTTTCCAATTTTACATGTTTTTACTTAAAACATACACTAAAAAACACCAATCCTTAGCATTTTTCTAAAGGATTTCTTCCGAAAATCCGAAGTTTGCCTCACCATTTTTCGACTTCTCGTGACTGCTGAAAATAATTTGAAAAAAAAAAAAAAAAAAAATCGGGAAAGACTAGTTTTACTGAGAATTTGCAGTAGATGAGTAGAGTTCTAGTAGATCAACTAGCATTAAAGATGATGACGACTTCGATGAAGATATTCATATTTTTTCGTGTGCATGGACTTAACCCAGGAGTGGCAACAATCACACTTCGGCGACTATGTACCGTCCGAAAAAGACTGTTTATTGGACGAAAGGAAAGTTGAGTAAAAATGTCCTTTATTCTTATTGGAAGGAAAGCCATTACACAGGCCTCATTGAGTTTGTGGCTAAAATTCTAGGATTGAACAGAACTCGATTATCATATTAAAATGCAACTGATCTGCCAGAGCCATAACTTGGTGGAAACAGCTGTCAAAAACTCTATTTTAGTGCTCAATTGGAAGGTTTATCACTGTGTTTTCCTGAACCCAGTCGTCTATGTTTTTCATATCTTAGGGTACAAGATAGGGATTTGCACGGGCTCGGGCTTGATCCGAGGCTCGCACTCGGCCAGTTGAAATAAAGACAATTTTCAAACGGGTCGGTTCGGCAGAATTAAGAAATTTTTATCAACGGGCTGATAAACGAAAAATACGGGCCGTGCCAGCAAATAAATTAAACGGACCAGCTAGGCCGGTAAAAAAAAATTAGTGGGCCTGCCGGCCCGATCTAAAAGAGTAAGCAAAACTGGGTAGTTTCAATGAATATGATTTTCGGGAGAATAAGTGTAAATGTTCATCATGAACCGATGCTAGTTTCATAAATCAATACAGAAATGTTGCATGTCCATCATAGAAGTCGGCATCAGGCATAGTGTCTGAGCTGAGTTTCTTTTTTCTTTAGCAGACTCGTGCGGTGCTGAAATCAAGCTTGCTTTTTTTCTCAGTGAAGTCGAGACGGGCTGGAACTGTACTTAATTGTTCACAGGATGTATAGCGCAGGCAACATGTTTTGTAAAAATATTAAAAACGATAATGTTCTATTTAAGTAATCTTTGGAAATATATCGTAAGCTGGTCAAATGTATTGCTAAACAGCACATTTTTAAACTACTCTTAACTGTAAAGGATTAAAACTGACAAGCCTGACTATTGAAGCGATTTTGAATCCAATAGTAATTTATATATATATATATAAGGTTGACAATAAAAGATTCTTGTTACGGCTTCAGGTTTTTCTCCTTTTTCGTGATGTCGGAACTGGAAATTCGTTTCAAAACGCTTTCATCTAAGATGCATTGCCTTTACCAAAAAATAAATAACGTCATTCGATTGAATAGTTTCTAATGAGAACACCTTCTAATCTTATGCATTTCCGAAAATAAATGAATTCAGAAGTGTGTCCAAAAATAGCCCTTTTGTTTTGGGAAAACCTTAATAAATGTCGGAGAAATATTTTCACAAATCTACTTTTTATTAGACAGCTTCAAAAGTATTCTAAACTAAATTATTATTATTTTTATTTATTTATTTATTATGAATCCTTATTTGAATATTGAAACGTCTAGGAAAAGTAGTCATTATTGTTGCTTTTATGTACTTTCTGTCGTGCGAACGCATCGTAATATACTGTATATACTGTAAATTTATTATATAAATATGCATGCAATATTGTTAAAGGAATCTGTATATACTGTAAGATATACTGTAAATTTATTATATAAATATGCATGCAATATTGTTAAAGGAATCTTAATTATAGTTAAGACAAAATTGTGATTTTTTTTCCTTATAGAAATTGAATTGGGCCAGATCGTGCAGGGCGGGGCTGTGTACTATACATATAAACTGACCAAACTTAAAATTTTTACATTGGATAGGCCTGTCCAAGATAACTATCATTCGAGTCGGAACTGGGCCTGAAAATTCTGGCCCATAGTGAAATTCTGGCTCTAATACAGGAAAAATTGATGATAAACCTATCGATCATTGACGAAAATCAGGTCTGCAGGTGGCACTAAGAATGACTTGGGCAGACCAGTTGCATTTTAACATGTGAATATTGAAAATTCAGCCGTCAATTCGATGTGGTGATGATTCGTGCAGCTGATTCTCAGTCTGATGGTGTTTGTTTATCTTCTAGATATCCGCAGCTGATGTGACATAGGTAAAGTTCAATGAAATGGGTTGAATAATTGAATCATTTAGTCGATTATTTACGTCTAAAGCCGATTATTGAAAAATTGACCTGTCTGTTGAATAAAATGTTTTTTATCCCTTTTAGAGACTAGAAATAGAGATCCACACGGGCCATAATTTTCAGGCTCGACCTGTTTGAAAAAAATCTTGGCCCGGCTCTAAATAGAAGTTGGAATTTCGCCCGAAACCGGCCCGCAAAATTCCAACTCAGTCCGATTGAATTTCTACTAAATAGGGATTTTTACTTGTATGGAGCAGTTCTGATTAAAAAAAAATACCTTAGAATTTTTCTAACGTTTATGATCTTCATTTATATAGAAATGACGTAGTTTATGTTTAATATGAACCGCTGTTTGTTATATGTAAATGTTTCAGTTATCCTTAATACTATTAATCCGTATTCCATGTATTGGAGATATAAATATCTTAAAAATGGTATGCAGTAAAATCTTCTAAAACGGAATCGCATAGGAAAGAAAAAAAATCGTTATAGACATGTTTCCTTCTTAGCAGGTATAAAAATGTATTATATTTTACCCTCACATATTATTGCATTAATTTTGTATGGATGAAACGCAATTTTCAATTTAAAACATTATTCCGCCATAGGCAAATACTTTTTTATACATTTTACTACATTTTAATGAGCTTAGTATTCTACGATTCTTTAAAAAGAATAATTTTTTATATTTAATTGAAGAATAAAGGCGATTTTAAACTGAATGCTTTTTTGCAAAAATTTTTGGCTCAGGCCAAATTTTACTGATCTTTCAACAGACCTGGCTACGCCGAGACAATGATTTTCATATAGGCTGGCTCAAAACTGGGACAAAATATTTTGGCCCGTGAAGGCTAAGAAGAATGAAATCAGTCCCGGCTCGGTACGGAAAAAATAAATTAGGCCCGGCCTGATCCGATCTTTCAGGAAAAAAGTAAGTCCCTATCCCCAGCCTGACCTAGAAAGAGTAATAAAATAAATTTTGATTTAATCCTTTTTAATCATCTTTAAATCTATCCTCCATCTTTAAATCTATCTTATAGTCTCCTCAATAAGTGTAAAATAATCGATGTTTTAAAGTGAAAAATTTAACCCATTAATGCCCAAATTATTTTCTTCAATAAAAATGAAATTTTTGGGTTTCCCACCACTTTTAAAAGAAGAATAACTTTGATCTTAATTTATTGAGGTCTCTTAAAAAATAGTACTTATTTATCTTTCTATTTACTGATTTGAAAAGTGCTTTTTTGTCTTTTTTGTAATTGTCCCTAAAAAGGGACGCTAGGCACTAATGAGTTAATCTCAGTGGGTTAATAATGCTGAATTTTATATAGAATATTACAGGATGTCTTAAAATGAATTAACTGATTTAAAAATTCTATAACTTACAAATGGTCGCAGCTATTTAAAAAATATTTGCAGAAGGGTTAGGTAAGATGTGAGAAGTGTTTTTTACAGCGTTTCTCGACTTAAGTTTAAAATAGAAGAAGTACATGACATTGCTAGCAATGGTTGTTAAATTGGGGGCCGATATTTTGTTTCTCTTCACTCTCAGTCTTGTTGCGACAAAAGGAGATTAAATATATTAAATGAATCTCAGTTGCCAATGTAATTTTGTTATTAGGAGTCCACTGCATATATTTAATATTTTTCTTTCACACCAGAATTGAGAAAAGAGGCCAAAAGGGCTCAGATTTAGCGCCTGTTGCTAACAGTACCATCTATCCCCGCTATTTTAAATTAAAATCGAGAATCGCGGTAAAAAACTCCTGTTTTCTTACATAACACTCTTATAGGAATTTAATTTTACAGCTACCACAATTTGCAAGTTACTGAGTTTTAAAATCAGTCAGTCAATTTTAGGACATCCGGTAGATGGATATATACAAATACAGAAACATACTTTTAAAGATATAAACACATATATTTTAAGTTAGTCGGCAAAATCATCATTTACGCCCCCCTAATGAATTCTACTTAGATACGCCCCTGACCAAAAGCAGCACACATTTTAGCTCCTCTAAATAAATTTTTAGAAGGAATAACCAACTCTAAAAAAGATAAAAAACGCTCGGGTAAAAATTCAGAGAACACAATTCAATGGACTGAGGAGGCTGAGCAATCTTTTTCCGAGGCAAAACAAGCTTTAGCAAATGCAACTCTTTTGCGTCATCCTATTCCCAGTGCAAAATTGAGCCTTTGGATTGACGCAAGTGATAAAGCCATCGGCGGTTCTCTCATGCAGCTCAACAATAATGAATGGGAACCTATCGCATTTCTTTCGGTGAAACTAACCAAGAGTCAACAAAAATGGTCTGCATACGATAGAGAACTTCTCGCCATGTACACCTCGGTCAAACGTCTCCGCCACATGCTTGAAGGAAGGAACTTTATAATTTACACTGACCAAAAACCCCTGATATATGCTTTTAAGCAAGATCCAGACAAATGTAGTCCACGCCAATGGCGACACCTTGATTTTATTTCGCAGTTCAGCACAGATGTGCGCCATGTAAGTGGCGTCAACAACATAGTTGCAGATGCTCTTTCACGAATAGAAGTTAATCAAGTTTCAAATTCCTTTTTAGATTTTGAGACTTTTGCAAGAGCTCAACAAGATGATATAGAGCTAGAGAATTTTCAAAAAGATGGCAAATCTTCACTTATTTTACAAAGCATTCCATCACCAGTTTCCGCTACAGAGCTTGTATGTGACACATCTACAGGTTCTCCTCGACCATTTGTACCTAACAATTTTCGTAGGACTATTTTTGAGCATTTTCACAACCTAGCTCATCCAGGTGTTGCAGCATCTTTAAAACTTATATCCTCAAGATATGTATGGCCCAATATGTGTAAAAATATCAAAGAATGGGTCCAAAGCTGTCATGCCTGTCAGCGTTCAAAGGTTCATAAACATACAAAAACACCCTTAGGTACTTTCGCTTTACCAGATGCAAGATTCGCACATATTCATGTAGATTTAATAGGGCCCTTACCCCCATCAGAAGGACAAGTGTATTGTCTCACTATCATTGATCGATACACTAGATGGCCAGAGGTAGTACCCCTAGCAGACATCACAGCTGAATCAGTATGCCGTGCAATATTTCATGGCTGGATTTCTCGATTTGGATGTCCTGCAACAATCACAACCGACCAAGGGCGTCAATTTGAATCTGCTCTTCTTAAAGAGTTAACAAAGTTTCTGGGCACAAATCGAATTCGCACCACATCATTTCACCCAATCTCAAATGGCTTAGTCGAACGTTTCCATAGAGTTTTAAAAAGTGCATTAAAAGCCCATGAACACACCAAGTGGAATGAATCTCTACCTGCTGTTCTACTCGGTCTTCGAGCAGCAGTGAAACCAAACATTAACTCTTCCAGTGCAGAATTGGTATATGGCATGCCCCTTAGGCTGCCAGCTGACATGTGTACAGAAACACCATCAACAGTACCATGCAACTTCGCCTTTGTACAGCAATTAAGGGACAAAATGAATAGTTTAAAACCATTGTCTACTTCTGCCCATGGGACTTCAAAAATTTTTGTGCACCCTCGCTTGAAGGATTGCAGTCATGTGTTCCTTCGAGTTGATAAAGTTACTCCATCCCTTTCTCAGCCTTATACAGGGCCACATGAAGTCCTAGCAAGATCTGATAAACTCATCACTATTGATGTGAATGGAAAAAAGAAGTGCGTTTCTCTTGATAGAGTTAAGCCAGCATTTATTTTCAATGATTCATGTGTTCCTAATAGTGATTTTGTCAATGGTACAGATTCACCACCAGCTGATCCTCCTACTGTGACAAACAACCAACAGACTAAATCAGGTAGGCGTGTAAGATTCCCAAAGAGACTCATTACTGAAATAATATAAACTCTAAACCTCCGAACTATGACTAATATAAACTTTTAATGCGAACTTTTATTTCACATACATTCCTTCAAACATTATTTCTGTATATATATTGAAATTTCAATCCTGCATTTTATTTCGCATCTATTTCAAATCAATGTTTTTATATGTGTATGTAGTTCATGTTTTTCTTCAGCATGCCATAAATTCTGTAGAAAATTGTGTTGCATGAGCATACCACATGTCGTTCTGTCATTTCTCTCCATCACTGGGGGGAGACTGATGTAGTGATCTATTCAAAAGTCTTGTCACTAGATGGCAGTACCATGCAGTCTTACCTGTTAACATTCTCGGCCGCTAGGGTTCGTGCGAATGGCATGGTGTGTGCTCAGGCAACAACCAGTTCGTATGTTGGCGTGCAGGTGTTGTGTTTGTTTTGTTGATTGTTAAGAATAAATATGTTAAGTTGATTTCAATCTTTATGCATCATTGATCGTACAAGTCACAGACAACCACCAACTTAATAAAAAGAATATTGCCCAGTTAAACTGATGGCATTGAGCTCACAGGCTACGCATACTAATTGTACATTACAGCCTCGTATTTTCGTTAATTCCGTTCGAAAAAAAAAATTAAGAAGGGGAAACAGCTCTCCCCTTTCTCCTTTTTTTATACTTAATCATTGAACTTCCTAAACTATCAAGTACATGCTTTATCATATTAAAAAATCTTTATCCAAAATTTAGAGCAAATCGGATAATTCTTAATAAAAACCCATTTAGCATTTATATAATTTAAGAGAAGTTATTCCCCTCTTTTATACTTAACCACTAAACTTCCAAAACTATTCAGAGATTTGAACAAAATCTGACAATTCTGATTGAAAAATCCATTTATGCAAGTTAAGGGGAGGGGCATTAGAACCCCCGTTCCCCCTGTTTATACTTATTCAATGAACACCTAATAACAGCCACGGACTCGCCTCATCAGAATGATCCTATATCTAAATTTTGAACGAAAACTTAATTCTGCATGAAAATCCCGTTTATATCAATTAAGGGGAGGGGCATGAGCCCCCTGTTCCCCCTGTTTATACTTATTCAATGAACACCTAATAACAGCCACGGTATCGCCTCATCCGAATGATCCTATATCTAAATTTTGAACGAAAACTGTTAATTCTACATGAAAATCCCGTTTATATCAATTAAGGGGGGGGGGCATGAGCCCCCCGTTCACCCTGTTTATACTTATTCAATGAACACATAATAACAGTCACGGAATCGCCTCATCAGAATGATCCTATATTTAAATTTTGGACAAAAACTGTTAATTCTGCATGAAAAACCCTTTATATCCATTAAGGGGAGGAGCATGAGCCCCCCGTTCCCCCTCTTATACATATCGAATGAACTCCAAAAACTAATCAGGGAAGCGCCTTATCAGGATATACCTATATACAAAATTTCAAGTGGATCCGATATTTTTATCATGAGTTATCGCGTTACGTACATACATACAGAACGGACGGGCACATAAGCTCTCAGGCTATGATAGCCTGTGAGCTAAAAAGGAATTCTATACTTAATAATAATATTAAACATCATTTTTAGGATGGCCATAACGAGTCGTATATTACGTACGCCATGCATTAAACATTAATATTCCTAGATCATAAATAAATTTAAAAAAAAACAGTAGTTTATTGTTATATAACTTTAACTGTTTAAAATGTGCATTTTTATTTGATGGAGTTAATCAGGCTAACTGCCTCCTATTACGTATGACATGTAGTCCGGGAGCCGACCGTCGATTTACCTATGTATCGAGTAAAAGGACCGGACATACATCAAAATGTAGGTCTCAATGTGCACATTAAGAATATCACTGTCTGCCAGGTCCTATCCTGCCGGAACGCAAGGCAACCGCACTTTTATGACGTCAATTTTCAGTGTTTACCTATGTATCGAGTACAAGGACCAGACATACATCAAAACGTAGGTCGCAATGTGCACATTAAGAATATAACTGGCTGCCACATACATCAAAATGTAGGTTTCAATGTGCACATTAAAAATATCACTCGCTGCCAGGTCCTATCCTGCCGGAACCCTGTGGCAGCCGCACTTCTATGACGTCAAGTTTGAGTGTTTACCTATGTATCGAGTAAAAGGACCAGACATACATCAAAATGTAGGTTTCAATGTGCACATTAAGAATATCACTGGCTGCCACAAACATCAAAATGTAGGTTTCAATGAGCACATTAAGAATATCACTGGCTGCCAGGTCCTATCCTGCCGGAACCCGGTGGCAGCCACACTTTTATGACGTCACTTTTGAGTGTCTGCCTATGTATCGAGTACAAGGACCCGACATACATCAAAATATAGGTCTCAATGTGCACATTAAGAATATCACTGGCAGCCAGGTCCTATCCTGCCTGAACCCGGTGGCAGCCGCACATTCACGACGTCAATTTTGAGTGTTTGCCAATGTATCGAGTACAAGGCCAAGACATACATCAAAATGTAGGTCTCGATGTGTACATTAAGAATATCACTGGCTGCCAGGTCCTATCCTGCCGGAACCCGGTGGCAGCAGCACATTTATAACGTGAATTTTAAGTGTTTACCTATGTATCGAGTACAAGGCCAAGACATACATCAAAATGTAGGTCTCAATGTGCACATTAAGAATATCACTGGCTGCCAGGTCCTATCCTGCCGGAACCCGGTGGCAGCCGCACATTTATGACGTCAATTTTGAGTGTTTGCCTATGTATCGAGTACAAGGACCGGAATACATCAAAATGTAGATCTCAATGTGCACATTAAGATTATCACTGGCTGTCAGGTCCTATCCTGCCGGAAACCGGTGGCAGCCGCACATTCATGACGTCAATTTTGAGTGTTTGCCAATGTATTGAGTAAAGGACCGGACATACATCAAAATGTAGGTCTCAATGTGCACATTAAGAATATCGCTGGCTGCTTTGTGTTCCGGCAGAATAGGACCTAGCAGCCAGTGATATTCTTAATGTGCACATTGAGACCTACATTTTGATGCAAGTCTTGGCCTTGTACTCGATACATAGGTAAGCACACAAAATTGACGTCATAAAAGTGCGGCTGCCACTTGCTTCCGGCAGGATAGGACCTGGCTGCCAGTGATATTCTTAATGTGCACATTGAGACCTACATTTTGATGTATGTCGGGTCCTTGTACTCGATACATAGGCAGACACTCAAAATTGACGTCATAAAAGTGCGGCTGCCACCGGGTTCCGGCAGGATGGGACCTGGCAGACAGTGATAATCTTAATGTGCGCATTGAGACCTATATTTTGATGTATGTCCGGTCCTTGTACTCGATACACAGGTAAACACTCAAAGTTGACGTCATAAATGCGCGGCTGCCCCCGGGTTCCGGCAGGATAGGACCTGGCTGCCAGTGATATTCTTAATGTGCACATTGAAACTTACATTTTGATGTTCGTGGCAGCCAGTGATATTCTTAATGTGCACATTGAAACCTACATTTTGATGTATGTCTGGTCTTTTTACTCGATACATAGGTAAACACTCAAACTTGACGTCATAAAAGTGCGGCTGCCACCGGGTTCCGGCAGGATAGGACCTGGCAGCGAGTGATATTCTTAATGTTCACATTGAAACCTACATTTTGATGTATGTGGCAGCCAGTTATATTCTTAATGTGCACATTGAGACCTACGTTTTGATGTATGTCTGGTCCTTGTACTCGATACATAGGTAAACACTCAAAATTGACGTCATAAAAGTGCGGCTGCCTTGCGTTCCGGCAGGATAGGACCTGGCAGACAGTGATATTCTTAATGTGCACATTGAGACCTACATTTTGATGTATGTCCGGTCCTTCTACTCGATACATAGGTAAATCGACGGTCGGCTCCCGGACTAATGGATTAAACATTAATATTCCTGGACCCATCTTATAAAAATTTTAAATGAAATTTCAGTTTTACAATTTTTGAACTGCAAATTTTTAAACTTCTAAACATTGCACATTTTAAATTATTATACCGTTGCATAGAGAAAAAAATGCACTTTTAAATGAAATTCGTTTGAAATTTTTATGCCAATTTGTTTTCAAATTATTATTATTATTTAAAGTGTTTATTACTTTTTTGTCATTGTGGCAACAGAAGTAAATCATTTTTGGACATTAAACATGGACCAATCAGAAAACGAAAAAAATGCGGAATTCAACCAATAAAAACATTCAGATATACTTCGGATTTCCCAATTCTCTACCGATGATAACAACTATTTTCCAAATTCCAAATAATAAAAATAAAAATAAAGTTAAAAATAAAGTTCACAAAATACCTAAACATTATTTTCTAACGTATTTCATTTATTTTTAAAACAATTATCAAAATGAAAATCATAATCAATCTATATATGTAAAAGAAAGTCTGGATTTCGTATTAATCAGAGCACAAAAAAGTCTGTCGAACCTTCTGATAACACCGAGTGCCGCTAAGAAGGGAATTTCGAAAATTCCACCCCTAAGGGGGTTAAAAAAAGGAACGAACTTTTAAAAAATTCCTTAAAAATCGGCTTTTGAAGTTATTTTTACACTGATAACATATTTTAGTGTATTTTTTCATGATGAATCGAATGGTTCCAAGCAAATTCTTTTAAACTCAGTAGTTCGCGAGATACTTCACATTTTCCTGATTTGGCGGTGTCTTCGGCGCAAAAACCTGAAATTTTCAATCCTTATCTATATATATAAAAGAAAGTCTGGATTTCGTATTAATTACAGCACAAAAAAATCTATTGAATCCATAATTTTGAAAGAGAGTTCTATAATCAGGTTAATATGATTATGTAAGCTATATTTAATTATCTCAATATATATAAATCGCAAAGTGAAATTTCATTGCGGCCGCTTATAACTTAAGTTCTACATGATAGATTTTAATGGATTTTACATTGTTAGTTGGATAATTTTTCAGAAATTTCGTAACAAATGAAATATAGCATCCTACGTTGTTTAATTGAATACTTAGGCGATGTTTTTTATCAGAGGAACCCAATTACAAAAGTTTGGCTTTATTTTAAAAGTTCTGCTGAATGAATTTTTATGTGATTAAAATTTTTAACATATTGAGCGCTACGTCATTCATTGGTGACTAACATTGAACTTTCCATTTAGATGACTCATTTTTCACCGATGACAAACAGTCTAAAGTACGATATAATTCTAAAAATTACTATGATATAAAAATTTCGTTTGATTCAAAATTTCTTAAAAGGACCAGCGTAGCGGGCGAAGACTGCTAGTAACATTATAAAAATGCAATTTTTTTATTGATAAATAAGTACATAATAAAACAGCAATTTCGGCATGTGCCTGGGGGAGGATATAGCTTTCATATTTGTTGTTTTTGTTAAATATAGCTTTTTTGCGACTCGATTAGATGAGTTAATAAAAATTCTTTAATGCTTGATTTTTATCTCATTTAAATTTTACTGAAATTTTAAGAAGATGAAATGCTTCGAACCCTATAAAAAGAAATTTCGTAAATACTGAATTTGAATGAGAATTGCGCCAAATTAGTAATCTATAGCCAAATCGGCAAAATTTATGATTTCTTAATTTTTGTCTTCAAATTTGGCGATATTTTTAAATATTTGGCTATAAGTATTTCCAAGCTTGGAGAGAATTCGAAGCTAACGTTCATTAATACTCATAAATAAATAACTGATTTTTAGTAATTTGGAAAATAGTTGTTATCCTCGGTAGAGAATTGGGAAATCTGAAGTATATCTGAATGTTTTTATTGGTTGAATTCCGCATTTTTTTCGTTTTCTGATTGGTCCATGTTTAATGTCCAAAAATGATTTACTTCTGTTGCCACAATGACAAAAAAGTAATAAAAACTTTAAATAATACTAATAATTTGAAAACAAATTGTCATAAAAATTTCAAACGAATTTCATTTAAAAGTGCATTTTTTTTCTCTATGCAACGGTATAAAAATTTAAAATGCGCAATGTTTAGAAGTTTAAAAATTTGCAGTTCAAAAAATTGTAAAACTGAAATTTCATTTAAAATTTTTATAAGATAGGTCCAGGAATATTAATGTTTAATCCATGTCAAACGTAATAGGAGGCAGTCAGCCTGATTAACTCCATCAAATAAAAATGCACATTTTAAACAGTTAAAGTTATATAACAATAAACTACTGTTCCTAAAAATGATGTTTAATATTATTATTAAGTATAGAATTCCTTTTTAAGTCTTTAAAATTTTAGGCTTTGAAAATATCATTTTCCAAATATTCGTTCTAATTTGTTAAATTACATTTTTTTTTTCTTTCATTGTGGTCTTTTTTCAAAATGTCAACAACCGTAGAATTACATGCAACAACCTCAAATAAATGTCGCCAGTTTCCGAGCCAAGGGAAAACGGGGAAAATGTCTGCTTCGCGCCCGGGCTATACAGAGACTCTAGTGTATTGAGAAGCCGCCGTATATGTCTGTCTGCCGGGGGTTGGAACCACCAAAACTGTCTGCCAACTGAGGAAATATCTTTTGGTAGTCACCAAAGTAACATATATAAAATTCAGCTTTTATAAAATGACGAAAGTAGAATTTCATATTATTGAAGTTTAGTGGTGTCGGCCGGGGGTTGGAACCATAGGAAGTGTCTGCCAATGGAGGACGTGATTTCTAATATCATTCCAAAGGAAATATAAAAAAATTACGCTTTATAAAATGACGAAAGTAAGTTGCTATTTTTTACACCTTTGCTACCTGGTCATTGCCAAAGCCACCATGATCCAAATTTCATAATTACCCATCGTTCCTATCTCTATTGGAAGACTGCGCTGAGAAAGTTTCAGCTTTTATAAAATAATGAAAGTCTGCCATTCACTGGCTCTTATAGACTAGAATATTTTATCTATATAATAAAGGCCAAACGTATCTGTGCGTAACGCATACGTCATTTTGCGAATGGCAACAAACACTGAAATTTAAAATGAAATTTCGGAATTGCAATTTTTCCTGCTACAAATTCTTAAACTCACAAATATCGCTCATTTTCAATTTTTACACCATCGTGTAGGGAAAAATATATACTTTTAATTGAAATTTGTTTGAAAGCTGTATCCTAATTTGTTTTTGAAATATTAATATTTTTTTTGTAGTTTTTAATACCGTTTTTCTAATCGTGGCAACAGGAGTACTCCATTTCTATTAAAAGCAAAGGAAAAAAGGGAAAAAATTAATTACTGTATCTTTATGTTGCCATTTTCTCATTAAAAGGAAAAAAATTAAAATTTAAATGTTTTCTGTTATAAAATCCGGTGAATTTTACAGTTATATTTACAAAATTTGATTTACACGTTGAAGAATATCAACAGTAAAACATCTGTTTCAGCTAATAGCATAGAGACTTCAACTTTTAAATCAAGCAGTGCAATTTTAAATCAAGCAATCCGGCAGTGCCGGGAGGAAGAGGTAGCTTTCATATACTTATTTATTTATTTATTTACTTTAAATTCAGTTATATTATTCAAACATACGAAGCTCAAATTACTGGAACCCGATTTTATAAGATAGAATTCTAGTTTTGTCGATACTGAATATTAATAGGAATTTTTAGAAATTGGTCACCTTTTATTCAACCTGGTTTTATTTTAAGTGATTTAGAGGGTCGCCAAATTCCACGATATCATGAAGTGTATGCCATTTTAAAGCAACATGATTGATAAAACAAACCAATGAGCTTGGTCGAAATCTTAATTCCTGTGCACATGCACACTCACATCGAAATCGATTAATATATACATGTGCTATCGCGGGCAAATTGATTAAAAAAAATTATCACCCACGTTAGAAATTCAAACTGCTATATCTCAGGCTTTTTAAGGTAAAGACAAAGCAAAAAATACTCCGAAATTCATTATTAAGATAAATACTTTAGAAAGAACCTTTTTTCAATTTCTAATTTTTTGTTTGTATGCAGGTGACGGTGCCCAGGCAGGGTTCGAACCGGAGAACCCACGGTCAGTAAGCGAGCGTCTTATGTGCCGTGCAAAAGGCTAGCTCTATCGCTTCCTGCGAGAAACTCGTTTTATTGACCGCGCAAGATGGACGCCACAGTACTCCACCCCCAGTGAGAAGAACGTCGCGTTGACGTTGGACGAGCGATATGCACTCGTGTTGCGCTGGCGCGTGCCAGATGCGTTGTCGTTGTCGTGCTGTCGCCGATTGCACGTGTGACCCATCGATGATGCGCGGCGTGGCAGGCTTTGCTGCTGTGAGCGTTACACAGGCTTTGGTCGTGTGCTCTGAGCGTTACAAAGGCTTTCGTGCTGCGAGCGTTTCGCAGGCTTTGGATGCTGGGGGTGTTTTCAGTGCTGCCATCTGTTGAACTAGAGCGAAGATGGTGAAATGTGTTCGTTTGTCCAAGGTCACCAATGCAGGTGACGGTACCCGGGCAGTGTTCGAACCGGAGAACCCACGGTCAGTAAGCGAGCGTCTTATGTGCCGTGCAAAAGGCTAGCTCTATCGCTTCCTGCGAGAAACTCGTTTTATTGACCACGCAAGATGGACGCCACATGTATACATCATTATACATTTAAAAGATTTTTGACAAACTTAAATTCCTGCCATTTTGAAACAAGATGTCAGATGAAGTTGGTTAGTGAACTCGGTCAAGATTTTGGTATGTACTATGTACACACGGAGATATATCCAAATCAGCTTTAAAATATACGTATTATCGCGTGACAAATTTCAGACCGTTTCAAAATGTCAACCACTCTGAAAATTGAAAGTGCTATAACTCAACCATTTTTCAAGATATAGATGAAACAAAAAATGCTTTGGAATCTTTGTATCAAGGTCAAACAGAAAAAAAAAAACATTTTTTCAATTTCTTACTCTTTTGCACCTAATTTTGAAATTTATTTTTTTTTTTTTAATTTAAAATTCCGCCATTTTGAAACAAGATGGTGGATGGAACTGGCCAACGAGCTCGGTCCAGACATCGGTATGTACTATGTACGCACCAAGTTTCATCCAAATCGGTTTATAAATACACGTGTTATCACGTGACGAAAATCAGATCTTTTCAAACTGTGAGCAACACTAGAAATTAAAAGTGCTATAACTCAGCCATTTTTTAAGATTCAGACGAAACAAAAAATGTTCTTAAATCTTTGCATCAATGTCAAATGCATAAAAGAAAAATCTTTTTCAATTTGTCACATTTTTGTACCGAATTTTAAATTTAAAAAAAAATTAAATGGCCGCCATTTTGAAACAAGAAGGCGGATAGAACTGGCTAACGAACTCCAGGTCTCAATTTGTACTATATACACAAATTACATCCAAATCAATTGATAAATACTCACGTTATCACGTGACAAAAATCAGATTGTTTCAATTATAGCCATTAGAAAAATTCAAAGTGCTATAACTCAATCATTTTTTAAGATATAGACAAAATAAAAAGTGTTCTGGAATCGTTGTTTTAAGTTCTAACACATAAAAGAAAAATATTTTTCAATTTTTACTTTTTTAGCATTTTATTTTAAATTTTAAATTTTGGTTATATGTATATATATGTCAACATTTGAACGGAGGGTGGTTTTGGGGTCTGGGAGTCATGATCGGTGAAAATATACCAAAATTTTTTGGAAATGCTTTCCTCCGGACGGCTGCAATAGGTAGCTTTTCACTTTTTGTAATGAAAGCTACCTGAAATAGGTGAAGTCGTTTCAAATTTTTGTACTCCTTAAAAATTTTCTTCGACTCTTTGGATTTTAATAATAAAATTATCGAAAAATTTGTAAATCGATCGCTAAAAAAAATTCGTTATTTTTTCCTATGACTCGCAGAAAAAAATTGAAGATTTCACAAATCAGTTGTGTGAAAATATTCCGAAAGTTTTCAATCAATCGTTGATAAAAATCACGAATTTCATCGATCACTTGGTGACAAAAACCTTCGCACTTCTTTTCAATCACGGCAAAATATAGGAGGTTTCGTCAATCGATCGTTAAAAATTGCAAATTTTGTTAAAAGGTCTATTAGTAAACGTCGTGAATTTTGCCGATCATTCGCTAAAATATCGCAACTTTCTTCATTCAGTCATGGAAAAATATCGCGAAATTTATCAATCGGTCAATGAAAAAATCTCGAATTTCCCCAGTCATTAGCGATTAAAAAAAAATTGCAAAGTTCACCAGTCGGCCTTTAAAAAATTGCCAATTTTATGTTAGTTGCGGAGAACTATTGCAAAATTCGTCTATGGTCATTTATAGAAATCGGTAATTTCGGAAGTCAGTCATCGAAAATTATCCCGAAAATCGTCAATCAATTGTTGACGAACATCGTGGATTTTTTTAATCATTTATGAACAAAACAGCGAATTTCATCATTTAATCGTGAAAAATGTAAAAAAAAAAAAAAATGTTAGTTGGTACTTGGAGAAAAAATCGCGAATTTCGTCAGTCACCCGCGGCAAAAAATCGCAGATTTCGCCAATTAGTCGTTTTGAAAATTGCAGTTTTTCTGTCAGTCGCGGAAAATCATCGCAAAATTCGTCAATCAGTCCCGAAATATGTATCACGAATATCGTAAATCAATTGTTGATAAAAATTGCGAATTTCGCCAATAAATCACGACAAAAAATCTTGGACTTCGCCTTTGTGTCAACCGCGAAAAACTATTACGAAATTCACCCATCAGTGGCGGAAATCGACAATTGGTCGTTGATAAAAGTTGCGTATTCTGTCAATCACTCCTGCAAAAAAAAAAAAAAAAAAAAAAAAAAAAAAAATGCAATTTTTACTAATTTGCAAAATTTATTAATCATTTGTGGAAAAATATCACGAAACACATTTTTTGCTTTTCCAAAAAAGTATTTTATTACTCCAAAATTAGATTTGTGCTACTCCAAAATAGCTTTAGCACACTTTCATCCCTGGATAGATCTGAAGATGTTCCAGAAAAATGACAATCATACATGAATGTCATTTTTCTGGAACAGTTCAATTCTATAATTAATAGTTTCTTTCTAAACTGATTTAAAAGTCTGCAGTAGGCCCCTGCATTTGCATCCGTTTACCGTTTGTGTAATGATCGGAGAACAATTAACTTGAATATCATGCTTCCTTTGGCTAGCAAGTCAGCTCTTTTATTACCCACATTAGTTGAAGAACACGGGATTTACCTTTGCTATGGAATTGAAGAAAGTCATTTATGGTGTGCGGTGCGAAGTGCTATTATTATTTTCATATTGTCCAAGAGCCGACCACACAAAACCCTAAGTCATCAAGCACAAATAAAAAAAAAAATAAAATAAAATAAAAAAAAAAAAAAAAAAAAAAATTGTCATTTTATGGAAGAGTAGTCACAGGGGAATCTAATGATCCATGTCTGCCGGAAGCGAAGTGGTGCATAAGCCAAAAATGAATGCCACTAGTGGTTGACTCGTAGGATTAGCATTGTGTTTTCTTTCACCCAGTTTTCCACGTTTACCTACTTCTGGTTGTACGGCAAACACAATGCTAAACCTACGAGTCAACCACTAGTGGTATCAATTTTTGGCTTATGTGCCACTTCGTTTCCGGCAGACATGGATCATTAGATTCCTCTATTAATACTCTTCCATAAAATAAGGGATTTTTTCTTGTGCTCGATGACTTAGGGTTTTGTGCGGTCGGCTCTTAGATTTTAAGACTGATGATCTAATGGATTTTCTAAGAGTAACGCAATTATCTGAGCGATCAAAACTAAGTTTAGAAGAAGTTTAATTGAAAAAAGACGAAAGAAAACAGAATTAAACACTTGAAAATCTATGAAATTTATATAATATTTGACACTTTCTCTGTATAGGAATTTTGGCAGTCTTGAGAAAGTGGTTTAGGTTTCGGCTAGAGAAGAAAAAATATGGCAATTTGTTCACTGTTTCACGAACACAAACAATTTGTTCAATATTTACACAATTTATTAGGTGCGTTCGTAATTATGCGAATACGTAGCACCTATAGTTGTCGTTCAGTCCGTCCGTCTGTCTGTCCGTCTGTCTGTCCGTCTGTCCGCATATAACAACGCAAAAACTATCCAACCGAATCGTTTGAAATTTAAAATACATAATTGTTACATAATTTTGCCGAGTCATTTCAAATTTTATGAAAATCGGATGCATAGATCAATTACAGGGGCAATCAAAAGTATTCCATTACATTACGGTCAATAGGGGAAAAGTTTCAAATGTATTTTATACGTTTGAAATTTAAAATGCATAATTATTACATAATATTGTCGAGTTATTTCACATTTTATGAAAGTCGGATGCACAGATCACTTACAGGGACAATCAAAAGTATTCCGTTACATTACAGTCAATGGGGAAAAATGTTTCAAATGCGTTTTAATGGTGTTACACTCATTCGAACTTAATAAAATTTATTAGAAACTATAAAGTACATATTATAATATACATTTTACATAATTTGTGGTGCAAAGAACATTTGTTGTTTATTTACAAGACCACACAAAGGAATTCCGTTACATAATGGTATAGATAGAACATTGTTTGATAAGCGTTTTAATTGTAATTCACTATTTACAATTTTATGAGATTGATATATGAGAGTAATATTTTTAAAATTTCGTTATCGTACGAACGCACCTCATTTGCTACGCTTCACGTGCAATTTCCAACTTGTTATACATTTATAGTCCTTTATCTTTTGTCATGCAAAAATAATTTAATTAGATAGTTCCTGTTTAGCTTCCATATCTTTTCACAACAAATCTGTGAATGTCAATTCATTGACATTAAATACGATAGACGTGTTTAAAACGTCATTAAGTGATTTTTATTTAGACTTTTTATTAATATTCTATTAATTATTAGTTTTTTTTATTATTTAAAATAAAAATTACGTCAATATGTATAATTTGGCTATTAGTTTGGCGATTTGTATAATTTGGCGAAATCGGTCGACGGGATAACAGAGTAGTACCCAATATCTCATTTATTATTATTCATAAATAGAAACAAAGCTTAGATACGGAAATCCTAAATTTATCATATACAGTGCTTCTGTTGTGACTGTTATAGGATGGATGCTATAGTGAATTCTGAATAAATTTCAAAATTTCTGGAGATAGTTTTTAATTATGTCATTACATTTGCAGCATTTAAATTACACCAATAATATTTTCTCTAGTTTTCTTTTTACAATTTTTATTTGATCTTCTTTGGCTTTAATTAATGTATCCATTACGAATTTCAGATCATTTGAGTGAGGAAATTTAACATGTATAAAGAATAATTTTGATGAAGTGTGATATTGACTTGAACTAGTACTGGTGATGTCACATACTTTTAATAAATTATTTTTATCGGCTGAAAATATGATGTCTTTATAATAAGGATTAAAAATTATCATACCATCTGTTTTATTTTCAGAACTTTGGAGTATTAATAATTGTCTGTCTGTGAGCTTTACATAATGTTCTTTTTGATAAACAGCATCGCCAATAAACTTTTCGCATTTTAGAACGTTATCAATCTTGACAATTTCCCCAATTTCTTCTTTCTTTTTTATCATAGGAAGGCATTTTTCTTCTTCTCCATTAAATTTAAGGTACAAAAATCTTAAACAGAATAAATGATACAGTTCTAACTTTGTATCGTTTATTATTTTATTAACTATGTGATGATCTTCAGAGAAGTTCAGATCAGTAAAATCTTTGCTTCTGTCCCCTTTTATATCCATGAATGCTTCATATTCTTCGTCAATAATATCTACTACAACAGCAATATTTTGCCGAATTTTCGTTCTTGTTTCTTTATACAAGATTTCCAAATTTTGAAAAAACAGATCTTTCACTTTTGTGTAATTTGAATCCCATTTATCGTTTCTTTGTGTCAGAGGCTGAAGAATTGAAATTAGTAGTTTTAATTTAAAACATTCCATAAATGGAGTAGATTGATAATTAGTTTTTAACAATTCCATTGAAGCAAAGATAATTTTATGATAAAATTCTCCAATACCACTTTTGTTAGTGTTTAAAATGTACGTTTGAATACTATGGAAAATATTTAACACTAAGAGAGTGTCAATATTTGTCTCCTCTTTTGATAGTATAAGCAATAAGATCTTATCTATTCGATGCTGCTTTTGTTTTATGTTTATTGGCACTGACTGTTTATTCAAAACTATTCTCATGATACTTTCATACATATCAAGATCTGTAATAGATTCCAACAATTTGGATAACAAACATAACCCAATCCTTTTGCATACTGGCAATGAATATTCCATTTGGTCATCTGTTAAAGCTGTAAAAATAAATGGAACAATGAAATCACGCCATATTTTCGATATTATAACGTTTTTGTTATTTAAGTTGAGTTTCAAAATATCATCAATGTATTCAAATTCTTCTTGATAGAACTGCAATGCCGTTTTCATAACTTTTGTATTTGACTTTCCATAACAATTTTTCATGTCAATTATAGCTTTTTTTACACGATTCAGTATATCATTTATATAACTGGGAATAATTTCAAAAACTATGTAATTCTTAGCTGAGCCTTGGCATTTCTGAAAAACGCTCATCAAACTCAGCCTTGCTGCATTTCTTATCATGACATCGGGATGATGGCTGTATTTAATAAGGGATTTCAGCATCGGAAAGTCTGTTGTAAGTGAATCATAAAATGTGCTTAAAATATTTGGCTCTACTGTTCTTAACAAGTGATTTATTGCTGTGATGCAGTGAGCTTCGGCATCTTCATTTTGGAGATTGAAGTTATCCAGTGAACCACATTTAGTTGCCAAAGCAGCAGTTTGAGACACATTCAGATTTTTTATAATCAGTATCAACGATTTAAGTTCTGGAAGTGCTGTAGATAAAGTAACATTTTGCGTACTGTTACATCCATTTATAGTATATAGCATTTTCATTTACTGGATTTACTAAACGTTAGAAATCCATATCGATTACTTTCTTTTATGTTTATTATCCAAATTTTAATATTTCAGAAATTAGCATATATTTAATTAACAATGGATATTTTATTTGCATACGATCGATTAAAATCTAATTTGATTAATAATATGATGACGATCTATTATTATTATTATTGTTTTATCGATTTTGTGATCACGCGCGGTTTTATTAAATCATACTTCAAGTAAATATTATAATTTTCGCTCGTGAAAATGATTTCACATCAAGTTTGAAGCGTATATATTTTTTAAATTAATTTTTTTAATCATGAATCCATTTGTAAAAATGACACAATATTTCGCTGGAGATGAGAATTATTTAACTATCAAACCAAAATGATGTAATTTTCTATTGTACTTTTATTTCATTGATTTCAGAAGTGAGATCCATTACTACCTTATACTTAGAAAGATATAACGTTTCGACCACTGAAAAAAATGTCATAGTGAAAGAGCTGGGCATTTGCACCATGAAATGTTACAAATGGACTTGAAAATAAAAATAACATGATTACTCAATGGTGTACGAAATATTGCAAAAAAAAAAAAAAAAAAAAAAAAAAAAAAACTTCACAAACATTAAAGTAAATTTAAGAAATTCAACGTTTCGATCTTCGCCTGAGATCTTCATCAGAAAAGCTTCTTTATACTACTTCCAAACAGAGTAAAACCGCCTTAAGAGCCCACACTACTAATTGAAAAAGACCCGGATGATAATGTAAAGTCTATATGGGGACGTTCTTTTCAAATATTTCGCTCAAGTTTTAATATTTTCACGTGATTTTTTTTGCATACGATAGCTGAGGACGATCCACAACCGGCCTAGTTTTTACTTTTTTGATTTTAGTTATATTCTTTTTATATTAGGATAGTTTCAGTTTCATAACCGGTTCTGAAAGTTAAATTTTTTTTTTCTTTTTTAATTTGACACCAAAATTGAAAAAGTAAAAACTGGGCCGGTTGTGGATCTCCTCAGCTATCGTATGCAAAGAAAAATCCGCCAAAATATTAAAATTTGAGCGAGATATTTGAAAAGAACGTCCCCATAGACTTTACATTATGATCCGGGTCTTTTACAGTCAGTAGTGTGGCGTCTTAAGACGGTTTTTATAGTTGTATATTGTATAGTTTTAAATTTTGAAACATTTTGTACACCATTTAGTAATCATGCTATTTTTATTTTCAAGTCTTTTTGAAATTATATCTTGCTTAAAAGAAACCAAATATTTCGATCAATTAAAAATTTGAGATGTTTTATTATGTATGCGTCACGATATACTTTTTCTGAAGGAATGATGTGGGACGTTAAAAACTTAGTAGAACATATACGTTTTATTTAATTATTTTTAGAAACTACAGGCTTTACACCTTTGCCTCACCAACCCAGAGTTAAATTACCTAGTGCCCCAGACCAAGCATCATTCTGGGCCCCCCACTTCTATCTATCTATCCTTATAAATTATTCGTGAATCATGATGAAATGACTAATACTAAACTTCATACCTATTATGTATATGCACAAATTTCGTACTGAATATCATTCACATCCGTATACAGAGTATCACAAAAAAGATGGTCACAACTTTGAATGATGATAAAATACACGACTCATTCTTTCTATATTAGAGTAAAAAGACTTATGTGGGTCCTTCGAAGTGGTAATACAGCTCTTTCAGTCATTTTGGGTTAGAGATGGGCATTATTTAACATAACAGGATAAATATTCCTAATATTAACCAAAAACTTATTATTCAATAACAGATTACCAAAAAGTCCCTGTTAATTTTGGAACGCCTTGTATGATAAGCATTTTAAAAAGAAGAAACAAATAGTAAGGCTGAAAATCATTTTAGGAATACATATTTATAAATTAATAAAAGTTTAGTTATATAAAAAAATTCCAACTTATAAATCTACTTGAATTCTGAGGCAAAGAATTTCTATTACTGCAGAAAACAAAAATCCCCAACTGCATTAAAAAGCTTTTGAGACAGAGAGAGAGAAAAAAAATCCGACGCACAAAAAAACCCTATGAAACTTTCTTTTTGACGCGTCACTGTCGATCTACGATTCCAAGACATTAAAAATTCTTTTGGTCTAATCAAGGAAGCCAATCATAGGGACCATTTTCCTTTTGCATTGTCCAAGACATTAAAAATCCTTTTGGTCTAATCAAGGAAGCCAATCATAGGAAACCTTGTCCTTTTGCTATCTCAAAAGTTCACGTGATAAAATCTCTCAAAAGCTATTCGTTGTTGATTATTCTATGAATATTTAAAAACATCTGGCTTCGATTCTTCACAGAATATATTTTATCGTTTGAATTTTTTATAACACTCGCAGTTACAAAGATTAAAGCAATAGAATCAATTTTTAGAATAACGAAAACAATATTTATTGAAAAAATAGCTGGAATAATGAAAATTGCTTTTATCAAACAAATAGGTAGAATACTGAAAATGAAATGAGGGAAAAATGTGTTTTTATTCTAAAGTACGTGAAGTTAGTGAATGACGCTTGCAGATTATTAAAAAGCAAGGAGATAATGTCGGCCATCTTTGGTCATATTTTTAATGGGAAGGAATCTCTGTTTGAAAAATGGAATTAAAGAGATTTACGGATTTAATTGTTGATAGAAACTTGTTTTATAGCTCGGGCACGGGCCATAATCTTTCGTTGATGAAGTTAGATGGGTAAAACGGTGGCAATCTTTGAGTTTGAATATTTAAAAGGGATATTAATATATAGTCATGGTATTTGGGGAAGGGGGGGGGGTGTATTCTGGCGCTATGATTTTTATTTAATAAAATGTTCATTGCTGTTTTTTTTATCATTATGATTTTGTCAATATTGCGTCGTTAGAAAATACGAACTGGAAAACATTACTTTTGTAATTGTATTTTTACTGAAAAAAAAGAAGAAAGATAGTTTGGTGAGGGCACATCCATTCGAAAAGGGATGGAAGGGGGGGGGGGCGAAGGGGGGCGGTCCCGACGGACGCGGAAATTTATAGGGCGCCAATTTTATACTACCAACGTCATTTTTTGACCTGTCACAAGTTTTGGGGTGGGGGGATTTTGCATATGTACTTGCACATACGAAATTTGTGGGATGAATGACATTTGATTAAAAATATACAAGTAATGTTTCGTGCTTTTGTGGGATAAGCTTCGAATATGCGTTGACAGATATTGATTCGGGGATGTCAAAATTCGAACTTCAAATCAAGGTGCTAACGAATGAAGATCAATTATATATTTTTTTGAACAAATCGCATTGTTAAAACGGTCTTGTTTTTATGGAGGATATTTCTGATCGTTTAGAAAAAATTAATTTCTAAACCGTCAGAGATGGAGTCATTGTAACAGTTGCAAAAATGTTTTAAACTTTCTTCTGCATCATATAAATATTAATTTACATTAAAATAATTATTTTTTAAATTGTTAAGAAACTACATATTTTATACAGTGTTCAGTAAGTTTCCTATAACTTTTATTTAGAAAAAGTTTTTATGTGTTTTAACAAATAAATCAGCAAAAAAAAAAAAAAAGAGTTCTACGTGCAAAATTTACTGAGTTATGATACTTATAAATTTTCAACGAGGAAAAATGCATTTTTAGTGCAAGAAAACGATAGTAATACGTGAAATGTAAAGTATCACAACTAACTAAGTTTTTGTCTTGCCAAAATTAAAATTTTATCTCTGTGTTGATTTTAAAGGCGCAGGTTTATCTGAACTAAAACAGCGTCTATACTTATGCATCAAAATTATTCAAGATACCTTAATTAACGGCCCTATAATTAAAATGTCTGTTGACAGCACAGTCTCATCGATTAGTTGTATGTTACAAAAATAACAGGTTGTTGAAACATGTTACCTGTGAATGTGTGGAACGATGTAATCTGTTAACCAAAAACAACTATATTTCCCATCTCTACTTTGGGTACGGAAAGGGCCGCATTTCCTTCCCAGACCTTTTCAAATATAAGAAATTTGGCCCGTTTTCGTCATTTTAATAAATTTATCACCCTTTTACAAAATTCCTCATTATGGCCATAAGAATCAGCTTTTCCGTTTGAATGAGGCATTTTTCAGTTATTATGAACTAATCCACCTTGCGCGACAGGTAATGGCTGTTTTGGGGATTGATAAGTAACATCAATGACACATTTGAAAACAGCCCGTGTAAAATTGTTTAGGTTAAAAATGTTTCTGCCTCTAGAACTTTTATAAAAACACTGTGAGCATTATTCTTCCTTTCGGTTCGAGACTAAAAAACTTCATCTCTTGGGAATACCATTTAGAACCAGTGTAATGAAAAGCACCGAGTTTTGAAATTATATGCTTATAGAGTTTATGTTTCGATCGAGTTTGAGATGTTTTCAGGCTCACGTATTGCTTATGAAAATGAACTCTTTTCTCTATTTTAATGCACCATAACGCATATTTTTATGTTATTTTTAAAATGAAAATTATTTATTTAAATTAGTAAATAGAACATACATGAAATTTCTAATGCATATATATGAATAATAATTTTACAAAATTAATCTTTGTATTTACTTGTATTAATGCTACCTCAAGTGATGACGTTACAGAGATCGACCGAAATTTCGGTTTCGTTTTCGTTTTTAGCCAAAAATCTCAGTCTCGCTGAAATGCTGCGGAAAATTTGGTCGGGCCAAAACTATCTGTATTCCAAAAATATTTTTTCCTCCGGAAATATTCAATATTACTTATCAATTTGAGCTTTATCGGCTCATGTGAGACTATTTATTGCTATGACCTTCAATGTTTATAATGATCAGTCATGATTGACTCAAAACGTGAGTGCAAATTATAAAGAATGCAATGCATATATCGCTAAACTTTTTCACGTGCTCATTAAAAGTTGCACACTCAACAATAATAGAAAATTTTTTGTTTGACACCACAGAAGTATTTCGAATCCTTTTGGAGAAAAACCTAGTATGTAAAGTTCTATTTGATCATTTACAAAAATCATTATAAAAGATAAATTGATGTGCATATTAAAGGTCTGCACGGGCCGAAATTTCCAGGCCCGTACAGAAATAAATAAAAACAGGCAAGTTCTCGCCTGACACAATTTCTACTATTTCTAAAAAATTCAGATTTTTATCATATAATTAAAATTCCTTTAAAGAATACTGCATAGATGTCTATGGAATGATTTTACAGTATATTTTACAGGAAATACACATTAGCAACATTAATGATTACTTAGATTCTTAAATTTTCAACATTCAAATAAAGATTCATTAAAATATTAACATCGTTTAGAATAAAATAAAAAATAAAATTTAAAACATCCTAAGATTTGAAACTATATAATAAAAGTAGATTTATGAAAATATTTCTATATCATTTTATTAAAGATTCCAAATCCAAAGAAACTACTTTCTGATACATTTCTGAATTCATTTTTTTTTTTTTTTTTCGGAATCGCATAAGATTAGCAGGTGTTTTTATTCTGAAATTAACGTAATCGAATGGCGTTATCCATTTTTTGATACAAGTAATTTAAGAAAATACTGCCAAAGTTAGCGTTTTGAATAAAATTTCCGGGAGCGACAGCATGGGAAGGGAGAAAAATCTGCAACTATTTGACAAGAATCTCTTATCTCTCAACAAGGCTTTACAAGTGGCTTGTCAATATTATACTTTTACAGTTAAAAATCAGTCAGAAAATGTGTCAAACTTTCGCGTTGTTGAGAAGTGAATTTAAGAATCACCAAGAAATAAATATATCCAAGGATTACGTTAACATAAGTTCTTTATCGCTATTAATAATTTTACAAATCATGTTGTACGCCTTACACATATTGAGAACAATAAACTCTAGTTTTGGCCCGGCTCGTCTATATGTAAAAAAAAAAAAAAAAAAAAAAAAAAAAAAAAAAAAAAATTACAAGTTTGATCTCAGTCCAGAACCAGTCTCCTAAAGAAATATTAAGCTCGGGTTACATACAATGTAACTGTCCGATGCCGATCTCTATACTGTACAAGTTACTTTTATGTATTTAAGTTCTCAAACTAATATCGGCTCGTGACGCACATTTATACTTATTCTCGTTAAAGCTATATTCATTGAAAATAGCTCATATTTTATCGTTTCTATCGAAATCTTTATAATGGGCCGTTAGAGGTGTGTACGGGCCGGAATTTCCAGGCCCGGCCCGACCCGTTGTAAAATCCAAAAGTTCGGCCCGGTCAGTTTATATTTTTACATTTCTAGGCCCGGCTTGACACAATTTCTATAAAATTAAGATTTTTATCATATAATTAGGATTCTTTTAAAGAATACTCCATATATGTCTATGGGATGATTTTACAGTATATTTTACAGGAAATACACATTAGCAACATTAATGATTACTTAGATTCTTATATTTTCAACATTCAAATAAAGATTCATTAAAAAAATAATATGGTTTAGAATAAAAGAAAAAAAAATAAAGTTAAAAGCATCGTAACTTTTGAAGCTGTATAGTAAAAATAAATTTATGGAAATATTTTTATATCATTTTATTAAAGATTCCAAATCCAAAGGAGGTACTTTCTGATACATTTCTGAATTCATTTTTTGTTTTTCGATAACGCATTAAATTAGCAGGTGTTTTTATTCAGAAACTATGTAATCGAATGGATTTATCCATTTTTTGATACAAGCAATTTAAGAAAATACTGTCAAAGTTGGCGTTTTGAATAGATTTTCTGGAAGCGACAGCATGGGAAGGGAGAGAAATCTGCAATTATTTGATAAGAATATCTTATATCTCAACAAAGTTATACAAGTATTTTATTTATCAAAATTAAAAACGCTATTCGATTACAAATCCCTTCAACAGTCAGGCTTGTCAATTTTATACTTTTACAGTTAAAAATTTGTCAGAAAATGTGTCAAACGTTCGCGTTTTTGAAAAGTGAATTTAAGAATCACTAAGAAGTATATAGCCAAGGATAATGTTAATATAAGTTTTTTATCGTTATTAATAATTTTACAAATCATGTCTGCCCTAAACTTCTTGAGAACAATTAAGTCTAGTTCCGGCTCGTCTCGTCTATATGTATTGGGTGAGTGCAAAAGTTCGTGCGGAGTTTGAGAGTAAAAGTCACACGGTGATTAGACAAACAAAGTTCTTTATTCAATCAATGATATATGCTCCATTGTTTTCTATAATCTGTGTCCAACGTTCTGGCAGCATAAGGATGCCCGGATCATAAAATTTGTGCGGTTTAGATTCGAAAAACGAGGACACGACGTTTTATAAGGCATCCAAAGAGTCAAGTTTTTTTCCATTTAAATGATTTTGCAATGATCAGAACAAGTAATAATCAGGTGCTGCAATATAAGAGGAATACGGTGGATAAGTTAGGATACCCCACTCCAGGCTGTTCTGTTTGCGCAACGTCTGCTTCGAAACGTGTGGTCTGGCGTCATTTTGATGAAAGACTACACCCTTGCTATTTGGCAAAATCGGACGTTTTTGTTTGATTTCTCGATTCAAACTGGTTAATTGGCGACAGTACTTGACTGAATCAACCGTTTGGCCAGCGGGAAAAAAACTGAAAATAAATTATGCCCTTGCAATCCCACCAAACAGAGAGCATCACCTTCTTCGGGTGCAAACTGGCCTTTGCCATCGCGTCATCATGCTCACAATTCTGAACATTGTTGTAAAGGACCCATTTCTCATCGCCCGTCACTAATCGATCCAAAAACGGCTCGTTTTTGAGCCGCCCGAGTAAAGAAACTTCAGCAAAAGTTGCTCGATTTTGTTCCTCTCGGTCAGCAAATGGGGCACCCATATACCGAGCTTCAAATCGAATCTTATATTTTTTAAACGCCGAAAAGTGGTTGATCGGTGAACGTTAAGTGCTGTAGCAACTTCCTCTGTTGAAATTCATGGAGTATTTTTAATTAAAGTACGCACAATATCGATATCAATCTGTGAAGGTCGTCCGTCTTCAAGGTTAAACTCTCCGCAGCGAAATATCGCAAACCATTTTTTCACAGTTCCTTTAATTGGTGCTTGATCTTAATAAAACTCTTAATTGTTTTTTACAGCTTCTGCAACGCTTATTCCCTTCCGAAACTCGTAAAGCATAACATGCCGTAAATGCACTTTTCCACCACTCATTTTGAAAGTAAATTTTCTTGAAACAGTTTGTATCTACACAAATTATTTTGTTTGAAATGAAAGCTGCACACGTCACCTTTCCAACGATATGCCTTACGTAGATGGCAGTATTAATGACAACACATTAAGCCGCTTCTAACAACATCTATTGCACCTCCGCACGAACTTTTGCACTCACCCAATAGAAAAACAATACAAGCCTGATCTCGGCCCGGCACGAATCTGCTAAAAAAATATTAAGCCCGGGTTACACACAATGTGCTGATTTCTATCCGATGCTGATTTCTACACTGTAGAAGTTACATTTCCTGTATTGATGGTGTCAAACTAAGTATCGTCTCGTGACGCACATTTCTACATGTTATTTTTGTTAAAACCATATTCATTGAAAATAACTCATATTTTATAGTTTCTGCGTAAATCTTTATAACTGGCCGGTAGGCCCGCAAATTTTTTTTATCGGCCTATATAATTTTTTAATAATTTTTTATTTTATTATTATTTTTATTTATTTTTATTTTATTATTATTTTTATTTATTTTTATTTTATTTTAAAAAATAAAATAAAATGTGGGCATCCGTTGTTCAAAGCAAAATGTTTGAATGTTTCCCATTGAGTTAATAAAAATCAGTAATGATGATCATATACCATGGGTTAAACATCAATATTCGTGGACCAATAAAATTAAGACATCATAAAGATTCAGATGTGTCTCAAATACATCTATACTCGACCAAAAACAACAACCATTATCCAAACAATAATAATAATTAAAAAAAAAATTAAATTTTTGAAAAATTTATATTGCTGCATGGGTAATTTTTCATTTAGATCAGAGGGTAATCAAAAAAACAATTTAACTATCAATAAAAAAAAAAAAATAAATATTCTATATTAATAAATAACATGAAGAAAAATTACTTATAGTTTCCAAATTTCTTTAATTTTCTTCGAACCTTGCGTAAATACAGGTTAGGTTCCCTTAAAGACCCCCCACGAAGGGCACTCCCCCTTGGTCCAAATCCCTAGTGTAGATAATCGAACGACAAAAATAAACCAAACCAAACTAAACCAAATTTCTTTAACATCTAATTGTCATTTTTGTTATTTTTCATATAAATACAGTTATAAAAACCACAAATTTAAACGCAAAATTTAGTAATTGCTTTTTACTTTTTTCCTCATTATAAATTTCAAATCACTTTTCTTACTAAAATGAAAATCAATAATCAAAATAAAAATTAATAATCAAAAGAAAAAATTATTAATCAAAAGAAAAAATTATTAAAAAATCAATATTAGAGATGATTTCAAAGAAAACGTTACAATTATTGGTTTCACAAATAGATTAGTCTTATGAAGTCATTTATTTTCATGTACTTTATGTATCTTATTTTTATTTTAATCTATGTTTTGGGTTAGGAAGAAAGAAAGCATTAAAAGACTTTTTAAAGTTTTTTTTTTACACTTGTGGTTTGTTATTGTGGGATAAGAATCAGCTATAGAAAACAAGAAAATGAACTCAGCTTAAATGGTTTTTATTTAGGAAGAATGGAAGAAACAAAATGTCTTAAAATAAGATGTTCACAGATATTTTAGACACTACACTGTTAAAAATCTGCTGCATTTTGCTGCAACGCCCTGCACCACTTGTATATAATATCTCTATTCCAACCAATGAGAAAGCGCCATTTCACGGCCAAGTAACCGTTTTCTATACAAGCAGGGGAGTGCGTTGCAGCAAAATGCAGCAGATTTTTAACAGTGTAATCTCAGATCGTTTACATTATGATCATAGTAGGACGTTCATGTGTCTTAAATTAAGACATTTATAATGTCTTAATTTTCAGAAAGACATTTAAGTGTCTAATTTTTTTTTTCAACCACATAAGTGTCTAATTATTTTTTTCAGTCACATATGTGTCTAAATTTAAGATGCCTAGATTTTCTGTGTGCAGAGAAAAGTCCCACAAATAGTCTTTCAGCAAAGCCAAAGTATCATTCGAAAAAAAAGTTTAAATAAATTAAAAATCATTTAGTTGATAAATGAAACGATGTAAAAACAGAAATTCACAGAATTTCATAACAGACAACATTCTTGACATAACACATATTTTAATTTCTTCTTCTTTTTTTCATTTGTATAAGAGAATGACAACAAAAATATACTGCAATCTGCTATTTTCCCTTTATTTTCTATAGAAATGAAGTACTTCAGTTATCATAATTACAATAAAGAATTAAAAGCTACAAAAATAAATTAACATCTCAAAAAATAAATTGAAATATAGCTTTCAAACAAATTGCATTTAAAAGTATGTATTTTTTGATTAGGCAATGTAAAATCAAAATTTCATTTCAAATTTGAAAGTGTTGCCATTCACAAAATGACGTCAGTATCACGTACAGATATGTTTGTCCTTCATAATATAGACTAGCTGATTCACCTGGCATTGCCTGGGCCCGCTTTTGCCTGGGCTTAAATTTGTATAATTTAACATATTTAACTCGATTTTATCTGAAATACATAACTGCTCAGTGGGTGAAAATGAGGAAAAGCTGCCATTTGTTATGCGATTTTTTCCATAATATTTGGAAAATTTTTTGGAATGATAATGAACAAATTAAAACTTTAAAACACCTTTAAGTGATGAAAATTAAGGGGAGTGTTTAGTGATCTACAGACCAAAAGCTTTCAAATGTTATATCATATGGAAAAATCTATTTCTGCCCCCCCCCCCTCACTTATACAGGCCTAGGACCGCTGAGTCACTCTTAAAAAAGAGAGAAAAGAGACTAAATCGCAAGAAAAAGAGACTAAAAGAGACCAAAATTTAAAAAAAGAGACTAAAAGGAGACTAAATAAAAAACATTTTTTTCTCTTCACTTAAATGTTTTTGGTATAAAGACAAGCACTATAAGATTTAACACAATCTGCGGAATACATTTTCAAAGCATTTCAGTCGGTTTTGAAATAATTGCAAATATTGTTGATTGGTTGCAGAAAAATATCTCAAATCGCAACAATTTATCATGAAAGAAAATCAGAAATTCACCAAATGATCACGGGGACAAAATCACGAAATTCCAGGAAATATAGTGAAATTCATCAAATTGTCTCAAAAAACAAATCACAAAATTTGTCGCATGATCTCGGGGAAAAAAATTCTCGAAATTAGTCAAATGTTCTTAGGATAAAAAAAAAAAATCACGAAAATTATCAGATGGCCTTGAAAAAAAATCATGATATTAGTCAAATGGATTTTGAAGAGAGGGATGAATCACAAAATTTACTAAATGATTACGAAATTCCAAGAGCGATCATACAAATAATTGCTAATTTTGTCGAAGGTCACGGAAATAAATAGTGAAATTTATCAACTAGTCGCCAGAAAAATAACGAATTTCATAGAATAAAGCCATAAAAAAAATCAAGGATGCCTGTCAATGGGTTATATTAAAATGTGCGAAAATCAGTTAAAGTATAAAACAGTGAAGTTTGTCAAATTATCTCAGGAAAAGAATGGCGAAATTTATCGAATGGTGTTGGTGAAAAAAGTAAAATCAGGGGTTGTACTGGCGCCAAGTAATATTTCACACAACTTTTTTGGCTATTTTAGGACACATTTAACTGGCATACTACATTTCTTTCCACGACCATTTGACAAAATTAACCTTTTGAATAAGTTTGCCTTTTTTTCGCGATCTTTTGAAGAAATTTGCCGATTTATCTTGATATTTTGACGAAAGTTGCCGTTTTTTCGCGATCTCTTGAAGAAATTTGCTGTTTTTCGCGACCTTTTGAAGAAATTTGCCCTTTTTTCGTGATTTTTTTGAAAAAATTTTCAATTTTTCTGTGATTTTTTAACGAAAATTGCCGGTTTTTTTGCGATCTTTTGAAGAAATTTGCCGTTTTATTTCATTATCTTTTGAAGAAGTTCCATTTTTTCGTGATTTTTTGATGAAATCTGCTGTTTTTTAGTGATCTTTTTACGAAAACTGCCGTTTTCTCGCGATGTTTTGACGAAAACTGCCGCTTTTTTGTGATCTTATGAAGAAATATGCTGTTTTCTCGGGATTTTTTGACGAAAACTGCTGTTTTATTGTGATCTTTTGAAAACATTTGCCGTTTTTTTGCGATGTTTTGAAGAAACTTGCCGTTTTTCGTGATTTTTTGACGAAATTCGCGTGTTTTTCGCAATCTATGACGAAATTGATTTTTTTTCGAAGACTATTTATCGAAATTCGCGATATATTTTCTGTCCGAATTTTTGGATTTAGGACCGAAAGTTTTTAATTTTCGCTAAATTTTTAACAGTTGAAAAATAGTCTGTAGACCTTCCCAATAGTCTGCGACGTGGGTAACGACCGAAATAAGAATTTTGAGATGCCTTCCTGCAATCCTCTGACGAATTTTTCAATTGTTTTTCACAAGATCGACTGACAAATTTTGCAATGATTTTGACACTGATTGACGGATTATACGCTTTTTTTCTCGCGAAAATGAAAAAATCGTGATATTCTTCCCGCGACCGAATGACGAAGTTTATGATTTTTACCCCTCGAATGATTATTGAATTTCGCGTTTTTATCTTGACACAGATTGACCAAATTCACTTTCTTTTCAGTGTCCGACAGAAAAGTTTTGCGATTCTTGCTCGCGAACGATATACTAATTTCGTAACCATTTTTCCACGATAGCGTGACGAAATTTAGAATTTTTTCCCCTGCAAAAGAGAGACAAATTTGGCCATGCAGCTGAATTTTTTTCTGCAGTCTGCAACACATATAAAAACTTAAACAGTCTGCAGACCAATCCCTCGCATTACATTATTTGCACTCAAACCTTCCAAGTATTTGTGATAGACATAAAAGAAAAATACACATACTTTAAAAAAGAAGTTGCCTTTGTTCTGAGAATTTTTAATGCCTCATACATTGTCCTAAAGAGGGGGGGGGGGGGGCTCTTCTTTGACAAAATTTGCGGGGTTTTTCACAATCTTTTGACGAAATTTGCATTTTTTTCGTGATTTATTGACGGAAACTGCCGTTTTCTTGCGATCTCTTGAAGAAATTTGCAGTTTTTTCGTGATTTTTTAACAAAAACTGCCGTTTTTTCGCAATTTTTTGAAAATGTTTGTTTTTTTTTTGCTAACTTTAGGAAGAAATGTTACGTTATTCCGTGATTTTTTGATAAAATTTGCCGTTTTTTCGCGATTTTTCGGAGAAATTCGCTGTTGTTTCGTGATTTTACGAAACTGCTGTTTTTTCGCATTCTTTTGAAGAAATTTACCTTTTTCACGATCGAAATTTGCTATTTTTTCGTGATTCTTTGTTGAAAACTGACTTTTTTTCGTGATCTTTTGAAGAAATTTGCCATTTTTTTTCGAGTTTTTAACGAAATTTGCAGTTTTTCGCAATTTATTGAGAAAATTTGCCATTTTTTCGTGATTTTTTTGACGAAAACTGCCGTTTTTATCGTGATTTTTTGACGAAAACTGCCGTTTTTCGTGATCTTTTGAAGAAATTAGCCGTTTCATGATGTTTTGAAGAAATTTGCCGGTTTTTTCACGATGTTTTGGATGATTTTTTGAAGAAATTTCTCGTTTTTTCGCGATCTTTTGACGTAAGTAGCGTGTTTTTCGCGATCTATGACAAAATAGATTTCTTTTCGAAGACTTTGACGAAATTCGCGATACATTTTATGTCCGAATTTTTGGATTTAAGACCAAAATTTTTTAATTTTTGCTAAATTTTTAACAGTTGAAAAATAGCCTGTGGACCTTCCCAAGAGTCTGCGACGTGCGTCGCAGCGTTGCGCCGATTCTGCTCCCGGGAAATTTGGTATACTTTTTTCCGCGACTAAGTTTCACTATAGTTCCACGGAATTTCATGATTTCATCCTAAGACAGATTAACATAATCCACGATTTTCCGCCGGTTTCCGACTGAAAAATTTTGCGATTTTTACCCGCGAACAGTTAACAAATTTCGAGATTTTCTTGCGACAAACTGACAAGTTTTTCGATATTTCTTCACGACAAATTGTTGAATTTCGCGATGTTTTTCCCGCTATCAAATGAGGAAAGTTACGATCTTTTTCCTGCGATCGATCGAAGGGTAAGAAACATTAAAAAAAAAAGTGAAAAAAGAGACTAAATCTGAAAAATATAGACTAAAAGAGACAAATGCAAAAAAATAGCGAGAAAAGCGAGTTTAGCGACTCGCTCCGAGGCCTGCTTATAGAGGAGGAATGCCCCTAATTCTCTAGGGTCAAAACAGATCCAAACCAACTGAATCCGTGAGGGTGGTTTCACCTTCAACCAAGCCTTTCAATGAAGTCAAATCTTGTAGTAGCTTTATTAGAAGCCGAGTTAAAAAATTACCTAAAGGAGGGTGAATCGGTATAAAGGGAGAAAATAGGTTATTAACATGAAAGAGTGGTCTGAGGGCTTTCTGATGATATATCACATGAGGGTTTCTGAAAAAGTTTGAGCCTTCTTAAGTGACTAACTATTAGTCAATATAAATTAAAATAGTTCAAACATTTTAAAAGAAGCCTTTTATAAGTACTTGTGATATATAAAGAGGTCCTCACCAAATTTTTAGATTTTAATTATACTAAAGTTTTATTTTAAGGTCACATGGATTATAAAATGATTCAAAATGATTATGGACTTAAAAGATTATGTAGCTGGATCAGGGCCATAGCTAGAAGTGCACAATGTGAGGGGGTGGGGCTCATAATTTTTTTTTCTCTCTTTCTGATGCAGAAAGATAAATTAGTACACATTCTCATTGTAGGTACTATGTTTCTTATTAAACTCTTGTAATAACTTCATTTTATGACGATAAAAGTTTATGATGATGAAAATTTTGAGTGTATAACTATTTCAAAATTAAACATCATGTTAGCTTCATATGTACAAATAGGATGAGGGAGTGTTGAAACACTTACTTTAGATACAATTAAGTGATTTTGCAAAACTATGAAAGGGTCTAAAAACTAAATTAGATTTTTGGACAGAATTTCATTTGAATTTTCGGAACAGAAATTCATTTAGTGACCTTGGAATCTTTTCCAGGGAGGAGAGAGGGGATCAAAATATTTTAGAGGAGGCTGAGCCGCCTGTAGTGTCCCCTTAGCTGGATGGTTTTCAAATAATGATTTTTAATTACTGCCGGCAGGATTCTCGCCGACTTTTAGCCAATTTTAGCAATCTGGCTAATCAGAAAATGAAAAATAGTAGCCAAATGAGAAAAATGCTTGCAAAAAAGTGGAACTCTGAAAAATTGTTTTTTAACCCCTTAATGTTTTTTCTCCTCCTCAATATGTTCTAAAATAATATAATGTTTCATAACTGCTTAAAGATCAGTTATTTATCGAAATTAAACTATGTGCAACCAAATCTATTAAAAATAAATACATTCTAAATGTCTTGCACAATCGAGAAAAATACAAAACTCAATTTAACTCATTAAAATATTATGAAATAAAATTCTAACCAAAGGAAATTCAAGATTACAATATTGTATTTAATGAACTCTGAAAAATACAAAATATAAATATCAAAATGTCACATTAAAAAAAAAAAAAAACTATTTTCTTAGCCTTTGGTTTTTTATTGCCCATACTTAAAAATTGTACATTTGCTTATTGAGCAAATTCAAATCTTGAAAGACATAATGAAAAGCATTATTGGCATTTCTCATATACTTTAGGTTTCTCAGTTTAATTTTCATTGTGTTCAATGTTCAATATGCTAAATACTTTCTCATACAGCTCATATTCAAAATATTAGAATAATTCCTTTTTTTTTAGAAATTGAAAATATCGTTTAGTAAATTAATGTCTTTTAATGAAAATATGCAAACGATATTTTTATTAAGAACTTATTGTTGATTAAACTTACTTGTTATCTTAAATTTAATATCATTTTTGAAAAGATTAATTGCAAAAAAAATTATTTTGAAAAGTCAAAATATTAGAATATTTATTCAAGTGGTTCAAAATATTAGAATATTTCACATTAATTCTTCTTTAATTATTACCAATTTTTAACTGGTGGCATCATTGATTAAATTCAGACTATTTTATTTAAAATCAGTATTCTTTTTTGCAGTTTGTTTCTTTTTCGTCTTAAAATGGGCCGTGTGAGTGATATTCCTGAATCTACTAAACTTCGTATGGTTGATTTGTATCGGCACGGTAAAAATGAATGTTTTATAGCGAATTATTTACGTTGTTCGCAATCGAGCGTTAGTAAAATACTAACACAATATTCAAAAATTGGAAAATTTCAAAATAATCGCCGAAATGGTGCCGAAAACCAAAAACATATGCTAGAGATGAAAGGAAACTGAAGCGTATAGTTAAGAAAAACCGTTTTAAAAGTGTGCGATTCTTGCACCGAAAATGGAAAGAAGAAGGAGTTGAAGTTTCTACGTCGACAACATTAAGACGTCTCCATAAATTTAAATTTGAATCTCGTGTACCGAAAACAAAACCTCTCATGACTGCAAGACAAAGGCGTATAAGATTGAATTGGTGTAAATCAAGACGTTTATGAAGCAATGAAGATTGGAAAAATATATTATTTAGTGATGAAAGTATGTTTTGTGTTTCATATGTTAATCAAGGTATTCGAGTTTGGAGAATGAAGCAAGAAGCATTTGATAAAGAATGCCCTAAACGTTCCGTAAAATTTGCTGCTAGTGTCATGGTTTGGGGTTGTATGAGTGCAGAAGGACCTGGAAAGTTATGCATCGTCTTTGAAAAGGTTAACTCTCTGATATATCAAGAAATTTTAGAATATTACATGATTCCATCATCAGAAGATTTATTTGAAGATGATTTCATCTTTCAACAAGATTTAGCGTCCCCGCATACCTCGGTGTCAACTAAGAATTGGTTCCGCCAACGCAACATTAAGGTACTTCCTTGGCCACCAAATTCACCAGATCTTAATCCCATCGAAAACTTATGGTGTATAATGAAGAAAAAACTTCAAGAAAATCCTCCTTCAAGTAAATCTGAGTTAGTGGCACATATAAAGTCTATTTGGGCTAATATTGATAGAAATGTCTGTAAACACTTTGTATATAGTATGCAAGATCGATTGTATACGCTGTTATGAAAGCTAAAGGGGATGCTACAAAATATTAACTACCATTTACTTCATATTCATAAGGTAATATTGTTGCGTAAAATAAAATATTCTAATATTTTGAACCAATCTAAATTTTATTCTAATATTCTGGTGTGTTTAAGGAAGCTGTATACCTAATTTATTGTGCTGTATTTTATATTTTATAAATGTTAAAATCTTATCTAAACATTCCAGATTTAATTTATAAGAAATTTAATTGCATTTACTTAGTATAAAAAATAAATAAATGACAAATAATTTTTTCTTATTACTTTTTCTCAATTATTCTAATATTTTGAATATGAGCTGTAGTCCACTGAATATGGCAAGATTGCAACAAAATTTAACAAATTGTATGTTTTGTAAAATAAAACTGTTGTATGTTGTTTCTTCGATAAAAATCTATGGTATCGTCCAAATTCTTCGTTCTGCAAGGTGAAACAAAGCAAAAAGGAAAAATCAAACATTCATAATTTGGCGAATTTATTCATCCATTTACTTACCAAATGAAGCATTTTGGCACAATACCGAACAGCAGCGAGAACTCTGACTGTCGATATGTGTAAATATATACATATTTTGTTTATTTCATTCTTTGGTACACTTTTCTAAAACTATTTTATACAAAAAGATAACACTTGCCAAAATTGTGTAACTAACTTGTTTCTTTAAAAATATCTATCTTTTCATGTCTGAGTGAAAAATTCTTCAAAATAATGAAAAATATGCTGCTAAAATTTTTAGGATTTTCAAAATTTTTTAACAAAATTTTTTTATTCCTTTTATGCCAAAATGAAAATTGCTTCTTATGATTTTCAAATAGTATGTTTTCTGACACCCTAACAAATTTTAAGATGATATATTCAATAAGTTTTTTTTTTTTTTTTTAGAAAAGTGTAGCAAAAAGACATTCATGTGTAAAGAGTTAATTGCTTGTTAAAAGCTAATTTATACATGAAATTAATTTCTTTTAATTTATATGTAATAATGCATACAGTATTTACTGTAAAAAATATTTTTAAGTAAAAGACATGATGTTAAATATTTTGCAAAATCTGCTTCATTTTACTTATTGAAATGTTCCATGTGCACTTAAAGTAAAAATGCGAATAAAATAATAACTCATCTCAGGCAATACTTCTTGATTGACTAAAATGGCTTTTTAAGGGAAAAGAAATGATTTCCAATACATAAAAAAAAATCCCTGCCGGCTTGGCCTTCAAGTAGAAGTAGATTTCAAAGTACTAATTTTACCAATAAAAACTAAATCACGATTAAACATAAACCCAGTTTCTTCTCAAAGAATGAGCACTAAAGACTTAGACTAGAAAGCTGCTAAAAACAAAAATTCATTGATAGAATTACAAGCATTTGCTTAGTAATGTAAAAGAAAATGAGTGAGAAATTAACTATATGCAGAGAGATAATCAAAGAAAAATCACAAAGACAAAATACAAATAATTAAAAATTTTTATTTAGAGTATCACAGAGTTAGTCAGCATTTTTTCATTTACAAAGTAAGTAAAGTAACATGTTTTTATGTTGCACAGTTAATATTATATTTAAAAATACCTTTTATAAAGGAGAAAATTGTTACTACATATCTTCATAAATTTCATGCTTAATGAATCTTTATTGAGAAAATATATATTGAAACTGTAACAACAATACAATCCATAAAGTACAGAGAAAAAATGTGATATACACTCGATACCAATTCTTTATGCTATTGTTATAAAATCTAAATAATATCAGCAAAAGTTCATCTTACAACTGTACAACACATGCAACAAAGTCTTAAATGTAACATGAAAAAATGATGGTAACAAAAAGTTCCAAAGAATACATATATAAAATATCATTCTTGTTATTTTTTCACTTTATTGACAAGAATACATTGCACCAAAACAATAAAGGCATCTTAGTGACAAACAACACACTACCACTTTTACAGTTAAAAATTAAGACAACATATGTAAAATTATAATAAATAGTGAAATGCCTTAAAACATTTCAAAATAATCACACAATTAAAACTAAGATATTTATAACTATGTGACTTACACTTCACTTCAGTTAAAATAAAACTGAAGGGAGAAAAATGATACTTGTGTATTATTTCAAAATAAACACAGGAAAGTTTGATAAGAAGATACGTTTGTATTGCTAATCTAGTCATAAATGCTTGTATTGTTGGCATATGCATGAGAGTCTATATAAGGATCCATAAAAGTAAGATACATAAGTAAAATAACATTTAGGGTGCATTTAGAATGTGGCATAATTTCTTCACAAATTTTAAAATTAGATTTTACTCTATTTAAACAGATTTGTTGATTCTTAAATACGTTATGATTTGATAAATCTAGTTTAACTCAATGCACTTAAGCATTTAATCACATTATAAATGAATCTTTACGGCCATACAAGCATATACAAATAATCGATTATCTTGCTTCAAAAATCGTTAATTAAAACTAAACTAAAACAAAACGTTAATACATGCAAAAAACACATTCATAGTAATATATTAAAAAAATGTGTAAAATACTACTAACAATAAAAGGTGATGACATCAGAGAATTGTGGAACCAGCCACTTATGAATCTTGTATTATCAGCTAAAAATATACATTGGTCATCCAAAAGAAAATATCTATGTATATTTTTGCACAAAAAGTTGTGCTATCTCATCTATATTTCCATACAGCATGCATGTACACAAAAAACAAAGGAGGGGTTAACCCATTTTAGGCCAAGCACAGAAATTTTATAAAATGTAGCATTATTTTTATTGAAATATGCTTAAATTACATACATTAAGACACAAAAAAAGATTCGTGCATGAAAAATAATATTTTATATAAGAAATAATATTTTATATAATAATATAAAATATTATTTCTTATAATGAATAATATGAATATGAATAATATTTTTATGACTTTTGTTTTATTCTTATTTCATATACAGAATTTGCAACTTTAATCTATTTTAAAAACATATAATTCATTTCAATTGGAATAATAATATATTTTAAAAAAGTCGAATTTGTCAAAGGCGTTTCAAATTAAAACTCTAGCGTATTTTGAAAATTTTTTAAGAGAAAGTGTTTACTCCAATTGAATTACTAATATTTTATGGATGTCTTCAAAAGCCTTAAAAAATAGAAGAAAAATAAAATTCTTGAAAAAAATGTGTCAGAGTGTTAAAAAAAAATATTTATCGAAATGTTTCGTATACGAACCTTTGGCCGAAAATGGGTTAAAATGAAAATAATATAGAACACACAAATGATGAAAGAACCAAATAAGCACGCCAAATTAATAATCAATATGTAAAAAGTTTTGGATGTTTGAATAACAATACTTTCAAATAGAAATATTTGCTTTATTTAATAACAGAAATTTGGAATTAAGACAAAGACTGCTATATAGAAATAATGGTACTAAAAAGTCTGACACTTTTGCAGCAGTAATATTATTTTTAGAGATTTGACGTACTTTTATAACAAACTATCCAAAAAGCAGATTTATATATATTGAGAATTCATAAAATTTTATTTTTATGTATTTTTGTTTACTATTATCACTACATAGTATAAAACAAAGTCGCTTTTTCTGTCCCTATATCCCTATGTGCGCTTTAATCTTTAAAACTATGCAATGGATTTTGATGCGGTTTTTTTTAATAGATAGAGTGATTCAAGAGGAAGATTTATATGTATAATAACATTCATTAAATAGTGGAGAAATATTGTTATTTTTGAGGTTTTTAATGTGATGTCGTAAATAATTTCATTTTTTCCGCTTATACATTGCAAACGCAGGCTGAATCCTACAAGATTTATTGTGTATAAAGACATCCTGTAATTGTTGTAAAAATAAAATAAATAGGTAAAAATGTAAAAAGTAAATAAGTAAAAATGTAGTGTATGAATTACAAATAAATAAAAAATAATACTAATATCCGAATTTTCTTTTATAAGTTTACACTTTTTTAATAACTCCACCCACAAAGAAGAGAGTATGAGTATGTGTGTAAAAATTTATAACTTGATAATACCCGTACAAAGCCTGGGCGGGCTGCTATAATCTTTATCCATAAAACAAAGTCGGTTATTTACACCATCTATAACTTAAGAACAGATGGATCGATTTTTATGAAACTTTGTATAGAGTTATCTGGCACCTTAGATTAACATACAGGCTACTTTTTACCCGACTACCTAAAATGAGAGTAATGGTTTTAGTAGTTGAATTTAATGAGATGAAGTGGTAGTAACAATTTGCGGTGTCAGTAGTGACACGGAACTACCCGAAGCAAAGCGAGGGCGGGCTGCTAGTATTTTAATATGAAAAAGGGAACTTTTTTTCACCACAGAAGACAAAATCAAACAAAAAAGTACCAAACACATCTTGGGAAGGATAATACACAAGCATCATACCACACTGCATTCAAACTCATAAGAGGGAGGGGGGGGGGGACATAAAAAAATAATAAATATGTGCAAATATGTAAATAGATACAATTTTTCTTGTAACAAATTATTTTAGGATAAAAAGTAAGGATATATATCAGGCTTGAATATATATATATATATATATATTTTACAAAATTCAAGCATAGCTCTCATAATTGTTTAGATTAGCATCTCTTAGCTTTAAATTGTATATATTTTTATATAATTTTTTTTTAAATTTAAAACAACAACATTGGTTGTTTAAAAGACTAGATAAACACACATTTTAGAAGAATTTCTTGACAAGATTTTTTTTTTTTTTGTAATATGACAGCAATACTTTTTTTTTTTTTTTTTCCATGTCTCATTTAAATAATTTATGCTAAACTCTATATACAGCAGAGACTAAAATGTACAAAAGAATGTTAAGAATAAATTTTAAAGAATTTAAATTAACAAAAACCAAAAACAATTTTATAATATTCATATGGTAGAAAGACTTTTTTCAATATGAATCTAAACAAATATATAAGTTATATTCACAGCAGACCATAAGTATAAAAAGAAAATTTCAAAGTTGAATAAAACTACACATTCAATTTTTAATTCTTTCTACAGAAAATAACTTAGATTTATAAGCATATTACACCAAAAAATAATTTATTATTAGGATCAATAACTTGTTAATAAGTTTATACATATAAAGGTAGAATATACTTTTCATTGAATAATGATAATACAAAACCAAATGAAATTCATTTTAAAAAGGCAGAGTAAAAGATTGCCTTGCTTAAAATTGACAGACAGTTACAATATAACTGTACTCAAAATACTGATGATGAATAAGTATACTTTAAATTTAGTATTTAGTTTTCAGATGATACCTCAAATATCAATTTTTTGACATTATAATCAAAACACAATTACACATTTGTTTCGCAATATGTTATAATAAATACTAATACAATAGCTGCTAATAAGTAAATCAAAAGTTTAAAATTAGCTATCACATTCATCTTTTGTTTAATTATTAATTAAAACTGTTATTTATATGCCCACATTTAAACTAAAGATTTCATATAACTTCTATTTTACTCCAACAAGAATAATTATGAAATCTAGTAAAAAAAATAAAATAAAAAAAGATATTTAAGGATGTGTTGAAACAAGGTTTATATTCACATTAAACAAAACATTTTTAAAAGAAACTCTAAAACTATGGCACAAAAATACAAAAAGGAAGTTCTTACAAAACACCATTTAAAAAAGTAGAGTGAATTCCCGAATTTGTACAATAACTTTTAATTTTTTTTTAAAACTTACAATGTCACAAGAGGAACAGTTTCTGGAAAGAAAATCACAGGTCTTAAACTTGAGCTTGGCGGACGGAAGCTTAAAAATTTATTCAAGTCATTTCTAAATGATAGCTATTATTCTAATTTTATACAATAGTTAATAAATTAGATTAAGAAATTTTATGGAATATAGATATTTTTAACTGACAGCAAAATATAAATACTAAAATAAAATATTGATTATTTAGTAATATTTCAAACTCTACAAATGTACTATTCTAACAATACAGTAATTTTGTCTATTACATAAACATAAATTTAAAAGAAAATAAATTTGCTAGTATAATGAAAAGGAAAATTGACACATTTCTCAACCTGATATTTACAAAAGAAAATACCAATTGATGATTTTAATAAACGTGCAATATCTAAAATGAAAAGATGATTGGGAGGATTTGTTATTAAAATAATAATGTTATTCATCATTTATGCATTCACCATAACAGAGTGAACATGATTTAATTTTTTTAAATCCATTTGCTCAGAAAATGAAATCCCTATAATACATCATTTCAAGTTGTTTGTTATTTCACATGAAATCAAAAGATTTGGTAAGATATTTCACAAATCATAGTATTTTGAATTGTGAAAATACGTTTTGACAGTTTTTGAATATTAACGAGGAAACTATAGTGAAATTATAAAAAGATGTTTATAGGAAGTCTATTTCAATAAAAGTTGCAGATTTGCATGTTAACTTCATGATTAACTATTTGGATGTGCAAATAACATTAGATTAATCCAAGAAAATCTCATTTGAGGTAGTCTTAAGGAATGTCCACAACACTTAATCCATTTACAATTACTCATCAGGATGAGCACTTCACATATGCATCAGGAAAAGTTACTTTTTAAGGCCCACACATTTAATATATGATGTGTACCTTTATTCAGGACCATGGTTTCAGATATGAATTTCGGATTTGGAATGTTTTAACAGTAATTTTAAATGATACTAGATGGTATTAGATAACTAAGATTTTAGAATTCTGTAATCATCGAAGAATTGGTCTTCATATCGTACAAGATTTTTTAAAAACCCTGGTAGAAACAGTAGGCATGACTTTTTGATTATGTAAACAAAGGCCCATGGTGAAATGGACTGCAAAGAGAAGTAAGCAAATAAAAATAATGCTTTTCTGCATTTATTTATTTATAATACACAATTTAGACATAATGTATTTTATGGGAATGGGGGATGAAATTCTTCATCAATTTAGAATGTGAACGTAGTAACATGTAGAAATTTTTCTTTTAGAAGCATACAGATAATCATTGTAAAAAGAGCCAAATATCTAAATAAGCAAAAAAAGAATGAACTGACAGTGATTAAGGTTCATATAAAAGTATAAATATCATAGTTATGCTTTTCAGATTCCAGTGATTTAGAATTGATGGAAGTAAAAAAAGTAGACAAAGTTTTTCCCATTTTACAATTTGTCTTTAAAATTTATTGAAAATACTTATAGTTATCTACAGACAATTCTTTTTTTTTTTTTTTCCTTTTCAATTATTTGAATGCAATAATTTAGTGCATTTTCATGTAACTCATAATATACTTTCTTAAATATTAGCATTTTAAAGAAGATAGGTTAAACATATATGCAACTATATTGAAAGTTAACTTTGTCAATGTACTCATCTCACTATACATTAAGTGAAGTAATGGAAGGTTATGTGTAATTTACGTTAAATCCAAGGAATTTTTTTTTTTTTTTTTTTTTAAATGCATTAGACTTAAAAAAAAAACCCCACAATTTTTTGTATTTAACTTATAAAACCTTTCAACCTTTGTAATATTGGAATGGAAAATGTGGTGAACTCCTAGATGCTAGATTGGATTTGCCTCAATTTATTGATCAATGAGATTTAAAATTTCTCTCGCTTTTATTAAATCTATGGATGTATCTATATGGGTAATTTTCAAAAAGTGTCACATTTTACTGTCCTTTCACATTTGCATTGAGAAAAGGGTAATTATCCTAAATTCAATTATTGCATCTTAACTATCTTGTTTTTTCATGATAATTTACAGCTATATTATTGCTTATAAAAATTTAAAAAATAAATTCTTTTGTAGTTAAAATGTCATTACCATGGGTTGTTCCAACAAGTAATTTATCAAGTAAAAATGTAACTATATTGTAACTGAACAGATCATTATATATATTTTTAATGAATTTGTATTTGTTTAGGTGTTACTAATTTATAAAATATATTCACTTGCTTGTTTTAAAAGTATTATGATTTTTTAAATTGTGTCCCTAGAAAAAAAGTAATTACCATGCTTTTGAGAAAAGTCCAACATGACTGCATTTGCCCTTGAGAGTATTGATCAATCAGGTCTTAAATTCTCCTCCCCAGTTAAAATTAACCTAGGAGTGCTGAATGCAATATTTTTTTTTTAATCTCTCTCTCTTTCTTAAATAAAGTTGTCAAAGTATTTCTAAAGTATATACTTAATTTTGTTTGAAATATTAAAATCTTACTTATTTTAATATAAAATTATAAATTCCTTTTTTTAAGAAGCATATTCTGAAAAAAAAAAGTTTAAAATATTAATTTTCTGAAGAGATATTTTAAAAATATGTATGCATAACATGTTCATATGTTTGACATTAGTGGGGTGAATTTGAGATATGACTGACAAACAGCAGTAAACTTTTGATGCAACATGCAGGTATGAGAAAGTGCCTTTTTCTTTGCATTTTCTCTCTTTTGGATGATTTAAAAAGATATTACATTTTCATTTAAATTTGAAATTCTGCATTGTAGGAAGAAAATGTTTAAAAAGTAAAATTATAATAAAATATGCGCTTAAAAATGACAGCAAATATTTTAAGAATTGTGGGGAAAAAGTGTGCTTACATCGTTATACGAACTGCTATCGATTTATTTTTGTCCAAAACATAGAATTTTTCTATAATATTCAGTCTTCATCATCACTATAACTGTGAATCCCATATTAAGATTAATGATTATTCTGTTTAGTTATTTTTTGCACTATGTTGATCTTGATGCTTTAATATATAAATATATATGTTCAATCATAAATTGTATATACCAAAATTAATTTTCATTTGTTTTGGCAATATTATTCAAATAAAATTTATGATGTCAGAATATTATCGCACAAAATCTAAAATTAGTCATTAGTGTTAAATTTCAATTTCAATCACACATCGCATTCTGATTTTTTAAAGATTTCTTAAATTATGTTAGCCATAAATGATATTATTTGTGTACACATATTTGTAGCATTTTGTATTCAAATAATACTTAGAACAAATCAGGTTGAGAAACACTAATATGACTTTTAATTTGGATCTATAAAGAAAATTGCAAAAGAGTTCTATTTTTCTTTTTCTTAAATGATTTCTAATATTTGGACTAAACTGTAAATCTAAAGTATTGCTAAATCTAAATACATAAACACTGACAAAGTTAAATCCATAACAATTTACAGAAATATATGAAACTTCAGCAAAATACAAGCATCAAAACTAGTTATTAACTTCCATATTTCAATACAAATTTTTCCAATTTTAGAAACTAATTTTTTACATTAATCAAATAGAAACATCGCCAAATTCAGAATTCCACTGGTTGTAAAATGCAAGAGACTGGGGAGCAACACTTTTTCTTATCCTTTTTAGAGACTCTGTAAAATCTGCCATTGATACAGTTCTCATCTGGAAACAAATATCTTAATATAAAAATAATGAATTGGGGAAAAAATACTCTACTCTAAGAATGTAATTTTATTTATTTATTTATCTTTCGTTTGTTTTCAGTTAGATTTTAACATTAAGTCAAAGTCAAGACAGAGATAATTAAAAACACCAGAAACAATTTTAATAAGAATTATAACTTATTTTTGTGCATATTGATTGCAGAAACAAAATTAAATTTTCATTACAGGTGACAAAATTCATTATAATAATAGAGAGATTACATTACTTTAAGGTAACACAAGCATAAAAAATGCATAATGACTCAAATTCAATACTTAACATGAAAAATTGCAAATTTTGAACTACCTCTTTCCACTTAGTATTTTTTTTTTCATCCATTAAAAAAAGCATCAAATAACAATATACACTCATTTTTTTTCTCAAAAATACATAAAATGTATGTAAACAGACTAAAATATTAAAACTAGTCCGATGTGGCAATCCCAAAACTTTCTTCTATCTTATTGCATGTTAATACTTCCTGAAAAATGCAGCATAGCATTGCTACCAGTTAGGTAGTTCAAACCAAAATCAATAGTCACCAACAAATTATGCAACTTACAACTGAATCTAAGTTAGATGAAAATCTGAGCATTAGTTTTTGAGATAGAGCTATTGCAAAATCTTTAAAAGAAAATCTTCATAACATTGTTAAATGTTGGGTGATGCACACCAAAAACTAATCAGGATAATTTATTTTTATCAGGTACTAAGTTCGATGAAAATCTATGCATTAGTTCTTGAGAAACATTTATTGCAAACTCGTGAAAAATACAGTATAGCAGCGCCACTTTTAAGGTGATTAACATAAAAAACCAAATAATACTAATCTATATCAGGGACTAACTGAATCTGAAGTTTTGGAAAATTCCATACATTAGTTCTTGAGATAGAGCTATTACGATAATCACAAATAACATACTAAAGCAGTGCCACCTGCTGAGCCACTTGCACCAAACAGACATGAAAGTGAGAAATAAGAAAAAAGGTGGAAATTTTTCTCAACCTATACGATGGTGCTAAACTCATATAATTTAGGCACAATTTAAGAGTTATTTATAAAATAAAATGAAATGAAATATAATATAATTTTACATAGGATTGTTATTTTATAACTTGAAAAGTATTTTATTATTATTATTATTATTATTATTTAAGTCAACAATAAATGTATAGATTCAGCTAATTAAAAAAATATATAGATTGAAGAAAATTTGCTAAAGCTTTAAATTAAAATGTATCTGGTGAACTTAAGTGATGTAAGTTATTAGTTTTTCAAGATAAATATTATTTTGAATGGTTTGGCTGTTTAAAAATTTTTCCGAAACTAAGAAATTTTAGACTTCTTAGTTTCACTTTAACAGAAGTATTCTTTTAATTAATATAATTCCACAGATATAATGTAGATTTAAAGCACTAGAAGATGAATAAAACTGTAAAGAATTATACTCAAAGAGGTAATTAAACTTTTTATATCATACTGGAGGAAAAAAAAAAAAAAAAAAAAAAACCTTTAAAAGAATTAAGGAGAAAACAACATTACAATACTGTCTTTTTGGGCAGAAGTCAGAAGGTTAAAAATTATAACAGTAAAGAATATTTTGAGATAAAAATAATGTGATGATAGATATATAATATGCCCAATCCGGGGATCTAGAAGTGAGGGGAATTTTGTAGAAAAATATACAATTGAATTTGATTTTAAGAATAAAATAACTCTTCAAAAGAGAAAATTTTTCAAACAAATAAAAAGATCCGGATGGCAACCTTCACAAAATTGATCTTGGAATAATACATACTATATATACTTGCACATAAGTTGAGAAATTTTGAAAAAAAACAAAACAAAATTCTATATCTTTGGTAATATAGAGTTTATATAAGCCTATAACATATATCATAAAATCTTGGGAAAATTTTCACATGGATTGGGAGATTTGTTGGGAGTAAATGCATTTTCTGGACTCTGGAGTGGTATAATACACAGAAATTGATTCATAATAGAAAAAAGTTACCTCACGAGGATCAACAGATTTCACTTCTTCTGGTTTCAGCTCTAAAAAATTAAATTTACATAAATTATTATTTCAAATAGAATTATATATATAAAAAAAATCACTTATAATTAAAACAAAATATACATGTTAAAAGTGATTATAGCAAACATTGCAAGTTTTTAAAAAGTTTTAAGAAACAGACTAGTTTTGTATACAAAGAAGTCAGCCAAATAATATGCATTTTTCATAATAGAAAATTGAACAAAAAGTACAGCAGTGTGTTAGATGCTTGTTATAAAAATTAAAGATAAGGGGTCTGTCCAGGTTCCTACCCCCCCCCCCCATCCCAGACTTTTTTCTTTTATTTTTGTGCATTATTTTTATGAAAAAAATTCATGAAACCTTAGTTAACCATTTAGCCCAGTCGCCCAAAATTGAAGTACTTTAATTAAAAAAAAAACTAATATTGCTTTAGACAGATTTCTTGCTCTACCTTTTCTTATGATTATTTATTACATTATCCACAAATAGAATAATCACATTAGTACAAATAACACAAAAATTAATATTAGATTATGTATATATATTTGTCATTTCATTTTAGTTATGTATATATACACTAGGGATGTATCGAATATTTGGTATCTATTCGGTATTCGGCCATATTTGATTAGGCTGAATATCAAACTATTTGGTTTGGCCGAATATGAAACTATTCAGCCTGCCGAATATTCGGTTTGGCTTAATATCAAAGTATTCGGCCGAATTTAATACTTAATAAAGCCTTTTAAAAACTTTTCACAATTTCTACTTTTAACTGTCAATTTATTAATATATTTAAAATAATTAGAAATAAAATAATATTTAAATAATATAGAATGTTTTTACATTATTTATTTGCTGTTTGTAAAGTTAAACTTGAGAAAATTAACCATGAGAAGGATTAAAATTATGATTTATTAGGATTTTCCTTAGGAATAAATTATGCGAGTGCAGATGCAAGTTTCTAAATTCTATTTAGTAAATAATCTGACTTAGGACTTTTTCCCAAAAGTCCTTAAACAAGAAAGGAAAAGTTTTGAGATTAGCAATAGCTCTCAAGGCAGACATTTTTTTGTTTATGAAACCATACTCACAATCAACTTATTGAATCATAAATGCATTGTATTTCATCTCACTCTAGGTCAAACTTGTGTTTTGGCTTGTTGCATTAACAATAAATAAGATACCATAACTATATTTTCAATTCACATGCTTTGATTTCTGTAAAATATGATATGATGGGAAGAATGGAAAATGCCACTATTCATAAGAAAAGAACTATGAGCTAGACATTCCTTTATTTAGAATTAAGTTGAAAGTATTTATACTTTATATTGAAAAAAAATCTGCCTTGAGTTATTTAAAAAGAACAAATATGAGACTGTACAGTTTTTCTTCAACTATTTTTTTCATTATTTCTCTTTGATTTCAAAATGTTTGTTTCATTTCGTAGAAGAAATGAAATTTAAAATTTTACTAATTGAAAAAGTCTTATAATTATGCTTTTTAAATAAAAAAAGGCAGATAATTTTTTCATACTGAATGTTCTTATAAAAAGCTCTTGTTTATCAAAATATAAGTTTCTCTTATTAAATATAATGTAAATTTGTTTTAAAAAGTAACATTTTAATACCTTTAAACTTTGAAATATAAAAAGTATTTGGAAATCCGAATATTCGGTATTCGGCCCAACAATTACTATTCGGCTAGCCGAATATTCGGTATTCGGTTCAGCTGTCGGCCGAATATTCGGTATTCGGCCAAAATCACTATTCGGTGCATTCCTAATATACACATACATATATATGAGGTGAAACACCACCCCAGAGATAATACATAAATTGAAGACAATTATTCACATTTATTTGGAATGATAGGGCAAGAACAAAAAACATACAATGAGAATTAGTTATCTTCATTGCTGAACTATTATAAAAGAAACACCATGATATATTTCTCTTGATAAATACAATGATTATAATTCTTTTCCAGATATTCATAGTAAAGCAAAGATTAAAAGTTTTTTGCTAGGAAAATTGCTATTTATGATGCAAAATATAGCTTACGATTACTAAAATTTCTTCAAGGTTGAAATCAATTCATAGATTAAGATTTTGCCCCATGTGTATAATCTAAATCTACTATTCTCTAAAATAGTCATTCATTTAGGATATAAACAAACAAACAAAATCGTATATGGTTAACAGTTAGTCCAACAATTTTTTCTCAATGGCCATTATATAATAGAATTCTTTTGAGGTCTCTCTAAAAGAACCATTAATAGTACACACTTGAATGAACAGGAAAATGAAGTTTGATTACTCAAATTTCTTCAAGGTTGAAATCAATTCATAGATTAAGATTTTGCACCATGTGTATAATCTAAATCTACTATTCTCTAAAATAGTCATTCATTTAGGATATAAACAAACAAAATCGTATATGGTTAACAGTTAGTCCAACAATTTTTTCTCAATGGCCATTATATAATAGAATTCTTTTGAGGTCTCTCTAAAAGAACCTTTAATAGTACACACTTGAATGAACAGGAAAATGAAGTTTGATTACTCAAATTTCTTCAAGGTTGAAATCAATTCATAGATTAAGATTTTGCACCATGTGTATAATCTAAATCTACTATTCTCTAAAATAGTCATTCATTTAGGATATAAACAAACAAAATCGTATATGGTTAACAGTTAGTCCAACAATTTTTTCTCAATGGCCATTATATAATAGAATTCTTTTGAGGTCTCTCTAAAAGAACCTTTAATAGTACACACTTGAATGAACAGGAAAATGAAGTTTGATTACTCAAATTTCTTCAAGGTTGAAATCAATTCATAGATTAAGATTTTGCACCATGTGTATAATCTAAATCTACTATTCTCTAAAATAGTCATTCATTTAGGATATAAACAAACAAAATCGTATATGGTTAACAGTTAGTCCAACAATTTTTTCTCAATGGCCATTATATAATAGAATTCTTTTGAGGTCTCTCTAAAAGAACCTTTAATAGTACACACTTGAATGAACAGGAAAATGAAGTTTGATTACTCAAATTTCTTCAAGGTTGAAATCAATTCATAGATTAAGATTTTGCACCATGTGTATAATCTAAATCTACTATTCTCTAAAATAGTCATTCATTTAGGATATAAACAAACAAAATCGTATATGGTTAACAGTTAGTCCAACAATTTTTTCTCAATGGCCATTATATAATAGAATTCTTTTGAGGTCTCTCTAAAAGAACCTTTAATAGTACACACTTGAATGAACAGGAAAATGAAGTTTGATTACTCAAATTTCTTCAAGGTTGAAATCAATTCATAGATTAAGATTTTGCACCATGTGTATAATCTAAATCTACTATTCTCTAAAATAGTCATTCATTTAGGATATAAACAAACAAAATCGTATATGGTTAACAGTTAGTCCAACAATTTTTTCTCAATGGCCATTATATAATAGAATTCTTTTGAGGTCTCTCTAAAAGAACCATTAATAGTACACACTTGAATGAACAGGAAAATGAAGTTTGATTACTCAAATTTCTTCAAGGTTGAAATCAATTCATAGATTAAGATTTTGCACCATGTGTATAATCTAAATCTACTACTCTCTAAAATAGTTATTCATTTGGGATATAAACAAACGAAATTGTGTATGGTTAACAGTTAGTCCAACAAGTTTTTCCCATAGGCCATTATATAACGGAATTCTTTTGAGTGTCTTTCTAAAAGAACCATTAATAGTACGCACTTGAATGAATAGGAAAATGCAGTTTGAAAATTTAGTGGTACACCATACCTCAAAATATATGGTACCTAGAATTTGATGCGAGATAAGTTTAAAATAATAATAATATTAACATTGAATAAAACATTTACGGAAATCACCTGATTTTGTGGTATCTGATCTCTCTAGATATTTGTTTATGAAGTGCATATTTAAAATTTTATGCAAAAATATTTAATTTATTATTGCAGATTTTGAGAATGTCACCAATATTTTGTATATACAAAACTAGTCAGTTTGTATACTAAACAGTTTTAAAGCTTCAAGGTTTACTGCATAAATTCTTTATAAAATGTAGCTTCAGTATTAGTATCATATATTAATTTAAATAACATATGAAATAATATAAATATTACAAACCTCTTATAGGTCCTAGAGCAGCATCCTTGGCCAAAGCAGTTAAGTCACTTCCAGAGTATCCTTCTGTTAATCTACAATTAGATGAAAATTAGAAATTTCATACACTGTCATAACTAAAACTAGATGGATGCTTAATATATTTATAAAAAACAAAGAATGTCAATAAATTTCAAAATTCAAACTTTGAATAAAACAATTCTAGACAACAATCTAAAACAGTGTTTCTCAACTTGTGCACTGTGGCATACCAGAATGCAATGTTAAACCATGATAAAATAGAAAATCTAGTATTATTGATATGGCATCATACAATTTTAATGATTTGCAAAAATTCTTTGCGGCACATTTGACAATCTCTCTGGAGATTGTTATTAGACTGTTTTTAATAAACCACTTTTTGTGTGTAAAATTTGTAATAAAAGACATGTCTAATCCATCCTAAAAACCTGCAATAGCATTTTTATTGACATCTTACCCTTGCTATATCCCAGATGCAGTGAAATCTCCATCTTTAAATTTTTTGTGCATACTACTACCATAAAATACTATCAGAGGCCAGAATTTAAGATTTTTATCTGATGCCGAACCAGAGATATCCAAGCCTTAAAAATGTGATTTTTGAAAAAAATTGAGATCTTTTTAGGGAAGAGAAAATAAGTCCTAGATCTGGAACTTGGCATGCGAGTACAAATACTTTCTGCCTATTTGTATAAAAAATTATATCATGTTGACAGCATTAATTTCTAAAAAAAAATTCTTGTACTCTTGACAGATTTTGGAAAAAAATCTTAAACATTATGCAAAAATTTCACCAGTAAGAATTTATTTTAAGAAACTATATCACTGCCAGACTTTTAGATAATTTTATTTGCAATTTTGTAAGGCCTAGGATGTAAGAAAATGCTGCACATAATGAAACAAAGATGGCTACCATGAACAAACAAATATTAATAAAATTAAAATAGTCATTTTAAACTTTCATCATGCTGGGGTTTATTGTACAAAAAATTTCAGATTTTTAAAAAATGGTCAAGCAATTAATAAAATATTTTCTAGACCACTTGAAATGGATTGACCTTGATGTAACATTTATAAGTTACAAAACCATAAGTTTTTTTGCAACTAGTAGGGAAGGAAAGAAGATTAAAAAGAAAAAAAAAAAGAGGCAATATTATTTACTTGTAACTACTACAACTAAAAAAAAAAAAAAAAAAAAAAAAAAAACAAGAGGCAAAATAATTTTTTGCAACTAATGGGGAAGGGGAAAAAGAGGCAAAATTGGGAATTTGTTCCATTTAATACACAGAAACTAATTAAAATGTGGTATGTGGCTGTATGCAAGAACTATGAAAATTTTTGAAGAGAGGGGGAGGTTGTCAAAATTTCCTCACAAAAGTAGATAAAATGTATGAGGTGTTATTTGTAAATTATGCAAGTTAATAATCTCTAATAATTTGGCACAGTACATAACAACAAGAAAAACAATCATCAAACTTTATTTTACTGTTATTATTTAATTAAAATGTCCAGATTTTAAGAATCATATCAGATAATTAATGATGTGAATGAAGCAACATACATAGTGTCTTGTTTAATTGTGGTATTTTTCTCCGATAGGGATTTCTGCGGTTTCAGGTTGGGAAGTGCAGATATATTTTTAAGTTCAGGTGGGAGAATCCCAACTTTGTTCATAAAAAAGCATAAAATCTGAAAACCCTTCTTGAAGAGGGGGGGGGGGGGGTGAGGGTGAGATTTCAATATTATTGAACAATATCCTCGGTCTGAGTCATCCCCACAATTCCATATTGAATATGAACATTTCCAAATACATCCAATTCTGTTTTTATATGAACCTCTTTTTTTTTTTTTTTTTAAACCACACTGTTCTTTTTTTTTTTTTTTCACATTTAGTTTTATTTTTTTTTTCATCCAAAAAAAAAAAAAAAAAAAAAAAGCAGTTTATATGGTTGTAATTCAGCTACTGTCTACAAATTTCAAAATGAAAAATAATTGTAAGATAAATATGAAATGAGCAAAAAGCAATAGATAACTACAAATAAGAAATAAACATAATTTTGTCAAGTGTAATTTTACAGGGTGGTAACAAATATCTCATTTTAAAATTCTCTGATATTTCCAGGTTTGCGTTAAAACAACAACATTTTTGTAGATAATTTCTTTAACAATATTATATTAATACATACAGCCGATTTTTAATAAAATATATAAATTTTTACTAATTTTAAATATAAAATAATTTGAACAAGTTCTTACATAGTTAATCAAAAAGTAAACATTGCTTGTTAGATCTTGTTGTACTATACAATGTATCAAAACAAAATCTAGTGGGGAGGTGAATAAAAAAAATTACTTTGCATCAAGGTAATGACAAAAGGAATGGACTTCAAATAAGAATAACAGATAATTGTCTATTACCTTGTCTCAGTGCTGATAGATTTTAACCAGGCCAGTTTAAACTGGGCATTTTTTTCTATATAAATAGCGGTGGTGTAATGTAAAAAACTGTGATAAAAGAATATTCATTAGAAAAGGAAACTGGTTAGATGATTCGAAATTAGCAATTGTAACTGCATTAAGGATTCACATATAGATGGTCTGATAAATTAACATCAATAAAATGAGGGAAAAGGAGGGAAAGTACTGGGTTTAAGTAATTGTACGATTATTGATTGAAGTAACTATCTCAGTAGTTTGTTAATTTAAGCTTCTGACAAAATTTTTTTTAAAAATTTGAAAGTCAAAAATAGCAAAGATTGATGAGTTTTTTTTAATCCCTTAAAGGGCAGTGAGATATAACATATCCTGCTTAATGTTTATTCTAAAATGCCACATTGACATCAAAGTTTAAGATTAAAAGCTTGTTTTAATAAGGTACATGAAAAAAAAAAGCATTTATTTATAAATAAACAAATGTTGTTTGTAACTCCTGGTGTCAATCAATTCTTTTAACATTAGTAACAGAAGTATTTTGTTCCTAAAAGGGTAAAAGCATGTGTGTGTGAGGGGGGGGGGAGGGGGCAGTCAATTTTTTTTCAGCAATTCTTGCTTGGAGAATTATTCCAAGAAACTAATGAATGGTTCATACTAAAAGTTATGATAGAACAGATGGGTGAAATAAAAGAAGACAGAGAAGATTACTAGCATTTTTTCAGATTCATGGTAGGCTTATAAAACTGACTAAATTAAGTGATACAGGATTTGAGACATTATAATTTTGCAGATCTAGACATTGATGCAAATCCTCAAACCCCTTTGGGGCTTAGCTAAATTTTTAAATAAGAAATATTGCCAAACAGAACATCAGCACTTAGAATAATTAATGTTTAACATAGTTTACATGGCATCAAATTCATAGAAAGGATGATTATTTTGTCGTTATTTGTTATTTTGAGTGGCATTAGAGATTTTTATTCTCTAGAATAACTGCAAATTTTGACTTTTTTCTTTTTATAATTTCAATGTTTAATGTAATCTTTATGACATGATCATTAACATTTACTCTAATACGAATGAAATGTGCCAAAATAGTTTCTTACTGCTCATATTAACTTTATTATATGTCCATATTAAGTATATGAAATAAAATAGTTATATTAAATCCATAAATGGAATATCTTAAAAAATCATTTTTGTTTAATTTAATAACTCTACAAGTACATTGTTAAATTATTAAATCTTCAGATTAGAAGTATAAGTTTTCTTCACATTTAAATCACAGTTATTCACATTTTTCAGCCAATGACATAAAATTTCTCATTATCTGAGAATGATTCAAATGTTAAATTTCATCAATTATAGATTCATATAAAGAACATACAATTATTCATTTTCATCCTAGAGATAAGTTCAGATTGTTTTATTTATTTATTTATTCTTATTCTTCTTATTTTTTTGGCTGAGACTGATATAAAAAATTTACAATAAGAACTTGTTAAGAAAATTTTGAAATTGTTTTAATAATATTTTCATTTAAAAGGCTCGATTTTCATGTTCCTGGAAATCTATTTAAAAGGGTAAACTTGTTTCTTACTTCCTACCACTGACAAAAATCTATACAAGTCACAATTCTTATAAAATATCATTGTACAACTACAGCAGAAAGACAGTTCTATTTTCCAATAAACAAAGGACTTCAAATAAAAAAGAGATGTCTCATGGCTTTGTTATGTTGCTAACACTGATCAAATAAAGGCTTCAAAATTAATCATTTTTCTTTTTTATAACATTAATAATAATTTAGTTTGCTTCTAAATTTAAAAAGATTGTAAAACACTGTAAGAAGCTTTGATCAACATTTTTGTTTCTCAATTAATGAGAGATTTTTGTTTTTGAATTTTTGTGTAAATAAAACCTTAACCATTGACCTGTGAACGGAAAACTGGTATAGAGTCCAAGCTGATTTCAGGCAAAGACTGAGCCCAAGAGTTGAGATAATTTTTTTCTTTCTAGATTACCGCGATCATATTGGAAATTAAAAATTTTTCAATAAATTTCCAGTTTTAGTTTGATTTTCCCTGATATTTCCTTGTTTTCCAGGTCTGTGACAAACCTGTTTTAATTATCTTGGAAATTTTTGTATTCATCAAAGAGTAATTAATTTCTTTCTGTCTTTTTTTTTTAATTATTATTGGGGGGGGGGGGGTGTACAATTTTTGAAAGATAAAAGCTTTAGCAGCAAGAATAAATCTTGTAATTATAAAAAGAATTTTCATTTGTTAATTCACATTAATTTCAAACTTAAAATATCAGAAACAATTAAATTTTTTCCAATCAATACATTCTTTTTTTTTTTTTTTCCCCAAGATATAAATCTACAGAATTTGACGTACTTAAAATGTAAAAATATTTTTTATATATAAAACATTCATTAACATACTTTGAAAGTTGTCTAATATCAGCTTTAGATAAAGAATTCTCTTGTTTTGCTAATAATTTTTCTAATAATTTCACACGAGTTTCTTTACTTGGAAGCATTACATAAACTCTCTTAGTGAATCTCCTATAGAAAATAAGCATACAATAAGATAAAGCATTAAACATACAGAGAAATGGTATATAAATAATAACATACACATAAGTATAAATTTTATTAAATTGCAGTAACAAAAAAAAAAAAAAAAAAAAAAAAAAATCTTATTTTGCAGACATTAGAGAACACAATTGTGCCTGTTTTTGCAAACTATGAATTTGTATAATTTCATTTTTTCAAATGCAAATATTTAATCTTATTTAACTTGTATTATATATTTAATTACTTTGGTCTCAAACATGGCAGTATAATGTAGATTGTAATACAGAATATGCAATAATATATAGGGTCAATAGGGGTAATTCCTGGTCAACAAATTTCTGGCGGTAATTCTTGGTCACAATACTTTTCAGTGTTTGAAAATGTACTCACCAAAATGAAAAAACATAGAGATACTCTAAACTACCTAGAATTTATAATTTAGTTGTACAATTACTAATTATTTAGTTTGAGAAAAAAAAATTGCCTTGAAACTGCTTACTAAGTTTTTGCCAAATAACGTTGGTCTTAGTTAAGGCACCATTTTATAAAGCTCTTTTTTCACAACTTAAATTTTTAATATTGTTCTGTTCTCTCTTTTTGATTCAATTATAAACTACTTTAGCTATTAAGAAACAGTCTTGGAATTTCTTATACTATTTTAAATAATTAATAGAAATTGATCAAATCAAATCTATCTGAGGTAAATCTTGGTCAATGTTTTTCTCTTTTACTTCCTTTTTTAGCTCACAGGCTATCATAGCCTGAGAGCTTATGTGCCCGCCCGTTCTGTATGTACATTAGTACGTGCGTAACGCGATAACTCATGATAAAAGTATCCTATCCACTTGAAATTTTGTATACAGGTTTATCTTGATAAAGCACTTCCCTGATTAGTTTTTGGAGTTCATTCGATAAGTATGAGGGAGAACGGGGGGCTCATGCCCTTCCCTTAATTGATATAAATGGGTTTTTCATTCAGAGTTATCAGTTTTCGTTCAAAATTTAGGTATAAGATCATTCTAATGAGGCACCTCAGTGATTGGTATTAGGTGTTCATCGTATATGTGTAAACAGGGGGAACGGGGGTTCTAATGCCCCCCCCCCTTAATTTATATAAATGGGTTTTTCATGCAGAATCATCAGATTTCGTTCAAATTTCTGAATAGTTTTGGAAGTTTAATGGTTAAGCATAAAAGAGAGGGGGATAACTCCTCTTAAATTATATAAATGGGTTTTTATTAAGAATTTTCCGATTTGCTCTGAATTTTGGATATAGATTTTTTATATGATAAAGCATGTCCCTGATTAGTTTAGGGGGTTCAATGATTAAGTATAAAAGGGGGAAAGGGGGAGCTGTTTCCCCTCCTTTGATTTTTTTTTTGATCGGAAATAACCCTTGAAAATATAAGGCTGCAATGTGCAATTAGTATGCGTAGCCTGTGAGCTCAATGCCCTCAGTTTAACTGGGCAGTATTCTTTTTATTATTACTTTCTTCTATCTTTACAAGAAGAAAGTATTGGATTCATGAAAATTTTTGACTTCTGGTTTTCGACGGATTTATACGTTTTAGAAGGTCCTGAACACGTTTTGACTATTTTTAGAAAATGTCTGTCTGTGAGTCTGTCAGTCTGTATGTGAAAAAAAAAATTTGTGGAAGCTCTATCTCAAGAACTAATGCTCGAAATTTTATAAAATTTTATATTCAGTTAGACCTTGATATGAATTAGTGCCTATTGGTTTTTGGTGTAAATTGGCCTGCAGGTGGCGCTGCTATACTACGTTTTTCATGAATTTAATGATTGCTATATCTCAAGAACTAATGCACAGAATTTCACCAAACTTCAGATTCCGCAATACTTTGAGATACATAGACGCTGATTAAGTTTTGGTGTAAATTGGCTTGCAGGTGGCGCTGCTATGGCACGTCTTTCATGATTTTCATGATAGCTATATCTCAAGAACTAATGCACAGAATTTCACCAAACTTCAGATTCCGCAATACCTTGAGATACATTGCCACTGATAAGGTTTTGGTGTGAACTGCCCAATAGGTGGCGCTGCTATGCTACATTTTGCATGATTTTTTGGTATAGCAAGTAGGTCCTCCCTGAATTTGAAAAAAAAAAAAATGCCTATCAATCTATTGTCCATCGGCTCATGCAGAGATAAAAACTCGTTTTTACTCTGATTGACTGAAGCAGAAATTTAACATGAAATCAAAGTTGGTATAGTATTGAATTAAAATCATTATATAATTAACATGAGTAACTATTTTTTAAAATATTAAAATGTACGTATAAGATAGAAGAAAGTTTTGGGATTGGCACATCCAACTAGTTGTCATAATTAGTGATTGTAATTGTCGGCAAACCCCTATGATCATTGACTGTAAAGCTAAATGTAACCACGCGGTAGTTAATGTGAGATGAAATCTTTCATCTCACATTTTTCATTATGGGTTCTTTGGACACACGTGCACTTGGTTCCGTTTTCGCCAATCATCACCTTTGGACCGAGCCTATAAAGTTAGTTTTTCGCGATGCATCTTTTGGCGTGCGGCGATATGATGTGCATGCTCAGTTGGTATTTAAGATTTCAATCCATCACAGTGTTTTTCGCTGATGTCTGAGTGTGACATTTTTTCTTTCTCAGCGAATTTTTGTTTTAAGGGTTTTGATTTGCTTCTGGTGTTTTGCCAACTTTTTAAATTTGATCAATAGATTTAAATTTTTCCTTCGTTTACATTTGTCCACCTTGTTAATTCCTAGATATTAAAAATTTTGTTAATTTAAATCAGAATGTGTTTGGTGTTACTGCTGTCATGACTTAATTCTTTTAAGGAGCGCAGGGCCGCAAGGCCCGGTTACTCCATAGAGTAGTAACAGAGAATCAACTTTCATACATTGTAATGGCAACTTGTTTAACATGGGATTACGCATAGACAGTAGCGAGACGAGCGGATGACTCTGAAACTACGATCATAACATAAGAGAGGTTGCTAATTCGGCGAATCATCTCTTCCTTGGCGACAAATGATAAAAGAAAAAAGAAAAAAAAAAAAAAAAATACAGCGACGGCTTGCTGCTTCTTGTTTTGAAATTTATGAAAGAATTATTTTAATATGAAATAACTTTGGCGTATTCATCTTGCAAACAATACATGTGTCTCTTTGTAACATAACGACCTATTAATTTAAACTTGAAAATTCAAGAATAATAACAGTAATAATTACGAATCAATATAAGCGCGGAAATCTAAGATCAAATAGCATAAGCACATGTGCAAAGATAATCAAATCAGCATTCAGCAAGAAGCGCCAAACCAGAATAGGGTTACAGTTAAACAGAAATCACGAGGATAAAAATCACCAACGCGATGGTTTAGTTTTTAAGTCATCCACTGAGGGCGTTCTTTTCAAGTCGAGTTGAGGCTCTGTTACGTACTCTGTGGGTTACTCAACCGGCAGCCGCCATGCTTATGATGAATGGCAAAGTTAAAAAATCCGCAATCATCTTTTCAAGTTCCTGGATTATCTATAGTATTATAAACTTTTTTTAATTTTAAGTTCAAATCCAAGAAGGATTAGTTTAATAAATTTTACGCTGCTCCTTATGGCTATGAGAAATTATGCTCAAGAAAAATCCTTTTAATCTGGAGAATTGTTACATCGATCCGGTGACCATCTGAGAAAAGACATCCTTCTTCCTAAAGAAGACAAAGTTTGGACTTACAGATCATAGTGTTTTATTCTTTTATTCCAAAGCACACTAGTTTGAAGTAAGATTTTTCATGTTATTCTTTTTGTTTCAACTGCTTACAGCAAAGAACGAAGCGGTTATTGCAACGTACAATCTAACGGCATAATTAATTAATTAGCAATTCCAATACCTACACCAACTTATTAACGTCACAGTTAATTGTTGTTTTTAATAATGTATTGTAACTCAGGGTAATGTGTAGTCACTAAGTTTGAGGTAATTCTTGGTCATTTCTGCTTTCATTATCAAAACAACATTTAAACTGTAAAAAATCTGAAAGTTACTTTGAATCCTTTGCTTTGAAATATATGCTTGAATGCATTTAGTTAAAATTAAAAACCACCAACTTAAATTTCTGCAAACAACACTGACACTGATTTTTTACACATTTCATAGATATGTGGCATTCTTAAAATTTTCTTTTATATCAACAATCACATATCACAGTACTTTTAAGTGATTATAAAATTTCCCTTTTCTATGTTAAACAATTTAAATGAGGAAGTCAAACAAAATCCATATTTACGAGTAATTCCAGATCAGTAATATTTGAATAGCATGTGTATTGTTTCATAATTAATTTTACAGTATTTATATTTGCCATTTTATGCATTATAATAACTGTGCACCCTAAAAACTGTCTTACAACTTTATTTATTTATTTATTTTTTTAACCATAAGTGTAAAATAGCATCTTTAAATGTAATTGTAAATAAGGAAAACAATGTGCTCAGAGAATAAGGCACACTATAAATTCAACAATTAATTAGAAAATACCAAAATGTAATAGAGGTACCTAATTATTATGCTGTGTATTACAATAAAGGTCCATTATTGAAGTTTGTGAAAATTTTCTTGAAAAAGAAGCCGAAAATTTCAGTTGGCCTAAGCAAGATGAAATCCAAAACAAACATTCAGTTATATATTTTATGGACCAATAAATTTGCAAAGTATTAGTTATTCCATTCACTGTGGATAAAGAAGTAATAAATACTGCTTATAAATGTTGTAAAAATGCATAAAATTTTTTTAGCTAATTAAAATTTTGTAAAATGTATAAGAATCATTTGCACATCAAATAACTTTGTACTTATATCCAAAACAAAGTCTATGCTTTATTATTCCACAATTGAGATGAACAAAACTTTTACAAGACTCATTCTATTTATTTGAATACTTGGTCTTAAAAAACTAACTTTACTACTTTATTTACACCAATGAGGATGCTGACTGATTATTATCCCAAAAGTGACCAACAATTACCCTGTTTTTGGGGTAATTCTAGTTTATTTAAAAATTATAATAATTTCAATTATAAGTGCATATATAATTAAGTAAGCATTTTATTATATAGCCATCAGAGGCAGCTTATTACACACACACACAAAAATGCAAACAATACATTTAATAGCTTTGATAATGAATGGATGTTGATGATTTTTCACAAGGAATTATCCCAGGTGACTCTACTGTATAAATTCTGGCTCTTTTACATATAAATATGTAAAAAATCAGAGGGAATATTCTATAGTTTTATTTGAGAAATAAAGGTCTATTTGGAATTTATATATATATATATATATAATAAAATACAGATGAAGTATATGCAGTGATGTGAACTGATAAATAAAATACTCCTGTCAGTATTTAATTTTTGAATAGACAAGGTAGGGTTGTTCACATGAAATCGTTCAGGTTTCAAATGTTAATTGTAAGTAAAGTAAGACCCAGAGATTTGCAATATCACTAATAGCAAAACAACAAAATTATTTTGCTGTTTTTTTTAAACTAATTTTTGTACCTGATGTTTGTGATGTCTGCCACAAAACTTTGGGAGCCATTGATTCAGTCACACCTGACATGCAGTGCAACATGTGGGTTAAGATTGAATATAAACTGGAAATTTTAAAAATTACAATGGAACTATATCAAAGTGCATATATAGATAAAAATATTTTTTTCAGAGAGATAATCACTTGCAACAAAATAAACTTGCTGTCATAACATATCAATAATGCATACAACAAAAATAAACCAGGAGGAAAAATTGCAGCAAGATAAACTACTTGTGTTGCTATTCATGATACTACAAACCTCTATCGACTCATAATTTTCATGTAAAAAATATATGAAATCAAGGTTTTCCTTTGGGCACCCCATATAACCAGCTATTTTCCCATTTCACTGTAAAAAACAATACTTGAAAAATATCAAGATTACTAAATATTTATTGATTTTGAAAACTTTTAAAAAAATATCATGCCTATCAAGGCCATATTTTTGTATAATGTTTAATTTATTTGATACAGATCTGGCTAGGGATCCACCAAATATCCAGTGTCTTCCAGATATCTTGCTTATTTGGCTCTTGAACCGAATACTCAATATAGCTAAATATTTTAATATCTGGTTGCTGGATAGTGACTGATGTTTTAAATTAGATTTTTAACATTATCGAAAAACAGTAGAAATTTAATTTTTTCCATATCAACATTATCCTATTAGAAGCAATGCTTACAAAAAGAAATACTCACATTTTTTCACAAAAATGAAACTATATGACTTATTTTTAAAGTGTGTGACAGTTAAATATTTTTATGACAACAAAAATAGTTTTATATGGATAAAAAATGAAATGTTGGTAATAGTTTCAAGATTCGAAGGAAACAAAAAAATAGGCCTTAGCTGTACTATAAATAATCTATGATTACATTACTTACACACATTTTTTCCCCCTCAAGCAGTATAGTGAATATGTGAGTCCTTTTCAAAAACCTTGTACATTCTATGTCCCCCAACTTTAAAAATTTTTAACAACTAAAATAAAGTTTCAAAATAAAAAATTAAGCATCCACATTACTTTTCTGACTGTTTAGAGTAAATGTGGGCAAAATATTTAGAAATTAAAAATAATATTAGTGTAGGTATGGTTTCACTGTGTCAGATATAGCTAAAGTACCTTGCCCCCTCTTCCCTTTTTACTTTTTCAACTGCAGTGAAATCATAAATCAAGAGTCAAAAATGTTAATTTTTTTAGTTGTGACAATTGTTGTGTGTTTTATCTGTAGCATAGACAATATATATTTTTTAAACTGTCTCCAGATTCCCCCCCCCCCCCTTTGTTACTTCTACTCTGTCACCATACTTTTGTAAGAAATTATTACTACTAAGGTGACAACACAAGGTTCTGCAGTTCTTTGAACAGTCTATTTTTAGATGAGGCCACCATTTTTTAAATTATTAAGTTATTTTTATTGTGGTGTTGAAGTGAAACATTTACAAGATAAGGATGTTTTATTCAGTTTTCCCTCTGTTACCAGCTTATTTATGTGAAATTTATTTTTTTTTATACTCTTATAAAATTTTAACCATAAGATCAAATGTTGCTTCTTAAATAAATAGGCTTAGTTTTTCTTGTTTTTAATTCACTTTGTGCTGCTAAAATTATTTGTAGTTTTTTCCCCCTCTGTTACTATGCTTATGGTAACAGAGTGGAACAAAATGTAATAGAGTAAGAGACTACTAAAAAAACAAGTTTATTTGAACATTGCTCTTGAAGGCTGCACATTCTCGTTTCACGTTCTTAGAACAGAATTTAAAATATGCATTTTTCTTTTTTAATATAAAATAGTAGTTTTGTGGCGAGCTAATTGCCTTAAACATTAGGCTTTAATTTTCTCAAACAAAATGCTTCTTTAATTGTAGTTATTTATATTTATGAATCAATACTACTTATTTATGAAAAAATGATGCAGCATGAAATACCACTATTTTCAAATATTAATTTTTGTAAAAGCCTTTAATTGTTGCTTGGAATGTTTCAAATTTTAAGATATCTTATAACATATGATAAAAATATATTAAAGAAGTAAAGATCATTATTTAAGTAGAAAAGAATTTATAAAAAAGATACACCATGTCAAATACCACTATTTTCGAATAGTAATTTCTGTAAAAATCATTATTTCTTGGGTTAAAGCGTCATCCAATTGGCACGCAAATTTGTTAAAATTTGAAAATCTAAGGCGAGCTGTTTGAAACAAACATAGCTTATAACATATGATAAAAATTTATAAAAACAATGCCACGTGAAATACCAGTATTTTTGAATAGTAGTTTTTTGCAAATATCTTAAATTCTGCCTTGATCTGTTTGAAATATTGAAATTCATAATAGTTTATAATATATAATAAAAAATTATATAAAAAAATTGCCTGGTCTAATGCCACTATTTTTGAATAGTATTTTTTGCAAAAATCTTAAATTCTTGCTTTAAAGCACCACCACCTCGACTAATATATGATGATTTTTTTTTTTTTTTTTTTTTTTTTTTTTTTTTTTAAACCAAGCAGTGCGTTTGTCATAGCACGCAATATAAATTTACAAAAGAGAATTCCCTGCCAAATACCACTATTTTCTAATAGTGATTTTTGTAAAAATCCTAAATTCTTGGTGGATGTGTTTGAAACGTTAAGGTAGTATACAACACATGATATAAACTTATAAAAAAGTATGTTACATCAAATACCACTCCACTATCAATCAGTGTTCCCTTCGGTTACTTCCCCCCCCCCCCCCCCACTCTGTTACCGTCAATTTAAGCTGGTTTATTTCACTAAAAAATTTATCAATCATAATTTTGAATAATTAATTGTGTAACTTTAACTAATATTTTATTTATGTAATAATTTTTTATAATTTAACTGAAAAAATGTGAATGCACATTTAATTGAAACTTATGATTTTTCAAAAAAAGTAACAGAGAAAATCCTTTGTATTTTACAATAAAAATAATCATAACAAAACAACAGTTAGCATTTTCTGAAAGTAGCAATCAAGTAATTAAAAAAAATGTGATATTTACGGTTTTAGGTGTCGTATTTTTCTAAATAAAAATTTTTGACTGTTGGTAACAGAGGAGAACATTTTACTGTTGCAAGTTCATGCTTTATTTTTTATTTGACGTTCCAAATCAAAAAGTGAACTGCTGTTTTCAGTTTTATATACAATAAATGTTTTAGTATCATCCAATATTTTTATAAGTTGTATTTAGAATATTTTTTTGTGAAAAATTTCCCAAATGTACAAGTTTTTTGAAAATGACCCATATACTCATTTATATTCACACACTTATTTATTTTTAAATGTAATGTAGTTCTACTCTAACTTTCTTTGAAAATCTTAATAACTCCGCTTTAAAAAAAAACCTAAATCAGACCCACAAGAATTATTCTAGTGTGACCTACAAGAAAATTAAGGCCACCCTGACCCAATACAGGACTTGATTTAATGATCCCTAGGTGATCACTACACAGATATTAATTCTATATTTCAATAGTAAAGAACATAGATATATTAATTTTTATATACAAAAGAAAAAATCAATAACTGTATTAGTTTTATAGTTGTAGATTTGTTTTTCATGATTGCATTAAAACATTATTTACTTTCCTTTCATACTGGGTCGGGTTGAAGTATTCCAGGTTCAGGTTGGATGTGGATTGAAATGTCAGGTTGAGGAGCTGCGAGAAATTATTTGGTTGAATTGCATATTAATGAAACATGTTTTGGCATGTTTGGATCATGTTGATTTCAAATGGAATATTTGGGTTTGGGCTCACACAAGACTCTAATGAGGATCTGCAAGTGATTCTATTTAGTTTTGAGTAAAACAAGTACGGCTTTAATTTTTTGTGAAAAATTACTCAAAATTCTGTCATTCCTAATATGTCAGGATTATTTCATTTTGACTGTGCAATTAAGATAGCCAAGAATATCATCTTTCTATCTAAATTTAAGATAAAAACTTGTCGGATGTGCCAATCCTAAAACTTTTTCTTCATGTCATTCAAAATTCGATATTACAGAGACAAAATTAAATGATAATCTATGCTTATTATGACAGTTGTAAAGATATATAAGTTTGTTAAATTAGGTGCATCTAACAAGGAGGTATAAGTACCTCATTGCTTGAAACAAATCACTGAATTTCAACCCATCCTTTCAGAAGTCTTAGGGATAAAAATGCACTAAAGCCATTTTGGAGCAGCAAAATCAGTTTTTTTTTGCAATCATTCAATGAAGTATGAGATTTTTTTGGCAGTCTTTCAACATAATTTACTGTTTTGTGCAGCATTTTGACGAAATTCATGCTTTTTCTCAATCTTTTGACCTTATATCACTTTTTTTTTGACAAAATCAACATTTTTTTCAGTGATCCTTATCATGGCATACTTTTATGAAAAATTTTAATACAGGGTTCCCAGCAAAACATGACGGGCAAATTCCATGATTTTCGATGATCGAATTTCAAAAATTTCTGTAACCAAACAGGAATACAATGAAATTTGGTACTTATTTTTATAATCCTTTGTCAAAAGTAATTTTTTTTTTTTTTTTTCCAATTATTCCTGAAATTTCTAGTTTCTTCCCTTTGCGATTGTTTGATGAATTTTGTCATTTTTTTCCAGAGACTATATGATGACTTTCGCATCATTTTTCATTTTTTCTCCAAGACTTTTTAGAAAATATTTGTAAATTCTCTGACTTTTCCTATATATCTTGAAATTTCCATGACTTTCACTGACTACTTTGAAATTCAATGACTTTCCAGATTTTCCCCTGACTTTCCATGATGTTGGGAACCATGTAATAAAATTAGTATGTCTTACACAGTTTTGGCAAAATTCATGTGTTTTTCATGATCTTTTGATGAAATTCGCATGTTTTTGAGATCCTTTGATGAAATTCACATGTTTTTTGCAAGCCTTTTGATGAAATTCACATGTTTTTTACAATCCTTTTAATGAAATTTACATGTTTTTTGCAATTTTTTGTTAAAATACATATGTTTTTGGACAAACTTGCGTTTTTCCGCAATCTTTTGACAAAAATTGCTTTTTTTTTTTTTTTTTTTTTTTAACCTTGTTTGCTTTTTTTCTACAATACTAGCATTCATATTGCAAAATTCATTTTTTTGCAATCTTTTGATGAAATTTGAGTATTTTCTGCAGGTTTTAAGATTTTTTGACAAAATTTGCATTTTTATGGCCTTTTTTGAAAATGCGTGTATTAGTTCTTGAGATAGAATACTGCGAAAATCCTACAAAATGCAGCACAGCAGTTCTAGCTGTTGAAGTGTGCATTTAAAACTAACCAGCACCAGTTTATATCAAGGCTTAACTGAATCTTATTATTATTATTTTTTTAAATTCTGTACATTAGTCTTGAGATCAGATTTATTGCTGAAATCACGAAAAATACAGCATAGTAGCACCAACTGTAGGGCGATACACACCAAAACCTAATAAACAAACAAGTCAGCTTGTAACTGAATCTGAAGTTTGATAAAAATCAATGAATTAATTCTTGAGATAGAGCTATTGCAAAAATTTAGCAAAATGCAGCATAGCATCACTACCTGTAGGGCGATAAACATAAAAAACTAAGTAGCATCAGTTCTCAGCCAAGGTCTAACTGAATCTAACGTTTTGTGAAATTCCATGTATTACTTCTTGAGATAAACACACTCACAAAACTTTTATCACTTACAGGCAGACTCAAAGACACACATTTTCTAGAAATCATCAAATCGAATTCAGGACTTTTTAAAATATACAAATCCATCAAACACCAAAAAGAGCATTGAAAGACAAAATTTTTCATGAATCCAATACTTTCTTCTTGTAAAGACAGATGGAAGTAAATAAAATAAGAATATTATTCATAAAGCATGTCATACTCGTACAGTCCACTTCTTTAATCATAAATAAGAAATTTAATTATATTTTTCTCTTCCAATGACCACAAAGAATAATAGAGTCATTATTATTATTTTTTTAAATTCACAACAACTAAAAATCTGATTATTTTTTTCCCCTTTAAGGCAGAAATAAAATAAGTCCACAGAATTTATTTTACCACAGCTCTTAAATTATCAATTATCTTTAAAATTAACAGAATTTTATTACATGGTACACACAGTTTTATTACCATTAACAATTTCAGCCAAAGCACGGGAATCAAATCCTGGACTGGACATTTTTTTTTTTTTTTTTTTTTTTTTTTTTTTTTTTTCACTTTTGAAAAAAATTACAAGTACTGTCGGACTCCGATTTCTTGGCACTTCGAGCGAAGAGACTCGGACGATTCTATTCTGGATAATAGGTAAAACGTTATAAGGCACAAGGGAGAATGGCACCCATAATTGGCGCGCTAGCCTAAACAATGACAATCATGAGCAGAAATGTACTTTGTGAGATAACGGGAGCTAAGTATAGATCCCTATTTCCGATGTTTGGCGGATTGACCGTTCGCCAATTACGCACTTGTACTTGGCAACCTTTGACCCTGGAACTCCCGATCAGGAATAGATTCTTCCAAAATCATCTGCCATGAAATCAGAGCTAAACAGTATGATTTTTTTTTACTAATCAGAATGATTGTGCTAAAATAAATGAAATGTAATTACATGGACAACATTTATTGAAATTTCCTTTACTGATGATTTATTCTGTTGAACTATTTCCAATAACAGGCCAGATGTCAATGTCAGAAGATTGTTTAAAGGTGTTATATTTACCAAATTTATTTAGAATAACTTAATTAATAGAGCATTGGAAACTTAAGCCAAGATCCGGGTTCAAATTCTGGCCGAATTCCTGACTACCTTTTTACTCAATTCTAAGAATTACAATTCTTATAATTTTCTTACCATTTACAATGGTTGTATTGAAATAATGAAGTATGTTATAAGCAATCAATGTTTATCTTAAAATTAGCTCCTAATTTCATGACTCAATTTATATTGTTTCAAAATATTTCTATTACAGTGCATTAATTTGGCATAAGTCTAAATTATGGAAAATTCAGCGCTTTGATTCAGTAGAAAACACAAACTAAAAACATTGTGCAGTTTTATAACCAGTTAGTATGTTTTAGCAAATAAAGTTTGGTGCATAATTATCATCTTATTATTGTAAAGTTTTACCATAAAATATCTTAAAATAAACTTAATAATTTGTAATTAAAATATTAAAATATTGTTTTGTGATCAGAAACACACCTGTGAATACAATTTTTATAATTATCACATTTCTGGAAGTGAGTTAAAAATAGATTACAAAATCCCATCCTTACACACATAAAACAAGTTAAATAAAAAGTGCATAAAGGATTTAAAATAAATAATTACCTGAGTGCAGCATCATCTAATTCCTGAGGTCGATTTGTAGCACCCATGACAAGAATTCGTTCATCTCCACCTGACCTTAACTAACAGAACAAAAGAAAGAAAAGAATAAAAAAATAAAAAAAATGGAAGTGATAAAACAAAACCGAACAAAAAATCAATGATTAAGATCTTTAGATTTATTTTCAAACAATTTTAGGATCTATATAATTCAATGAAGATAAACATTCATTTTGTTAAACTCATACTATGCTAAACAAGGATAGAATGTTTTATACTTTTTTGAAAGGAACCATACAAAATCTTCTGGTCTTATTAAAAGACAACTGGTTGGTTGGGATTTAATGGCTTAAAACCATATTAAGAACATCTGTGGGGGAGGGAATTGAATTGCTTGTTTAAATAAGAATAAAGGAATGAGAAGGTTTTTTATTTCTTAAGGATAGATATTATAAAGAAATCACCTGTGAAAACTAATTTGACCAACTGTAATATGAAGCTATAAATATATTTAATAATAATAACAAAACATGGAAACATTTAATACACATACATGTGACGATTTAAGGAGAACTCGAATTATTTCCACTGGTTAAAAAGAAACACGCAGTCATGGCAAGCGAGGGAAAAAACAAAATAAAATAATAAATGTAGAAGATCCAATAATTAGTCATGGGCTGCTGTAAATTCATTTATTAAATTCGTAATAATGAGGAAGGAAAAGCTCCTTTTGCAAAAATTCCATCATTATTTCAGCGAGCTGTCCTCATCGAAGAAGCAACCCAAGAAATCTTCTTCTTCATCTCGAGACTTCCACCTTCTAAACTAAAAAAGAAAGTACTGGAACATTCTGTAACCTCAAACCATCATTCTTTTATGTAAACAGAATTCTTGTCCAGTTACGAGGCTATTTTAAACAGACGATAAATTTATTTTAAAAAAATATTATTTAACCAATTTATAATTGACTCAGAATTTTAAATATCTTACGCAGACGATTTTTATAAATGATTAATTTTAAGAGAAAAAGAAAAGAAATGAATTTATTAATATGCACACATCAAAGGTTGACGTAGGAAAAATAAATAAATAGATAAAATAAAATAATGATATTTTTTGAAAGGTATGGTTTTGGAATAAATTTAATAAGACTTTCTTAAAAAGGGTTGATAAAAACATAGAAGAAATTAGTTTTATTTGGAATATTAAGAACTAAAGTTTTAATTAAGAATATTTTTAATTTAGAGCCATCTTTTAAAATTTACGCATACTGGAATAATGTTTTTTAAGGCAAATTAAGAATTTATATCTCTGCATAAGGATTAACAGATTAGATTTAGAAACAAGATTTTAATTTAATAATTTGAAGTAAGTACGGAATATTATTATAAGAAAATTAAGATAGTATAAAGGTTAGTTTTGGCGAAAAAATTTTAAATTTGTAATATACATATTTTGAACAATGGCAAAATTTCTTCTTACACATGAAAAAAATAAATACCTAATGATGAATTTTTCAGATTAGGCATTTGATATAAGACACATTTATGTTCAAAATTATATTTACATGCACAAAATCATGTATTTTTCATAAATTGTGAACTAAAATTTCGTGAATTTGTGTAGAACTATACATAATACATAGATACAAAAGAAAACCAATCGGATATGGCAATCCCAAAACTTTCTTCTGCCTCATGCATTTTAATACTTCAAAATTTGCTACCAAAGTTCCAAAATTAAATGATAATCTACGTTCCTTGTGAGGATTGTAAAACCATGAAATTCCATGCATTAGTTCTTGAAATAGGATTATTGCAGATATTGGGAAAAATGCAACATAAAAGCGCCATTTGTTGGGCAATTTATATCAAAACATAAACAGCAATATTTAACAAGCTATGCCTGAATCTGAAGTTTGATGAAAAGTCATGCATTAGTTCTTGAGATAAAGCTATTGCAGGAATCGAAAAAAATTCAGCATAGCGCTTCTGACTGATTCTGATGTATAATGAAAAGCTTTGCATTAGTTTCTAAGATAGAGTTATTTCCGAAATATTAAAAAATTCTGCTTAACAGCAGCATTTGTTGGGTAATGTACACCAAAAACAAATCAGAACCAATTTTTAACAAGAGCTATCTTTATCTGAAGTTTGAAGAAAATCCATCCCTTAGTTCTTGAAATACAGCTATTGTGAAATCAGAAAAATGTAGCATAACCATGCCACCATTATGGCAATTATACCAAAAACGAAACAAAAATAATTATATCAGGGAATAACTGACAAAATTTCTGTCACAGATAGAAATCATCAAATTGTATCCAGGACCTTCTAAAACATATAAATCTATCGAAAAATAAGACTTAATTTTTTTTATGAATTCAAAACTTTCCTCTAGTAAAAATACAAGAAGATAAGAATTGTGTTTAATAGATCTACTGAAAAAACAATAAAACCTTTATTTAAATGTAACAAATTATTTATTGCCTATCTTGATGACACTTATTTTTAAGTTTAATAATTTTATTTTATGTTTAAAATATTTATTTAGAAAACAACAAATTATTACAAAAATTTATGAGAAAATTTTATGTTTTATGCAATAATTCTTATTTATTTATATGCCTTTCCTACAAAATAATTTTAAATCTAAGGGAAATTTACAATAACTATGTATTTCTAACTTTAACTTTACACATCGAAATGAGGAAGCCAGAATATTTCTTACATATTATCATTTGGTAGTTTTTCCTGGTATTTACCAGTATTTTCACTCGGATGGGAAAAGCAAGTTTTGGTTGGAAAAAGCCAATCCTGAAGTTAACATATTATTCATCATAAAAAAGAGCAAATTATACTACTGTAAGATCTAGGTGTATTCTCTTATAATGATGGTTGGAATTTCAGCAATTCCTCTTTCCAGTGATAATTACTGTGCTAGATTTATAAATAAAGAAAAGTGAATCTAAACTTTTAAATCACACAGCATCTTAACAACATAATAGGAGTTGCATAAAGACAAAAAATAACATTAAGAATTTATTCGTGCATTATTATGATTATATACATTTATAAAAAAGGTTAAAAAAATTAATTGGGTAAATGCTAACTGTCCAGTATTTAAAAAACACATACCCCATCAAACTCAACAAGAAATTCTGTCTTTAACCTGCGACTTGCTTCATGCTCATTTTCTTTCCTTTCATTTAATAAGGAATCCACTTCATCTATATATTTTTTAAAAAGAAAAATTAAATAATTAACGACCTATAAAGGAATTTATATTCTTTTAAACATTCAGTTACAAAATACAGTGGTACTTCCCTTTAACGAAGTTTTCTACTTAGTGAAATTTTTTGTGGAACTTTAATTTTGAACACTATTAACATGTAAATTAATCTTCATATTATGAGAAAAATAACCTATATAAAGAAGTTTATTCTACTTTTATTACAAGGTTTCCAGCAAAACATAACTGGCAAAATCCCTGACATTCCATGACCAAATCTCAAAAAATTCCCTGACCTAATTTCTAAAGTGTCTCTGACTAAATGGGCATACAGTGAAATTTGCTACTTATTTTTGCAATTTTCTGTCAAAATTAGCAATTTCTTCTGTGATCATTCTTCAAATTTCTCTCCTCTTTCTTTTTTCCTGATTGATGATTTTTTTCTCCCGAAAGTATTTGACAAAAAAAGTGTCATTTTTAATTATTTTTTTTCCTAAAATTTTAGAAAATATTTGTAAATTAACATGTAACAATGAACTAACTAAATAAATGTAGAATACCGTGTGTTGCTGTTATTTATCTATACAAGGGATATAGGACCTAGGGTTAGTGCCCTTCGTGAAAGTCTTTCCTAAATATTTTGAAATTTCCTTGACCAGGGTTGCCACTCTAATCTTGAAAAAAAATTCCCTGTATTTTCCCTGTACTGCAACACATTTATTTCATGTTGAGTGTGAAAAAATATATGCGTGTATGAAGGCTAATTAGAAATGTTATAATTTGCCATTACCAAATTCCCTGTTTTCCAGATTTTTTAAAAAATTCCCTGCATTTTCCCTGTTTTGGGAGGAGATTTAAAATTCCCTGTGTTTTCCCAGTTTTCCAGGTTCTCCAGGTGGTGTGGCAACCCTGTTGACCTTCCATGACCACTTTGAATTTCCCTGATGCTGAGAACCCTGTTAAATGTGTAACATTCGAACAAAGAAATTGCTGCTGTGATGGATATACGGATTTATTAAAAGGAAATTATTTAATCATCTGCATTCAAAATAAAAAATGCTAAAAACCTTCAATATAATAAGATGGGGATTTCAGTTTTATGAAAAATAATAAGATGAACTGTTTGGATATTTAGAAAAGCACAAAGAGTTTTATGAACAGTATTTTTTACACGAAATCTGTACAAAGTAATATTACAGACTTTTTCAAAATTAAACATTTGAAAACTATTTTTTGGGTGAAATCTATTTTCGACATTAATATATTTTTTTTCACCTCTTTGATGAAATTAGCAGTTTTTATGCAATATTTTGACAAAATTTGCAGTTTTTAATGTGGTTTTTACCACAAAATGTTTAGTTATTACTAGGACTGGGCGATATACCGTAATATCGTTATATATCGATATTTCTTTAAGACCGCGGTAACGATATTGAGATTTCAATCCTTCCGATATATCGTTTCAAACGGTATTTCATCCTACTTTCGGAATTACGGAGTTACGGAATTTCGAATCTACCTCTGTCAGCGCAAAAGTTGTTTACTTTTGCAAATGTTCGCGCTGTAATCGGCACTTGCGTGATACTTCCGGTTTTGAGCCGGTGTCGCGCACACACCGGAATATGGGCGAACAGTCTACTTTTTGCGCTGGTGTCGCGCACATACCGGAATATGGGCGAACCGTCTACTGTCAGCCATTTTTCTTCCTTAACACTCTAAAATACATAATTCTAATTATATATATCGTAATATTGTAAAATGGCATGGCTTACTATCTTATGTTTTATTCCAACTTTCATTTCTTTCCTTTGCCGGCATTTTCCATTTTCCATCTTCCGTATCCAGTTTCCGAACTTTTGTTTACACGTTCAAATCAATCGCTTATCTTTTCCGTGGGTACGTTCATTCTGGTTTTATCGCTCCGTTCGATCTCAATCCGCAAGCATCGCGGATCGCATCTCGCAAGTGGCGGTCTTGCATTTCTTCCGTCGCAAGTCAGGAGCTCGCTTACTCAACTCGGAGGGGCGTATCCAGTTTCGGAATTGCCGCGGCTATTTAAAGCCGGCTGAGATATGTTGTGTGGTGGATTTTGAAGTGATGTTATGTCTCTAGACAATTGATGTTAACGTCAATATGATACAGTTTCAGAAATGTATTTTTAACTCATACAGTTTTAAAAGTTTTAAAGTTAACATCTAGTTGAGTAATTATGCTAAATCCATTGCTGGACATTTGATTTTGAATATGGTTTTATCAATTTCGCCGGTGTTTCATTTCATTAGCAGTGGTAATCCATTTGTGTTTGTTTTAATCAAATCATTATATGTATGTGTGGACATTATTAGCTTCAGTTAAAAACTCTGTTTTCTTAAGACTTTTCATCGAGTTATTAGATGTGCCGTATTGCTGGAATTTCTTTAATACGTCGATAGCTGTCGTCCATAAGTGAGTCTGTTGTGTTTTTTCATTGCTATCCTAGTATTGTTATATGCCATGCCATGCCATTCAATAAGTAATATTATTTCAATACATAGAATGATTTTAAGTTAAATATGAAGTTGAACTTATTATTTTTCTGTTTACATTTTACCAGTTATATTTTCATCTGAGTTTATACATATTTTCATTTAAACTTGAATATTATTTCATGACTTAGAATAATTTTACCTAAACTTGTTTCCGTTCACATTATGCCTGTTATATTTTTCACCTGGACTTATATATGTTTTATTTAAACTTACATTTATTTTTCATCAATAAACGTTAGCCTGATTTTACTGAAAAACAGTTTCTTTAATGTCTTATACTACACTGTCACAACGTCACCAATTACTTACTCTTTTAGGTCACCGTAATTACACTGTTATAAGCTGCTAAATTTTACTCGGTTTTAGACGGTTCTTGTTACAGAACCGATCACGGGTTATGGGCCAGAAGCGAATACGCTTTTAAACCCTTTACGGCGGCCATAACCTAATTGGTGACATTTCAAAAATTTTTTTTTTTTTTGTTTGACAGTTGTTTGTAGTATGCGGCCATTGGACCTCCGAGTCATTTTAGAGGGGGGGGCCGCAATATAAATTTTTTTTTTTGAAGGCTATATGTATTGTTTTCTTTCCTATCGATATGAATTACAAAAAGGTTTTTTTTTTGGATAACTTATAATAGAAATTTTTATGTACAACCTGACTACTAAGTACATTAATTAAAAAAAAAAAAAAAAAAAAAAAAAAAAAAAAAAAAATTTTCCTGTAATATCTTATGGTTAAAGCATGGCCATGGCTAACATACAGGTGTGCATAACAAAACTTAATTCTCACAATTATGGAACTTGGGCAGCAGACGTAAAGTATCTACTATTAGATAAAAATGCGTGGAGCATTGTTAATGGCACTGAAAAGGCTCCTGATGGAAGTGACTCTGTAGCTACAAAAGAATATCAATCCAGAGTCAGGTCTGCCTTATCTATTGTATATTTAAATGTTGAGAATGAATTCCGAAGAATCATAGAGAATATCGACGACCCTCATGAAGCCTGGACTAAACTAAAATTGCATTTTCAACCTGATAACCGGGCGCGCCATATGCAATTATTTGGTGAAATTCTTTCCTGTAAGATACAATCTGAAGAGCCCGTGGATATGTTTGCAGCTCGTCTCCAAAGACTTGCCGACCAACTTGCTGCAATAAATGAGCCAATCAAAGAAACCTACCTTACATTTCAATTACTTAGATGGCTCCCGAAGAAGTTCGACAACATGGTGCAAGGGATTCTGCGATGGCCAGACGACCAATTTACGTTTAAAAGTGTTCTTACAGAGTTAGTCGCAGAAGAGTCCCGTATCAAACTACGTGAGGATGACCGAGCAGATGCTGTGCAGTCTCATTTCTCCAGAGCCCGTTCCTCAAAGCAGTGTTCCTTTAAGCCTAAGTTCAAAGGTCGGTGTCACAAATGTGGACGCAGAGGACATTTACAGAACCAGTGTAGAGTGCCTGAAGTCACCCGCCAGGAATCCTGTCTCAGCTCTAGTTCCAGAAATTCCGTGATGCCTAGAGACTCCTCCAATTCCGGTTCTATGGTGTACAGAGACTCTTCCAGTTCCAGAAATTCTTCTTTGTCCAGAGGTTCCTCCTTTTCAAGAAATTCATCGAAAGACTCTTCCATATCCAGTCCTGTCCGTGTCCAGTCTGATGGTCATAGATCCAGAAAAGATGTGCCTCGCAACAGACGTCAACGTAAGACAACAGGCCAGGTAAATTACCTCATACAATCTAATTTAAGTAACATAAAATGTGGTGGAGACGCCTGGGTCTTTGACACAGGTGCCTCCCACCATTTCTGTAAAGATAAAAGTTTATATGTTAAGTTTAAACCGTTAAAAAATGAGGAATTGGCTGTTGCAGTTGACGGTGCTACTTTCCCTATCGAGGGCACCGGTTTAGTGGATTTAAAAATAAACGGGGAAATGGTTCGCTTCGGCGACGTCATGTATTGTCCTAGTCTTAGACATAATTTAATTTCAGGTCCCAGACTTGATAAAATGGGTGCCAAGTTCAAAGGAGGCGAGGGAAGGGTCAAGGCATATCGGGATTCTGGCACACTTTTTCGTGCTTTTCTTAAAGATGGCATTTACTGCCTCTATCCGGATCCTAACCATAAAAATAGAAATAAAGACCCTAAAACTAACCGTAATCAAAAGCCTAAACGAGTACGTTTCCAAGCCTCAACAGTTCAAAAAGATGATTTTAAACTCTGGCATAGACGCCTTGGGCACATCAGTTCCACATTAATGGAACATACTTTAAAATGTAATGGCGTTAGGGGCTTACCACCCATTAAATGTAAAGATTTTGAATGTGAAACATGTAAAATTAATAAACACAGACGAACATCATTCCGCCCAATAAACCAGATAAGATCTAAACGACCTCTAGAACTGCTACACACTGACCTGTGGGGTCCAACACAAATAACAGGGCGAAACGGGGAGAAGTATTTCCTAACTATAACAGACGACTTCTCTCGCAAAGTGTCAGTATACCCCTTATGCAGTAAAACACAGGTATTTAAAGTATTTACTAACCACGTAAAAAGAGCAGAAAGATTTTTGGGTACCAAAGTAAAAGAGGTTCGTAGCGACAATGGGCGGGAATTCGATAATGAAGCATTCACTAAATTCTTTGAAGACAATGGCATAAAACATGAGTTTACCAACGTGTATTCTCCTGAGCAAAATGGAGTTTCAGAGCGTTTAAATCAAACAATAATGGACGGGGCTCGCTCAATACTCAATGAAAGTAAACTCAGTCTCAAATTCTGGCCTGAAGCTGTCTTATACATAGCATACACTCTGAACCGAATATGTCACAAAACCCAGAAAAAAACTCCTTTCGAATATTATTGTGGTAATAAACCATCCATCAGACATTTACGACCTTTTGGTACGGTGGCATATGTGGGGGTACCTAAACAACAAAGAAACTCTAAATTCGATCCGAAGGCTAAAAAGGGTGTTTTAGTGGGTTACGCAATGTCTACAAAAGGCTACAGGGTATGGATTCCCGAAACCAATAAAATAATAGAGACAATAAATGTTAGGTTTGGTGATGAATCTGTATCCACAAGTATCCCCAAACACAGTGAACAAGGTCCTAGCTATTCAATAGGCACAAACCCATTTACAACTTCGGAGCAGCGCAACGGAAGCGACCTGGGACCCTCTTACATCCTAAGTTCTGAACCACCTGAAATAGATCCTTTAACTGACCTTCAACCTGACAGTTTTACTTCTGAAGCACCACCCACTCAAAGTATTAGACCAAGTACCTCTGAATCTTCCGACTCCGCCTCCTCACACCCATCTGAGGATGACACTGACGAGGATGGCGAGGAGTTTACTAGAACTCTCAGGGAAGCCGTCTGGTTCCGTAAGCCTGTAACCAGGCCTGACAAATCGAGAACCGACGTCTACTATTACGAGTTGGGTGAGACACAACGTCTAAGATCACTGAAGGAAGTAAGAGACTACTGTCATTCTAATGGTATAAAATTTGATCCGTCACTGTTCAGTTTTAAAGGAAGCAATAAGTACGAAGGCATTGTAAAGTCCACTCCTAGCCCTAGTTCAAGTCCTGGTTACACACCTCCACACACCTCTTTCACTAACACTCATAAAACCAATTCCTGACTAGAAGAAGCCATACCTAACACATATAAGCAGGCATTAAAATCACCTCAGTGGGAACTCTGGAGACAAGCCATGCAGGAAGAGATGGATGTTATAAACAAAAGACAAGTATGGGTATTAACATCTCTACCACCCAATATCGAACCACTAGGCTGCAGATGGGTATTCACCATCAAACGAGACGACAAGGGACGGGTTGCAAGGTATAAAGCGAGACTTGTAGCACAAGGCTACAAACAAGTCAGGGGTGAAACGTATGATGAGACGTTTTCGCCCGTAGTTAATTTCAGTCTAATTCGCTTTTTCTTTGCAGCCCTTGTCTCATGTCTCGGATGGATCCACACTCAGTGTGACGTAAAAGGTGCCTATCTGTACGCCCCGCTTACTGATAATATCTACATGAAACAACCATCAGGGTTCGAGGTGAAGGGTAAAGAACATTTAGTATGCAAACTCCAGAGGGCCCTCTATGGTCTCCACCAGAGTGGACGAGTTTGGTTTTATGAACTACATAAGATTTTAATTTCTCTTGGTTTTAAAAAGTTAGAGTGGTGTAACTGCGTCTACTCGTTCTCTAATTATGTTGTTTTATTACTTTATGTGGATGACTTTGTAATATTAAGTAACCATCAGAAACATATTAATGAAGTTTTAACTCTTTTAACTAAACATTTTGACATAAAAATCCTGGGGAGAACACGTAAATTACTTGGTGTTGAATTTGAGGAGGATGGGAATGGCACTGTTTCAATTCATCAAAGGCAATATATTGATGATATTTGTACAAGGTTTAAAGAATTCAATTTTCCCATTGCATCACTCCCTATGACTAAAGGCACGGTATACTCCAAGTCACAATGTCCTCAAACCGAAGCAGAAACCCAGGAAATGTTGCAATATCCATATAGAAGTGTTTTGGGCTGCCTTTCATTTTTAACCAGCAGGACACGTCCTGATATTTCATACGCTGTAAATATCTTCAGCCAATTCCAGAGCAATCCTGGGATTGTTCACTGGAATGGTCTCCTGAAGCTTTTAGGGTACGTCCAAAGCACAAAACACTATAAACTGAGGTTACCTTGCAACCACATAAACCTAATAACTTACACCGACGCGGATTTCGCCGCTAATAGGGATGACAGGACATCAATGGGGGGACAACTACTAATGTTAGACAAAGCTCCTATCATGTGGAGAGCCTTTAAACAAAAATCTGTCTGTTTGTCTACTATGGAATCAGAATTTGTGGCTTTAACAGAAGCAACTAAAGAGCTTCTATGGTTTAGTAGGATCATAACTGAATGTTATGACAAACGTATTTTTACAGGTCCACAAGTTAAACCAACACTTTTAGTAGACAACATGGCCTCCATTGATTTTCTTAAGTCTCCCATTGAAAATTACAGAACGAAACACATAGACGTAAAATTATTTTTTGTCAGAGACCTTTTAAACCAGGAGATTTTTAACGTTAAACACGTAGCCAGTAAATCTAATCTCTCAGACATTTTCACTAAACCTTTAACAAAATTTGATCTTAAGAAATTTATTGATGTAATTTTTAGTTATAAGTAATTTATATATATATATTCATAATATTTAAATGCTATGAAAAAAAACTCCTCCTCCTTTGAACTTGTGTCAAGCATTAAGATGCTTGTTCAACTTTTTCATGTTAAACATTGAAGTTTAGCATTTTTTTAAACTGAAATTTTTGTATATTTCAGTATTTTTCTTTCAAAAATGTTTGAATATGTGATTATACTCTTGTTATTTCATATTTGTTTCATATGCATATGTTTTCATAATGTCATTTCATAGGTTTTGATATACCCTCATTTCCAACATCGCGGACAATTTAACTCCCGCTGGAATGTGGTCAGACCTCAGGATCGTTCATCCTCCGGGACCCGAGCAGCCTCGAAAAACGTCTCGTGAGGTGCCCTTGTAAATAGCCAGAGTGGTCTGCAGGGGGTAGCGGCGTTTCTTGAGTGTTCTGATCACAGGAAGGCCTGTCGCGGGCATCGTTCTTTTTAAGTCTGTAAGTCCCTGTTTTTGTATAATGGAAATGTCACATAGGTCCCGTCCGAGGTGTTGAAAATCGAGTTGTATTTTGTTTTATTGCATATGTAAATATGAATTTTTTTTTCCTTCTCTTCTTAAGAGTATATATAACAAGTTTTTTTTCATATTGAAATTGGCCAAATCATTTGCAAATGTATATCGTTTCAAAAGCTTAAGCATATTATTATTTTTTTTGTGTTGTCTTTCATGTGAGCGCTCACAGTCACAGTCATTTAACTATGTCACTATCGTAATCATAATTCATAATCGCTATCACGATCATGATCGTTATTATTCTCATTATTGAAATTTTCTCATTTGCATAACATGTGTCTTTCATATATTGTCAAAGTATTTTCATATTGTAGCTCATGTATATGTATTCTTCATATTATCCTGAATTTATGTTTATGTGATAATCATTCTTTTTCAGGATAAATATGCAAATGTATGATTGTTTAAAATTCATTTGAATATTGTTACAAGTCAAGACTAAAGGAAAAATCATCATATTAAATTCTTTTTATGTAAAGGTAACTCGTAGTCACTTGCATGTGACGAGGTAATTGTAATTATCTTTCACGGATTTTTTTTCAGGAAAATGTTATTTTTATAGACTTTTGCTATTGAACTTTTCCGATGTGAAAAAAAAAATCTTTCGTTAGAGTTACAATTGTAACTAAACTTTCATGAAATGAAAAAATTGTTAATCTAGTTGTTATATATAATTGTTAAAAATTGTTGTTGTTGTTGTTGAATGTTGTTATTAACATTGTTGAAAATTGATGTTTTAGATTAACCATGTTGAAGTTATTGAATTTGTTGCATTTATACTTGTTAAGTTTCTGTTTTACTGGTAGCTATCGAAGTGTGATAGTTTATATTCTAATGTTTGACTGTATTCTATATATACATATATTTTTCAATATCTGGTAATTATCCATTTTATTTTTAAGTACGAGTGTTAAGGGGGGGGGCGATTGTCAGCCATTTTTCTTCCTTAACACTCTAAAATACATAATTCTAATTATATATATCGTAATATTGTAAAATGGCATGGCTTACTATCTTATGTTTTATTCCAACTTTCATTTCTTTCCTTTGCCGGCATTTTCCATTTTCCATCTTCCGTATCCAGTTTCCGAACTTTTGTTTACACGTTCAAATCAATCGCTTATCTTTTCCGTGGGTACGTTCATTCTGGTTTTATCGCTCCGTTCGATCTCAATCCGCAAGCATCGCGGATCGCATCTCGCAAGTGGCGGTCTTGCATTTCTTCCGTCGCAAGTCAGGAGCTCGCTTACTCAACTCGGAGGGGCGTATCCAGTTTCGGAATTGCCGCGGCTATTTAAAGCCGGCTGAGATATGTTGTGTGGTGGATTTTGAAGTGATGTTATGTCTCTAGACAATTGATGTTAACGTCAATATGATACAGTTTCAGAAATGTATTTTTAACTCATACAGTTTTAAAAGTTTTAAAGTTAACATCTAGTTGAGTAATTATGCTAAATCCATTGCTGGACATTTGATTTTGAATATGGTTTTATCAATTTCGCCGGTGTTTCATTTCATTAGCAGTGGTAATCCATTTGTGTTTGTTTTAATCAAATCATTATATGTATGTGTGGACATTATTAGCTTCAGTTAAAAACTCTGTTTTCTTAAGACTTTTCATCGAGTTATTAGATGTGCCGTATTGCTGGAATTTCTTTAATACGTCGATAGCTGTCGTCCATAAGTGAGTCTGTTGTGTTTTTTCATTGCTATCCTAGTATTGTTATATGCCATGCCATGCCATTCAATAAGTAATATTATTTCAATACATAGAATGATTTTAAGTTAAATATGAAGTTGAACTTATTATTTTTCTGTTTACATTTTACCAGTTATATTTTCATCTGAGTTTATACATATTTTCATTTAAACTTGAATATTATTTCATGACTTAGAATAATTTTACCTAAACTTGTTTCCATTCACATTATGCCTGTTATATTTTTCACCTGGACTTATATATGTTTTATTTAAACTTACATTTATTTTTCATCAATAAACGTTAGCCTGATTTTACTGAAAAACAGTTTCTTTAATGTCTTATACTACACTGTCACAACGTCACCAATTACTTACTCTTTTAGGTCACCGTAATTACACTGTTATAAGCTGCTAAATTTTACTCGGTTTTAGACGGTTCTTGTTACAGAACCGATCATCTACTTTTTGCGCTGGTGTCGCGCACATACCGGAATATGGGCGAACCGTCCACTTTTTGCATTGGTGTCGCGCACATACCGGAATATGGGCGAACAGTCTACTATTCTGATGTACTGCTTTATTTATCGGAGTTCGTTCGAGAATCGAAGTTGAAACACTCGTTCGAGGATCGGGCATTTCCGCTACAATCACTTGTTGACTCCATCTCAGTGGCTGACTGTTGTTTTCCTGTGAGCTTGTGTACAGTTATTGCTGCCGGAATGCAGAATTGATTGCCATATTTTCAAGAATGTGAGCACAATTAATCGATATTTCTTGTATGTTTGTTTTTCATTTATTAATAGCATTAATAAATAATTATATTAAATCACATATTATTTTACATTTTTATTAATAACATTAAAAATTTACATGTATGGTAATTCTATTATGTCATTTATTTTAAGCAGAAATTTTACTTAAAGCGGAAGTTTTTCTTTTTTCATTGTGATTCACCTTAGTTTTAGAGTTTATTGGATACTAGTATTTTTACCAGTTTTGCGTACGGGTTTTTGAAAAAATCCCCCCCCCCCCCCAAAAAAAAAGGAAAATCTTTCTCAAATTAGGAAGGAAAATACTTTTCATTTTGAAAGATCGCTAAAACTCTATGGATGGTGTCTTTCTGCTTGGCAAAACATATTACCCATCCACAGCAGATGACAATATGATTATTGTATAAACATTCAAGTATCGATTTCGCTGAGTTCGATAAACAAAAACAAACGATGGATAGTTTCCTACGTTTTCTTTGAGGTTCTTCTGTACTGGACACTTGTAAAAGATGCTCAAATTTTGTAATAACTTATTATATTTTAATAAAAATTTGTCACAGCCTAATTTACTATTATTGCAATTTGCTGAAAATTTGAAAAAAAAATCGGTAAATTAACTTAGTTATGAATTTTTTTTTCCCTTTTAATGGTAAAGAATAAAAGGTTTTGTTTTTCTTCCTCCCCCCCCCCCCCCCGCCCCCATTTTCGTTTGTATGTGCCGTTGAATGTGTTTTTCGCGCACTTAAAACACTGAAACTAGTTGATACTTTCACAAAACCCTTTTTATAAGTTTAAAAAAAAAAAAAAAAAAAAAAAAAAAAAAATCGAACAGTTTATCTCTCATAAAAGAATGAGGATAGTTTTGATTTTGAATATCATATCTCCTTTTTATTTCAAGAGTTCACTAATGCAAAAACATCCGTTCAATGTCAATTTTATTTTTTTTATACCTCGTTTGCATTTTCATATTTTTGTTTATTTATTTATTTATTTATTGTTTTTGCATTGCACATCTGAGGTTGATCTCTTTCAACAAAAGCCGTTTTTTAATATTTGTTTTCAAGTTTTTTTTTTTCTTTACTGGAATACTTTCATTTTTGAAACTGGTTTCGAAAATAAAAGCATCCTAGAAAAAATCTGTAAACAAAATCGAAAAAATAACAGATCATTATAGAGATTAATTCAGCATTATTATTAAAAGAAGAAGAAGAAAAGAAAAAAAAAAACGGTAGTTAGCAAAACGTCCTGGTTTGGGACTTTGTACTCTATTAAAGAAATTTCGTGTTTTCTTAAAAATATTTGATTATTCTAATGCTTTCATTTGTATTCTGACTAATAATAGAATTATTTATTATAACAACGAAAAGAAGATGTTCCTTACTGCCCAAAATTGCAGAAATGCAAATTTATTTTTTGTATTGTAATAAAAAAATTCTAAGTTTATAGGTAATTAAAGTATTTTCTTTCAATATATCTAATGTCTATTTGTTGTCTTATATACATTTTCTTGTTTCATTTTAATGATTTATAATGTTTAACTTTCTAAGAGTTTTCAATAACACATATTTTATATCAGATTTTTGCAGGTAACGGGTTTGCATATTTTAAATCAATACATAAAAATTAAAATTTATGTTCCTTGGAATATATTAAGATATTGATATTTTTGTTTTTTCTTGATAATTAACATACACACACACACACACATATATATATATATATATACTATTATGTGTTTGTAGTATTTTATACAGAGAACAGTTACATTTATAACCCTATAATGGAGTGACATATGAATTGAAATATATCGATATATCGAAAATTATCGATATTTGGTCAGCGATATATCACGATATTAAAATTCTGATATCGCCCAGCCCTAGTTATTACATGATCTTTTGATGAAATTTGAGTTTCTTTTGCAAACTTCTGCCAAATTTTTAAAGGTTTTTTTTTTTTTTTTTTTTTTTACAAAATTTGTTTTTTCGTGATTTTTGACAAAATTTGCAGCTTTTTCGTGGTTTTTTTAATGATTTTCCATTTTTTTTTCAATCTTTTGGTGAAATTCACCAAAAGTTCTGTTTTTTTAATGTGATCCTCTGATGAAATTGACGAGTTTTCTTCACATGATTGATGAAATTATTTTTTTCAGTGACTACTTGTCGAAATTTGTGATATATTTTCTAATTTTTATTAATTTGCAGAACTGAATGCCTCAATTTTTCAGGAAGTTAGAAACCTCTGTGAATTTTTTGATTTTTCTTTTGCTTGAATGGTGAATTTCTTAACTGATTACTTGAAACGTTCTGCAGAAAAGCTCGCTGTTCTGCGACATATGTCACACTTTTTAGCATATTCTGCTTTAAGGTAACAATGCTTGTATGGTTTCCAGAAATATGAAAGAACACTCCAGGTAAAGATCTAATATTGCTTTAAAACATAAGATCAAATTCACTGGTATATTTTATCCGAGGTTTGTTTGGTGAAAAAGATCAGTGCAATGGCAGAGTCTTAATATTACATAAAAACACGGTGAGACAAAAACACAACATTTTTGTAATATTAAATAAATACAGTAATTACCAAATATATATATACTAGCAAAAGCCATGCTTTGTTTGGATTCGCGAAGCATTATTTTATAAAACAGATATTTGAAAGTAACAATATATTTTTTTTATTATTATTTTTGCATCTTTATTAAACAAAAACGTTATTTTATGTTTTGACGCATTTTAATTTTTTACTTATGATGTAAAACTGGCATAAGATATTTTCGAAGCAAACTTTTACAATTTTTTTTTAAATTTTCAACTAAAAGCTCTTTTAAAGATGTTTTTACAATTTCAAGTAGCCACTGGTGTTTTTTAATTGTTTGAAATATGCATGTTTCCAATCTTTGTAATCAACATCCGATAATCTTTGATAGCTATTTTAGAATAATATATTTGAAGAAAGCTTGAAGAAAGTTGTGACGGTATACTCCTGCTGGGTGTCATTTGTCACGTTATATGCAGACATACTCATTAATTTAGGTTAAAACAACACAGTTTATTAAAATGATAAGGGATAAAGGAAAGTGGAGCCAGTCTATAATTTCACTCACTGAGAACACTATGAAAAGCTAAATCATACTCACAGGCGTCGGTCTAGCTCAGTCGGGGCACCGTCTAGCACTTGACACTATTTCCTGGCTGATCTACTAAACAAATCTTAATTTCACAGCCCGTGGCTGTGGATATTTCTTTATTTGCACAAATACTCAAAACGGAACGATTCTAAACTTTCTTACCAAGGCCGAGTCTTTAATCCACTATCTGAACTCCTTTCCGCTTTTCTGGAGGCCGTAGCTATTCTCTAATCGTCAGCACCTTACTAAACAATCATCAACTTCGTTGTCTAATGGCGGAATACACACAGAGGCTGCTGGCTGCTGGCTACTACCAGAAACACACAGACGCTGGCTGCGGGCTAAGGCCAGAAACACACAGACGCTGGCTAAGGCCAGAAACACACAGACGCTGGCTAAGGCCAGAAACACACACACCACAAACTCACACCCAAGCTTTTATACGCGACAAACTGAGATACTTCTCATTAACATAATACTAATAACCGCGAGCTAACTGCGGAATTCGAAAGAGCACACACACTCTAGAAAGTTAAAGTAAAAGAGAGGATAGATGTCACTTTTACGCCTACAAAATGTTAAATTACTGACGTCACGATCTCAGAAACACTAGAGTGCCTTTATGACTAAAGGTCACTCCCTCACAAAGTTACTTCTTCAAAATCCTATTTTCTGGAAAAAACATTTGAAATCTGCTTTCGTTGATACTATGAATTTTCAACTGTAAAACATTTTATTTTAATTTCTTCATTTTTATACATGTTAGCGTATGAGAATTGCTGTAATTCTCTCCGCGTGGGAGAACTGTTTACTTTCTGCGAATGGCAACTCAATTAATGGAATTACCTTTTAACGAAGCGCTCTCTCATTCTCGCAGTGACGTTTTCACGAATAATTGTTGTTGTGTTTGTCTTATTTATATTGTTGTGTGTAAGTCTTATTTTTCTATAAAATCCTTCTGATTAATGAGTCGATATTATTTAGCCACAATACGACCTTCGCAAAAATATTTATAAAGAGCTTGAACCAACAACTTCACGCAGATCTTTTAATTTTTCATTTATATAACAAATTTAAGAATTAATTTTATTTGTTTACAATTATTTTGTTGCCAGTTTACAAAAAAAAAAAAAAAAAAAAAAAAAAAAAATCCATAATACAATTCTTTTAAAATGTTTAAGTGTCATCTGTGCAAACGATTTTGCGGGATAATGAAAACATGTTTTATTTAATAAATTAATCATGATTCTATCTATAATTATTTACTCCATGATTTAAACTTTTTTTTCTGAAAATATACGCGTTTCATTTTTTATTTATTTGCTATAATGCTTCCGTATTGGAAATGCATGTAAAATAAATTAATTAAAATAATAATTTTTTTTAACGTTTTACTATAAAAAAAATTATATTCTGCAAATCTACAGATCATAATTTATTTTTGTGTTTAATTTGAAGTTAAAATATTGAATAGTTTTTTTGTAAAGCGTACGACAAATTGTAATTTGAGTGGACTAGTAGAGGATTCGCTTCGCTCATCCTAATTACATTTAATGGTTTTATATATACATATATATTCACATTTGCAATACATAATTCAAGACTCTATTCAAATTTTCAAATTCTTTTGTAAGAATTCAAATATTTACCTATGAATATAATTGTTGGTTGAAGTTCTCTAGCAACAGCAAACAAGGCACGAACAAGCTTTTCTCCTTCTCCAACCTGAAATAAAGAGAACATAATGTAAAACTTTTTTTTTTTTTTTTGTAATTTTAAAATCATACTACCCAATGCTTAAAAATATTTGGTATAAATGAAAATCAACTTATTAAATATAAATTTAAAATGAAGGAACATTAATAGTTTTGCTAAAAGGCGAAATTCCATTAACTTTTTACATAAATTAATGTATGATTATGTTGATTATGCTGACATAAAAGCATCTGTGTCATTTTGTCACAAGAAATTGAGGTTAAGAATGTGTCATCAGTTATGGGAATGAATATCCAAACCAGTGCAGAATTATTATGCCTCCAGGGAAGAACTGCTCACGTAACTATATCCAAGATGAACTGTACATTCAAGCTACAGATATACTTTGAAAATTTTCATTCTAATGGATTATTTTACGATGTGACCTGAAGTACATGCCATCAAAATTAACATATTCATCTTGGATACACTGTAAAAACAGCAATGGAACAATGAACTAAATAAATAAATGTAGAATACCATGTGTTGGAGTTACTTATAATGGCCAATTATCTATACAAGGGATATAGGCCCCAGGGATAGTGCCCTTCGTCAGTCTTTCTAAGGGAACCTAACCCATACTTATGCAAGACCATGTGTTAGGCTAGCATATAGGAAGACATTCATTTACTTATATTTTGTAGGTCCTATCTTACTGAATTTAACATAATAATAAATATGTATTTGGTATGTTTGCCCAATATATAATCAGTTAAAATTTATAATTTAAGAACATTTAAGAAGAGATTTAAAGAAATTTCAGTTTCTTCAATCTCTTTCTCCACTTTATATGATGATTTACTTTTAATTAAGATAGCTTCAAAAACAAAGAAGAAAATGAGATATTTATATATGTAATATATATATGTAAAAAAAATCAAAATTCTCGCTCAGTTTCTTCAAGTTGACAGTTGGTTATTACTAAAAACTGTTTAATTTTAAACGAAGAAAATTTCAGAAGAATACAGTAGAGAGTAAGATAAACTTTTGAATTTACTTGCATAAATTAGTTTTGCTACATCCCTTAATTAACTTCTTAAAAAAAAAAAAAAAAAAAAAAAAAATCCTATTAAAATTTTTATTGAACTGCAACAGGAATTACTTATAAAATTACGATCATGAAAAATATCCAAATATTTTTCCCAAACTGTAGAAATTTGCTAGATTCATTTGCACAACTGTATCATACAACCACTATGACTTTATTAATTTTCTTTCTTTCTTTTAATTTAAACAATTAAACAGACCCATTTTTACTTTCTTATCTTTAACGAAGTATTGTAATAAATTTTTATTGACTTCCAGTTTTAAGCAGATTTACATGTTTTATGGATCAGATATTGCAAAAAACATGTTTATACAGAACATCTGTCTGTCCATGAATTGCCATCATATACTGTCAAAAAGTGTATGAAGTTTTTCTCAACCAACTGACAAATTTAATTATTTTGTGACTGACTGGCAAATTTCTCTTTTTGTTTTTGTGAGATCCTGATGAAATTAACAATTATTTTTCTGCATCCAATTAAAAAATTTGTGTTTTTTCCCCGTTATTGGCTGACAAATGTCATGATATTTGCTCACAACAGACTAATTTCACTTTATTTTCTCTCTACCAAGTTCCCTCAAAATTGCAATTTTTTTCAGACCAGTCACCTATTTTTTAGGTGTGTTTGTAATTACAGTAGACTCCCTCAAATCTACAACCCTAAAATTCGCAACTCTCTAAAATCCGTACATAATTTACAGATGTAAACAATGAAACATTCAGTTCAGATATAAGGACAAAAATTGATTTTTTTAGTGTCAAACAAATTCAATATGTGTTTTAATTTGTAATTTTAATTACTGAATTCATGTATTTTCATGAAGGAAAAATAAATTTATTTTGAAAAAAAAAAAAAAAAAAAAAATCAAGATATTGCTGATATTACTGGTAATGACAATCTCCATACCAAATATATTTCTATATTAATCAAGCTTTTTTGGTTATTAAGTTTGGCTAAACCTGAAATAAAACTTCCTTATTTTATGATTTTAATCTGAATTAGTAATGTATCTTTATACGGTAAGTTTCATTGGATAATTTAGGAAAAATATAGTTAATCTTTATAATGAATATTTAAACATACATTATTGATTATTAACTTGATCTTTGCTTTTAATATTTTATTCATTTTAAAAATTATCTAAATTTTTATTATTTTAGTGTATTACTTATTTTTATACAGTCAAACCCCGTTAATACGCGCCCCGCTTAATACGCGAAACCGCTTAATACGCAAATTTTTTTTGGTCCCTTGAAATACGCCTATCTTACACATATAAAAAACCTCCTTTAATACGCGAACGGTTAATACGCGAACCTGTTCAATACGCGAAATTTTATCAGTCCCTAAAAATAAAAACCCACATTTAATACGCGAATGAGCTTAGATGAAGTATTTTCCCAAGCATTTTATACCGCAATTATTTAACTTTTTTTTAATACAACATTTATTTAAATCTAATTGAATTTTCCCCATAATTAAGAAATGATGTGACCCCCCCCTCCCCTAATTTTGAGCAGTAGAACCGGTAGATGGAGTATGCGCTACAATCGCAGATTAATCATGTGAGTCATTCCAATCGCTGTTTCATCAATGCTGTGATATTTTTAAAAGAAGAGAGTCGCATGTCACGCTCGTTATTATCTAGTCTACGATATCCATCTATGCTTTTATAATCCAGTCTAAACTATGGCGGAAGGAACAAAACATATTAAACGAAAGGTCTCTTCATGACTGATAAGTTACAAATTATAAACCAACATGATGCCCAAGTTGTCTCAAATAAGTGTGCGTTCGCCAAAAAAAAAAAAAAAAAAAAAAAAAAAAAAAAAAAAGACATACCTGAGTCAACTTTAGGGAGTTTGTTAAAGAATAGGAATGCCATCGTTAACTAAGCTGTGGTTGAAGGAACAAAGAACAAGAAAATAAAAACTGCCAAGTTTGAGGACATAGAAAAGGCCCTTCATAAGTGGTTTGTTGAAGCGCTCTCTACGAATATCCCAATAAGCGGCTTGTTAATACAAGAAAAAGCTTCTGAGATCGCAGCAAAAATGGGTTGCTGAATTTCAATTCCTCAAATGAATGGCTGGATTGATTTAAAACTCGGTGTGGCATAAAATTCAAGCAAGTGTGCAGTGAATCAGTCAGCATTAAACATGTTCACTGTTGAAAAATTAATGTGTTTCCGCAGCTTGTAAAAAACTACTGAAGTCGGGATATTTACAACGTGGACGAATTTGGGCCTTTTTTACAAACTGAAATCCAAAAAAACAATGACCATGAAAGGAGAAAGATATTATGAATGCAAACTGAGCAAAGAGCATCTTACTATTCTGCTCGGTGCCAACTCTGATGGATCAGATAAATTAAAGCTGCTGGTCATAGGGAAATCACGCAATCCGCGATGCTTAAAAAATGTAAAGATTTTCCCCTGCCTGTACGAAAGCCAGCGTTGAGCATGGATGACGGGCAATATTTTTCAACATGGCTTCGTAATTTTGATCAGCGTATGAGAAAAGAATCGCGCCATGTGTTATTGCTTGTGGACAACTACCCTGCTCATCCAAAAGGTAACGAAGACCTGAAAAATGTCAAAGTAGAATTTCTACCTCCAAATTCGACTAGTGTCACCCAGCCAATAGACAAAGTAGTAGACAAAAAGTAGACAAAGGAATAATTAACAGCGCCAAAGTAAATTACAAGACTCGTATCATATGGCGATACCTTCACCAAATGGAATACGGCAGCAATCCTTCTTGCTACGAGTGTCGTCCTCCATGCTATGTACATGCTCACTGCAGCATGGGGGGAGAATCACACCAACAACAATTGGGAATTAAAACGGCCAATAGAGGCGCTGCTTGCAGCCTCCGATCCAGGAAAAACTGTCCCTTTAATTTCTCTTTAACTAATGTTAAAGTGCCATTGCAATAATTCTTTATTGTAAATGAATTTGAAAGTTTTAAATATTCAAATTCGGATGACTTTTATTTTGCAATATAAGGCAGAAGACAAATGTCACAGTACACCTGAAATTTTGCAAAAGAATAATTATTCTGAACGATTTTAAAATACGTGTAACTCAATGGGATTTTACGGCATTATCCTGAAACGAGAAGCTACATCTTTTCTCCATCAGATGGCGTATTCGAGCGCTTGAATCGCCAATTACATATTATTGCTTTCACAAAGCTGGTTTTGGAAGTAACGAGGACATCATTTACACAGAGCCATCCACGCACCCTAATGTTGAAGAAGATTAGCTGACCGCACAAGAAACTGTAAAGGAAAATTTTGTCAATTTAAGCACGTTCATTAATATTGACAAAGATCTAGTTACCTCCAAACTTAGAAGCCTGGATGATATCATCGCCGATGTAACTGCGACTGAGAAATCGGATGAGGAAGAAGATGATGATAAACCTGTGCTTCCGGCCGCATCCCCATCCTCCAAAGTTACAAAAGCATTCAATTTCCTAAGACAATATGCGTGGTTACTGGAGAAGGACCCTCAACAAGTGAATTTTAAAACCACCTAAATAAGACGGAAAGCATCATGGTGATGACGCGACCGCATGTCAAACAGGCCAAAATTGACAGCTACTTTTCCAAAAAGTAATTTTTATGACATTATTGGCTTCAGTAAATTTTTATTTATTGACTTTTTATTATTATCAACACTATTTATTATCGCATCTATTTGTTCTGAGTAGCTAACAAAGATTTCAATTTTGTTAACTTTAGTTTTAGTTAATATGGTTAGCAGAAATTTTTGTGTTCATTTTAATCAATTTTGTGTGTTATGCATAATAAATCTAAATTTGAAAAGACAGGATTTTTACTTGAGAAAATAACGATTATTTGAATTTTCAGCTTTCAAACGTTCTTGCTTAATAAGCACATAATGATTAAAATAAATAAAATGTCATTAAGTCTTAAAAACGCTAAAAATTGACAAAAATGCGTTTTTTCTGCATAGATTGCTATTAGATGGACCACTCGACGAAAATTAGCGACCTTCAGTTAATATGCGAACCTGTTTAATACGCGAATTTTGATCGGACCCCTGATTCGCGTATTAACGAGGTTCGACTGTATTTTATTTTATTGTATGCATTCATAATATCGATTGTATTAATTATTACATTCAAATTACTGTTCAAAAAATGTAAATAAAGCAATGACTAGAAATCCGCACAGCCTCTGGTCCCAAGCAGTGCGGATTTGAGGGAATCTACTGTATGTAAATATGTAGCACCTATAGTTGTTGTTCAGTTCATCTGTCAGTCCGCATATAACACAAAAACTATTCAACTGAATCACTTGAAATTTAAAATGTATAATTATTACATAATTTTGTCAAGTTATTTCAAATTTTATGAAAATCGGATGCATAAATCAATTACAGGGACAATCAAAAGTATTCTGTTATATTACGGTCAACGGAAGAAAAAGTTTCAAATGCATTTCAATTGTTTGAAATTTAAAATATATAATTATTACATAATTTTGTCGAGTCATTTAAAATTTTTTGAAAATCAGATACATAGATCAATTACAGGGACAATCAAAATATTCAGTTATATTACGGTCAATGGGAAAAAAAAGTTTCAAATACATTTTAATGGTGTTGCATGTTGCACTCATTCAAACATAATAAAATTGATATGCATCTATGAAGTACATATTATAATATACATTTTGCACAATCTGTGGTGCAAAGAACATTTGTTATTGATTTACAAGGCCACACAAAAGTATTCCATTACATAATGGTATAGGGAAAAAATTTGTTGGTGTGCGTTTTAATTGTAAGTAACAATTTAACATTTTATGAGATTGATATTTGTTGCTGAGGAATACTACAAGTTATTTCCTATATAAAAGAAAGCATAAAGTATTTAAAGGGGCACACAAAAGATTTTGGCTATTATATTGTATCCGAAAAACTGTGGGGAAGAATCTCCAGTTAATCATAGTGTAGATTTATTTTTTTTCTAAAAAATGGCCGTCTGTTACAAAACAAAAAATTATGCACCTTGTGATATATTCAACGCAAATGAAACTGCACTTAAATTTTCAAAGCAGAGAAATGTTCTGGTGGAAAATGTAATAAAGAAAGAGTCAGAAAACTGGCAGCCTGCAGTATGGATGGTAGTGAAAAATTACCTATCTATGTTATCAAAAAATTTGTAAAACCACTTTGCTTAAAACATGTAAAGACTCTACTGGTTCAGTACACATCTACTAAACATGCTTGGATGAATAGGGAAATGTTTGCAAAATGGTTATTTGAATTAGACTCATGTCTTACCAATCAAAAGAGAAAGATATGTATTTTGTTGGACAATTGTGCAGCCCACAAAGATATATAAGGCCTGAAATCGATAAAATGTGTTCCCTTCTTCCAAATACAACAGCAAAACTTTAGCCGTGCGACCAGGGCATTATTCAGTGTTTAAAAACTTGCTCAGGAAAGAAGTAATTAAGAAACTTATCTAGTGCTTTGGCAAACATACACCATTTTATATTGATCTCTTGTAAGCTATGTGTTTCCTAAGAAGTGCATGGAACTTTGTTTCTTCCACTTTATAAAAGACTGTTTCAAACATGCTGGTTTTTCAGAGGAAGTTGTTGCACAAACAGATGAGAAAATAAAAATAGAAATAGAGGATGTGATAGAAGAAGCTGAAAAAAGAGGAATAATTTCTTCCCTGGCGTTTCAGGATTAAGTTCAAATTGATGAAAATTTTATGACTTCACAACCCACGACAGATGCAAGATATTCTGGGCGATTTAACTGGAAAGGAAAATGAAGAGGAAAAGCTTAATAAAACAGAGACTGGTGCAGAAATCGAAATCCTTTCTGTGTCCTTCAATGAAGTGATAGAGGCTTTAAAAACTGTTCAGTGGTTTCTGTTTCAACAAGAAAATGCCAATTGTACTTCGGAAAAAGTAGATGTTTTTACAAATAAATGTAGAATGAAAAATATGAAGCAAACATCAATAAAAGATTTTTTCAAGGTCTAACTTAAGAAGGTAAATACATTATTTTTACATTTTATTTCTCCTTACTCATTTATTTTTTTATAAGAATATTACAGCATACATAGTACTAGTATCGTCATGTGTGTGTCAACGTGAGTATGGGTTTTGTGTTTATATGGTGATGTTGAAATGTATTTTTTTGCACAAAAATACAGATTATTATTTACAATGTTTGATATGTTTATTTTAATAATTTATCATTAAAATCATCTTAAATGCCTTTTGCTGTTTTATCAGTCAATTCCAATTTTGGTTAAGACGAAAAGATTTTTGAGGCCCGTCAAATTCATCTTCACGAGGTTCGACTGTATATTACAAACATAGAAACCAAGCTCACCTAGAATACTTGATAATTGGGCCATATGTTGAGAGTTACTTCTAAATTTAATTGGGATTTGAAGTAGCTGAGTAATTAAAATATCATGTAATGATGAATATCAATATGCACCAGGATCTTTATTACCATTATTTATTTTTTTAAATATACATAAAAAAAAGACTAATACAAAGATAGTTTTAAAGTAAAGATAAAAACACTTAAAGAGAATTATTTATTGATATTTAACAGGATTGCTTACATATTTTGAAGTTAGAGATGCAGCACTGATGTTAAGAAAAGTAGAGTTTGATTCACAAGCAACAGCTTTGGCCTACAAAATATATTTTATTAGCAAAATAACTACCAAAGTTTATATATAAAAAACTAAATTTTATAAGGCTCAAAACACTTACCAACATTGTTTTACCATTTCCAGGTGGCCCAAACAGAAGAAGGCCTTTTGGAGGTGTACGTAAACCAGTGAATAGCTACAAAGAAACATTCGAACAGATGAAAACATATAGCAGGAAACAATAAATTTAAAATTTATAATATGATCACTTTTAAATGGATTAAATATATTCCTCTTTTGATAAATAATTATGGATAGATGATTTAATGTACATTAAAGGAATCCAAATAGTATTTATTGAAAGTAATTTGTTAAAATATGAATCGGAAAAATCTATTTACTAAAAAGGAAAAAAAAAAAAAAAAAAAAAGAAACTCATTTGAGAAAATTTTCTTTCAGAAACTAGACTTTCTACTTATGATCATGATTCTATCTAGTCTTAAAAGTTAAAAATCATAAAAAAATCACTCATTTGAAAAATCATAAAAATTCTGTTTTATTAAGTAATGATAATTACAGATGAGGATTGCATAGTACTTTTTGAAACATAAATATATTTAGTTTTCCTATTCAAACTGCATGAAAGATTTTAAGATGACTTGGCATTGTATGTTTGGTAGTTCATTTCACAGACATACATTTCTATGTTAAGCCAAACAAAGCACTTTACAAATTTCTCCATCCCAGAGTATCATGAAATACAAGAAATTTTGGCAATTCTCTGATTAATGATATTGCTTCTATTTCCAAACATAAATATTGCAAAGATGGGGCAGTGAGAATTTAAAAAATTCTTTCATTTCAAAGAATCAGTGAACATAGGTATTAATCAATTCATTAAAAAGTTCAATATGTTAATAAGTTTCTTTCTATTCTTTTCTAGATATTTCCTATTACAAAAAGATGTTGCTCTCACTGAAGCTGTTCGGAGGAAAGCTATCATGAGAAATTCATCAATCATGATGCCATAGTTCTCAAACCATGCTCCATTCAAATATTATACATATATACGATTTTTGTAATGCAATAGCACCTATTTTAATAAATTAACCAACCTGGATGTGACTAAATAGGATTTTCTAAGGTTTCAACTGAATTCATTAGCCAGCTTTATCTGCCATCTTGTTTCAAAACAGCAGTTACTTAAGTATTTCAAATTCAAAGAGATGTAAAAATTACAAAAAGTTTTATTCTTAAGTGTTTGGCCTTGATACAAAGTTGCTGAAACATTTCTTTTTTGTGTCCATTTAAATAAATGGTTGAGATATAGCAGTTTGAAATTCTAGAGTGGTTGACATATTCAAAACAAAAATAACAGATAAAAATAATGGGATTTCATTATAAATGGGTTTAAGGATTTTTTTTTTTTTACATTGTAGTTTTTCAAAATTTTTCTTTCATAGTTGTAATTATTGTTCCAACTTGCATATGCTTAAAACAGCATAGTTCTATCAAAACAGTGTTAAATTCTGGTTAAGCGGTAGAGATGAGACGACCTCATTCTTTCTGAAACTGGAAAATTATTTATTTGAGTGTAGAAAAGATTGAAAAAATTTTTTTTTCTTTAAGAATACTTATTGTTTTTCACATCATTTCTTTGCTATTTTATCAAAACGAAAGGGGAAGAGAAATTGTGTTTTGTATTTTAATAGTTGACTGCTGTTTCAAAAGAAAATTTGTGATGATTGGAAATTTATGTCTACTGCATTTCTGGCGATGATTTATTATTGATATGGCACCAATCAAAACAAGCACAAACTATAAATTAGCTTCTGGTTGGGTGTTCGTTAGCAACAGAGGATATTTTTTAATTCAATCGTTTATTTGTTTATTTAATTAGTTATATAAAACTTAGTGAATGATTTTTTCGTTTTTTATTTTTTATGCATGCCTGAGGTTTGCAAATTATTTAATTGTGCGTGTAATAACTGTTCTTCATATAAAGATAACATAGTGATTAATTTTTCTGTTTCTCATTATGAATTCTACTTATGCTAAGGATTTCCCTTCGTAAGTAAACATATTTTCCATGTTATTCTGATAAAAAACAATCGATCAGTGTTTTTTCTTTTCCTATAAAAGCATCAGACCTTTAAGATAACTGTATCAACGTATTAATTTGCATTGATTTTTAGGTTCATGTCAATTACGGGGAAATGGTATGAGAAATGAATTGATTATATTTAAAGATGTACATATTTTATAGGAAATTGAAAATGCTGTTCAATTCTTAAGCATACAAATAGTAATTTCTGCAAACTTCATAAATTTATTCATTAAACTTCTTTAATGTATCCATCAAATTTTCTTTTTAAATGACAAAAAATGAGGGAATCCATTTAAATATTAAGTATATTTTTATTTGATAACAAACTGCTCTTTTGATAAGATTGAATTTAAATATTTATGTAATAATTGCATGTTTTCTGCAATCCTTTGATAAAATGTGGCTTTTTTTTTGGTAATCTTTTCATGAAAATTGCATCTTTTCTATGATTTTTTGATGGAGATCACATCTTTTTTGCAATACTTAAATGGGATAGTCATAAAGTGGAGTTGTTTTAAGCTTAATTGTTAAGCATTTTGCACAAATCATGAGAAAGCTAAAAACAGATTTCTCCTTATTTGTTTCTCCACCCTCGAATATTATTCCATCCCGATTCTGTCCTCGAGAATGTTCAAGCGATAGAATTTCGTCCTGTGGACAGAAAACTTGCATCCACGATAAAGAATAATATTTTGTATATTAATATGTATACAGCCCATTGTAAAATTAATGCCACATCTAAGCAATACTTGATACATATTTTTTGCAATGAAAGATATATTTCTATAACAGCAATTTAGGAGTTAACTGCCATACCCTTTATTTTGAATTAACCAGAATAGCGTAATCAATTACACATATAATTATTACAGGGTTCCTACATAATTCTGATAAAAAAATTCTTTGATTTTTCCAGGTTTTCTCAATAAATATTCAGCTGATAATTGTTGTAAAATCCACCACAATCGACAACTTTAGAAAAAATAAATGCTAAAATAAAATAGGCACTGTGTGAATTTTTGATTTTCAATTATTTTCATATTATGCTACTGTTACATCATTTGCATGAATTATATAAAAAAGTTTTAGATTGGATGAATAATTTGTTCAAAATTTTTTCATTTACAATGATAATCGAGATTCATTGGATAGTAATTGGAAAGTAAATTGGATAGTAATACATCAAAAATTCCCAAACGACCTCAAATATTAAAAAATTTCCCCGACATTTTACTTAAATTTTCGAATTCTCCAACTCTTGCCTGTTTTTATTGACCAATAGGAACCCTGTTATTTCACACAAATTATATTTCTAAACATTACTCTTCATAGTTAAAAAATGAATTTTTCTATAAAAGTTACCTCTGGGCGCACAGTAGGCAATATCACCATCTCTCTCAGAGCTTGTTTGGCAACCTCTTGACCAGCTGATAAAATTAGTATAAATTAACATAGAAAGTACATTACAAACAGGTACATCAATTTTAAATATGCTAATAGAGAAAAACAACAACAATTAGAGAAATATTAAACATGTATATTACCAATATCATCAAAAATAACAGTTGGTCCACCATCTACAATTTCATCCATGATAACTTGGGCTAACTTTGGATCAACACCTTTAATATTCAGTATTTTATTTAATTTCTGGAGACGGGATTGGACTGGAGGCACATTTTTGGATAACACATCTTTCCTCTATTTAGATGAAAAACAAAAATATAATAACAATAAAAAAATTACAACAAGAGAAAAAATTATAGCATATTTTCTAAATCATCTTAAAATTTATACTCTCCACTGAATGGCAATAAGTACCCAAGATTGTAATTATTCATTGCATTCTAATGAAAGAAAGTGAATAACATAACATTCAAAACTACTGTTAATAGATGATAAAGAAAAGACATTTATTTTATAATGAAAGGTAAAGCACTATTTATCATATTATTCAATGAATAGAACATATCACCAGACTTGTATGCCAATATAATGAAGATGGATAAGTGATAGTAAATGCATTTAGAAAATCATTTTCAGTGATTAAAAGGATAAAACTTGCAAATATTCTTAATTGAATTGAAAGGAATTAAATGTTTTTGATTTATATTGTAATGGCACAAGTTTTGTGACTGTCATAAACAAATAGGGAGCTAAACACTCCTCATTTCTCATACCAGGCAGCCAATTTTACTCAAAATTATTTTTTCAAAGAAACATGCATACATACATTAAATTTTGCAATGTTTAAAAATAATTTAATTTGTAAAATAAGGAAGATTAATTGCTTTAACTGCAGCCTCTATCGATATGACATTGATGCATTATAAAGTAAAAATATGTCTGAGAAACACTGATCAGCATTACTTACAAATATGTTTTTGCTTTACGATTAATAATTTATCGCTAACTTAACTTTTTATGACAAACAGTGTTCATGTTAGAATGTCATAAAATCTTACACAAGCAAAGGAAGGGGGTTCTATCATTTGCTTATTTTTCCTAACAAAAGGGGCACAAAATGACTAAAAAGATGCTTAGTGATGCTTGAACCTCTCCAAACTGCAATGTGTTGATAATCAAATTTTACAGGATTTCCTTTCAGTTGTTTTTTGACAGCAAATTTTTTGCAATATTATACACATAAATTTATTTAGCAAATTCTTTTTTTTTTTTTTTTTTTTTTTTTTTTTTTTTTTTTAAACATTGTTTACGCAGATTTTTTTTTTTTCAATGCCGACCTCCTTTTTTTTTCTTTTCTTTTTTACATCTTATCCATGCCTTTGTTCTTTCCCTTTCATCTATATATTTTTTCTTCTCCATGCTTTTACTCCCCCACTCCCATCCTTAGAATAAGCACTACATTTATACTGCTAAAAAAAATTCAGGATTTTGAAAGCATGCACAGAATTCAAGAACAAATGCCAAATAATATAACTTCAAGTGAAAAATTTAAGCATTTATACAATATTTTTTAAGCACCAAAGCAAAAAAATATATTAAGAAAACAATAATAACAATATAATATTACTCCAGATTGCCCTGGGAACTGGCGACGGATGGAAGGAGGTGTTGTTGGTTTTTTCTTTGGAAGAACACCAGGAGTTCTTCTAGGAGAGGAAGGAAGAGTTCTGGGCAATGTTACACTTCTTGATGGAACAGTTATTTTCCGTATTACTTTTTTGCCACCTAAATAGGAAGGAAAAAAACCTTAATATATTCATACAATAAAATAAAATTATTTCAAAATGTGCAATCTGATTACATAGTGAAACTTTAATAACTCAACATGCTTTGGAAATTTGAAAAAAGAAAGGGGAAAAAATATTGTCTTAAATAGGTGTTGAGTTAGTAAGGGTTTATATAATTTCATGCAATGTATTGTAAATATTAAAATTTTAAAATAGTTTAACAACTACATTTAATAAATTATTTTTTATTTATTTTTGCGATTTTGTCTCTGCAAATTTTATTGCACATATTACAGAAAAAATACTGATTATTTTTAATAGATATACAGTAGACTCCCTCAAATCTGCAAATCAGAAATCCGCAACTCTCTAAAATCCGCACATATTTTATGGATGTAAACAATGAAACTTTCAGTTCAGATATTGGGACAAAATTTGATTTTTTTTTAGTTTTGTATCAATTCCATGTATTTTTTAATTTGTAATTTTCTTAATAATACTCCATTCATGTTTTTTTCATGAAGGATAAATATTTTTTTTTGGAAAAAATTGAAGATATTTCTGATATTACTGGTGATCGCAATCTTCTTATCATACATACTTATGCATTAATCATGATTTTTTGGTTATTAAGCCTGCCTAAACTTGAAAAAAAAATTCTTATTTTATAATTTTGATGTGAATTAGTAATGTACTTTTATGAAGCAAGTTTTGTGAATAATTTTGGAAAAATACATTTAATCTTTATAATGTATATTTAATCATACATTATTCATTATTAACTTGACATTTGCTATTAGTACTTTAATCATTATAAAAATTATCTAAATTTTTATTGTTTTAGTTTATTACTTATTTTAACATTTTATTATATTGTAAGCATTCATTATAGTTCTGATTGCACTATTAATTGCACTCAAATTACTGTTTAAAAAATGTAAACAAAGCAATGACCAGAAATCTGCAAAATTCTAAAATCCACAAAACCTCTGGTCCCAAGCTGTGCGGATTTGAGGGAGTCTACTGTATCTGTTATATATTGAAAATTGCAAAATAAAACACATTAAGGCAGTTCTCAAAGTATAATTTTCCCAAATTTAAAACTTGTCAAAATTTATGATACATTCAGACATAATACAGTATCTAAAATTGGCAATCATGACGATTGAAATATGAATGCTTGGATTGAAAAGCCTTTTCCATTTTTGGATAAATTTATTACATGTATCAAGTTATAATCGACTGCTGTTTTATATGACACTGTTATAGGAAATTTAGATTCAAAACAAACACCCATTTCAACAGTATCTCTTGAAAAATTCTTTGAATTTACAGAAAAAAGAGAAACACTAATTGATTTCTAAATTTCTGATCTATAGAATCTGCTGTCTTCATGCCTTAACAAATTAAAGTCCCAAATTAATGAATTAGCTAAATTAACACCCATACATGATGATGATATGGGAAAAAACTGATGCAATTCTCTATGAGTCCCATTTGAGAAGATTGTTCCCATTTTTTTCCATCAAACTACATGCTTCATTCATGAATCATGCAAATGCAAATAGCATTAGAAGTTTGTTTGATTTAGTTTGGCAGAGGGACATACTATATTCTAAAGTACATCATGTCAGACAGAATATTCATTACAAAGTAACAATTAAATACAGTTTGCAAAAGATCTATTCTTTGTGCATACCTTATAGGCTTTTTCAACATAACATGTATATCCATTAAATATAATTGTTCAAACTGAAATATGCAATACTTACTTTCACTATTGCTTGGAGAAGTAGGACTGGGATTTTTATCAACATCTATGTCAGTATCTAGACATGAATTAAATTTTAAAGGAGCAGGACGTTGCCAAGTTCTACGACGAGATGTATTGCTTTCTAAAACATCTAAATTTGGTGCATCAGAGTTTTCAGATGAATGGGATTCTCCATTAGTAGTTTTTGTGTAATTTAAATTACTCTGAGATTGTTCAATTTTCACCAGGCATTCTAAAAGAAAATTTTTAAACATTAGCTGCAAAAACAATACATGAAGTAAAAGTTAAAAGAGAAAATGAAATTGGATAGAACAGCTTAATATGAGAGCAAAATAATTTAATATTAGTCTTCAATAAAAATAAGATTCACATATACTCGAGATCTAAACAATTTTTTGGGGAAGTAGGAATTCTGTAGGTCCAGTAGCAGAAAATGTGTGATGCATCATATGTGTTACAACTCTCCCCCACATCATCTTTTTTTTTTTTTTTTTGCATTTTGTAGCTGTTGCCATAAGCAGGTTTTTGATAAAATTCAGAATATCAGAATCATAAGGTGACCCTGCGAAATGAAATCTGATTTCCCTTTACACCAGAAGTATGACCCCCCCCCCCTATCATTGTTTTTATTTTTTCTATGGATTTCACTAATTAGGCATGGTAAGAAAGTATACATTGTTTTGTATATAATTTCAAATAAGATTAAGCTTGACTTAAAACTTAAAGACCAGGAGATCTGGATGGGCCGGGCCTAGTCACTATTCTTTTTAGGCCAGGCCAGGCTTTACTTTTCCCCAAAAGGATCAGGCTAGGCAGGGCCTAATTTATTTTTTTCATATGAAGCCGAGACTCATTTCATTCTTTCTAGTCTTCAAGGAACAAAATATTCAGTTCCAGTTGAATCATCCCATATGAAAATCATTTTCTTGATGTGGACAAGTCTGTTCATAAATCAGTAAAATTTGGTCTGGTCCAAAAATTTTTGCAAAAAAGGCATATACTTTTAAATCGCCATTATTCTACAGTTAAACATTAAAATTTATTCTTTTTTAAAGAGTCATAGTTTTCTAGGCTTATTAAAATAGAGTTAAATTCATAAAAGAAGATCCTGCCTATGACAGAATCTTCTTTTAAACTGTTCATCCATGCGAATATATATATATATATATTTACAGCTGCTAAGAAGGGAACTTGTCTATAAGGTATTTTTTTCTTTCAATACAATTCCAGAGTTTCCCCCAGAGGGTTTCAGGGGGGCGCTCCGCCCCTCCTGCCCTTCAGTTAAACAAGATAAAGTAAAAAAACTAAAACCCAACTACGACAAAAAACTACGCTGAAAAAGTATAAAAGTACCCCATGAATACAGGTAAAGTCACAAGCAAATGCTAGTAATATATAGATATATTCAACGGAAGCATGTGTCTTTAACGAATAAAGTCGCTGTGATCGAGAATTTTGAGATTCTTGCGATCTTATCTGAGCAATGTAGTTTTTTGCTTTATGTAAACGTATGATTTTTTTTTGAGAAGTTTCTTTCTCACGAAGATTATCAGCCCGTTTTTTAGCATTCCAACGATTTTCCACTTTAGAATGTTCGGACTGCGTTTTCCTACGATTTTTCTGATAATCTTTGTCTTTTATTCTTCTAAATTCAGTAATATCTGGGGATTCATTTTTTCTTGTCTCAGAAATGCGTGAAGCTTTTTTTGTTTTCCTTGATAAAGCCATTTTTTAAAAGCTTTTATTTTATACCTAAAATAATGAAACTAAATGTTAATATTTATAGCTCTATTTATTTACACTAGATTTACTAACCTAACTCAAACTAAATTGTTTTTGTTTATAGACCTATACTTATTATACTACTTCTTATTTCTATACTTACTAACTATACTATACTACTAACTTTTACTGCTATTTCGTAGACTATATAAACCTGGTACTTTTGGTGCAATACCAGCAAAATTATTTTTATTTATTTAATCCGACAAAATTTAAACAGTGTATCGAAGTAGGATGGCTGTGGTTGCTTCCCTGCGTTACCGGGTACACAACGTCACAACGAATAGGCAAATAGATACACACGCACATATAACAACATAAGCCCGAAGGCATATAATGCAGAGGACATTTTTATGGGAGTTTTAGCCAGTTATCAAACTGTTTCCGCCTTCACCGCGTGGAGGTACTCCCAGCTTATGTCATTTACATTAGTGCATTAAATTATTCTATTAACGTTCACGCTGCTCTACATTACAGTTCCCGTGATCCGCGCTTTACTCTTATCGCTCATTTTTTTTAAACATCTTCAAAGCAGTCTTGTAATTATGTATAAGCATATAAATACTGGTGAAGCTCTTTCAAGTAATACCAAACACATTACATATATTTTTATTTTATACTTTTTGTCCGCTAGAGGGCATAATAGTAAATTTGGTGACAAACTTTATAGCTCACAACCAACAGAATATCAAGATCAAGACCCTTCTAATGGCACTGCAGTGGTCTTATTCTGATTACTAAGTACCAAAGAAATTAAGAACGAAAAGATGTGAATTATATGCAATTAGCCCATAAATGCAAGTAAAGTCACAAGCAAATGCTAGTAATATATATATATTCGAAATGTACAAGTGAAGCGCTTTAAAATGATACCAAACACGGCATATCTAGCTTAACTTTATTTTTTTACTCTGTATATTTTGTCCGCTAGAAGGCGCCACATTGAATTTGGTGAAAATCTATATAGCCTATAACCAGCGGACAATTAAGACGCTTCTAATGATATGTCATTTGTCGAATTCTGATTAGTGGTTTAGAAGTTACGAGGGAACAGATGAACATACATACATACATACATACATACATACATACATACATAGCCTGTCAAAATCATAACCCTCCTTTGGCTTTGCCGTAGTCGGGTAAAAAATAGCGCCCCTCATCCAAAAACTAGCGTCCCTCTTGTCATTCATTAAAGAAAAATAGCACCCTTCTTGCCCCACATTTGAAAAAACGCAGCCCTCCAGCGATGATCGGAATGCGCTATAGCGCGTAAATTACATAAAAAGATTGGCGATGGAACGCAAAATAAAGCCTCATACGCATCCCGTGCGACGGGTTATTTCGTCAAAAAATTGCTAAAAAACCGCAAGTTTCGTTAAAAAGTCGCGGAAAAATGACTAATTTCTGGCAAGATTCGCAAAAAATGGCTAATTTCGTCACAAAATTTCACAAAGCGGCAGATTTCCTCAAATGATCGTGCAAAAACGACAATTTTTTCCCAAAAATCACGATAAAACGGAAAATTTTGTCAAATGAGTCGCAAAAAACTGCAAATTTCGTTCAAAAATTGCAATAAAACAGGAAATTCTGAGTAAAGTTCCATTTTTTTTTTCGTGATATTTGTTGTTTTTCGAGATTTTTCAGCAAAATATGCCGTTTTGCAACGGCATATTTTGCTGTTAAAAGGGTTTTTTTTGTTTGCATGTTAAAAGATTTTGTTAAATCTTTGACAAAACTGCTGTTTTTTGCAAAAACTGCAGCTTTTACAAAAACTGCTGTTTTTTGCAATCTTTTAATAAAATTTGCCGTTTTTTTCGCGATTTTTTTTTAGCAAAATATGCTGTTTTTTGTGATCTTTTAACAAAATTGGCCTTTTTTTCGTGATCTTTTAACAGTGTATTTGCTGTTTTTTCGCGATCTTTTAACAAATTTTACCTTTTTTTTTTCTTTTTTTAAATTTTTTATGAAATTTCTGTTTTTTTTACGACTTTTAGAAGTCGCTAGATTCTAGATTCAACTCTATAAAAGTGCCCTTAAAAATGGAAAAGTGCCCTGAAAAATGTAAAAAGTGCCCTGAAAAATGTAAAAAGTGCCTTGAGAAATGAGAAAAGTGCCCTTTTCAGAACAGTAGCGCCCTGCACTTTTTTAAACCTGGGGGAAACTCTGCAATTCCATATTAGAATATTTTACTTTTACCATATACCATTTTTTATGTTTTTATGTCTCTATTACATAGAATATGGATGAATAATGTTAATGATAACTGAAACATTTACATACAACAAACAGAGGTTCACTAAAAATATTGCAGCCTACGGCACATCTTCATTAATAAAGATTATAAATATTGGGGGAAAAAAAAAAAAAAGAGAGACTAAGATATAAGTTTTTCCTGATCGACAAAATTTGCATTTTTTTCGTACCCAATCAATCAAATTTGGACTTTTTATGAAGCGATCATTTGTACTCATGATTTTTTTGATTCTATTTTTTATTTCAATTTGATTTTTTCTAATACTTTTGAACCTAGACTGTTTCTTAATTTGTTCTGAATGAAAATTTTGAAACAACAGCAGCATTACTTACTGGCAATCAGAATAAGATAATATAGACGAACACACGAATGCCATTCGCAGAAAATTTGCAAACAGTTTTGAATTAACAAATTAAAAAACAAGACTCCAGGCAGAGAATTAGTTGCCAACCCTGCACGTCACAGACTCTTGAGCAGGGTTGGCAAGTTTCTTCCGCAGTGGAAAAAACCAAGGAAAAAACCATGGAAAAAACTGGCCGGGAGAAATAGGTTTCTTCCAAGTAAAAGGAATGGAAGAAGCTGTTTTTCTTCTAGAATTTACCATATATTTTCAATTTTGTAAGATATAATAAATATCTTCTTCTTATAATCTTATATGAATTAATTCCCTTGGACCAAAACAAATTTAATTAAATATATATGCTAAATTAATAATTATATCAGTTTTTTAGCTAAGATCACACACAACATCTAAAGATCTTTAATTATTGGCTAAATGAAAAGAAATTTTATCCAAAATTAAAATAAACAAAATTAAATATTATTCATTTGAATTTAATCAACATATTTTTTAATTATTTAAATTTCTGAAACTAGTAGTAAATAATAGGGATTCTTTACCAATGGTAGAATGAAACCCATTTAAATAAAAGCTTTTAATTTACATTAATTTTATTAATGTAAGTAATATACAATAGTTACTGTAATATTAAAAGCTTAATATTAAATTTTTAATATTATTGTATTAAACAGAGATTGATCAAAAATATGGTTTCATTTTCGGCCTAAAATCCAAAAACGCCAAAATTGCCAAAAACGTGGCTGAAAATTCAGCTTGACTGAAACTGTCAGTATTCCAAAATTCTTGTTTCTTTTTTCAGAAATTTTCAACATTAGTCATTGATTTGAACTGTATTAGCTCTAATGAGTGTATTGCAATGAACTGCGTTGTTTATAATTATCAGTCATGAATTAGCAATCATCTTATAGAAAATTTTTAATTTAAACTGCATTAGTGTTTCAAATATTCTTTGAGAAAGTTCTAGAATAATAAATGATCATTCACAAAAATCATTATAGAAGAAAAATCAAGATGTGTATACTTAAAACTAAAGTATTTTTTAATTAAATGAAATTCGTATAATTAGAAAATCTTCCTGTGTCATTGATGAATTATGCTTTATTGTATATGAAAATAAAGTTTTTGGATAATTAACAATTGTGCATAATAAATACTATATATATAACTAATTTACATTTATGTATATTTATGTATGTATTAATTACTTTTTCATTTTTGGCTGAAATTTTGAATTTTCTGAAAATTGGTTTTGGCTTAGAAACCTGTATCAGTCGATCCTAGTATTTAAAAAAATCATTAAAATTCTAATTTTTCTTAGTACAATGCAGCATAGTATAGGTAAAAAGTTTTTTAGCAGTAGGATGCTGCAATCAGTTTCTCAACTTAAATTTGATAAATGCAAAAAAATGAATTTTTTTTTTTTTTTTTCCAAGTTTTACACTTCAAGATAGCTTAAAAGCATTTTGACATACCCATAGATATTTTTAGAACACTACAGTATCAAGATATTCATGCTAGATGTTAGTATAAATAATTACAAATTTATTTATTTACTGTGTTGTACAGTTTAAAATAAGACATATAAAAATAATATATTTTTATATGAAAAATAAACACTTTGTAGGTGGGTTTTTTTTTTCTCTCTTTTTACATAAATAGCGTAATTAATTTAAAAAAAAAAAAATCCCTCTACCTCTAGAGTAGTAAAAATTCATCACCTGAAAATATCTGCTAAACCTGAAGTTTGTTATTAAAAAAGTAACTTATCTTTGCAAAAAAAATTTTAATAAAATTTTCCAATTTAGATTTCATGTAATTGTACTTTAATTCTTTTATATAGTTAATATATTTTAACTTTGATCATTTGTTTTGGTTTCTGGTAGTTTCTTCCAGTTTTTTTCGGTTTTCTCCAGTTTCTTCCACTATCCTGGAAGAAATAGGTTTCTTCCGGAAGAAATCCAACCCTGTTTTTGAGAAGCTCTGCAGACTATTTTTCAACTGGAGGGGGGAAAAGTTTGCTAGAAATTATTTGCAATGTACCAAGTTACAGCATTTTTAGGAAGAAATGCCGTGGTGCATACGAGTTTATAACTTAAAAATATTATAAGTGGGGCATTTATGCCAGAACAACAATGTCTTTTTTTTTTTTTTCCCTTTCTTGTTAAGGCTGGTAGCAGAAATAATGTAGCATCAAAGTGGGTGCTATTTGAAGATTTATTTAACATATTAAAAATAAATTTTGTGTTAAAAAATAAATATTAAATGTTGATCTATTTAAAATAAAGCTTAGGGGCACTCTAATCGCATGTAACTTTTCATTTTTGCTGTTAGTGGCGATATAGGACTCAGGAGGGGCGCAGAGATTTTTTTGCAAATAATTTTTGAGAAACTGTTTGAGTTCGTAGACAGTTTTCCTTTTATCTAAGTCTGCTGGCAATGTCATTATTGAGGATGCAAAAGTTGCAAAATTTGAAAAATCCTCATTTTCAGCAGCATTTGCTTTTAAAGATGACCACTGCACAGAATGTAACACATTTTCTAGGACTTTATTTCTGGGAAAATAAGTCGATTTTGCTTCAAGGGATTATTATACATAGCACAAAATTTTAATTAATATTAGAAAGCAATTTTTGTATCCTTTTCTTTTTGCTTATAAGTCAATTATGATCTCATATATTTAGGATGAAATAAATAAGCTAGCACAAAAGCTAACACTGCATTTAATCTGATATGAATCATGCATTTGAGAGTTTCCATGAGATTTCCATCGTCGAATAAAGTTAACCAAATTTCATAAGTATCTGCAATAGAATAGTAATGATTTTCAGTTTTATAGCAATAGGTTCAAACATTTGTAACAAGTATTTAATTTCTTTATTTATCATGATATTATTTACATTTTTAACAACTGCTATGTCCTTAATATCGTCTTCATGATCTTTAATTATTTGTAAATAATATAGCTGATTTTTCATGAAAGATTAAAAAATAGCACCCCTTTTGCCCCTCATTCAAAATCTAGCGCCCCACTTGTCATTCATAAAAAAAAATAGCGTCCTTCTTGCCCACATTTGAAAAAATGCTGCCTCCAGTGATGATCCGAACACGCATAAATTACGCAAAAAAAAAAAAAAAAAAAAAAAAAAAAAAAAAAAAAGAGTCTCATACGCGTCTTGTGGGACGGGTAAATTCGTCAAAAAATCGCTAAAAAAACCAGCAAGTTTTGTTAAAAATCACGAAATAATGACTAATTTCTGGCAAGATTTGCAAAAAAGTGGCTAATTTCGTCACAAAATTTCACAAAACGGCAGATTTCTTCAAAAGATCGTGGAAAAACGACAAATTTCTTCCAAAAGTCACAATAAATCGGAAAATTTTGTCAAATGAGTCGCAAAAAACGGCATTTTTCATCAAAAATAGCAATAAAAAGGCAGATTTCGTCAAAAGATTTGCTAAAAAACGGCAAATTTTGTCCAAAAATCACAATAAAATGAATGGAAAATTCTGGGAAAAGTGCTGTTTTTTTCACGACTTTTGTCGTTTTTTTCGCGATTTTTGTAACAAAATATACTGTTTATGCAATCTTTTAATAAAATTTGCCGTATTTTCGTGATTTTTTTACACAAAATTTACCCTTGTTTTTTTGCTTTTTTTCAATTTTTTGATGAAATTTCTGTTTTTTTACGACTTTTTGAACCGCTAGCTTCTACTCTATAAAAGTGCCCTTAAAAATGAAAAAGTGCCCTTTTCAGAACAGTAGCGCCCTGCCCTTTTTTAAACCTGGGGAAAACTCTGTAATTTACAATATTTTATATGTTATTTAGCTGGAATAAAATGTATACAAGCAGGTGTTGGGAATTTCTCAAAAATCTTACCACCCAAGGATTTATTTTGCCAGCCCGCAAGATGCAACACACACGCAGTTGAAAATAGTATGACAAAATCACACGCGATTACAAAAGAAATTACTATTACTACAATGCATTTCCAAAATCATTTTTTCTATAATATTAAAATATATACCCAGCAGCAGAATTTTTTTTCTGCAGTCTGCAGACCAATCCCTCGCATTTCATTATATGTATTCAAACCTCCCAAGTATTTGTGATAGACATAAAAGAAAAATATAGTTTTAAAACGAAGTTGCCCTTTTTCTCAAAATTTTTAACATCTCACCTTTGATAAAATTTGCAGGTTTTTCACGATCTTTTGACAAGATGTCATCTGTCACGTTATTAAAGAAATTTGACGTTTTTGTGATTTTTTGACGAAATTTGCCATTTTTTCGCGATCTCTTGAAGAAATTTGCCGTTTTTTCATGATCTTTTGAAGAAATTTGCAGTTTTTTCACGATTTTTTGTAGAAATTTGCTGCTTTTTTACGATTTTTGAAGATATTTGCTGTTTTTTCTTGTTCCTTTCAAGAAAACTTCTGTTTTCACGTGATCTTTTCACAAAAACTGCTGTTTTTTCATGATCTTTAGACATAATTTGCTGTTTTTTCATGATTTTTTGAAGAAATGTTCCATTATTTTGTGATTTTTTGAAAAAATGTATCATTTTTTGTGATCTTTTAAAGACAATTTGAGTTTTTTCGTAAGTTTTGGACAAAACTTTCCATTTTTTCATGATCTTTTCATGAAATTTGCTGTTTTTTCGCGATTGTTTGAAGAAATTCGCAGTTGCTTCATGATCTTTCTACGAAAACTGCCTTTTTTTGTGCTCTTTTGAAGATATTTTCTGTTATTTTCCGATTTTTTGATGAAAACTGTGATTTTTTCATAATCTGTTGAAGAAATTTGCCGTTTTTTGCGATGTTTTGAAGAAACTTTCCATTTTTTGCGATGTTTTGCAGGAACTTTCCATTTTTTCGAGATTTTTTGAGAAATTTGTCATCTTTTCGTGACTTTTTGACGAAGTTAGCCGTTTTTTTCGCGAATTATGACAAAATTGGTTTCTTTTTTAAGACTATTTGTCGAAATTCACAATATATTTTATGTCCGAACTTTAGGATTTAGGACCAAAATTTTTTAATTTGCGCTAAATTTTTAACAGTTGAAAAATAGTCTGCAGACCTTCCCAAGAGTCTGCGACGTGTGTCGCAGCGTTGCGCCGATTCTGCTCCCAGGAATATATATAACAGAGGTAAGCTTAAATATTTACTCTGTAATAATTTAGCAACTTAAATTATCTAGGCTAAAAAAGTGTTTCTGATGTTGTCTCTATTGCCTACAGTTTTTCAAAAACTAAAAATGTACGCCTTGCCAGAAAATCCACTCGCCACTGGCGAGTAAAGTGATGTATTTCCCTACCCCTGTATATAAGGAATTTAATACTATTAGAATAGTCTTAGATAATCTAATGTCAGTCATGAAATGTCTTTATGCCAGTTGTTGCCTGTTATAATCACTTTCTATTGGCAAAAATTCAGCCCTGTTTTTGTCTCACTCTTTCACCTCTATGCTGTTTTTTTAATTATAAAACAAAATAGTGCTTATCATCTTTAACTCAGAAAATTTTCTGATTATTGGTGTTCTAATGTCATATTTTAAAAGCCTGTGTATAATTTTTTTTTTTTTCAAAAATAATGGTATTTAGTAGTAAAAATGCCAGCAAAAACAACCAGCATGTTGAAAAGTCTCTGGCAGGGCTGTAACTAGAAGTGAATAATAAGGGGAGTTCAAGAAAATGTAGGGAGGAGGGGAGGGAGCTCACATTTCCCCCCTCTCTTTCACTTTGATGCAGAAAGATAAATTGATACATATTCACACTGTAGGTACTATGTTTCTTATTAAACTGTTTATAAGAATCAGGGCTGTGGAGTCAGAGTCAAGCCCATTTTTCGCAAAAGAATTGGAGTCACTAAAAAACAAGCTGACTTAGACTTCCTTTTGTAAGGCAGTTTGTATTGAAATCAAACCAATCACATGTAATTTTAAATCCATAAAAGGGATTACTATTGTTGTTTTTGGATTATATCAAGATACTGTATATGCCTGGCATATACAGTAGATAAAAAGTTTTTAATTAAAAACTTCAGTAGATCCCAAACTATTTCTGAACTAGTATAATTTTTATCTTTATTATTATTTTTTTTTCATCGAAATTTTTCTGCTTTGGACGACATGAATTAACTCAAAATTGTAAAGATTTCCCCTTTTCAAGTACACAGATCTGAAACAGTAAAATTTCTGTATTGCTTATTCCTTTAGATTTTGATAGTTGGATTTTTCAGGTTTATGGGATGTGAAATTGAAAAATTAGTAAAACAGAAAATATTTCTTTTTTCCTTCTTTTCTTTCAAAGCTCTAAGAACTGAATTGATACCACAATAGTAAAAATTTCACCTTTTTTTTTTTTTTTTTTTTTTTTTTTTTGTTCCCTCATAATTTTAACCAACAGCAACACTAGCATATTAGCCAGCTAGGAGTCGAAGTTGGCCATTTTCCCCCATCGACTCAGCATCTTTTTAATAGCTTCATTTTATGCTAACAAAAGAATATGATTCAGAATGAAAAATTCAAGTGTATAACTAATGCAAAATCAAATATTATGTAAGCTTCATATGTGTGCATAGGTGTATGAGTGTTAAAACATTTCTTCATTTTTTGATAATTTAAAAGCATTCTAGAAAAAAAATAAATAAATAAATAAACTTGTTATAGACATTAGAGTCACTGTTTGGTCAATGATAGAAAGTGTTAAAAAGGTATACTTCAAACACAGACTTCACACACAGCGAACATTTATGTTAAAACTACACTGCTCAAAACAATTAAAGGATATTTGAAGTTTTATATAAAATAAAGATATAAACGAAATTTTTTTTGCCGAAAATAGAAGAAGAGAATCACAAATGCAAATTTTTCTGGTTTTCAAACTGTGGAGTATGCAAATTTTGAGTTTGACGTCAAAAACGTCGCTTCAGCGGCAGCGAATGAAATTTGACTTTCAACTGGATAAAAGAGAATGAAGACAAGGATGATTGGCATTCAGTGATTGCTTTTTTTCAATGAGTACGATGTCTCAGAGAAGTCATTTGACAGATTCAGAAGCTTGGAGAATTGTTGGTAGGTTAGAAGGGGGCCAAACTCAAGCCGAAGTAGCGCAAGCCATTGGAGTGTCACAAAGTGTCATTTCCAGGATCTGGAACCGTTTTTTGGAGAGTGGATGTGCAGACCGAAGACCAGGGCAAGGTCTTAGGCGAGCAACAACGCCCAATGAAGATCGGTATTTAGCGTTAACAACTCTGAGACACCGAAACATGAATGCTACTCTTCTCCAACAACACCTTCGCTCAGCTACAGGCACCACGATTTCAACTGAGACTGTCCGAAACCGGCTCCATGCTGTAGGTCTGTATGCTCGCCGACTGATAGTATATGTTAGATTAACATCAAGGCATCGTCGCGACCGCAGGGAGTGGGCAACTGAGCATGTCAACTGGAAGAAAAATGAATGGAGCAATATTCTGTTTTCTGACGAGTCCCGTTTTTCTGTGCATCCGGATAACAGGCGTATTTTCATCAGGAGGGACCGTGGCAGTAGGAATAATCCTGCGTTCGTGCACGAAAGTGTCAGATTTGGCGGTGGAGGAATGTTGGTGTATGGTGGCATCTCCATTGACGGGCGCACTGACCTCTACATCATTCGAGATGGAGCTCTGACTGGTCGCCGATATAGGGATGAGATCCTCAGACCTATTGTAGTCCCTTACGCTGCAGCAATCGGAGATAACTTCATTTTAATTAGGGATGGGACGAATATTCGGCCACTAATCGGCCCTTTTGCCGAATATTGAAGGCTTGTTGACCGAATACTTCGGCCAAATATTTAGAGATATCTCGCCGAATAGTGAAAGATATCTTGCCAATTTTTTTTCCTCTAATCCAGGGTTGCCGGCTTTAAGCCGGGCCAAAAAAAGCCGGCCGGCTTTTTTTGGTTTTATCCACTTAAAAAAAGCCGGCTAAAATTGAAAAAAGCCGGCTTTTATTTTTAAAGTGTTAATTTGTATCAAATCCATATTAAATTTGGATTGATTTATTTTTAATACATTTTTAATTATTTACTACTAAAAAAGTTATAAATTTCTATTTAATTTTTCAAATAAGTAAGTCTTTATAACTGTTAGAAGTCAACTGTGAAGGCATTATGTGCAAAAATATATATAAATCTTGGAAAAAAGAAAATATAACAAAAAATGTGTTTTAAACTTCTATATTTCATAGTTCTACTTATATTACACATTCTTAAGAATTATATTTAATTGAATTATGACAAAATATAACATATCAAAGCATTCATGGAAATATTTTTCAAGTCAATATGTAAAGATTACATCATAGATGAACAATGTTGAAAGACAAATAAGGAACGATTCAGTATTTGAGGCGAGTTTATACATAATTATATATACTTAAACAACAACAAAAAATGTTTAATAAAATTTGTTGAATTAAAATTTTGAATAGCTCTTTGTTATTTAAAAGTGCTTATATGCCGTCTTGCATGAATATATTCATGCATATGCTAATTGAGAATACATGAAATAAATTGTGAAATATAATTTATTATGAAATATGCATAATTCATAATATTATTTTCAATAGTGAGAAATTGTGATTTTTTTATATGTATGATTTTAAATGTTTATAGGGAATAAAAAATGACATTTTGATAACTCTTAAAATTAGTTGAGTAATAAAACATGTAACTAAGTACCCATTGTCCTCTTTAATTTTATAAAGAAATAAAAATGGAAAAACAAGGTTGGATTAAAGATTAATGTAAATCAAAAAAAGCACTTGGTATGGGCATTTTATAATTTAGCTGACATATTTGCAATTCTGACTATAAATTACTACCAATTCCATCAATATGTTATTCTAGTATTAATGTCTTCATTATTGAAAAATTGGGTTATAACCCAATTTCTCATAATAAATCATAATTAAAATCCCAATTTTTTATTTTAATAAATTTATTAAACTCAAACTAAATTAATCATCATTAAAACTAGTTAAAGGACACTTAAAAAATGTGAAGCTTATAATAAAAACGCTTCTCTGTATAAAAGCCAATTTTGGCCAAAAAAGGCCAATTTTGGCCAAAAAAAGCCGGCTAAAACCAATTAAAGCCGCCGGCCTGGCTTTTTTTAATTTTAGCCGGCTTTTTTGCAACCCTGCTCTAATCCAAATTGGTTACTTCATTTATGAAGTCATTGTCATTCTTACTTGCAAAACATACAGTTATTCAAATACTAAAAAATATACAGCCTTTCTGTATTTCCTATAAAGGTTGGTGATATTTATGTTGCCCAAGTTGGAGATTTAATTGCACAGGAAATGTCTTCATTAGAGAATGATATGTTACAATTCAAGATATAAAAACACTTATCGAAAAAAAGAAAGAAACACTACCTTATTTTAAAACACTCGAATATTTATTAATGTCTGCAAATTCCATGCACATGTAAAAAAGGCTCTTATGAAATTCATAACTTATTTTCTATGAAGTGAGAAATGAAAAAATTCATTCACTAGGTATATTAACGAAGATTTATTTTCAAAATTAAACATCAAATAGATCTGAAACACATCTGAAAACAGAACTGGTGTCAAACTAGATACACATTAGATGACACAACTTGCTTTATGAAGATGGTTTTATAAATATTTAAACATAAATTCTAAATGCTGAACAAAATAATTTTTTTATTCTATAGTTTTCCCTTTTAAATAATTATTTGCATAGTTACTGGCTTAAATATGCAACATTATTACGTGTATATTTTTAATTTACATCTTCCTTCATTCATGTTGTTGCCAATTTCTGTTTATCCTTTTAATGCTTGTTGAATAAGTGGAATATTGTATGCGCCGATTCAAATGTCAAAGATTTTGTTAACATTTGCATTCTACTTTAAGCATAACCATTTGCTTTAACGTAATTTGTAATTTAAAGATTGACAACTGATTTCCAAACAGTCTCATTCTTACGAATTTGCTTATTATTAGGGGCACAAACTCTTAATGATCAAATTTACTTCATTAAAGGTTACTTCAGAAAATATTTCTTGGTGAATTCTGAGAGAGAGAGATTAAGAATATTATTAATTTTGGATGCAAGAAAAGATAAAAGTATCATTTGATAGTGAAATACATTGTTCATATTTTAATGGAAATATTTTACCACCCTGACTTACTGAAAATCAATTTGATGTACATTAAGATAAAAGAATATAATGCAATTTCATAATTTTTTTGTGTTAAAATTAGTGTTTCAAATTTCAGAATACATTTAAAAGCACATTTAAGAGTAATAATTATTAATGAGTGCCTATTTTTTAAATTATATATAATAATTTTTTTTTCTTTATTGAGAAAAAAGTTAGTATTCGGCCTAAAATTTGGCCGAATATTCGGCCAAATCACTATTCGTCCCATCTCTAATTTTAATGGACGATAACTGCAGGCCATATCGTGCAAACCTGGTGGAGGATTTCCTTTTCGAGGAAGGAATCGTTCGAATGGAATGGCCAGCGTGTTCTCTAGACATGAATGGAATCGAGCACGTTTGGGATGCTCTAGGAAGACGAGTTTCTGGCCGCCAACAACCCCCACAAACTCTCCAAGAACTGGAAAAAGCTCTTCTGGAAGAGTGGGGCAGAATACCCCAACTCGTCATTAATAGCCTCATTGAGTCCATGCCGCAAAGGTGTTCAACGTTGCTGGCCGCCCGTGGAAACCATACCCCCTACTGAAAATGATTTTCTTTGAAGAAAACACCTTTTCTTATTCTTTTTTTCTCATATGCACAAATTGTGTTTTTTTCCTTTTGTACACAAATGCGCAATAAAATGCATTTTTTTCTGCCAAACATGTGTAATTTATTCTCATATAACCTACTATGTCTGTCGACCATGTATCAATCAGCTAAAAAGTTTCCCAGATACAAAATCCACCTAAAACTGCAATATCCTTTAATTGTTTTGAGCAGTGTATGGGGTGATTCTCAAAATAGGGGACAATTTCAAAAGTGAAATCTTAAAAAAATTACTGTTAGCAAAATTTCTGAAAAAAAAAAAAAAAATAGATGTTGTTAATATAGTATTAGGTATACTTTACATGTAGTTAGCAGAGCTAAATATTGAAAAATTAACTTTAAAAAAAATAATTAGTATTTTTTGAGGCATGCTAATGACAAAACAAATTGCATAGAGTAAATATATTAAGAAATTTTTATTTTCTTCCTGTTTAAATATTTTTTTCTATATTTATTAGCCTTCCTTTTCAGCAAATGGTTTCCATTTTTACATATATACACATAAGGAGAATAAAAACATTACCAAAGAGCAAACTTTGTTTACATGAGCAACATTCTGACACTAACAATGTAAGAAGCTGTCTTAGTGATTTTCTAACAGATTTAATGCATATTTTAAGGATAATAAATGTAATACTAAATTTATATGTAAAATTAAACTTTATAAAAGATACAATATAAGCAATGGTTACATTTATGCACATAGGAGTCTTTAGCATGGACAGAAAAACCATGCTAATGACACTGATATTTGTCCATGCTAATGACAAATTTTAATTTAAATAAGATTATAAGCCATAATATAATCACAATGCAATAGTTCTTTATGGGGCTTTTTAAAACACAAAAGTTCTATGCAAATAAGTAAAATAAAAATTTTTATTTTAAAATAAACATGAAAATTATTATCCATTCTAATGACATACAATTGATGTACGCCCCTAATATTCATCTTCTATTCTTAAAATACAATACATGCTTCTATTTTCAGGCTGGGATAAAATGGCTACTTGTTGCCATGGAGAAACTTTATATTTTCAAACTATTGTCATATGTGAAAATGAAATTTTGATTAATAAACAGCTGTTATAGTATGACCTTGTTTTGAAAATAGAATATGGAGGACAAACTTTAATTTTTTTTTATATACTATAATTTTATTTTTAAAAAGAAATTTATTGGATAAATCCTCTCCTTGATTAATTTAAAGAAAGAATAACATTTGTTTTATTTTATAAACATGATATTAACTCTTTAAAAAGCTAGTATATACAAGGCACAGCTGCTGTGGACATCCATGCTAATGACATTTTCAACATTTATTCTGTTATTTTAAGGTGTTTTTAACTAAAAAGTGAGTAATTCTTGAGTGCAAATAATGAATAATATTAAGACAAACATTTCTAAATATAAAAACATGACAGAAAACCTCTCAATTTTTTTTGTATGGCAAAAGACAAATTGTCCCCTATTTTGAGAATCACCGTATATAAAATCAATAAAATGAATAAACAGTGCTATATATTGTTAGTTATTAATATTGTGTGGTAACTTATTATTATGACTGTATGAATGGCAACACTGTGTTGTTAAGTTTGTATGATTTGCTAGCTGAAGCTAAGCAGCATGTTGCAGTTTAACTTATTTATTAAATAATTGTTATAGTTAATAAAGTACTAATTAATTTAAAAATATAACAAACAGATTAGCTTTAAAAAGAGTTTGCTAACATACCCAAATAGTCAAGACGATCTTTTGCCATGCTCAAATTTGTTTTCATTTTATCTTGCAAACGTCTAGATCTTTCCCAAGTTTGACCTAATAAGAGATTATAATAATAAAGCTTATTTTAAAAATACACACCATTACATGTACTACAATGTACATACATACATATATATGAATAATAAAATTGAAATCACAAATATAAAAATAAAATAGGAAAAAAAATAAAAAATAAAAGCAGATAAACAAAAATGTTGAAATTATGAAAAGCATACAGATTCTCCAGAGTTGCTATGCATTTTAATTGTCTACATAGGGACAGCAGGTGTTTGAGAACGCACATTGTAAGTGAAAACCTCCTTGTACATCATAACCACTAGAACCCGCCAAATTTCAACGAAAGAAAATGTTTAAGAAAGAACTGTTTTGCTGAATTATGACAAACTTATAAAATTAGTTACAATAAAAAATGCATCTTATATTGGTAAGTCTAACTCTTAAACAAATGATAATTAACCTAAAATTGACAAAATACTATTTCTATAAAACTCAATTGTAGAACTTATTAAAATTAAACTTCAATCATACATATAAGCAGCAAAAAATAATAAAGGTCTGTTATTATGATAAAGTTATCAGTTAAGGCTTTTATGTTGGTACTTCACATATTGTAATATATATTGTAAATATAGCGATTTTTTTTCATTAAAAAGTTCTAAATTAAGGACATAAAATTGAACTAATAATTAAATTTAGTTTTCTAGGCAGTAAAATTTGGAAATTCAGGTGATTCTTCACTGCAAAATTCATTGTTTAAATCTCAGAAGTTGTGTGTTATATGGACAGGGGTGGGGAATTTTCAGAAAATATTACCAGCCAAAGCCTTATTTTACCAGCCTGCAACATAAAATTGAAAATTGTTATGATAAAAAGTGATTGCAAGAATATTTTATTACTTTTACTATAATTTATTTATTTACATACATGTATATTTATATTAAATTAATAAATTATACTTTAGCAGAGGAAAGCTTATTATAGGGAAGAATTTAGTACCATGTTTACATTATGATTATTTGGAAATTTGCAAAATATATCTAAATAATAAAAAGAATAGACATTTTCAGATCTTCTACAACATACAGTTCTTCAAAATTACCTAAAAAATTACTCGCCTTGACAGAAAGTCCGCTCGCCAGTGGCGAGTAAAATGGTGTATTTCCCTACCCCTGTATATGGAGAATTGTGTTATAAAGAATTTCTACTGTAGATAAGTCAATTTCTGTTATATGTAAACATGTTGGAACCTTGACAAACTAAGGAAATGAAAGGCATGCTGTCAACAGGGTTATGTGATATATCGATATAAAATATAAGTGATAATATCAGAAAACCTTATACAATGGTATATCATGAATATAATAATTCTAATGTAAACCATGAATATCAAACTTTTTTTTTATTAAACCACAACTTTAAGCAGTGCTTCTTCAATTTCCAATATCCATGATATGAAAAATCAAATCTTTGGTTTTGACTATCATGATACTTGGTATGATTTTTCTCAACCTAAGCCATGATGACTTTTTAAAATTCTCCCTGCTATGAAAAATTAAATATTCAGCTTCGATTATCATGATGTTATTATGAAACATGGTGTGATTTCTCTCACCATAAACAATTTTTGAAAAGGGGAATCATTTTAGTGTTTGGATTATGAGCGATAAATGTCATATGCAATTGTCAACAATGAGTATTATAATATTAATGTCTATTTTAGGGTCTATTTTAAGCATGCAGATATTTTTATTTCTGTGCAGTGCTTTTTTTCACAGCTTCTTTTAAAAATCGACATTTGTGTAATATATGTGAGTATTTGATAGTTTACTGCTTTTGCCATCCTTTATTTGGGGGGAATAGGAGAGAATATTTAGACATTTTATTTTTTTTATTTAATGTCATCAAAATTCAAATTAACAAAACAGAGCAGAAAAAATTAAGCAGTTAAAGTTTGTGTTCAATCAAATGAGACAGACAGACACAAATTTTTCAGCGTGCATGTCAGTGTGTGAGAGAGAGAAGGGGAGATGTTAGTTTTTTTTTTCTTTTTGCCTTAAACGACCATTGGTCAAAACACGCGAGATCCTCACCCAAGTTCCTTGTTAATGAAAACATAAGAAATAGAGTCTTAAAGGTTAGGAAAAAACGCATTGTTTATTTCAGATTTTTTCAAAATTAAATTTTCCATGCAAAACTTTTAGGAATATTCACAAACTTTTTAAATATAAAAGAATAAAAGCAAGAAATTGGTCTTTAGTTGAAAGTGACACTGACTCATTAAATCCTTATCCGTTATTGCATAAAGTTGATGGGAGAACGAAATCAAGAAGAAGATAGATTCTGAAAGATATTCTTGATTATGATTCATAATATGCCGTATTTTCGGGTGTATAGCCTGCACTTCTAAATCGAGCAGTGCAGTAAAAAAAGTTCGTGTATAAGCCGCGGAGATGCATCGGTGTATAGTCCGCGGGCTATACACCATTTACAAACGTATATTTCGATCAGGGTTCGAAGTTAGAAGCCATTAAAGTATATACGCGTGTATAAGTCGAGAAATTTTAGACAAAAAAAAAAAAAAAAAAAAAAAAAGAATTTTAAAGTGTGTTATTAAAAAAAAATCTATGAATAAAATATCGGGAAATAGTTTGCTAGTGAAACTATCGGAAAATAGTTTTGTGCTGCAACACCCCTTTGTGTTTGTAGAGTACAAAATTCAAAATCTGGAACCTTTCCTACCTTGACATTTCTGAGTTTAAGATCATTTTTAGTTTATTTCTCAAAAAAAAAAAAAAAAAAAAAAAAAAAAAAAAAGGCATAGTCCATGTCAATTCAGGCAGCCAAAGAAAAAATCTTACCTTCATAGTCTCAGAAGTTCTTTGATTGAACATATGTTAAAATTCAGGAAAAAATAAAATTCCCGTAATTTTTGGTTTTCCCCAAAAAAATTTCTGGACCGAGATACAGGGTGCCAAAGATGGCATCCCGAGCACCTTTTCCCGTTTGCGATTTTCGAAAAAAAGTTTAAAGTGCTCTATCTCTGAAACGATGCAAGATATTTCGTTGCAGTTTATTTTATTTTAAAGATAATATTTTTCTGCTTAAAAAGATATACTTCATTTTGAAATATGTATTTAATTATTTTTACAGCAGCCTTCGAAAAAAATTTTTTTTAATCGAAAATAATTTTTTTCTCAAAAATGCCAATCTCAAAAATTTTGATTTTTTTACTGTTAGTCAATACCATTGAGTACTACCTTCACTGTAAAGGAGAACTTCCACTTTTGAGTTTAACAAGTTTTAGAATCATTTCAAGAATTTAGAGAATTTTACAGGAACTGCATGTCAAAAGTTCTAGTAAAAGTCTCTCAATTTTTGTTTATTTGTATCATATGTAGCCTATTACATACCCTAAACAAGTTAGAAATCACACGTCAAACATGGTAAATGGGGTGCATTCATACTATGACTAGTTTCCTAAATATTTAGATCTTGGTACAATAAGTATTACATTCTTGTGAAAACTGGCATGAATGCAAAATTTAATATTAAATTCAGTAATACGGAAGTAATATGAATCCATCTTAAAAAGAATGTAATCACCAGGGCAACCTAGAATCATTACCTATCATGGGATATTTAATTATGTATGATAGAATTTAATAGAATGAACAATCATCTATTATATCATAGTGATGGGCATATTCATCTATTAATATCATAGTACCTATATTGCACAAACTTTGAACAGCAAGCAAGAAGAAATTTCATTTATCCAACCAAGATCTCTGAAATAATTGCAAAATATTCAGATTCACAATTTATAAAAAGGAAATTTTGTTGCCTGTGTATATTACTGTGAGTGGTGGATTGCAAAGGTAAATGATATCAGTTGTTTATGAAATTATCGTTAACTTTATACTCCCACATGGATCGGCAGTTGGATATAGATTTCCACCTGCAAGACAGCAACACCACCACCAGTGTTCACTTCCTATTCACAATGTTTTAAGCATTATGGAAGCCCCAGACCCTATTAGTTAAATAGGAAGGCATCACTAAATATCAAAGAAAGATACAAATACTGTTCAACAAATTATAAAGTCTATGAATTTCTAATTTCAGTTCTAAGCAGAGTGCACTGGAAGTAATATGTTTTGAAACTTATACATATATTTTGTAAACTTTAGTGCATGCTTTTTTTTTTCTTTTGTAAGCTATTTTTAAAGCTGTCAGTTTCTTATACTTATTAAGAAATAAAATCCTATGTCAAACAAGACTAAGATTTTGATTTCCTAAGACCAGTATGTGATTGTCATACAAGAACTGGTAAAATATATGGCAAAATTTTACATGTTTTTCAATAACTTATCAAAATCAAAAGTGGAAGTTTTTCGAAATAAGGAAGGCAGTAAGTACTCAATGGTATTAATCGACAGCAAAAAAATAAATTTAGGATTGGCATTTTTGATTTCTTTTAATTAAAAAAAAAAAATCAAAAGGCTGCATCAGAAAATATGAATACATTTTTTCAAAATTTAATATATCATTTCAAACAAAAAAATGTTACCTTCAAATGTCATGAAAGTCAAATTAAAACTTTGAAAAAAAGACACGCATAAATGTTTTATTCATCCTGTTAAATCCTATCACGCATAATTAATTCAAACATATCCCATGATAGGTAATGATTCTAGGTTGCCCTGGTGATTACATTCTTTTTAAGATGGATTCATATTACTTCTGTATTACTGAATTTAATATATAGAAACATAATAAATTTTGCATTCATGCCAGTTTTCACAAGAATGTAATACTTATTGTACCAAGATCTAAATATTTATGAAACTAGTCATAGTATGAATGCACCTCATTTACCATGTTTGACGTGTGATTTCTAACTTGTTTAGGATATGTAATAGGCTACATTTGATACAAATAAACAAAAATTGAGAGACTTTTACTGGAACTTTTGACATGCAGTTCCTGTAAAATTCTCTAAATTCTTGAAATGATTCTAAAACTTGTTAAACTCAAAAGTGGAAGTTCTCCTTTACAGTGAAGGTAGTACTCAATGGTATTGACTAACAGTAAAAAAATCAAAATTTTTAAGATTGGCATTTTTGAGAAAAAAATTATTTTCGATTAAAAAAAATGTTTTTTTGAAGGCTGCTGTAAAAATAATTAAATACATATTTCAAAATGAAGTATATCTTTTTAAGCAGAAAAATATTATCTTTAAAATAAAATAAACTGCAACGAAATATCTTGCATCGTTTCAGAGATAGAGCACTTTAAACTTTTTTTCGAAAATCGCAAACGGGAAAAGGTGCTCGGGATGCCATCTTTGGCACCCTGTATCTCGGTCCAGAAATTTTTTTGGGGAAAACCAAAAATTACGGGAATTTTATTTTTTCCTGAATTTTAACATATGTTCAATCAGAGAACTTCTGAGACTATGAAGGTAACCCCCCTGCCTGAATCGACATGGATTCGGCCTAAAATAATAATAATCTATCGTGTCCTGTTGCAAAGAACAAAAAAAAAAGGTGTGCAATTTATGTCATTTCGGAACGATTCAGAGGAGTCGGTCTTTTTCAGAACGATTCCGAGAAATCCTTCCTTTTTCAGAGTCATTTCATTACGGAATCGAACCTTTTCGGAGTTGTTTCATTTCGAAACGAGTCCGAGGATTTTGCCTTTTCCGGAGTTTCGGACAGATTCCGAGGATTCGAACCTTTAGGACTTTTTTCGAACCAAAAAAGTACCGATTCCGTGATCTCGTTCCTTTTTGGAATCGCTCCTTTAGTTCCACTGCCGGAATAGCTCCTTTTGAATCGTTCCTCAACAAAAGACACATCTCTACTAAAAAAACTGATTACAGTTTACGTTCAAATGATTTATTCAGCAAAAAGTAAGTTTAAAATAAGTAACATGTTATACTGTTGTTTTTACCCTCACAAATCAAGAGCAAACTGCGTTCGAGCGTCATTATTTCTCGCTGCCGGTTAGTGCAATACTTGGTGATAGTTGCGACAGTTCTTCCAAATCCAGAAATAGCTGTATTTATGCAGTAAAAAAAGCCTTTACAAACATGAGAATTCTCTATAATTCGCGGCATAGCGAAAAAATTTTACAAATTTCGATGTTTTTTTCAAATTTTTTGAGGTTTAAAAATTTTAGAAAAAATATCACGATTTCCAATTTAAAAAAAAAAATCTTTGTATAACTCGCAGTGGCTTTTTCGAAGGTTTATTTTTCTTGTATAAGCTGCGGACTATACACCCGAAAATACGGTATGCAAAGTTTTATTTTTTCTTACTTTAAGAAAGAAAAAAAAAAAAAATGTAATTCAACAAATTACAACAACTATTTGGAAAATGATTTTTTCAAAGATTAAACTTGACATATAAATAAATTCTATATTAAAAAACACACGGTTCTTTACAACCAATTAGTTCAACATTACATCGGTTCCCTTTTCATGATTATTGCACATTTTGTAATCAATAGGATCAATAATCAGACATTTTTTTTTTTTTGTTTAAAAGACTATTGTTCATACAACATCTTTCATTAGATAAGTTTTTTTCCCCATATCTGATAATTTGCATCTACGCAAATTGTAATTTTTTTACTTTCTTGTTTGTTAAAGGGGTCAAATTCACTCAGAGAGATCTTGAGCAGTTTTTGGAGCAGTTGAAAATGGATTTTGAAGCTTAAAAGAAAACAGTTTTGGAGCAAAAAAATTTGTTTTGGGAAAAAGAGAAAAAAAAAAAAAAAAAACAATTCCGTAGCAACAAAATGTTTTTGAGCAGCAAAAAAAGAATTTTATAGCAGCAAAATCAGTTTTTATAACAGAAAAATTTACTCTTGGAAATTACTTTTTTTTTTCTGTGTCCCTCTGAAGAAATTTACCATTTTTTGCTATCTTTTGGGGATATTTGTTACTTTTTTGCAATCTTTTGACAAAATTTGCTGCTTTTTCTCAATTTTTCGACGAAATCTAATGCTTTTCCACGATTTTTTGGCAAAATCTGTCATTTTTCCACAATCTTTCGACGAGATCTGCCGTTTTTTCGTGATTTTTTGACGAAATATGCGGTTTTTTCAAGATCTTTTGATGAAATCTACAATCTTTTTTCACGATATTTCGACAAAATCTACTATTTTCCCACAATCTTTCAATGAAATCTGCCGTTTTCCATGATCGTTCGACAAAATCTGCCGGTTTTTCACGATCTTTCGACGAAATCTGCCGTTTTCCTCGATCGTTCGATAAAATCTGCCGTTTTTTCACGATCTTTCCACAAAATCTGTCGTTTTTTCATGATCTTTTGAAGAAATCTGCCGTTATTTTTTTTTCTTGGATGTAATTTGCTGATTTTCTGAGATTTTTTGATGAAATCTGTGGTTTTTGTCAAGGTCTTTTGATAAAGTCTGCCTTTTTCTGTGATCTTTTAACGATGTCTAACCTTTTTTTTTTCTCGCAATCTTTTGTCAAAACTTGACACTCTTCGCAATTCTTTGATCTGTATTTGCATTTTTTGTTTGTTTGTAAATGTTTCAACACTCACTCATCTTATTTGCACATATGAAGCTAACATTATGGTTAATACTGCACTAGTTACACACTCAAATTTTTCATCATCCCATTCTTTTCTTAGTATAAAATGAAGTTATTAAAACAGTTTAATAAGAAACATAGTACCTACAATGTGAATTATGCACTAATTTATCTTTCTGTGTCAGACAGGGAGAACGGCAGAATATATGAGCCCCTCCCCTTCCTCACTACTATTCACTTCTAGCTACAGCCCTGCATAGATTAAACATTAATATTCCTGGACTAATCATACACTAATTTTAAATGAAATTGCAGTTTTAAAATTTTTGGTACTGCAAATTTTCAATCTTCTAAACATTGCACATTTTCAATTTTTACGCCATCGTAGAAAAAAAATGTACTTTTAACTGCAATTTCTTTAAAAGCTGTATCTCAACTTTTTTTTTTTAAGCTTTTTATACTTTTTCGTCATTGTAGCAACTATTCCATTTCTGGACATTAAACATAGACCAACCAGAAAACGAATAAAATCACGACATCACAAGATTTCAGATTTGCTTCAAATATCTCTATTTTCAGCCAACAAAACAAACAATTTTCCAAATGGTAAAAAAAAAAAAAAAAAAAAAAAAAAAAGGAGAATATAAAAGTGAAATAAAATAAACTAAGAGCTTTTTGTCGGAGACCATGACACATTAATTTAAAAATTGTTACACAATAACAATTATAATACATTAACATTTCAAAAGTTGACTTTAGTCAAATTATTATCACCCCCCCCCCCTTCCCCGTTCTTTCTGTCAATAATATTTTTTTAGTTATTTTGCTCTTTCTATTTTTTGCAGGAAGAAAATATTGCATTCATGAAAAATTTTAACTTTCCAGTTTCAACAAATTTATATGTCTAGAAAGTACTGAAAACGATTTGACTATTTTTAGAAATTGTTTGTAGTATGTGAAATAAATTTTACAAGGGTGAGAAAATGTTTCTATTGACGATATTTTCTCCAATCCAAATGAAAATTTCCCCACATTTTTTTGGTATGTTATATGGTAAATGCTGTATTTGCTGTAGGTAAGTAAAATATATTTTTCCAATATTTTTTAACTTATGTGCGAGTATATATGGCAGAGATGATTATTTTGTATATTATTTATGTTTATATAATAAAATACAATGTAGCACATAGTGCACAAAACCGATTATTCCCTCCAAAAACTGTCATTTGATGCTACCACTGAGATCAGTTAGTTGTCTACATGCATCAAAAGCAAAAATTTGACAACAAAAGGGAAAAATGACAATCTTTCTTTTTATTTGGAAGAAGCATAAAAAAAAAATAAAAAAAAAAAAAAACAATTTTAAAGAGTTATAAATAATAGTAATAATAATAATTATTGATATTAGTTTAATAGTTGCAGTAGACTTTTTTAATTATGCAGTTTTATTGTGTTGTTAAAATTTTGTTTTATTAAGAAATCTTAATTTTGTTATGGTATATTAGCTGCAAAGCTGATTTACCCAGAAGTATTATGGGTCTATTAGAACATAAATTAGCCAAACTTTGCTCATCTAAATGCTCCATATTGTTAGTAATTTTTATCAGTTTTTTTTGCAAATTTATGCGAAAAACATAATTTTAACCCACCGTCCTAGGACAGGCAGGCATCTACAGTAGTTTGAATATAATTCTTCCCTGTAACACCATGAAAATATCTTTATTAAGCAGAGGAAGCATCATTAGACCTATTTCTTTTAATCACATTGGCTGTTTGTGAGGCTTTCCTGCTATATCAATTATTATCTGGATAAAAAAATAAACATCTGAAACATGATTTTAAATAAATTTCATAAGATTTTAGACTTTAGTTCTAATTTATACAAAATGCCCATTACTAAAGTAAATCAACATAAACAATTGTTAAAAATAGTAAGTTATGTAGTAAAAAAAAGCCAGTAAAAGTCGACTTTTTCAAAACAGACCATTTTTTTTCAAATAAAAGGTGGTCGGTTTGGTCTTTTTTAAAAAAGGCCAACATTTTTTGTAACCCTGCTAGTGCCACATATAAAACCCATTTCTGCCTGATATTGCATTTTAAAGCTTTGATCAACAACTGGCAGGGTCACCTTATTATAATTTACAGGTATAAGAGACATTTTATATAATTTAAGCTAAATATGCATGATCAGATCAAAATGTAAAAATATTTTAGTTAAATAAAAATACCAGTTCCATGGCTGCAATTCACTGCAATTCCCTTTTTTAATTCATCTATTCCCTGCCGATAAAACTGTATAGCTAAGTCCTTGCGCCCTGTAAAATAAATACAAAATAAACATAATATAACATTATAAGAGCTAAAATATATTTACATTAAAAAAAAAAATAAAAATCTGAAATTCCTTATTCTAAGTTAGGAGTGCACGACCTTTTTAAGAGAAGGGTCACTTACAAATATGTCTGAGTGGTCAAGGACAACACCAATAGCACAGAGAGAATTCTATTTTGAGAAGGTAATTCTGTGGTTTATAATCAGATAAAAAAATATAGTTTAAGAGGGCGAGGTTAACTTTTTAAATTTGCTTACCTAGTCAAAAATATTCTATTCAAAGGGCAAGGAAATATGAACAGTTTTTATCTTTCCATATATAACAGATACTAGCAGCCTTCGCCCGCTATGCTGGTCAGTCTTTCTAAATTAATCTTGAATCCAGAGTTTCCCCCAGGTTTAAAAAGGGGCAGGGCGCTACTGTTCTGAAAAGGGCACATTTTACATTCTTCAGGGCACTTTTCTGATTTTTAAGGGCACTTTTATAGAGTTGAATCTAGCGGTTCAAAAAATCGAGAAAAACAAAAAATTTCGCTAAAAAATTGAACAAAGAGAAAAAAAGATAAGTTTTGTTACAAGATCGCGAAAAAACAGTCGATTTTGTTAAAAGATCGCAAAAAAAAACCAGCAGATTTTGTTAAAAGATTGCAAAAAAGGCAAAATTTGCAAAAAAAAAAAATCACGAAAAAATGACAAATTTCGTGAAAGATTGCGAAAAAATGGCTGATTTTGTTTAAAGACTGATAAGGGGCAAGCCTGATTTATTGAAAAAGACATTTTATTTATTTATTTATTTTAAAGAATAGTTTTGCTGAATAAAGGGTTCTTTTTGTTTCGTTAACAAGTGCTTTCAGGATTCACATTTAGAAAGTTTTGGGCACTCAAAAGAGGATTGTGAACAGGGGGGGGGGGGGGGCGAAGGAGAAGGTCGCCCCGGGAAAATTTAGGGGGTTGCCAAATTTATATTACGCAAACATAATTTTTGGGCTGTCACAAGAAAAAGTTGGGAGGTGGAAAGCCTTTAATTCTAATTATGCCTCGGGTGCAATTTTCTTTTCACATGCCTTGATTGTGGAGCAGGGAAAACTGCTTTTTGAGCATTAAAAACACAATTATGAACCAGGAAAATTAGTTTTTAGAATAGAAAAATTTACTTCTGGCATTAACTTTTTTTTGTGTCTGTGTCTCTTTGACGAAATTTGCATTTTTTCGCGATCTTTCGACGAAATCTTGTTTTTTTTCGGGATATTTTGACAAATGTTGGTGTTTTTTCACGAATTTTTGGCAAAATTAGCCGTTTTTCGCAAATTTTTGAGACAGAATTTTCCTTTTTATTGCGATTTTATTTATTGTGTACGAAATTTGTTGTTTTTCCACAAATCTTTTGACGAAATCTGTAGTTTTATCCTGATTTTTTGACTAAAATTGTTTGACAAATTTTTCCGTAGCGATTTTGTGACGAAATTAGCCATTTTTTCGCAACTTTCTGACGAAATTACACAACTTGTGGGATGCGTAAGAGCTATTTTTTTCGTTCTGTCGCCGATTTTTTATGTAATTTACGCGTTACAGCACATCCGCATCATCGCTAAAGGGCTGAATGTGGGGAAAGAAGGGCGCTATTTTTTGGATGAGGGGCAAGAGGGGCGCTATTTTTTGGATGAAGGGCAAGAGGGGCGCTATTTTTTAAATTAAAGGGCAGGAGGGGCAGAACGCCCTCCTGAAACCCTCTGGGGGAAACTCTGTTGAATCAAACAAAATATATTTAAATAAACAATCTTAATATCTGATCAAATACCCCCAAGTTTTGTCTGATTTATGTAATCTTACATTGTTCGGTTCAAAGTTCATGTTGGCGAATAAATACCTCCAAAATGACTAAATAACTGACAAATTACAAAAGTACTAAAGTATTTAACATTTTTTTTTTGTATTTTTTTTTTCTTGAATTCTACTTGAATTACTTCTACTGAATTTGATTCTAAGATATGGTGAAACATGTTATTATTTTAGACCATCCGTTGAACTTCCTAAGGGAGAGATTTTATATATATATAGATAAGGATTGAAAATTTCAGGTTTTTGTGCTGAAGACATCACCAAATTAGGAAAATGTGAAGTATCTCACAAATTATAGGATTTCAAAGAATTTCCTTAGTACCATTCGATTCAGCACGAAAAAATACACTAAAATAAGTTATCAGTTGAAAAATAACTGCAAAAGCCGATTTTTAAGGATTTTTTTAAATGTTCATTATTTTTTTACACCCCCCCCCCCTTAAAGGTGGAATTTTCGAAAATCCCTTCTTAGTGGCACTCGATGTTATAAGAAGTATATTTACACCAATTTTCAAGATTTTTGGTTTGGTAGATTTTTTTGCGCTGTGATTAATACGAAATCCAGACTTTCATTTATATATATAGATAAGTACAAAATCTACAGTTTTTTCACACATCAACTGACAATTTTCTTCTGGCCCGATCAACAAAATATGAAATTTCTCACATCCAGTTGACAAAATTTCAATTTTTCCATGCCTGATTGACAAAACTTGTGATTTTTACATGTCTGATCGGTGAAAAAAAAAAAAAAAAAAATTCTGCACTTCATTAACAAAATTTAATATTTTTCAGCACTTGATCAATGAAATTCATGATTTTTCCGTACCCTATCAATGAAATTTACAATTTTTGCATATCTCATTGGGATAATTTGTTATTTTTCAGAGCTCGATCAATCAAATCCATGTTTTTCTGCATTCAATCAAAAAAATTTGCAATTCTTCTGCTTGACAAAATTTTCCGATTTAACGTGCAAAATCGATGAAATTTACTAAGTTTTCCTGCACAAAGATTGCAATTTTTGTCAGTTATTAATTGACGAAATTCATGGGCTACACATTAATCCATTGCGGGCCATAGATTGTGCATCCCTATTCTAAGAGTTTTTACGAACATTAAATATCCACTCATAATCAGAGTTAAACTTGGGCATTTAATCCTGGGATGGTTTTCTGCAGCTTGAAGGATGAACGTAATAAAGTTTAAAAAAAGAACATGCACATTTAAATCATTAAAAGCACAGAATTTGAAATTTTCCGTGGGAAGAATTGGATTACTTAAAGGGGTGAATACTCCTATCCTGACTGCTCTTTAAATTAATCACTGCTTATGATAAAGGTCAACTCAGACTAATATTACTTTCGAAATATATCAGAACTCAATTATTGTACTAGATTTTAAGCAACAAAATTCGGGCTACCTTGGAACTAAAATTATGCAATAGAAAATTAGATTCACTTCTAGAAAAACAGCTAGAGCAGTTATAAATTTCTGCTAAATAAATAAATATAAAAAGCAGGAAAACAATATAAAAAGTAGCCTTACCAGTATTTTCTTCATCTATTTTGAGAGCTTTGGATATTAAATCAAATGCTCTACGATGATGATGTCGTTGCAAAGCAAATGGACTTTCTGCATTCATTTCTTTATTTACAAGATTACATTCTGGAACATTTTCAGTAATATTTATAATAGGTTTAGAGACAATCACAGATCGTTTCACAGATGTACACAAACCACGAAATAGAAAAAAAAGTTCTGTAAGCAGAAACCTAAAAGAACCAAATAAAAATGTGAAAGGTAAAAAAATAAAACAGAATGTTCTTTTCACATAATATTTGCTTTTCGTCGTTTCTTTTTCATTGGAATGTTTGTCCGAATGGTTAATATTACTGTTTGTTGCTGCAGGAATCATCCGTACGCCATTACTTTCAAATGTCGCAGCCAAGAGACATAACAAAAACACAAAACAAACCTTACATGACAGTAATTTGGAAATGAATTATAAAATAGCTTTTTAAGATTGCTATTTAAGAGATTTTTAGCCTTTAACAGTAGTATTTTCCGCAATGTTAGCTTCCGACTATCTTAATTTGGGCAAATGAGTTTACTATGGATCATATATTTAAAATGAAATTTTTGTGGAAATGTGAAATCTTTGAGTAAATCGTAAAATAAACAAGCAGCTGTGGAATATAATAAATTATTTCTAAGTAAAAGAATCAATGAATTCGTATAATTATTTTCATTCTAATTTAGCCACTGAGTTAAGTTTTCGAAAATGAATTATGGCAACAAGTGGAAATTTGTATTCCAGTGGATGTTGGGCAAAAAGTGGGTCAGTGTGTTCCATCGATAAATGTGCGTTTGTTTAGTAATATAATATCGTACTTTATATTTTCAATCATGAAGTTATGATCTGAACAATTTTATATGGAACGTAAGGGTTATCTGAAGTTTCGGTAAGTTGTATTTAAAAATGTTTGTTCATGTTTTCATTTTACCTTGAAAACGCTTAGTTATGAAAAGACCGGATAGAAATATCTTTTAGCAGAAGTACGATCGGCATTGTTTATATTTACAGTTATATATGTATACTATAAAGATCATTGTTTAATAAATCTGTATGTACTTCCTTTTTTTCTCATTTGTTTTTTACGAGTTGCAACAATGATTTGAAGGCCACTTAACATATCATTGCTCTATATTAATAAATCCGAGTCTGATCATATAAGTTGTAAAGTAAAACAAATTCACAACCTTGATATTAATATGTGCAATCTTTTAGATTTTAAAAAATTAACTATACTGTTATATTCCGGAATGATCTTTGTAATAAGCATAATATCAAAGTTGTTTACTTTTTAGAATTTTTACAATACATATCTAGAGTTAGTAGCTCTTACCCAAAATTTTATTCATTTAATAAATGTAATGTGTTTATTGTATGAACAAATTATATGTAATAAATTAAACATTCTTGCAAGTAAAATATTTTAAAATTTCATACTCGTCTATTTCGACTAAATATATTATATATACATTTATATATATATTTCGAAATGTAAACATCATTTAGTTAAAATGTAGAAAATTCTAAATTTTTTTTTCTTCGATTTTCTTGTTTATTTCATACTAATAATTTCTAGTAAAATTTTAAATTAGATATATGAACCTAATTCAGGTAACATTCAATTTAGTGGTAATGTACATTTATTTTTAAATGAACTTAGATGCTTCTTTCTAAAAAATATTCTCTTATTTATTTATGTATTTACTTTTTCTTTTACAAAGTATGATTTTACATACTTAGTTCTGGAATGCCATGTAAAATTTTAAGGCTTATGTGTTGACTAATAACAATTGAGACCATTCTAATTTAAAAAGCACTCGGGCTGTCCTACTTATTTCTTATTGTAAATAATTAAATGGTTACTAATATTATACTGTGTTTATTGATCTTTCCTTCTAGTATTTAATGTTTCAAAAAATTAAATGTATGCTGTAATCTGGAGATCCAGCTACTTTATTGTTATTTTTCTAAGCTTTAAGGGTGTATTTCGATTCAAACTGCTTGTTTTCCGATTTATTTTTGAATTCACTTTTGCTCTCAAACACATGAAACTCGCAGATTCTCTTATTTAGAAAGTGCACAAGGTGCCGTAAAGGTCAATTCTTTGATAAGTGTACAAAATATTGCAAAGAAAGCAATCAAAAACGGCAATATTTGAACCGATTTTTCCAAAGTGGGAGATAAGGGAACGAAAAAAAGGGTCTTCCAGAGAAGTTAAATGCTTATAAATCAAATTCTAATGAATTGAGCGTAATAAGACTTTACTCGGCACCTCATACGTCCCTTCAAGAATCCCCTCAGCAAGTTTCATGATTCTACTTTTAAAAATATGTCTGAAATTGTATCGGAAAATTTCGAGCTGCTGAAGGTGGAAAAGCGTTTTTTCGAATACACCCTTAATAGACTTATTTATCTAACTAAATTGTATGTACAAAATTGTATTTTTTTTTGGGGGGGGGGGAATGGGGGTTAAACAAATTTTTATTATATTTAATCTTTGTTGTGCAATTAACAAATCCTACAATAAGTTTGTATTCATTGTTTTATTTTTATTGACTTCTACATATCAATTATATGCAGAATATTGTAAGAACTTACTTTGGTGTGGCTGTGGTAAATTTTATGAAACAATTCATAGAAAAAACTAAAAGTATTAATATGAAAGCAGCAGTGATTTACAAAATCTCCAATTCATTTTTTAAGAGAAACAGTAATGACAAGAATAGAATAATAAATTAATAGAATTATATAAAAATAGAAACAGTAAATTGAATTGAACCAAATTTTTTGTGTACGTGTTTGGCTGTGGCTAGTTGGTCCTTCCCTAATTTGAAAAAAGTCTGCCGTGTAAGTGATTGGCTATGACTAGTAGATCATCCCTAAATATGAAAAAAATCTGCCAGAAGGGGGTGCTGTAATAGCAATTTTTGTGCGATTTTCAATATTGGACCACCAAAAAGTGTATACATTTATGTAAGAATTGAACCAAAATTTTTGTACATGTTTTTGGCTATAGCTAATAGATCTTCCTTGAATTTGAAATATTCTATGGGAAAAGAGCATTGTGATAGCATTTTTTGTATAACTTTCTCAATTCTTCTTTGTGCTATTGTCCATCAGCTCATGGAGACAGGAACTTGCATTCTGCTAAGCCGGCTATTTGCAGACAGCTGATAATAACAGAATAAGGAAAACTACTGATTTTAATAAATATCATCTTCCACGTTAACTCATTTTTATTTTGATTAATTGACTGAAGCAGAAATTGAAGATGAAAATCAATGTTGGTATAGTATTGAATTAAAATAATATTAAAGTTTGTACCTACTGTTTGAAATATTAAGATACATGTATGAGATAGAAGAAATTCTGGGATTGGTACATCCAACTAGCTTCTTCTGTCAACTGGTGAATTTCGTATTTGTTTTCTCAGACCCAGTCATTGAATTTCATTATTATTATTATTTTTTTTTTTTAAGCAGCTGATTATAGAATTTTCAGGTATTTTCCACAATTCACAGACAAATTGTTAATTTTTTAACTGTGACCATTGGGTGAATTTTGTGATATTTTTTTTCAACCGATTGGCAAAAATTTTAGTTGTTTATCTTCAATTGATCTGCGAATTTTGTGTTATTTATTGATGACTGATTGGCAAATGTTCCAGCTTTCTTTTTTTTTGCAACAGAAGCTTGAAAAAAGTCATGTCTTTTTTGCACGACAGATCAGATGAGATAGGAGAATTTTGTAATTATTGATGTGGCCCTCAACCACTCATGCATATTTGTAAGTGACTCTTCTCCTGAAAAGGTTGTCCACCCTTACGCTATGCAATAGTTTTTATTAGTGGTGTACCGAGTAGTACTTTGGCCGAGTACCAAGTACTCGCCCACTGACTGAGTACCGAGTAGTTGTGTAATAAGAAAATAAAACACTGATGTGCACATAATGTGAGCTTAGGTGTATATAAATGGTACTACTAGGTTATCCCGTCGACCCAAAAATCATCGCCAAATAATAAGATTAAATGCGAATAATGTTTCATCGTGAATTTCACATTCAATGACATTAAATATGATTCACGTGTTCAGAGTTTCCCCCAGGTTTAAAAAAGGGCAGGGCGCTACTGTTCTGAAAAGGGCACTTTTTACATTTTTAAGGGCACTTTTATAGAGTTGAATGTAGAATCTAGCGGTTGAAAAAGACATGAAAAAACATAAATTTCATCAAAAAATTGAAAAAAAGAGAAAAAAAGGTAAATTTTGTTAAAAGATCGTGAAAAAATGGCAAATATTGTTAAAAGATCATGAAAAAACGGGCAATTTGTTAAAAGATCGCAAAACCCAGCAAATTTTGTTAAAATATCGCAAATAACGGCATATTTTGCTAAACAAAATCGTGAAAAAATTGCAAAAAAACGGCAAATTTTACTAAACGATCACAAAAACAGCAGTTTTTGTTAAAAGATCGCAAAAAACGGCATATTTTGCAAAAAAAAAAAAAAAAAAAAAAAAAAAGCGAAAAAAATGACATATCTAGTGAAAATATCGTGAAAAAACACAACTTTTCACAGAATTTTCTGTTTTATTGCGCTTTTTGGACAAAATTTGCCTTTTTCTCGCAAATCTTTTGATGAAATCTGCCGTTTTATCGCTATTTTTGACGAAATTTGCTGTTTTTTTTTTTTTTTTTTTTTTTTTTTTTTGCAACACATTTGACAAAATTTTCTGTATTATCGCGATTTTTGGAAGAAATTTGTCTTTTTTCAATGATCTTTTGAGGAAATCTGCCATTTTGTGACAAAATTAGCCTTTTTTTGCGAATGTTGCCGAGTCATTATTTCACGATTTTTAACGAAACTTGTTGGTTTTTTTTAGCGATTTTTTGACAAAATCACCCGTCCCACGGGACGTGTATGAGGCTATTTTTTGTGTTCCATTGCCGATTTTATTACGTAATTTACGTGCTATTGCATTTCGAATCATCGCTGGAGGGCTGCGTTTTTTCAAATGTGGGGCAAGAAGGGCGCTAGTTTTTGGATGAGAGGCAAGAGGGGCAGAGCGCCTTCCTGGAACCCTCTGGGGGAAACTCTGCGTATTTAAAATGTAATTAAGTGATTTTTATTTAGACTTTTTATTTGTATTTTTATTAATATTCTACTAATTATTTGTTTTTTCATTATTTAAAATAAAAATGATGTCAATGTGTATAACTTGGCTATTAATTTGGCGATTTGTACAATTTGGTGAAATTGGTCGACGGGATAACAGAGCAGGGTTGCAAAAAAGCCGGCTAAAATTAAAAAAAAGCCAGGCCGGTTGGCTTTTATTGATTTTAGCCGGCTTTTTTTGGCCAAAATTGGCCTTTTTTGGCCATAATTGGCTTTTATACAGTGAAGCCTTTTTATTATAAGCAACACATTTTTAAGTGTCTTTTAACTAATTTCAATGATGTTTAATTTACTTTGAGTTTATTAAATTTATTTATTAATATGAAAAATTGGGATTTTAATTATGATTCATTTTGAGAAATTGGGTTATAGCCCAAATTTTCAATAATGAAGACATTAATACTAGAATAACACATTGATGGAGTTGCTATAGTGGTTTATAGTCAGAATTGCAAATATGTCAGCTAAATTATAAAATGGCCATACCAAGTGCTTTTTCTGATTTACATTGACCTTTAATCCTACCTTTGTTTTTCATTTTTTACTGCTTTATAAAATTAAAGGTTACTTAGTTACATGTTTTATTCGCTATAAACATTTAAAATCATACATATAAAAAAACACCATTTCTCACTATTGAAAATAGTATTTTCAATTATGCAGATTTCATAATATATTATATTTAACAATTTATTTCAGTATTCTCAATTAGCATATGCATGAATATATTCATTCATGCAAGTGGGCATATATGCACTTTTAAATAACAAAGGTATGTGCATAGTACATACAAATGTCTCGACCGAGTTCGTTGGCCAGCATCATCTGCCATTTTGTTTCAAAATGGCGGCCATTTTAAATTTTTAAAAAAATTTAAAATTTAAAATTAAATGCGAAAAAATTAAAAGTTAAAAAATATTTTTCTTTTACGTGTTAGAACTTAAAACAAAGATTCCAGAACACTTTTTATTTTGTCTATATCTTAAAAAATGATTGAGTTATAGCACTTTGAATTTTCCTTATGACTGACATTTTGAAACGATCTGATTTTTGTCACGTAATAACACGCACATTTATGAACCGATTTCAATGAAACTTGGTATGTACATAGTACATACAAATGTCTCGACCGAGTTCGTTGGCCAGCATCATCCGCCATTTTGTTTCAAAATGGTGGCCATTTTAATTTTTTTAAAAAATTTAAAATTTAAAATTAACTGCAAAAAAATCAAAATTTGAAAAATATTTTTCTTTTACGTGTTAGAACTTAAAACAACAATTCCAGAACACTTTTTATTTTGTCTATATCTTACAAAATGATTGAGCTATAGCACTTTCAATTTTTCTTATGGCTGACATTTTGAAACGATCTGATTTTGTCACTTTATAACACGCGTATTTATGAACCGATTTCAATGGAACTACGTATGTACATAGTACATACAAATGTCTCGACCGAGTTCGTTGGCCAGCATCATCCACCATTTTGTTTCAAAATGGTGGCCATTTTAAATTTTTAAAAAAATTTAAAATTTAAAATTAAATGCGAAAAATTAAAGGTTGAAAAATATTTTACTTTTACGTATTAAAACTTAAAACAATGATTCCAGAACACTTTTTGTTTTGTCTATATCTTAAAAAATGATTGAGTTATAGCACTTTGAATTTTGCTTATGGCTGACATTTTGAAACGGTCTGATCTGAACGATCCATCATGTTGCTTTAAAATGGCATAAACTTTATGATATCGTGGAATTTGGTGACTCTCTAAATCGCTTAAAATAAAACCAGGTTGAATAAAAGATGACTAATTTCTAAAAATTCCTATTAATATTCAGTCTTGACAAAAACTAGTATTCAATCTTATAAAATCACTAATTTTATAAGATTATTTCCACTAATTTGAGCTTAGTATTTTTGTACAATGTAACTTACTTTAAAATAAATAAATAAATGTATAAGTATATGAAAGCTACCTCTTCTTCCCAGCATTGCCGGAAGGACTTTAATAATAATAAACAAGATATTTAAACATAATTTTTGTGCAAATATTTCTGCATATCCATTTCGAGATAAATTTCTGAGATTTGAAGTCTGTCATTTTACCTTAATTTTTATTAATTAAAAATATTTAAAGACCTGCTAATTACCCATAATATAATTAAATTTCAACATAATGTATGACAACTGCCCTGCAGCAGATTGTGACTCCGTAGGTTTTTGATGGTTTAATCCAGTTTAAACCTTTGTCATGTCAAAAACCCAACCCTGGCTCCTGATCAACAAAATTAGAAATTTTTACGAAACTGATCAAGAAAATTTAAGATTTTTCTGCGTCTGATCAACAAAATTAGTTTTTTCCTCGCATGATCAATAAAATTCACATTTTTTTCTGAGTCTAATCAACAAATTCGCGAATTTCCCGTGCCTGACCAACAAAATTCCAGATTTTTCTGTTCCAGATTGGCAAAATTCACGATTTTCCCGTGCCTGAATGATGAAATCGAAATTTTTAAGAAGCCGATCAGCGATATTTGTGTTTTTTCATGTGATAAACTGAGAAAACATGCTATTTTTCTTGAAACCGATGAATTTAATTTGCAATTTTTTTCGAGCAACATCAACAAAACTGATGATTTTTTCTTGCCCTATCAACGCAATTTCTGATTTTCTGCGTAAGACCTGACGGCCATTTAAAATGGACCGAGCAGAGTATTTGCAGTGGTTTTGTGGAAGGCTTAAAGTACTACAACAGTTCTCATGACAAAAACTTTTATTAATGACTAGGATGACGACATTACTTTGTCACAAACTTAAAATAACTAAAACAATAATGAATAAAATTACATGATGAAATGCTTAAGCAATATTCAAAAAAAGGAAATAGAGCAACAAGCCATCGCAACACAAACCATTTATACAAAATTCTGAAGAACTTGTTTTGTATTAGTCCATTGCCACTGTAAGTACAATTATCTGAAACACATATCCAAGATGCTATTGGTCATGCGGTATGACGTCAAAAACGTCTGCCGTTCACGGCAAGTGACGTGATCGCTAAATCACTGCTATTCGGCTGTTACACAGTAACATTACTCAATAGAAGCAGATTGAAAACCAGCTCTCGGATATGCTGTAAACAAACATGTTCGGGAGATGATGAAAAATTATATATGCATCTATCAAAGTAAATATGCTTTATTTTTACTTTAAACTTGTTTCTTTTAAAGTTTTAACGTTTATTAAACTTAAAACGTATAGATGCGCAACAAGACCAACAATATTTACAATTTTTTCGTAAGACAGACAACATTCATGATTTTTCTGTGCCTGATCGACAAAACTCTTTATTTTTCCATGCTTGATCAGAGAGATTTGCTATTTTTTCCAAGCTTCATGGAGAAAATTCGCTATTTTTTCAGCTATGATGAGCGAAACTTGCGATTTTTCCAAGCCTCATCGATAAAATTTGCTTTTTTCCACACTTATTTAATGAAATTCGCAATTTTTAAGTGACGAAATTTTATATTTTTCCGTGGTAAATTGACGAAATCTGTTTTTTTTTCCTGTGACATGCACAAAAATTGCAATTTTTTCCAGTTGTAAATTAACAAAACTCGTGGGCCACATGTTAACCCATCGCGGGCCACAGGTTGTGCTTCCCTATTCTACAGGAATATACTTTATTTTCAGTTCAAAGAAATAGTTTAAAATTAATGAATCATTGAATGAATTTATTATAACAAGCAGTAAGATGCATTGCCATATGCGCCCTTAAATTTAATTACTAAAAAAGTCTGTTAATTTTGCCTGAGTTTTTTGCTTGAAAAAGTGTTTTCCAGAGTTTCCCCCAGGTTTAAAAAGGGGCAGGGCACTACTATTCTGAAAAGGGCACTTTTTACATTCTTCAGGGCACTTTTTTGATTTTTAAGGGCTCATTTTATACAGTCGAATCTAGAATTAAGCGGTTCAAAAAATCGTGAAAAAAACAGAAATTTCGTCAAAAAATCGAAAAAGAACAAAAATTTCGCCAAAAAATTGAGCAAAAAGAAAAGAAAAACATAAATTTTGTTAAAAGATCGCGAAAAACAGCAGATTTTGCTAAAAGATCGCGAAAAAAACGGAAAATTTTATTTAAAGATCGCGAAAAAACGGCCGATTTTGTTAAAAGATTGCGAAAAAACGGCTGATTTTGTTTAAAGATTGATAAGGGGCAAGCCTGATTTATTGAAAAAGACATTTTATTTATTTATTTATTTTAAAGAATAGTTTTGTTGAATAAAGGGTTCTTTTTGTTTCATAAACGGGTGCTTTCAGGATTCACATTTAGAAAGTTTTGTACAGTCAAAAGAGGATTGTGAACAGAGGGGGGGGGAAGGCCGTCTCGGGCTCGGAAATTTAGGGGGTGCCAAATTTATGCTACAAACGTCATTTTTGGGCCGTCACAAGAAAAAGTTGGGAGGGGGGGGGGGCTTAAATTCTAATTATGCCCCAGGAGTAATTTTCCCTTCACACGCCTAGATTGTGAAGTAGGAAAATCTGCTTTTTGAGCATTATAAACACAATTTTGAAGCAGGAAAATTAGTTTGTAGAACAGAAAAATTCACTTCTGGCATTAACTTTTTTTGTGTGTGTGTCTCTATGAGAAAATTTGCTTTTTTTTTTTTTTTTTTTTTTTTTTTTTTTTGCAATCTTTTGACAAAATCTGCCGTCCTTTCGGGATATTTTGCGTTTTTTCGCGAATTTTTGATAAAATTAGCTGTTTTTCGGAAATTTTTGGACGAAAATATGCCATTTTTGGCAAATATTTTGACGACATCTGCCGTTTTATCGCAATTTTTTGACGAAAATTGCTGTTTTTCGTGAATTGTTTGACAAATTTTTCCGTTTTATCGCGCTTTTTGCATGAAATTTTTTTTTTTTTTTAACGATCTTTTAAGGAAATCTGCCGTTTTTATGGGATTTTGTGACGAAATTAGCCATTTTGTTGTGAAGTTTGCCGGAAATGAGTCTTTATTTCGTGGATTTTTTTTAGTGAAATTTGATGGTTTTTTCGCAATTTTTTGACGAAATTACACGTCTTGTGGGACGTGTAAGAGTTTTTTTTTTGCATTCCGTCACCGATTTTTTATGTAATTTATGCGTTATAGCGCGTCTGCATCATCGCTGAAGGGCTGTGTTTACTCAAATGTGGGGCAAGAAGGGCGCTATTTTTTTTCAATGAGCGACAAGAGGGGCGCTAGTTTTTGGATGAAGGACAAGAGGGGCGCTATTTTTTAAACTAAAGGGCAAGAGGGGCGGAGCACCCCCCCTGAAACTCTCTGGGGGAAACTCTGGTTTTCTCTCATAATACGTCTCACATTTCTGCAATGCACCAAAAAATGTCTTCAGGCATATTTTCTTCTAACTGTAATCCAAGTCTGATTGTTTCAGATTATTTTATCATTTCATCATACGAAGGTTTGTTGATTTCTGCATTATGATCGCTTCCATCTTCATTTTCTTTGAAATTCATTGCTGGATTGTTTTTTATTTTTCACACTGTCCAAAATATCCCATTCAGTTTGCATTTCTGAGCTCTCAACTTCGGAATCAAATGAAAGAAAATAGAAAATATTCATTCTGCTCCTTATCGTTAATTTCATCTTTTTCTATCAGTTGTATCCACATTTTATAACTTCTTTTAAGGGAATGCCGTCTTCGTCTTCTGTACTTGCCGAATTTTCATTGCTGACAAAGAATCCAGCTACAGCGAAACTGTTGCATATAGTATGATGTGTGACATCATAATTCTATGCTATGGAAATTTCTGATATGCTTTCCCATAAGTGGGATTAATAGATTAATTGTTTTCAAGTACAATGAAGCTTTTCGCATTATTCTCTTGTGATTGTATGCTTTGAAGCTTTTGATCACTCTATGATTTATTGACTGCAGCTTTGATGTAATTTTTAAGGTAGTAACATGTGTCCAACTTTTTAATCCATTTTTCACAAATTTCTGATGTTATCCAGGGCTTGAATTTCAGGGTGGGATTTGCGCCCAAAATTTTGAAATCCTGCCCAAAAGAATAACGTGGACGGGAGGCTCCCGGCGAAACAATTTTGCATTTTGAAACAGGGTTGGCGTATTTTTGCCGAAGGTGGAAAAAACCTGGTAAAAAACGTCCCGGCAAAAATAGGCTGTCCATTTAATTTTTTTCCCCAGAAAGAGAAAAAAATATTTCATGAAAGAAAAAATAAACTGCATACTTAATTAAAGAATCAATAATATTCTAAATTTATTTTAACTTTTAAGTTAAATAAGTATAATTATGCACTTTATGAAAGAATACTAACTTTTATAACAAGATTATAAATGAAAAAACTTCCAATTTTATATAAATAAATAGAAACTTCTTTATTCATGTTTAAACAATTATTAATAATTCACATAATAGAACTGTTGAGACTGAGTAAAGCATTTATGTTTATAGTTTATATATGTTAGAAATTCAAAGAAACAGTTATAGTAACCTAAATTTAATTTAATATAAAATTATCTTTAAAGCAGAAAACTATTAAATTTCAAATTTTTCAGCAATATCTTAGTCCCAACCTAAATTTCACTGTTTTAGCATGGCGTAGCAGTAAACAAATTTTGAAAGAACACCTGTTGATAGCTCATTTCGAATCTTAGTTTGCACAAATGAAAAATTTGAAAACAATCTTTCAATAGCAGCACTACTTGCTGGCATATTTGGAGGTGTGCTACTAATGAACAGAAGTTTTTAGAAATTGCACAAGCTTATTCAATACTTCTCCACCAATTACATGCACTGACACTATTAATCACTTCTGCAAAATGTGAGCTAGGAAAGGGTTTTTCTTTGAGTTTAAAATTAATAATATAAGATATAAAATCTGGATTGATTTTAGATAACTAAGCTTTCTTTTTGTTCATAATTTAGAAGTTCATCTCTGTACTTTCGATGTAACAAATATGCTATAAGATGACATGGCAATATCACTTGTTCAAATATCTTTTTTAGTTTTGAAAAATGTGGTTTTAACTCTTCATTTTTCAAAAGATTTAGCCATACGTGACAAGCATCTGCTATGGTGGGGGAAAGGGGAATATAATACAAAAAGATAAAGTGACAACAGGCTACTTACTGAAAGTAAATCTAAATAATTTAACATTTTGTTCCTTTCTTGGAGAGTAAAAGTGACAGAAAAAAATCTAGTTTCCTAATAAGCCATAAGTTTTTTCAATATATAATTTTCAATTTAATTTACTTATTTTATCTTTAACAAACTAGTTTCATCAGATAAATAGTTATAAAATAGTACCAAAGACAATATTTACATTTCTTAAGTCTCATGACATAAAACAAAAATAACAATATTGTACAAAATCTTTTGATAATTAAATATATATACATATAAATGACTGATAAAATACTTTACTTACAGGGGTCTGTCTAGACTTTTCTCACAGGGTCCTGCTTTTGTTAAATTGGGAAGTTTTTCTTGTCTTTGTGAAAATTCTAGACATAGTTTTGTGAATTTTAAATTATCAGTGTTTTCAGGTTCTACCCTTCACATATAAAGAAACTAAGTAATATATTTTTTGGTGAGTTCAATTGTTCATTAACAGGGCAGATTTTATTTTTAAATTATTAAATTTGTGAAAAGTTCAATTTGAAGATGAAACGTCTATTTCAGAGACAAATAATTTTATGAAGGGTCCTGTTTGAGGTTAAAGAATTTTGTAAAGGATCCTTTTTTAAAATAAATTACTTTATGAAGGTCCTTTAAAGGACCTAAAATTTTCTTAAACATATCCCTGACTTAAGGAAAAAAAAAATTAGGTATGTATTTTTTATTTTGTTCTTAAATTCTTAAGTAAGAGTGAATCCCACCTATTTTTTAAAGATTTAAATTATTTAATATTAATTAATTAGCAAATTAAATTAAAATATTAAATAGTACACTGTTAAATTTTATTGTTTATACCATTATTATCCTTCTGAGCATGCAGATTTTATTACACATTAAAGACAAATAGGTTTTTTCCATTGTTGCCGGTTTTTTCCATTTTTCCCCTGGTTTTTTCCAGTTTTTGCCACTGTCCTGGCAAAAATACCTTTTTGCCGGCAAAAATACCAACCCTGTTTTGAAACTATGATCAACTCCCACGACCGTTTTGCGAATTTTATGATATTTTCGTGCGAGTAATCGACACATTTTGCGAGTTTTTTTACAGCGAAAAATCATTGACAAATACGATTTTTTCCCCCCAACTGATTGACAAATTTCGCAATTTTTTTTCCTGCAATCGATTGACGAGTTTCGTTCTATTTTCCGCGGCGAAATAGAGGTGATTCTGTTCGGAATTCCCCCCCCCCCCCCATAAAAAAATAACGCATTCAATTCCAAAAATTATGAAACAGTGATGCCGCGGACGCGCTATTGTGCATAAATTACGAAAAAGATCGGAGATGGCACACAAAAGAAACATCTATTACACGTTTCACAAGACGCGTGATTTCGTAAAAGTTTGCTAAAAAAGGCAAATATTGTTAAAAGATTGCGAAAAGACGACTAATTTCCGGCAAATTTCGTCAAAAGATTCTCGAAAGAATGCCTAATTTTGTGACAGAATTCTGTAAAACGGCAGATTTCGTCAAAAAGGTCGCGAAAAAATGTCAAATTTCGTCCAAAAATCGCAACAAATGGCAATTTTTGTAAAAAAAAAAATCGCGATAAAACATCAGATTTCATCAAAAAATCGTGAAAAAACGACAAATTTCCTCAGAAAATTCACAGAAAAAAAGTCAAATTTCGTCCAAAAATCGCAAAAAACGACAAATTTCGACAAAAGATTCACTATAAACGACAAATTTCCCCAAAATATCACGAAAAACGGCAATTTTCATAAAAAAATCGCGATAAAACATCAGATTTCATTAACCCCCTGACTGCCAAGCCAAAGGGTAATATTGTAATGTTGTTTTCTCTGTAATTTATTAAAAATATTAAAAAAAGATGTTTTTTCCAACCTGATACAAAATATGTTATTAGTATGGGTGTATAATCTTAGAGAGTATTACTCCTAACTTAATTTTTCAGAACTGGGTTTTATTTGTGGAATTATGCTAATTTAAATATTGCTTATGTTGCAGTGAAACCTGCAGCTTAGTGTGTGAAAAAATCAGCCGGCGGCAGTCAGGAGGTTAAAAGATCGCGAAAAAATGGCTAATTTCCTCAGAAATTCTCGAAAAAAACGTCAAATTTCATCCAAAAATCGCAAAAAATGACAAATTTCGACAAAAAATTCACTATAAGCAACAAATTTTCCGAAAATATCGCGAAAAACAGCAATTTTCGTTAGAAAAAATCGCTATAAAACATCAGATTTCATCAAAAGATCGCGAAAAAACAGCAAATTTCCGCATAAAATTCACGAAAAAAACAGCACATTTCGTCAAAAAATCCCGAAAAACAGCAAATTTCGTGAAAAGATCATAAAAAAAAGACAGATTTCACCAAAAAATAGCGAAAAAATGCAACTTTCGTCAAAGGGAAACTCTCTTCCCTTCCTCCCCCCAAAAATAATATTACGGGGAGTTCATTTTTCTGTTCAAGAAACTAATTTTCCTGCTTCAATATATTTTTTTTCTTTGCTGCTCTAAAATCAGTTTCTAACAGCTCCAAATCTTTCTGAGTGAGTGCAATTCCTGAAAGCAACCATTCATTAAACAAAAAGCATCCCTTTACTCAACAGAGTATTCATTTTTTAAGAAAGTCTCTTTCGATGAATTTGACTTGCCCCTTTTTTAAAGAAATGCAAAGAATAGTGATACTTCTTATTTTCTACACTCAAATAAGTATTATTTTATGATTAAATTTGTATCTTGCACATTTAATATACAGAAAAATAATATTGGTTATAACAAATAATTATAAATATAAATTTATTAAATTAATTAGAAGTTTTATTAATTATTATTAAAACAATAATTAGACCTGTGACAAAAATAATTAGCACTGGGAGGGAATTTACTGCCAGTAAAAACTAGACAATATGAAAGGTTTGTTTTTTTTACACATTTCACATAATTATTCTGAATTGTTGATAAAAATTGCTTCAGTGATATTTTTTTATGTCTGTATTCTGGTAATTCTTTAAATAGCACATAAAAATTTATGGCGGGTTTTAAACATTTTTTCTCTCTCCCAAACAGCCAAACTCCCCTCCATTTATAAATGTTAGTAGGGAGACCCCCCTCCTTCGAAAAATTGAATTTCAAGCCCTATTATCCAAAACTTTTTGTTAAATTCATAATCAACCTCTAAAGATTTTTCTCCTTTTAAACATCTTGGGTTCTTGCTTCTTCCGATAACTGATGGTTTCAATTTCTGATCTTCAGTCATATTCGCACCTAAGATAACAATTCTTGCTTTACTTTTTCTCCACCAAAGCAATTTTTTTAAATGGTAATGTTTTTTGAGACAAACATTGAAAAAATAAATCAGTCTCATCTCATCTACGTTAAAGTTTTTCTTTTTTTTGTTTATAGTCTTTTAAAATTTTACTCTGTCGTCATTATCTAATTTTCACTATCATTATCATCAACATCTTTGTATTCATCAGATATTACTTTTGCTGCAGACATGTTTTCACTTAAATTTTTTAAGCCACCCCTGCTTCTTCAAAATTCGTCATATCCCAGTACTTTTGCAAATTTAAGAGCTTTCTCAATTATGAAAGGTCCAGAGATTGGAAAATTTTTATCTCATATTGTGTGTATCCACTTCAAAATTGCCTCATCTAAATCTTCATAGACACAAGTTTTTAAATATTTTGGTCACAAATTCAATGAATCATAATTTTGCAACTTATCACGATTTTTTATTATGGTTGGCAAGCTATTTGGAGAATACCAAATTTGAAAGTAATATCCCTTTTCTCCACTCCTTTATCCACCTCATCATGAATTGATTTTTCTTTCTGTGATACTCAAATACTTTTGCTTTGACATTTTCAAGGTATAAGAATCACAATCACTAGCACGACTAATAAAATATCTAGAATATAAGATTCTTCTAATTCAGGGACACAAAACAACTCCATTGAAGGTGAAAGGAGGATACTGAAAGTCTAGACTTCCTGGATAAATGCACAATAATTTTACTGCACTTGATGAGTTAAGCAGTTGATAAAACTAATTCAAGGTCCTAATAATCGTAAAATGTGTTAAAAGAAAAAATAAGTTGGAAATATCCAGAATATTTTGAGAAATAAGAAGAAAAAAAAATTAGGTCACAGGAAAAAGTTTGTTAAATAGTAGAGCCATACCGAGTACTCGGTAAATACTCGGTATTCGGTCTACTCGGCCAATACCGAGTAGTTGTAAGAATTTCATTTTTTAAGCATATGGATTTATAACTGATCTGTAAAAAGTTATTCGAATATCAATGTATAATATATGTAGTAATTCATAAAACAATTTATTCTGTATTTAACAATATGTTTGCAAAATATAAAAAAAAGTTAAGAATAAAATTCCTAAAAAAATTTCACATTTATACAAATAAAAATATTTTTTTATATATAGGAAAACAGAAAAGAAGCTTTTTGGATAAAGAAACTGAAAATTCTATAAATGCAATAAAAAATTAATAATTAAATTTATTATATTTCAAATTATATTGCAAAAACACCAAATGTTCTACATTATCAGTAGACAGAGCATTTCTTTTACTACTAATAAATTTGGCCGGCCTCAATTACGTTCAGAATGAACAATTGTTGAAGGTGCATATAAGAGATTTTTGCAAGGTTGCACATACTCAATTAGGAAACACTAGACAGACTTTAATACAATTATTAAAGGTTGCACATAATCGGAAAAGTTTTTTCTTTTTGCTCTCACCATGCAAATAGAGTGTCAGTTTTACCTGTCTTTTGTTAAGAAAGCCTGTATCTCTTTTTGTACCAATTCTTCATACGGGGATTTTAAACTAGTACTAGTGCTACAATCTTTTTGTTCATTCACAATTTCCTCAAAACATTGCCAGAACATGGATGAACTTTTTGCTAGCATTTTATTTTTTGTTCTTTGGTGGATTTTCAAGTTCTAGATCATCTAAACTCATCAATTTTAGAGCTTGCTTTTTAAGGCAATCTTAATTTACACATTTATAATTTTCATTGAAAAAGGTTAGTTTTTTACTGAGATATTTAAAAAATAATAAATTTAAAATAACATAATATAATCTGTACACATGAAAAATGAAAAAAAAACTGCAAAGCCAATACCTTTTTTTTTTTTTTTTTTTTTTTAATCAAAAGAAAATAAGGTAGTTACAAAATAAATATGAAAATTTGCATTATTCAATGAATTGTTACAGTAACCAATAAACATTTTTATTTTTGATAGACAGATTTCAATGGCTGGAATAAATTGGAGGGTTAAAGAATGCTTAAATTTTATATTAGTTAATAACTGTAGTTGTCATGTATCAATTCTCCTTTTTTATTAGTTTTGAACTGTCAAAAATTGTCTTTAAAAGGTTCACAAATAAATTTCAAATTTAATGAGTTAATTTATTTATACTATATATGTATATTATATATATGTACACACAAGTATATTTATATATATGTACACCTAAGCTCACATTATGCGCACATCAGTGTTTTATTTTCTTATTATACAACTACTCGGCATTCGGTACTCGGTACTCGGCTACTCGGCCAAAGTACTACTCGGTACACCACTATTAAATAGAGACTTCGCTATTTGGAGGTTATTTTACAGAGAAATTCACAAAATGCAGGGATGCAGAAAATATATCTTACTCCCAACATTTCCCCCAAAATTTTATGGCATGTTATAAGTAAATACTGCATTATTGTAGGTATAGAAAATTTATTTTTCCTATATTTTTCAATTTATAAATGAGTATGCAGAGTTTCCCCCAGGTTTAAAAAAGGGCAGGGTGCTACTGTTCTGAAAAGAGCACTTTTTACATTTTTCAGGGCACTTTTTTCATTTTTAAGGCATTTTTTCATTTTTAAGGGCACTTTTATAGAGTTGAATCTAGAATCTAGCGGTTCAAAAAGTCGTTTAAAAACAGAAAATTCATCAAAAATTTGAAAAAAAGAAAAAAAGGTAAATTTTGTTTTAAAAAATCGCAAAAAAATGTCAGATTTCGTAAAAAAAATATCGAAAAAACGGCAAATTTTATTAAAAGATCGCATAAACAGCAGTTTTTGCTAAAAGATTGCAAAAAACGGCATATATTACTAAAAAATCGCGAAAAAACAACAAATCTCATGAAAATATTGCGGAAAAACGGAAATATTCACAGAATTTTCCATTTCATTGTGATTTTTAGATGAAATTCGCCAAGTTTTTTTTTTTTTTTTTTTTTTTCCACAAATCTTTTGACGAAATCTGCCGTTTTATCGCTATTTTTTGACGAAAGTTGTCGTTTTTGGCGACTCATATGACAAAATTTTCTGTTTTATTACGATTTTTGGAAGAAATTTGTCGTTTTTCCACAATTTTTTGAAGAAATCTGCTGTTTTGTGAAATTTTGTGATGAAATTAGCCTTTTTTTTTTTTTTTTTTTTTTTTTTTTTTTTTTTTTTTTTTTTTTGTGAATCTTGCCGGAAATTAGTCGTTATTTCGCATCTTTTAAGGAAACTTGCTGTTTTTTTTAGCGATTTTTTGACGAAATTGATGGAATTTTTGTGTAATTTACGTGCTATATCGCGTTCGGATCATCGCTGGAGGGCTGTGTTTTTTCAAGAGAGAAGGGCGCTATTTTTTTAATGAATGACAAGAGGGGCGCTAGTTTTTGGATGAGGGGAAAGAGGGGCGCTATTATTTTAATTAGTTAATTTTGAGATTGAAATAAATTTAATTAATTAAAATTTGTTTTAATTCATAAAACATCACAGTTAATTCTCATTCTAAATACATTATGACAAAAATATAGTTAAAACAAACTAAAGCTGATAAAACTAACAATATATAAATAAAATTTCTTTAAACGAGTTCAAGATGAAACATTTTTACCTTAAAAAGAATTTGACATAAAAAAGTATTTTTTTAATTTTTATTTTGTCGCCAAAGGATGATAAATCGCCAAATAAAAGAAATGTTCATTATTTTTTTACGAACATTCTATAGGGGTTCCGCCAAAAAAATTTTTACAAACATATATATCCACATGAGAAGAACATTCTGTAATTTTTTCAGAATTTTCTGAGTATGCCCGTATGGAGACTTTCCATGTTAGTATTCCAAAAATCTGGTTTCTTCCTTTGGAAATTTTCTATTTTAGTTATTGATTTGATCTGTATTGGCTCAAATGAATGTATTGCAATGAACTTCATTATTTATAATTATCAGTCATGATTTATCAATCATCTCATAGAAAATTTTTAGTTTAAACTGCATTAGATTGCAAATATTCTTTGAAAAAGTTCTAGAATAACAAATGATCATTTACAAAAATCATTATAGAAAAAAAAGCAAGATGTATATACCTAAAACTAAAATATTTCTTAATTAAATGAAATTCGTTTAGTTAGAAAATCTTTCTGTGTCATGGATGAATTAATTACGTATTAGTGTATAAAAAAATAAAGTTTTTGGATTATTAACAGTTTTACATAATTAATAAATACTATACATATAATTAATTTCAATTATGTATATTAAGTATGTATTAATTACTTTAAAACATGCAATTTAATTAGTTATTATTATTTTTTTTTAATGTTATCATTTTCGGTCAAAAAGTAAGAAGGTCACCTAAATTCGGTTTTGGCTTTAAAAACCTGTTTCGATCTATCCTCAGTTTAAAAAAAAGTCATTAAAATCTTTATTTTTCTTAATATAATGTAACATAGTATAGCAAAAAAGTTTTTTAGCAGTAGGATGCTCCAATCAATTTCTCAATTTAAGAGCAAGAATCTGAGAAAGTGTCACACCTAGCATTATGGGGTGATTCATGACATCTCAGATTTTCTCCAAAAAATTACCAGTTGTTACTTATCTTGTTAAAAGACCAAATCCAGAATTTTTTGCTCCAAAGTTGAGTTGTTCATTTTTTATGGCCCCCCAAAGGTCATCATGTCGTGAAAAAAAATAAGCGTTTTTTTAAGACATGGATATTGCTATGACTCACAGCTCTTTGTGCATACAACTTGCCACGAAATTCTTTTTATATCTGGAATGTAAGAGGGTTGAACTTTATATAATAGATGAAAAACCCGTGGCAAGTTTTTGCCGCAAGGTCACAGAAGGTCACAAAAAGATTCATTTTTGCTGTTTTTTTCCATTTTTAAGACCCTATAACAGCTTGCGCGTTCCAACTGCCATGAAAAAAGAGGTGGCAATTGAAAGCCATGCATTAGCACTTTTAAAAAATGTATATATAATTGAGGCAAGTTGTATGCGCTTTTAGTTACAGAGTGCCAAAGTCTGAAAAATGTCATTTTTGACCAATATTCAAACTGTCATAATTCCTTGCGGCAACAACATTTTGAAATAATTCTTTTGCCATTGTTTTATTCTATTATTGCCCTTTTCAAAAAAGTAAACTCCATTGAGGCAAGTTGCTTTAAAAAAATTTAATGTTTTTTTAAAATATGGCCTTTTTCAATAGTCAGAGCTATTTTATTATTTGAAATAACTGGACTTGATAACAATATTTTATACATTTGTTTGTCTATATAAATTGATGTTCTAATATATTGTGAGATATATATGATGCTAATGGCATTTATTTAATTTTAACCCTTTCGAGTCCGATTTTTTTTTCAATTTTAGAAAAAATTACTTTTACTTTAATAATATTGATACTAGCTATTTTAATAGATTAATTAGAGTTTAACGAATATTTCATTGTCTGAAACATAACAAATGTTGTTGTTTTTTGCACTATTAAATTCATATTCATGCAACAATAGGCTAAGGAAGAATTTTTGGAGAGGGTTTAAAAATATTATCTTGCAAAAAGTTAGTGACATTACAACTTTCTAATATTTTTAGCACTTTATTACACATAATTCTTTCAGGAAAGTAATTTTTATTTTAAATTAAGAGGGAAATACATTTAAAATAAAATAATCGCAAACAATACTAAAAAAATTAAGCAAATATTTATTATTACTAAATGACTTAACATTAATGAAGTCATATAATAAGTGCACAAATAACATACTAACATTGCTACATGTAATTAGTAACAAAAATATTTCCTAAAAATAATAATACCCAAAAGACAGGTATTATTAATAGTACACCAGCCCTGAAAGCGTTAAAACGAAAATATTTGACATTTACAAATTACAATTTGTAATTAAAATGCAAATATAAATACAATCAGCCAACACTGCTACAATTTTTACAGAGTTTTATCATTACGAGAAAAGAAAATCGAAGATATAACCATTTCTTTTAAGATATTTCAATATGTCTTTTAACCCTTATGGGATTTTGTTTTTTTCACTTATGGGAAAAATAAATTTTCTTTAAGATTAATAGCTATCCAAGTATATTAACTGAAATACATGAATAGATAACTATAACTGTTAAATGGTATCTTCAGATATGATACAAGAAAGTTATATTTTTGATTTTCTTTTCTTTTACTGATAAATCAATGTAAAAATATTAACAGTGTTGGCTGATTGTATTTATATTTGCATTCTAATTACAAGTTGTAATTTGTAAATGTCAAATATTTTTGTTTTAACGCTTTCAGGGCTGGTGTACTATTAATAATACCTGTCTTTTGAGTATTATTATTTTTAAGAAATACTTTTGTTACTAATTACATGTAGCAATGTTAGTATGTATCTGTGCACTTATTATGACTTCATTAATGTTAAGTCATTTAGTAATAATAAATATTTGCTTAATTTTTTTAGTATTGTTTGCGATTATTTTATTTTAAATGTATTTCCCTCTTAATTTAAAATAAAAGTTACTTTCCTGAAAGAATTATGTGTAATAAAGCGCTAAAAATATTAGAAAGTTGTAATGTCACTAACTTTTTGCAATATAATATTTTTAAACCCTCTCCAAAAATTCTTCCTTAGCCTATTGTTGCATGAATATGAATTTAATAGTGCAAAAAACAACAACATTTGTTATGTTTCAGACAATGAAATATTCGTTAAACTCTAATTAATCTATTAGGATAGCTAGTATCAATATTATTAAAGTAAAAGTAATTTTTTCTAAAATTGAAAAAAAAAAAAATCGGACTCGAAAGGGTTAAAATTAAATAAATGCCATTAGCATCATATATATCTCACAATATATTAGAACATCAATTTATATAGACAAACAAATGTATAAAATATTGTTATCAAGTCCAGTTATTTCAAATAATAAAATAGCTCTGACTATTGAAAAAGGCCATATTTTAAAAAAACATTAAATTTTTTTAAAGCAACTTGCCTCAATGGAGTTTACTTTTTTGAAAAGGGCAATAATAGAATAAAACAATGGCAAAAGAATTATTTCAAAATGTTGTTGCCGCAAGGAATTGTGACAGTTTGAATATTGGTCAAAAATGACATTTTTCAGACTTTGGCACTCTGTAACTAAAAGCGCATACAACTTGCCTCAATTATATATACATTTTTTATAAGTGCTAATGCATGGCTTTCAATTGCCACCTGTTTTTTCATGGCAGTTGGAACGCGCAAGCTGTTATAAGGTCTAAAAAATGGAAAAAAACAGCAAAAATGAATCTTTTTGTGACCTTCTGTGACCTTGCGGCAAAAACTTGCCACGGGTTTTTCATCTATTATATAAAGTTCAACCCTCTTACATTCCAGATATAAAAAGAATTTCGTGGCAAGTTGTATGCACAAAGAGCTGTGAGTCATAGCAATATCCATGTCTTAAAAAAACGCTTATTTTTTTTCACGACATGATGACCTTTTGGGCGCCATAAAAAATGAACAACTCAACTTTGGAGCAAAAAATTCTGGATTGGGTCTTTTAACAAGATAAGTAACAACTGGTAATTTTTTGGAGAAAATCTGAGATGTCATGAATCACGGGTGTGTCACTCTCTCAGATTCTTGCTCTTAAATTGGATGAAAGCAAAATATGAAGATTTTTTTTTTCAAGTCCTACCCTTCAGGATAGTTTAACCCTTTGCGGGGCAGGGCAAATTCATTGCTTAAGTATTGAAATTAATGATTGACATCGGAATTTGAAAACAACTTTATTTGTAAATAAGAAAACTCTGTACATCACGCATTCAATAAACTGTAATATTCTTTAACAGAATTCCGGTGCGAATGGGGCATTTAGGAATTAAAATTAAGTGGTATATCTATGAAACCACCGCCCCTCAAGGGGTTAAAAGCATTTTGACATACTCATAAATGTTTTTAGAAAACTAATCTTTTAAAATCAGCATTGAAATATTCATGCTAGATTCATATTGGGAAAAATTCCCAATATGAATAAAAAATTACAAATTTATTTATTTACTGTGTTGCACAGTTTAATATAATGCATGAAAAATAAACAATTTGTACGTAGTTTCTTTCTTTCTTTCTTTTTTTTTTTTTTTTTTTTTTTTTTTTTGTATAAATGGAGCAATTAATAATAATTGCCAATTCCATATTAAAAAATCCTAACCTCTACAGTAGTAAAAATCCATCAACTGAAAAAGTCTGCTGAACCTGAAGTTATTAAAAAATAACTTATAACAAAACAAACAACTTATAACTAAATAACAAAAATAATATTTTTAAGAATAATTAAATTTTCCAATTTAGATTTCATATAATTATACTTTAATTCTTTTACATAGTTAATATATTTTAACTTTGAGCATTTGTTTTGATTTCTGATGGTTTCTTCCATTTCTTCCAGTTTCTTCCGGTTTTTTCCAGTTTCTTCCACTGTCCTGGAAGAAATAGGTTTCTTCCGGAAGAAACCCGCCCTGCTGAATAAGATGAAAATTTGTCTATTGAAAAGGTTTTCCAAGTTCCTGTGAATCCATCAGGTTGGGTTTTTGACATGACAAAGGTTTAAACCGGATTAAACTGTCAAAAATCTATAAAGTCACAATCTGCTGTGGTGCACTACACTGTAAAAAATTTTCAGAAACATTTCTGAAAATAACGAAGACCTGTGCTGCACGATACTAACGGAAAGGTTTCTGATTCGAACAGGAAAGTGTTTCGGTTAAAACACGGAACCTTTCTGATCCGTAATGAAAAGTTTCTGAATGTATCCGAAACCTTGCTGAATATATCTGAAAGCTTTTTGTATACATCCGAAACCTTTCTGAATAATCTTAAACCTTTCATTATGGATCGGAAAAGTTTCTGAATATATCGGAAATATTTCATTACAGGTCGGAAAAGTTTCTGAATATATCGAAAATACTTCATTACTGATCGGAAAAGTTCCTGAATATATCAGAAGCCTTTCTGAATATATCTGAAAACATAGTAAAGCTTCCATTAAGGATAGGAAAGTTTTCAGATTGTGTAGCCAATCTTTCATTGCGGAACGGAAAGGTTTCGGAATATATATGGAACATTTCATTTGGGATCGAGAATGTTCCTGAATATGTATAAAAGTTTTTATTATATATCAAAAAGGTTTCCTGTTTTAGCTAAATGTTTTTCGGTTGAAATCGACTGTCACTGTAGTGCAGATGTGCTCAAATATTTTTCGGCGATGTTTCCGTATGTATTCGAAAACATCGCGTAAAAATATTTATACGCATTTTTTAATATTCTGTTTTGCTTTGATAGTGGCACAACTGAAAATTTCACGTTCATCCTTAATTTGAAGTCAGCAATAAAAATATGCATTATTGGACTTATGAAAGACTGAAACAATTGAAAATAGCATACTACTAACTTTATAATAAAAAATACTGTAACTGCACTGTTAACATCAGATTTAGGGAATCAGAAGAAAAAGAAATTTATTATATCTGAAAGAAATTTAGCTGTGGCCTGTATTTTCAAAAAGAAAAAAGGTAGTAATATTATTAATAAAAAAAATAACTTCGAGAATTGATCCCCCCCCCCTTTTTTCGCAAAAACACACATGAACATTATTTTTTAGAGGTTTTTCTTTATATTTTTGTGTGTGCAACATGAATGTATTTTATTACTGACATTGCTGCTAAGTCTTATGCACTGGAGGAAACAAACTACCCCCCAAAAATTCCTCTAGCAAAACTTTAAGAAATTCTTATAATTAGGATTTTTTTTTTTTTTACAACTTAAACTTACAACTTTTTATTACTTTTTTTACAACTTAAGCATGAGATACACATGATAAATCTAAACGGCATCTGTAACTTCTTCCCACAAACACTGTCTTCTGGGTTTGCAATGCAAATTCATTATTTAGAAAATTCCATTCAGCAAAGCTTAAAAGTAGAAGTAGATTGTGTAAAAAATCATAAGCTAACTGTACATAAAAATTAAATGAACTCAGAATCATAATCCAGTTAATTTCAATCCAATTTTTCAGGTGAGATAACACAAATTATGAGTCATTTAAATAACTTTTTTTGTGTGTGTGTGTGGGGGGGATGTCAGATTGAAAAATGATAAATGTAAATATTAAAAACATTCAGAAAAAATCTACTAGGTTATGATATCTGTAATGATTGGAGATCTTTTTTCACTGCAAATTATTAGCAATATGAAATGCTTTTCAAACGCATGTTGTTAGCCACCAATCTTTGATGCGTTAATAGTACAATATGGAACTCACAATTTTTCATAGTAAGGAAATGCTGATGATTTTTCTGTTTCTCAAAAAATGTCCCTTAGCCCTAACTTTTACCTTCATGGTTTGATCAAGTCCATCAACGAATTTAAGGCTCTTTTTCCTGCAAACCAAGACACTTGCGAGCTAGTGTTTTCTCTATGAGGTTATTTCTTAATAACTCGTTTCTATTTTTCTTTCTTTTTCTGTATTGGATAGCTGAGGTTCTTTACATTGGTGCTTTTTTTTTTATTTTGGTTGCAGATATCTTTTAGAATGACACTTTTATTTTCAGAACCGGTTTTGAAAGCAAAAGCAACTTTGAGGGACCTCAGCTATCCAATGCCAAAATAATAATAAATAAATAAAATACTTAAAAATCTCTAAATGCAAAACTGTTATTAGAAAATAATCTCTTTCTAAGAGGAGCATTAGTTGAGAGCGTCTCTGCTTGCAGGAACAGAAACCTTAAGGCTTCTTAATTTTTTGTGTTAATTTCAAAATGATCCATACAAAATTATCGCAGTTATCGTGCGGACAAGAAAATGAAGTATATATATTTATATTAGGGATGCACAACCTGTGGCCCGCGGGCCAAAAGTGGCCCACGATGGGTTAACGTGTGGCCCGCGAACTTCGTCAATTTACAGCTAGAAAACATTGCAATTTTTGTGGAAAAGTCGCAGATAAAAATCGTAAATTTCGTCAATTCACCGCAAAAAAATTTAAAATTTCGTCAGTCACTTAAGAATCGCAAATTTCTTAGATCGGGCGCGGAAAAATCGTGAATTTCATTGATCAAGTGCGGAAAAATCGCACTTTTCGTTCATCAGGTCACGAATTTTGACCCGGGAAAAAATAGCAAATTTAACTGATCTACACGGAAAATACGTGAGTTTTGTCAATCAGGCACGGAAAAATCACGAATTTTGTCGATGAGACACGGATAATCGCACATTTCATTGATCAGCCAAGAAAAAAATCGTCAGATTTGTTGAAGATGCACGAAAAAATTGCAAATTAAACTGATTGGCTGCGGGAAAGTTCGCATGGTTTCTTGGTTTGCCGCGTGAAAACAATGCGTATTTCGTTGATCGGCCACGAAGAAATCGCAAATTTTGTCGATCAGGGGCGAAACAATTGCAAAGTTCGTTGGTAAGGCACGGGAAAATCACGAATTTTGCGATAATGCGCGGAAAAATTGAAAATATCGTTGATCGGCTGCGAAACAATCGTGAGTTTTTTAAGATTCTCAAGAGAAAAAAATCGTGAATTTCATCTTGCCGCGTAAAAAAATGCAGCTTTCGTCAGTTAAAGGCGGAAAAGCGCGAATTTCGTCTATCAGACACGGAAAAATCGCGAGTTTTCTTGATCGTGTTCCGGAAATGGCAAATTTTGTCGGTCGGATACAGGAATTTTGCGAATTTTGTTGATCTCACGCGGAAAAATTGCAAATTTCGTCGATCAGGCTCAAATAAAATTATGAATTTCGTCGATCGGCGTTGCAAAAATCGCAAATTTCATCGATCAGGTTCGTAAAAATTGCGAATTACGTCAATCGGCTGTATAAAAATCGCGAAATTTGTCGACCTGGTATGGAAGAATCGCGAATTTTATCAATCATGCGATAAAAAATAACAAATTTCGTCGATCAGCTTCGTAAAAATCGCGAATTTCGGCAATTGGTTTCGTAAAAAATGATAATTTCGTCGATCAGCCGCAGTAAAGTCGCGAATTTTGCCGATCAGCTTCGTAAAATTTGTCAATCAGCTTCGTAAAAATCGCGAATTTTTCCGATCGGCTTCGTAAAAATCGCAAATATCGCCGATCGGCTTCGTAAAAATCGCAAATATCGCCGATCGGCTTTGTAAAAATTTCAAATTTCGCCGATCGGCTTCGTGAAAATTGATAATTTTGTCGATCATGCGAAGAAAAATCGCGAATTTTGACAATCGGCTTTCTAAAAATCGATAATTTCGTCAATCAGCCGCAGAAAAGTCGGGAATTTCGCCGATCAGCTTCGTAAAAATCGATAATTTCGTCGATCAGCCGCCAAAAAGTCGCGAATTTAGCCGATCAGCTTCGTAAAAATCGTGAATTTCACCGATCATCTTTGTAAAAATCGCAAATTTCGTCGATCAGCTTCGTAAAAATCGCGAATTTCGTCGTTGAGCTTTGTAAAAAATCATGTTTTTGTCGATCTGCCTTGTAAAATTTGCAAATTTTGTCGATCGGTTTCATAAAAATTGTGATTTTTCTTGATTGGGCACAGAAAGATCGAATTTTCTCTATCAGTTTCGTAAAAATTGTGAATTTTGTTGATCACTTTCATAAAAATCCATAATTTTGTCGACATGCATGGAAAGCTGCAAATTTTGTTGATCGGGCATAAAAAAAATCAGGAATTTCAGTGATGAGACACGGAAAAATCTTATTGATCGGATCCTTCCCTCTACTTCATTCATAAAGATCATATTTTTTTCGGTACCAGCCACTTATCTTTGTTTTTTACTTAGCACTTTTAATAAAACAAAATTTACTCTCCTGAATAAAGTCAAGAAATAATATTACATCTTGAGAATAATCCTTGCTATATCTGTTATACACAAACGTAAAAACAGCTGATAGATACTTACCAATTGAAGTGGATATTTTGACTGGTTAAGCGAAACCTAAAGAGGTATTTGCTACTTTTCTCTGAAAACATACAGTCGAGCCTCTATATAACGAAATCCATCGTTCCAGTAAAAAATTCGTTATATAGAGAAATTCGATGTATAGAGTATGATGTTAAAAATAGTATTTAATGTGTAAATTTTGAACAAATATTATTTTTGATCTTTTTAATTAAGAATTTGAAATGTTTAAAAGTATATATTAACCTAACATTTTATTTCTTACTTATTTAAGCAGTTTCAAAAAAGAGAAAAGACATTTATTTGAAAGCTTAATGAAAATCAAATGAGGAAGACTTACATAAATTTCAGAGGAAGAAATCTGTAATTTTTTGTTGTTTTGATTTTAAAATTACAAATGTTACGCTCTCAAAAAAAATTCTCAAATTTTAGCAAGGAATGAAAAATTGTAGTTGATATTTTCCTCCATTTGAAGGTCTCTCTTATGTGCTCTCATTGATTCCTCTCTTATATGTGTAACAATTCAATTGACTGTGTTTTGAGAAGGATGTTGAAGTTGAAAGGTGTGTGGGAGGTGGGATGAACTTGTTAGATTTAAAGAATAAGGAGAGAAGTAATATTTATAAAAAAAAAAAAACCTCTCTACTGAACGATAAATCAAAAATAAGTGATGGAAAATTGATTCCATATGATTTCGAAGCTTTTTTAAAACTGAATAAATTAAGATCAATTTATGAAAAAATTCGTTATATGGAGATAGATATTTCGCTATATAGAGTCTGTTTTTAATGTAATCATGCGAAAAGGGGACCGTTCTTACTAAAAATTCGATGTACGAAGTTTCGTTATATAGAGGTTCGACTGTATTTTATCCGATTATACGCCAGAGATCACCTTCGAAATCGAATTATCTCCATGTTATTGATGTGGCCCTTGACTGCCCAGTCTTTTTTGTAAGTGTCCCTTCTCTTGAAAAGGTTGTGCACCCCTAATTTATATAAACGAAAGCATTGCAATATACAGGATTTCTTACATAACTCACCTAAAAACCGTTCCTTCAAAAGCTTGTCAGATTACATAACTCTGTAATACACTTCTTTATGAATATTATGACATACATTTTTGTTATGAATGCATAATAAATATTTTTGTTCTTTAGTATATATTGAAAAAAAGGAACATTTTATTACTATTGTTCTACTTATGCATTATCTATGCTAATATTGAAATTTAATAAACATATATGCTTACTTTCAATTTTTCTTTGAGTTGCATGCATCATTTCTTTTCTTTTTCCCTTTTAAGACTTTAAACGTTAAAAAAATTGTACAACAGTTTTTGAGTCAACATTGTTACCTAACCTAGATGACTACATATTGTCTTTTATGACCAGAGTTTCCACTTCAAGTCTCCCCAAAATATTCAGGACTATTTTGCTGTATTTAGTCACTATTTTACATCATAGATTCCCCCCCCCCCCTCCCAATATTTTGATTCAATTTCTTTCTTGAACAAAATGATGGAAAAAATACAGTACTGGAAAATAAAAACAAAAATCCAGGGCTTATCAAGATATTCCAGAATCCTTGCAAACCCTATTTAGTCTTTCCTTATTTGTGTTTGGTATATGTATTGCATGTCAATTCAGACATTTATAAAATTGATGTCCTTCATAAGATGGCTCCTTGATTACTTTTTGATTTTGGTCACAATTATTTTTTATAAAGTTATTTTCACTTTCAGAACTCATCAGAAAGTGAAAGTAACTTTATAAAAAAAATACTTGAGACCAAAAATTGTAAAAGTAAGCAAGGAGTATTCTTGTGAAGGACATCAACTATACAATGCAAAGAAAATTATTTAAAAATGTCAAAATGAGAAAGATTTATTAGAAAAATGCCATCCTACAGGAATAACATTAGCTCACAAGTGTCTATGCAGGCAGGGACAGGATCCTTAAGACTGATTATTTTAGATTATTTTGCATATCAGTGCATGAAGACTTTCACAAAATATAGCTAATGGGATTCAGAGGTCATATAAAACATTAATATATTTAACTATTTTAGAAAGGCATTTTTTTTTTTATATAAACAGTACCTAAAATAATTATTTTACTTATTTTATTTATTTATTTTAACAAGGTATTTATGACAAATTGTTAAGAATTATACTTATTGAACATTGAATAAAAAATAATTTTTTAACTCAATAATTTGTCCAATTTTGAACTCAGTTATCCCATTATGATGTTTATGAATATAAATTATAAAAGTGATAACACTAAACATATTTAACATTCTACTTCTCTTATTGAAATAACTATTGTCAACATTACCGATATAATTTTTAACAGCAAAAATACTTTGACACACTAAGCAAATATTTCAAAGTATACACATAATTTTTTTAATTAAAATACTTATTATATTAATAAAAAGATGATATCTTATATAACCAGCACATAAAAAACGCAAATTTGTAGAGAAGTGCAGATAATGAAACGACCATGCTATATTATGTCAGTAATTGTTCTTAGTAAAATATGTAATTAAAAATGCTTTAGTTTTCATGGTTTAAATGGCAATATTTGTAACATCAGTAATTCATGTAAGTTTATGCATATGACTAAGTATTAATGTTAATATTATTAAATACATACCAGTTTTATGCATGTAAAAAACCTCTGCTTTCTTTTAAATAGACGGTACACAAAGAAACACATTGTTTCTAGCTCAAAGATAACATATTATTAAAAAAAAAACAGCTATGAGCTATTGATCTCAAATTAGACTCAAATTTAAAAGTATATAAAAGCTAGATACTTATGAATCATCAACAAAAACAAAAAAAATTATTCAAAATGATTTATTGAACTAATATTTTATTCAAAAATTAAAAATATCAGTCAGAAAGATTTTAATACAAGACTTAAAACTTTGACAAAATATTACAAAAAGTAATTAATTTAGTTGGAAATGTTTCGGGGATTAATTTCAGAATGCAACTTTCATAAAACAAATATGTGGTTGTTGCTTGTTTAGGGTATTCAATATTACACACAAAATACATTCCTACTGCTACAGATACTGCCTCCAAAAATCCATTACATTCGATAATAATACTTTTTTCTGAAACCATATTTACTCCAATATAGTTAAAAATGTTCCCGATAACAAGAAAAGACTGAAATGTTTCACTATTGATGTTGACTTGTGATGGAATGCACTCCAAAGACAAATTTCTTTGCCTCTTTGGTGCCAGCAATAACTTGTCGGTGTAAACCTTTCTTCTTGGAGTAGGCACTAAATCTTTATTTTTCCTGACATCCTCTCTCACTATATCATATACCTTGATGTTCTAACTTTCATGACCTTTCCCAATGTAAGATTTTAGGGAAGGATATTCATATATTAGTAAACGAACTATGATGTCCGGCTGTTTCATATTGGGGAATAATGTATATTCCTTAATTTCGTTTGAAAGATGTCTGAACAATTGACTTTTTGTCAACCACAGCAACTCATCAATCATTGTGATCAATCTGTTGAAAAATTCTCTTTTGGAATTAGAAATGTGGCAGGCCAAGGAAGTAGTTTTATGCCTGGAAAGAAAATGTATTTAGTATAATCATTTCTGAAACAGAGATACATTTTATTTTCTGCTGAGACTGATAAACTAAATTATTAAAATAAATGTACATGTATCAATATAAAAATAAAAACCCTAAATGAGTTAAAAGCGGGATACAGCCAGGGTTGGAAAAAAACAAAAAAAAACCGGTTTTTTTGGTTTAAACCAGGTTTTTTAAAGAACATCCTTTTTTAGTACATATACATGCATATTTATTAATAAAAATAGACATTGTTGGATTATATGTAGTATAAATTCATTTTAAAATAATTTAAATTAAATAATTAGAGTGAATTATGTAGAAAATTGAAAAAAAAATCATATTTTAATTTAAACAGTTATTAGTAAACAGTCTTATGTCCAAACAATAAAATACTCTACACAGTGAAACTTTGAAAAACTTTATAAACAACTTTTTGATTACTTATAATAAACATCTGATGTAGTTTGATGAATGTAAATATTATTTTCCATAATAGAAAAAAAAAAGAGATACTTCTTGGGGGTTTTGTTTTTTGAGAGACAATTTGAAATCAACCTTTATAGTCATTAGATTTAGCAGATAACAACAGGGTTGTTATGATTTTGCCCAGCCCAAAAAACCCAGGTGGGTTTTTTGTGAAAAAACCCAGGAAAAAACCCGAGTGGGTTTTTTCAAAATTTCAACTTTAAATTACATATATAATGTATTTATATTACATATATAATATATTGTAATATATTTCTTAATATCAGTACACCACTCAAAGTTTATAACCATCACCCCCCACCCCAAAGAAAAGAAATGTCCTATTTATACCATCACAATTTTTAAAAGAAATAATTGTTAGTTAATCTCTGTAGCACGTGTAAGTAACAAACAAATTTTTTCCCATTAAAAAAAAATACTTTGATGTGTAATCCGTTCTATGTCATACAATAGAAACTCATAACAAAATACCATATATGCTTAGAATCCTAATTTAATTATGTAGACATGCAGCATTACTTGGCTTATTCTATTATTTAGTAATAATAAAAAATACTTTATAAATTATTACTAATAATCAATTTATCACAATTTTGATTACTGTCATTGATATATGTCATATAATTGTAATAATCAATTAGCTACTTTAAATTTAGTAATAAGAAATTTTTTTTTCAAGCATTCTCAACCACCTCCAATAAACCCCCAAAACCTGAAAACCCCTGAAAAAACGCAGGTATTTAACAACCCTGGATAACGGAAAAATTAGTTTGTTATTGTTAAAATACTATAACTAGTACCCAATTTTTGAATACTCTCTTATACAACTTCATATTTTGATTTTTAAAGATTATCTCCCCAAGAAAAAAAAATTTCTTTTATAATTTTATCAAAATGTTAAAGATCATCAAGTTTTGTAGCTCCATATTCAAAAGCTTGTGCATGTTATGATAGATTGCTTTAAATAATCTGTATTTTTTTAATGAAAATATTTCATACTAAATATTGAATATTTTTAATCTATTTTATCTTTGATCAATTCACATGTTCTAAGATTTTTCTTTACAGCAATGGAATATGTTCACCAATGCATAGTGATTTTCATCCTATACATAAAAAAAAAAACCTAGGCCCACTATATCTAATACTTATTGCTGAAAAAAAGTGTTAAAAGAGAAAATATTTATATCCAATAATTTGTAAGTCTTAAATTATAAAGAAAAATGAGAAAATATCATTAGATTTTTTCGAAAAAAACCAATTGGTTTAAACCATGCCAACCCTGGATATAGCATTACCTTATGGGAGCTTTAAGATATTACATTTAGGTTTTAAATTGTTAAATATATCAAATTCTGTGTGATACTTTGCTATTAATATAAATGAAAAAGAAATTTCATATTCTATTTGCATAATTATATAAACAGTACAAACATTATTTTGGATGTAAAAAGAGATAAAATTTACCCACTGGTGTTTTTTATTAACTTCTTTCATAAATTCAAAAGATGGATTTTTTTTTATATTAAAATTTAAGTGATCCTGTGGTGGGACTTTAAAAAGGATTTGCTTTAAAATTACATTACAAATTTTTTCTTTTGTCTTCTGAAAAATATTTAAACATTCAAAAAAATTTTTTTTACTTTCCATATACACATTCAAATATATCACACTTTCACTGAGCTTATAGCGTGTATTAAATGCATTTATTTTATTAAACTAATTTTATTTTAATAAATATCTTTTGCTTCATTCTATCCAAAAACACAAGCAATTTTTGCATAAATATTTTTTTCTTTTGTACTACTTGATTATTTTTTCAACCAAAATCTATCGCCTATGATAAAATACCAAAAATGGATAATTGTAAATGTCACTTGACACTTAAGAAGAATGTTACATCATCAGTGATTTTTAATTTATACTTTTATCAATGTTATACTAATTTACTCGCTTTTTCATTATTAAAAATAAAAATTATGCCAATTTGTATAATTTAGTGATTAGTTTGGATATTTGCATAATTTGGTGAAATTAGTCAATGGCATAATCAAGTAGTATTTTTTTTTTTTTTTTGCATTACATTTCACATAATTTGGATACAATGAAGCAAAGTAGCCTTTTACAAATTTTAATGGATTAATTTATAAACTAAATTATATAAAATACAAGTTTTCCTGAAAAAAAAAAAAACTATATTCAATAGAAGAAAATAAATACCAGAAGACGGCGCATAAAATTAAGACTAACTTAGAAACATATTAGGGCATTCCATGGAAAAAGGACAAAATGTCCTGCATGCGAAAACTTAACTTAAAAACTTTATCTATTGACTTATAAGTTGTTAAAACATAAACTATACCTCAAAGTAAAATATTTTGCAACAAACCTTCAGCTGATCAAAAATGTTTTGTGGGAATTAAAAAAAAAAAATTTTTTTTTGTATGTGTAAGAGTGCAATTTCATCTTTTATAAAAATTTACGATATTTTCCCTGTACTGATAGGTAAATTTTGAGACCTTTCTTGAGACTGGTTGGAAAAAATCATGGGTAAACTTAAATCTTCTACAATAATTTTAATCCTCAACCATTTGGTGGATCTTGCAGCTTTTCTGCAAGCAACTGCCAAAAGAGCAGAGCTTTTTCTGCGATTGACCAACTACCCATTGATAAATCCCCCCCCCCCCCCCCCCCCAAGGACCAGTTGACAAAACCTTAGTAGTGAGACAAACTTTGTGGCTTTTTCCTGCGACTGGCAAAATTTATTGATATTTTTTCTGCTTTTGAGCAATGAATTTCACAGTTTTTATAGTCAATCCAATGGCAAATTTGGCTACATTTACCTGCAGCTGATTGCAAATTGTGATATTTTCTTTCTATGTATCAACTATCAAAAACTGCACAGCATTTTTTGCCTGCGATCAACCAATGTATTATTTCATGGAGTTTTATTTACTTTTTTTTTAGTTTTTCTTTGACATAGCAAAAATTTTGATAACTTGGTTAAATAGAATTTGAATTATTAGGACTGTCGGCCATTAAATGGACCGAGCAGAGTGTTGCAGCATATTTGTGGAAGACTTAAAATATTACAACAGTTCTCATAACAAATACTTTTATTAATGACTAGGATGATGACCAGCATTGCCATGGGGGCCCAGCCTGAAAAAACCCGCCCGGGCCCACTTGAAAAAACCCATTATGGGTTTTTCAAAAATTTTCATGATTTTACAATTGTATCAATATTTAATCTAAGTTATCAATGCAAAAATAAATGCGAATTTAAATATATTTCAAAAGAACCAGATTTAAAAGGAATTTCTAAGCATTAATAAAATGCCCCTCCCCCCCCCTCAAAAAAAAAAAAAAAAAAAAAAAAAATTAGCTGTAAAGAAAGAAAAGAAAAAGTTTTTAATTGATCTCTTATTTGCAATTAATGAAAGAAACTATATAAATTTAGCATATTTAACTTAAAGCAGGGTTGTTATGATTTTGCCCAACTCAAAAATTCAACTTTTTTTTTCTTCAAAATTTCAACTTTAAATTATGTAAGGTTTAGGTTAATTTTTTTAAATATCGTTATTAATATTTTAATATTGATATGAGGATATATTTCTTAATAACAATACACCACTCATATAGTTTCTTTCTTCATCACAAGGGGGGGGGGGGGGGATGCTTAATTCTCCCACTGATTAAAAAGAAATATGTCACTCTTACTTAAATAAGGAAAATATGTATTCCTTGCAAGTATAATGCGTTTAAACATATTGTTCACTCGCAAGAATAGTGACACATCTCAACAAAATTAAATTTTAAATGAGAGGCAAAAGACAATTTGCATAATTATACTGTATAGCAGTTAGTTCTGCATGCAGAAATGGAAACATGTATAAAAACACAAAATCTTCAAGAATGAGGATGCAGAATGAGGTATCGAGAGTTGAATACCTCCTTACACAATCCACCTCACTTCTGTGGTCAGAAGTCACAAATGGATATATCATTAAAAAAGTAAATTTCCATATAACTTCACTTATGAAACTGTTTGTGTAGCAAGACACACATATGATGGAATAAAATGATTAGTGGAATAAAACACAGCATGAACTTTTGCGAGATTTATCACTTTTCTTGTAGTTGATCGATATGATGTTTTAACATATTTTAAATTGACTACATATTACAGGGAAGGTGGCAGTTTGTTAACATGTATCAAACTATAGTAAAAATCGTAAATAAGCCTTAAATGAATTATTATTAAATGGATTATTATTAATAATCCAAAACATGCAAAAACAGTAAATCTTAAAAAGCCATCATAGTTTTTTAAGAATCTGATTGTAGTTTATCTCGTAAAATACTACAGTACACTCCCTCTAATCTGCACAGGTTGGGACCAAGGGTTTTGCGGATTATAGAATTTTGCAGATTATAGGTCATTTCTTTGTTTACATTCTAATATTTGGAATTTATCAACAAATGTTAAATATGCAGCAAATAAATAACACAGAAATGAAAGAAAATACTTTTTCATGCATAAAAAGCTATAGTCAATAGGAACACATTTAAATGATATAATAATATAAAATTAATTGAAAACATTTTTTTTATTTTTAAATCTATCAAACATCACAGTGATGGTTGTTTGCTTTATCATTTTTTATTTATGCTATGCAGTTTAATCTTGATGCCCTTAAGAGTCAGAATTTCTTGATTAGTAACATAAGTTTGTTTATTCTAAAAAAATAAGATATTTATCCTCAAGAGCTATCTATCTTTTACATAGTCAGCAAATGTGCTCAGAAGATAGCAGTCTTAATAGTTATTTATAAGATACATAAAACATTTTCTTTTAATAAATGCAGAAATGCATTAAAAATTTCTAAATTCATCAGTACAGTCAAACCTTTATTATAGTCAAAGTGTGCATCTTGGTTAAAAAAAAAAGGAGAATTTAACTGTTTGTTTACATCTGAAATATAGAGCGGATTATAGGGTTGCAGATTAGAGGGAGTGGACTGTATTATGATCAATCACAGTAAAGAATTACACCTATAGTAGTACTAGAATTTTGCATTTCTCAATCACAATACAATTGATTTTAAAATACAGTAGACTCCGTCAAAGCCACACAGCTTGGGACCAGAGGTTGTGCGGATTTTAGAATTTTGCAAATTTCTGGTCATTGCCTTGTTTATATTTTTTAAAACAGCAATTTAAATGTAATTAATAATGCAGTCAAAACTATAATGAATGCTTACAATATAATAAAAAATAAAATAACTAATATACTAAAATAATAAAAAATTACATAATTTTCAAAATGATTAAAGTATTAAAAGCAGTTCAAGTTAATAATTATTAAGGTATGATTACATGTCCATTATGCAGATGAAATGTACTTTTCCGAAATTAATCATTGTGCCTTCATAAAGGCACATTACTAATTCATATCAAAATAATAAAATATGGAAATTTTACGGTCAGACTTAATAACCAAAAAAAAAACTTGACTAGTACATAAATATATTTGGTAAGATTGTGATTACCAGTGATATCAGCAATATCTTAAATTTTTCAGAAATAAATTAAATTTATTTTTCCTTGATGAAAAAACAGGAATTCAGTAATAACAAAAATTACAAATTGAAATATGTTTGGAATCGATATAAGACTAAAACAGTCAAATTTTGTAATTATATCTGAACTAAATATTTCATAGTTTACATTCGTAAATTATGTGGGGATTTTAGGGAGTCTACTGTAATAGAATATTTAAAAATATGCATAAAATCAGGAGAAATATGTCGAAAATCAGGAGTATAGAAAAACATGTGAAAATTAGAGTTTTCTGTTGAAATCTGGAGACTTGACTCGTCTGAAATATTTATTTTAATTAAAATATAACAAAAATAAAGCTTTAAGGATTACCTTTTTTAAATGCTCAGGTACTTCATGCCTCATTTTATGGCCAAAAAACTGGGACTTCAACTTTATTTTCTGCTACATTCAACCATGATTTCTAGAAAAAAAAATATTTTTTTTATTTATTTATTGTAAGCATGATTTGACCTTCTTTAACATGGTGTGCCAAGTGCATGAACTGAATGTGAAAATGGCGATTTTCTGATAGGACAGAAACATTTTATGTTCTGGCAGCCTTTGAAAATGAAAAATCATTGCACACACACTTAAAATTAATCTGGAGGACTTTTTTTTTGCATATGTGTGTGTGAATGTTTGTTTCGCGACTATTTTTGACATTTGTAAAAGGGAAAGGTTTCAGTCTTTCAATTCAATAAATTTTTTCCTCTGAAAATAATTATACAACTTAAGAGATTGTTCTAGTTTTGTAGCATTTTCTTACTGATTTTTCCTTGAAATTTGCATTTTATTTTTGTGATCTTCTGGCGAAATTCACATAATCTTTTCACTATACTCTGATAAAATTCACATATTCTTTCTGAGATATTTTAAATAAATTCACATTCAAGACTTGAATTTCAGGGCGGGATGGCGGGATTTGAGCCTGAAATTTTGAGATCCCACCCAAAAGAATATCGTATGCGGGAGGCTCCCGCTACAAAAAAATCACAAATCTTCTGATATTTTCGTGTGAATGAATGACATATTTTGCGAGTTTTTTACAGCGACAAATTGATCGAATTCACGATATTTTTCGCAATGGATCGTCAAATTTTGCATTTTTTTCTGCAATCGATTGACAAGTTTCGTGCAATTTTCTGTCAAGAGAACGGAGTAATTCTGTTTCAAATTTTCCAAAAAGTTAACACATTCGATTTCAAAAGTTATGAATAATCATTTATCAGCTCAGAAATTCGGATAGTTATCTCCGAATTTCCATACTAATAACCGATTTTTCATAGCTTTTGAACGGAGGACTAAATGTATATTTTCACAATTTCATCAATCATTTGCAGAAAATTTTGTTAGATTATCTCGATAGAAACGTCAATTTTCTCAAAGAATCGCGAAATAAAAACTCGCTTTTTCTTAAATGATCGCTATAAAACATAAATTTCTTTAAAAAATCGAGAAATAAACATTAATTTTGTGAAATGGTTGCGGAATAAACGCGAATTTCGTAAAATCATTGTGGAGTAAACGCGAATTCATAAAATGATTGCGGAATAAACACGAATTTTGTAAAATGACTGGGGAATAATTGCGAATTTCATGAAAGGATCGCCATATAAACAGCGACCTGGGAAGGGGAGGGAGAGTCGCCCTGGGTGCAGAAAAGTACGGGTGCCGATTTTCTACTACCAACATCATTTTTGGCCTGTAAGAAGAAAAAGAATACTAAATTGAAATTTTGCATTGAGTACAGTTTTCTCTTTGCACGCCCCTGCATATAAACCCAAATTTATCAAAATGCCACTTAAAAAACACGAATTTTATGAAAGAATCTCGAAGTTTTCATTAAAAGATCATAAAAAAACGGCAATTTTGTTGATAATCGAGGAAAAAAATGCTAAATTCTTTAAAGGATTGCGGGAAAATGCCAAATTTATCAACGGGATCTTCAAACTTAATTCTAAGCAAAAACTTCCTTGAAATTTGCAACAAATTTTCTGAAAAGTTACAGCAGATTGTGCGAGAAATGGAAGGGGGGGGGGGAGGGAAATTACTTTTGGTTCTGTGTTTTTTCTGCGACCTTTTGGCGAAATTTGTGGATTTTTCGCGATCTTTGAACGAAACTATCGGACTTAGTTTTTTTTTTAATGAAATTTGCAAATTTTTCACGGTTTTTTGAGGGAATTTGCGGATTTTTCACGGTTTTTTGACGAAATTTGTGGAATTTTCGTGATTTTTTGACAAAAATTGCAGAATTTTTGAGATCGTTTGGCGAAAGTTGTGGTTTTTTTTTGCGATTTGTGTTTTTTTGCAGGTATTTTGATGATATTTTCGTTTCAACTGTGATCTCCATCCGAAATTTGCTTTTTTCCCCCGAATCTTTGATGAAATTTCTGTTCTTTCACTATTGTTTGACGAAATTCACATTTTTTTCACGATCTTCAGACGAAATTTGAGTTTTTTCACGATTATCTACAGAAATTCGTGTTTTTTGCGCAAAACTCTAACGATATTTACGATTTTTCTGCGAATGATTTACGACATTGATTTTTTTGGGAGGCGATTTAACGAAATTTGCAATATGTTTTTTGTCTAAATTTCCGGATTGAGGACGATTTTTTTTTTTCCGGAACCGAAAACCTTTGATTTTTGAAAAATACATAGCAGAATCGCCTTTGGATCGTTTAGTTAGTATGCTAAACCCAGGGCAAACATATTTTGGTGCCCCCCCCCTTTCCTCAGTAAAGCATATTTACAAATATAATTTTACTAATTTTCTAATATCTTACTTCATTTAAAATTAATAATAATAAAATACGTAATACTGAACTATGTATTCTCTTTTGTAAAATATTGATTCATTAATCTTGTAAGTGGAATCGGAAATAATCTAAAAAGATTCCGGTTTATACAGGATCTTTATGCCATATCCTTAAATTCTTCTATATTTTGGCATAACCCAGACAGGACGTGTTTAACAATACCGTGTTAAACATAAACGTGAGAAATATCAAAATACAACAGGTTCACATGGTTTCCCTTCGCCTGGCGCCTAGGGCATGTGCCCCCTCTGCCCCCCATTAGTTTTGGTCTGTTAACTTGTTATCCAACACTGGTTCAAACAGCACCCCCTCCCCCTGATTCAACAATAGCTCTAAATATATATATATTAGGGATGCACCGAATAGTGATTTTGGCCGAATACCGAATATTCGGCCAACAGCTGAACCGAATACCGAATATTCGGCTAGCCAAATAGTAATTGTTGGGCCGAATACCGAATATTCGGCCAGCCAAATAGTAACTATTTGGCCGAATACCGAATATTCGGCTTTCCAAATACTTTTTATATTTCAAAGTTTAAAGGTATTAAAATGTTACTTTTTAAAACAGTTTTACATGATATTTAATAAAAGAGACTTATATTTTAATAAACAAACTTTTTATAAGAACATTCAGTATTGAAAAAAATCTGCCCTTTTTTTTTAAGAAGCATAATAATGAGACTTTTTCAATTAATAAAATCATCTTAAATATCATGATTTCTTCAACGAATTAAAACAAATATTTTGAAATCAAAGAGAAATAATGAAAAAAAAAATAGTATAAGAAAAACTATACAGTCTCATATTTGTTCTTTTTAAATAACTCAAGGCAGATTTTTTTCAATATGAAGTATAAATACTTTCAACTTAATTCTGAATAAAGGAATGCCTAAGTCATAGTTCTTTACTTATGATATTTAATGGTGGCATTTTCCATCCTTCTCATCATATCATATTTTACAGAAATCAAAGCATGTGAGTTGAAAATATAGTTATAGTATCTTCTTTATTGTTAATGCAACAAACGAAAACACAAGTTTTCTTGAGTTAAATTTTACATATAGCAAATAAATAATGTAAAAACATTCTATTTTATTTAAATATGATTTTATTTCTAACTATTTTAAATATATTTATAAATTGACAGTTAAAAGCAGAAATCGTGAAAAGTTTTTTAAAAGGCTTTATTAAGCATTCGATTCGGCCAAATACTTTGATATTCGGCAGGCCGAATAGTTTCATATTCGGCCAAGCCGAATATTTGGCTTAACCGAGTAGTTTGATATTCGGCATAACCGAATATTCGGTACAATGGCCGAATACCGAATAGATACCGAATATTCGGTACATCCCTAATACATATATATATATATGGCATTATTGATAATACTTGCTAATCTTAATTGGCAAACGGCAGAGCTCCCAGCTTTCTTGTTAAATTTTTCTTTTTGTTTTTTAATTTAAATAGATAAAAATATAAAATAAGGATCATTTATGTATTATATCATTAAAATACATACAAATGCGTATGTATTATATCATTAAAATACATACAAATGTGAATATTTACATTTATATTAAAACTGCATTATTATTATAAAGATATTTGTATCTAAATTTTGTTACGTTTAATATGAAAAGCATTTATGTCCTGTCTGCAACTCATAAACTTGAATGACTAATTCTACATTTAAAAAAACTATAAAAAAATAAAATATTGCTAATATTAATTTATATATACATTCAATTCTTATCAAAAATATTTTTTTAAATAAAATTGACATTTTCTAAAAAGTATAAAAACTTTCAAAATAGAAACTGCGTACATCATGTCTGCAACGTCTATAATTTGTGATTTGTTTCGAATTTAAATTCTTTTCTCAGTAACATATAAATGTATTTTGAAGAACTTATCTTTTATAGTAACAATTCAAATTATTCATTCAGCTCAGTATCTTATAAACAAATAATTCAATGAACTTTGTAAATGTCATGTACGCAATACTGTGGAATCATCAGGGTTGCCGGCTTTAAGCCGGGCCAAAAAAAGCCGGCCGGCTTTTTTTGGTTTTATCCACTTAAAAAAAGCCGGCTAAAATTTAAAAAAGCCGGCTTTTATTTTTAAAGTGTTAATTTGTATCAAATCCATATTAAATTTGGATTGATTTATTTTTAATACATTTTTAATTATTTACTACTAAAAAAGTTATAAATTTCTATTTAATTTTTCAAATAAGTAAGTCTTTATAACTGTTAGAAGTCAACTGTGAAGGCATTATGTGCAAAAATATATATAAATCTTGGAAAAAAGAAAATATAACAAAAAAATGTGTTTTAAACTTCTATATTTCATAGTTCTACTTATATTACACATTCTTAAGAATTATATTTAATTGAATTATGACAAAATATAACATATCAAAGCATTCATGGAAATATTTTTCAAGTCAATATGTAAAGATTACATCATAGATGAACAATGTTGAAAGACAAATAAGGAACGATTCAGTATTTGAGGCGAGTTTATACATAATTATATATACTTAAACAACAACAAAAAATGTTTAATAAAATTTGTTGAATTAAAATTTTGAATAGCTCTTTGTTATTGAAAAGTGCTTATATGCCGTCTTGCATGAATATATTCATGCATATGCTAATTGAGAATACATGAAATAAATTGTGAAATATAATTTATTATGAAATATGCATAATTCATAATATTATTTTCAATAGTGAGAAATTGTGATTTTTTTATATGTATGATTTTAAATGTTTATAGGGAATAAAACATGACATTTTGATAACTCTTAAAATTAGTTGAGTAATAAAACATGTAACTAAGTACCCATTGTCCTCTTTAATTTTATAAAGAAATAAAAATGGAAAAACAAGGTTGGATTAAAGATTAATGTAAATCAAAAAAAGCACTTGGTATGGGCATTTTATAATTTAGCTGACATATTTGCAATTCTGACTATAAATTACTACCAATTCCATCAATATGTTATTCTAGTATTAATGTCTTCATTATTGAAAAATTGGGTTATAACCCAATTTCTCATAATAAATCATAATTAAAATCACAATTTTTTATTTTAATAAATTTATTAAACTCAAACTAAATTAATCATCATTAAAACTAGTTAAAGGACACTTAAAAAATGTGTAGCTTATAATAAAAACGCTTCTCTGTATAAAAGCCAATTTTGGCCAAAAAAGGCCAATTTTGGCCAAAAAAAGCCGGCTAAAACCAATTAAAGCCGCCGGCCTGGCTTTTTTTAATTTTAGCTGGCTTTTTTGCAACCCTGGGAATCATCCATAAATAAACTAGAAATGTATATATTTTAATGTATTTACAAGTAAGAAATTTATCCTTTTTCTTAGTAAATGTTAAAGTATTATCATCATTTTTTTAAAAATAGGTATTACTTCTATTACCTTTCAAACTGAATTTCGTGGACATCAGTGAAATATGCAATACTAAATTAATCACCTGAATTAAACTGGTAAACAAGTTAAAAATAAATATTAATAGAATTGAATTATAACTTTAAACTCAAAAGTAAATAATAATATAACACAATCTTACTTTATTTATGTAAGTAAAATGCTTTAGAACATCGAAGTGTTGATTAGGCGGGAACATATCACTTCCGATTCTCGCGGTTGCAGAAACACTCGAATTGAGAAATAGGTGGACTGCGCATGCGTTAGCTAGAATTTCGTTCACTTCGGAAAGTAAACCGAAAATTTCCTGATTCTATCGGAAAGTGAAAACAGCTCTGACATATCAGATAATATCGGGAAGGTTCCTGCTAATTTGAATAACGTTCCAAAAATTTTTTACAGTGTAGAGTTTGTTGTTGAAATTTAAAACTAGCAATAGTTGCCATACATTATGTTGAAATTTAATTATATTATGGGTAACTAGTAGATCTTTAAATATTTTTAATTAATAGAAATTAAGGTAAAAATGACAGATTTCAAATCTCAGAAATTTATCTCGAAATGGATATGCAGAAATACATTTATAAAAATTATGTTTAAATATCTTGTTTATTTATTATTATTATTATTTTAATATTTAAAAATATCTAAAGTTATTTAGTATGCATTTTGATATAGCTAATATTTATAAGTTAACAAGTTAAATGTTGAAAATGCAGGATTTTCAAAAGTGTGGAACTTGATACACGAGCTTAATAATTTTTTTTATGTAATACACATTATATACAAAATATCCAGTAGATAGTAGATTAATTTGAATTTAAATATAATGCACATTATCATAGCAAATGCGGTAGCGTTCGGTATAATATGTTTAAGAAATAGAAAGTGCAAAAAACTTTCTAAAATTTCTGGCGAACCAGTTGAGTTACGGCAGTGAAATTTTTTTTAAAAGATAGAACTCGACGAGACGAATAAAATGGTAGCATTCAAAAAATTACTGCCGCTTAGAATAGTTTTTTATTTAATTTTTAATGAAAAAATGAAAGCAAAAAATTCAACTAAGTCTAGCTAACGTTTCCGTGGATGGATTAACTTCGTTTTTGGTTTATTTTAATCCTCATGGTAAAACTTAGAACAGTTTTTTTTTTTTTTTTCATTTTTGTATGTTTGTCGGTCGCTGAGAAAATCGAATTTTTGTCTGAAATTTCCAGCTGAACATAGTCTTTTTCTTATATTTGTTTCTTCTTGTAATTGTTGCACGTAAGTTTAAATGAACATAAAAATAAATAAATAGATTAGATAAATCACGTGAAAAAATACTTATTTGTTGTTATTTTCATATATCATATTCACTATCTATTTTGACGAGCGAAGTGAAATATTTTTTTTATTTATTAATTTCTCATTTATTTAAGTTAAAAGCCGCCTCTGGCAAAAATTTTAGTCTCTCTTAAATTTATGCTAGCCACTGTAATATGATATTTTTATTCATAATTTTATTTACTTGCTTATCTGAAGGTCCATAAGATGAAATCAACAAATTTAGGCGATCAGGGCAAGATTTTGCAGAAAAGTTCATTATCATGTTCTGGTTGGTGTGTTTGGCGAATAAATCAAAAATGGTGCCGAAAGACCGAATAGCAAATGTTTTTAACCGCTAAAGCGACGTAACCGTGTTTTTCCATCACGTAATATTTTATTTCAAAGACTGATTTAACACAAGATTGACATTAATATTATTATTTTTTAATTGTACAAGACAAAAAGATATGTAAAGTTATTAAGTACAAACGTTCATACCAATACTTTTCACAGTTATTATTTTATGAATAATTAGACATGAATGGAAAAATATACAGGACAATTAAAAGATAAGCGTAAAAATATGGTTATTTATTTGAGCCTTTGAGACATAAGGTAAGGGCGTACCGGTAAGAAATCCGGTTTGGCGCAACACAAGAGCAGCGAGTCGGGCGCTCCATGATGATTCGGACATGAGAATGTGCCAGCTTTTTTTTTTGAGGGTACGTTAAATTATTCTAGGTCAATTAAATTATTACTTATTTTATGAATGTCTGATTAATATAAATCTGTTTGCCAAAGCTTGGTGCTATTTTGACTTCAAAAAGGGAGGGTATGATGCCAAAATATATAAATAGCTCTGAAAACAAACCTGATAACTTTATTATTTTTTTCGTACGAATTTTTTCTGTTTCTATATTAAAATGCGGCACAAATGTCATATACGAATCACATTGGCGTTAATTTTTTTCTAAAGCCAATTTTGTGAAAATCTCGTTTTGGAAATCCAGTTACATACCGGGTGTCCCAAAAATGACTGATGGAATTTAAAATCCAATAACTTGCAAACGGTGACAGCTATTTAAAATTTTTTTACAGGAGGGTTATGTATAATATCAGGAGTTTTTTACCGTAACTTTTTATTTTAGTTCGAATTTCAAACAATAGATGGCGCTGATAGTGATTGAAGGCCAGGTGATCAGTGTTGAGTGAGGTCAGTTTCGGCGTCGACCTGGGCTTCAATTGCTGTCAGCGCCATCTATTGTTTGAAATTCGAACTAAAATTAAAAGTTATGGTAAAAAAACTCCTGACATTGTATGTAACACTCCTGCAAAAAATTTTTAAATAGCTGTCACCGTTTGCAGGTTATTGAATTTTAAAATCCATCAGTCATTTTTGGGACACCCGGTATATATTTTTTGAAAGGTAATAACAATAAATAAAAAAAGGTTTGTTTAATAGAACAAAACAATTTATATATATAAAAAAATGAAAAAATAGTTATTAAAAAGTAAAGAACAACATCCGGGTTGACATATCAAGCAAAATTACGACACTCTGGATTCAGTTAAATACTCCGATGCGCATATGACATTGGCGTCAGAAAAAAAAAATTCGCCAACATGGTGCATATATGACATCTGTGCCAAAAATGCATATCTATTTTATTTACATTACGTATGGTGCTACTTGATTATCAGGTCGACCAATTTCACCCATTTATAGAAATCGCCAAACTATTCGCCAAATTACTCAAAAAGAAAAATGTTGCCATTAAAAAATTTTAAATTTAGAAAATTAATGAATTTAGGTTAAAAAAATAAAAGTCATTAACGAAAAGGATTACTTTAATGATGACGTTTAGTTATGACGTCGAGACGTACCAAATATAAAATTTGATTTATTCAGGTGATTTCGAACAAAAGAATACTAACAAGTTGAATGTAGATTCTGCCATTGCAGAATTCAGTTTCGCCTCCGATTAGAAAAAAAAATCGATAGAGGTCTTTTAGAAGGGCGGCCTCGTTTAGATTGCAATGAACTAACTTCATTTTTCGTGTGTTAATCAATATAATAGCAAACAGAACGGAGTGAAATACCCAATTGAATAGCAATTTCTCTCTGAGACATTGGAATTGCGGAATAGTAAAGAGACACAATTTGACGTGATACTTCTTCATTGACTAAGCTCATCAAAAACGGATTTATTCTTTAGCAACCGTAGTAGTTTTTTAAACGCTTTTTTATAGGCTCTGAGTAAAAGGAAATGCAATTTAACAATAAAACGAGTGAAATCCCGTCGAATTTGACGAATGAAATGTTTAAAAGACCCGATCGATTTGGTTAAAGAAAAAGCAAAAGTAATTACATTATTGAATCAATATATAATAAATATATTTACAAACTAAATGTAAAGTTTGCTTGTTACAATTTTGCATGCAAATATTAGCACATCTTCAGTTAAAATTGTAATCTGAGTGCCGGAGAAATCCAGAAATTTTATTTTATATGCACTCACAAAAAATAGTGTTATTAAAAAAAAAACTAATTTCATTTTTACTGCGACATTATTTTCACTAACTGAAGTCATCTAAAAGTAAAATCTCAATCTCAGTGTCTATAATGAAAAGAAATATTGAAATGTAATATCGGGTACTACCAGGTTATTCCGTCGACCAAAAAATTATCGCCAAACTATAAGATTAAATTCCAATAATGGATGATCGTGAATGTCACATTCAATGACATTAAATACGATTCATGTGTTTAAAATGTCATTAAGTGATTTTTATTTTGACTTTTTATTAATATTTTTATTAATATTCTACTAATTATTTGTTTTTCGTTATTTAAAATAAAAATTATGTCAATATGTTTAATTTGGCTATTAGTTTGGCGATTTGTATAATTTGGCGAAATTGGTCGACGGAATAACAGAGTACCTAATATCGTTATGAGTAAAAATGCGATGTTCTAAATAGTGACGTCATTTTCTCTTCAAATGTTTTTTAAAAGTTACTGTTATTAGTAATATGAAAAAGGCATCCGTAATAATATTGTAATTCCCATTTATCTGGTTGCTGAATGACATCATTTTCCTCATTTGAAATTTTTCTTATTTTGGTTTAGACATTAATTTGTATCATAAATTATTTTCTGTTATTTTATTTACATTATTAATATTATTTCTCAGTAATTATATATTTTTTTTTACCTCAATTAGTGAATTAATTATACGCAATCATTTTGGAAAATAAATTTTTATTATCGAGAGAAAAGCTAAATTAAGTTGCCAACATTTTCAAGAAATATCGTAAAAAGCATTTAAAATTAAAAATAAAATATAAAAATGGAAATAAATTAAAAAATAAATAAAATGGGCACAACTACAAATAAATAGCTTTCATTTAAAAAAATAATTATTAAAATCGGTTCTGTAGAAAATTCAGAGCTGATGATACGACATTTTTTAGCTTGTCTGAAAGAAATAGCATCGGAGGCTAATAAAAGTTTTCATATTTTAATGCAGAATTTATCAAATCAAACCATAAAGAGATATTTGTAAGATATCGCATATGTGAATAACATCGAAGTATTTTAAATGTAATATTAGAATTTATTAAAGAACATAAAAAATATGGTACTTACGTATTAACGCCACCACAGCAGAAGTTGCGCTTATGTGCCAATAAAGAGCAATCTTGTTCCCACGCACACAAAAAATGGCATCAAAAATAGGCTAAAAAAGTACTAAAGTACTAAAAATGACGTCAAAATGAGAAAAAAAAAGAGAGAGAAGAAGAAAAACCACTAAAAGGCACGAACAACAAGATCACCTTTTATTGGCGCATTAGCACAACTTCTACTGTGGTGGCATTAATACGAAGGTACCAAAAATATTAATGTTAGCGGAAATTTGTAAGGAGTTAAATGCTTTTTATTTAACCAAATAATGTTGGTGGATACAACCATAAAGTAATTTTAATAAATTATATATTATATTTTTCTCAATTAATATCAAGAGCTATTCGCTTATTGGCATAAAATTTATATTAAATAACAAAAGAACAAATAAATTAGTCAAACATCAATAAAAATATAAATAAATCATCGAATTTAAAATCATTTGATCACTTAATAAACAAATGTAGCGGGTTTAATGTCAAGGAAGTGTAACATCCGTTATTGGCATATAATCTTAGAGTTGGTCTATCGTTCTTTGGTCGATGGGATAAATTAAGTAGTTATATATTTACTTATAGTATTTTTAATAAAATGAAAGAAAAACGTGCAAGTTAAATGTATCTGATATATATTTTTTAATTTATGTGTTTTTTAATGAAAGTCATGTATTTTAAATAAAGCTAGTGACAGCTTTATATTTAAAATGAAATTATGGCGAAGGAAACCTATTTAGCGATTGTTTCGAGTAGCTAAAATAAAAGTAGGAAAATAGCCGTCGGGCATATAAAAAATAAAATAATCAGATCGGAGCTGTTGATGACAGTCACAAGACTTATGCTGGTATTTATATAGGTACTATAGCAAAATTTGCAACATCTCTGGTGTTAAACTAGGACTCTCGAGGTAAAGCATTTGGCTGCTCAGCAGCGGATAGAGAGTTCAAATCCCGTCGGATGTAAGTTCGTTTTGTTTAGAAATGCTTTTGTGTTAAATTATTATTCCTTCGGGAATATTCTTATGTTAATTGTTATTCAATTTCTAGAATTTTTCTAGTTGTGAATGTTTCATTTGATAAATTACCTTGAATGTATTTAATTGGTATGGCTTTTAATTCTTTTAATAAAGTTCTGTACTTTTTTCGTTCAAATCCATGGTTTATTTTTCTTATCATGCATTTTATATAACAATGCAATGACTTTTATAATTATTCTGATACATCAAAATTTTATGCTGTTGTTATCATTTTATAAATTTTGACAGCAGCAATTATTTTTCTTTTAAAGATATTAGAAAATCTTCAGTTTTTATCAAAAAATTAAATGACTAGTATTAAAAAATGCTCTGACGAGCACCAAAAAAGGTTAAAATGTCTTTAAGTATGAAAAAGGGTTTGACAAGTGCTTCTGTTAATTACTGAGCATGAGGAAGGACAAAGGATTCCTTCTTGGCTACAACTCACTTCAATGCCAACTTTGAAAAAATCATATTTGCACTTTTTCCATATAAAAGAAATTTGCGGTTTTTTAGTAGAACTTCCCACCGAGTTTTAGATGTTAACCAGGAGTGTAGTCGTAAAAATAACATAGGATATATGCTCTAAGCAGAGGGATACCCTAGAATGTGTATACTATAAGCTTTCTTGAGAAACAGGGGGTATATGGTGTTCTATTAAAAAGTCCAGGAGGTATACGGCGTATAACCTGCACTACATCCCTGATGTTAACTGCACAGTTCACTCTGCACTATACTACAAATCAATTTTCTGTGCAATTATACACTTAGGGCATGCTTGGTGCAGTGCATGAATGTGATACCTACAGGAACTAGGTTTTTGGCACTATGTCTCTTCCCTTACATTTACGTCTAATTAAGCTGTATCTTTACTGGTTATGTCTTTACACTATACATTTTTATAGTAACTGTGACTGATTTGTTTTCACGGAAAAAGTGCAAATATGATTTTTTCAAAGTTGGCATTGAAGTGAGTTGTAGCCAAGAAGGAATCCTTTGTCCTTCCTCATGCTCAGTAATTAACAGAAGCACTTGTCAAACCCTTTTTCATACTTAAAGACATATTAACCTTTTTTGGTGCTCGTCAGAGCATTTTTTAATACTAGTTTATTATATGTATGATTATTACACATAAGCCATTTTTATCTCTAACCTACCCCACAGCACTATAGTATTAAAAATACAAATAATGTTTACTTTTATAGTAAGGTAAGACATGAAATAATTATTCAACAACTTAATACTTAAGATATTTAACAAAACTTAATAGTATTCAGTGAGGGGGAAAAAAATATAGAAAGAAATTCATAAGTATTTGAATAAGCTAATTTTTCAGCATAGTAAATAAATAGGCTGAATATTGTAAATAGATACTTAGATATTTATAGAAAGAAGTTAATTTTTTATTATCTTTATGTTAATTATAAATTCAAACTAGTCGTTGGGGGCCACCGTAATACTTACCCATCATGGATATATATATGAAAATAAAACATGTGAAAACTTTATACAATGCATTGCAATTCATAAACAAAATTTAAATATTGTAATATACATATTAATGCTATATTAAAGAACTGCTGATGTACCAATTTCGACAAATTATATAAAACGCCAAACTACTCAAGTAGTACCGAACTGCGTAAAAGAAACATCCTTATAACTCCAAAAATAATAATTCTATTAATTAATAATTAACTGCGTCGGATTAAGCGTCGCATTTCCAATTAAAATATACCTCTGAATTGAAATTTGAATGAAATACAGGGTCACGAAAAATCGAAGAATGTGGAAAACAAGATTACAAATATCTCGGCAACTAATAATCTGATTGACTTCGCTCTATATGCAAAATGTGTGTTATTATATTGCCTTTTACGTCCATTCCTTAGAACAAAAAAATTCGAAAATTTTTATATACCTTTCATCAGAACGAATTTTTGGAGAGTCCGAAAAAAATAGTTCCGGATAATCGAGGTTGCTGATATTAAATAGGGTTCGTCCTATTCTTACATACAAAATTTCAAGTCTCTATCTCAATTTGTTCGGGAGATAGAGCGTTTACAGACAGACAGACGGACGGCAAAATTTTTTTTTCTAAAAATATGTTTTTCGTAATCTCCACTATCTAAAACGTGTAAATCGTCAAAAATTTTTTTTCGATTTTCAAAATGATTGCAAGACTTACCCTATACTACGTATGATGGGTAAGTAAAAACGACAGACGATTTAAAATTCAGAATTACTGATTTTTCTTAAAAACCAAATAACAATTGTAAAAGTCAAAACAGAAAAAAATTTACACTGATCTATGAAATACTTCTCAAACACAAAATATTATGTATTTTTTTTATTATCTAATTAAAAACATAATTTAAAAAAATAAAACATTCATTAAATACTTCCAATTAATTTGATTACATAATCGAAATCAATCCAAATGAAAATTATCAAAGTAGAAATTTAGTTCAATAATCCAATTCATTTACCCCGCGTAACTTTTTTTGAACATCTTTTTGTTCCTAATTGATTATGGAACATGTCTAATCTTTAATATTATTTTTAACTATACACTAAATTTGGTTATAAATGAATTTCTTCATAATGTAATATCCCTGCATATTTTGAATAACACACTAAAATTTAATAAATAATATTACAAAAGATAAGTTTTTCAAAATCTAAGGTTTTGTTTAATATTCAAAATATATTTCTTCAAAAATTTAAATAAATTTTACTTATTAAATATAAATATAATAGATATGTATATGTATGTAAATAAATATTTTTATTTACAAATAAATATAGGTTTTTGACAGTTTTTGACATTTTTGACAAGGAGGTTTTTGACATGACGGTTTAAACCATGGTTAAAACCGTCAAAAACTGTCACGTGTCAAAAACTTTCAACCCTGGAATCCATAGACAGTGTAAAATTTGTCTAAGGCAGAATATCATTTACTGTGAACAATTTTCTTGGTCCTGATTGATTCTGACTTGTACAGAGTTTACCATACATCCTTTTTTCTTCATTTGTGTTTTCTTATAAAAAAAAGAGCAGCTGATACAGTGTGGGTTGAATTACTGTAGGGTGTCTGTGGGTAAAGTTTAACGTGGTTTCCCCACTTTTTGCCAATGTTCCGAAAGAGAAAAAAAAAAAAATTTCATATTTAAGTTTTCTCTCCCCCCCCCCCTTTTTTTTTTTTTAAACGTAAGTTTATCTTATTTTAAAAGTAACCTATTTATTTCTTTGCACTTACGTTTATCTATTTTCATTTAAGCTATTAAATTCCAGCTGCATCGTAGATGTTTATGTTTTTCTAGCGCCAATTTGAGCGCATGCATGGTTGGTTGTCGCATGGAGTCGCTTCAGGTAATCGTCAGTTACGCTGACGCAAAACGCAACGCAATCTCCCTGCGCGGAGAGTAAGTTTTCGTAAGTGCCGGTGAACTTCACAAATTGTGAAGTTTATCGGCGTATTTTTTTTTTCAGCCAATCAGAGATCGGTTCTTGAGTCCTCTGGTTTTTCGTTTGAATTTAAGTACTGTATCTGGCAATGCTTTTAAGACCGGCTGGAAAAATAAATACCGGTGGTTTTAAAAGTCTATTGGTTCTGCTTCGTTCTGGGTATCGGTGCATAGCTTTGGAATATGAAGTGAAAATTATTCTTTACCGAAATGGCCATTAGAAGTCTTCAAAGTTTTTTCCTAGCATTCGTTTATGAAAGTTATACTGGAATTTAAAGGCAAGGGAAAGGACACAGAACCCATCTCTGAAAGATGAGTATAAAATATGTTTATTGTTTATTTCATTATTTTTTTACTGACAAATAGTCAGTTTATTTCAAGTTGTTTTCAAGTTACGTTATACTATTGTTGTCTATTTAATAAAAGTAGTGTTTTAAATCAGTTTCATCATTTAGAAAATCACTTTGCATGAATTTTTACAGATTGATAATGAACTTAGTGACTGATTTAGCATTAAGAAAATATACTTACTTGATTTAATGAAATGTCAAGTTATTTTGAAGGTTATAACAATGCATTATCAACATTTCATATTGATCATTTTCTGTATTACTAGGCTAACATTATTAAAGTTTAACTATTGAAATTTTAAATGTCACTAACCCACCAGGGGTGTCGAATTAAACATCGTCGTACCGACAGAAGATTAAAACCCCGACCAGCCCCTCTTCTCACTACTTTGAAAGCTGTTTTTCAGAAGTTTAAATTTCATTTAATGAGATATTTTTCTAAGTTACCAGTAGGAGTTGAGGCGCGCCCACAGATTGGTAGCAGAGTAGCGTGGTTAAAATCTACAGCTACCTAGTATGCAGGAAATATTTTGGATTAAGTTTAAATGTATTTATGAAAGTGAAACACTTATAGCAATGAAGTTCAAAGTTAATATTTTTGTATTGTTGTTGTTTTATTACTAGTTTGAAGTATATATTTAATGAAAATTTTGAAGTTTAAATTTTTATATAGTAAGAAGAAATAGTGAAAAGAAATGGCTTCTTTTAATGATAATGCAATTTTAACTCGAGATAATTATCAAGCCTGGTCTTTAGAAATACAAAAAGTTTTAGATACAGAGGGACTTACACTTTGGTTAAATAAAACCCAATGGCCAGAGGAAAGTAAACTTACCCCTATTGAAAAACTTCGATGTGATCAATGGAAACTACGTGCTTCCGGTATACTTAAAACTTACATTTCTAGTGACATCAGTCCTTTAGTCGCAAGATTGAGTAATCCTTCAGAAATATGGGACACTTTAAAAGAGCATTATGAAGTTACAGGAATAACTTCCAAAATAAATAGTTTTAATGATTTCTACGATATTCATATGCACTCAGACGAGGATATATCAGGTTTTCTATGTAGATTTGAGGAATCTTATAAGCGGGCAACTAATGCCGGGGTTACAATATCCGATTTAGATAAATGCTACAGGCTAATAGGTCATCTCCCAGATCAGTATCAGTACTTAGTTCGAGAATTTAAAAAGTTACCCCATGATAAATTTACTTATAAAAATATTAAAGAAGAACTTTTAAGCGAAGTGTCAGCTCGGGAAAGTCGTGAAAAGCGTAAAAATGAATCCTTGGAGACATTTCAAAGTGTGAGCAGTATTGAGAAAAACGAAGAAGTTACGAATATTACACGTTGTAGATACTGTGGTAAACGAGGTCATAAATCAGAATTTTGTAGAAATAAAAATTTAAGTTTAAAATCTAAAAGTGACAAGCCTAATAACACATTTTTTACTGAATTAGAAACAAATGATTGTTATTCTTCAGAACTGTTACCCCCATGTTGGGAATGGACACTTGACTCTGCAAGTACGGCACATGTTTGCCAAAATAAAAACTTTTTTGTTTCTCTTAAATTACCCCCTCCCGGAGCTATTGTCCGTATGGGAACCACTCCCCATCTAGTGAGAGGTGTAGGAAGAGTTTCTTTTCAAATTAAAGATAAAGATAAAATTCATACTCTTGAACTTACTGACGTCATGTATGTGCCAAATATACACCGAAACCTCATAAGTATGAGTAAAATGGACAAGGCTGGTTTACATGCTAAACTCGATAACGGTTTCAAAATTTATGACAGTAAGTGGAAATATTTATATACCGCTCAACGTAAAATTAACTTTTATGTTCTTAAAGCTCTAAAAACAAAATCCAAAGGAACAGAACTCCAACATGAAAAGTTAACCCAAGTTAAATCAGATAGTGGGGAAGCGGAGAAAGAAACTAAAGTAAAATTTCGGTCAAATTCTTCAACCCAAGCTAAATCGGAAAATAAAGTTTCTAATATTCCAACTCCACCCAGTCAAAATCATATCTCATATGCGAGTAAAGTTAAAACTTCTTCCAGGCCAGAATTGAAATCTAAATCAAGTTTAAGTTCAAAATCTAATTCAGCCCAGGAAGATAAACCAAAAGTTGAACCTAATTCCAAAATAGTTAACTCGGGATGTAATGAAGTTTCTGACAAAATTGAAACGCAAACTTATAATAGTAGCAGATTACCTATTCATAACCGACTTAACTTTAATCAAGCTTATGCAGCAGATAGAAATAACATCATGCTGTGGCACGAGAGACTCGGCCATAGTAACATTAAAGTCATTAAGCAGATGGTCAATAATAAACTTATTGAGGGTTGCGATAAACTTCAAGGTTCCGAACAAAAATGTGAGCCATGTATATTAAGTAAGAGCACAAGAGCTACTCATCCAAGGCTTTCACACATTCGTTCTAAAGCAATTTTAGACCTCATTCATTCTGACATCTGGGGTCCTGCGCCAGTAGGCTCTAGAAACGGACATAGGTATCTTCTGACCTTCATTGACGACTACAGTCGCCGAGCTTTTTGTTACCCCCTACGAACGAAAGATGAGGTTCCTTCGAAAGTAAATAATTTTATAAAGTTTATTGAAAGACAATCCGAAAGAAAAGTAAAGGTCATTCGTACCGACAACGGCCTCGAATTCTGCAATAAGCAAATAAATGATTTAGTCACCAAATTAGGAATTAAGCACGAAACAACTTCGGCATACAGCCCACAGCAAAATGGGGTTGCTGAGCGTTATAATAGAGTACTTTTTGAAGGGGTTCGCACCTTTAGGCAAGCAGCCAACCTCCCTCCCAAACTCTGGGTTGAAGCCGTAATGGCAGTGAACTATATTCGTAATAGAATCCTACATACAGGAATTAATGCAATCCCGTTCTGAAGGTGGTATGGACAAAAGCCATCAGTTCGCCGTTATGGCTGTGTAGCATATGTCCACCAGCCAAAGCAACAACGTAACAAGTTACAGCCCAGGGCTAAACGTGGTGTGTTTATTGGATATGGACTCGGCACAGCCGGTTATAGAGTCTGGTTTCCTCGTGAAAACCGAATTATTGAAACAAAACACGTCACATTTGATGAAGCTCAATTAGGAAATCCAAAGCAACAACCACAAGTGTTTCATAACAGTATTCACGATTTTGAAGAACCGTTTACTGTGGGTTCATCCTCTAGTCATGTTTTGCCTGACGTACATCCCGAAGAACCTTCTACTTCTAGCATTCCAACATTAGCAGAAATAACAAAAGAAAAGAAGCCAGATGATGAAAACAAGGAACTAAGTGCCGGTAAATCACACAACTCTTCAGATAAAGAAAGTTCAGAAGATGAGTATGATTTTGTTAAAAAGATTGAATATGACACTACTGGTGATGGCAATGAAGAGGAGGATAGTAAACTCATTTTCACGAGAATCATCACTACAAGAAGAAAGGGGGCGTCAGCAGGTAGGCATGACATTTATATAATTGCACCCACTGGTGAACGTTTACGAAGTACTAAAGACCTTGATGAATACTGTAAGCAAAACAATCTTTCATATGACTCTGACGTAGCCAATTTTTCAACAAGTAATGATTATCAAGGACCCATAACTTTTTCTAAAATTCATGAAGCTAACTTAACAGAAATTGTCATTCCAAAGTCTGCAAAACATGCTGCGACTCTCCCAGAAGCGGAACAGTGGAAAGATGCCATGAATAAAGAAATTTCAACTATGTTAGCAAGGAAAGTCTGGACTCCAGTACCATTCGACCCCACTAAGAAAGTCATCGGTACGAGATGGGTTTACATGGTAAAACGAGATGCATCTGGGGAAGTTCAAACTTACAAAGCCAGATTGGTTGCGCTTGGAAACAACCAACGAGAGGGGTTAGACTACAATGAAACTTTTTCTCCAGTAGTCAACTTTTCTTTGATACGTCTTTTTATTGTCTTATTCTCAATGATATTCAAATGGAAAAACTGCCTACTTGACGTAAAGTGTGCCTACTTGTATGGAAACATCGATAAGGAAACGTATATTCGACAGCCATGTGGATACGTAATACCAGGTCAGGAAACTTACATTCTTAAACTTAATAAAGCAATTTATGGCCTGCACCAGGCAGGAAGATGTTGGTTCCACGACCTCCATACAAAACTCATCGCAAATAATTTTTCTGAAGTACCTGGGGTAAATTGCGTCTACATGTATAAGAATATGGCAATAGTTTTGGTCTATGTTGACGACCTCCCCATTTTTGCAAAAGATGAGGATGCTTTACGGGAAGTTATTAGTGTAATAGAAAACATTTATGAAGTTAAAAATTTGGGAGCCATTCACACATTACTAGGAATACAGTTCAACAAAGAAGATAATAAGTTTAAAAATATAACCTGCTCTCAATATATTGAAAAGTGTATGCAACAGTTTAATGTTCAATGTCTTTCTAGGATAACATTACCAGCTTCTCCTGGCTTTATCCCAGTTTCAGCTCAAGAGGGTGAAGAACTGCCCGAAAACCTTCCATTCCGAAGTTTGCTGGGTTGCTTGCAATACATAAGCCACAGATGTAGACCCGATATAGCATGGTACGTATCTTCAATCTCGCAATATACAGAAAAGCCATCACACCAGCACTATCGGACGTTGTATCGAATACTGCTCTACCTGGCCAACACAGCTAACCTGGGACTGAAGCTCCAATCATCGGAACCACCTTTACAAATTGTAACCTACGTCGATGCATCTTGGGCAAACGATCTAGATGATAGTAAATCCTGGTCAAGTCACATAATCCTCTTAAACGACAATCCCATACAATGGCGTGTCACGAAGCAGACCTGCACGGCTCTCTCTCCAATGGAGGCCGAGTTCATCTCAGCTAGCGAAGCTGCAAAAGAAATAAAATTCCTATCTGATACAATCCACGAAGTATCTAAATTCTTTCCTCAACTATTTCAACCAGGCTCAATACAGCGACCTATCATGTTGTGCGATAATACAGCAGCCATCTCTTTTACAAAGACAACCACGGACAATATCCGAACTCGTCATATTGATTTAAAGTACAAGTTTGTGAGAGACCTTTATCAAAACGGTGTCTTTGATATTAAACATGTGTCTTCAAAAGAAAATTTAGCCGACTTGCTTACTAAAGCATTGAGCAAAGATCAGTTTCTGAAATTTCGACAAATATTGATGCAGTAAGAATAATCAGTGTTTAAAAAAAAAAAAAAAAAAAAAAAAAAAAACTTTCATCTATCCCCTTAGGATATCTTTGGAACTATGCCATACGTCGTAGTCCTGTTTTTTTTAGAATCAATGAACTTTATCTGAACTTTTCATGAACATTCAATCTAGAACTTTGAAATCAAATTCCTTAAGTCAAGTTGATGGACTGTGAGCTATTCCAGCCATTTTCTACAATTAAGTGTATCTGCATCATATATTTTTCTTTTGCATCATATATATATATTTTCAAAGTAAATTTTCTGTACATGTATTTATGTTTAATGTTACAAATGTTAATTCAAAGTATATGTATGTATATTCTAAGTGATTTAAAAGTGTTTTAACTCAATGTGGCAACCAGCTGGGGAAAAGGGGGCGTTCTGTGGGTAAAGTTTAACGTGGTTTCCCCACTTTTTGCCAATGTTCCGAAAGAGAAAAAAAAAAAAAATTTCATATTTAAGTTTTCTCTCCCCCCCCCCCTTTTTTTTTTTAAACGTAAGTTTATCTTATTTTAAAAGTAACCTATTTATTTCTTTGCACTTACGTTTATCTATTTTCATTTAAGCTATTAAATTCCAGCTGCATCGTAGATGTTTACGTTTTTCTAGCGCCAATTTGAGCGCATGCATGGTTGGTTGTCGCATGGAGTCGCTTCAGGTAATCGTCAGTTACGCTGACGCAAAACGCAACGCAATCTCCCTGCGCGGAGAGTAAGTTTTCGTAAGTGCCGGTGAACTTCACAAATTGTGAAGTTTATCGGCGTATTTTTTTTTTCAGCCAATCAGAGATCGGTTCTTGAGTCCTCTGGTTTTTCGTTTGAATTTAAGTACTGTATCTGGCAATGCTTTTAAGACCGGCTGGAAAAATAAATACCGGTGGTTTTAAAAGTCTATTGGTTCTGCTTCGTTCTGGGTATCGGTGCATAGCTTTGGAATATGAAGTGAAAATTATTCTTTACCGAAATGGCCATTAGAAGTCTTCAAAGTTTTTTCCTAGCATTCGTTTATGAAAGTTATACAGGGATGCCGCGGACGCGCTATAGCGCGTAAAATACGCAAAAAATCGGCGACGGGACGCAAAAAAATGGAGCTTACGCGTCCCGCGGGACGCGTAATTTTCATCAAAAATTCGCAAAAAAAAATTTCGTTTAAAAATCGCGAAATAACGAATAAATTTCGGCAAAAAATTCGCGAGGAAAATGAATAATTTTGTTACAAAATCCCGGGAAAAAGGTAGATTTCCTCAAAAAATCGTAAAAAAACGACAAATGTCGTCCAAAAATCATGATAAAACGGCAAATTTTGTCAAAAGATTCGCGAAAAACGGCAATTTCCATCAAAAAATTGTGATAAAACAGCAAATTTCTTCAAATGATAGCAGAAAACCGGCAAATATCGTCAAAAGATCGCAAAAAACCGGTACATTTCGTCAAAAGATCGCGAAAAAAGGGACATTTCGTCAAAAATACGCAAAAAAGGCAAATTTCATTTTAAAAAATGCGAAATAACAAATAATTTCCGGCAAATTCCGTCAAATAATTCGCGAGAAAAATGACTAATTTTGTTACAAAATTCCGAAAAAAGGCAGATTTCCTCAAAAAATCTCGAAAAAACGACAAATTTCGTCCAAAAATCGTGATAAAACGGCAAATTTTGTCAAAAGATTCGCGAAAAACGGCAATTTCTATCAAAAAATCGTGATAAAACGGCAATTTTTCTTCAAATGATAGCAAAAAACCGGCACATTTCATCAAAAGATCGTGAAAATACCGGCACATTTCGTCAAAAGATCGCAAAAAAGACAAATTTCGTTAAAAAATCACGAAATAACAAATAATTTCCGACGAATTTCGTCAACAGATTGGCAAAAAATGGCTAATTTTGTCACAAAATCCTGAACAAAAAAAGGCAGATTTCCTCAAAAAATCGCGAAAAAACGACAAATTTCATGCGAAAATCGCGATAAAACGACAAATTTTGTCAATAAATTCGCGAAAAAACAGCAATTTTTATCAAAAATCGTGATAAAACGGCACATTTCGTCGAAAGATGGCGAAAAAACGGCACATTTCGCTAAAAGATGGCGAAAAAAACGGCAGATTTCGTCAAAAGATCACGAAAAAACAACAAATTTCGGGAAAAAATCGCATTATAACACAATTTTCGTTAAAGGAGCATGAAAAAAAAGTTAGACAGGATAGAATTTTTCTGATCCAAAAACTAACAGAAACCCTGCTTCCAAATAGTTTTTGCTGCTCAAAAACAGATTTTCCTGCTTCTCAAATGCTTTGATTGTTCTGATTATTTTCAAAAGTATTCTTTCTTCATTAAAAATACCTTTTTCAATAAATCAGTTTTACCCTTTTTTTTTTTTTAAAGAAATGTGAACAATAGTGATACTTGTTATCTTCTACACTCAAATAAGCATTATTTTATAATTTAATTTGTATCTTGCACATTTATTTTTTAAAAAAGTAAAGAAAATTTCTCTTAATAGTTTTAAAAAAATAATATTGGCTTTAATTATTTTTACATTATTATTAAAACAATAATTATTGCATTTAATTTTTCTTTTGCAAATGAACATGTTCAATTTTTGCGTCTAAAATATGACTCATTATTAGTGGGGACCCGCTTTTGTGAAAAAGGGACCCAGAATTTTAGAAGTCCTGGGTCCCCGGGACCCAGGATTTTCCAAGTCCAGCGGCATCACTGCTGGAATTTAAAGGCAAGGGAAAGGACACAGAACCCATCTCTGAAAGATGAGTATAAAATATGTTTATTGTTTATTTCATTATTTTTTTACTGACAAATAGTCAGTTTATTTCAAGTTGTTTTCAAGTTACGTTATACTATTGTTGTCTATTTAATAAAAGTAGTGTTTTAAATCAATGTTTCATCATTTAGAAAATCACTTTGCATGAATTTTTACAGATTGATAATGAACTTAGTGACTGATTTAGCATTAAGAAAATATACTTACTTGATTTAATGAAATGTCAAGTTATTTTGAAGGTTATAACAATGCATTATCAACATTTCATATTGATCATTTTCTGTATTACTAGGCTAACATTATTAAAGTTTAACTATTGAAATTTTAAATGTCACTAACCCACCAGGGGTGTCGAATTAAACATCGTCGTACCGACAGAAGATTAAAACCCCGACCAGCCCCTCTTCTCACTACTTTGAAAGCTGTTTTTCAGAAGTTTAAATTTCATTTAATGAGATATTTTTCTAAGTTACCAGTAGGAGTTGAGGCGCGCCCACAGTGTCAATGGCAAGAAACAACTGTCTGTTTGTTATATCTCCTGTTGTACACATGATCTCGGCCAATCTGATTGGTCTCTGTTTAGCAAGTCCATGATATGATTAGCCTATATTGCCATAAATGTTCCTGCAATGATCACAATGATAAAAATGCAGTGGTGTGGTAAATTGGTTGATGAAAATGTTGGTAAACATGTTCTTTCTTTCTTCTAATATACATTGACAAAATATTTTGTTGTTGTTCCTTCACAAATCTTCTTACACATTAAAAGGAGAGAAATTGACTTGGATCAATTAGAAAACTTTCCCATCTGCAAATTCCTCGTATTAGGAGAGGTTTAGTGTTTAGTCTAATAGGTTACTGGATTAGCAAGATTCCAGGAATTAACACTTTTATGCTTAAAAGAGTATTAGATATGGAAGAAAGAATTAAAAAAAAAAAAAAAAAAAAAAAAAAAAAAAAAAAAATCAACATATGGTTTTGTTTGGAACAAGATCAGTGTAGTACTGATATTTAAAATCAAAGTCAAATGATTGGTATTATATTTGGTAAAAATCATTTGAACCAGGGCCATCGCTAAGACTTTTTATTGTGGGGGAGAAGACCTTAAATTGCCAAGTCAAATTTTCACATCTGCCAACTCGTTTTATGATTTTGCCAAGTTACCACACTTAGACAATGAAATACACTTCTTATTTGTAAAAAAGTTTAATGATATTCCCAATTAGAGTTGTAACTTTTGCAAGTTCTATCGAAAATAGGAAATATGTTACAGTTTTTATTAAAATTTTTAATTAAATTTGCCATAAAAGTTTTAAATTTGTCAAGTGTAAGAACATTTTCGAATGTTTGGGGGGGGGAGGCTCCCCCCCCCCTTAGCGAGGCCCCTGATTTGAACTACTTCAAAAAAATTTTTAATTTCACAAATTTTCTAATAAACATTCTTCCCATCTTTTGATCACAAGAACATTTTTACTATCAATTCACTTATGATTTAATTGACAATTTATTAGACAGTTCATTTTTATAACAACAGTAATTAAATAGTTACTAATTAATAGCACATTTCATTTTAAAAATAGTTTTTGTAAGAAAAAAAAATAATAATAAAAGCCGGCCTTTTTCAAGCAGTTTAAACCGGCCCGGCTAAAATCCAGCAGCCCTGCGCCAGGGGTGATTCTCGTCCGAAATTTCCGAAAATTTAAGGCATCCTCTTCCGAAAATTTGAAATTGGGTTATCAATTCCGCATAGTTGCCAACTTGTACGGTTTTGCGCGTGGAAAAAACAATTACGTAGAAATGCAAATTTCGTGAAAGGATCGCCGAAATAGCATACATTTCGTCAATATTTCGTGGAAAAACGACGATTTCATCATTTTTTTTGTAAACGAACTTTGTCAAAACGCTGATTTCTTCTGAAGACCGCGGGAAAACGCCGATTTCGTCTAAAGATTGCGGATATAACGCCGATTTCGTTAAAAGATCGCGGGAAAAAACGCCGTTTTCGATAAAAGATCGCTTAAAATATTTTGTCAATAGAATATTTGAAAAAATACGCCGATTATATCAAAAGATCACGGAAAAAACGCCGATTTCGTCAAAAGATCGCGGGAATAAAACGCCGTTTTCGAGAAAAAATCGCGTAAAAATGCAAATCATGTCTGAAGATCGTCTAAAGAACGATGATTTCACTTAAAAAGAACATGGGGAAACGCCGATTTCGTCAAAAGATCGCAATAAATAGCCGATTTTGCTAAAATATTGCTGATTTCGTCGAAGATAGGGGGAAAACGCCGTTTTTGTCCGAAGATCGCTGGAGGGGGTTAGGACTCGCGACTTCCCCCTACCACTGCGCCGATTTCCGAAAATGCGATGCGAAATTCCGAAAAAAAAATTTTCATTCAGAATCACCCCTGTTCTGCGCTAATGCGCCAATAAAGAATAATCTTGTTGTTTGTACGAGCACTAAAAAAATGGCGTCAAAAATGAGCCAAAAAAAAAAAAGAAGCACAAAAGCACTAAAAAATGACGTCAAAAATCAGTAAACAACAAGGAATCCAAAATATAATTACGTGCACATACTAACAGGATTGCTTTTTATTGGCGCATTAGTGCAACATCTGCTGCATTGGTATTAATACGTAAGTACCACAAATTGTTCTGAAATCGAATCTGTGAAGGTCGTCTATACAGATATATTTAGTTCTCGTGAAATATTTGTCTTAGGGAATTACGGAATTAGTTGTTAAAATTGAAATCAAGTGTAATGTTTCTGCAAAATTTTCCCAGGCAGTTAAAATTTCTTCCGATCCTAGATTGCCGTATCGGACATATTCTGCACCCCTGGCAAAATGTTCTTTGTTCCAGGGTTGGGTTTTTGACGTCAAAAACTGGTTTTTGACATGACAGTGGTAAAAACCGTGTTTTTACCGGTTTATTCCGTCAAAAACCTATCATTTTTTTATTTTTCTCCGATTTATAATGTAAGTGCAGCATACAATTCATTTCTAAATTGATTTTCCTTGTTGTTCTTGTCATTATTATTATTTTCAATTACATTTGTTAAATTTATTTAAAAGGAAGATTTTCTAAATGGGAAATTTTTTTAAATACAAGATTAAAATTAAAGAACAATGTTTTGTCATAAACTCCATTAATATAGATTCTGCTAACTGCAATGAACATTAATATTAAATGATGATAAAAGGTCATTATAATTATTAAATAACATTCAATATACATTTTAAATAAAATATTTAAATCATTTTAGAGATGCAAAAATGCTGTTATATGGTATAATAGTAGATTTCAAGGACTGGTCATTGAATAAATTTGAATATTATTAGATATATTTCAAAATGCTTATCTGGTACATTTCATAAATGCAATTAAACGGTGATTTTTTTTTTTTTTTCAGTTTAATCAGTAGAATTTTAAAATTTTGATACAAACTTCTAAGACCCAATTTCAATTAAAACTTCTTAGAATTAAAATTTAACGAATAGCAAAACTGTTTAAGAAAAATCAGAATATAATAACAGTTTATGTACTATTTATATACCATAGTTTTTATTTAAGTTTAGTGTAAATATATCTGAATTTAGACCATATCAGCACCTATATTTTTAGATATAAATTTTTACCTGGATAATCATGAAATTTTTTTTTTTATTGAAATTTATTAAAGCTACCATAAAGTCGAACTATTTACGTCCTGTTTACATTTTATTTAAAATTATTTAGGTATTATGGATTGATTAAGTGGATTGAAAGAATAACGTATTGCATGACTGTATGAGTAAAAATCTTTAATCTTTAAAATTATTATTACATTTACTGAGATTCTTAAATGATTTATTTATTTTTTAATGAAGTTTCTTTGTTGTTTTTTTGGATGAATAAATATACTTTAGTCTTTTTGATACTGAACATTATTTCACGTTAAATGACTAATACTAAAGATAGAATGGAAAAAATAATTATTATAATGTAAAAGCACACTGCTAAAAAATAGGTTTTTGACAGTTTTCGACATTTTTGACAAAGAGGTTTTTGACATGACGGTAAAAACCATGGTAAAATCCGGTAAAAACCGTCATGCGTCAAAAACGTGCCAACCCTGCTTTGTTCCAAGAAAAAAAATTGCAAAATAGAAGTTTGACTGTAAGACAATTTTTTTCAGATGCCTACACTGTATTAAAAAAAAGTTACTATCTGAATTAAAATACATTTTTCCAATATTTTTACTTAATGTGTATTTTTCTTTTTATGCATGTATATTTTATTATACAAATTTCATAAATTTGAGTTGATTTCGGTTTAATGAATTTTCTTCTTTTTTTGTAATTTTTTTAAAACAAAAATTGCCGTTTTTCGCGATTTTTTGAAGAAATGTTCAGTCTTTTCGTGATTTTTTTCAGGCATGAGATTGCAAAAAGTTAAAGTGGAAAAGCGCGTGAACCGGAAAATGAAAAATTATTTTAAATAGCGCGCGTGTAAGACAATTTAAGCATATTTTATTCACAACAAAATTGTCAATACTTTTGTTTGAATCCTGTTTTATTTTATTTTTTGGGGAGGACGGGGTCGGGAAGAAGAGGGTCAGAGTGAATCTATTTATGCAAATATTATAGGTAGTACTGAAATTAAAATTTCTATTTTAAGTTCATACTTCTGAAGCAATATTTTGCACAGCAATCTTAGCTAGTTGTCCAATTTAATTTTAACATATTTTCACTTAAAACATCAATTAACAAACATGCAAGCTAATGTTTAATTTGCCACTCAATTGCTGAAAAGTGGTTGAAAACATTATTATAGCAAATTTTCTGCAATTCTATCACGAAATTCGTATTTTTTCCGCGATTCCTTCAAGAAATTCGCATTTTTCCTCGATCTTTTGACGCAACCCTCGTTCTTCTCGCGATCTGTTGACGCAATCCGCGTTTTACTCGCGATCGTATGACGAAATCCGCGTTTTTCTCAGGATATTTTGACCAAAACCGCGTTTTTTTTTTTTCGTGATATTTTGACGAAACTAGCATTCTTTCGCGATCTTTCGATGAAAATAGCGTTTCTTTAGCGATCTTTCTGTGAAAAAAATCTGCGTTTTTCTCTCGATATGTCGACGGAATCGTGTTTTGCTCACGATGTCGTGTCGAAAACCACGTTTTTCTCACAATTTTTGACGAAAACCGTGTTTGTCTCGCGATATTTTGACGAACATAGCTATTTTTGCGACCTTTCGGCGAAAATCGCGTTTTTATTCCGCAATATTTTGACGACAATCGCTTTTTTTCGCGATATTTTGTAAAAAAAAAATTTCCCGCGATTCCTGAAGATATAAAAAATCGAAAACGCGGAAAATCGCGGATCCGCGGAATAATCTCATGCCTGTTTTTTGAAGAAATTTACCGTTTATTGCGATTTTTCGGAGAAATCTGCCGTTGTTTTGTGATCTTTTTACGAAAACTGCCGTTTTTTCGCGATCTTTTGTAGAAATTTGCCATTTTTCGCGATTTTTTGAAGAAATTCGCTGTTTCGTGATTTTTTTTTACGAAAACTGCTGTTTTTTTCACAATCTTATGAAGAAATTTGCCGTTTTTTTTCGTGATTTTTTTTTGACGAAATTTGCCGTTTTTTCGCAATTTACTGAGAAAATTTGCCGTTTTTCGTGATTTTTTGACCGAGAACTGCCGTATTTTTACGATCTTTTGCAAAAATTTGCCGTTTTTTACAATGTTTCGAGGAAACTTGCCTTTTTTCGCGATCTTTTGCAGAAATTTGCCTTTTTTCGTGATTTTTTGACGAAATTTGCCCTTTTTTCGTGAATTTTTTTACGAAATTTGCCGTTTTTTTTTAGCGATTTTTGGACGAAATCCGCGTGTTTTTCGCGATCTATGAAGCAATTGATTTATTTTCGAAGCCTATTTGTCGAAATTCGCGATCCATTTTATTTCCGAATTTTTGGATTTAGGACCGAATTTTTTTATTTTTTGCTAAATTTTTAACAGTTGAAAAATAGTCTGCAGACCTTTCCAAGAGTCTACGGCGTGCGTCGCAGCGTTGCGCCGATTCTGCTCTCGGAGTGGCCGGTGGGCCACAGGTTGTGCATCCCTAATTTATCCATTTCCTCTTCTAATGCTATTATAAAGTTGATAGCATTACGTTTAGTTAGTTAAAATATTTTCTAGATTAAATATGTTAAAAACAATAATATTTAAGTATATTCTTAAATAATTTTACGTGTAAATGTTTTTTCTTACGGTGTTAGATCCAGACAGTTTTCTGCGGGAGAGGGACTTCCGTGGCTGTTGCGGGGGTGGGGGAGTTGCATTGATTAGGAAGGGAATGTCGTCCCCCCCCCCCCCTTCAAGCCCATCTCCTGAATTCAACAGTGTTTCCATATTACATGCAACAGAGTGAATCTATAAAAATGGTCATTCTATAAATGATTGAGAACAAGTTAATATATTAGTAACCTTAAAAATATTTAAAAGAAATTAAGAATAATAAATAAACTAGGAGATGTTGGTTGTATGATCTAAGATATGTTTAAAGATTGTTCATATAATTATTGTGATATATATTCCATTTTAAACATCATGATTTGGAATGTTTTAAAATGAAAAAAAAAGAAATTTACATTTATTTTTATTTTTAAATTTTGCTATTTTTAGTCTTAAAAAAGGGCTAATGTGTGAATTATAAATTTGAAATTGCCCCCCAAAAGAGTCAAATTGTCCCCTGGGTGGGGCTTTTATGGAGCTATTTTAAAAACAGCATTGTAGGTATTTGCTATTATATTTCTTTTTTGAAATATTTGTAATTCTATGTTAAATAAACTAAATTAGAGATTAACTTTTTTGAATAAGGCAACAGGAGTATTAGGAGAGAAATTAAGTCTCGTTACGTGCTTTACAGATTCATTATTCACTAAAAGAAAATGAAAAGAAACAGTATGTAATCTATTTACAAGTATCGTGTGAAGCACTCAACAGATATGGAAGTGGTTTGCAGGCATGATTTTCAAGGCTGATTTATTTCAAGATTCCTTGATAGCATTTCTTAACGCTCATTTTTTTGATAAGGCGCGCAAATTTTTGACCGAAGCTCATTTCATACGTATTTCTTATTTAAATGATATCAAATGCTTTGATTACATTATGAACAAATGTAACTAACTTACCTAGATACTTTGAGGTTTATGAATTTTAGCGTCTTATGAGAGGGTATTATTTTTTTCTTTTCTTTGTGTGTGTATGTTTTAGTATTTTGTATGACACATCAATATCCAACTGTATTCCCTTCAGAACTCCTTCCCGGAACTGCAAAATTTCCACAGAAAATTGTCCGATTTTTATTTTATATTTATTTATTATTATTATTTTAAGTGTTAGGTATGTTGTTGAGATCTTATTAAATTTAAAAAGGTGTCGGGCCATCAGGTGTAAAACCATCGCCGGTCGGAAAAAAATTTTGAAGTATTTTCTTTATGATGCAAATGTTTGCTTTGCTAAACGTACTAAAGGATATTTTTATATTGCCCGCGCATTTATGAATTTTTCAAGTTGTACAATTTTTTCAGATATTTAGTTTTTCTTATTAATTTTATCGAGATTAGCAAAAATAACCTCCCTCTTCAAGATTTGCTCAGCAGGTTCATTCTTCAAGCACTGGCTATAGATACGGAAGGTGTAAGCTGCTCGAAAATAGACTCCATTCCTCTAGCACGAAGTTATTTTGGCCCATGTTGCACTCTTGGCAGCGGGAATATTTGTTTTTGTGCTTTCTGGCAATATAATGTCTCAGCTCAGTTTGATAGGTTAGCATCGATTGGGAAAAGGCAAAGGTTAGTGATGGCCTGCTTTTTCACCCCGCAAACCTCCACTGAATGAATTTAGACAAACTATTGGGGGGGGGATGTGAGAGATCTTGTTCGAAACACTTTGCTATGTTATTTTACTTATAAAAAAGGGAAAATTTGAATATACATATGTATATATTAAATATATATACATTCAAATTATTCGTTACAGGGGTCAATCCAGGCAAAATTTGGGTCCTAATTAGGGCCCTTTCACAAAAATCAATTTTAATAAGTAGGTTCCTTCAGAAAAATGAATTTAATAAAATAGGCCCATTCACAAAATAAATTTAATAAACAGACCCCTTCACAAAATTCTTTTTAATAAGAAAGGCCTCCTTCGTAAAATTCTTTTTCATAAAAACTCTTTTAGAATGTGTAATTTGTAAATAAAACCAGGTAACGAAATATATAAGGGGATTTAAAAAGTTTTTGTTAGTAAATTCTTGGTTCGAATTTGAGTTATTGAATTTTAACTTCCATTACAAAATATTACTTTTCACATGCCATCTAATGCTTTAGTTAAGGAATATTAGTCATTAATACGGTGGGGGAAAAAATATATATAATTTTCAGAATGTTCCCAATTGAGAACATTGGTCGCTTCGGTCAGTCATTTTCCAGTGATCATTGATCATTTTTATGATTTTCTGCACATTTCCCCATAAACGATAGGAATGTCACTTCTATTTCAAAAAATCAAGTTATTTAATTCGAAAAACCTATTTAAAAAAATCATTTTTATGACTGTTCATTTTCCAGTGGTTATTGGTCATTTTTTATGATTTTCTGTACATTTCCTCACTAATAATAGGAATGGCGTTCTATTTCAGAAAATCAAGTCATTTTTAATTATTTTTGCTAATTTTTTTCAAGTCAATTTTGATTTAATTCGTAATAATTTTTTTAACTTATGTTCAGATGGTTCAGAGAAATAATAGGCTTTGTAAAAATAGTAACAACCATAATGGAATCATTGGAATTATCTTACACTGATTTTCAAATTCCCTACACAACAATGGAAAACTTTCTGAAAATTTTTCTAACGCATTTTTAATTGAAATTATTTAGAAACAAATAACATTTTCTTTTTTTAAAATAATTAAATTAATTTTTGAGTTATTAGCGGTTTTTGGCACAAGCAGATCATTTTTTTCTTTTTTACTGTGCTATCGCATCGGAAAATTCGATTTAAAAGCCAATTTTAAATTGTATCTTCTAAAAGTTCTTATGCCTTTAAGAGCGAAAAAACACCGAATACACTAGCGATAATTAATAATTAAACAATAGGCTTTGTAAAAATCACCATAAAATAAAAAACAAAGCAGACACACTTCGAGCTAAAAAAAAAATACAACTTGTCATCAGCTAAGGTAGACACGTGTCCGCAAGGGCACAAGGTCAAATCTTGATTAAAGGAAATTATGAAATCACATATATTAAATTAAAATTAAATGTTTGAATAAAATGCTTTTTATGCCTTTACAAACTTGCTAATCTTAATGCTTTACGATTATCAGGAATTGTTAAAAAAAATTATATATATATATATTCCATTTAGTCATAAAGCAAAATATCTGTAAAAAAAATTCAAAATTAATCTTAGATTTTAATACTTTTATATCATTTTAAAACATGTTTAAGTTTTTTGATTTTAATCAATGATTTTTTTTTAAATCAACCGATTTAAATCAACTGATTAAAATCGGTGACATCCTAATTGCTATAAACTTAATATTTTGAAATCCAGTTGATTTTAAATTTTAAAAGATTACTCTCATGTTCTGAAATGTTAGAACTTTTTTTTCCTTCCCCCCCCCCCCATTCCCAGTTTCTGTTTGTTTGCTTGTTTTGTTAATTTATATTTTATCATTTTTGATCTAATACTCTGCAATGAAATTAGTTTAATATTTTTTATAAGGTAAAGTTTTTGTGATTCAGCTATTTTTATCATTTCATTCAGGAAAAAAATATATACAGGGTGTTTCAGTTAAACGTTTCAGAACTCCTAAGAGAGGTAGGGTGCATCCTGACGACTCGAAATCATATAGCAATGTGGGGTCGGAAATGCTTTCCTGAAGCGGTGATGTACACAGAAGCACCATAAAGATAAGACACCATAAGTGAAAAATCGTTTTATTAATGCATGTAAAGTAAGTGTTCGAAATTTCTGAAACTGACTACAATGCACAACTCACATCTCCAGCGCACAGAAATCCGAACATTCTCGAATACTCCAGGCATATCTCGATTTTCTCCGGCAGCTACTGCGATTTCCACTACCAGCTCCTCAGCATTGTCAACAGGGATGTCATAAACCAGTGTTTTCATATGACCCCAGAAATAAAAATCAAGACATGATAGGTCTTGCTTTTTTGCATGTATTTATGAAACGATTTTTCACTTACGTTGCCTTTTCTTTATGGTGCTTTTGTGTACATCACCACTTCAGGAAAACATTTCCGACCCCACATTGCTATATGATTTCGAGTCGTCAGAATGCACCCTACCTCTCTCAGGACTTCTGAAACGTTTAACTGAAACACCCTGTATATTACACATACATTGTGTCCGAAATTTCTGAATATCCGTTACAACCGTAATTAAATTATCTAGATTAATAATTTATATTTTTTATTACAATATTCCATAAAGTGATACATTTATACAAATTGAAATATTGCGCAATCAATAATACTACGACACGAACAAATATGTAACAAATTAAAGTAAAACATCCCTAAAGCAACTGTTTTCATTCCAGTAAAAATTGGTCGCTCCGAGAGGTGATCATGTTTAAACCAGATTTTAGTTGTTGAAAAGGGCAACAATTAATGTTACTAAAATTTATTTTTCACATTATGAAAAATATGAAAGTTTAAATATCAAAAGAAAAGTTTATTACATTATTTAAAGAATATGCCATTATAAGATAAACTCTCATTTGTTTTCCACATTTTAAGTGTTTTTTATCGGAGCACTTTGATTTTTTTAAAAAATAATGTAATTAGGCATCAAAATGGTAACAATCAAATCCGTAACAAGCATAATACAAACTATCTCTCTTTAATCTTGCCTCACATGTTATTTAAACTGGTAAAATCCATTATAGCGATCCCCTTGCAGTATAGCGAAATAAATATGCGTTATGTAAATCAGATGTTGACGTATTTTTCTCAAAAGTGTAAATAATTTTTAAAAAGTTTTTAAAATTATTTGTCTTATTTTTACACTCTTATCAATTGCAAATAAACATATGTATAATCAATAAATAATTAATAAATATTTTACTTGCTGCATATATTTGTATATCATGCAATTACAAGATTTAAACAAAAAAATTTACACGATTTCTCCTTTGGTGTTCAACTGAGACATCACTGAAAAACGCGTAAAAATACGCGTAGAAATATTCTTTATTAATAATAAATTCATTTAGCCATTCGAGCGATAAAAAGCCTAAATCAGTCACTGTATGTGTACTCACAGAAGCAGTAACCCCAAAGCGAGAGAAAATTTGGAAGGGGGCTTCCATTGTCCAAAGACCCTACCAATTAACCCGCGCTAGCTGCAGTCATCCCGCGACAGCAATGCAGCAGGATGAAAATTGTCTGCGGGAGGGCGTGTTATAATTTTCTTATGTACATTATAAATACAGTTCTTACTGATTAATGTTATAAAAAGACAACTATATTCCAATAAAAGTATAACTTGAATAAGTAAATAGTAAAATTAATATTTTTTGAAGAATTAGATTAATAATGAATACGTAAAGTGGTTCTTTAAGTTCGAAGTAAAGGCTAAATCTATTTAAAATTACATTGAAATATAGCATACAGCTATTGAAAACCATGTACAGTTTCTTACTTTGCCTAAGTATTCAAATCTACAGAAGAAATAAATACAATGATATTACAGTATTAAAAAAAAAAAAAAAATCATTTATATTGTATTCATGTGAAAAAATAATAAAATGAAGAAACCAATTCCAATTCCATTGAACAGTAAATGCTATACTGCCTCCTTAAATTCTCAAAACATTTGTTTACTTGTTAAATCATAATAAAATGTTAAAATATGTTAAAATAAACTATTGAAATGTGCTTTTTTTTTTTTTTTTTTTTTTTTTTTTTTTTCAAAAAAAAAGGGGACAAAAATCACTTAAAATATCAAAACCTGAGGTTTTATTCAAAAAGGCTGCACATTAAAAATTTAAAGTCACTATTTCTTTACCATAAAGTATATGTATTATAGTTTTATAGCAGTGATACCTTGAACTACCAAGTACTAAATATTATAAAAAAGAAATAGAAAATTTTAAATGATAATTTTTGTAAAAACACTGGATATGTATCTAAAATTTTGTTAAAATTTGCAGTGCTAATTTGTGGACAAAAAACGAATTTTTCTGCAGAAAAATCTGTTTTTGGAACTGCAAAAAAACAATTTTGGGACTGGAAAATCAGTTTTTGCAGAAGGAAAGAGAAAAACAATTTTGTAGCAACAAAAACTAGAATTATGAAACAGAAAATACACAACTTTTTTTTTTTTTTTTTTTTTTTTTTTTTTTTTTTTTTGTGCCCTTTTAACGAAATTTCATTTTATTGTTGTGATTGTTTGACGAAATATGCAGCTTTTCCGTGATATTTTAACGAAATGTAACATATTTTAAAAACTAAATTAGCCTTTTTTCAAGATTTTTTTAAACGAAATTTACCATTTTTCGCGATTTTTTGAAGAAATCTGCCTGTTTTTCGCGATCTTTTGACAAAATCTGCCGTTTTTTGCTATTATTGGTGAAATATATCGTTTTTTCGCGATCTTTTTATGAAATTTACCATTTTTTTCGATTTTTTAAACGAAACTTATTGATTTTTCATAACTTATTGATGAAATCTTTCCTTTTTTCGCGATCTTTTGGCGAAATCTGTCGTTTTTTCGCGATTTTTGACGAAATCTGTAGTTTTTTCGCGATCTTCTAACGAAATCTACCGTTTTTTAGCGATCTTCTAACGAAATCTACCGTTTTTTCAAAAATTTTTTACGAAATATTACATTTTTACGCGATTTTTTGACGAAATTAGTCTTTTTTCACGATTTTTTAACGAAATTTACAATATTTTCGTGATTTTTTGACGAAAACTGCCTCTGTTTCGCGATCTCTTGTTAAGATCTGCAGTTTTTCTGCGATATTTTGATTAAATCTATCTTTTTTCACCGTCTTTTGTTGAAATCTACTTTTTTTTTTTTTTTTTGATGAAATTTATCATTTTTTCGCTACTTTTTGATGAAATTTACCGTTTTTTCGCGATTTTTTCAACGAAATTTATTTTTTCATGACTTATTGATGAAAGCTCTCGTTTTTCGCGATCTTTCGACGAAATCTGTCTTTTTTTACGATCTTTTGACAAAAGATACCGTTTTTTCAAGATTTTTTGAAGAAAGATACCATTTCTTACGAGATTTTTTACGAAATTTGAAGTTTTTCACGATTTTTTAACAAAATTTACTATTTTTTAGCGATCTTTTGTCGGAATATGCAGTTTTTCGCGGTCTTTTGATGAAATATGTCGGCTTTTCTCGCGATCTTTGGAGGAAATTCGCCGTTTTTTCGCGTCCTGTCCCATTCTTTTTTTGCCAAATAATTTTTTTTTCTTTTCCAAGTTGGCAAATTTGTCTGCAAGAATAAAAATAAATCTGCGACGCGCGTCGCGCACTTTCTGCTACCGGGTCCTCCAATATATGTGAACTTGTCAAATTTAAGCTTAGACTTAAAATTTTTAAATTTTTGAAACGCCTTTTTTTTGTTTGTTTGTTTGTTTATAAAAAGTAAAAGAAATAACAATTTTTTATTGTTTTTCTGATCACCTTTCTGAGTTCTGTAACAGTAAACTTATTAAATTTGTCATTGTGTTTTTATGTCATGTGCTACGAAAATATACCAGACCTGAATTTTCCTACTGTTGTTCATCAACAATGTCTATCCTATTTCCTCCAAAACTTTGTCCCTTTCTCAAAAATCTTAAAGTATCATGAGGCTATTTTCATATGAAGTACGATTACGACTCGTACACTATAGAACACAAATAGAAATATTTTCTTTAACCATCCACTTAACTGATCAATATTTCTAAAAGAAATAAAATGAGAAAAAAAAAAAAAAAAACTTTTCAAATAATGTCTATTTTTATGTCTTTTACAGAATTTTTAATCTTTCATCGCCTGTTTTTCAAAACAGAAATTTTTTCTTAATCGAATCAGAAAAATGTTCGGATTAAATAATGCAAAATTTACAAACAAAAATTAACTAGAAGAATAATAAATCACGATTTGGCCAAAACACATTGCCCTTATGACATACCTGCAAATCAGATAGAACCAATAAATAGAATGTTTTCGTTTTTAAGTTTCAGTACCTTTCTTTGGAAAAAAATTGCTTTTACATATAAATATCATTATCAATAAACACACAATGCCCGTATAATTTTAGTTGAAAAATGCTTTAATTTATTTCAAGTTGGAAAATTGCCCTTCCCCCTTCCCGAAAAAGTATATGTAGCTACGCTCCTGCCGATGAGTATTAACGTATGTGAGAAGTATTAAGTGGTAAAATACTTAATGCTAATAGATCTGTTTTCCAACTGACCCTTAAATGAAACTAAAATATGATTTTATATCTTTAAATCCATTTCGTCAGAATTTATATTTTTAAATGGAAAAATCGCGAAATATCATGCTTATCTGCTATAAGCACTATTTTTTTTTTTTTTTTTTTTTTTTTTCCATATCTGATTTTTTTTTCTTTTTTTTTTTTTTAATATTAGAATGTTAAACGACAACTTAATGTTTCATTTAATAAAAATCTTTGTTAAACAAAGTTCGTGATTTTGGAAAAAATCTCAAACAATATTATTGTTTTACATTACTTTCTTTTTAATTTATAAAATATAAATTATACAGTCACACATGCATGTTATAAATATTATAATATTGAATATATATTAATGATGTTACACAATTTACATAAAGGATTCAAAAATAAAATTTTTAGTTATGAAAATATCTTTATTATACAAAATGGATGGAAAACTATAAATCAGATGTCACAAATTAATTCAGCCTTCAGTATCTTAATTAAAATAAAAACATCTGCAGCACATAAAAATTTTAAACAAATTTGAAAGCAAACTCAGTTGTTAACTTTTGTTTTATTTATATGCTGGTTCATAAAAATGAGTTTAGCATCTTTATCAATTGATTTCTAATTTCCAAATATACCCAACCAAAGGCAGAAAATATTTTTTCGACTGAAACAGATGAAGCTATCGCAAAAAAGAAGTTGATCATGAATTCTGTGAGATTTTTAGTATCAGCCTTTTCAATAACTGTAACAAATACCTTCCATCATTCTAAAAGGCTGATATCCACTATAGTAAATTCAAACGAAACTTCATCGAATGGTTCAGATTTTGCTCGAACATTAATATATTCCTACTTGGATTTCCTTACTGCTGTAAGATTATTTTATGATTTGATTCAAATAAATTTTGGCAGCATTTTTTTTTTTTTTTTTTTTTTTTTTTTTTTTTTTTTTTTACTTTGTATTTTACTTTTTGACAGAGATTAAGCTTTAAATTTAAAGCAGTTTGTTTATCTGTATTATATAAAACTGAATTATATTAAAGTACATTATTATGTTTGTTTACATTTTAAATTTATTTAAAAATAACTTAAAAGAAAAATTGATTTAAATCAATCATTAAAAAAATCGATTTAAATCGTGATTTAAATCATGATTAAAATCAAGCTGATTTAAATCAACGAACCTTGTTGTTGAATGAGTATCCATTATACTTAAAGAATGTGGTCCTAACTGAACTCAGAGGAAAGCATACTTTGGCTGTAATCCAGTTAGAGGTTACAGACCTGTATATTTATTTATTTACTTATTTAAGTTTTTCACTCCTCAAAAACAATTTTGTTTTTACGTTCTTTTATTTAACCCAACTTTATTTTTGCATGTAAAGATAGAATTTTGCAATCTGTTTTTTAACAGATTTTGGTAATTTTTTTTAAGTGAAAGGTCTTTATTTTAGATGTGTCCATATTAGCTAAATAAATCCTTTTTTATCATTTAATTTTAAAAGTTGTTTGGTGAATTTTCTTCCCATTCATGGCAATCGGATTATGTCCATTGTTGAAAGAAGAAAGGGAAACAATGGGAATTGCCATATCATTACGAACGCCATTTTCTTATTACAATTAACGAGTGGAAACCCATCGAATTCGACGATTGAAAATGCTTAAAAAGGACTTTTTTGTTGGATTCTTATTCTTACGAAAGTCATAAAAAATAATTATACTCGATCGTGTATTGGCTGGCCTAATTCTTAAAACAAATATTATTTTTAACTAAAGTTTAAATTCAATTTTTCAAATTATTGAAAAATTTATCCCTAGGTTATCCTTGCGAACTTGTCTTGTCTGTCACACAGATAAAAAATCGCTATTCTTGTTGGCCACCGCTATTTTTGAAAAGTTTGCTTCGCTGTATTCAAATGATGAGATGACTCCGATAAAATAAAGTCTGATTTTTCCGTTCTAAAATATTGATAGCCAAAAATCGTTGTATGTGACAGACATGACAAGTTTTCATGGAATTAGCCCCTATAGGTAATAGTTACATGCAATTAAAATAAGAAATTATGAAGTTATTGAGGTTTTGATCTTTGGGAATGAAAAATCGATTAAAATAGCGTCACTATGACACATTTATTATTTTTGTTTTCAACGAAATCTAAAAATAATTTCATTTTCACCATCGCAAAATTTACATGCATACTTTTCATATTCACTACTTTAAAAATATTGTAACATATAATAGATCATTAATAAATATATTCCCAATCTTGATGTCGCATTCACTACTTAGTTTTTAGGTGCTTTCGTAATTATGTAAATACGTAGCACCTATTGTTGTCGCTCAGTCCGTCCGTCTGCATATAACAACGCAAAAACTACCCAACCCAATCGTTTGAAATTTAAAATACATAATTATAACATAATTTTGTCGAGTCATTTCAAATTTTATGAAAATCGGATGGATAGATCAGTTACAGGAACAATCAAAAGGATTCCGTTACATTACGGTCAATGGGGAAAAAAGTTTAAAATGCATTTTAATCGTTTGAAGTTTAAAACATATAATTATTGCGTAATTTTGTCGAGTCATTTCAAATGTTATGAAAATTGAATGCATAGATCAATTACAGGGACAATCAAAAGGATTCCGTTACATTACGGTCAATGGGAAAAAAAGTTTCAAATGCATTTTAATCGTTTGAAATTTAAAACATATAATTATTACGTAATTTTGTCGAGTCATTTCAAATGTTATGAAAGTCGGATGCATAGATCATTTACAGGGACAATCAAAAGTATTCCATTATATTACGGTCAATTCGGAAAAAGTTTCGAATGCATTTTAATGATGTTATACTCATTCGAACACAATAGAATTGGCATGAATCTATGAAATATATACTAAAATATGCATTCCATACAATCTGTGATGCAAATAATTTTTATTATTAAATTACAGGGCCACACAAAAGTATCCCTCTACATATTGCTATACGGGGAAACATTGTTTGGGGTGTGTTTTAATTATATTCAACTATTTCACATTTTATGAATAAGATATACGTTGCTGAGGTGTAATAAAAATTACTTCCTGCATATTTACAGAAACACAAAGATTTCGACTGCTATACTGTATCCGAAGTACGCTCTACTATATCAGCAAGATCTTAATATTTTTAAAACTTCGTTATCGTACGAACGCACCTCATTTGCTACGTTCACGTGCAATTTCCAACTTGTTCATATAAACATTCGCACTCTAGATTTGAAGCTCTAATCGGACAGCCGCACAGTGGGGCAAAAACCCAAAAAGCTGGCCAAAAGTCGAAAAATGAAGTTACGATTTAGGGAATTTTGACTGTACAGTTGGATAGAATAATGTTTGGAGAGTCATGATCTGTATTTATAAAAAGATTTTTGCTTTACCCTTACAAGCAGCATTATTTCGAAAATGATGCTTGAAGGGATATCACATAGAGCGAACAAAAACAGCAAAACAACAGTTTCTCTGAACGCGTGCTACATTTTATAATATTATCCGATTTTAATGATTTGAAATGGATTCACACTATGATAGTGTGTACTTTATTTGCATGTATTACAAAATGTATATGGAGCACAAAAAAATTAATAAATTCATTGTCATTTTTGATAAAAAATTTTAGATATTTTTTTTCATTTTTTTACTTTCAAACATGAAAAAGTTTAAATGTTCCACAGTGTTCCGCAACGAAATTTAATGGAAATAATAACTTGGGCTATTGTCTAGTGATTCATAAAAAACCAGCTGCCTAAAACTGCCTTTCTGCATTTCACGCATATTTTAGTAACCGCAAGTAAAATGCCACTTTTTTCGGCCGCCTCAAAAATTTTGAAATTTACTACTTTTCACATAATTTAGCTGATAAATATTTTTAAAATTTTTGAATTGTTCAATTTTATTATAGTTTATTTCTTATTATATTGTAAATAAGTACTATAATCATAAAATTACATTAATTTGATAAGTAAGCTTAGTAATGAAAAAATGAAAATAATTCTCTATTATTAATCCGGTGGAATACATTTTCTTATCTTTATAGGTAGTAATTTTGTTTGTTCTACTGTAATTAGAAGAATTATTTTGTGAATGGCAATATTTGTAGATCAAACTACTGAGCGTATTTCATTAATGCGAGTAAAAATCATTATGAATATCCCTTTAGAATATATTAGTAATTTGGATTTGATTTGCAAGTGAGGATGTGATGGAACATCTATTCTGAGTACATTTAAACAAATATTTAGCTATGAAGATTGCAGGAGGTCTAATATATTTTTCTTTTCTCCCGTGCTACTAGAACACATAAATGTTGCGAAAAATTCATGAATCGTCAATTTCAAAATTCCGATATTTCCATTTCAATGATTTTATCGGGCCAATCAACATCCATTTTTCTTTTTCAAGAAATACAGATGCTACTGTCAATGAATGTCATTGAGGTGGATTGTACTAAACACCAGGAGAATCAACTTATTTCATTTAATACAATCATTGATAACAGAAGAAATAGTCGTCAAGAACGAATTAGTCTAATACTCGACGTTGCTACCTATTTCAGACAGCATCAAAACAGCATCTGACCGATCTGACATTTTTTATTAAAATTGGATTGAGGTAATTAGAATTCAGAATATCTAAGTTACATGCAAAAACGTTTAGAGAGCTTACACCTGGAAGACAAACTGGATAGAAAAAATGAAAAGCTCGTACTCTGCATGAAAAGAAAAACACTGAAATTGCAAAATAAAATATGCAAAAAATATTTCGTTTACAATTAAGACTTCTCATCGAGAAACTAAATTCCAGATTTGGAAGCAGAACTGATGGCAATGCAATTCAACGATTATTTGAAAACTCAACTATATGTGCTTCTATAACTATCGTATACGAAGATTTGATTAAACGATTCTATATCATAAGTAATTTCTTGTAGTCATGTCATTTTCTTGATAAATTTTGTAGACTTTTCCTTACAAATAGCCCGTAGATTTGAGCTGCACCCCTGGCTCTATATGCCTACTTCAGTACACAAACTACTTATTAATGACAAAGAAATAACATTATCTTCTTTACTGCCAATTTGTCAAATGGTATAAGATACTCAAGAATCATACAACAAACTAATAAAAAATTATCTAGACGATTTATCGCAAAGATGCAGTAGCGAGAAAAAAAATTTTTACGCCTTTTAATGTCATTAGATTCTTTCATTTCCAGTTTAGATAAATTATCGTAGAAGAAATTAAAATCGTTGATCCAAAGAGTCACAAGATCTTCTAATACCGCCAACAAGTTCTGCTAAATATTTCGACACTTTGACCTCTGAAGAATCTTTTTATTATTACAACAGTTGATACTGAAGGTGAATTTCTGGAATATATTTTCGTTTTTGGTTTAATAATATAAAAATTAAATAGTCTAATATTTTACTTTCCATTAACGTACTTAAATTTCGATTAAATATGCCTTGTTTTTTTGAAAATTGCTTTTTAAGTTTACCCTTGAAATTTTAAATTTTATTTAAATCTAATTGTTTTTACTTTTAATCTTTTAATAATATTTATTTATTTATTTTTAAAGTTTAATTTTTGAATCCTAATTAGCATCCTGAAAAGCTTACAAAATTGCATATAAATTAAACAACTTTCGAGACATTTTTAATTTTTGCTCCGCCATATTGCATCCGCCATTTTCTTAAATTTTTATTTTGTATTCTTACTTAGCATCCTGAAAAACACCTGTATACGAATTTTGGTACAATTTGAATAACATTTTCATATTTTGGCCAGCTTTTCGGGATTTTGCCCCACTGTGTGCCGTCTAAATCTATAAATTTACTTTTAGACACATTCGAAGAAAAATATTTAGTTTTATCAAATAAACCGTTGAAACTTGACTGAAGAAAGTGTTCAAGTGGAAATTGTCAGAAAATTATAAAACAAAATTTTAAATATAAAACGCTTCTTTTAACATAAATTTAAGCTTGTTTTATTTTTTATTCTCTAACATATTGCATACTTAGATTCAACTAAACCAAAATCAGAAAATACGTTTTTCTCTTCAAGCTGTATATATCTGATTATCTCAAATACACTGTTTATCTTTCAATGGCGGCTCTTTTGTATTTGTCACACGTAATTATTAGTTCTGCATTTAAAAATAAAAGCTTCAAACTGAAAGCTTGGACTAGATATTTGTTTATTTTTCTACAAAATGGCGCGGTACATAACAGTTGAAAATTTCATTTGCACTACTTATCTTGACTGAAAATATCAAACTTCGATATTTTGAAAATATCAAGTATGTAAAAATATCAGATAGGTATATATCCATTAATATGTATCAACGAATCTTGATTTGGTTAGAACATTGCCGGATGTTTTTTATTAAAATTTTATAATGTGTGAGTAAATGTTTTAGGTGAACTTATATAATAAAAAGAATAGTTTTTCATAAAATTATAGATGAAACTATAGGCTATAAATACAGATCTACAGATTTTTTTAAATAGGTTTTATCAGTAAAATGTGGTTAACTGTCTGGTAACATATTCAGCATAAATCCATCGTTGTTTAGTTTTTATAAATAAGTAATTTCCATGAAAAATTTATTATTCACTGACCCATTAAGTCCTATAAATCCATGTTAAATGGATCGTTTTTAGGTGCGTTTGTAATTATATAAATACGTAGCACCTATAGTCGTCATTCAATCCATCGTCATATAACAATGCAAAAACTACCCGACCGAATCTTTTGAAATTTAAAATACAGTCGAACCTCTATATAACGAAACTCCATACATCGAATTTCTCCATATAACGAATTTTTAGTAAGAACGGTCCCCTTTTCGCATGATTACATTAAAAACAGACTCTATATAGCGAAATATCTATCTCCATATAACGAATTTTTTCATAAATTGATCTTAATTTATTCAGTTTTAAAAAAGCTTCGAAATCATATGGAATCAATTTTCCATCACTTAATTTTGATTTATCGTTCAATGGAGAGGTTTTTTTTTATAAATATTACTTCTCTCCTTATTCTTTAAATCTAACAAGTTCGTCCCACCTCCCACACACCTTTTAACATCCTTCTCAAAACACAGTCAATTGAATTGTTACACATATAAGAGAGGAATCAATGAGAGCACATAAGAGAGACCTTCAAATGGAGGAAAATATCAACTACAATTTTTCATTCCTTGCTAAAATTTGAGAATTTTTTTTGAGAGCGTAACAATTGTAATTTTAAAATCAAAACAACAAAAAATTACAGATTTCTTCCTCTGAAATTTATGTAAGTCTTCCTCATTTGATTTTCATTAAGCTTTCAAATAAATGTCTTTTCTCTTTTTTGAAACTGCTTAAATAAGTAAGAAATAAAATGTTAGGTTAATATATACTTTTAAACATTTCAAATTCTTAATTAAAAAGATCAAAAATAATATTTGTTCAAAATTTACACATTAAATACTATTTTTAACATCATACTCTATACATCGAATTTCTCTATATAACGAATTTTTTACTGGAACGATGGATTTCGTTATATAGAGGCTCGACTGTATATCATTGTTGTATAGTTTTGTCGTCTCATTTCAAATTTTATGAAAATCGGATATATAGTTTAACTACAGAGATAATCAAAAGTATTCCGTTACATTACGGCCAATGTGAAAACATAACTTCAAGTGTATTTTAATGATGTTATACTTTTTCAAACACAAAATTGATATGCATCTATGAAGTACATACTAAAATATACATTTTGTACAATCTGTGGTGAAAAAAAAAAAAAACCCTTAGGGCCTCACAAAAGTATTTCATTACATAATCCATAATGGTATAGACGGAGACATTGTTTGGGGCGCGTTTTAATTATATTAAACTGCTTCACATTTTAGAAAATTGATATACGTGACTGAGGTTATACAAGTTACTTCCTGTATAATAGAAATCAGGTAGCATTTACAGGGACACAAAAAAAGACTTTTGAAGTAATACTGCATCTGAAGTACTGTATAATATTACACTAAGATCTAAATATTTTTAAAACTTCGTTATAGTACGAATGCACCTCCTTCGCTGCGTTTTATGTGTAATTTCCGACTTGGTATTTTCAAAGAATGGCTGTATTGGAATAATCGTCGTGCTTATTCCCTTTTGAATTTTTCCCCTTGGAACCAACTTGTCTCCCAGGTATATTTCTCCATTTACTCAGTTGCAGTTGACTTTTTTTCCCAACTTACGCAACGTTACACAATGGTTTTTGGAATTAAAACCCAGTCTTTTTTTTATAGTCCCTTTCCGCGAAAATCATCAATGAACTTGCCCTTGGCTGCATGCCGACGAACTGGAGATTTAAATTTCTTGACACTCTTATAAACGCTCTTCTTTGAGTTAATGGTAACGCGTGTATGGCTTGTTCGAGTTAATTGTTATTGAGTATATGATTCTGTTAGAAGTAAGATTTAAATTTAACCCGTGGATTCAAAGCCGTTTGACATTAAAGAATTCTAAATTTACTCTTTATAACTGTAGGCGTAAATTTCCTGTTAAATCACTATAGTCTTATTTTCATTAATTTGGTGTTACCACTCGAGATTTTCATAGATGCCAACCATAGATTTTTCCATAGTATTCCATAGATTTTTTGGCCCGAAAAATTAAACATAAATTTTTGGCGCATTTAATCAGCAGATTACGGCGATTTGAAATCATAAAATTTTCTATAAAGTTTTTCAGGGCCAAAAAAAGCGGAAAATGTTGGTAGCTATGGATTTTATTCGTTGTGTTGTATTGCAGATGCTGGGTAAAATCTTGTGCATACTCTTTATGCAGGTAATACCAAAAAGCTCCTTAGAGAACTTATTGAAATTTCATTAAACTAGCTAAATGAATAATTTCAAAAACTATGTAAGCCATATTTTCAAAAATTTTGAAGTATGAGAAAGAAATGTGCTACACACAAATGGCAGATTTTTTTAAAGAAATTTTTCTATATTTCGCAAATCTTTAAGATTTTAAGTGGGTTTTCAGTTATTATTTTTTATATAAATTTCAAATAATAGTAATAATAATAAACATGTTTTTGCTATTTTTGCTAGAAATGCAATTTAGTGTTCTGGAAATCATACAAGAAAAGGTACTAGTTATAGTTGATTAATATTCATTAGGGTTTCATATTATTCGGTATTTGCAGGTTGCAAAAAAGCCGGATAAAATTAAAACGTGAGTAAGTATTAGAGGTCTGCACGGGCCCGGGTTTGGCCCGTGGCCCGGCCCGCAGGCCGGGCCGGGTCGGCGGAATCGTTTCGAATTTTCTAACGGGCCGGGCCGGCAAATTTAGAATAGTTTTTTCAACGGGCCGACAAACAACATAAACGGGCCGGGCCGGCAAAAAAATTGAACGGGCCGGACCGGGCCGATAAAAAAATTTTCGGGCCTGCCGGCCCGTTCTCAAGATTTAAGCACAAACGATAAAATATGAGCTATTTTCAACGAAAATGGTTTTAACGAGAATAAGTATAAATGTGGCCATACTAGTTTGACAGCATCAATATACAAATGCACAGTGTATCGGCATCGGAGAATTACATTATGTGTAACCCGTTTTAATGGTTTTTTTTTTAGCTGACTCATGCCGGTCCGAGATCATGCTTGCATTATTTTTCTATTTATAGACTGGCCGGACCGATATTAGACTTAATTATTGGCAGAAAACATGATTTGTAAAATTAACAGCGATAAAGAACTTATGTTAGCTTAGTCTTCGGATATATACTTCTTGATGATTTTTAAATTAATTTCTCAATAATGCGAAAGTTTGACACATTTTCTGATTAATTTTAAATTGTAAAAGTATAAAAGTGATAAGCCTAACTATTGAAGGTATTTGGAATCGAATAGCGTTTTTCATTTTTGGTAAATAAAATACTTGTATAACCTTGTTGAGATATAATAGTTTCTCAAATGATTGCAGGTTTTTCTCCGTTCCCTTGCTATTGCTTCCGAAAATTCTATTCAAAACGTTAATTATAACAGTATTTTATTTGTTTGCAGTATTCTTAAATTGCTTGTATCAAAAAATGGATAACGCCATTCGATTATATAGTTTCTGCATAAAGATATCTGCTAATCTTATGCGTTTCTGAGAAAGAAAAAAATAATTTAGAAATGTATCAGAAAGGAGCTTCTTGGAATTTAAGAATGAATTTGGATTTGAAATCTATAATAAAATGATATAGAAATATATTTATAAATCTTCTTTTATTAAACAGCTTCAAAATTAACGATGTTTTTAGCTTTCTTTCTTTTTTCTTTTATTCTAAGCCATATTAATTTTTTAATGAATCTTTATTCGAATGTAAAGCCTAAGAATCTAAGTAATCATTAATGTTGTTAATGTGTATTTGCTGTAAAATATACTGTAAAGTCATTCCATAGATATGTATGCAGTATTCTTTAAAGGAATTTTAGTTATATTATAAAAATCTGAATTTTTTAGAAATCTTAGAAATTGTAACGGGCCAAAACGGGCCGGGCCTGTTTTCGCTGATTTTTGTACGGGCCGGGCCCGGGCCGAACTTTTGAGTTTTACAACGGGCCGGGCCGGGCCGAAATAACTTTCCTACGGGCCGGGCCGGCCCTGGAAATTCCGGCCCGTGCAGACCTCTAGTAAGTATGATCGGATATCTCAAAGAGGATTTCCTTTAATATTTCCTTCAAAACAACTTATCCTTTAATTAATAAATCCAAATTGTTAATTTCTAATTATGTAACCTCCTCCATAGATTGTAGCCCGGGCGCAGAATTGGCGCAGCGCGGCGACGCACGTCACAGAATCCTGAGGCCAACCCTAAAACTTTCTTCTATCTCATATGTACAATTTAATATTTCAAAAATCAGTTACACAAGTTAGTGCTTTAATATTATTAATTCAATGCTTTATTAACTTTTATTTTCATAAATGTCTGCTTCAATCCATAAATTGAAATAAAAACGAGCTAATGTGGATCATGATATTTATTAAAATTAATGGTTTTCTCTTATTGTCACCAGCTGTTTACAAATCACCGGCTTAGCTGACGTGAGTTTCCGTCTGCATGAGCCGATGGACAATAGTACGATAGGCAATTTTTTTTTTTAATTTAAAGAGGGCCTAAAAATAATTATACACAAAAAATTTAGCAAGGTCTTTCACACAATTTTTCGCCAGAATTTGCATAATTTCTGCGATCCTTCACCAAAATTCAAGTGTTTTCCACAATCATTTGCCATAATTCACATTTTTTCAATGAAATTTGTGTATTTTACATTATTTTTCACCAAAAATCGCGTATTTTACATGATTTTTCGATTAAAATTGTATGTTTTACATGATCCTTTGAAGAAATTTGCATTTTTTCATAATCCTTTAACGAAAATCGAACTTTTTTCGTAATCCTTCACAAAGACATGTCATTTTTGTCGCAATCCTTTGATGGAAATTGTATTTTCCCCTGCGATCCTTTGACAGAAACTGCATTCCCCCCCCCCCCCCCCCATAATTATTTGACAAAAATTGCATTTTTTCGTTATTCGTTGACAAAAATCGCTTTTTTTTTTTTTTTTTTTTTTTTTTTTTTTTTCCGTGACACTTCGACTATTTTTTTATTTTTTTTCTGTGATCCTTTGAAGAAATTTGTTTTATTTGGCGCTGTTTGTACACGTATTTTTGTCATATTTCATCCGCTACCGCAACATACCTCTCCTCTCATTAAAAATGTCATCAAATTTTAATGCATTGTATCGATCCCAGGATTGATAAAATGTTGTGCCGAAAAAAGTGGAATTCAAGTAACATGTCTAGTTGTAGATTTACAGAAATTCTGTATTACCATAGGTAGAGATTCCCCCCCCCCCCCAAACTTTCTTAATATATGCGCGAGTATATATATTAGTCTGAGATCAATTTTGTAAAAATCACCATATGGATCTCTCTGATTGTAGTAGCAATATTTCTCTTTTGAGTAACTATGTAATTCATTGTTAAAATCAAAATCAATTGTATATTTTTGTGCAAAATTTCCCCCGAACCTAGATTGCCGGATCAGACATATTCTACATCCCTGCAGACCTCTAATCCAAAACTCATAATTTTAATGGTATTGAAATAGAATTTGGTTTTCTCTGGTTATTTTTTCATTGTTTTTTCTTCTGATGGTTTGAATGTATGGTAATTTTTTTTTTATTATTGGACTCGTTAATTCTTTTCTTTATGCTTTAGAATTTAAATCGAATTCCTCAATTTTAAATATTGCATGTAATTTTTCTGTAAAAATATTTATATTTTAATGCGTAGATATTATAAAAATATAATAAAAATCATTGTTTGCCATTGCTAAACGATATTATAAAAATCATTACTTTGTGCATATAATTTCTATTTTTCGATTGAAATAAATAATAAAATTTTTTTAATTTAAAACTAATTTTTTAACTGTGAAATCCGATCATATTTTATGGAAGTAAATCGATATTCAATCGTTAGCTACAAGAGCTATGTAATATAGAATTTAAAAAAAAATCTTAGAGTGTCGAATTCAATGAATTGTTTGCGATGTGTATACATATTTCTTTTAGACCAAAGTTAGTTGCGTCTTAAATCGATATAGGTATTTAGTTATAATAATCTAACTCAAAACTAGCTTATCAAAAAAAGACTTGTTTATTTCATAATATTTAATATAAATTTATAATTTTTTTAGTAGAAAACATTTAGGAGTGCATTAAAAATACAAATTTAAAATGATTTAAATGTAAACCATCTAAAAAGGGGTTTTTGTGTGGTTAAAATAATAATTTAAAAAACCCTCCCTCCCCTTCCCTCTCCTTAAAAAATCACCTCTGTAAAAGACGGCAATCTTGTTTTTTATACTTTATTAAATTCCTTAAAGAAGAAAAAATTGCCAGCGTAATATTAATTGTTTAGAAAGCAAAGATAATACATAATTTTTGTGAAATACTCTTTCATTATTGGCTAACAGCTTAATATTTAATCTTTTTCGTAATAATTATTACTTCGTAACTAAAACTCTTTTTATTAAATAGAAGTTCATACATTAGTAAGTTTAACAAATTTAAAAATAATAATAAAAAAAGAAAAAATAGCGAATCAAGATTTTTTTTTTTTTTAAACCATCTTGATTTAACAAGATGTCCAATGACAAAAATATTTATATGCATAATGTATATTGCATATTACCGGCACTTACAGAACAGTGACTCTAACTAAAAAGCTTTAATAGAAACTTGGCATGACGCCAGGAAAATTGAAGGTAAATCCAGAAGTAGCATCAGACAGGCTGTCTCAAAAACTGAGACGATCAACAGGAAAGAAAAGGTAACAATAACGTACAAGCAGAACATATGTTTTTTAAGTTAAGCAATGGATTAAAATTCTTATGAATGATAGTAAATAGAATTCCTATGAAAGATACATGAAACACTATGCATATTTTCAAGTTTTTAAATGAGATTTTTTTTCTCGCTTATATTCTTTATTAGAAGCACAAAAAAGAAAGGAAAAAACTACAATGTACTAATTAGAAAAGGCAATTGTTTAAAATAATATATAGTGTATTTTGCACAGGATTGGCAAGTTACTTCCAGAGTGGAGGTGGGGTGGGTGGGTGCAGAAAAAGATCGGCTGGAAAAAAATGGGTTACTTCAAACCGAAAAAAATCGGGAAAAAAAGCTATTTTTTACTGAAATTAGAACGTAAGTTGCAACTTTGTCAAATACAATAAATGCTTTTTCCCCCTCATAGATAACTTTAAGAATATTTAATTAGAATTATAAAAAAAATAATTATATGCTGAATTAATAATTACATAACATTTTACCAACATCACACAGCTGACTAAAGCTTTTCAATTGTTGGATACCTGAAGAAAAGAATCTTATCCAAAATACGGGAAAATCCTTTAAAAGTTAATCATTTCAATTTAACTTGCATATTTTATTATTATTAAACTTCTTTAATTGGTAGTAAGTACATCAATTATTTGCTTGTTGTAGAATGAAACTTATTTTACAATATTTAAAAAAAAAAACAAAAAAACAAAAACAAAAAAAAAAAACAGTGTTTACATCCATTTTATTACGGAAGTTAATATAAAAAAGAATAAAACATTGCTAGTGTCTAAGGTAAGGCGCAAATGAAAGAAATTATAATAATACGAGGTAGTATGATAATAATAAATGATTTGAGATAGTTACCTATGCAAAAAGTTTTAGAACATTAGTCTTTTAAATTGAGACATGCGATATACATGCAGGTATAAATTAAAAGGGCACGGGAGAAAGATTCAAAGACAAATTTATCTAGACACACGGCAGTGTGTCAGCCAAGTCAACACCCCCTATAGTCCCCCTATGACTATAGGGGGTGTTGGCCAAGTTCACAAAGTAAAAGGCGACACACCGGCCGTGGGTTATATTACCCGAACCATTTCGAGCCACTTTTGACCCCTCAATAACTTAAATTCTATTTGACCTACACACTTGCAATTTTTTGTGTCGCGTAAGACCATCTTCTAATTTCCGAATCTTAAATTTTTTTTAAAAAATCTTTTACCGTTCACGAGATATTGACGTCTGAAAACCACTGTTTTTACCACTGACTCACTCATAGAAATGTTTGACTACTTCCAGGTGACTTAGGAAGTTGAAATTTGGTGTGGAGGTAGGTTGTTGCATCTATAAATAGGAAAAAATCAGAAATCACCATTAAGTAAACATTAATGGTTGGTTAGAGGATAAATTATTGGATTACAATAGAAGTTTATGGGAATTTCACAAAATATCAGAAATAGTGCCAAGTCGGCGTCACTTTTGGCGAGTATCAGGGCTAATCTCTGAAACTACCGAACCGATTTCAAAAGTAATGGTACCAAAATGAATGATATTCGCCCCGGTTCAAACATAGACTATATCTTATGTCTGTGCCACTAACCAAAAGAGGGTTCAGAAGCGAAAAACATTCTAAAAATGTGATTTTTGTTTTACTGAAGGGCCTAGAAGCACAAATTTTGGCATGTTAATTATTCATAAGATATAAATGATCACTAATGACATTTGCTAAAAAATATCTAATTTAAATGGGTGAAAATCCACAAAGAGCATTCTAAAAAAGTTCGAAATACCAATTTTAAAACAATCTCATCAAGCAACAAACCGATCTTAAAAGTAATGATATCAAAATGATGATGACAGTCTTTGCTCCAACATAGGATATATCTTATGGCGATTACACTAACCCAAAGGAGGTAAAAAAGCAAAAAACATTCTAAAAATGCGATGACTGTATATTAAGGGACTGGACTGGAAACATAAAGTTTGGCATTTTAGAGTTTATGGGAATTTCGCAAAATATCAGAAATAGTGCCAAGTTGGCGACACTTTTGGCGGGTATCGGGGCTAATCTCTGAAACCACCGAACCGATTTCAAAATTATTGATACCAAAATGATGGTATTCGCCCCGGTTTAAACATAGGCTATATTTTATGCGTATACCATTACCCAAAAGAGGGTGAAGAAGCAAAAAACATTCTAAAGAAGCAACTTTTGTGTTACTGAAGGACCTAGAACTATAAGATTTGGCATGTTAATTATTTATAAGATATAAATGATCTCTAAGGGCATTTGATAAAAAAAATACGTAATTCAGAAGGGCTGAAAATGTGCGAAAAGCGTTCTAAAAATGTTCTAAATTGGGATTTTTAAGTAATTTCAGCAAACAACAAACCGATCTTAAAAGTAATGATATCAAAATGATGGTGATAGTCCTTGCTCCAATAAGAGTATATCTTATGTCTATTGCACTAATTCAAAGGAGGTAAAAAGGCAAAAAGCGTTCTAAAAATGCGATGTCTGTATATTAAGGGCCTAAAAACATAAAATTTGGCATGTTCATTAATCTATATATATGTAAATAATCACTAAGAACATTTGTTAACAAATACAAAATTTAAAAGGGGTAAAAATGTGCGAAAAGCGTTCTAAAAACTTTCTAAATATCAATATTTAAGCAATCTTGGGTAGTTAGCGAATCGATTAAAAGAAAAAAAAAAAAAGATGCCAAAATGATAGCGACAGTCCTTGCTCTAACAAAATTATTGGATAAATTACCAGATTACAATGGGAATCTATTGGAATTTGGCAAAATACCAGAAATAGCGCCATGTTAGCATGACTTTTGGTGCGTAATTTTTGTCGTCAATATAGCGATATTTCGTCATGTTGGCAGGCCTCGGAGCGAGTCGCTAAACTCGCTTTTCTCGCTATTTTTTTGCATTTGTCTCTTTTAGTCTATATTTTTCAGATTTAGTCTCTTTTTTCACTTTTTTTTTTTATGTTTCTTACCCATCGATCGATCGCAGGAAAAAGATCGTAACTTTCCTCATTTGATAGCGGGAAAAACATCGCGAAATTCAACAATTTGTCGTGAGGAAATATCGGAAAACTTGTCAGTTTGTCGCAGGAAAATCTCGAAATTTTTTAACTGTTCGCGAGTAAAAATCGCAAAATTTTTCATTCGGAAACCAGCGGAAAATCATGGATTATGTTAATCTGTCTTAGGATGAAACCATGAAATTCCGTGGAACTATAGTGAAACTTAGTCGCGGAAAAAAGTATACCAAATTTCCCGGGAGCAGAATCGGCGCAACGCCGCGACGCACGTCGCAGACTCTTGGGAAGGTCCACAGGCTACTTTTCAACTGTTAAAAATTTAATAAAAATTAAAAAATTTTGATCTTAAATCCAAAAATTCGGACATAAAATGTATCGCGAATTTCGACAAACAGTCTTCGAAAAGAAATCTATTTCGTCATAGATCGCGAAAAACACGCGACTTACGTCAAAAGATCGCGAAAAAACGACAAATTTCCTCAAAAAAATCATTCAAAACATAGTGAAAAAACCGGTAAGTTTCTTCAAAACATCATGAAACGGTTAATTTCTTCAAAAGATCACGAAAAAACGGCAGTTTTCGTCAAAAAATCACGAAAAAATGGCAAATTTTCTCAATAAATTGCGAAAAACTGCAAATTTCGTTAAAAACTCGAAAAAAATGGCAAATTTCTTCAAAAGATCACGAAAAAAAGTCAGTTTTCAACAAAGAATCGCGAAAAAAATAGCAATTTTCGATCGTGAAAAAGGTAAATTTCTTCAAAAGAATGCGAAAAAACGGCAGTTTCATAAAATGATCACGAAACAACAGCGAATTTCTCCGAAAAATCGCAAAAAAACGGCAAATTTTATCAAAAAATCACAGAAAAACGTAACATTTCTTCCTAAAGTTAGCAAAAAAAGACAAATGTCTTCAAAAAATCGCGAAAAAACGGCAGTTTTCGTTAAAAAATCACGAAAAAACTGCAAATTTCTTCAAGAGATCGCGAAAAAACGGCTAATTTTTTCAAGAGATCGCAAAAAAAGGCAATTTTCTTCAAGAGATTGCGAAAAAACGGCTAATTTCTTCAAGAGATCGCAAGAAAACGGCAGTTTTCGTCAATAAATCGCGAAAAAAATGCAAATTTCGTCAAAAGATTGTGAAAAAACCCGCAAATTTTGTCAAAGAGGAGCCCTCCCCCCCTTTTGAATACAATGTATGAGGCATTAAAAATTCTGAGAACAAAGGCAACTTCTTTTTTAAAGTATGTGTATTTTTCTTTTATGTCTATCACAAATACTTTAAAGGTTTGAGTGCAAATAATGTAATGCGAGGGATTGGTCTGCAGACTGTTTAAGTTTTTATATGTGTTGCAGACTGCAGAAAAAAATTCTGCTGCATGGCCAAATTTGTCTCTCTTTTGCAGGGGAAAAAATTCTAAATTTCGTCACGCTATCATGGAAAAATGGTTACGAAATTAGTATATCGTTCGCGGGCAAGAATCGCAAAACTTTTCTGTCGGACACTCAAAAGAAAGTGAATTTGGTCAATCTGTGTCAAGATAAAAATGCGAAATTCAATAATCATTCGAGGGGTAAAAATCATAAACTTCGTCATTCGGTCGCGGGAAGATTTTATCATTTTCGCGAGAAAAAAAGTGTATAATCCGTCAATCAGTGGCAAAATCATTGCAAAATTTGTCAGTCGATCTTGTGAAAAACAATTGAGAAATTCGTCAGAGGAATGCAGGAAGGAATCTCAAAATTCTTATTTCGGTCGTTACCCGGGAGCAGAATCGGCGCAACGCTGCGACGCATGTCGCAGACTATTTTTCAACTGTTAAAAATTTAGCAAAAATTAAAAACTTTCGGTCCTAAATCCAAAAATTCGGACAGAAAATATATCGCGAATTTCGATAAATAGTCTTAAAAAAAAAAAAAAAAAAAAAAATCAATTTCGTCATAGATTGCAAAAAACACGCGAATTTCGTCAAAAAATCACGAAAAAACGGCAAGTTTCTTCAAAACATCGCAAAAAAACGGCAAATGCTTTCAAAAGATCACAATAAAACAGCAGTTTTCGTCAAAAAATCCCGAGAAAACAGTAAATTTCTTCATAAGATCACAAAAAACGGCAGTTTTCGTCAAAAAATCACGAAGAAACGGCAAATTTCTTCAAAAAATCACGAAAAAATGTCAAATTTCTTCAAAAGATCGCGAAAAAGCGGCAGTTTTCGTGAAAACATCGCGAGAAAACGACAGTTTTCGTAAAAAGATCACTAAAAAACAGCAGATTTCTTCAAAAGATAATGAAATAAAACGGCAAATTTCTTCAAAAGATCGCAAAAAACAGCAAATTTCTTCAAGAGATCGCGAAAAAACGGCAACTTTCAAATATCAAGCGTGATTCAAATTTCAAATGTCAAAAATATCAAGATAAATCGGCAAATTTCTTCAAAAGATCGCAAAAAAACGGCAAATTTATTCAAAAGGTTAATTTCGTCAAATGGTCGTGGAAGGAAATGTAGTATGCCAGTTAAATGTGTCCTACAATATCCAAAAAAAGTTTGTGTGAAATATTACTTGGCACCAGTACAACCCCTGATTTTACTTTTTTCACCAACACCGTTTGATAAATTTTGCCATTCTTTTCCTGAGATAATTTGACAAACTTCACTGTTTTATACTTTAACTGATTTTCGCACATTTTAATATAACCCATTGACAGGCATCCTTGATTTTTTTTATGGCTTTATTCTACGAAATTCGTTATTTTTCTGGCGACTAGTTGATAAATTTCACTATTTATTACCGTGACCTTCGACAAAATTAGCAATTATTTGTATGATCGCTCTTGGAATTTCCCAATCATTTAGTGAATTTTCCAATTCATCCCTCTCTTCAAGACCCATTTGATGAATTTTAAGATGTTTAACACAAGATCCATTTGACTAATATCGTGATTTTTTTTCAAGGCCATCTGATAATTTTCGTGATTTTTTTTATCCTAAGAACATTTGACTAATTTCGAGAATTTTTTTCCCGAGATCATGCGACAAATTTTGTGATTTGTTTTTTGAGACAATTTGATGAATTTCACTATATTTCCTGGAATTTCATGATTTTGTCCCCGTGGTCATTTGGTGAATTTCTGATTTTCTTTCATGATGAATTGTTGCGATTTGAGATATTTTTCTGCAACTAATCAACAATATTTGCAATTATTTCAAAACCGACTGAAATGCATTGAAAATGTATTCCGCAGATTGTGTTAAATCTTATAGTGCTTGTCTGTATACCAAAAACATTTAAGTGAAGAGAAAAAAAATGTTTTTTATTTAGTCTCCTTATAGTCTCTTTTTTTAAATTTTGGTCTCTTTTTCTTGCGATTTAGTCTCTTTTCTCTCTTTTTTAAGAGTGACTCAGCGGTCCTAGGCCTGTGTTGGCTACAAACGTTTTTGGTCGACGAAATAATCAAGTAGTACCCAATCACGTAAAAGAAACATCCTTATTAGTGGAATTTAAAGGAATATAAGCAGTCCTAATGTTAAATTTTTAAATTTGACTGAAAAAAAAAACAGTGAATAAATGCAGGAAAAAGCTGAAAGATTAATTAATATTAAATAAAACTAATTTATCTAATTTAACCTATTTATTTCAAAAAGGAAACAAATACCTACTTATTTGACAAAAAATAATGATATCCTATCAAAAACATGAATATGAAAGAATGCCAAGTTCGTTAAAGGCTTCGCTAATAAAAGAAGTGAGATCTAACTGCAAACCAAGTTTTTTCGGAGCTCCTTAAATCATAACTCCTGTCATGCATAATATTAATCAATTGCTTAAAATGATTTGTTATGTTACTTCTTATTCAATAGAGCGACTTGGCCAGTTTTCAGCTACCAACTTTAAACTTTGAGTCGGAGTACAATTTAATCTAGAATCTGATTGGCAAAGATCTAGTCAATCGAGTGTTTGAATAAGTGTATTGAGGTTAATGTACTGATAAGTTAAGGAAGGAATCAACTTTAATTTCTGATCAACTAAATAGAAAAAATTGAATAAGAGAAAACTTGCTAAGTCGCTCTATTGAATAACAAGTAACATAACAAATCATTTTAAGCAGTTGAAAAATATTATGCATGACAGGAGTTATGATTTAAGGAGCTCCGAAAAAACTTGGTTTGCAGTTAGATCTCACTTCTTTTATTAGCGAAACCTTTAACGAACTTGGCATTCTTTCACATTCATGTTTTTGACAGGATTTATTATACGTGATGCATAGCATTGTTAAAAATAATTAATTAATTAAATAAATAAACCATTGGTAGATTTTTTACGAAATGTTATAAATTATGTGCAAATATTCAGCTACTTCTAAAGTTGTGAAAAATATAATCTATAAATACCTACTAAACTTAAAAATTGTTATTTAAAAAAAAAAAAAAAAAAAAAAAAAAAAAGTGTGACTTTAAAAATTTGGCATCAAAACCATATTTTTTCGTTTTTCTTCTTTTACGCTATCACGTTATCTATACTAATAAAATAACAAATCGCTCTGTCTGCGTGTGTGTGTGTGTGTGTGTGTCTGCGATGGCTAGCAAAATCTATGGGACGTACGAAGCTCAAAATTTTTATGAGAGTAGCCCAATATCTCTCCTGATGCACCTGAGCTTCAGAATTTCGAAATTCTATTTATTAACTGAGTAATTAATTAAATTCCAAAGATCACTCTCATAAAAAATCGCCTTTTTTCTTCTTTTTTTCCCTTCATTTAGTTATGGTTGGTTGGTTGCATAAAATTTTGGCATAAATAATTAAAAAAGCTGGAACCGACCTTTAAAATTTATAGACTGGCAAGCTGTCAGTTTAAAAGATGATTTTTTATCACAGCGGTTGTAAACCATGGAGGAAAAAGATAGGTGGTGGTGAAGTAAACCGAAAAAAGGGTTGCAATATTAAACCATTTATCGCTCAAATTTTAATGTCCCAAACAAAAGCATGTAGAAGAGATTTTGTATTAATAAGACGAATTGAAAGAAATGAATTACAGCTGAAGCGTATTTTGCGAAGAAATAGTAATTTTTTAAAATGGTCTTTTTTCCATTTATATTATTTATTTTTAAAAAAATGTTTGCTTTTAAAATAATTGGAATTGATAAATTCGAAATAATTAAATATCAAAATAAAATAAAAAAGAATATTGAAAACATTTGATTTGAACTAAAAATTGTATTACTAAAAGTTTTCTTTTTTTTTCAGAACTTTTTAATACTTTATAACGTAGATGAAAAAATGTTTTTAATTTAACAACATATTAATAACTCTATGTCAATATATAAAATATATTTATGAAAACAATCTTTTAAAATCATGCGCGAAAACTTAAATACAGATATGCCACCTTTGTAAGGTCCTTACTTGGCAGAATGTCAAGCCGATTCCATTTAGACTTTAGGGGGAATAACCTATGAGGCCCAGATTACTTCCACGTATTCATGGAAATGATACAATATTGTTCTCTATTTTTTGTTCTGAGTAAAATTTTATTTTAAATTAAATAGATTGCGCACCTTCTAACAGTTCTCGGAATAAACTTTCTAAAGTATATATTTTCTCCTACATTTTTGTGAATTTTAATAAATGTATGTCTGTTTTTTTCTTCTTTTTTTAACATTTATATTTATGGCTAGAACACAGTTTTAACGATTGCTTGGCATTTCACTTGGCGGTTATGCGAGAAATTCGCCAATTCTAACAACCTAAATGTTCAGAACATATGTATGTCATATACTCAATAGGATTTATTTATCGCCAAAATGGCGTTATTTTGCCTAATATGGTAACCCTGATATTGTTGTTTATTTTTTGATAAACTGTTTATTTACCTTAATTTTTCTCTTTTTCAAATTATATAAAAAAAAATTTGTTCTATAGTTATTAGTTTTTAAAATTTAATATATTTAAAAATTGTTTTATTAATTGTTAGTTTTTAAAATAATAGAAATAATTTAAAAATGTATATTTAACCAGTATTCGAAAATAAGGTTATCGCCAATTGACGGTGGAAGAAAATTGTACCAAAACTTGTGCATATATGATATCTGCGCCATATTAATTTCCAATGCATGCAAATAATATAAATAAGTAATGTACACAATAATGTAAAGAAATTTTTTTAAAAAAAATTTGCTAATCTGACAAGTTTTAAAATCATGCCATGCAGCCGTTAATTCTAAAACGATTAAGTTACGCTACATTGCGAGGGAAAAAGTTATTAAGCTAAGTTTAATAATCATACCTTTAAATCATCTTTTTTATTATATTTGTCTGTTTATAACTTATTTTAGTGTAACGAAATTACAGTGTAATATTTAAAAACAGATAATTCAATTATAAAAACAAAAAGATATTCGCCAAAAAAAAAAAAAAAAAAAAAAAAATCGACATATTTAGAATGTTTAATGAACAAGCTCATCTCGAGATAATACGAACTTTCCCATTTTCGAAATGGACTCGCTCTTTTCGCCCATGCGCATTTCTGATCAGGTCTCTATGAAACGTGGTTCATCAGTAACAAATATTAATCTAAAATCTAGATTTCAGAGTGCAGACGATTTTAAGACATTAACGAAAGAATGTTAACTTTTCAAGCAAAATCTTAAATGATGCTTCTATATTGGTATTTCAAAGTGACGGCTAGGTTACATTTATGTTATATTTAAGTTACGGTAGGGTAATGTTAAGTCGCAGTTAGGTTACAGACAGATTATGGTTATGGTACAAAAGTTTACGGTTAGGAATTTGTCCACAGTGTATACATTACGCATGCTTTGATTAAAAATATACACTTTTGTTAAATGGTTCTGAAATTATAATACTATATACCAATCTTTTATCATCGCGTATCGATTTCATTCTCGGTATAGACGGAATTAAGAGTGATATAATTAGTTTGAAATTCAAAATATTTCACTTGGGATTTCTATGCGAAAAAAATAATTAGTTACGTGATTTAACAGTGATTTTTACGGGTAAATATCAACACTTTAACACGAAACTAACGCAATCGTTGGATACATGTTCCCTCCCGTGTTTCTCATTGCTCATTTTAAGTATTTTTAGAGCTCAATATTAGTTGTTCTTTTTAACCGATTTTTCACAAAGTCAGCTGCGACGTATTTCAGACAATGTATTTCTGCATGCTTCCAGTTAATGATAAAATCATACAAATTTCAAGTTCGTTTAATATTGTTAATACGGACCCGGGCAACGCCGGGCGGGTCAGCTAGTGGAAGAAGAAAAATAGCAATTGATTCTGATTTTAAAATTTCAAGAGCCAAAAAAAAAAAAAAAAAAAAAAAAAAAAAAAAAAAAAAAAAAGTATGTAAGGTAAGTTTACCAGTAGTGGGCCACGTAAGGACATTTATCTAATTATTATTAAATTATTAGTGAATTAGATATATATTTAGCCTAGTCCTTACCTTTATGTATAAGAATAAGCATTCAAATTTTAAAAATATATTCTCTAGAAAAAATGAAAAATAAAAAATGTTATCTTCATCTATGCTCCAGTAGTGGGCATAATAACTTTCTGATAAATCATATTTAGAAGTTTTGATGATTACGTAAAATATTTTAGCTTCTCTTTAGGTTTTTCGTATAGTCTGTAAAAACACCATTCCAGCTCAAAAACTATTAGTCTAAGAGCTAGCAACGTTTTCGTCACCTGATTTTATCAAGGCTAATTTTTTAATATGTTTTTCGCTTTTATGGTAGAATACGTTTGCTAGCGGTCTGGCAGTCGGGAGACGTTGCGTTTACCTGTGGCAGAAGGGGTTATGCAGGTCAAAAAACTCCAAAATCACGTCATTTTATCAAGGCTCATTTTTTTATATGTTTTTCCCTTTTATGGTATAATACGTTTGCAAGCGGTCTGGCAGTCGGGAGACGTTGCGTTCACCTGTGGCAGAATGGGTTATGCAAGTCAAAAAACTTCAAAATCACGTCATTTTATCAAGGCTCATTTTTAATATGTTTTTATCAAGCTTAAAAATTACAAGATATTACACTTCGGATAGCAGACAACCTATAATTAATTTTCCAGACACAAATTCGATTGCAAAGTTAATGCCAGACGGCTTTAAATATGGCAACGAAAGTGCCTGTTCCAAGAACGGTTTATAATTTAAAAATTATAAGACCAATTAATAATTAACTAGCAAAAGCCGTGCTTTGTTTGGATTCGCGAAGCATTATTTCATAAGATAAATATTTGAAAGGAACATTACTTTTTTATATTATTTTCGCATTTTTATTAAGCAAAAACGTTATCTCATGTTTTGGCGCATTTAAATTTTAGAAATGTAAATTCAGCCAAATAACTAAGAATTTCCTCGGAATTTTTTATTTATGGTATAAGGCTGGTATAAATAAAAATATTTTCGAAGCAGAATTTTACAATATATATTTTTTTTTTAACTAAAAGTTTTAAAGATGTTTTTACATTTTCCAATGGCCAGTAACGGCGTTCGTTCTGGCCAATAAGTGTTCTTTTTCTCGACATTTTAAAATTACTAATACATTCCAGAAATTATTTATAAACGTAGTTAATATATATAATTTGGTTGAATTAAATTATTCTTCAATCAATTAAAACATTCTTAAATTATTCTTTAATCTTTCATTTCGAATACCAGACTTACCAAATTTAACAAAATATTCACTTTAAATACCAAATATAAGAATTAATTTTACTTGTTTACGATTATTTTTGTTGCCACTTTAACCAAAGTAAATACCTAAATAAATAAATCATAATGCAATTCTTTTAAAATCCGTAAGTATAAACTGCTTAAATAATTTTGGCAGAATAATGAAAATATATTTTATTTAATATATTAATCATGATTCTATCTATAATTACTAACCCCATAGTTTATTTTCCTTCTTAAAATAAAAAGATACGGGTTCAATTTTTTATTTGCAAACGATTTTGGCGGAATAATGAAAATATATTTTATTTAATCAATTAATCATGATTCTATCTATAATTACTAACCCCATGGTTTATTTTAATTCTGAAAATAAAAATATACGCGTTCAATTTTTTATTTATAAAAATGCGTCCATAATAGAAAAACATAGAATAAATTATTTATTAAAATAAAATTTTTTAAAGTTTATTCTGTAAAAAAAATAACATTCTGCAAATCTACATATCATAATTTATTCTTATGTTTAATTTCAAGTCAAAATACTGAATAGATTTTTTATAAAGTGTACGACAAACTGTAACTTGAGTGGCCTAGTAGAGGATTCGCTTCGCTCATCCTAATAAATTAATTAACTAATAAATTAATTATAGGTTGTCTGTTATCCAAAGAGCAATATCTTGTAATTTTTAAGCTTGATAAAATGACGTAAAGAGGTCTTATAATTTTAAAATTATAAACCACTTTAGGAACAGGCACTTTCGTTGCCATATTTAAAGCCGTTTGGCATTAACTTTGCAACCGAATTTGTGTCTGGCAAATTAATTGTAGGTTGTCTGCTATCCAAAGAGTAATATCTTGTAATTTTTAAGTTTGATAAAATGACGTAAAGAGATCTTATAATTTTTAAATTATAAACCGCTCTTGGAACAGACACTTTCGTTGAAATATTTAAGGCCGCCTGGCGTTAACTTTGCAACCGAATTTTTGTCTGGCAAATTAATTGTAGTTTGTTTGCTATCCAAAGAGTAATATCTTGTAATTTTTAAGCTTGATAAAATGACCTAAAGATGACTTATAATTTTTAAATTATAAACCACTTTAGGAACAGGCACTTTCGTTGCCATATTTAAAGCTGTCTGGCATTAATTTTGCAACCGAATTTTTGTCTGGAAAATTTATTATAGGTTGTCTGTATCCAAAGTGTAATATCTTGTAATTTTTAAGCTTGATAAAAACATTAAAAAATGAGCCTTGATAAAATGACGTGATTTTGAAGTTTTTTGACCTGCATAACCCCTTCTGCCACATGTAAACGCAACGTCTCCCGACTGCCAGACCGCTTGCAAACGTATTCTACCATAAAAGGGAAAAACATAAAAAAAATGAGCCTTGATAAAATGACGTGATTTTGAAGTTTTTTGACCTGCATAACCCCTTCTGCCACAGGTAAACGCAACGTCTCCCGACTGCCAGACCGCTTGCAAATGTATTCTACCATAAAAGCGAAAAACTATTAAAAAATGAGCCTTGATAAAATGACGTGATTTTTGACGTTGCTAGCTCTTAGACTATATGAGAGTACTGAAGTTGTCCCTTTGCCAGATAACAGATAAGAGTTCCAGCCAATCAGCAATTAATTTGTTATCTGACAGGGGTGGCTAGAAAACTGGTGGCCCACTAATGGTATGTGGCCCACTACCTGGTACACTTACCCTATATACATACATACATATTTGACTTTTTTTTTTCAAAGCCAAAGACTTTGACGAATGTATGGTACAATGGTTGCAACTTTGACATCAACGATGAGAAAGAATTTTCATTCTTTCTTATTTTCCATGGAAACGCCGTTATTTATGAGCTGATTGAACAAGCAAAACCTGAAAAAGCGTTATGTTTCGGAAAAAGGTAGGATATAGATGATTGGTTATGCATTGACAGAAAAACACCAACAACAAACAATTTAACAGACAAGGAAATCGCTAACGTTGTGCTAAATTGAAGTGCCGATACATTATAAGCAGCTTACAGGATTCCCAGCGTCATGGAAAGTCTGGGAAACTCTAGAAAGTCATGGAATTTTAAAATAGTTATGGAAAGTCATGGAAATTTCCAAATATATAGGAAAAGTCAGGGAATTTACGTTTTCTAAAAAGTCATGGAAAACTTGGAGAAAAAAGGAAAAATGACGTGATAGTCATAAATAGACTCGGGGGAAAAGATCACAAAATTCATCAAGCAATCGCAAGAAGAAAAAAAACCGCTAGAAATTTTAAGAATAATTTGCAGAAAAAAAACAGTTTTGACAAGAGATTGTAAAATGTAGCAAATTTTATTGCATTCCCGTTTAGTGAGAGAAATTTTTGAGATTTGGTCAGGGAAAGTCAGGGAATAATTTGAGATTTAGTCATGGAAAATCAGGGAATTTGTCTGTCATGTTTTGCTGGGAATCCTGGCTTAAAAGAAATAGAAAACAACCAGCAAAAAAAAAAAAAAAAAAAAAAAAACCTTGGAACATTTTTTTCTATTAACCGTAATGTAACGGAATACTTTTGATTGTCCCTGTAATTAAACTAATGCATCCGCTTTTGATAAAATTTGAAATAACTCGACAAAATTATGTAATAATTATATATTTAAAATTTCAAACGATTAAAATGCATTTGAAACTTTTTTCCCCCATTGACCGTAATGTAACGGAATCCTTTTGATTGTCCCTGTAATTGATCTATGCATCCAATTTTCATAAAATTTGAAATGACTCGACAAAATTATGTAATAATTATGTATTTTAAATTTCAAACGATTCAGTTAGGTAGTTTTTGCGTTGTTATATGCGGACGGACAGACAGACAGACAGACGGACGGAACGACAACAATAGGTGCTACGTATTTACATAATTACGAACGTACCTAAAAATGAATAAATAAATAAAAAAAATGCGCAAGTTTTGAGTAGAGAATTAATACCTTCTTTAAAGACACAAGATTATTGAAAACATTTCCAAATTAGACATTCTTCATTTATATAAAATACAAGAAAAACATGAAGAATGATCGAGAAAATTGAAGCAAACAAAATTGGCATCGATGTTTCCAAAACTATCGGGGAAGAAATAATTTCACTAAAGAGTAATTTTATTAGATTTATTTATCTGTAACACAGAAAATATCAATTAAAGTAAGTTTATTTTATTTTATTTAATTTTCTCTTTCCTACATAATTGTCTCTCAATAATGAATTAAATTTTGGCAACACAAAAAAATCAATTAAAATAAGTTTTTATTTATATAGTTAGTTTTCTCTTTTTCTTATATAATTGTCGTTTAATAATGAATTAAATTATGGCTAAAGGTACCATTCAGAATAGGTATAGTACTAATTTTGATATTCCTAGTTATTACTTTCGACATTCTCTCTTAATACTTTCTGTATTCCTTTAAAAGTCCTGCATAATATCTGTCCCGATGATACCGGATTTTTAAAGTTATATTGTAATATGTTAAATATTAATTCAGTTGATTATTTAAGTTTTCCACTTTAGATTTCATATAGGAGAGGGTGAGGAGGAATAAGACACTTTTTACAAAAATAAGAAAATCAATTTTGTGTGGCACGAAAACAAAAATTTCGATTTATTGAATGCAAAAATGAAATACTTTCTAATGTTCTTGAACAACATAGAAATATAATTTACAGAAACAATTTTATGATTAAAGAAATTGTAAATTTCAAAATGTGTTCTATACCTTCCCACTAACAGGGAGGTATGGGACAGCTGCAAAACAATGATTGATAAGACACGAACACTTATGTACTGTCTAACAAAGATTTTAAGTTTATAATCTCTGTGCTATAATATCAAATTCAAGTATTTTCATCACTGGAAGGAAAATTCAGGATTGTCAGTCAGAGATGAGATTACAACAATCAACTGAATTTATTTGCATTTTGAAATAAATGAATATATTCTCCTTTTACAATAAATATATTATCCTCTTAAAAATACTTGCATATTAGCAATTTACGTTCATCTTATTAAGAAGAATGAATTATACTTGTTCCATTCCTCCCTTTGCTGACATGTCCCTTTCCGCCTTTTTTCTTCTTTTATGTTGAATTTCTTCTAAAAACAAAAATGCTGCTTTTAGGCATAGTTAAAATTATAGATAATATACAGCATAATATTCCATAAATAAGGAAACTATTGCATGTACGCGTAAACAATTCATTAATATACAGAAAGCATAAAAAATGTACGAAGAAAAATTACTTTTGATTCTTGTAATTATCTTTATATATATATATATATATATATATATATATACAATTTCAAGCTTATGCAGATCAGCAACTTTTATATTTGGGGTACCATTACTTTATCTAATGTATAATTGATGAAATGTTTAGAATTATACATAAAGAGAAAAACCTACTGTCCCATTCCACCCCACTCTTCCCTAATAATAATAATTTGAGTATAATTCTTCTGTATATTTAATATATTTTAATTTTGAACGGATGTTATATATATTAATTATGTATTATATTAATTAAATTTTTTTCCATGTTTCAAGGTGGATATTTTATATTAAATTCAATGGTTTATATATTGTTTGACAATTAATGCTTTATATATGTATAAGTTCTTTCTATTTCTTGCAATTTCATCCTCTTTTTCAATTTTCCAAGTAATATTATGGGAGAAACCCAACCCTGGTTTTACTAAATAAGTCTTGTAACAATGAAATTGCTGTCGTAGTTTAACTATATAACAGCGAAAATATAAATCCACACTCTGTTAAAAATAACCCTCATCAAACTCATTTCGAAGACTTTTATTCTTCGAAAACTGGATAGAAATGGCACAAACTTGTCATTTAAATGTAAATATTTGAAAATTTATAATCATTAATAGGAAATGTGTCATTAAATAGTTTTTATTCATTTATGTTGTTTATTTATTTTAATGAAATTGGGATAATTGTCTTTAGAATTATATTATCCAGTGTATATAAATTTAGAAATTTACGTATAGAAACGTATTTAGAAATTTCCGAAAATTTAAAGTACACTTCATGAATAGCAGAATGTCAAACACTAAATATGAATTAAATGAAAAGCAATAAATTTAAAATATTCAGAATTAATGTTACAATTCATTAATGAGCCATTAGTATCAAGTGTATCCTAAGTGGTAATTCATTAATTAAAATTGGATGAACTCAGATATAATGAGACATTGAAATGAATGTAATGTATGCATAAAAGTATCTGTAAAATGTTTTAACCATATTTACTCACTTTAAAGATAATCATTTGGAGAATAAACTTAAATCAGTAGCTTTACATGGTAATTGAGTCAATAAATCTTGTTTACAAAAACTACTTGAACCAGTTTTAAAGTCATGAATATAAATAAAAACTGAACCAAAAGTACTTTGAAGTTCTGCAAGAAAAATGCGTCATTTCATTTGGTGACAGTATTCAAAAAACGAAAGAAAGTAATCTAACAGTATTTAGAAAATAGTAGATCAGCAATATAGCCCCCCCCCCCCCCCAAAAAAAAAAAAAAAAAAAAAAAAAAAAAAAAAAAAGCAAAGGGCGGAGCTAGAACTTTAACGTGAGTGAAAAATCGTAAGTAATCAGTTTTTTTTACTTTTAGTTTACACATTTAATTATCATGCAAAATTGCACTGACCACTTATACACCTCATTATATGAGTATCTCAGTTTTACGTGGATTTTTTCAATCTCTTGATGTTAGGAAAGGGAAAACAATTACTTTACTTTTAAGTAGGGATGTAGTGGTATAGGGATGTCACATACCAAAATTTAATCTAATTAATCATAATCTAATAAATCCACAAAGATAATGTTAATTACATGCTGGTGCACACCAATTCACATTTTATCATATGCGGCATTCAAAATATATGGGTGAGAGATTTATTTATCACTAAAAAGAAAACAGCGTGGAATGGCATTGGTAAAAACTTTTTGCGATTGATTGTTAAAAGTTTGTCTCTCTCGAAAGTAATTAAAATAAATTAATTAATTAAAAATAAAAGAAAAATCATGTATTTTTTTCCCCAAAAAATTGCTCTTTTATCCGTCACATTTTATATTTTTAATACTCATTATTACAGATTTTAAAACTTTTTTCCAGCAGTTATTTTCATGTAACAATAAGTAATTACCACAAGCCTCCATCTCCCTACTCTGTTTTCCCTTCTTTTTGACTCCTATTGAAAGTAAATTTTAGCTAGACAATGATTTTGGGATATAGCTAATAAAATGAGTGTTTGTGAATTCAGTGCTTAAATATTTTGTAGCAAGTTTGTGCCCCTTGTAGGAAACTTTATTTGAAAGCTTGCAATCATAAATTATTAATAAAGAGAGCATTTCCAATTGTAAACCGCAAAGCAAGATTGTTATTGATTTGGGAGGGTAATTGGGATAAAGAGCTATAGCTCAGAGATTATTAGCAATTGTATTCAAGAAATTTTAGTCTTTTTTGAATAATATAACATTTTTTTTTTCTTTTAACCTTCAGCATGTCTACTACGTGTTACACCGCTAGAGTAGAATTTTCTTGAAATACACCTGGAAAAGTCAGGAAGTTTCATTCTCCCACATGAGTAAGCAACTCTGTAATAACAATCCTCCAATTTTATGTACGAATTTATTTACTGTTAGCGCATAATTAAAAGCAGTTCCCATTTTCAAATTTTTCGAAAATTTATATTTCATGCCGAAACGAAAACTTTAATATACAAAAAACGCAAATTTCGAGAAAAAGACTGCGCGAAAAACTCAAATTTAGTCTAAAGACTGCACGAAAAATGTGAATTTCGTCTAAAAACAGCACAAAAAATTCGAATTTCGTCCATGAATCGCGTAAAAAAAGCAAATTTCGTCCATGAATTGCCTAAAAAAAACGCGAATTTTGTCTATGTCAAAATAATATAACACGTAATTTTACTAAACATTAAACTAATTTGCAGAAAGCTTTTGATGTCATATAAGTCTGTTCTTATTAGACATTTCCTGTAATATAGTTTTAAATAATAAATGTTTTTGCAGATGATTTAGCTAGACTGATTTTTTTTTTTTTTTTTTTTTTTCCCCAATTATTATCCTCCTCGGTTCTGAAACAAATTTTACGTGGCATCACAAAAAACAGTTTAAAATTTTTATAAAACATCTTCAAACAAGCATTAGGTTGTAAATGGATGCTTCTAACATGCATTCATCTATTAAAAAAGTCTAAATTTAATTTTAACAATTCTAAATGAAATGAAATTAAATTAAAGGTTGATTTTTAGTGTCGCCTCCAGGCGACCAGGCGACATGGGGACTGAGGAGGTTATTTAAGGATTATTGTAAGTTTAACTAACTCCTAATTGCTCCTTATTATTATATATATATATATATATATATATATATATATATATATATATATATATATATATATTTGTGTCTGATTTCACCTGACGTCTGTCTGTTCTCATTAGCTAACGTTTCGTGACGAGTCTTTTACAGAATTTTTAATCTTTTATCACTGCTTTTTCAAAACAGAAATTTTTCCTAATTGAATGAAGAAAATGCCCTGTTTAAATAAGGCAACATTTACAAAAAAAAAAAAAAAAAAAAAAAAAAAAATAACTGGTGGAAATAAACTTTATGCGTCGCTATAAAAGTGCCATTCGTCCGGAAGGATTAAACATGCTAAAATATAAATATTTAAAAATGATTTCGCATTTAATGTAATTTTAACCAAACCATGATTGCATGTATTATATTCAAGCCATAAACTTCAAGGAATAGTTTCATCATAAATACAAATAAAATTCTATTTCCTCCATTCTTTATTAATTCTTTTACACTACCACCAATCCATGTTAGTAGTATACAGATTGTCTGGTGGAGAAGCCAGCATTGTTCGGTACATTGACTGAGTTTCCGCATGAAGTAGGGGATAATGAAAACGGAATGAAATCGAAAGCGTTTTCTACTATTGGCGACATATCCCTAACCCTTTCGCCAACTTTTTTTTATTTATTCTGCAACCCTTTTTGGCCTTGGCTTTCAGCTCCTTTCTCCAGTCAAACTCGCTGGTGTACTAGCTGTGCCGCGAAGGCCAGTATTTAGTGACCTTGGCCTTGAATATTTCCCAGTCTCCCTCTCTACGATAGGGATCTTGTCTTTCGTTTATTTTGTTTTGTAGTTTTTTCTTTTTCTTTCCCAACGCGATTTGCTGGGCAGCAGAACATAACGTACCGGTACTTCGCACGCAGGTTTCGGAAGCTCAAGTTTTATTTAGCATTAAAGATAATTTCACATAAGTCAAATGATGTAGTTACCCATTGTTTATTTCTTGACATGATGCTCAATATCGTTCATTTTTTTGTATATTTCTCAGGCTATTTCAGATATTGTTTCATAAACGTGCATTAATGAGTATTCTTAGTTCTTATGAATGAGGGTCAGTTTAGGGGTAATAATAATAATTCTATAATTCCAATATGCTTAGTTTTTGCATTCAGAGGGAACATCAAAATGTTGTGTGATATCAAAGAGAGAACTAGCCTTATCTGGTAAAAATAATAAAACGAAATATCAACATTTTCATTTACATGCTAATTTTCTCACAGTTGACCACTAGGGATATGTAAATTTCAAATGCAATTATAAAATACTAGTGAATGTACAGTATACAGAATTAAGTTAAGAGTATTGGAAACAACTATTTGTAAAATATGGCTCTATGATTTGAATATAGAATGTAATTTTGCGGAAATTCATATAATTTGTTATGTAGTTATTAAAAGTTTTCACTTTCTATCAACGTGAAAGATTTCTGCGGAAAAGCATTGACATCTTTGTTCGCGGATAAGTTATTACACTCTTTTATTTAACTGAACTTGGTTTTTCTATATAAAGATGTAATTAGTAAAAGGAAAAGAAATATTTTCATAAAAGTAAAAATTCTAAAATATCTTTATATATTTATTATAAATATGTGCACAAGAGTCAAAATAAAATGAGATTGTAGTTTTTCCCCGTAATCAGCAGTACCCAAAATAACGATAAAATAGTGGAATTTCGTTATCTTTCACCTCTTGAATTTCGTCATTTTCAGGTATACAGAATCCGAAATAAAGCCAAAATTTGTATATATGTATATATCAGAGTTTCCCCCAGGTTTAAAAAAGGGCAGGGCGCTACTTTTCTGAAAAGGGCACTTTTTACATTTTCCAGGGCACTTTTTAAATTTTTCAGGGCACTTTTTCATTTTTAAGGGCACTTTTATAGAGTTGAATCAATCGCGAAAAAACATCAAATTTTATTAAATGATCGCAAAAAACGGCAAATTTTTTTAAATGATTGCAAAAACAGCAGTTTTTGTTAAAAGATCGCAATAAAACGGCATACTTTGTTAAAAAATCGCGAAAAACCGACAAATCTCGTGAAAATATCATGAAAAAACGAAATTTTTCGCAGAATTTTCCGTTTTATTGCGATTTTTGGACGAAATTTGCCGTTTTATCGCTATCTTTTGATGAAAGTTGCCGTTTTTTGCGACTCATTTGACAAAATTTCCCGTTTTATCGTGATTTTTGGAAGAAATTCTTTTGAGAAAATCTGCCGCTTTGTGAAATTTTGTGACGAAATTAGCTTTTTTTGCGAAAGTTGGCGAAATAAATCGTTATTTCGCGATTTTTAACGAAACGCCTTTTTTTAGCATTCTTTGACGAAATTATCCGTCTCATGGGACGCGTATGAGGCTATTTTTTGCGTTCCGTCGCCGATTTTTTGCATAATTTACGCGCTATAGCGCATTCGGATCATCGTTGGAGGGCTGCGTTTTTTCAAACGTGGGGCAAGAAGGGCGCTATTTTTTTTTTTTTTTTTTTTTTTTTTTTGAATGAATGAATGACAAGAGGGGCGCTAGTTTTTGGATGAGGGGCAAAAGGGGCGCTAGTTTTTAAACTAAAGGGCAGGAGGGGCGGAGCGCCCCCCTGAAACCCTCTGGGGGAAACTCTGTATATATATATATATTATTAGAATCCACCGAATCCGAATTATTTTCAAAATAAAATTTTCATCTTTATTTTTCCTCTTTTCCATAGAAATTTGTCTGAAATTCACAGCAAGAAAAAACTGAATTGTTCCGATTTTGCTTTTTCTTTTCAGTTCGCAGTTCCAAAATAATAAAATTTCCATTTTGTGTTCTTTAACTTCAACAGTAGAATTTTTAGGGTTTACGAGGCAGAAATTATAAAATTAATAAATCGGAAAATATAAAATTTATTATTATTATTTTCCAAGCCATAAAAAGACAATCAATGCTGACGTAATCAGATTTTAGCTTTATTTTTCTTATATTTCATCAGTGTTTTAACCAGTCGGAGTCGGACATTTTCCCCAACTACTCTGCAGCCTGGTTTGGAAAGAGAAAAAAAAGTTTTGGGTTCAAATTTTTGTGAAGGGTCATGTTGTAAAATAAAAACATTTGTGGAGGAACCTCAATTTTTTCCTAAACAGACCCCTGATTTCTACGGTACAAGAATACCAGTTTTCATGATTTTAAATGCAATATTTTTGCAGTAAGTGTAAAAAGACACAAGCCGCATACATTAAATCCACACTCACTGTACAAACTTTTGGTACTTCTAGGTTATCCCATCGACCAAAAATTTATCGCCAGATTATAAGATTAAATGCCAATAATGGATGATTGTGAATGTCACATTAAACATGATACACACGTTTAAATAAAGCGTCATCAAGTGGTTTTAAATTAACTTTTTAACTGTATTTTTACTCATGTGTTACTAATTTATCTGTTCTTTCATTATGTAAAATAAAAATTATGTCAACAAATATAACTTGGCTATTAGTTTGGCGATTTTTATAATTTGGCGAATATGGTCGACGGGATAACCTAGTAGTACCCAAACTTTAAATTTGTAATACAGTAGACTCCCTCAAATCTGCAACCCTAGAATCAGCACCTAATTTACAGATGTAAACAATGAAACATTCAGTTCATGTATAGAGACAAAATTTGACATTTTTAGTTTTATATCAACTCCATATACAGGGTGAATCATAAATAACGATACAATAGGCTATCTCCTTAAATATTGCCCCTAGACCCATACTTCCAATTGCAAAAATTCATAAAAAAAAGGTGAAATTTTTGATAAAATAAGTTGCAACTCCATGGGGGGTCTATTTGAAAAAGTACGAAAATTAACTTTTTATACGGCCCCCGTAGGATAAAAATTCCAGTTAAGGAAACTTTCCTTATCCAGTCCTGAATAATATACAAAAAGTTGCATCTTCATATCTTAAAAATTCGCGGAGTTATAACCGTTTGAATAATTCATCAGGTTTTAAGGGATTAAACACAAATTGAAATGCGCGCAATTCAAAAGACAATGTTACTTTAACAGTTGTAGGAAACGCGTAAAAAATCTATCTTTTGAATTGGAATTTTGATTTTTTTTCTTTTTTGTGTATGTTAGCCATATAATTTGCTAAGAAAACCACATGCTAAAATTTATCATAAAATTTATAAAAATTTCATATGGTTAGTACTGGTTTCAATGCGATAGTTAAAAATCATTATAGTAACTCCAAGCATTATTTATCGGATTTCAATTTCTTTATATTTAACTAAAAATGAAAATCTGATTTTAGTTTTGTTTCGAGGTTTTTGTTTTTCGATATTTATTTTAGAACGATTAAAAATATTTATTTAAAAAAATAACTTTTAAAAAATCATATTTTCAAAAGTAAATAATTTTTCATTTTTTAAAAAACAAAAGTAAGGTAAAATAATTAAAAATGATATGTTTCAAGTTTGTACTTTTTTCTTTAACAATTCTTAACTTTTAATAATTTAAAGACAAGGAATATCCAGGAAAAAATTCATTACACAGAAAAACGAAATGTACTGTTTTACTGCCCATTAGTTATTTAAAAGAATGTTTTTCTAAGATGCAAATTAAGTCCTTTTTAAAAATTTAGCTCTCACAACTTCAAGCTTTTTATCGTCCTGTAGAGGCTGTTAAAAAATCTATTCTGGGCTCAGGTCAGATCAGGACCGAGACGTTACTTTTTTCTGAAGACTCTCTTATCTGGGTCTAATGTATTTTTCATACCGGAGGGAACTGTTTCCTTTTTCCCAGACTTGCACTGGACGAAATTTTTAATCCCGGTCTCGAACAATCCTTATCAAAATCACAGACCAAATACGTACATAAAATAAGTAAAATTTGGTTTAATCAATATTTTTACGAAAACCATACAAATTTTAAAACCGCTTTTATTTTACAAAATAATAAAAAAAAACTTTAAAATTTATTTTTTTTAAAGAATAGTACATTTGAATGCTTAAAAATTAAACAAAATAAAACCAGAGAAAAAAAATCTGCCTATGACGGAATTCTGTCTTAAATAGAAAATGTGTTGATCCTTGCAAAATAAATACAATAATACATGAGAAAAAAAATAAACTCCATTTAACCTTCATAGGAAGGTCATTTGTCTATTACGTATTTTTTCTTTCCTGTGTGATTCCGTCTTAAAAGGTTTTATTGTATAACATTTTTCAAAGTCTTCAACGCACGGGATATGGATTAGAAATAATAAAATATAAGTGAAACATTTACATATAAATATAGATTCATTGATAAAATAAATAGATCACAGCCTTTGGCGCCTCTTTAATAATAAAAAGTGTAAATATAAAAAACAAAATTCTATATTAAGTATTTTTGGTCAGAACTCCTCCACGCAAAACAATTTTTAACTATACTGAAGTAAAAAACTATATAGAAATTCACGGCTGAGCCGGCTACGATTTAAGCTTTTTTCCAGGCTGGTCCGGATTATTATTTTAACAGTATTTCATACCGGGCTGAACTTCTTTCCTATGGGTCGGTTTAGGACCGTACCTAAATATTACGATTTATTCAGACCTCCTGTGCTAACGATCAACATGTTTTAGAAACAAGTTTCAATTTTAAATTAGTACGCATCTTAAGCCATAATAGTTCATATAATTAAGCCATAATAGCCATAATAATTCATAGCTATAATCTTAGGCCAAATAAGAGGTACGGTCTTAAACCGACATATAATAACGTTACAATTTGTGGACGATCCCTTATTTGCTTTGAAAACGGATGAAAATCACTTTGTTTACTGGCATGGTAAAGTGGTGTAAGTCACGAATTTTTGAGAATTTTAGATGTATCTCTGTCAGGTTTTCAGATAGGGAGATGAAATTTTTTTTGTTCAATTTAGGAATGGATAAGGAATAATTTCCTAACTGGGAATTTTGCTCTACTGGGACCGTATACAAATTTAATTTTCGTATTTTTTCAACTAGATTCCCCATGGAGTTGCAACTTATATTATCAGAAATTTCACCTTTTTTATGAGTTTTTGCAATTAGAAGTATGGGTCTAGAGGCAATATTTAAGGAGATAGCCTATTGTTTCGATATTTATGACTCACCCTGTATATTTTAATTTGTAATTTGCTGTGCGGATTGGAGGGAATTTACTGTAGTTATATTCAAACTAATGTTCGAAATTTTATTTTTATCAATACTAGGGCATAAGTAATGTAAGTTCATTCTTACAGTAAAGTAAATCTTGCACATGATAAAAACCATTTATATAAAAAGTTTTTAAGATACTGAAATAACATTTTGTACGAAGCAAAATATAGCTTGTAAGTTTATATATTAATTTAAGAGCTATTTTATTGAAAAATACACGATTTTAAAAACAAAAAATCGTGTTATTATATTAAATTTGGTATGTGTCTGTAAATTTAAGAGGTATTGCAAAAATATAGTTGAAAAAAAAAAAGTGAAATATATTGAATAGATTTCTTTATAGGTTTGGCATAAACGCAATTCTTTACTAAAATTTTCTAAATATTAGGGATGCAACGATTATTCGACCGTGGCCGAATAATCGTCAATAATAATCATCTAAGAAATGTTTTTATATTTACACAGCAAAATTTTTTAATTTGAAAATTTATTTTCATCATATATAATAAAGATTTATTTGAAATTAACAAAAACTTTTTTTCCCCTTTAACTTTTATACATTGAATGGGTTTTATCTTACCCATTTTTATCATGTGAAAATTTTTATGTTGTATCAATCAATAACAACAAAAAAGTATTATCAGTAATAAACTAATATAATCTTTTAAATTTAATCTATTGAATTTTTTTTTCTAATAGAGCAATACAAGTATATTCTAATTTTTTAAGCCTAGTGGGAAATTTAATTTTTCTTTCTTTCTTTTTTTTTTTTTTTTTTTTTTTGTTATGTAATATGTATATATGCATGTTTTTTTCTTTTTCAATGATATTTTTAATTTGACCTATAAAGGACATAAACATATATGATATATTAAATATTATATAGATGTGTATATAACAAATAAGTCATGTATGACACAATATTTATTTATTTATTTCAATTTATTATTATTATTTTGAATAAGATGCGGTTAAAAGTTAAATCTGATTTAAGTAATTTTTTTAAGAGGGTAACTTTCTTATTAAATAATAAAAGAAATGTAAGTACTAAGTTTTTTTTTTAATCAGTATGTGTATGTTTTACATCACTATTTAATTTAGATCTTCTTTTATCTGAAACTTCAAATTTATGTTGTCTAGTTCTTTTAAAATTTTGTGAATATTTAAAAATCCAATTAAAAAAAAGTTTTTGTTTATTGGAAGCTTTATAAAGTCATTTTAGAGGATATTCCTTTTTATCAGTAATTTTTCTTAAGACATTAAGTTTTTTTTTTTTTTTTAATCTGGAAGTTGAAATTTGTTTTCTAGTACTTTTAAAAAAAGGTTATTATTTTAAAATGTAACAACAACATATATAATATCTACTAAAATATAATTTAGACTGTAACTGATGACTTTTTTTTGAAGGGGGGGGGGGTATATTATTGACTCAATATTTAGACCAAACATAGCATAATGTTTTATCAGAACAAAATAATGCTTTAAAAAAATAAATTTGCATATAAATAATTTTTCAAAAAGGAAATTATATATTTTAATTGTGAAACATACAAGAATCGTACATATAGCACATACCATATTTTGTTTTTACACAAAAATTAGTTTATTATTCGACGGTCGAATAATTGGTATTTGGTTATTCGGCCGAACCGTTATTCATTGCATCTCTAAATATTGTCTAAATTTAAAAAGTTGATTAAAATTCCTCTAAAAAATTATATGAATGTGGAGTTTTATTCCTTGTTTTAGCTGAAACACACGTGTTTGACAAAAATTTCATATTTAAAAAGAAAAAAAAAAGTGCCTCAAGGGTAGACACATACCTTGAAAGGAATTTCTAAATTTATGAATTGGCTGCGTATGCGTAATCAGCCTACATATTTTTATTCTAATATCGTTGTTATTTGTGTTCCGTTTGTTTAAAATGTCATATTTAAAAAAATCCCCTTCCTTCCACCTTTTTAATTATGTGTTAATTAAATTATATAAGGTAATTACATAAATGTTAGTATAGTCGTTGTCTGGTCTGTTCTTCTGCCCGCATATAACAACGCAAAAACAACCCAACCGAATGGTTTGAAATTTAATTTATAGAATCGATTCATTTCAAAAGTTAGGAAAATCGAATCAAAACTTCGAATTAGCAAAAGCTTTTTTTTTTTTTTTTTTCATTCTATTAAATCTTATCATATGTAATCAATGAAATTCCCAAGACAGGTAACGATTTTAGATTGCAGTACTGATGACGAGTCCTATTATTTCTGAATTTAAGGCTGCTGGTCACTCATTTTCCGAATTCCCCCTTCGTAATGTTAAGTCTATGGGTTTTTGATGCATTCGTATGTTCAAAATATCTCCTTGGGAAATTTATTTATTTTTTCCCGTGTACTCTTCACACTGAGCATGTTTATTATTTTTCTTAGTTTTCAAAATATCTCTAAAAACTATGCTTAATTTTTTATGAAGTGCTAAAATTTTACTTCCACTTTGTCAGTTTTTAAAACAAAATATTAAATTAAGCAAAAGTCTTTGAAATAGTTTGAGAACTCAACTAAGAAAAAAAATCATCAAATGCCCATAGACATAATGTTACGAAGGGAAATTCGGAAAATGAGTGATCAACCAACAGCCTTAATACATTCAATCGTAATAAATTTTGTATTCATCAATTTAAGAGTGCAACAGCAATTGCACAGAGATCCGAATATTCATAAAATTAGTTGCAATACGAACGCATATCATTTCCCATGTTTGACGCACAATTTTCGACTTATAGTTTTCCACCATCATTGTGTACGTTTAAAAATTGTGTTGTATTTTTAAAATATTCCTGATAATATATATAAATATATATATCAATCGACTTCATATTTTTTTTCTCTTTATACGCTTTCTCAACATCTTAACCCATTAAGAAGAAGCAAAATATCATTTCCTTTTTTTCATACGTGCCGCATTAAAATTTTAATTTGTTGTAGATTTCCATCTTCGAACCCCTTTGTACCCCATCCGCACATTTAGATCCTTTTAATACCTCTACCTTCTTTCTCACGGTACAAAAATTGTCAACGTTTTCAAACACTTTCTCTTGCGCACTCTTCTATGGGAATGCTTCTACAGAAAACCTACTCTTTAAGGATATTCAGGGAGCCGGAAGAAAAAATGATCAAAAAAGTTCCCCTTCCTCGATGTGGGTTGTTTTTGCGCTTTTTTTTTTCAGGTCGACTTTTTTTTATTATTGTTATTATTCTTATATTTTCTTGCCGTTCTCTTGCCCTGTTTTCCTGTGCTCCAAATTTTCATCTTACTATTGGTTGAAATTCTTTTTTTCGCCTTATTCCTAAAAGTTTAGGTGCATTAAAAGAAATAAAGAAAAGAAAAATTTACCCTGGATTATCTATCCCTCGTAGTTTTATTTTATGTGCTTTTTCTTAGTTTCCAATTTTCTATATTGGTTATGTTTTTTTCTTTTTAGAATTGTTTTACTAAAACATAGAGTTGCTAACCGTATGATCTTCGACAGGACCAGCATTGAATTTATTCAGACATTTTTCTCAAAGAATTCTGCCATACCGAGGAGAAGCGGTAGACAGACATTTTAATTTCTGGATAAAGCAGAAAATTTGTAGGGGGATGTTTTCCTTTCATACGATCTTAATTTACCACTAGACAGGACCATAATAATAATAATAATTTTTTTATTTTATGTACTCATTTATGTACTCATTTATGTATTATGTATTTGTGATTAGAGATGTAAATTTTCCGGAAAAATATAAGTGTCGGAAAAAAACTGGTTTTTTACCTTTTTTTTTTTTTTTTTTTTCGGAAAAATTGGAAAAATTGATTTTTCATGACTGTTTTTCCCAAATAAATTATATTTTCTTAGAGAATATTAAATAATAAACATTTTTTCCCATTTATATGTATTAATTGAAAATTATTTTCACTTTATATTACAAAATAAAAAGAAAGTAGCAAAGCTGCTTTTTAAAGTTTAGTTTTTTTTTTTCCCCACAGCCTAAGAATTTTTATTAAACGCTAGATTGTTTGTTATATCATATCTCTGCTGAAATGATTTTTCAGTTACATCTTTAACTACCAATTGACCTAATGTAAAAGCCTGAGCCAATATGTCTGCAGTTTGGAATGAAATAAAATATGCATTTCATTTACATAAATATAGTTTTTAAATAAATGATACTAGTTTAAAGAAATTATTGCAGTTTTGTCATTATTATGAATATCAGTATTAAAAAATTCCATTGTTTTTTTAAAAAATGTATATTTTTACATTATTACTTTTTTTTTCTTAGAATTATAATTTTATTTCCTTTATAAAATATGTTTAGTTTTGGTATAGCTTTCCAATCTCAACTCAAAAAAGTTTTGATTTAGTTTTATAATCTAAATTCAAACAAAACTAAGTTTTACTTTGGCTTACTCAGATCTGCAACTAAAAAATAGCGCAGGATTTACTGACTGTTAGATTTTTACTCACTGAAACCAGAAAAATATTTTTTAAGTTTAATTAAATATAATTTTTTTCTTTTTACCCTAAAATCTGGTATTCTATTCTTGAGTAAGAAACCATATTCAATAATGTTTCCACATGGTAATTTTATATTTCTAAGAGTGGAACTCAAAAGTTATGAAAACAGAACACTACAAATAGAAAATGCTCGCTATTTGAGGAATTAACAAAAGCAGTTACATACAGAGATAAACTTCTACTGTGCTTTAGAAAACTACAAAAATTCAAAGTTTAACCAAGAGGGAAAGTATTGGAATTTGGAACATAGTTACTTGTAATAAAATATGGGGGTTTTTTCATCGCAGTTGCACTTTTCTAATGCAAACTGCCCATGTTTTTGCAACATTACTCTATATTATGGAGGCAAAATGGAGGTCAATTTTTGATTCAACACCTTGAAAAAACATTCAATTAATCAGCTATAACAAAATCTTGAAAAATGCAGCATAGTAGTGCCACCTATAGGGGATTTACACCAAAAACTAAACAACATTAATATATATCAGAAACTGTAGTTTGATTTTAAAAAAAAATCGTCCTTGAGGCAAAGCTATTGCGATAATCGTGAATAATGCAGCATAACAGCGTCATCTGTTGAGCAATTTACACCAAAAAGTAATGAACACGAAGTTATGTCAAAGATTTACTTAATCTGAAATTTTATAAAAATGCATACATTAGTTTGAGATAGAACTATTGTGGAAATTATGAATAATGCAGCATAGCAGCGCCATCGGTTTGGCGATATATACTAATAACTAAACATCTCGAGTTTATATCAAGGTGTACCTGAATCTAAAGTTTTGTGAAATTATGTGCATCAGTTCTTGAGATAGAGTGCCCATAAAATTTGTCACATACAGACGCACAGAGTGACAGATATTTTCCAAAAACCATCAAAACGTGTTCAGGACCTTCTAAAAGTTTTAAATACACCAAAAACTGGAAGTCAAATTTTTCACGAATTCAATACTTACTTCTTGAAAAGATAGATTAAAATAATAAATGCATACTTCAAAATTTTATGTTGAATTTTTAATTTTATCATTTCCATTAATCGGCATATTATTGCAATAATTTTACACATGAATTAATTTTTAAAAAGAGAAGTTGCATTTAATTACATATCTAGTTTTTTTTTTTTTTTTTTTTTTTCTGTAATCAAGTTTTTGTGAAATTGTGAACTTTTTGTATATACTTGTACAAAATATATTCAGAATTTTTGAATAAGAAATTATTACTATATTTAGGTTCCTATTTAGACATTTTTAATAAGGTTATTTACTTACATATATGCAACTTAATAAGATTCAGCTGCTGTATGGCATGAGATTTTTTTTTTTCTTCAATCACTGCACTTGCGAAAGATTCAATTTGTTGATTAAACTTTTTCTGAAAAGTTTATTCTCTTTTCACTATATTATTTCAAAAATAAAATTTCAATTTTTCCAGTTCGGAAAAATTGAAAAATAAGCCTTCGAAAAAAACCGGGGTTTTTTTTTTTTTTCCAATTTTTCCGGGGTTTTTTTCCGAGCATTCCCATCTCTATTTGTGATTCACCATTTTGGCACATTTTCACTGATATTTCCGATTTTTTTCAATGCCGGATAAAGAAAATAATAAAATATGAGAAACATAAAGTCGGACAAAAAATACTTATCTAATAAATCATTTAATATAAATCCGAATTTGTGATGATATCAACTAAATGACTCCATTTTTGTTGAAAAGAGAGAGAAATAAAAAATGTAGCGAGTATTAGCTTTTTTTTTTTTATATGTGTGTATGTGTGTGTGTTATTTTAAAACTAAAATTGAATTTATCTTTTACTTCAGTTGATAGCGAAGAAAATATTCTAATTAACGGGGATATGTTTAGGAAAATTTTAGGTCTTTTAAAGCAGGGTTTGAACCCCCCCCCCTTTTTTTGGGGGGGGGGGGGGGCAACTCACTGGGCCCACTAGTCTAAAACCCAGATTTTTTCGGGATATTCTGAAAATACCCGGGCTTTTTCGGGTTTTATTGAGGTTTTTTTTTTTTTTTTTTTTTTTTTCACTTTAAATTTCTAATTTTCATATACATAATAGCTAAATTCTTCATGTATCAGTGAAACCTGGGTATAATTTTGCAATAAGAATGAATTAACAAAATGTATATATAAAAACTCAAATTAATTTAAATGGTAGATTTGTGTCTGATATGACTAGTTTCTTGCATTAAGGATACATTAAGCCAGCTATAAATGGATTTTTTGAGTTAATGAAGAAGATTCAGAATGTTTGAAAAAAAAAATGTACTTACTAATAATACAATTTAAAATAATTAGAAAAATATGAAAATCAATGTAATGATGTAATCAATAAGGAAATCAATCAAGTAATTAGAAAATCAATGACAATCAAAATTACACTTTGCTTTTACAAAAATAATTACTAGTAATAATTTTACGAATGAAATTATCATTAAAATACTATATTAATACTAATGGTAAATCAGAAATTAAGTTAGAATTATTTCTTTTAAAAATTTTCATTGGGAGAATTAAGACATTTTTTTCTTGTTATGGTGGGGAGAGAAACTTTACGAGTGGTGTATTCAGGGTTCGTACAAACTCCTTAGACTCCTTAGAAACTACTTAGAAATGAAAACGTTCGTAAGTAGTGCTTAGAACTACTTAGATAAACAAAATACTCCTTAGAAACTCCTTAAACTTTGTTGCGGTTTTGCCCCCGGAGCCTATTGCGATTGTAAAGCGCACAATTGTTTAAAAAAAAAAAAAAAAAAAAAAAAAAAAAAAATCGGGTATGTTGCATTATTTTTTTTTTAACTTTGGAAATTTTTTAAAAGATGTATGCGATATACATAATAAGTATTTCAAGTTTGACTGATCTCTGTATACATGATCATTGGTCACTGCATAGGAAAGTTGTTTTTGTATTTTTTTATTCAAACTTACAAAATCGCCAAGGTTGTGAATTCTGTGCAATTTCAGCTCCAATAATTAGATTCTGATAGAGAAAAATTTGTTTGAAATGTTCTTCTTTCCAAATGGGGCATTAAAAATTGGGGTGTGCAAGTGCATGCCACATAAATAACAACAAAAGTGGCAAGTCCTTGAAATTTTTTTGACTACTTGGATTTTTTCTGTACTCCTTGGATTTTTTCTTCCGAACACTGTATGAACCCTGTGTATTGTTATTAAGACATGTATCTTAATATCAATAAAGATCTTAATAACGATATTAAGAAATTACCTTACATAATTTAAAGTTGAAATTCTCAAAAAACCCAGTTGGATTGTTATAGGTAAAATAATAAGTTAATAAGTTAAATATGCTAAATTTATATAGTTTCTTTCATTCATTTCAACTAAAAAATCAGTTGAAAACTTTTTTCTCCCTTCTTTACAGCTAATTTATTTTTTGGTCATTTTATCAAGGATTAGAAGTTCATTTTAAATCTGGTTCTTTTGAAATATATTTAATTTGGCATTTATCTTTGCATTGATGCCTTCTTAGATTAAATAATGATACAGTTGTAAAATCATGAAAAAATTTGAAAAAACCCATAATGGGTTTTATCTTGGGTTTTTTCAAGTGGACCCGCCCGAAAAAACCCGCCCGGGTTTTTTCGGGCTGGGACCACTTGGGCGAGCCCTGTTTTAAAGGACCCTTTACAAAATAATTTATCTTAAAACAGGAACCTTCACAAAAAAATTTATCCCCAAACAGGACCCTTCACAAAACATTTGATCTCAAAACAAGACCCTTCACAAAAAATTTTGTCTCTTAAATTGACCTTTCAGTTTTTTTTTTTTTTCCACTTCAAATTGAACTTTTTACAAATTTTATGATTTAATAATAAAATTTGGCTTGGTAAATAAGCAGTTGAATTCATCAAAGAGCATATTACTTAGCTTTTTATATATGAAAAATAGAACCTGAAGACATCGATAATTTAAAATTCATTAGAATTTTCACAAATATAAGAAAAAAATCCACAATTTCACAAAAACAGGACCCCGTGAGAAAAGTCTGGACAGACCCCTGATTAAACTATGTTTCTCAGAAAAATTTGAAAAAATAAAAACTTTTTTTTCAAATTTCGATCGTCTGGAAACAGGTCTGGTTCTAATAATAAAATTATATGATATATCAAATTATTTGTCAATTGTCATACTCAGGAAAAAAAAAAAAGGTTGAGCATAAATATATGCATGCAGTATAAATTTAATGCATTTTTAAACTACTATTTATATCTTTATTACTATTAAATGTTCAGTTTGTTAAAAAAAAAAAAAAAAAAAAAAAAAAAAAAAAAAAATAATAATAATAATAATGTATGCTTTAGAAAAAAGCTTGTGTAAAGCTAAATTATTTTATTTTTTTTTTATTTATTTATTTATTTTGTGGAAAATTTTTTAAATGAGACTAATGTTAAAACAATATAAAAATGAAAATATGTATGTTATTTATGTGTAATATTATACATTAAACAAATCGTAACCAGTCAAATTTGACAAATAAGAATGTTTAAAAGAACTTATTGCCTAAATTTATAAAAATAACTGCAAAAATGAATGCAAGAATTAATATTATTTTGGGTATACTTAACTTTTGAAACAAATACTAAAGTTTAATTTTAACTTTTCAAACTACCAAAAAAACTAAACTTAATTCCTATGCGTCATCAGTAACATGCAATTAAGATAATGAAATTATGAAGTTATTAATTGAGGCTTTGATCTTTGTATTGCATAATAAAAAATAGAAATTGTGCCACTGTGGCACAATTATAATTTTTGTCTACAACGGAATCTAAAAATATTATTTTCACCGTCGCAAAATTTATATTGCATGCATGCATTTTCTATTCATATTCAGTATTAAAAGATATTTTAACGTGCAGTAGATTATTAATATATATATATATATATTCCCAAATTAACATCGCATTTACCTTTTACAATTCTGAATGTAATACACATTTCATTTTTACTATACATAATTTTCACCAATTCAAACTCTGTGGGATGAGCGTCTCAGTATCAGTAACAGTGGAATGAGTGTGTGTGTGTGGGGGGGGGGGGGGGGGCAGTCTTGTATAAAACCAAAAACTTTCTGCGCACATAATATTAGGTCAAAAACTTTCTGCAAATTAATTTAAGGTTCAATAAAATTACGTATCATATTATTTTGGCATAGACGAAATTTGCTTTTATTACGCAATTGATGGACGTAATTCTTGTTTTTTACGTGATTCATGGACATAATTCGCAATTTTTATGCGATTCATGGACATAATTCGCGTTTACTACGCGATTTATGCCGTAATTCATATTTTTATTCGATTCATGGACCTAATTCCGTTTTTTTACGCGATTTATGGAGTAATTCCCTATTTTTGTGCGATTCATGAATGTAATTTGCGTTTTTCGAACTATCTGTCTGTAAAATTCGCTCTTTTTTGAGCGATCTGTCGACAAAATTTGTGTTTTCTGGGCGATTTATGGACGTAATTCGCGTTTTTTGTGCGATTTATGAACGTAATTCGCTTTTTTTATGCGATTCATGGACTTAATTTCTGCTTTTTACATGATTCATAGACGTAATTTGCGCTTTTTTGAGTTATTCATGGACGTAATTAGCATTTTTTTAAAGATCCATAGACGTAATTCGCGTTTTTTGAGATTCATGGACATAATTTGCGTTTTTTAAGCTATTCATTTACGTAATTCGCGTTTTTTGAAAGATTCATAGACGTAATTCGCGATTTTTGAGGGATGCGTCGACGAAATTCGTGTTTTTTGAGCGATTTATCGACGTAATTTGCATTTTTTATGCGAATCATGGACGTAATTTGCGTTTTTTTAGCAATTTATGGACGTAATTCGCCTTTTTAGAAAGATTCATGGACATAATTTGCGTTTTTTGAAATATTAATAAGCATAATATGTGTTTTTTAAGTGATTCATGGACGTAATTCGCATTTTTTGAGCGATTCATGGACGTAATTCGTGTTTTTTATTAGCGACTTATGGACATAATTTGCATTTTTGGGCGATTCGTGGACGTAATTTGCATTTTTGGGCGATTCGTGGACGTAATTCATGTTTTTGAGCGATTCGTGGACATAAATTCATGTTTTTAGCGATTCATGGAAGTAATTCGCGTTTTTTATGCAATTTATGGATGGAATTTACGTTTTATAGTGCGGTCTTTGAACAAAATTCGCGTTTGTTTCGCAGTCTTTGAACGAAATTCGCGTTTTTCACGCGGTCCTTTGTCGAGATGTTCGTTTTTTTACACGATTATTTGTCGAAATGCACGGTTTTTACGCGATTCTTTGTTGAAATTTGCGAATTTTTCGAGGTCTTTTGACGAATGCACATTAACAGTAAATAATTCGTACATAAAATTGAGGGAACATTTTTATTTTTTGATACTAAAAAAATTTACAAAAATAAAATTTGTTTCTTTTTTTTAAATTTTCTGCAAAGTTCATAAAATTTTCTGCGCACGGTGTGCGTCTATATTACACAACTCTGGAGGAGGGGGGATGAAATATAACGACTTTATGATTGAAAATGCGCAGTTTTAAATCGTGATGTCATTTTCTATTCGAAAATTTTTAAATAGTTATTTTTAATTTTAATATGAAAACGGCATCCATAAAGATATGGTAATTCCCCTTGTTTCCCTATCTTTAGCAGTGATAATAAAAAAACCAATTGCCACCAATGCGAAGAAATTTTATGAAACATTCAAGATTAAAATTAAAATAGAAAAATGGAATTATTTAAAAAAAAAATAGTGAATGTGCCCACATTTACAAATAGAATACTTTCATTTAACAAAATAACCATCAAAATTGGTTCAGAAAAAAGCTCATGCAAAATGACTAAAAAAATAGCCTGTTCTTTTAAATATATATAGAGACTATACAAGTATTTTCATCATGTACTTTCATTTTGAAAAATTAAAGTATTTCATTTGAGGGTATTTCCATGAGCATTTGTCGTGAAGTCACATTTCTAGTAACTGCTAAATTGTTGGCCACAGTTATTTTCTACAGGTTTGCATGGCCTTATTCAATTAATGAAATATCTCTGATGAAAATAGTTAAATTTTCCGTACTAAAATACTGGTATCCGTAATCGTAGTATGTGACTTACACGACATGTGCTCATGCTCATGGAATTATCCTTGATTAGTTTAGATTTTTAATGAACGATATTTTTAATTATTTTTTGTTCTATATTATAGATTACAATTATTTTCTATTTTTTAAGTAATTTGTTGAGTCAAAAACATGCTTTGAGTTTCATACAGGATATGTGAGTTTTAATGTCTAAAACTAAAAATTATTTTTAAAAAAATTTAATGTAATGTTGTTACATAAATAATTTTTTAACAGTTTTGTACTTGGTTTAGGATAAAGTTTAGGTTTTTGACCGTTATTGTCAAAAACATGTCTGAAAGGGATTTTTGACATGACGATTAAAACTAAAACCATGGTTAAAACCGGATAAAACCACCACACTGTCAAAAATCTTGCCAACCTTGATTTTACTTATTTACTTTACTTCCCTAAATAATGAAGTTTTGTAAAGTATTCAGGAAGTGTTAAACAAAGTGTTTTATATTCCGTGCTTAACGGTTTTTTTTTTTTTTTTTTTTTTTCCTTAAAAAAATATTTTTTACTTTTTTGAAAAATAGCGTCTAACCAAACCTAATCTGCAAGAGTCAAACCCTAATCCGAAAGAAACAGTCAACCTGAACTGAACCCGACCCGACCCGACCCGCAATGAAAAAAATAAACTACTATCGGATCCGATCTGGAAAATTCTTGTTTTCCCATCTGTTGCATGACCCTAATTTTGAGGAACAGAATGCAATGAACGAAATCACAATAAAAATCGTTTAGAAACTCAAACCGAAGCGTGAAAATCAACACTAGTGTGAACAGTATCATAAAAAGTAGCCGCCAACCTCAGGCAACACGCTGCGCGACGCCGCCGTCTTTGAGGAAACGCGGTCGTTCTCAGCTTGGTGCGTTGTGTCCATCATTTTTTACACCCAGCATTTTCGACGTCCGTGTGAACAACTTGGAAGCCCCAAGAACGAGAGTTCATTTCGACGCGAAGTTCATCTGAAATCAGCTTTACTTTCACATATATTTTAAAAATTAATTACTTCGTTAAAACACTCAAAAAGTTAAATGTGTCTCATTTAGAGAGTATTAAAACGGCCAATAAAAATAATAATTTATTTTTTTGTACTAGTATTATATTTAATCAATGATAATGCTCCATGTTAGTCGAACTTGTAACGTGATTTTCGCATCGTTGCAGTTTTTTAATTTTTTTTTTTTTTTTTTTTTTTTTTTGTCTTACCTATAATGACTGGTATATTCGTAGAAATTGCATTCCTTGAGATTGCAATTTCAGCTCCCATATTTCCCAAATGGCCATCCCATTTCTAAAGAGCCGCACATGAAATGGGGTGATTCTAGGAGGTATTAATAATGTTGATTAAATTTGTTATTTTAAAATTATATTTTATATGTTTATCCAGGGTTCCCAGTTCCCAGGTTCATGGAAAGTCAGGGAAATTTCAAAATATGTAGGAAAAGTCCAGGAATTTACAAATATCTTTCTAATATCTTACAAATATCTTCTTTTCAAAATTTTGGAGGAAAAAATGTAAAATGACGCAAAATTCTTCAAACAGTCTCAAGGAAAAAAAAAAAAAATAAATAAATAAAATAAAAGAATTATAAAATTCATCAAACGATCGAAAAAAAAATTTGCTAACTTTGACAAAGGATTGCAATAATAAGTAGCGAATTTCGCTGTACGCGTTGTTTGGTTAAAGAAAGTCAAGGATTTTTTAAGATTTGACCAGGGAAAATGCCTGTCATGTTTTTCGGGGAACACTGTTATAGTAATTCCTTTTTTATTAATTAATTTCATTTTAAATCAAATTAGCGTTTAATTATTACGTATGTACTGTCATTTTTACAAAAAAATATTCAGATAACATGCATGTTTATGTTAATTAGTTTAAATTTTTAAGATAATTTTGTTTTTGGCCGAAATTTGTTTCAGTCAAACACGAAAAATATTGCATTATGTATGATTCTTAAAAGGTAAAATATTTATCAACTCTCTTGCTTTATTCAGAAAAGAAGTGTTTTATAAAAAATATAAATAAGAATACACCAAAAAATAAATCAAAGAGAGCTTCAGAACTTACAGCATGTGTAAATAACTCATACGTAAGAGAATCAGCTGCTCACGGTTGGCTTCTGACTTAACTGCCAAGTTATCCTGACCTACAGAAAAAGAAAAAAAAGATTCTAGCAACCCCGCACGAAAGCAGAGAAACGATAGATGAGATGAAGTGATGGTAAAAATGCCGCCACGCGCGGTTTACTTGGCCTTGAACTTGATTTGCTTGTTTGTAGCTAGATCGTTTGATGCAGAATTCTGGTTTTGATACTTAGCTACGCTCCATTCGAAACGAACTATGCGATCAGTCTTAATTTAATTTGATGTAACAACGCGGCAAGGATATAAAATTCCATGACAACCATGAAACCATTTTGAATAAAATCCTAGCGTATTTTCAGATGTAATCATGGAAAATGATAAGCTCGCATATCATAAATATTTTACATTTGCACAGAGGAAATAAATGTGTGATATAAGTTATTTAACATATCATTATTATTGGCAAATATAAGGGAATTTTCAAATTTTCTACGCGAATAAATAACCCCCCCACACACACACATTTTTTATTTTTTTAAACAAATAAATCACACAAAATTTTATTTTTTGACTTTTGGTCTTAAAAAATACTATTTAAAAAAAAAAAAAATTACTTTAACTGCATATAAATACAATAATTATATCAAAAGATATAACTACTTTTATGTGGCACTGTCTTCAGTTGTCTATACTCCATCTATCTCATACGTACATTTTAATATTTCAAAATTTAGTTAGACATGTTAATGCGTTAATATTATTAATCCAATACTATACCAACTATGAATTTCATCTTAAATTTCTGCTTCAGTCAATTAATCGGAGTAAAAACGAGTTTCCGTCTCAGCACGAGCCGATAAGTAATAGAACGATAGACAGATTTTTTTCAAATTCAGGAAGGAGCTACTCGTCATATTCAAAAATAATCATAGACAAAAAAAAAAAAAAAAAAAAAAAAAAAAATTAGTTCACATATACATAACTTCAAACATTTTTTTATGGTAAATTAATAAAAATGGCACTGATATCGCGACTATAGCGCCTCCTGTTGGAGATTTTTTTTTCTTCAAATTAGGGAGGGTCTGCTGACCATAGCCAAACATTTATACTAAAAATTTCATTCAATTCTATGCATAAATTTATACTTTTCTGTGGTATAATATTGGAAATGGCACAAAAATCGCTACTGCAGCGCTCCCTTCTGACGGATTTTTTTTTTTTTTTTTTCAAATTCAGGGAAGACCAACTAGTCATAATCATATACTTACACAAAAAATTTGATTTAATTCGATGCATAACTTCATACACCATATATATCCCAAGGGTCGATCGGGGCAAAATTTGGAGCCTATTTAAAGCCCCTTCACAAAATTCCATTCCACAAACTTTTTTTTTTTTTTTTTTTTTTTTTTTTTTTTCATATTAAGCAAAATAAGCTCTTCAGAAAAAAAAAAAAAAAAAAAAAAAAAAAGCAGATGGATTTAAGCACAAGCAAGTTATTAATGAACATTTCGTTCGAATTTCTAAAGCTGCATTTCACCTTTCGTAACAAAATGTTATTTTTAATGAAATAAATAAATAAACTGTTCATAAAATGGTCCTCAAGAAAGAAAAAAAAAAAAAAACCTGTGTCGATTCTTTATTCAAATAAAAATATATTTACTGTTTAATTGTAATGAAAAACTAGTTGGATGTGCCAATCCTAAAACTTTCTTCTATCTCATACATACATTTTAATATTAAAATAATAATAATAATAATAATAATAGTTACTCATTTTAATGCTTTAATAATTTTAATTCAATACCTTACCAACTTTGATTTTCATCTTAAATTTTTGCTTCAATCAATCGGGGTAAAAACGAATTTCCGTCTCTGCACGAACCGATGAACAATAGAATGATAAGCAGATTTTTCTTTTCAAATTCAGGGAGGACCTACTTGTTTTACCAAAAAATAATCATATACAAAATGTTTAGTTCAGTTCTAGAACTAACTTCATACACTTTTATGTGGTGCAATATTGAAAATGGCATAAAATTCGGTATTGCAGCGCCCCCTTCCGGCGGATTTTTTTCTGATTCAGGGCGATCCAACTAGCCATAGCTATACACTTACACAAAAAATTTCGTTCAATGATTGCAAAAATTTCGTTCAATGATCCCCCTTCCGGTGGATTTTTTTCAAATTCAGGGAGGACCAATTAGCCATAGTCATACAGATACAAAAAAAAATTGGTTCAATTCGATACATAACTTCATATACTTTTGGTCGGTACAATATTGAAAATGGCACAAAAATGGCGATTGCAGCGTCCCCTCCCGGCGGATTTTTTTCAAATTCAGAGAGGACCAACTAGCCATAGTCATATGCATGCACAAGAAATTTGGTTCAATTCGATGCATAACTTCATATACTTTTGGTCGGTACAATATTGAAAATGGCACAAAAATCGCGATTGCAGCGCCCCCTTCCGGCGGAATATTTCAAAACTAAAGGAGTACCTGCTTGCCACAGCCAAAAACATTCACAAAAATTTTATTCAATTCGATGCATAACTTCATACACTTTTTGATGGTAGAATGGCGATATACAGACACACGGACAGACAGACATTTTGTAAAAACATGTTTTTTGGAATCTCTGACCCCTAAAACGTGTAAATCCGTCGAAAACCGGAAGTCGAAAAAAAATTTCGATTACAATACTTTCTTCTATTGAAGTTAGAATAAAGTAAAAAATGCATTAATAAGTTACGATGCATAAAGATAAAACAAACCGAGTAACGCTGTGATAAATATGAATATTTATTCATATTTATCGCAGCGTTACTCGGTATGAATATTTATTCGCTTATAAAAAGTAAAGCACTTGTGTATAAACATATATACTTGTAACATTTAACTTGCAAATTCAAAAATGCGTTTAAAAATCCAGGTGCATGAATATTTTTTGTTATTTCTCTTTTCTCTGCAGAAATTGAAGTATCCAATTGCCACCATTTTAAAGAAATATATAAATTCGGATCTTTTGAAAAATATCTACTGTGGACGCATCTAGAAATAAATTGTTTTTTATTCAAAATAAATAAATAAATAGCAAAATCAGTTCAGTAGAAATCTTAAGCCAGATGACTAAAAAAAAAAATTCTTTTGTAAATTTTTAAAAAAAAATTCCCCAGTTATTCTGAATATATTTTATTTATCTAGGTAATGCATGAAACGGAAAACTTCAGAGTGGTCTTAGTACCAAAGGTATAAATGAAAGTGGTCTTCATATTTCTGCGACATGCGCCTTCTTTAAAGAAAGAGAAGACCCCAAAAAGCGTTCGAAGATAGGCGTTATTGATCACGGAAATTCTTGTGTTAAAGGTATGTTTTTTTCATAATTTGAAAAAAAAAATTATATTAATCTATATTAATATTATAAAGTCAAAGAGGGAAGATTTGATTGTTTGTTTGAATTGAATAGGCTCCGGAACTACTTGACGGATTTGAAAAATTCTTTCACCGTTGGAAGGCTACACTATTTCCGGTAAACGTAAGCTATAGTCGCCGTTTAAAAGGATCAAAATAAAACGCCGGATAAAGGATCAAAAGCAATTTGAGAAAATAAAAGTTACTTGACACCCTAGACACATGACAATCACTGAAACACATATGAAAATCGTAACTATGCAACGAAGAAAAAAAAAAAAATTAAACATTTTAGTCTGACCTGATTTAACCCTTTGCGGCGCAGGACAAATTCATTGCTTAAGAGTTGAAATTTCTGACTGACACCGGAATTTGAAAACAAATGTATCTGTAAATAAGAAAACGCTATATTTCACGCATTCAATAAACCGTAATTTTTTAAAACAAAATTCCGGTGCCAATGTGGCGTTTGGGAATTAAAATTAAGTGGTATATCTATGAAACCACCGCGCCGCAAAGGGTTATAAGTGTGTGTTTTAATTTTTAAAACAATTTGGCAATTATTAAAAAAGAAAAAGAAATGCTGAAACGCGAATTAATTAAAAAAAAAAAAAAATCACAAAACGATTGTTTTGGAGTTTTCAAAAAAGTTATAACAGATAGTAAATATTTTAAAGAGTAGTGAGCATCAAATATTGGGCGGGGGGATTTTTTTTTTTAGGGGGAGTGATCAAATATTTAAAATTGTAACGTTTTCTATTATTTCAAAAATGCGGACTTTTCACTAAGCCCAGGGATAAATATTACTTATTTAATGTAAAACTTTCAGATATATTATAAGACTAATATAGATTTTAAAAAGTAGGGGACGTCCAATTATAAATAAGGGAGGCAGTAATTATTTTTTGAAGAACGTGATCAAATACTTAAAACCGTACCGTTTTAGATGCGGATTTTTCAGAGCCCAGAGATAAATACTTATTTAATATAAAATTTTAAAAGTGTTTTCCCCAATTTTCGAATATTAATTTTATTAAATATGTTTCTTAAGTCCAGAAACAGTTTTGTTGAGTTCGCCCCCTGGTGGTGAAATGTGAAACTAAAAAATTCCAGATTCCCCCCACCCTTTTTTTTTCTTGCCGTGCGTGCACAACATTTTCTGCTAAACGATCTGGGATTCGATATGAGATTGGGTCTTTTTATGACATTTTGCAATATAAATTTCAGGTTTGTTTTAGAATATAATTAAGGGCCTGGGCAACGCCTGGCGGCTCAGCAAATTAAGTTATATATTTATATAATTTGTCTATATTTATTATAAAGCAAAAACACGTCCATGCTTAACGCTTACGTCATTTTGACAGTGGCAACGGATTATATACATATCGCGTACATCACGGATTAACCAATTTGCTCTTAAAATTACAAATAGTTCAGCATTTTTTTTCTGACTAATATTCCATAACGAAATGACAACTTCATAAGCATGAATTTCGTCAAACGATCGCGTAAGGAACGCAAATTCCGTCAAGCAGTCGCTGAAAAATTTGCTGCACCATTTTTGTTTTTATTGGACGATTTTATGACAGCCGAATAACAAATTAAATATTAGTTAGCCGCGTGTTTTAAGAAATGTTTTTTGACATGACATGTCAAAAACCTGTCGGAAAGAGTCAGAAACCCTATACACATTTTTTTAGCAAACAGTAATGTCATTAAATGAATGGCTGCTTGCTGCTATTCAATGATTTACAATAAGTTACCTAAATTTCCAATGATTCTAAAAATGCTTTTTTTTTTTGTACATAAACATTATTCATAAATCACAGTTACAATACAAATGTTCTTTGAGTAATCAAATGAAATCATGAAATCAATAAATGAAATGTAATATGAATATCAATCAATAAATATAATATGAAATCAATAAAATTAAACGTATCAATAATTTAAAAGAAGATAGTTTGTTAATTTCACTATTTACACATATATCTTCATTTTATTATGTTAGTTTCAATTTAATTATTTAGAATAATTTGTTTATTTTGAATTTTATTTTTATACATGTTACGGCCAAAAACCGGAACTTGGCCTTTTCGTGAATTGACCAAGATGCCTCGCCAAAACCCGAAATACATGAAATGAACAGTTTATTTTGGGTTTTGGCCAATTCGCGAAAAGCCGGAAAGCCTTGGCCAATGTAGGAAAGGGGGATTCAAAGCTGCCCGATAGGTGGCATTGACATGCACACGTGATAAGAGCGTAATGTCATTTTCTGTAAATGATTAATACAGAAATCATTATAAAGGTCTGCACGGGCCGGAATTTCCCGCCCGTTATATTTTGACAGTTCTAGGTCAGACCTGATCATGCCCGACGCAATTTTTACTATTTTGAAAAAAATAAAAAAAATAAGATTTTTAACGCATGATTAAGATTCCCTTAAAGAATACTGCGTACATATTTATAAGATGATTTTACAGTATATTTTACAGAAAATACACTATAGCAATATTAATGATTGTTATACTAATGATTACACTATAGCAACATTAATAGAGATAATACAGTAACATTAAAATGCAACGGAAAGATTTTTCCATTTGATGATATTGCAACGAAGCACTTTTATGTATCCCTATAAATTAATCAAAAGTACTACATATTTCACGTTCAATGCCGAAATTAATTGATAAATTTCAATAATAAAACAATTACAAATCAGTTCTAATCTACTCGACTTAGAGCACAGGCAGCAGATGGCCAGACAAATTGAATTCATAAACACTTTTCAACTATGTTAGAAGGGTTAAAAAGTAAAAATGACAGTGTGAAACCATACAGGAACAGGCCATCAAAATCTGTATTTGACTTTCGTGCTCGTCCGATTAATCTTACCACTTTGCGAACTAGCCAGTCAGTTTAAAACGTTGTTGAACAATCCGCAAATTGGCCAAAACATACGTACAATACTTTTTTTTAAAAAAATTCTCATTTATATAACAGAAGTCACAAACCTGCACCGATTGCGCCAAACAAAAATATCTGCTACAAATGAGTTATTTTGACTATTTCTACGTCAAAACTGTCATTTGAGTTTTTACTTCTGCGTCCAAATTTAATTTCTTAGCCCCATATTTTTTCCTCCAAAAAATTTTCTTTTTTATCTTTTAACGTTTAGAACTGATTTCTGTTCCGAATTTTCCGAAAAAAAGAAAAAAAACAATCGGTCATAAATCGGGCGTAAAACACATCGCGAATTTCGACAAATGATTGCCAGAAAAATAAGGATCGCAGGAAAAGCGAGAAATTAGTAAGAGGATTGCGATTAAGTGTAAAATTTCGTCCAGGGATCAGGGAAAAAAAAAATTATATATATATATTTATATATAAATAAATAAATAAAAGAATTGCGAAAATGCGGTAAGTTTCGTTAAAGGTTGCGAAAAAAAGGCTGACTTCGTTTAAAGATCCTCCAAAAAACCCCTTAGATTTCGTCAAAAGATCTCGAAATAATGTCAGATTACGTCAAAAGATCGCGTCAAAACTGCATATTTCATCAAATGGTCGCAAAAATACAGGATATTTCGTCAAAAATTGTGTAAAAAGGCAAATTTCGTTGAAAGATCGCGAAAAAAGTGGCAAATTTTATCTAAAGATTGCGAAGAAAAAACTGCATATTTCGTCAGAAGATTTCGAAAAAAAGGTTGATTTCGTTAAAAGATCGCGGAAAAAAAAACTGTAAATTCGTCAGAGTGACACGAAATAATAAGTTGAGTAGTAATTTTTGAGTAGATTTTTTTGTTACAAAAACTGATTTTGCTACTATAAAATTCTTTCTTCGCTGCTGCAAAAATTTTTACTTTTTCCAAAAACTGATTTTCTTGCTTCAAAATTCGTTTTTGATTGCTCCAAAAAATTGCTTCAAATCTTTCTGAGTAAATGTGACCTCTGATATAATAATATACCGAATATTTTTATTTAAAATTCTAACAGAAAACCGCGATTTTTACCTAACGTCCTAGGACGGGCGTTTACACTGGTACATAAAAAAAAAAATATATTTTAATTTCTTATTTGAGTATATTGTTTCACATTTTTTTAAATTTAATGTTTTTTTTTTTTTTTTTTTTTCGGAAAAATCATAGAATGTCATTAATGTTAAAACAATACAAAAATAAAAATATACTTATTATTTATTGCATTAATTTTATACATTTAATTTTACAAATATTTTCCCCATGTACTTTCATTTAAAAAAAAAAATATATTTCATTTAATATATTTTTAATGTAACTATATTTTTTATTTATTTTCTACTTTCATAGTTTATAATCATTTTCTAAGCAACTTGTTGACAAGTTTTGAGTTTTTTACAGCACGTGGTTTTTAATGTCTAAAACTGCCAAAAAGTTTATTCGTAAAATATATAAAAATTGTAAATTTAATAGTGTTGAAAAAATAATTTTAAATAGCATGTATTAATTATTTAAAAAAAGAAAATTGGACTTTTTCGTTTTCAGCCGAAAATAAAAAGAAATTTGGTTTCGGTCTTAAAAGCATGTTTCAATCTATCCTTAATTATAACATAGAAAATAACATGTGCTAAGTTTTATTTACGTTATTCAAATATTTTTTTTTTTTTTTTTTTTTTTTTATTCCAAAAATTTTCTTTTCATTTAGAATGAATGGACATTTTTCCGATAAAATGTAACATTTTCTTTATTGCTTCAAAAAGATTCAAATACCATAATAATAATCAAACAACGTAATTTGAAAATAATAATAATAATAATAACGTATTTCCTACATTTTTTAAGTTTGAGAAGGACAGATATTACAATATTAAATTGAGTTACAGCAAAGTACTCTCAATTAACCGGAATGGTCAGGAAATGCCTCTTCTCGAATAAGCGAATACCCCCAGATAATCGAATTTGTGCAAAATATAAGGAATGATTTTGAAAAAAAGTATAATAAACGCCAAGTTGTTATAAATATGATATTAATAATTTAATTAATAAAAAGAAAGATAATGAATATAAATTTTAATCTTATTTAGATTTATATTAGTATCCCCCCAGACACATAATAAATAAATATATAACCATTAATTGCATTACAATATATAAACCATTGAATTTAATAACTTATATCACATTGAACATATATATATGTATATAAATTATCCTTGAAAACGAGCCAAGTACCACAGTTTCCGATAATTTATATTGTTCCAATATTGATAATTCCTCTTGTCTTGTTTAAGTTTGTTATTTGTTGGGTTTTTATTTATTAACTAGAAGACAGCCCGTCAAAATGACGTGTTTGCATTTTTAAAAGAATGATAAAAAATTACAACTGTGGTTAATCAGCCACTTTAGGCTTAAACATTTTTTAAAAATACAGCGATTAAACATGGGGGGAAAAATTTATATAAAAAAAGAAAATTTTAATAGAAATTTGCATTTAAAACTATGACAAAACTATCTGGTGGATAGGGGGATTGTAATGAACAAATCGTAAATACATAAATTTTAAAAGAATAAAGTAAAGCAAAAAATCAATTATAAAAGATTATATTGTAAAACTAGTCAAAAAATACATAAAAATACTGAGAGAAAATAATAAAAATATCTAAAATGTATAATTTTTTTTCCTATTTTGGCCCATTTTTTAGCTAATACTTAAAACAAAACACTTTATAAGATCGAAAACAAATGTCAACAATAAAGAGTAAACAATCGGCGTGTTCGGAAGACACACACGCTGCGCGCGCTGTAAGATCCACTCCATGTACCTGTCTCCTGAGGGCGAGCGCTCAGCCTGCATAGCTCCCGAACGCACCCAATCATTCCTGAGCATTCTATGTTCCTGAGTCGTGATGTTACAATGGAGTCATTCTAAAGATTCATTCACGGAATTTGTCATTCTTGTATGGCAACAGTATTAATTTGCTTATATTTTTTGTTTTTCTCGTAATTTAATGTTTGTTTTTTCCGTAATTGGTGGTTGTTTTATTTAGAACTTAAACATTATAATTAAATAGTTTTTGTAGGTTTTAAAGAAAATGGGTAATGAATAAATATTTTACATGTATATTTCCATAAGTTGAACAATTAGAATATTTGTGAACGGCTCCGAATACTTAAGCCTAACGTGGACGCAGTTGCAGTAAGTTTCTTTTTCTCGTGGATGGGTTGACCCCGGAATCGTTATACACGGAAGGGTTTTATATATATAATTGTAGATATTAAATGGTAGTACAGTGAAACCTTCGAATAAGGAACACTCCGAATATGGGACACCTCTATTTAAGGGACAAGATTTCCGGTCCCAGTTCTATAGTATAGGGCGCGTAATGTATTTACCTCTGAATAAGGGATACTTGACTGTGATATTAAAGGAGCTGATTTTTGCATTTCAGATAATGACGTAGTCTGTAATGAAACTGAAAATACAGATTTTGTGAACTTATCAAACAGACTGGCAGTCATGTTACTAGAGAGGCATACGACACAATAAACGCGCATTTATTTACCCACAATCAGTCGTTTATCCCATTCGAGAGTAATGCTGAAAATTGTAAAGATGACTATGAAAGGGAAGAAGAAGCGAAAATTGTGAAATACAGAACTTTACAGATGCTTTAAAATATGTAAAGCTGAATCTTTTTCCCGTAAATATTGCTGATAATGAAGGACTAAAATTTATAAGTATGGTAAATGAAAAATTGAAAGGTTTGTAGTGAAAAATTGAAATCTGCAAAATAATCACTTTTGATTGCTTCAAGTAAGATTCTTTGCTCTTTTTGCATGTATAAAATGTTTTTGTAAAAACTTCACATCAATAATTCTACAAATCTTTTAATAAAATTATCAATTGAAAATTTCAATTAATTAATTCTTTATTCCTGATGTGTCTGATTAGCGTAATTTATACAGCTTTCGGCTACGTTTAAACTTCACCTTTAATGTTATTTTTTATATCTATCTGAAGGATTAATTAAAAAAAAAAAAAAAAAAAGTAAAAACTCCGAATAAGGGACACCTCTATTTAAGGGACAAAAGTTCCGGCCCCAAGCGTGTCCCTTATTCGGAGGTTTCACTGTATTATATAATGGTTATATCTATATATTTAATGATGTATTTTACTGTTTTGTGAAGAATGAAATGATAGAAGTCTCATTTTTAGGGTTTCCTTCATCTGACGAAACTATTCGTCTCTGTCCGTCTGTTTGTCACAGAGTCCGTACACAAAAACTGTATAAGTCAGAGAGTTCAAATGTTGTGTACTTACAGCTGAATACCTCTTGTTACACAACAAATTATAAAATTTTGAAAAAGACTTATTTTAATTAAAATATTTTTTTAATATCATCAGTCCTTTTTTTTAGGATTTCGTTTATCTGACAAAACCCTATTCGTCTCTGTCCTCTGTCTGTCTGACACAATGTCCGTACACAAAAGCTATATCAGTCAGAGCGTTCAAGTTTTGTGTTTTTACAGCTGAATACCTCTTGTCACTCAACAAATCATAGAATTTTGAAAAAGATTATTTTAATTAAAATATTTTTTTTATTATATCACCAGTTTTTTTCCTAACTGTTGCACGCAAGTTTAAATAGATATAAGAATGATAAATGTAGCAAATTAATGAATTTATATCACGCCCAAAGCGAGCATATTTGTTTTTATTTCATCATATTGCACCATATTTATCGTCTATTTTGACACACAATGAAGTGAAATATTTTTTATTTATTAAATTCCTATTTATTTAAATAACTAGCCGCCTCTGGTGACCAGTTTAGTCTCCCTTAAATTTATGCTAAGCTTTGCAATATTTTATTTTTATTCATAATGTTATTTTTTCAGCAAGTGTGGTTTCATCTTCTTGCTCAAAGTAGAAGTAACTCCTCATTATGCACTAATGAGTCATCATAACTTGATTTTTCATGAATTACAAGATTGTTTTCATTACATTGAACGCTTTTTGAAATTCCTAGTTTCTTTAGAACCACATACGAACACAATATCATCATCACTTAAAATTTCCTAATATTCGAATTTCGAATCTTCGTTAATCCATTGCTGCACTGCTTCTTAATCCACATTTCCAGAATAGTTTGTCTAGTTTACTCAAAATTTCTAAGATTTTTCTCTGCAAATCAGCACTATCATCGTCTTTTGTAGGAATTTATTTTTCTTTTTCAGTTAAAATTGTCCTTCATGATTTAATTTTGGTGCTTTTCACTCATTTCTATCAGCATCAACATAATAAAGCAGCATCCAAAAAGGTGAGATTTCTACTGCTGTGCCTGTTAAATGCAACTCACATAATCCAACCGCGGTTAATCTAGAGTCTACTGTATTTCTATATTCAATGTTCATCTTTTTAAAAGAAATAAGTTAAACCAATTGCACATTAGGAAAATTAAAAATAAATAAAATCCAAACAACTTGATACTTAAAAAATCTTCAAAATTTAGATTCCGTTCATTTGAAATCAAAATAAATCTTAAGACTTTTTTAAAAGGTTTGTAATTTGCATGTATTTTATCATTTTGCATACACTCATAATAAGCATAATACAAAATCCTGAATAAAAATATTTGCAGTTGAAAAACAGTAAAAGTCTCGAGATTTATTTCGATATTGATGTCATTGAACGGAATCTTAAGTTTTTATGATGATTTTAAGTATCAGGTTCTTTGAACTTTATTTTTAGGGTTTCGTTCATTTGACGAAACCCTATTCGCCTCTGTCTGTCCGCCACAGAGTCCATACACAAAAACTATATAAGTCAGAGAGTTCAAATTCTGTATACTTACAGCTGAATACCTCTTGTCGCACAACAAATCATATTTTTTTAAGACATTTTAATTAAAATATTATTTCTAATATCATCAGATCATTTTTGTTGTTGTTGTTGTTGCTTTTTCTCTTCTAATTGTTGCATTCAAGTTTAAATAGATATAAAAAATTCTTTCTTTTTTTATTATTTACTTTTAAAAAGAAATGGAGTACTTCTGTTGCCACATTTGCGGAATTGGTATTAAAAACTACAAAAATAAATTAATATCTCCAAAATAAATTGAGATACAGCTTTTAAACAAATTGCATTTAAAAGTACTTTTCTTTCCCTATTCGATGGTGTAAAAATTGAACGTATGCGATAGTTAGAAGTTTAAAAATTTTCAGTAGCGTAAATTTCAAAATTGAAATTTCATTTCTTCTAATTGTTGCGCGGAAGTTTAAATAAAATTATTATGTATGCAACATAAATTAATGGATTAAATAAATCACACATATTTATCATCTATTTTGACACGCGCAGTGATTCTTTTTATTGTTGCAATATTTTACTTTTATTCATAATTTTATTTACTTGCGTACTTTCACTAAATCTGCAGATTCTGGTAGAGAAATCAACATCTATGCGATCAAGGCAGCATTTAGGAGAAGAATTCAATATTCTGTTCTAGTTGGCGAAGAAATTCCAAAATAGCGCCCAAAAACCTTTTTTCGTTTGTTAATTTAATGATAAAATGTTTTGAAAGATATATTAAACTAAACCCTGTGTGCGATCTGAGATCACACTTACCCACTTGTTATTTTTAACCCTTTGGGAAATGGTTGTTGTTTTAGATCCAGAATGGACCTTGTGGTTACAGCATTTTATTTTTATTTATGTATTAGCCTTTTTAACGTCCCTGATCCTTTAGCATTTCTTCTTTTAACGTCCATGATTTTCTAACTTTTCTTCTCTTATTGAGACTCTAGCGGGTGTTGAATTTTTTGTGGTGATTAACCATATTATTTGTAAACCAAATCACGTTATAAAACTTCCCAAAAGTTTTAATTAATATATATATATAAAGTAGGAGTAACTTATCGTTAACTCGAAATATTAATTGTGAATTTTATTTTATTTTTTCATTTAAATAAATGGGAAAACAAAAAATTTTGATTCAGCATTTTGAAAAATATTAATTAATATAATATTTGTAGGAATATGAATAATATTTATATTGTAACATTGGTGAGTTACCGGTAAGTTGAATTTAAGAAACTGTACCCGGATGAAAGAGAGCCTCGAAATGACATTGTTCTTCCTATAGTTACAGAGATTAATTGGACCCTCCTATGTGTGCGCACTTGATAACAGTGCCTATAGATCGAATATAAGCTTACAAGCATTCTAAGTATATTCTTTGCGAGCTTCCGCAATCTGGACTAAACATTTTATTGGTAAAAATTTTACATTTTTATTACTGAGCAAATTTACCCATATATGCTGTACTGTGAAATATTGCTATTTTGTATTGAATATTTTTTAATTTGATGGGCGCGTTGCTTTTGCAGCTGCGCCTGTTGCACACCCCAAAGGAGGGCTCTGCTAATGAGCTTTATAAACTATAAAATAAAATAGTATTAAATCAGTACAAGCTATTCCATAATAAACCATCAAAATTATTAATATAATAAAATGTCATTTTTTTCCGATGAATTTTCTTTCAAATTTACATATTCATTTTCTATACGTCATGTTACCTTTTTTTTAATATATTGATAAAATAAATAAGTTTTAGTTTTAAATATGATGTCATATTCATCTGCTTTTCATATTTATTCATATTATGCTTCTTGTTCCATTGACCAATGTTTGAAAATGTTTTTTTTTATTATTATTATTATAATGTTGTCACATGCTTTAAGTATATATGCAGAGAATTCATGTTCTTGTAATGTTAAAAAATATTCGAAAATAGCATTCTTAACGAAATCTTGAATTTATTAACAAAGTTGATTTTTTGGGTTATAATATACCTATATGTAAAGGCATTTAATTTAATCAATCGTTTTTATCCTTTACCACCTTCGGGACCACGGGTGCATATATGCATCTTCAAAATATATTTACAATACTTGTTTTTGATGCCATTAAAAAAAGAAAAAGTAAAATATTCGTCATTTAATTAAGACATTTTCTTGATTGATAAACTAAATTTAATTATTTGACAAAAAGTGGTGTTAACCTAATAAAATTCATGTGAAAGAGGCTGGTCTCATACGGGTTAAACTCTTCGGGACGAGCCGCGTAAAGTGCTCAGAATCCTCGATTATCCCCACTAGTTATTTTTTATTGTAAATTTTATTTTATTTAATCAAAACATTTTCTCGATTCAATTAGGAAATAACTCTATTTCGAAAAACCTATGATAAAAGATTAGAAATTCTGTAAAAGACGCTCGTTAAGTCGGCCAAACACATTCAAAATTTACAATATTATTAGAATTAGCAAAAAGTAGAAATTCTATGGCATCAGGAAAGAAAGGTGGAAAAAGTTATAAGGTCCATATTTTTAAAAAAATATATTGTTATACTTATTTATTAGTATACATAAGTAAAATATTTATAACATGAATCAAAAGATTCATTTAAATTAAATTTAAAGGGTTTAGTTTCGAAACCTTTCTGAAAAGAGCTGTTTTTATCACCTTTACCTGACCCTGCATTTTATTTTTATTTTATTTTTTATTTTTGTCTTACACTTCTTAAATGTGTTAAATGATGAAAAAAGTTTTTATGTAATATGTTCTCTTTCGGTTATTAAATGTTAACGTTTATAGCTAATTATTTACTTATGGTTTATAACAATATAATTTCAATTTTAAATCAGATTTAACAGATTGATTTTATCGATCTTAATAGAGATAAAGGAATTTGACCCTGGCAATTACCATAATCCATGAATAGTGCTCACTTTCACTTTTTCGCAGCCTTGGGGAAAGACCAGCCATGAAAACGTTTGTACTTCGGAGGTAGTAGAAAGTTCTTTACTCATGTTTACAGCAACCCTCGATACAAAATCAGGTTTTGCAAACCGGTAATTTTTGTCGCCAAGTTTTTGCGGATGTCTGTAAGATCGGTGGAGGAACTGGGTAGGGTGGGAAGAATCGAATCTCTTACATGTTGATGTTTTGGTCGGATGCTTACATTCCGATGAAAGAGAGGGTGACTTATAGAGTAGTTCTGTAGGTCAGTAGCTTTACCGTGGGGCACCTTTTGGTTTTAATTAATTTCATTTTCTTAGGATTGTAATCCGAGACTGGAAATAAACGAGTTTTTTCGCATTACCCATGTTCCTTGTTTAAATCAGATTTCATTTGTGAAAGACAAAAAATAAATAAATAAGATGGAATGACCCATATTGGCTTGTTTTCTTCCTCTTAAAACATGTTTCTCTTTCTATGTGGCTCTCTCCATATTTTTACTTTCCCCTATCTTCAATAGAAGAAAGTATTGTTAAAGAAATTTTTTTCGCCTTCCGGTTTTCGACGGATTTACACATTTTAGGTGTCAGTAATTCCCAAAAATATGTTTATTTATACAAAACGTTTCGCTTGTCTTTTCGTCTTTCGCCATTGTAACATCGAAAAGTGTATGAAGTTATGCATAGAATTCAGGGCCGTGCTTAGGACTTTGGCGGCCCTGGACGAAATATATTTTGGCGGCCTGGTCACTGGTCGAGATAATTCGATCTTTCGTAAATAATACTCGGTTTTAAAACAGAGCAAATTAGCTTGTTTTTAGAGTCTCTATAATATCTAATTGGCAGTGTCGCGAGTACTTTTATACGAGGGAATTTCTACGTGTTTGTATCACCCTTACTTCCGGGTGTACCCAAGGATGTGTTGGGGGAGGAGGTGATAGGGCATAGCCCGAAATTTTCGAAAGTTATATGAAAAAAGTGCTGATTTTTTTTCTTTCTTTTTGAGAAAAATTTGTAATTTTTTCAAACATACAGTGGATTAGCCATTCTTATTAATCTCATTTTAATCCACATTGCCATGAATAAAGAGAAAGGAAAGGGTGATGGGATTACAGCCCTTCTCTTTTTGAAAATTAAATGAAAAAAAATTCCTTACTTTTTTAGATAAATCTAAGATCGACATTTTTTTTCTTCTGTTTTTCAGCGAAATAGCCATTCCCGTTAACCCCATATTAGTCCACATTGACATAAAGCATACCTAAAGATGGGAAGGAGGGTGATGAAATTAGAGCCCCCTTACCCTGAAATAGTCGATAATAAAATTAAAATTTGTGCAGATTTTTTTTCTTTTGTTTGAGACAAATTTCTATTTTTTTCCCCATATCATTCAACGGATTAGCCGTACCTAGGTGTCTGCACGGGCCGGGGTTGGCCCGTTCCCGGCCCGGCGGAATCCTTTCGAATTTTATAACGAGCGGGCAGATGTAGAACAGTTTTTTTGAACGGATCCGTCCGGGCCGACAAACAACTTAAACGGGCCGGGCCGGCAAAGAAAATGAACGGGCTAGACGGGCCGGGCCGATAGTTTTCGGGCCTGCCGGCCCGTTTTGAAGTTTTAAGCAGAGACGATAAAATATGAGCTATTTTCAACGAAAATGGTTTTAACGAGAATAAGTATAAATGTGCGTTATGAGCCATACTAGTTTGACAGCATCAATATAAAAATGTACAGTGTAGAGATCGGCATCGGAGAGTTACATTGTGCATAACCCGTTTTAATATTTTTTTAGCTGACTCATGCCGGGTCGAGATCAAATGTGCATTATTTTGTTACATTTAGACTGGCCGGACCGGAACTAGACTTAAATGTTCTCAAGATCTGTAAGGCAGAAAACATATGATTTGTAAAATTATTAATAGCGATAAAGAACTTACGTTAGCTTAATCTTTGGATATATACTTCTGGGTGGTTTTTAAATTAATTTCTCAATAATGCGAAAGTTTGACACATTTTCTGATTAATTTTAAATTCTAAAAGTATAAAAGTGATAAGCTTAACTATTAAAGGGATTTGGAATCGAAAAACGTTTTTTATTTTTGATAAATAAAATACTTGTATAACTTTGTTGAGATATAATAGTTTCTCAAATGATTGCAGGCTTTTCTCCCTTCCCATGCTAACGCTTCTGGAAATTCTATTCAAAACGCTAATTATGACAATATTTTATTTGCTTGCATCAGTATTCTTAAATTGCTTGAATCAAATAATGGATAACGCCATTCGATTATATAGTTTCTGAATAAAGATACCTGTTAATCTTATGCGTTTCTGAGAAAAAAAAATTAATTTAGAAATGTATCAGAAAGGAGCTTCTTTGAATTTAAGAATGAATTTGGATTTGAAATCTTTAATAAAATGATATAAAAATATTTTTATAAATCTTCTTTTATTAAACAGCTTCAAAAGTAACGATGTTTTTAGCTTTATTTTTTCTTCTTTCATTCTAAGCCATATTAAATTTTTAATGAATCTTTATTCGAATGTTGAAAGCCTAAGAATCTAAGTAATCATTAATGTTGTTAATGTGTATTTCCTGTAAAATATACTGTAAAATCATTCCATAGATATGTATGCAGTATTCTTTAAAGAAATCTTAAATATATGATAAAAATCTGAGATTTTTAGAAATTGTAGAAATTGTAACGGGCCAAAACGGGCCGGGCCGAACTGTTGAATTTTATAACGGGCCGGTCCCGGTCCTGGAAATTCCGACCCGTGCAGACCTCGAGCCGTCCCTTATCTTTAGTACCATATTAGTGCTCAATGACACCACATTATACTGAAAGAAATGAAAGGGGTTGTTGGGATTACAATCCAATACCACAAAAGTCATTTTTTTTTAAAGCAAATTTACATTTAAAACCGATTATCAAATACGATAGTCTATTTCAAAACCGAATCTATATTCAAATATTATCCTCTACCGCTCAAAAGACTAGGCCGCTCTTTTCTCTTTAGTTCCATGTTAAAGCTCAATGACACTACATTCTACCCAAAGAAATGAAAGGGATTAATGGGCTTACAGCTCAGGAAAATTTTTGACGGAATATGTGTTTTTTCGCGATATTTTGTCGAAATTCGCGTTTTTCGGCAGCTTTTTCATGAAATTCACCTTTTTTTTAATTCTTTTTTGAAATTATTTTTTCTGTGGAACTCTGGGGGAATACCTGTATTTTTTAGAGATATTTTGTCGAAATTAGCATTTTTGCCCCCGCAGCTTTATGAAAATGTTTGCTTTTTTCCGTAGTATTTATACGAAACTTGTTTTTTCCGGGCCCTTTTCGCAATCCTTTGTCGAATTTCACGATTTTTTCCGCAGCACTTTGATGAAATTAGCTTTTGTCTGCGGCCCTTTGACGAATTCGCATTTTTAAAAAATGCTTTGACGAAATTCGCGATTCTTTTGCATGATACTTTGTCGAAATTTGCAATTTTATCCTCGGTTTTTTGACGAAATTTGCTTTTTTGTTCGCGACCCTTTCTCGAAATTCGTGTTTTTCAGCCGTCATTAGACGAAATTTGAATTTTCTTCGCGATTAGTTGTCGAAATTTGACATTTTCTCCGCAATCCTTTGTCAAAATGCGCGATTTTTTCCCCAACCCTTTATGAAATTAGCTTTTTTCCAGTGGTTCATCGACGAAATTTGCATTTTTTACAATTCTTCAACGAAATTAGTTTTTTTTTATTGGCCCTTTGACGGAACGCGTGTCTTTTTGTGATTTTTTGTTGAAATTCGCGTTTTTTTGGGGGGGGGGGGAAGGTGATCTTTTGTCGAAATTTGCAAATTTTCCGCAGCCATTTGAGGAAATTCGCGGTTTTTTGAGACCCTTTGACGAAATTTGCGTTTTCCCACGATCCTTTGTCGAAATTAGCATTTTCCCATCGACTTTTTGATGAAATTATCTTTTTTGTCACGATCGTTTATCAAATTTCGCGTTTTTCAGCAGTCATTAGAAGAAAATCGTGTTCATTTAAAGAAATGTGCTTTTTCTCTAATTGACGAAATTTGACTTTTTCCCGCGATCCTTTGACGAGATTCTTGTTTTTTTTTTACGGCCCTTTGACAAAATTCTGATTTTATCTGCGGTCTTTTAACAAAATCCGACTACTTGAATATTCCTTTTAACCAAATCAGATTTTTTTTTTCTGCGAATGATTGACGAATTTGATATTTTTCGACAACCATTTGTCGAAAATCGCGATCCTTTTTTTCAAAGTCCAAACTTCAAACTGATGACGATTATTTTAAATTTTCGGAAAATTACGGACAAATTTAGCCTTTCCCCTTCTGGATGCGGCCTTTTTGTCTGAAAGGTTGAATTGTTCACTTAGTCTTGTCTCGTTGGTCTCCCACACCCCATATTCAAGATTCAGACATAAAATTGGTAATTAAACTGAGAAAATTTTCAAAATTGTTGGCAAAATTTTACGGTTATTGAATCGAATTTTTTTTCATGTATAAAACATGATATTATCGGAATATTCTCTATCAGGAGCACCAATAAAGATTTCTATTCGGTAATTCCAAGTTATTTGAGTAGAAAGTATTTCTCTCTAGTTCATATGTATAGGTGTAACATATGTTGATAAGAACTGAATTCGGCAGGTTACGGTTGGTTTTCTTTTATTACCTCAAATTATCTGCGAAAGATATGAATGCCTAATGACAAGGCGTAATATAAACGAAAGTATAAATCCTAAACAAATGTAAAAAATATAAATTTTTTTGCGGCCCCCAAATTTTGGCGGCCCTGGGCAAATGTCCGGCTCGACCCCCCCTAAGCACGGCCCTGATAGAATTGAACCATTTTTTTGTGTGTATTTTTGGCTGTAGCAAGCAAGTCCTTCAATTTTAAAATATTCCGCCGGAAAGGGGAGCTGAAATAGTGAACTTTCTTTGCCATTTCAATATTGTACCATTTAAAATTGTATGAAGTTATGCATAGAATTGAACCAAATTTTTTTTGTATGTTATTGGCTATAGCCAACATGCCCCTCTAAATTAAAAGAATCCGCCAGAAGGGGGCGTTATGATTGCGATGCGATGTCTGTGCCATTTTCATTGTTCTAAAATCGAAATATTTATGAAGTTATGCATAGAATTGAACCATTATTTTTAGCTGTAGTAAGCAAGTCCTCCTTAAATTTGAAAAGATAAAAAAAAAATCTGCCAGGAAGTTGTAATAACGATTTATGTTAGAGATCTGCAGGGCCAGATGCGGGCCGCCTACATTTTTCTGTAGGTTCGGACGGACCGGGCCAAGTCGCCAAGTGACGTGACTACACTTTTCGGGCCGAACCCCGTACCGAGCCATGATTGATTTCATTCCTCCTAGTCTTCACAGACCAAAATATTCATTCCCGATTTTGAGCCAACCCGTATGAAAATCATTTTCTCGTCTTAGCCAACCTGTTCAATAATCAATAAAATTTGGTCTGGCCCAAAATTTTTTGCGAAAAAGGCATATTTTTTAAAATTACATTTATTCTAATAATTAAACATTGAAATTTATTATTTTTAAAAGAATTGTAGGTTTTTAGGCATTTTAAAATGTAGCTAAATTAAAATATAATTAAACGTGTGAAAAAGAACCTGCCTATCACGGAATCTTGTTCTAAACTGGAAAAAAAAAAAATGTATCTATTAATGCAAGGTGAATACAATAATCTTTTTTCTATTAAATTCCATCTTAGAAGACTTTATTGTATACCATTTTTAGGTAGATTTCGTATGAAATATTACCTATTGCAGTTGCTCATATGTTGGAATTTCTGAAAAACTTTTGCAGATCTACGCCGATCATCACCCCTAGACCCCAACACTACTTCCAACAAAAAAGCTTATCTATCTATATCGCTTTTTTATGACACGATAACTTCTATAATTCTGCTCAAATTGATATATAAAAATCAACAAGTGTAAAATCTCTGTCAAGTTCGTTAATGGGCAAAATCGGACCAAGGGGTGGAAATAGGGAGGGTTTTTGTGAAAACCGAAAAAACGCCACAACTTCTTGCTTACAATAGATATCGAATCAGTTTAAAGTTTATATTACTTTTAAAAAACTGTCCAAAAGTTTATACATGACAGATTTTTGATTAAGTTAAAAATGGACTCGAGGCGAAAAAAAAGGCTTTTGGGGAGAAAAAAATCATAACTTCGTCAATTCTCAACATACCAAATCAAAATACATTTTTTATAAATGTTCTCAAAATTACCTAAAACTTTTGTAGTTTTTGATAGGACCAACTCTTACTGATAATAAAAAATTTAAAAAAAAAATTCTTAAACTGTCAAATCCGATTAAATTTATTTTATATCTTCTCAATAATATCTACAACTTTTATACTCACGAGTTTTTTATAGGACCAATTCTCATAATAAAAATAAATTAAAAATAGGAGTTGAAGAAAAAAAACCTTAAATCCAAACTGCTTATATTCTGACTCATTTTTAAATTCATTTTTGATTTTAAACGCATCCACATAGCAGAAAAAGTATTTTGCATGTTTTTGGTTATGGCTAGCAGATCCTAGTTGTATTTGGAACTATTCCTTGGGAACTTGGCACTGTGTTAGTAATTTTAAATTTTCCCGTTTATTCGTTGTTTTATTGTCCATTGATAGCTCTTACATTATAGGAACTCGCGTCCTGCAAAGCCATTCGCAAACAGCTGACAACAGAATAAAGAAACACTATCTTAATAAATATCATGATCTAGATTAATTTGTTTTTACTCCCACTAATTAACTGAAACAAAAATTTCAGATGAAAAGCAAATGGAGTATAGTACTGAAGTAATAATATTAACATGTATTAACATGTGTAACTACTTTTGATATTTTTAAAGACGTATGAGATAGAAGAAAGTATCTTCAGAGGGTATTCTATCACATTTATTCTGCAATGAAACCAAACATAAGCTTTCTCCAAAAAAATTAGTTATTATTATTATTTTTTAAATGAAGCTTCTTCAAATTATAGTAGTATATTTTTATCAGTTGTTTTATCAGTATAAAGTAGTTTGAAAAACATTCAAAATAAAATTATCTTAAATCTTTATTTTCACTTAGATTTGTGTGCTTCCTATAAATTTATGAAAGAAAGATTTATGTCTGTTTACTATAATTAGGGAAATCTACCGCACATAGAGGCCTGAAAGTTTGAGTGAAGATACATGAGGACAGGTACGAATGCACTTGAGAGTAGATTTTTCATTTCTTGATAATTATCCGATATATTGATTAAGATCCACCCATAATGAACACCTCCAAATGGCATATTTCCATTTTCCGCTGATTGTACCTGTCCATTTTCGAATTCTTCATGCAGAGGAAAGCGAAGCGTTCGATATTTTTCTGCATTTTGAAATCGCGATTGCCGATTTGACCGGTCCCTTTTTAAAATTTCGGGAATTGGGGGGGGGGGGGGGGGTCATTATGTTATGAAAATTTTCGCCATACCTTTCTAGTTCCAACTGTATCTTCCGTTAAAAAAAAAAAAAAAAAAAAAAAAAAAAAGCACTATTTTATTTTTTTTTTTTTTTACTGAAGTTCGATTCTCGTCAGTTCTCTAGTTTTCAGTTCTGCATTATTAAATTAACTGCTGCAACTGCTTCGAGGATAAATATCGAAAGAACCTAAATCTGCGACGGAGCACCATACTACTCTTATCGAGCCCTGTTTCATTTACCATAGATAGACCCTGAGATACTGTAGAGCAGGGCTGTCCAACGCGGCGCCCGCGGGCGCCATGGCGCCCCTTGGAGGTTTTCTTAATGCTCTTTTGAAGGTTTCCTGTTATTTAATATATTATAAGTAAAATTCCATTATAAAGAAAGCCTTCTTTAAAATCTCTAATATTTTATAAGAGATATTTTTAAAATCTGTGTTTGGCATACTGTTGGCTTCCGTTGTACATTAAAAACCAGAAACATACTATGAAAAATTAATCATACATATTTTTGCAAATGATAGTTATTGTTTATATAGTGTTATTATGATAAAGTTTCTTAATAGTTAGAAATACCTCTTTTTAATACTTAAGAAGTAAGAGAAAAATAAACGTTTTCACCTACCTTTCTCTGTTTTGAAGATCCTATGCATGAAAGCGCAGCTTTTTTCTTTTTACTTTTGTCACACTGGTCCATTGGTTGTTTTATATGAAAGATAAAGAGGCTTAATTTTTCTTTCTTGACTTTTAAATTTTAGAGGATTTTTTTTTTCTATAATTTTGCTTAGAAAAAAATTAATAAACAGTGCAGAATGATTTCCATCTATGAAAACACTTCCAGACTATCTGAAACCACCTACATGGTTTGGTCACTGTCATGCTTGTCTGTTTTTGTATTTTTCATAAAACTAATTCATGCCTACAAAACAAATCAAACCGCATTTTTACATCTTAAAAGAAATCTAGAAATATCTCTGATTTTCATACTTACCTATTTGCTATTATTGTTATTATAGACGCGATTAAAGTTTCTGGCACCTTACACTAGACAGTTTTGATATAAACTTAAACTTCTCATTTAAAAAAAAAAAAAAAATGTATGATTTGAAATTTAATACGTGTAACCTTATAATTATAAGGGTCTTTTGTTTATATGACTCGTTTCTATTATGATTCGTTTACATTACGTTAAGACGTGCATGGATACTAATACTATGCGATAATATTGCCACATGTTTTCAGTCACATAAATAATGGCGCCCTTCATTGAGTGCCAAGAGCAAAGATGAGCCCCTGGTTACTTAAAGGTTGGACAGGCCTGTTGTGGAGTATTATATGTCCCAGTTAGGTGGTCAGTCTAACAGGGGACTCTCGATATTTATTTCTCAAGCAAGCTCGCTACTCATTTTATCAACCACTAAGGAATGCAAGGATCAGCAAAACGGATAGGATTGAACCGACCCGAATCCGAAAATTCCACTTGAAGTCAGCCTGCAATCCGACTCGAATCCGGCCATAATAATAAATCATACTTAAGCAATTAAGAAAAATAAGCTAAATATTTCTGATACCAATTTTAGCCTTTGTATAGAAAAATGGTAATGTAATTCGTATATTATTAGAGTACCCTACAGTAATTTTTGTCTTTAGATTTAGTGTATGTAGATTTACTTTTATTGTTCAAGGCTTCTCAAAAGAATTCGATTACACTATCGTCTATGTGCGGTACTTAGTAAAATGCATTTTCATGTCATCATGTTATATGAATGTATTATATATAAGATTTAAATAAAAATTAATTTTCTATGTTATTAGTAATCTTGAGTAATATTAATTTACTATTACTCAAGTTTAAATTTGATGATACAGATTCAAAAAAAATTTCTTTTTCATCTATAGCGTCCATAGGAAATGTTATAACCATATTTATCTAAAACTGAATCTAAAAAGGCACAAAAGGGGTTAAACACGTAAAAATCACCAAAATTAAAAAAAACTAAACTGGGTTTAAAAGTTGGATGAATAAAACCTTCTTAAGCGACCCAGAAAAAAACTGAGTTTGTTTCATTTTCTTCAAACAAATTGGTCGTGGGAATTAAACTGGGATGATTTGTGAATGGAGGTAAAATTACTATTGAGCCTATGTAATTTCGATCCATTTCGAATAAATTTCGTTCCATGAAAAAATGGTGGTTCAAAGAAGCGATCGCACAGGGAGGTTTCACTGTATTTTTTCCCCAGTCCATAAAATTTTTTTTAAAAAAAATCCGTTTTATTTATTTGAAAACAGGGTCATGACATGGTAATTTGCGCTACATTTAGAACAATTTATTTAATTTAATTTTAGTAATATAACGCCAAAAAAAATATTCAATATTTAAAGTTGACGATTTGTCAAACCCAATGGCAGAAAGTTTTGTAGTTTGCGGCAAACTTATAAATTTTCATAATCTGTCTGCAAATTTTGCATGCAATTTTAATGAATAAATCATACATTAAACCAAGATTTTTTTTGTCATTTTATTAAAAACATGGTAGGATTGATGCATTCTCATTATTTTACTTATAACTTTTTCATCATCTAACTTCTTCTAGGATTTCTAAAATGGGAAGGATTTGCAGAGCCATACATAGAAGACAATATAGATGCTTTTAAAAACCTTTGAAAGCTTCATTGTTTTGTTCTTTTTGGAGTTAGGAATGTTCTAATTTTTAAAAAATGTTTTCCAAATTTTTAGCCTAAGGTAGCTTCTAATTAATATTTGGACCAGGATAGATCCTTGAAATTGTGTACTCAAGATTTTTCCCCCCATTTCACAATCGCACGCATTACATACAGGGATTACATTCATTCAGAAAAATTCTGAGGCAGTCGAAAACTGATTTTGGAGCAGGAAAATTTGTTTTTGGAGCAGCAAAAAAAGAAAGAAAAAGGGGGGGGGGCAGGAAAATCAGTTTTTGGTGAAAGCAAAGAAAAAGAAAATCAATTTTATAGCAACAAAATCAGTTTTTTGAACAGAAAAATCCACTCCAGGCAATAACACTTTTTGCGTTCCTTTGACGAAATGTTTCGTTTTTTTTTCACGATCTTTTCATGGAATTTGCCGTTTTTTCAGTATCTTTGGACAAAACTTACCGTCTTTTGGTGGTCTTTTACCGAAATCTGTCTTTTTTCGCGATCATTTGAAGAAATTTACTTTTGCGATATTTTGGCAAAATTTGTGTTTGTTTCAGGATCCACTGACGCAATTTGCGTTTGTTTTACCATCCTTTGTCGAAATTGGCGTTTATTTTGCGCTCGTATGACGAAAATCGCTTTTTTTATGCAATCTTTTGCCAAAATTTGTGCTTTTCCCGCGAAAAAAAAATGTCCGGAAGTTGTGGACACTTTTTAAAATTGATTTCATTAGTGCAGACAAAAATAGCGTGCAAGAGATTTTCTTTTTGTCCACGACTATGCCACTGGGTTATCAATTAAACCTATCCAAAGATAAATTTGGATGAAAATTATCTAAATTTAATGTTTTTTTTTTTTTTTTTTTTTTTTTTTTTTTTTTTTTTTTTTTAACTTTGGCAATTATATTTACTGTGGTAACTTATTTTACTAAAAAAGGAACGTAAGTTACTATAATAAATATAGAGTTCAAGAAATTTTCACTAAATTTAAATAATTTTTATTCAAACCGAGCTTTTGAATAGGTTTAATTAACGAATCATGTCAACTTTACATTTTAAATAGTTTTTTGGTATTGTATTGCTAAAATTACTGCAGTAAATTGTTCTAAGTGTGACATAAATTAGCATGGAATAACTCAAAAAAAAAAAAAAAAGAAAAAAAACTAAATGTGTTATTGTTAATTTTACTAATTTGTTCAGCATTATCATTTCTTTGATTATAAAATGTTTCCCTGGAAATATTCAAATTCGAGTTATTTACTTTCCAAGTAAAGAAAATTTCTTTGAAATTGTTTTTAAGTAAAAGTGTCACTGTCTTGAATGTTTTCCGTCTGTTAAAAAAGATGAAAGACCATAAATAAATAAATAATAATAATAAACTATGCACTATCTTTAAAAAGAAAAGGACTACGTTTCATGTGTTTTTCATTTAAAAAAATGAATTTTAATTTGTTAAGTAATATTTCATGATTTTATCAGCATGTCTATATAATTTTGCTGCTTGTGATCTTGCCGGCTTATAAAAGTGCAAAAATAGATAATAAAGTAAAACAATGCATTGTTCTTTAACTGCATTTCATACTGACAAGAAATATTATAAGTTAACAGAAATGTAGCAGATACTTGATCAAATATTATTAAGGGTAATGTCACACGGACGATTTCCAAAAACAGACAAATCGACGCCCGCTATTGAGAGCATTACTATCTCCTTCTCTTGTCAGACGAGCGACGCGGTACTATTGCGTTCAAACATACGCAAAGACTCACGTCGAAGCCACGCGTTTCCCCCAAGCCGTTGGCCAGCTGCTTGTGCCTGGTGGCTTCTGTTTATTAGATCTTGTTCAGACGAGAGTTGTTTTTAACGCTGATTTTTTATTTTCTTTCCGAGATTCACGAGCTTTTGTTGTGATAGCGTAGTCAAGAATCGATGCAGGTTTTGGGGGGAAGGGAAGCATTTTGAGAAAAATAAAAATTATTTTTGTGAAATTTATTATATTTTGGGGGGATTTATTTTATGTTTGTAAAAAGTAACACTTTGTAACGATATGAAATCTATTTATATTAATTCGAAACAAGCCATTTTTTTAATAATAACTTCTTTAAATTCTTCTTCTATTTTTTTTTTTTTTCTGAGGAATTTGTTTGCTTTTCAAATTACAAATTTTTAAATCTAACAACATTAGAATAATTTATGATTGGTATGTTTTCATGGATCACAATTTTGTGAAAGTATCAGTTTTAAGAAGCTTCATTTATATTTTTGAAGCAAATACATTTAAGTTAGGTAAAAATAGATTTTTCCTTTTCTTTTTTTCCCCTTCTTTCTTTTTTTACTAGCCGCTCTTGGCGACCAGTTTTGTCTCCCTTAAATGTATATTAAGCATTAAATCATATTGTTTTATACATAATTTATTTTAAATTGCTCAATTTTTTTGCCAAATTAGAAGATTCCGCCCTGAGAAATAGATACAGATATCATATGCACTGGTGCGACTGCAACAAAGAAGCAATTATATGCGCCTCAGACGGTAACCCGGCTATTATTATTTATTTATTAATAAACTGCTTGTTTACTTTTATTTTCTATTTTTTAAATGATACAAATTGTTTTATTCTATTATTATTATCTAAACTTTATTTATTATTATTTCCTTTTTAAAATAATAGAAATTAGTTAAAAATATGTATGTAGCTGGTATTTGAAAACGAAATTTTCGTCAAATTGGCGTCAGAAAAATAACGCGCAATGTGCTGCATATATGACATCTGTGCTGATAAATCAAGAGCTCAGTATTTTTATGCTAGCCTGGCGCAGATAATAAATCGACAAATATTGTACCCGTGGCATTTTTTCATATTTCATTAATTATTTATATATTATATTATATTATATAATAATATATCGTATATTATATAATATAATAATATAATAATTTCACTCATTTCATTTATAATATATAACTTTAATTTGAAACTGAAAACTTTAAAATTCATAACTTTTATTTATTTTTTTAAGTAAAAAAGAACAGAAAAAATAAAAATAATGATATTTTGAAGCTTCATAATTGCAGCGAAGGAACAAAACATATACAAATCTAATTTACCACAGCCTAAATTTTAACAAAGGACTTTTGCACAGTAACCAATAAGATGGGTTTAATTTGGACGTTGCCATTAAGCAATTAACGAATAATCACAATTTTTGTGCCTCATACGATAGCGTAATATATATATATATAAATTATTATCATACTTTTTTTTTTTTTTTTTTTTGCTAAATTTTGAGTGGCAGCTAAGTTAATATAATCTAGTAAAATGTTAAAAGGCTTTTTACATATGGCGACAAATTTGGAAATATTTCACTTTTCAAAATTGTCAATATATAATTTTTGAACATTTTTCTTTTTACTCTCTTCTATCTTCAATAGAAGAAAGTATTGTAGTCAAAATTTTTTTCGACTTCCGGTTTTCGACGGATTTACACGTTTTAGGGATCAAAGATTTCAAAAAACATGTTTTTACAAAATGTCTGTCTGTCCGTGTGTCTGTGTGTCTGTCTGTATGTCGCCATTCTACCATCAAAAAGTTTATGAAGTTATGCATAGAATTGAACCAATTTTTTTGTGAGCGTTTTTGGCTGTGGCAAGCAGGTTCTCCTTCAGTTTTGAAATATTCCGCCGGAAGTAGGCGCTACAATTGCGATGTTTGTGCCATTTTCAATATTGTACCGACCAAAAGTATATGGAGTTATGCATCGAATTGACCCAAATTTTTTGTGTATGTGTATGACTATGGCTAGTTGGTCCTCCCTGAATTTGAAAATATCCGCCGGAAGGGGGCGCTGCAATCGCAATTTTTGCGCCATTTTCAATATTGTACCGACCAAAAGTATATGAAGTTATGCATCAAATTGAACCAAATATTTTGTGTATGTGTATGACTATGGCTAGTTAGTCCTCCCTGAATTTGAAAATAATCTGCCCGAAGGGGGCGCTGCAATCGAGATTTATGTGCCATTTTCAATATTGTACCGACCAAAAGTATATGAAGTTATATATCGAATTGAACCAAATTTTTTGTGTAACTGTATGAACATGGCTAGTTGGTCCTCCCTGAATTTGAAAAAAATCCGTCGGAAGGGGGCGCTACAATCGCGATTTTTGTGCCCTTTTCAATATTTCACCGACCAAAAGTACATGAAGTTATGCATCGAATTGAAAGAAATTTTTTGTGTAAGTGTATGGCTATGGCTAGTTGGATCGCTCTGAATCTGAAAAAAATCCGCCGGAAGGAGGCGCTGCAATACCGAAATTTATGCCATTTTCAATATTGTGTATGAAGTTAGTTCTAGAACTGAACTAAACATTTTGTATATGATTATTTTTTGGTAAAGCAAGTAGGTCCTCCCTGAATTTGAAAAAAAAAAAAAAAATCTGCCTATTATTCTATTGTCCATCGGCTCGTGCAGAGACGGAAATTTTTTTTTACTCCGATTAATTGATTAAAGCAGAAATTTAAGATGAAAATCAAAGTTGGTAGGGTATTAAATTAAAATTATTAAAGCATTAAAATGAGTAACTTTTTTTTATTATTAAAATGCATGTATGAGATAGAAAAAAGTTTTGGGATTGGCACATCCAACTAGTTTTCGTAAATACCATGGAAAGAAATTTCTTTTTAGTTTTTAATATTGTATGTTTATCAGCCTTGATGAACTTTACACTACATTAATAACAATTGTATTTATTAAATTTTAAATGTATTTAAAAAATGAAAAATAATAAAAAATGTGAAACTTTTTCGCTAGATTAAAATGCGCTTTAATCTAGCACAGAAGCAGCGCTAACAGAACAGAACAACAGAAACATGGCTAACAGGTTTTGGTTTGTCTTTTGATATCGTTATCATTTTTGACCCAATAAGAAAAAGAATTCTTTTTTTATTTGTAACTTGGTCTTCACATCAAAATAGTATTTTATCTTTTATTAAACTGTTGTCTATTTTTATGCAAATGCAATGTTATTAAAATAATTAAATGATTATAAATTTATATAAGTGCAAAATATGGAATACCCCAACGTTTAGCATTACTATTATACTGTCATATGTGTATGTATATATTGATTCGCTGCTCGACAAACTGTACACGATGTTATGTTTTAAACGATACTTGTGTTTATAAGTAAAAGAAAAACTTCTCCGTCTGTTTTGTTATGTCCGCCTTTCGAAGTTCTGCCTGCCCCGCCTTGTCCGAGAACAATTATAAAAAGACACTATTACTGTTGAAGGTATGTAACAAAAAGCTTTAAAGCTATTTTAAAACACTTTTAAATATTAACTATTTCTTTTAAGTGTTGTTTGATATGCAGTTATTTCATATATAAAGTGACGTTTTATAGCTTTCTCTACATGTAAATCAGTAAATTATGCGAAAAATAAATGTAACCATCATCCCAAACAAAAGAAAAACAATCCAAAATATCAAAGAAATTTTTACACATTATTGAAGATACCATTACTGAGGGAGAGGGTGTTCGGGGAATGATAGTATATAATATCGTAAGAGGGGAGAGGGTCCAAAATTACCAAAAAAAAAAAAAAAAAGTGACTAACTTTTATATGGATGTACAGCCCTAAAAGGAGAAAAAAATCTACCTTTTGCTCATGGGACGATAGCATATGCTTCTTGATTAATGTAACGAAAATTTCACACTTTAAAAATTTTTCGGTCCTACATTTCATTTATAGAACTAAGATGCTTGTTTTACTACCATGTACTGTAGCAATTTTTTTTAATCAATTTAGTTTTTTTTTTTTTTTTTTTTTTTATTTATTTATTTAATAATAATAAGAAATATTATCTAAATGAAAGTTGAACAACAATTATAATCATTTAATAATATTCGCAGTCATCTGTATTTTTCATTTAACATCAGATGTATTAAAGAGTATTTCCTGTAATTTAATTTTGGATCCGGTAAATAATCTGTCAGTTCTCACAGGATACATCCAGTACCGTCTGTGTATGTATATTTTTTCAATTTTCTTGAATAATTGATAAAAAATTACAGAATATTTTATTTCCTTCAAAAGATCCATCTAATAAACATCGAATCAAAAGATTTCTATTATGCCCAGAGACAATATCGTCTGCTTATTTTGACGGAAAGGTCACGTCCGTGTGAATGAGGCAGCGCAGATGTTTATTTTTCGCTCGAAAGCCAAAGCGTCGAAAAAATCGGTCGTCTGTCATTAGCCTAAAAGTGACTTAAAATGTTAAATATATCTGACAGAAAAAAAAAAAGAAAAGTTTAGAATTTCTTAATTTTAATAAAGTTTAAAATCTCAACTATCCTTTAAAAAATTGAAATGAATTGCTATCTTTTTTGCTCGTATTTACGATTACTTTAATTGTGTTGCTGTTCTATCATTATTATAGTTTTTGAGTTATTAAGGTAGTAGACTCGTACGTAGTTAAAAATAATTTATCTAACTGAAGTAATTTTAGTGTATTTCATGTTTGTTTTTCTAAAGCAGTAAAACATGTTAGGAAAATAGTGAAGTAGTATACAATTTGTTTTCTTCGAAGAGATATGCTCTTCTATGTTATGCAATGTATGATTATTCTCTTTCTTGTTCAAAATGTTTGTAGTTTGGGAAGAGAATGAAATATGTTAACTTAAGAATGATGTGTAAGATATATGTGGGAACTTAAAAGTATGTTTTCTGTCAGATTTTTTATGTAATCTTTGATTTGCATGAATGAAAAATAATTTCAGAGTAATGACGCTTTGTAATTTATTGTCAATGATGCTTTCACGCCAAATATGGCAACCCACCGAGCGCGTAAAGTTTTGGATGAAGATTTCGTGAAGTTAGGTGCTAGTCCTGGAAAAGTGCCACCTGTTCTACTAACTGGTATACCCTAGCCTATGTAGGCCACTCGTGCTATAGAGCCCTCTGGGGGCCTCATTTTTATTTTGTTTTTTTATTTTTTATTGCCTAGTTCCCACCGTGTTCTGAAGAAAATTTTTATATACCTCCCTCCCCTCGTTCTTATGTATTGTCGTCCTACAGCCTGAAAATCGTGGGATATTTAATTTTTTTGGTTCAGTTTCACTTTCGAGCTTAACCTTGCTGATGGTAGGATTGCTGTGCTCTTGAAAAGTGTGAATCGTTTGTTTTTAAAAATGTCTGGATACTGCTCTAAGTACTTATGGCTTTTCGTGCAATGGTATGTTATTTAAATTGTATTTTCGTTCTTAATGTTTTTCAAATGGGTTTTTATTATTGATATGTAATTAAAAAAAAAAGTTTTTCGAAAATTTAGGAGTCATTTGTTGCGTGTTCTTTCTTTCTCTAATATCCATATTATTTTCTTTAAACAGATTTTCATTATTTTTATTTTTTTGCTTTTTTTTGGAGGGGGGGGGGGTGAATTGTTTTTGACAATGGAATGAACCACAAAAATTAAAAAAGCAAAAAAAAAAAAAAAAAAAAAAAAAAAAGTTTTTTTTATTTTATTATTATTCTTTGTCGCATTTTACAGACAAATCATAAGTATATACGAAAAGAAAATGAAAAATGTAGAGTGAAATGACAGCTGAAAGTCTAATAATAATAAATGATATGATATTATGGAAATTCTGTTTGTTGTGGTTATTTATTTTGAATCGTCGCGTCCCCCACACCTCTCTCCCCCATTCCTCTAATTCACTCCAGCATTCAGTATGTAGATTAGTGTGGTCACCTGTGTAAGAGGTGATAAAAGTTTTCAATTCAGATTCAGAATAAAAGTTTTACAGACTTTATTTTTACACCATTTGGTATGCATTTTAAACATAATTTTCATTAATATGTTTGAACTCATGCTTTTTTATGATTTAAGTATAAATTTATTTCTGAAAAAAATTTAAGATATTGCTGATATCTTTGGTAATCACAATCTTTTTATCAAATATATTTATGTTTTATCAAAGCTTTTTTGACCATTAAGTCTGGAAAATCGAATTAAAACTTCTTATTTTATGATTTTTATATGAATTAGTGGGATGCCTTGATGAGGCAAGTTGCATTGAAAGATTCAAGAAAAATGTATCTTTATGGAGAATATTCAGTTATACATTATTAATTATTCACATGATATTCACTTATAACAATTTAATCATATTTGAAAATTACCTTAATTTTTATTTTATTTTACTTAATTTTAAACAACAAACAATCTACAACATTGTAAGCATTCATTGTAATTTCGATTGCATTGCATTCAAAGTATGTTTAAAATATATAAACAAATCAATGACCAGAAATCCATAAAATTCTAAAATCTGCAGTACCATTGGTCCCAAGTATTGCAGATTTGAGTGCCTACTATATTTATTTATTTATTTTATGTAATTTTTTTAACTGTAGAAATTTTACCTGTTTTATTTATTTTAAATTGGGATTAAATAATTTGATTACACAAAGGGCGTTACAGATGTATGTTAATTGTAACATAAATATAATTAGAGATAAAATTCATACAAAATGACTTCTACATTAGGTAAAAGTAGTTATTTAAGAATCTCCAATAAATAATCAAAATACTTTTAGAAACATAACAAATTACAGGGTTGCCATGCCACCTGGAAAACCTGAAAAACCGGGAAAACACAGGGAATTTTAAAATCCCCTCCAAAACAGGGAAAATCCAGGGAATTTTGAAAAAATCCTAAAAAAATCTGGAAAACACAGGAAATTTTTTTTCCAAACATAATTTTTTTTTTTTTTTTTTTTTTTTTTTTTTTTTCCGGCTTTCATTTTGAACACCGAATATTACCTTATGATATTTTTAAGATAAAAAATAAACCAGTGTTGTGTATCAAAGTTATCCTATATTTTATGTGTCCTATATTTTAATATAAATATTAATTTGAATGCATAAAGCAAGTAGCTTTTCCTCTTTTCTTTTCTTTTTTATTTCTGCAATTTTTGTGATAATATGTTCAAGATAATTCATTTTTAGGTAAGATTCTTTAAAATTTAATACGATTCTTTAAATTATTAGATACAAAGTTTTTTGATATTTTAACATTCATTTACAAATATTTCAAAGTATTTTTTAGCAGAATGTTTGAGTATTGCTTTTACTGTTTTTATTATTATTAATGTAAAATGTGGAATTTAATAAGTGTAACTGCTGTAAATGATTTTTTCATTTTCTCATATCATATAATGTATTATATTTGTTCTATTAATTGGGTAATGGAAATTATAAGATATCTAATAAGCATACATAAGCGCATATATTTTTGCGCACTCAACATAAAATAAACGTGTTGCAGTACAGGGAAAACACAGGGAATTTTTTTGCAAGATTAGAGTGGCAACCCTGAATTACATTTATCAATGTTTTTAATAACTTTTTTATTTCATTACTTTAAAAAAGAAATCTTGCTTTAAGTGTTCAAACTTTTTTTTCTCTTTAAATAATTTCCCCTACATTATAATACTTGCTGTTCCAAAAAAAAAAAAAAAAAAAAAAATTAATTACAAGTTAAATTTTGTTAGTGAGATTCGGTAATTTTGTATGTGACTTGTCCTTTGTGCAGTATTATATAGTACTGATTTAAAAACTTAAAATAAATGAGTTGATTTAATATTAGCTCATTATATTTGTACATTAAGGGTGGAGATGAATCGATTTTTTGTACCAGAAAGTTAGATGCACAACTAAAATTTGTTCATACTCAAGTAAGCATCTCATAATGCAGTTCATGTCATAAAATAATCAGTGATTTGACAAAAAGATTTTTTTAAATGAAAGCGCAAAAGCATAATGTTAGTTTCACTGTATACACTTACTGCAAATAATTTCGTCAAATCAAATGTACTAGAACTTGTAATTAGATGCATTATTGTAAATAATAAATGAATAAAATCAAGTTATTTTTTGCCCTTTTATAAACCTGGGACTTAATGTAATTTTTTGCTGAACATAATTATTTTTGTCACGTTTACACCAGGGTTGGCAAGTTTCTTCCACAGTGGAAAAAACCATTGAAAAAACTGTTCGGAAGAAATAGGTTTCTTCCAAGTGGAAGAAATGGAAGAAACTGTTTTTCTTTAAGAATTTACCATATATTTTAAATTTTGTAAGATATAATAAATATCTTCTATCTATAATCTAATATAAATTAATTTCACTGGACCAAAACAAATTTAATTAAGTATATGTACTAAATTAATAATTGCATCAGTTTTTTAGCCAAGATCACCCACAACATTTATCTAGAGATCTTCAACTATTGGATAAATGAAAAGAAATTTTATCCAAAATACACAAAATCAGTTAAATGTTATCCATTTCAATTTAACCAACATATTTTTTTATTATTTAAATTTCTGAAACTAGTAGTAAATAGTACAGATTCTTTACTAACGGTAGAATGAAACCCATTTAAATAAAAGCTTTTAAATTATATCAATTTTATTAATGTAGATAATATATAATAATTACTATATTAAATAGAGTTCAATCAAAAATACGGTTTTGTTTTTGGCCCAAAATCTGAGTTTTGCCAAAAACGAGGGCGAAAATTCGGCCAGATTGAAACACTTAGTATTCCAAAAATCTTGTTTCTTCTTTTGGAAATTTTCAATTTTAGTTATTGATTTGAACTGCATCGGCTCAAATAAATGTATTGCCATGAACTTCATTGTTTATAATTATTAGTCATGATTTATCAATCATCTCATAGAAAATTTTTAGTTTAAACTGCATTAGATTTGAAATATTCTTTGAGAAAGTTCTAGAATAACAAATGATCATTTACAAAAATCATTATAGAAGAAAAATCAAGATGTATATACCTAAAATTAAAATATTTTTTAATTGAATGAAATTCGTATAATTAGAAAATCTTTCTGTGTCATGGATGAATTATGTATTATTGTATATGAAAATAAAGTTTTGGGATTATTAACAGTTTTACATGATTAATAAATACTATACATATAATTAATTTCAATTATGCATATTTATGTATGTATTAATTACTTTAAGGCATACAATTTAATTACTTAAAAAATTTTTTTGGATGTTATCATTTTCAGCCAAAAAGTAGGAAGGTCACATAAATTCAGTTTTGGTTTTAAAAACCTGTTTCGATTTATCCTCAATGTTAAAATAAATCATTAAAATCTTTATTTTTCTTAGTATAATGCAACATAGTATGCCAAAAAAGTTTTTTAGCAGTAGGATACATCAATCAATTTCTCAACTTAAATTGGCTGAAAGCAAAAAATGAAGATTTTTTTTTTTTCTTCAAGTCACTCTTTCCTCACACTTTAGAATAGTTTAAGCATTTTTACATACCTATAGATATTTTTATAACACTAATCTTTTAAAATCAGCATTGAAATATTCATGCTAGATGAAAAATATAAAAAATTACAAATTTATTTATTTACTGTGTTGCACAGTTTAAAATAATATACATTTATATGAAAATAATATATTTTTATATGAAAAATAAATAATTTGTAGGTAGTTTTTTTTTTTTTTTTTTTTTTTATTTAATAAATGGAGCAATTAATAAAAAACTCATTCCATAATAAAAAAAATCCCAACCTCTACAGTAGTAAAAATCCATCAACTGAAAATGTCTGCTGAACCTGAAGTTTGTTATTAAAAAAATAACTTATCTTTGCAAAAATAATATTTTTAATAATAAATAAATTTTCCAATTTAGATTTCATGTAATTATACTTTAATTTTTTTACATAGTTAATATACTTTAACTTTGAGTTTTGGTTTCTGGTGGTTTCTTCCATTTCTTCCAGTTTCTTCCGGTTTTTTCCAGTTTCTTCCACTGTCCTGGAAGAAATAGGTTTCTTGCGGAAGAAACCCAACCCTGGTTTACACTGTGCGTTTTAGTTACTCTTACTGAATTATTTATTATTAGCAGGCTATGCCCGCTGCGCTGGTCTATATTTTCAAAACGAACCTTAACTCAAACAAAATGGTGATTTAAAAATTTTATTTTGAAGCATTATAGATCATCCTGGAATGTCCTTCTGCATTACTGAAAACGATGCCAACGCCATTGCAATATTATACTATTGTATGCCTTGAAAAAAATTAGGGCAATTAAACACCATCTCTTTTATTTTACCATTTATAGTAGAGTTTCGTATGAAAATTTCGTTATGACAACAGGAATTAAAATGTTCTTGAGTCATCACACTATCACATTAGAGGGCATTGCAATGTTTTGTGAGATTGATTATCAAACTCTATTCACTTTCGGATCATACATTATCATTTGTTAGTTCTTAAACTCCTGACATCTGAACTTGCACTATGTGTAGTTCTGGTAGCCTACATACAATATCATTACATGTTACATTAAATTTTTTAATAAACGTCTTCTTCTGGCAGGTCTACTGTAGTTTCCTATCAACCTTGATCTGTTCCAGCAGAGTACATAGAGTAAAAAATGTAAAGAATTATTGACAGATAAAGAAGAATGTTTAACTTGTATATTTATTAGAACAATGAAGCATAAAAAGTATGTTTTAAAGCTGGATTATTTGAATAACATTAAAATTACATCAGTTTCACTGCCTCTTCATTTTATAAATCAGTTGCAAACATGTAACCGTTAAATAAGGAATAATCTTGATGAATAAATTTTGTAGAAAAATAAACCTTTAGCTTGCGTTCAATAACATTTTTCTACCTTCTGTAATCGATTCCATTATGATTTTTGGCGTCAAACCTTATTAGTGCCTGTAACGATATTGTTACGAATGTATCAGACTTATATAATGTTTATTCTCAAATGCATGTGAAATTTATGATCATCCATTATTAGCATTTAATCTTATAGCTTGGCGATAGTTTTTTGTTCGACGGGGTAATGAAGTAGTATCTAATAGTTAATATTTGACAAAGTTCTGTTGATAGGGCCTATCGTTAATTAAAACTGCTACTTAATTATCAAACAAACTTTTCGGTTGTCGAGATTTCATGTATATTTTTTTTTAACCAGTTTTAAAGCATATTTATTTTCCTTACATTTTTTATTAGAATGAATGATAAATTAATTACAAAGATTTTTTCATTATAAAGATTTTCTCTGCACATTGAAAATATTCCTTTTTTAGCGCTGGTAAAATTTATAATTGAATATTAAAATATACTCCAAAAATAATCTTTACTTGTAAAAACATTATTGCAATCATCAACAACCTAACGTAACACCAGTCATATGCATATTGGCTTAGAATCACATTCTTTGGAGGCAAAAGCAAAATAAAAATCACTAAGAAACAAATATGTAACTCTCAGGGATGAGATTCTTCCGCGGATCCGCGGTTTTCAGCTTTTTTGTTATTTTCAAATTTTCTGATTTACCCAAAAAATACAAAACGCGTAATTTCGTCAAAAAATCGCGAAAAAACGACAAATTTCCTTAAAAAATCGCCAAAAAACGACTAATTTTCGGCCAATTTTGTCAAAAGATTCGCGAAAGGATGGTTAATTTCGTCACAAAATACCGAAAAAACGGCAGATTTTGTCAAAAATCGCGATAAAACGACAATTTTTGTCCAAAATCGCGATAAAACGACAATTTTTGTCCAAAATCGCGATAAAACGACAATTTTTGTCCAAAATCGCGATAAAACGACAATTTTTGTCCAAAATCGCGATAAAACGACAATTTTTGTCCAAAAATCGCGATAAAACAGCGAATTTCGGCAAATGCTTTGCGAAAAATCACAACTTTCGTCAAAAAATCAGGATAAATCGGTAGATATCGTCAAACGATCGCGAAAAAACGGTAGATTTCATCAAACGATCGCGAAAAAACGGCAAATTTTTTCGTCAAAATATTCGCAAAAATGGCAAATTTTTGAAAAAAAAAACTTTAAATTTTGCCAAAAGATTCCAACAAATGACAGATTTCATGAAGAGATAGTGTTAAAACTAAAAATTTCATCAAAGAGACTCTGAAAAAAAAACTAACCCAAAAATTAATTTTCAAAATTATTTTTTTGCCACTCCAAATACAGACTTTCCTGCTCCAAAATCCATTTTTGACACCTCTAAATCTTTCTGAATTAATGTGACTTCTGAAAGCACCCATTCATTGAACAAAAAATACCCTTATATTTAACAAAAGTATCCTTTTTTTTTTCAACAAAAATGTTTTTTCAATAAATCAGTCTTGCCCTTTTTAAAAAGAAATGCAAACAATAATGATACATGTTATCTTCTACACTCAAATAAGCATTAATTTATAATTAAATTTGTATCTTGCACATTCATTTTTTTTAAAACAAATGACATTTTTCTCAATAGTTTAAAAAAATAATATTGATTTTAATTATTCATTAATTATTGTTAAAACAAAAGTTATTGCATTTCACTTTTTTTTTCCAAATGAACAAGTTCAAGTTTTGCATCTAAAAATGACTTATCAGTGAGGACCCACTTTTGTAAAAAAAAGAGACCCAGAATTTAATTTCTGGGTCCTGGAGACCCAGGATTTTTAAAGTCCAGCGACATCACTAGATATCTTTAATGTGTAATATCCAAGAAAAAAGCAGGAGAAAGAAATTTACCTTGTGCAAGAGCAAAGCTAAAAAACAAAGAAAATTTCTATTTTCTTTTCCCTAATACTTAACCAAAAGTTTCTTACTGTTAGAAAATTTCAATAAAAAAAATATTCATGCCAATAACAGGGTTTTATTAATGTACTGTATCTTAATAAACTAAATTTTCATTAGAGTAAGTATAAATATTTTCTGCAATTCACGTTAATAGTTTTCTTTTAATTTAATTTACCAAAAGCTAAATTGTATGTTATATTTTAATACAATTATATTTGTTGCAATTGACATTCCTCTCATTGCTCAAAAGTCGTTCGCGCAGTTTTCAGCTTTTTTGCTTTTTGGTCAATCTCATCCCTGAACTCTACTCAAAATTTACAGTAACTTTTATAATCAGATCTGTTTTTTTCTGCTATAAGTCATGTGATACGGAAATTCAATTAAAAAAAAAGGGGGGGGGGAAATAATAAAAAAATTAAAGTTAATTTTTTTATTCTAATGGCATAGTCCATGTCAATTCAGGCAGCCAAAGAAAAAATCTTACCTTCATAGTCTCAGAAGTTCTTTGATTGAACATATGTTAAAATTCAGGAAAAAATAAAATTCTCGTAATTTTTGGTTTTCCCCAAAAAAATTTCTGGACTGAGATACAGGGTGCCAAAGATGACATCCCGAGCACCTTTTCTTGCTTGCGATTTTTGAAAAAAAGTTTAAAGTGCTCTATCTCTGAAACGATGCAAGATATCTCGTTGCAGTTTATTTTATTTTAAAGATAATATTTTTCTGCTTAAAAAGATATACTCTATTTTGAAATATGTATTTAATTATTTTTACAGCAGCCTTCTAAAAAAAATTTTTTTAATCAAAAATAATTTTTTTCTCAAAAATGCCAATCTCAAAAATTTTGATTTTTTTACTGTTAGTCAATACCATTGAGTACTACCTTCACTGTAAAGGAGAACTTCCACTTTTGAGTTTAACAAGTTTTAGAATCATATCAAGAATTTAGAGAATTTTACAGGAACTGCATGTCAAAAGTTCCAATAAAAGTCTCTCAATTTTCGTTTATTTGTATCATATGTAACCTATTACATATCCTAAACAAGTTAGAAATCACACGTCAAACATGGTAAATGAGGTGCATTCATACTATGACTAGTTTTATAAATATTTAGATCTTGGTGCAATAAGTATTACACTCTTGTGAAAACTGGCATGAATACAAAATTTATTATGTTTCTATATATTAAATTCAGTAATACAGAAGTAATATGAATCCATCTTAAAAAGAACGTAATCACCAGGGCAACCTAGAATCATTATCTATCATGGGATATTTAATTATGTATGATAGAATTTAATAGAATGAACAATCACCCATTAATATCATAGTGATGGGTATATTCATCTATTACTATCATAGTACCTATATTGCACAAACTTTGAACAGCAAGCAAGAAGAAATTTCATTTGTCCAACCAAGATCTCTGAAACAATTGCAAAATACAGTCGACTCCCTCAAATCTGCAACTCTCTAAAATCCGCACATAATTTACAGATGTAAACAATAAAACATTCATATCAGATATAAGGATAAAATTTGACTTTTTAGTTTTATAGCAGTTCCATATATATTATAATTTGTAATTTTTGTTAATATTACAGAATTTGTTTTTTTTCATGAAGGAAGAATAAATTTACTTCTGAAAAAATTCAAGATATTGCTGATATCATTGGTAATCACAATCTTTTTACCAAGTATTTATGTATGAATCAAGCTTTTTTGGTTATTATGACTAGCTAAAGCTGAAATAAAACTTTCTATTGAAAGATTTGGATGTGAATTAATAATGTACCTTTATGAGGCAAGTTTTATTGAATAATTTAGGAAAAATACATTTCATTTTTATAATGAATATTTAATCATACATTACTGATTATTAACTTGAATTTTATTTTTATTACTTAAAAAAGTCTCTAAATTTTTATGATTTTAATACTTTATTATGTTGTAAGCATTCATTATAGATGTGATTGCATTATTAATTACATTTAAATCACTGTTTAAAAAATTTAAACAATGTAATGACCAGAAACCCACAAAATTCTAAAATCCACAAAACCTCTGGTCCTGAGCTGTGCGGATTTGAGAGAGTCTACTGTATTCAGATTCACAATTTATAAAAAGTAATTTTTGTTGCCTGTGTATATTATTATTATTGTGAGTGGTGGATTGCAAAGGTAAATGATATCAGTTGTTTATGAAATTGTCATTAACTTTATGCTCCCATTTGGATCGGCTGTTGGGTATAGATTTCCACCTGCAAGACAGCAACATCACCACCAGTGTTCACTTTCTATTCACAATGTTTTAAGGATTATGGAAGCCCCAGACCCTATTAGTTAGGGAGGCATCACTAAATATCAAAGGAAGATACAGATACTGTTCAACAAATTATAAAGTCTATGAATTTCTAATTTCAGTTCTAAGCAGAGTACACTGGAAGTAATATGTTTTGAAACTTATACATATATTTTGTAAACTTTACTGCATGTTTTTTTTCTTTTGTAAGCTATTTTTAAAGCTGTCAGTTTCTTATACTTATTAAGAAATAAAATCCTATGTCAAACAAGACTAAGATTTTGATTTCCTGAGACCAGTATGTGATTGTCATACAGGAACTGGTAAAATATATGGCAAAATTTTACATGTGTTTCAATAACTAGTCAAAATCAAAAGTGGAAGTTTTCCGAAATAAAGAAGGCAGTAAGTACTCAATGGTATTAATCAACAGCAAAAAAAAAAATAATTAAATAAATTTAGGATTGGCATTTTCGATTTCTTTTAATTAAAAAAAAAAAAAAAAAAAAAAAAAAAAAAGGCTGCATCAGAAAATATGAATACATTTTTATAAAATTGAATATATCATTTCAAACAGAGAAATGTTACCTTAAAAAAAAAAAAAAAGCAACAAATGTTGTGAAAAGGTTGTTAAATGTTATGAAAGTCAAATTAAAACTTTGAAAAAAAAAGACACTCATAAATATTTTATTCATCCTGTTAAATCCTATCACACATAATTAATTCAAACATATCCCATGATAGGTAATGATTCTAGGTTGCCCTGGTGATACATTCTTTTTAAGATGAATTCATATTACTTCTGTATTACTGAATTTAATATACAGAAACATAATAAATTTTGTATTCATGCCAGTTTTCACAAGAGTGTAATATTTATTGCACCAAGATCTGAATATTCATAAAACTAGTCATAGTATGAATGCACCTCATTTACCATGTTTGACGTGTGATTTCTAACTTGTTTAGGATATGTAATAGGCTACATATGATACAAATAAACAAAAATTGAAAGACTTTTATTGGAACTTTTGATATGCAGTTCCTGTAAAATTCTCTAAATTCTTGAAATGATTCTAAAACTTGTTAAACTCAAAAGTAGAAGTTCTCCTTTACAGTGAAGGTAGTCCTCAATGGTATTGACTAACAGTAAAAAAATAAAAAATTTTGAAAGTGGCATTTTTGAGAAAAAAAATTATTTTTGATTTAAAAAAAATTTTTTTAGATAGCCACTTTAAAAATAATTAAATACATATTTCAAAATGGAATATATCTTTTTAAGCAGAAAAATATTATCTTTAAAATAAAAAAAACTGCAACGAAATATCTTGCATCGTTTCAGAGATAGAGCACTTTAAACTTTTTTTCGAAAATCGTAAATGGGAAAAGGTGCTCGGGATGCCATCTTTGGCACCCTGTATCTCGGTGCGGAAATTTTTTTGGGAAAAACCAAAAATTACGGGAATTTTATTTTTTCCTGAATTTTAACATGTGTTCAATCAAAGAACTTCTGAAACTATGAAGGTAATCCCCCTGCCTGAATCGACATGGATTCGGCCTAATGTAAGAGATAAGGCGCCAAATGTAGTATCAACTTTAATATTTCACGATAAGTTATTTTTTGAGCATTATAAATATTTCTTTCATTTTTAAGTTACATATATATCTTTTAATATTTTGCCTCATTTAAGCATTTTTTTATTTTTTCAAATTATTATCAGTAATTATTTTCTGCTTTTATTGAAAGATATTTCTATTATTGTCTAATAAATATATTCATTTCAATTTTTGCCAAAAAATAACCACTGGCAGCCCTTTTGCCAAAAATAGTAGTTATCCCTGTATATTTGAATCACAAACCTCCACAAAAATATTTCTTTTGGAAGGATACAATCTGCAAAAAATCCATTGGGTAGTTTTTGAAAACACTCGAGCCGAAGTTTCACGAGTTTACTGCTTCATAATAATATGATGTATGGGCAGAAGCAAGGCCGTAGCTAAGAGGGTGTTAAGCGGGAGGGTTCAGCCCTCCCTAAAACATTTTGAGCCTCCCCTGGAAAAGATTCAAAGGTCGCTAAATGAATTTATGTTCTGAAAATTTAGAATTAGTTTAGAGGCCCTTTCACTGTTTTGCAAAAGTACTAAATTGTAACTAAAATAATTGTTTCAACACTCGCTCATCCTATTTGCCCTAGTTATGCACTCAAATTTTTCATCATCCTATTCTTTTCATAGCATAAAATGAAGTTATTACAACAGTTTAATAAGAAACATAGTATCTACAGTGTGAATATGCACTACTTACTTTCTGTGTCAAAAAGACTGAAAGTATGACCCCCCCCCCCCCCCTATTATTCACTTCTACTATAGCTCTAGTAGAGGTGGATATATATATATATAAATGGCAGGGTTGGGTTTTTGGCATGACAGTGGTAAAAACCGTGTTTTTACTGTTTTATTCTGTCAAAAACCTATCATTTTTTTTTTTTTTTTTTTTTTTTCTGATTTATAATGTAAATGACCACACAATTCATTTCTAAATTGATTTTTCCTTGTTGTTCTTATTATTATTTTTAATTACATTTGTTAAATTTGTTTAAAAGAATTATTTCATAAAATGGGAAAAATTTAAAAATACAACTGTAAAAGGAAAAAACAGTATTTGTCATAATCTCTATTAATATAGATTCCGCTAACTGCAATGAACATTAATATTAAATGATAATAAAAATGTTAAAATTATTAAATAACATTCAATATACATTTTTAATAAAATATTTAAATCATTTTACAGATGCAAAAATGCTGTTATATTGTATAATAGTAGATGTCAAGGACTGGTCATTGAATAAATTTGAATATTATTAGATATGTTTCAAAATGTTTATCTGATACATTTCATAAATGCAATTAAACAGTGATTTTTATTTTTAGTTCAATAAACAGAATCTTAAAATTTTTATATTAATAAAATTTTGATACAAACTTCTAAGACCCAATTTCAATTAAAAGCTCTTAGAATTTAACGAACAGCAAAACAATATTTAAGAAAACTCAGAATATAATAACAATTTATATACAGTAGACTCCCTCAAATCCGCACAGCTTGGGACCAGAGGTTGTGCGGATTTTAGAAATTTGCAGATTTCTGGTCACGGCTTTGTTTGCATTTTTAAAACAATAATTTGAGTGCAATTAATAGTGCATTCGGAACTATAATGAATGCTTACAATGTAATAAAATATTAAAATAAGTGATAAACTAAAATAATAAAAATTTAAATAGTTTTTAAAATGACAGAAGTACTAATAGCAAAGGTCAAATTAATAATCAATAGTGCATGATTAAATATTCATTATAAAGATTCGATGTATTTTTCCAAAATTATTCAACAAAACTTGCCTCATTAAAGTACATTACTAATTCACATCAATGTACATTACACACATGAATGTCACATCATTCAAAATCATAAAATAAGGATTTTCTTTTTCAAGTTTAGTCAGGCTTAGTAACCAAAAAATCTTGATTAATGCATAAATGTATTTTGTAAGAAGATTGTGTTACCAGTGATATCAGCAATATCTTGAATTTTTTCCAAAAAAATTTATTCTTCCTTCATGAAAAAAACATGAATAGAGTATTATTAAGAAAATTACAAAATAAAAAATATATGGAATTGATGCAAAACTAAAAAAATCAAATTTTGTCCCAATATTTGAACTGAAAGCCTCATTGTTTACATCCATAAAATATGTGCGGATTTTAGAGAGTTGCAGATTTCTGGTCTACTGTATATCAATCTAGACCATTCCAGCACCTATATTTTTAATAATTATTTATCTGAATAATCATGAAATATTTTGTTTAATTGAAATTTATTAAAGCTATCATAAAGTCAGACTCTTTATGCCCTGTTTACATTTTATTTAAAATTATTTAGAAACTATTTTAAAGTGAATTGAAAGAATAACACATTGCATATTTTTATTACATACATATGACTATATGAGTAAAAAATTTTTACCTTTAAAATTATTCTTAATTTATTATTACATTTACAGAGATTCTTAAATGCTTTATTTTCAATGCAATTTTTTTTTTTTTTTTTATGAATAAATATACTTTAGGGACTTTTTGATACTGAATGCTTCACGTAAAATGATTTAATACTAAAGATAGAATGAAAAAATAGTTATTATAATATAAAAGCAAACTGCTAAAAAATAAGTTTTTGACAAAGAGGTTTTTGACATGATCGTAAAAAACATGGTAAAATCTGGTAAAAATCATGCATCAAAAACTTGCCAACCTTGGTAAAAGAAAATGAATGATCCTTATATGTTTTAGAGAATAAAAGTTATTGACATGTAAGTTTTGAATTGAGACTAAAACTTATAATGCTATAAATCCATAAAATGCTTACAAAAAAAAAAAAAAAAAAAAAAAGTTGTATCTGTGTTATAATATTGAACAGAAACGTGCATAGTATAAATGCTTCTGCAGCAAATAAACTCTACATATGGCTAAATACAAGCTATTATTTTATGCAGTGTGAATTCTTTATTACTATGACCCTTCGGCAACAGCCCTTCTCAGCAATAAATATGATCATTCTGAAATCGTAGATAAGTAACACCATCTTCTATTAAAATAAAACATTATTATTATTAAATGCAAATACCTATATAGCCATATTTAGAGCTCCTAAAATTAAATTACATTTTCATATTTTTATTACTATCACCTGGAATTATAATCTCAATGTGATAATTTTTTATGTGGTCATAATACTAAACAAGCTAAACATAAGTACATTCAATTTGTAATTTTAAAAATTTTATAATAATAATTATGACATTAATATTAAAAAAAATATGAATTGCGATCTACACTTTTTAAAATATGATTATTATTTATTATATCCTGTTTTATGCAAATTCTCAATTTCAAATAATTTTCAAATTATGCTTAAAAAATGTGAAAAAGATGGTTTAGGGGACTATTGATTATGTGCAGAAAAGCATTTCTCTTTCTAAAGCTAATTAACACTGTTACTGCCGCTGACATTGAATTTTTTGTGACAGAAAGAAATACTGCACACAAAAATATGAAAATAAGTAGTATTATAAAAAAAATGTTTAATAAATTTGCCAATGTAGAGAGTTTTAAAATCGAATAATTATTTTAAGAAATATTTACTGCTAAAGTTTGTTAAAATCTTTCCGTTAAAAAGTTTTATAGGAGCAAAAATTATACGTAGAAATTAAATAATTTTTAGATTGTTTTTTACATTAGAAGTACCTGATGTGCTTAATGCAATTATTTTTTAAATCTGATTAATTTTAAGACTTATTATTCAAATTTTCAGCATTTCAAAAGATATTTTTCACATAATTTAAAAAAGGTTATTATTTTAAATTGTTGTCAATTTGTTACAACAGAGCAAAAAATATTTCTTTCAATTAAAAAAATTATTTACATGTGACTGTTATAAACAGAAAAAAATCTTAAAAATTAAATAATTACATGTTTTCATATTTAAAAAAAAAATGTAATTACATCAAAAGAACTATACTTAGACATGGGTTTTAAAAGAGAAAATAATATTAAAACAAATGCATTAAAAAAAAAAAAAAATGGAAGAAATTACATCATATGCTATGTAATAATCTTACCAAAGAGTTAGAATTAAAAAAAAAATATTTACATGACACATTTATTTGACATTTCTAGATAATCTTTTAAACTATTTTTGTCAACTTCAAAGCAGTGCAAACAAAAATATTTTCTTTCTAGCAACAAAATTATTTTTACATGAATTTTATAAGAGAAATAAAATATTATTAAAATAATAAAATCCAATATGCTTTTAAAGCAATAAATTGGAGAAATTACGTCATGCTTAAAATGACCAAACAATGATATTTCAAAATAAATTAATAAAAAAATATATTTACACGAGACATTTATTTCCTATTTTGAGATGGTCTTTTTAACCATTTTAATAAGTTCTAAAACAGCCCAAATAATATTTCCTTTTTAACAAAAAAAATTATTTTTACGTGAATATTAAAAGAAAACTGTGGGGATAATTATGTCAGATTTAAAACAATACACTTCGTGTATTTAAAATAGGTTTTTCAATAATATTGTAACACAAAGACTCTGTTTATTTAATTCATTCTATATTAGCTTATTTTCAAATGTTTAACTGATCTTATTTAATCAAAGACTTAAAAAAAAACCCATTTAATTTCTTAAACAGAAACTGATTTGACCGTAACATTCTCCCCAATCAAAGGGGAATTAATGGAAATTCATTTACAAGAAGGTTGCCACTGATTTTTTAATTATATTTCAATCTTCCATAAGCCAGTCAAATTACATGTTTTTAGAATCTAGCTGTTTCTGAATGGGGGTTGACTAGCATAGCTTGTAGGGGCAGAGCTCCTTAGTATTTTGAAAGGTTATATATTTTACTCATTTTATTGAGAAATTTGGCTGGCAAAAGCAACACATTTTTTTAAGCGAATGAAAAATTATTTCTTCCGAATGGTGAATATTATATTGTCAAGAAATGGATATCAATGGAAAATTCTGTAGCATTTCAGAAGTCGGGTACCAAACTGCAAATTATACATAATTTATGCACTTTGCTATTTTAAGAAATTAATAAAATCTTGAAAAATATCTTTGTGCACATTTCACTTGTTATGTTTTCATGATTACTGAGAACTCACATAACTTTTTACCTAACTCTTTAATATTTTCCTGGAGAAGGTACTGCACAGTTACATAAAAATGTATAATTAAAAAATAACTAGTTGTAAATTACATGTGGATCAGGCAGCTAGATCCAAGATGCAAGTAAAAACCGGGAAAGTCTGTGATAACAACAACTGCTAACTGTTGCCAAAAGTGTTCATCTAAAAGTTTTTAAACAACACTATTGCCACAAACACAAATAATAGTTTTTAATCATCCATCAACATTTGGTAGATTTTAGTAGAATAATTCACTACATCATTCTGCCCAAGTGGCTGAAGCACTGAGGTCAGAGATGTCGTGCATTAAAGCAGACACGACGACCGGAACAAGTTGTTACAATATTTGCAGGGCTTATTGTCACAATAGTCCCTGGAAGTGGAATTGGATCATTACATACTGTCGAACATTTCTCAAATCTAAGCTTGTATCCAGGGATGTAGTGGAGGGTATATACTGTATATCTTCTGGATGGTTTTATGGAACACCGTTTACCCTCTGTTTCTCAAGAAAGTTATAGTATATATGCTCTAGGGTATATGCTCTCTGCCTTGAGTGTATACCCTCTGCTTAGAGTGTATATTCTCTGTTTTTTCTATGACTACACCACTGCTTGTATTAAGAGTATATTTATAAATCAAATTATGAATTTTAAGTTTTTTAAAAAGAAATATTTTTCTCTACTTAACACAAACATTTTAATACATTCATGGAGACACATATACATAAAAAGCATGAAATTTGTAGGCATGATATCTAAAATGAATTCAGATTTTCCATTTAAAAAAAATTATCATCTTTAATTATAATCAATGCTTAATATTTAAATAATAATTTTTTTAAATCATTTCTTTTTTTTTTTTTTTTAATTTCTTTTAAATTATGGAAAAAATAGTTTTAAAAAATCATATTATGTTCTAAGTATGATTTAAGATGATGTAAGAAAGGTAATAGATGATAGAAAGATAAGATATGATTATTAGAATAGATAATTAGATATGAAAATTAGATAATAGAAAGATAAGATATGATGTAAGAAACTCAAATTTATCCAGCATCGATTAAATATAGTAATGCGATGCTGGATAAATTTGAGTTTTGTGATTGCCCCCAGATCGGTGGCTCGCGGATTGTATTCCATCTTGTGCTGCGTTTGTAGCCTTGCCAACATGTAATAGTGATAAGTTCCTTGCTGGGTGTCGTTCCATGTGGTTTAGTCGGTAGAACGTCAGTGCGCTATACTGATGACCCGGGTTCGATTCCCAGCATGGAATCTTTTTCACTAGGTTGGCATTTGCGCCTTTTAAGCAATTCAAAACTTGATTTTCATTAGATATGTTATATTCAAGGCGAATTTTCTCTCTGGGGAAAAAAAAAAAAAAAAAATCCTTTCATTAATATATATTTAATTTTTTTTTTTTTTTTTTTCTTTTGTGTGTGTGTGTGTGTGTGTTTGTAAATGGTGAAATTTTGTATATACTTGTAAAAATGTAATTGAGATTAGGTGAATTACAAAGTATCGTTGTATTTAAGTTCCTATTTTAGTTTATAAAGTTTTTCATACATGTGCTGTATATTGCCAATGATACTTGGTTGCTTGTGATTTTAGATGTTTTGTTAATTATCTAGAAAAATGCTTGAGAATTATCCTGAAACTCCAGGTGTGTAAACAGAATAATATAAGTCATATATTTCCTCAAAAAATTTTTCATGAAACCCCATAGGGGACAGTCAACAAACTGAAAAAGAACGAGTATCTTTTGCATAACCCTGTCAAAACTAATGTAGCAAAAATGATTCAAACTGTTGGTTATGATTGAATGAATAAGTGTCATAAAATGTGTTCATTTTTATGAGGATAGCATGTATATCAGGGTTGCCGGCTTTTAGCCGGGCCAAACAAAGCCAGGCTTTTTTTTTTTTTTTTTATCCATTTAAAAAAACAAAATTGAAAATTGAAAAAAGACGGCTTATTTTTTTAAAGTGTTAATTTGTATCAAATCCACATTAAATTTGGATTGATTTATTTTTAATACATTTTTAATTATTTACTACTAAAAAAGTTTTAAATTTCTATTTAAATTTTCAAATAAATAAGTTTTTATAACTGCTAGAAGTCAACTGTGAAGGCACTAAGTCCGAAAAAATATATAAATCTTGGAAATTTTTTAGCAAAATATGCCGTTTTTTGCGATCTTTTAACAAAAACTGCTGTTTTTACGATCTTTTAATAAAATTTGCCGTTTTTCGCGATTTTTTAGCAAAATATGCCGTTATTTGCGATCTTTTAACAAAATCTGCTGTTTTTTGTGATCTTTTAAGAAAATTGGCCGTTTTTTCGCGATCTTTTAACAAAATTTACCTTCTTTTTTTTCAATTTTTTGATGAAATTTCATTTTTTTCACGACTTTTTGAACTGCTAGGTTCTAGATTCAACTCTATAAAAGTGCCCTTAAAAATAAAAAAGAGCCTTTAAAAATGAAAAAGTGCCCTGAAAAATGTAAAAAAGTGCCCTTTTCAGAACAGTAGCGCCCTGCCTTTTTTTAAACCTGGGGGAAACTCTGCATCAAAGCATTGATGGAAACATTCTTACAGGTCAATATGTAAAGTTTAAGTCATGGAATGAACAATGTTGAAAGAGAAATTAAAAAGAATTCAGTATTTGAGGAGAGTCTAATACATAATTATATAAAATTAAACAGCAACAGAAAGTGTTCTAATAAAATTTGTTGAATTAAAATTTTGACTACTCTTTGTTATTTAAAAGTGCATGCTCTCTTGCATGAATATATTCATTCATACATTTACTCTATGAATGAATATATTCATGCACATGCTAATTGAGAATACTGAAATAGATTGTGAAATATAATATACTAGCTGTTACCCGTGACGTCGTTCACGTAGCATTTAAAAAAAAAAAAAAAAAAAAAAAAAAAGATAAACGCTTTAATTAAACAGAACGGTTCATTAACAATAATTTAAAATATATATAACATTTATCTTATAGAAGGCTATGCAGTAGTTTTTTTATAGGGGACTTAAAGAACTCATTCAAATAAACGGAAAATGTATTAGATAATATTAACGATCGCGAAAATGAAATTGCAACCATTTATACTGTAGAACACCTGTAACGCACCCCAATGGTACAGAAATCATGTTGTAGTGCATTTCAGAATTCCATATCAAAGAAAGAAAAATCATGTGTTAAACCTAGGTAATAAAAAAAGAATCCAACATTTCCATAATACATAACTTCGCCGGCCCATTCTTTTCTGCATCTGTGTATGTGATCTATGTGCTTGTAAATATTCTAAATGCAATGTTAAAATTTTGCTTAGTTAAAAAAAAGTATAACGAAGATTAAAATTCACCTTTAGCAATTTCTAATAATAGACAGAAACGTACTTGAATTCTTTTGTATAGTCCTGTATATTAAGTGCAAATATTTATACGACCGCATATTTAGCTTAAATTATTCAAGCAAAAAACCCGATTCAAATTATTGAATTCATATTTCCGGGAATCTCTATTGCACAGGTGACCATATATCCAGTTTATTGTATAGTCCGATACATGATTTATTTAATTCTACAAACATCTCTTATTATACCAAATGTAGCTGAACTTCAGGATACATTAGTTTTCCTTAAAATACATACTATAATTGAAAAAGCTCTTCAGCAATCTTTTCTAATAGACCATACTTTGGATACAATATTTGAGATCTGGACACAGGTCCAAAATCTTTTATGCGTCTCTGTAAATGAACAACAAATGTGATGCAAATCATACTTTACTGCAAGCATATTAGTAAATTTCAGTATTTATCATTGTATTGATTATCTCAGTATATTAATTTCATCATGTTTGAAATAGTGCAACGCAATTAAAATACGCAGGGAATATTTTTTCCCGGTAGACTATTATATTACCGAACATTTTTCTGTTATCTTTTAAAAGATTGTTAAACCTTTCCACCCCATTTTCTACAGAACTCCTGTTTTAGTGCACTTCAAAAACTGATATCAATTTCAATATTATTAAAATAACCTTAATAAAATAACATTATTAATATATGCCGCAAATGGTTTTTCTTCACAGACTATGATATATTGAAATACTTTTGATCTTACTGTACGCACACTATAAGTACTATACTTAACATATTCGATAGTAACCATGTTCTTGTGAACCTTAAAAATGCATGTAAATTTCATTACATTTAAAATTATGTAACATTATCAAAATACACCACAAATGATTTTTTCGCCGTATATCATAATGTAAAGTCTCCTTTTGAGTGCTCCTGTGATTCAGCTATAATTGCTACCTGGTTCATTTTCAATGCTGCATATGCTATAGCAAATCTCAATAACGCATGCTATTTTCGTATGAATCCCACTATATTTACTCAAGTTGAAACACGAACAAACAGACGGCAGACCCCAGGCACTCAATATCCGATATACAGAGAGGTTGAAGTCGTAAACACTTTTAGACCATGTTAGAAAGTGTCAAAAAGGGGGTAGTTTCCGTAAAACGAAAAAAAAAAAAAAAAAAAAAAAAAAAAGAATTTTTGAAAATTGAAAAACTTATACTTTGTTTCAGATATGACGTTACATTGATATTTTTTAAAATTCTTAATGGAAAGTATTCCTGTGGCATCACAATTGGTAAAAGGTTGAATTTTATAGCCTCGAACCGAAAGAAAGAAAAAGGTTCATTTTTATTACGGATTAATATCTGGAAAAACTACTAAAATATTCATATTCTTGTAAAGTGTGAAGTTATATTCTTGTGAAGTCTTCTATGTTTAAAAGAAATTTTATATAATCGTCTGCGTGATATAAGAAGAAAAACAGTATTCCTCTGACGTCACAATTGGTAAAATCGCGGTTTTTAACCTCGAACCGAAAAACAGAATAGGGTCCATTTATTTATTTCATTTTCTTTTTTCACGTGAAAATCTTTCAGTTGAAAATTAATTGCAGAAGAGAAATAATTATTCCGGTTTTTTTATTTTTTGGCAACGAAAAAAGAAAGATGATTAAATATTATGGAAAATTTTTCAATTTATTCTGTATGAAAAATAGTGAAATGTTGAATTATTAAGAAAAATATTTGAAATCCTATTTTAGTGCACTTCAGAACCTGATATCAATTTCAATATTTTTAAAATAACCTTAATAAAATAACATTATTAAAATACGTTGCAAATGGTTTTTCTTCACAGACCATAATATATTGAAATACTTTTGAGCTCCTTGTACGCACACTATAAGTACTACATTTAACATATTCGATAGTAACCATGTTTTTCTGAACCTTAAAAATGCATGTAAATTTCATTACATTTAAAATTATGTAACATTATCAAAATACACCACAAATGATTTTTTCGCCTTAGACCATAATGTAAAGTTTCCTTTTGAGTGCTCCTGTGATTCAGCTATTATTGCTACCTGGTCCATTTTCAATGTCGCATATGCTATGGTAAATCTCAATAACGTATGTTATTTTCGTATGAATTCCACTATATTTACCGAAGTTGAAAAACGGACAGACAGACGGCAGACCCCAGGCACTCGGCATCCGGTATACAGACAGGTTGAAGTCGTAAACACTTTTAGACCATATTAGAAAGTGTCAAAAAGCGGGTAGTTTCCGTAAAGCGAAAAAAAAAACAATGTTAGGAAAAATGTACTACAAAACTGTGTTTTAGGTGGCATTTTTGTATAATTTGTACATATATGCTCTGCATACCATAAACATTTATAGAAATTTATTATATAAAACATTCTTAAAAGTGACAACATATTTTTACTTTTTAAGAGCTAAAAAAAATATGCAATTAATATCCATTTACAAACCTGTTTCCAGTACACTTTGAGCACATTATGCCAAATTGAGATATTGACTGAGGGAATGTATTTTCTCACAATTACATTAAATCTTTAGATTTTAAGCCCGAAAGTGCATTTTTAAAGTGATATTTATTTATATTTTCAGAATTGAACAATTTTCAAAATTAACACACAATTTTTTTTTCTTTTGATTAGTTGAGCTTTTCTTACTTTCTAAAAATGATAAAAAGTTTTTTCATTGATCATTACGTCATTTACGATATGTATAAATTATTAATATTTTCTAGTCGTTTAATATTTAACCTTTAAAAAAACTTATTTCATTTTAAAATTAAATATTAACCACGCTCAGACGATAAACTTAATTTTCTTTAAATAATAACTTTTGATATCATAATTCAATTTCATTTCGTTGCAACATCAGAGATATTTATTTTATTTTCAATATGTGATGTCACAGTCGTCTCCTTTTAGCACTTATTCAAAATTACATTGTGTTATTAAAAATGAAAACTTGAAAACTTATACTTTGTTTCATATATGACGTTACATTGATATTTTTAAAATTCTTAATGGAAAGTATTCCTCTGACGTCACAATTGGTAAAAAGTTGAATTTTATAGCCTCGAACCGAACGAAAGAAAAAGGTTCATTTTTATTATGGATTACTATCTGGAAAAACTACTAAAATATTTATATTCTTGTAAAGTGTGAAGTTATATTCTTGTAAAATCTTCTAAGTGTAAAAGAAATTTTATATAATCGTTTGCGTGATATAAGAAGAAAAACAGTATTCCTCTGACGTCACAATTGGTGAAATTGCGGTTTTTAATCTCGAACCGAAAAACAGAATATGATCCATTTATTTATTTCATTTTATTTTATCATGTGAAAATCTTTCAGTTGAAAATTAATTACAGAAGAGAAATAATTATTCCGGTTTTTTTATTTTTTGGCAACGAAAAAAGAAAATAATTAAATATTATGGAAAATTTTTCAATTTATTCTGTATGAAAAATAGTGAAATATTGAATTATTAAGAAAAATATTTGAATAAAATAAATAAAAATTAGCCTATGTTCATTTCAGGCCAATAATTTACCTATATACAAAAATTCAAAGACATTAATCCATCCGTTTTGAAGCCAAGTTCATTCCAATTTTCGGACACACTTTCACATTTATAATATATATAAGGATTATGAAATATGCATAATTTATAATACTATTTTCAATAGTGAGAAATGGTGTTTTTTTTTATATGTATGATTTTATATGTTTATAGGTAATAATTTAATAATTCTTAAAATTAGTTAAGTAATAAAACATGTAACTAAGTAACCATTGTCCTCATTAATTTTATAAAGCAGTAAAAATGGAAAAGCAAGGGGGAGATTAAAGGTCAGTGTAAATCAGAAAAAGCATTTGGTATGGCCATTTTATAATTTAGCTGACATATTTGCAATTCTGACTATAAACTACTAGCAACTCCATGAATGTGTTATTCTAGTATTACTGTCTCCATTATTGAAAAATTGGGTTTTAACCCAATTTATCATAATGAATCATAATTAAAATCACATTTCATTTTAATAAATTTATTAAATTCAAAGTAAATTAAACATCATTAAAACTAGTTAAAAGACACTTAAAAATGTGTAACTTATAATTAAAATGCTTCATTGAATAAAAACCAATTATGGCCAATTTTGGCCCAAAAAAAAGCCGTCTTTTTTGCAACCTTGATGTATATTCATAGAGAAACATAAGTTTTTATAAAAAGCGTCCCAATTTTTGGCAAGATTTTTGCTTATAATTTATAGAGTTCTTAACATAAAAAAAGTTCTTTTCAGAAAATGTGACAAACAACATTGTACACAATACCCTGAAATCAGAATTAAAAAAAATAGAAAAAATTTTATGAAAAATGAGCAGGTTTACTAAATAATGATTCCCTGTGTGTGCCTGAATGTAATCAAAATATAATTTTCATAATGTGTTAGCTTCATGCAAAGAGCAGAGCTATATAGAGCAACTTTTGTGAAAGTCTTAAAAAAAAAAAATATCTGAAAATTATCGTGAATAGAATAAGCTCAAAACTTGTTATTCCTAAAAGGAAGCAAAAAGATGACAGGCTGTCTCCAACATACAGAGTATATGCAATATTGTGTATGCTATATTGGCACTAATCAATGGATATATGGATACAGCCTCTCATCTTTTTGCTTTATTTTGAGAACAACGGATTTTGAGCTTATTCTATCAACGATAATTTTCAGAATTTTCAAGCTATTTTTTTAGACTTTTACTAAAGTTGCTCTATACATTTAACTAACACAATATGCACATTTTATTTTAATTGCATTCAGACATGCACAGTGAAATATTATTTAGTTGACCTGCTCATTTTTCATACATTTTTATTATTTTTTAATTCTGATTGCAGGGTATTTTTTAATTCTGATTGCAGGTATGTACATGCTGTTTGTCATATTTTCTGAAAAGTATATTTTTTTACATAAAGAATTCTGCAAATTATAATCAAAAAGTTTGGCAGAATTTAGGGCTATTTTTACGAAAACCTGATTTTTTCATAGAGTGTACATACTATTCTCATAAAAAGAACACAAATTATTACAATAAGCCACTTAATCATAACCTACAGTTTGAATCCTTTTTCTACATTAATTTTGACAGGGTAATGCAAAAGATATTCATTGTTTTTCAATTTATTGACAATCCCCTATGGGGCTTAAAGGAAAATATCGTCATGGAAATATATAAGCGACACTATTCTCTTTACACACCTAGAGTTTTAGAATAATTGTTTGCAGAGTTGCATAATATTTATGCACACCATACGCCAGTAGTCACAATCTTTCCATGAAATATACTTATGTGTATTAATCAAGCTTTTTTGTTATTAAGATTGGCTAACTTAAAATCAAACTTTCTTAGTTTATTTTGAGATGATTTAATAGAGCTCATTTATGAGAAAAGTGCCATTGAATAATTCAAAGAAAATATCTTATCATTATTATGCATATTTAATTATGCATTAATTATTTACTTGGCCTTTAGTTTTAAAAATTTAATCGCTTTATCATTATTTTTTTATTTGTTTTTATTTTTTCCAACATTGAAATACTGGATAATTATCACAAGGTTCGTACAGACTCCTTGGACTCCTTAGAAACTACTTAGAAATGAAAACGTTCCCAAGTAGTACTTAGAACTACTTAGATAAACAAAATACTCTTTAGAAACGCCTTAAATTGTATTGCAGTTATGCACGCAAGCAATATTGTTCCCTGCAAAAAAAAAAAAAAAAAAAAAAAAAATGCGATTGTGAAGCGCACGATAAACCCTTTATGCACGTCATTCATCAGAAGCACAGCAGTGGTTGTTTGGGATCATACTAATATCCACCAAAGTGATTTACTTTTCACAGCCATAAGGGAAAGAAAAATGAAAAGAATAATTCAGACACACCTCTAAGCTTCTAATTTCAAAAAGTGATTACACTGTTTAATTCCTTCACAGCTAGCTATACAACTTTGATTTTTTCTTCATAATACGATTCATCATGCTCAATTTTGCTGATAACGGTGGATTCAGGGTTGATCCTTGTCCGAAATTTCTGAAAATTTAAGGCATCCTCTTCCAAAAATTTGAAATTGGGTTATCAGTTCCGCATAGTTGCCAACTTGTATGGTTTTGTGCGCAGAAAAAACAATCGCTTAGAAATACAAATTTCATGAAAAAATTGCCGAAAAAGCACACATTTCGTCAATATTTCGTGAAAAAACGACGATTTTGTCAGTTTTTATCAAAGAACTTTGTCAAAAGTTTGCTGAAAAATGCAAATTTCCTGTGTGGATCATGGTTAAAACGGCAATTTCACAAAATATCGCAGATAAAACGCTAATTTCGTTAAAAGATCGTGGGAAAAAAATGCCGTTATTGATAAGAGATTGTTTGCAAATATTTTGTCAAAAGATCATTGAAAAAATGGCAATTAAATCAAAAGATCACGGAAAAAACGCCGTTTTCGAGAAAAAATCATGTAAAAATGCAAATTTTGTAAAAAATCGTCAAAAAAAGTATATTTCATAAAAAAAAAGGGGGGGGGGGAAACGCAGATTTTGTCAAAAGATCGTAGAAAAACCGCCGATTTTGACAAAAGATCTCAATAAATCGCAGATTTTGCTAAAATATCGCAGATAAGGCATTGATTTCGTCTGAAGATTGCGGGGAAGCACCGATTTTGTCTGAAGATCACGGATACACTGGCACTCTCTCAGAATCCCTGCGGAATTGGAGCTCTGCAAGTGCATGCCATATAGATAACAACAAAAGTGGCGAGTCCTTAAAATTTTTTGGATTCCTTGGATTTTTTATGTACTCTTTGGATTTTTTCTTCCGAACTCTGTATGAACCCTGTTATCAAGAGTTTTAGATTACCAAAATAATTAAACCTCTAACTGCTAATTACCCTAAGTTTTTACACTTTAATTAATAGAATTATAATTATTAGTTAATAAATTATAAAAATTGTATATTAGTAGTTTCATTAGTAGCTTAGAACAATATTATAATAATTATGCAAAACTATGTCAAATATTAGTGCTATTTACATTTATTAAAATTATTAATAATTGCATTTAATATTAAATTGTTAATATTACTTAAAGTTAATTATTAATAAGCAATTAACTTTGTAATTGGGAACATAATATACATTTTTATGCTTTAATTAGTAAATTGATAATTAATAATTTTGTATTCATTCTAGAAAAAAAATGGTAGAATGCTAGTTCCAAAAAAGGATACTATTTCATGAGGAAATATATTAGTAATAATGTGTTTAATAATTTTGTAAATAAAAAAAGTATATAGTTTCTTAGTATAGTATATAAATATAATTTTAATAATTTTATGAACTACAAATGGAAAAATGCAATTAAATAACATGTTAATTTATTTCTTTAAAAAAAAATAAAGTTCTATCATATTTGCAGGGTCTTGGACACATAGATTAAGAAATACAGTGGAATTTGGACATTTTTTTTAATAAGATATCCCTACCTATTGTAGATAAATTTCATTATTTTTTAAGGCAGGGTGTATTTTGCCAATTTCAAAAGGGACAGATTATAGCACCTAAAAAATGGCTTAGAGAAAGCAGTAAGTAACTACAGAATTAATAAAAAACTGCAATTAAATAATTTCATTAGTTAGTAGCACAAACAATAAAATTAACAAAAGATTATTTGCTGCTCATTTTTAAATTTGTGCTGTTAATCACCTAAATCTTAACTTACACAGCTATATGCTTATGAGCATATGTTAATCCCCTGAACCAGTGTATGAAACACAAGGTTTTACAACTTACTGATCTGAAGACTACATATTGAAAGTGCATACAGAAACTGAGACCAACAGTATGGATAATAACAACTTTTCTGCCGTATTTTGTATTAAGCTGCTCTTTAAAATAAATTATTGAAAAATCATTGCTAAATAATGTGAATTTTTCTAATACAATCACAGAGAATATTTAACAGGTTATAGCTACTAACAGCAACAATATCAGCATGTAGTACTATGTTATTTACCTTGTCCTAGTAGTGCACTTTCATATTCTATAAGAAAAACTTTGGCGTATTATAGCTTAAATAAGATATTAAGAGCAAAAAATGGACAAAAATGTCATTTTGACTGTACTTTGTGGCAGCATAACAATGTAATATAACAATGCCCTATGGATACAAATAAATTTTAATAAGCAGCTAGGGTTATATTGGGTTGGGGAAAAAGTAATTTCGTTCTTTCCCTATGGATGGCTTTAAAGTCGCATATCTCGAATAATACTTACTCAATTAAACCATACTATACAGCGTTTGAAAGGTAGTAGTCTCTAGAAAATTCTAGATATAGAGATAGCATCATCTGTTTAATCAGTCAAAAGTTATTGCGTTTTAAAAATGGAGATTCCAAAAGATCGTTTTCGTCTCATTTTGCTTTTTTACTTCCAAAAAGGGAAAATGTGCCATAGGATCATTGAAAATTGTGTGGTGTTTATGATGATCAGTGCTTAAGTAAACACCAGTGTCAGAATTGGTTTGCTTGTTTTCCTTCCAGAAATTTAGATGCTAAAGATGAACCTCGCCCTGGCCAGCCAATCATTAAAAAAGGTCGATGAAATTAAAAATAAATCGAGGTAGACTGGCATATTTCTTCCCTCGACATTGCTACGAAACTAAAAGTCGACCATAAAACAGTTTTGAACCATTTACATAAGATTGGATACCAAAAAACCCTCGATACTTGAGTGCTCCATGAACTTACAGTGAAAAATTTAATGGACAGTGTTTCCAATTGTGAATCACTACTGAAACGGAACAAAATCAAGCCATTTTTAAAACTAATGATTACGGGTGATGAAAAGTGGATCCCATATGACAACAATATGCATAAAAGATCGTGATTGAAGCCCGGAGAAGCTTCATAAACGTTGGCAAAGCTCGGAATTGATGCCAATGAAGGTGATTCTGAGTGTTTGGTGGGATTGGAAAGGAATTGTCCATCAAGAGATGCTCGAACCTGGTGAAACCACTAATTCAACTGTCTACTGTGAACAACTAATACGCTTAAAGCAGGCAATTAAAAAACCGGGCCAGAATTAATCAATAAGAAAGGCGTTGTCTTCCATCACGACAATGCTAACCCATACACATCTTTAGTCACTCGGCAAAAACTGAGAGAGCTTGGGTGGGAGGTTTTGATACACCCACCATACAGAACGGACCAGGCCCCGACCAATTATCATCTGTTCCGCTCTCTGCAGAACTCTCTTATTGGTGTAAAGTTGGTTTCAAAATGGGCTTGTGAAAAGCACCTTGTTCAGTTTTTCGCCCAGAAATCTAAAAAGTTTTTCAGTGACGGAATTATAGTTTTACCAGAAAAATGGCAAAAGGTTATTTAACAAAATGGCACATGCATTGTTGATTAGTTTTTTAAACTTATATAAATAAATTCACTTTGAAAAATACGAAAAAAAGGGAAATTACTTTTTCCCCAACCCATTACTATAAGTGTAAGCCAAAAGAATCTTGGAATGTTGTTGCATGCCAGAGATATACCACTCCAAACATATTGGGATTTCATTTTTCATAAAAATGGCATTCACAAACGTGAACTTTGATATTTTCTACAGGGAAAAGGAAATTTTTTCAGGGCTTTGAAATTGCAGATTAATCATTAAATATGATTTACTTCAACATAAAATAATTTCAAGGAAATTAAAGAATACAATTATCAAAACATCACTTTTTTGTCTGAATTTCAAAATTAAGGACTAACCAAATCTGAAGTTTGATGAAAATCCATGCATTACTTCTTGAAATAGTTATTTCAGAAATCAAGATAGATTCAGCATAGTAGCACCACCTGTTGGGTGATTTACACCAAAATATAAACAAGTAAACAGTATCAATTCATGTCAAGAACTTACTGATTCTGAAGCTATGTGAAAATCCAAGCATTAATTCTTGAGATAGAACTGTTGCAGAAATTGTAAAGTATGCAGTGTAGCAGCGCCACTTGTTGAGTGATATGCTTCTTCAAAAACTAATCAGCATCAATTTATATCATTGACAAACTGAACATGATTTTTTAAAAATTCTATGTATTAGTTCTTGAGGTAGAGCACCCACAAAATGTATGTTGCATACATGCAGACAGAGTCACAGACATTCATTTTGTTAGAACATGTTTTTTAGAATCTCTGACCCCTAAAACATGTAAATCTATCAAAAACTAGAATTCGAAAATTTTTATGAATCCAATACTTTCTTCTTGTAAAGATAGAAGAAAACAAAAATTATAATAACCATTAACACACCACCTTTCCTTTAAAAAAAAAAAAAAAAAAAAAAATATATATATATATATATATATATATATATATATATATATATATTGTTTAATTAGTGTTTTAAGCTAAAATAAAATTGATCAGCAATTTATTTTTTCTTTTGAAATAAATGATTTAGTAATAATTTTTTATTTACCTAAATAGTTTAAATTGTCCTATATAAATAAATATTAAATACTCTCTGATCATGTTTAAAAAAATTAAATGAAATTATGCTTTAAATTTACATTTTCCCCAGTTCTGCCTGAATGTAAATTACTCCACTTTAACAATTAAACAATTTTCATAATGTTACTTAATTAAATATTTTGGACATGCCTTTTTTTCTGTAAAATTCAAAACACTGAAGGCACTCAATTTTTACTTTTTAGTACGGTCTAATGGCAGGCCATAGCAGTGTGATAGTTTCACAGATCAAAACTGAAGATCCAAGTGATGTTAGTAGTGGTTCTTTGTGCCCATCATCCCCACACATATATTCACCATCAAACTCAGGACTGTCTAATGGCCAGACAGATTTTAATCATAGGATAATGGGTCCAGTTGTTGGTAGCACAAAGCCTCATCAATCTCCAGAGCAAATGGCCCTGGTAAGTTTTTTAATGCACTTTTTTAAAATCATGTGTTATTTATTTATTTATTTATTTATTTTATGAAAGCATAATTTAATTTGGAATGTCTTTCTAACTTGATGAACTACATATTATATTAGTAGATATTCATACATATGTACACCAGAGTTTCCCCCCAGGTTTAAAAAAGGCCAGAGCGCTACTGTTCTGAGAAGGGCACTTTTTACATTTTTTAGGGCACATTTTCATTTTTAAGGGCATTTTTATAGAGTTGAATCTAGAATCTAGCGATTCAAAAAATCGTGAAAAAACAGAAATTTCATCAAAAAAAAAAGCGCTAAATTTTGTTTTAAAAAAAATCGCGAAAAACCGGCAAGTTTTATTAAAAGATCACATAGCAGTTTTTGCTAAAAGATCACAAAAAACAGCATATTTTGCTAAAAAATCACGAAAAAAACCGACAAATATCGCGAATAAACGGAACTTTTCACAGAATTTTCTGTTTCATTGCGATTTTGGGACAAAATTTGCCAGGGGTTTTTTTCTGCAAATCTTTTGATGAAATCTGCCGTTTTATCGCTATTTTTGATGAAAGTTGTCAGTTTTTGAGACTCATTTGACAAAATTTTCCGTTTTATTGCGATTTTTGGAGGAAATTTGTCATTTTTGACACGGCGAACTCCATCACATTAGTACAGATGAACATGTTAACAGTTGAACATATAGTTGACATCTATTGTGCAGGTTAAAACAATTAAAAGTAAACTTAAATAAAACAAGTATCTTACAATACATCCAGATTGAGGACCAGCCTCAATTCAGTGACTCGAACTAATTCCATTAGTAGGAAGATAAAAGCGGCGAAGAACAGAAATCAACATCGTGTATTTATACTAAGCTGACCGGATTGAAAACATCGTTTGTGAGCACGCCCACGAAACGAGCCAATGAGAAGACGACATGTGTACGAATCGAAAGATCGATTCGGTAAAACGAATGAAAGATTCGATTAATATTACGATATTCCAAGTCGCCATCTGGCGGGGAAAATATCGTTACGGAAAAATATGATTAGTCGGAGATAAGTTATTGTCGATGTAGGTTGAAATTAAAGATGGAGTCCGTGAACAAATTATGAAAGGCTATTGAAGTTAAATAGATTATTGGATGTTATAAAGTTGATAACGGCCGGAAAGGATTTGAAAGGTAAGTTAATATTTATTGGATATGATTATTATGAAATAATAAATAAATAAATGTTAAAATAAATTATGAGTGAATGAATTAATGAATAAATGGGAATAGGAGGCGATGAGAAAACCATCTGTTGATGGGATTCCATCAATGCCCCCCCTCTCATTGCCTCTATAAATAAAGAGTTTCAATTGAACTCAAAGAGCAAAGGATTGAAAAATCCATAGATATCACAATTACATTCGCAAATTCAAAAAAAAAACAGAAATTGAAAAAAAATTTTTTTTTGTTAGTTGATAATATCTGAATACCATGTCAACCAGGAGTACCTCATTAACCAGAACAAGTCAGGATTTTAATGGTCAAAATTTTAAGGAATGGAAATTCCATCTAGTTCATTTCTGAACTCAAAAAGTGAAACAACTACAGTAGTTGAAAAATTTAAAAAGACACTCGACTTCAACAATTGAAGTCAGGAAAAAAATTTAAACGAATCCTTTTAAAAAGTGCTTCGAACATGAAAAATTTAAACCGAAGTCTAAACACTTCGAACTTGAAAAAATTTTAACAATATTTAAATAATTTAACAATTTTAACAAGAAAAATTTGAATATGTTAACAATTTAAGTGATTTAACAACTTGAAAAATTTAATGATTTGAATAATTTAACAATTTGAATAATTTAACAATTTGAACAAGTTAATAATGAAATTTTTGAAAAATAGTTAAATTTTATTTATATAAGAAAAGTTTAAAGTATTTGCAAAATTAATTAACTTTCCAAAAATTAATTGGCACATGGAAAATCTCAATCCAGTGACAGAGGCTAGCATATCCTAGATTGGACTAATAAAAGCTAAACATGAAAGTTAATCTCTAAAAGATGCAAATAGAAACTTTTCAAAGATTTAAAGTATGAAAGAAGAAAAATGAATATGACGTACCATTTCAAAAAGTGAAAAATTTCCAATTTGGAAATGTTGCAACCAGCTCTAGTTGATTTCTTGATCACAATATATTTAAATAAATCTTTATTACAATTGACAAAAGAGAATTTATGCAAGAAAAAAAAAAAAAAAAAAATTTAAATTCTCATTATAAACTTGAACTCCAGGCATCTAGTCCTAAGGGACAACACAACGGCTTCTTTCAAAAATTCTAACATTCAAATTCATTAACATGAATTAGGGACTCATTTACTCTCCTGACAATCTTCCGGTACCTGGAATGCATTCATTCACAAAAAATGGCTGTTGGCCCTAGATGCCTAGAATGAACAAACAGAAATAAATTATATACATATAAACAAAAATTGTATAAACACAAGTACAAACACTTTAAAAATAAGATTTCTTTACAAATTAAAAACTGTTTGTTTAAAAAGAAATCACTTTAAAAATATTTTTAACATTCAAGTAAATTTTAACAATTTAAAACTTTATAAAATGATCAAGATAGCTGGTTATTTATATTGAATAATTATGCTGGTTAGTTAACAGTAACAATAGCAGATGTCTACACATATCTTTTTAAACTTAATTTACAATTTTAAAAGTATAGTGCAGTTACAAAAAGCTTTACATGTTACATAAAAAATTACCAGCTTAAATTAGGTACGTTATATAGAAAATTTAAAATATAAAATACATGAAAAAAAATTTATATGTAATATGGATTTAAAAATTATTTTACATCATTACTTATAAATAGAATCTTTATAAAATTAAGTATTTCATATTTAGACAATGGTTTGGTAAAAATATCTGCCAAGTTTGACCTGCTACGCACGTGATTAAGTAAAAATTCCCCCCTATTGAAAAGATCTCTTATAAAAAAGAGCTTTACATCAATATGCTTTGACTTGTAATTTTCCACTGGGGATTTTACAAAGTCGATTGCGGCTTGATTATCTGCATTCATTACAGCTGTCCTCCCTCGTACAGGTATGATCCCTTCCTGTACACATTCGCGACGTATCCGGTCAAACCAGACTAGGTTCTTGACGGCCTCAGTCATTGCGACGAATTCAGACTCCATAGTCGATAAAGAAACGCACTTTTGTTTAAAAGTGCGCCAATCGACAGGAGCTTCGTCAAGCATGACTATTTGACCGCCGATCGAAGTCCGGTCATCGCTGTTAGCCGCGAAGTCAGCATCAGTAAAAATTGCGAGATCATTAGATCTGCACGAGAGTTTCAGCTTGTAATGCATAGTTGCTTTTAAATATCCCAGCAATCGTAGCAACCCGTCCCAATGGACTATACCAGGGTTTGCTTGAAACTGACTTAAAACATTCACGGCATAGCAGAGGTCAGGTCGAGTACGGTTAGCCACAAAGGCAAGGCAACCCAGTAAATTACGATAGGGCAGATGTGACATTTCCTTTATTTCAGCATCAGACACGGGACAACTGGATCTTGAGAAAATTATTCCTTTCCTTATAGGTAATGAAGAAACAGGAACTTTAAAAGAACTAAACCTATTACATACATCTTGGATGTAGCTTTTCTGGTGGATTACAACTCCTGCCGGAGTATCCTCGAATTCAACACCAAGTAGTCTTTTTGTTGTTCCAAGTTCTTTTATATCAAACCTAGCTTTTAGTTTAAGTAAAATATTATGTATAAGCTTTTTAGTTTTTCCAAAGATCACAATGTCATCAATGTATAAAAGTAATAAAATTTTAGAATTAAAAATATATACGCAATTACAGGAAGATAATTTCTTAAAACCTATGTCTAATAATGTTTTATGTATTTCTGTAAACCATTCTCTGCCACTCTGGTGCAATCCGTACAAAGCACGATCTAGTTTGCAATATAGATGCTCTTCACCTGGTTCAGAGAATCCGGGTGGTTGTTGCATATACACATCCTCGCTCAGTGGTGCATACAGGTAGGCGCAGGTCACGTCACACTGAGTGTGTGACCACCCGCTACACGATACAAGAAGGGAGAAAAAGAATCGGATAACGCCAAAGTTCACAACAGGGCTGAAAGTCTCTTCATAGGACTCGCCCTTTATTTGTTTGAACCCTTGGGCAACAAGCCTCGCCTTGTGCCTGGCTATCCGTCCATTTTCATCCCGTTTTGTCGTGTAAACCCACTGGCAACCTACTGGCGTAACATGTGCTGGTAACTCAGCCAAATGCCAAACCCCACGGTCTCTCATTACCTGCATTTCTCGCATCATTGCTTCCCACCAGATCGAGCTCTGTTCAGATTTGCATGCTTGTTTAAACGTACGGGGAATATCAGAGTTTACTGCTAGTCATGCTGAAATACGTGAAAAATTTGACTCACTTGAACTTTCGTCCTCACTCTCTGATGTTTCAGACTCCACGGGAATAGGAATAATGCCACAGTAGGAGTTGGATCTTTTAAAATCAAAAATTTCAGGTTTAAATAGAATGTTGTTGTCCTGACAATATTTACGAACCTCGTTCAGGGATCGTAACCTATTGGTTTTTCCTAGTTCGTAGTAATAAACGTCTGTTCTGTTTTCCTTCTTACGTTTTACAGGCTTTCGTATCCAACTAACATCTTCACGTAAGGAAATAGTTGGAAGGCTACTGTTAGAAGTACTGGACCCCGAATCAATGTCCCCCTCCTCCCCAAGTGGGTAATCTTGAGAACTGCTGGAAGGACCTGGGATGACCTCAGGTTCATCTTCAACAGCAACATCTCGATTAACCTGCACCTTGGGAGAAAAGAGGGCATAATCATCGGTGCCCAGCACAGCTACACTGCGCTTAAGACCAACAGAACTTTCGTTAAAACAAACATTAGAGGACTCAACTATTTCATCTGTCTCCGGAATCCAAATACGGTAACCCCTCGTGCGGAAAGCATATCCTACAAGGATTCCCTTTCTTGCACGAGCTTCGAGTTTCCATGTCCTTTGCTTTGGGGATTTAACATAAGCTTCGGTCCCAAAAGGCTTTAAGTGCCTAACAGACGGCTTTCTATTCCCGTAAAGCTCAAATGGAGTCTTTCCTAACAGTTTCGGGCAAATTCTGTTCCACGAATAGGCAAAATATTTTAGGGCCTCTGGCCAGAATTTTGGGTCTAAGTTACTGTCAATGAGCAAAGTTCTCATTCCATCAGCCGCAGTTGCCATAAAGCGTTCTGCAACCCCGTTTTGTTGTGGGGTGTACGCGTTGGTAAATTCGTGGTGGATACCTTTTTCTTCAAAAAAATTTTTGAAAGAAATGCTATCGAATTCCCCGCCATTATCCGTCCTGAAACTTTTAACCCTCTTATTCAAGTAGTTTTCAGCCCTCAAAATGTGCTTTCTCACGACATCAAAGGTGTCGGATTTAAGCCTTAAGGGGTAGACTGACACGCGGCGGGAAAAGTCGTCGATAATAGATAAAAGTACCTTTCACCACCTCTACCTTCTATGCGACAGGGACCCCACAAATCGGCGTACAGCAACTCAAGTGGATTATTGGAACGAATGTTTTTGCTGTGCTTATGTGAAATATTCTTAAGTTTGCCGAATTTACAGGCCTTACAAAACAAAGTAGTCTCTTTTAAATTAGGTAATCCACGAACACCCTGCTTACGGCTAGTATGGGCAATTAAAGAAGGGCTAATATGACCATACTTTTTGTGCCACATTAACATTTTCTCAGCATGTTTAACAGCAGAAGTTTCAAATTTTACTGATTTACCCTTAGAAACTGGAATTTTAGGATATAACCTGTAAATTCGGTCTTTTAGAAATGCACTAAATAAGTACTCCCCCCCCCCCCACCGACAGATCTTTACCTCACCATTGTTTCCTTTAAAAGTTAAACCATTAAGGTCCAACTGGGGACCCGAGATCAAATTTCTACGTAATTGGTCTGAATACATTACGTTACACAAGGTAAAAATTCTTTGACCAAAACGTAGTTTGACCTCCCCTTTACCCTTAATAGGGAACAATACATTTTTAACAGCAACAGACATTTCATCATTTAACTCTTCAAATTTAGAAAACAAATTTATATTATTACAGAAGTGGTGACTTGCACCACTGTCAAATATCCATTCCGAATCATTCACAACATTACTAATACTAGAATGTGAAACAAAAAGATTCGACTTACATGAACTATCTGACAGTTTCGTGCAAGAGCCACCGCCTCTGCAACTGGAAAAATGAGGAGAGGGTCGTCTGGCAGTCTGTCTGGGAGTCTTACGTCTATCTCTGGAGCGTCTGGGAGCAGGTGATGAATCTCGGGAACCACAGTCGGAGTCGTCAGATGGGCATGTAAGTCGAATCTTTTTGTTTCACATTCTAGTATTAGTAATGTTGTGAATGATTCGGAATGGATATTTGACAGTGGTGCAAGTCACCACTTCTGTAATAATATAAATTTGTTTTCTAAATTTGAAGAGTTATCCAGGATATTTCAAAACATAACACTTCACCTTTGCCTGCCGAGATCGATCTGCTCAAAATGGCTTCCAGGGTTAGGCTTACCGCCCATAACCCCTTAATGTGCGTAATATAACCTTTAGAGGTTCATATATACGCTGAAAAATCTCATTACAGAAGCAGATAGCACATATGGAGCTTTTGCTGGCACCTAACACTGTAGTGGAAGTTAAAAATAAGTGTGAGCAGATTTTAATGTCGATCTCTTTAACAGAAAACAAAAGTCAAAAATAAAACTAAAGTATTTATTGATTACTTGAGAAACAGGCTTGGCATTACAGAAGACTTGACACGGCGAACTCCATCACATTAGTACAGATGAACATGTTAACAGTTGAACATATAGTTGACATCAATTGTGCAGGTTAAAACAATTAAAAGTAAACTTAAATAAAACAAGTATCTTACAATACATCCAGATTGAGGACCAGCCTCAATTCAGTGACTTGAACTACTTCCATTAGTAGGAAGATAAAAGCGGCGAAGAACAGAAATCAACATCGTGTATTTATACTAAGCTGACCGGATTGAAAACATCGTTTGTGAGCACGCCCACGAAACGAGCCAATGAGAAGACGACATGTGTACGAATCGAAAGATCAATTCGGTAAAACGAATGAAAGATTCGATTAATATTACGATATTCCAAGTCGCCATCTGGCGGGGAAAATATCGTTACGGAAAAATATGATTAGTCGGAGATAAGTTATTGTCGATGTAGGTTGAAATTAAAGATGGAGTCCGTGGAACAAATTATGAAAGGCTATTGAAGTTAAATAGATTATTGGATGTTATAAAGTTGATAACGGCCGGAAAGGATTTGAAAGGTAAGTTAATATTTATTGGATATGGTTATTATGAAATAATAAATAAATAAATGTTAAAATAAATTATGAGTGAATGAATTAATGAATAAATGGGAATAGGAGGCGATGAGAAAACCATCTGTTGATGGGATTCCATCAATTTTCACGTAATTTACGCACTATAGCGTGTTTGGATCATCACTGAAGGGCTGCGTTTTTTCAAATGTGTCCAAGAAAGGCGCTATTTTTTTGAATGAATGACAAGAAGGGTGCTATTTTTTAAACTAAAGGGCAGGAGGGGCAGAGCGCCCCCTGAAACCCTCTGGGAGAAACTCTACACAAAGGTACTGCAATCATTGAAGGCCAACCAACCAACCATACTAGTACATCAATTACTCTAATGAAAAGGGGAGAGGAAGACATTCTCTTTCTATTGCTTTTGAATAAAAAAATTCTAGCAATAGTAATACTTCTTAGTATATATCCTACATTTTTAGTATTCATTTTTTTCTTTTCTTTTTTTAATCGAAGTTTCAGGCCAAGCAGCGCCCTGTCCCAATCAGTTTTGATTAGTGGGGTTCTACTGTATTATTTAATATGCTATGTTATTTAATTTTTATGCTGAGAGACATTTTGTTAATATTGTCGGTAATTTCTCGCAGGGTTCGTTGATTTAAATCAGCTTGATTTTAATCATGATTTAAATCACGAGTTATTTTTAAATAAATTTAAGATGTAAACAAACATAATAATGTGCTTTAACATAATTTAGTTTTATATAATATATATAATTAAACAACTTTCAGAAAGATAAAGCTTAAGCTTTGTAAAAAAGTAAAATAAATGTAAAGAAAAAAAAAAAAATTCTTTCAAATTTCATTTGAATCAAATTATAAAATAATCTTGCAACAGTAAAGAAATCTAAGCAGAAATATATTAAATATTTGAATAATTACTCATTGGTATTTAGAAAAACTTCTGCAAGTCAAGGTAAAATAAAATTGTATGACTTTATGTGCTGTACTTTGGTGAGGCATGTTATATTAAGATTTGAGCAAAATCTGAATCGGTCATTTATTTATTTATTTTAATTTAATATAATTGATTTTAGCCCTTTAGAATAAAGGAAGTTATTTTTGTTACAGTTATCGAAAAGGCTGATACTAAAAACTTAAAGAATTAATGATCAACTAGCTTTTTACTGCAATAGATTTGTCTGCTTCAGTACAACATATGTTTTCTGCCTTTGGTTTGGTACTTTGAGAAATTAGAAATCAACAGATAAAACTGTTAAACCACTGCTATCGAAATGCTCAAAGCCAGAGGATTCAGATTGTGATGTATTCGCTAATTGACTGACTTCTCACTAGTGTTGGAATTCACACTGGAAAATTTTGAATAGCAATTTACTTTTATTTTATTTGTGTAATATTTATCATCTTATAAAACATTGAACTTACTGATTAACTTATGATTAATTACTTCTTATATTTACTGATTTGTGATCCCCCAATAAAATAAACCAGCCAGATGCAGTAACACTGCAGCATTCCTTCTCTATCTGAATTTTTATTTAGGGATTCCAAGTTCTCATTAGTAAGTTTAAATAGTTATTGTTTTATAAGATGATAGATATTCCACAAATAAAATAAAATTGCTATTCAAAATTTTCCTGTGTAAATTCCAACACTACCGAGAAGTCAGTCAATTACTGATGACATCTCAATTTGTATCCTCTGGCCTTAAGTATTTTGATGGCAGCAATTAAACTCATTTTTCTCAGCCAGCACTTAAAAAAAAAACAAAAATTAAAAACTTAGTTTGCTTCCAATTTTGTTTAAATTTTTTATGTGTTGCAGATATTTTTATTATAATTAAAGTACTGAAGTTTGAATTAATTCTTGACATCTGATTTGTAGTTTTTCATGCATTTTGTGTAATCAAGATTTTTTTTCATAGCCTAAAATTTTACCTTGAAATAATATAAATCATTTATGTAAATTGTGTAATATTAATAATAGATAATACTTATAACATGCATGTCTAATGGCATGGTCCCAAAAGGCTTTAAGTGCCTAACAGACGGCTTTCTATTCCCGTAAAGCTCAAATGGAGTCTTTCCTAACAGTTTCGGGCAAATTCTGTTCCACGAATAGGCAAAATATTTTAGGGCCTCTGGCCAGAATTTTGGGTCTAAGTTACTGTCAATGAGCAAAGTTCTCATTCCATCAGCCGCAGTTGCCATAAAGCGTTCTGCAACCCCGTTTTGTTGTGGGGTGTACGCGTTGGTAAATTCGTGGTGGATACCTTTTTCTTCAAAAAAATTTTTGAAAGAAATGCTATCGAATTCCCCGCCATTATCCGTCCTGAAACTTTTAACCCTCTTATTCAAGTAGTTTTCAGCCCTCAAAATGTGCTTTCTCACGACATCAAAGGTGTCGGATTTAAGCCTTAAGGGGTAGACTGACACGCGGCGGGAAAAGTCGTCGATAATAGATAAAAAGTACCTTTCACCACCTCTACCTTCTATGCGACAGGGACCCCACAAATCGGCGTACAGCAACTCAAGTGGATTATTGGAACGAATGTTTTTGCTGTGCTTATGTGAAATATTCTTAAGTTTGCCGAATTTACAGGCCTTACAAAACAAAGTAGTCTCTTTTAAATTAGGTAATCCACGAACACCCTGCTTACGGCTAGTATGGGCAATTAAAGAAGGGCTAATATGACCATACTTTTTGTGCCACATTAACATTTTCTCAGCATGTTTAACAGCAGAAGTTTCAAATTTTACTGATTTACCCTTAGAAACTGGAATTTTAGGATATAACCTGTAAATTCGGTCTTTTAGAAATGCACTAAATAAGTACTCGCCCCCCCCCCCCCCCCCACCGACAGATCTTTACCTCACCATTGTTTCCTTTAAAAGTTAAACCATTAAGGTCCAACTGGGGACCCGAGATCAAATTTCTACGTAATTGGTCTGAATACATTACGTTACACAAGGTAAAAATTCTTTGACCAAAACGTAGTTTGACCTCCCCTTTACCCTTAATAGGGAACAATACATTTTTAACAGCAACAGACATTTCATCATTTAACTCTTCAAATTTAGAAAACAAATTTATATTATTACAGAAGTGGTGACTTGCACCACTGTCAAATATCCATTCCGAATCATTCACAACATTACTAATACTAGAATGTGAAACAAAAAGATTCGACTTACATGAACTATCTGACAGTTTCGTGCAAGAGCCACCGCCTCTGCAACTGGAAAAATGAGGAGAGGGTCGTCTGGCAGTCTGTCTGGGAGTCTTACGTCTATCTCTGGAGCGTCTGGGAGCAGGTGATGAATCTCGGGAACCACAGTCGGAGTCGTCAGATGGGCATGTAAGTCGAATCTTTTTGTTTCACATTCTAGTATTAGTAATGTTGTGAATGATTCGGAATGGATATTTGACAGTGGTGCAAGTCACCACTTCTGTAATAATATAAATTTGTTTTCTAAATTTGAAGAGTTATCCAGGATATTTCAAAACATAACACTTCACCTTTGCCTGCCGAGATCGATCTGCTCAAAATGGCTTCCAGGGTTAGGCTTACCGCCCATAACCCCTTAATGTGCGTAATATAACCTTTAGAGGTTCATATATACGCTGAAAAATCTCATTACAGAAGCAGATAGCACATATGGAGCTTTTGCTGGCACCTAACACTGTAGTGGAAGTTAAAAATAAGTGTGAGCAGATTTTAATGTCGATCTCTTTAACAGAAAACAAAAGTCAAAAATAAAACTAAAGTATTTATTGATTACTTGAGAAACAGGCTTGGCATTACAGAAGACTTGACACGGCGAACTCCATCACATTAGTACAGATGAACATGTTAACAGTTGAACATATAGTTGACATCAATTGTGCAGGTTAAAACAATTAAAAGTAAACTTAAATAAAACAAGTATCTTACAATACATCCAGATTGAGGACCAGCCTCAATTCAGTGACTTGAACTACTTCCATTAGTAGGAAGATAAAAGCGGCGAAGAACAGAAATCAACATCGTGTATTTATACTAAGCTGACCGGATTGAAAACATCGTTTGTGAGCACGCCCACGAAACGAGCCAATGAGAAGACGACATGTGTACGAATCGAAAGATCAATTCGGTAAAACGAATGAAAGATTCGATTAATATTACGATATTCCAAGTCGCCATCTGGCGGGGAAAATATCGTTACGGAAAAATATGATTAGTCGGAGATAAGTTATTGTCGATGTAGGTTGAAATTAAAGATGGAGTCCGTGGAACAAATTATGAAAGGCTATTGAAGTTAAATAGATTATTGGATGTTATAAAGTTGATAACGGCCGGAAAGGATTTGAAAGGTAAGTTAATATTTATTGGATATGGTTATTATGAAATAATAAATAAATAAATGTTAAAATAAATTATGAGTGAATGAATTAATGAATAAATGGGAATAGGAGGCGATGAGAAAACCATCTGTTGATGGGATTCCATCAATTTTCACGTAATTTACGCACTATAGCGTGTTTGGATCATCACTGAAGGGCTGCGTTTTTTCAAATGTGTCCAAGAAAGGCGCTATTTTTTTGAATGAATGACAAGAAGGGTGCTATTTTTTAAACTAAAGGGCAGGAGGGGCAGAGCGCCCCCTGAAACCCTCTGGGAGAAACTCTACACAAAGGTACTGCAATCATTGAAGGCCAACCAACCAACCATACTAGTACATCAATTACTCTAATGAAAAGGGGAGAGGAAGACATTCTCTTTCTATTGCTTTTGAATAAAAAAATTCTAGCAATAGTAATACTTCTTAGTATATATCCTACATTTTTAGTATTCATTTTTTTCTTTTCTTTTTTTAATCGAAGTTTCAGGCCAAGCAGCGCCCTGTCCCAATCAGTTTTGATTAGTGGGGTTCTACTGTATTATTTAATATGCTATGTTATTTAATTTTTATGCTGAGAGACATTTTGTTAATATTGTCGGTAATTTCTCGCAGGGTTCGTTGATTTAAATCAGCTTGATTTTAATCATGATTTAAATCACGAGTTATTTTTAAATAAATTTAAGATGTAAACAAACATAATAATGTGCTTTAACATAATTTAGTTTTATATAATATATATAATTAAACAACTTTCAGAAAGATAAAGCTTAAGCTTTGTAAAAAAGTAAAATAAATGTAAAGAAAAAAAAAAAAATTCTTTCAAATTTCATTTGAATCAAATTATAAAATAATCTTGCAACAGTAAAGAAATCTAAGCAGAAATATATTAAATATTTGAATAATTACTCATTGGTATTTAGAAAAACTTCTGCAAGTCAAGGTAAAATAAAATTGTATGACTTTATGTGCTGTACTTTGGTGAGGCATGTTATATTAAGATTTGAGCAAAATCTGAATCGGTCATTTATTTATTTATTTTAATTTAATATAATTGATTTTAGCCCTTTAGAATAAAGGAAGTTATTTTTGTTACAGTTATCGAAAAGGCTGATACTAAAAACTTAAAGAATTAATGATCAACTAGCTTTTTACTGCAATAGATTTGTCTGCTTCAGTACAACATATGTTTTCTGCCTTTGGTTTGGTACTTTGAGAAATTAGAAATCAACAGATAAAACTGTTAAACCACTGCTATCGAAATGCTCAAAGCCAGAGGATTCAGATTGTGATGTATTCGCTAATTGACTGACTTCTCACTAGTGTTGGAATTCACACTGGAAAATTTTGAATAGCAATTTACTTTTATTTTATTTGTGTAATATTTATCATCTTATAAAACATTGAACTTACTGATTAACTTATGATTAATTACTTCTTATATTTACTGATTTGTGATCCCCCAATAAAATAAACCAGCCAGATGCAGTAACACTGCAGCATTCCTTCTCTATCTGAATTTTTATTTAGGGATTCCAAGTTCTCATTAGTAAGTTTAAATAGTTATTGTTTTATAAGATGATAGATATTCCACAAATAAAATAAAATTGCTATTCAAAATTTTCCTGTGTAAATTCCAACACTACCGAGAAGTCAGTCAATTACTGATGACATCTCAATTTGTATCCTCTGGCCTTAAGTATTTTGATGGCAGCAATTAAACTCATTTTTCTCAGCCAGCACTTAAAAAAAAAACAAAAATTAAAAACTTAGTTTGCTTCCAATTTTGTTTAAATTTTTTATGTGTTGCAGATATTTTTATTATAATTAAAGTACTGAAGTTTGAATTAATTCTTGACATCTGATTTGTAGTTTTTCATGCATTTTGTGTAATCAAGATTTTTTTTCATAGCCTAAAATTTTACCTTGAAATAATATAAATCATTTATGTAAATTGTGTAATATTAATAATAGATAATACTTATAACATGCATGTCTAATGGCATGGTCCCAAAAGGCTTTAAGTGCCTAACAGACGGCTTTCTATTCCCGTAAAGCTCAAATGGAGTCTTTCCTAACAGTTTCGGGCAAATTCTGTTCCACGAATAGGCAAAATATTTTAGGGCCTCTGGCCAGAATTTTGGGTCTAAGTTACTGTCAATGAGCAAAGTTCTCATTCCATCAGCCGCAGTTGCCATAAAGCGTTCTGCAACCCCGTTTTGTTGTGGGGTGTACGCGTTGGTAAATTCGTGGTGGATACCTTTTTCTTCAAAAAAATTTTTGAAAGAAATGCTATCGAATTCCCCGCCATTATCCGTCCTGAAACTTTTAACCCTCTTATTCAAGTAGTTTTCAGCCCTCAAAATGTGCTTTCTCACGACATCAAAGGTGTCGGATTTAAGCCTTAAGGGGTAGACTGACACGCGGCGGGAAAAGTCGTCGATAATAGATAAAAAGTACCTTTCACCACCTCTACCTTCTATGCGACAGGGACCCCACAAATCGGCGTACAGCAACTCAAGTGGATTATTGGAACGAATGTTTTTGCTGTGCTTATGTGAAATATTCTTAAGTTTGCCGAATTTACAGGCCTTACAAAACAAAGTAGTCTCTTTTAAATTAGGTAATCCACGAACACCCTGCTTACGGCTAGTATGGGCAATTAAAGAAGGGCTAATATGACCATACTTTTTGTGCCACATTAACATTTTCTCAGCATGTTTAACAGCAGAAGTTTCAAATTTTACTGATTTACCCTTAGAAACTGGAATTTTAGGATATAACCTGTAAATTCGGTCTTTTAGAAATGCACTAAATAAGTACTCGCCCCCCCCCCCCCCCCCACCGACAGATCTTTACCTCACCATTGTTTCCTTTAAAAGTTAAACCATTAAGGTCCAACTGGGGACCCGAGATCAAATTTCTACGTAATTGGTCTGAATACATTACGTTACACAAGGTAAAAATTCTTTGACCAAAACGTAGTTTGACCTCCCCTTTACCCTTAATAGGGAACAATACATTTTTAACAGCAACAGACATTTCATCATTTAACTCTTCAAATTTAGAAAACAAATTTATATTATTACAGAAGTGGTGACTTGCACCACTGTCAAATATCCATTCCGAATCATTCACAACATTACTAATACTAGAATGTGAAACAAAAAGATTCGACTTACATGAACTATCTGACAGTTTCGTGCAAGAGCCACCGCCTCTGCAACTGGAAAAATGAGGAGAGGGTCGTCTGGCAGTCTGTCTGGGAGTCTTACGTCTATCTCTGGAGCGTCTGGGAGCAGGTGATGAATCTCGGGAACCACAGTCGGAGTCGTCAGATGGGCATGTAAGTCGAATCTTTTTGTTTCACATTCTAGTATTAGTAATGTTGTGAATGATTCGGAATGGATATTTGACAGTGGTGCAAGTCACCACTTCTGTAATAATATAAATTTGTTTTCTAAATTTGAAGAGTTATCCAGGATATTTCAAAACATAACACTTCACCTTTGCCTGCCGAGATCGATCTGCTCAAAATGGCTTCCAGGGTTAGGCTTACCGCCCATAACCCCTTAATGTGCGTAATATAACCTTTAGAGGTTCATATATACGCTGAAAAATCTCATTACAGAAGCAGATAGCACATATGGAGCTTTTGCTGGCACCTAACACTGTAGTGGAAGTTAAAAATAAGTGTGAGCAGATTTTAATGTCGATCTCTTTAACAGAAAACAAAAGTCAAAAATAAAACTAAAGTATTTATTGATTACTTGAGAAACAGGCTTGGCATTACAGAAGACTTGACACGGCGAACTCCATCACATTAGTACAGATGAACATGTTAACAGTTGAACATATAGTTGACATCAATTGTGCAGGTTAAAACAATTAAAAGTAAACTTAAATAAAACAAGTATCTTACAATACATCCAGATTGAGGACCAGCCTCAATTCAGTGACTTGAACTACTTCCATTAGTAGGAAGATAAAAGCGGCGAAGAACAGAAATCAACATCGTGTATTTATACTAAGCTGACCGGATTGAAAACATCGTTTGTGAGCACGCCCACGAAACGAGCCAATGAGAAGACGACATGTGTACGAATCGAAAGATCAATTCGGTAAAACGAATGAAAGATTCGATTAATATTACGATATTCCAAGTCGCCATCTGGCGGGGAAAATATCGTTACGGAAAAATATGATTAGTCGGAGATAAGTTATTGTCGATGTAGGTTGAAATTAAAGATGGAGTCCGTGGAACAAATTATGAAAGGCTATTGAAGTTAAATAGATTATTGGATGTTATAAAGTTGATAACGGCCGGAAAGGATTTGAAAGGTAAGTTAATATTTATTGGATATGGTTATTATGAAATAATAAATAAATAAATGTTAAAATAAATTATGAGTGAATGAATTAATGAATAAATGGGAATAGGAGGCGATGAGAAAACCATCTGTTGATGGGATTCCATCAATTTTCACGTAATTTACGCACTATAGCGTGTTTGGATCATCACTGAAGGGCTGCGTTTTTTCAAATGTGTCCAAGAAAGGCGCTATTTTTTTGAATGAATGACAAGAAGGGTGCTATTTTTTAAACTAAAGGGCAGGAGGGGCAGAGCGCCCCCTGAAACCCTCTGGGAGAAACTCTACACAAAGGTACTGCAATCATTGAAGGCCAACCAACCAACCATACTAGTACATCAATTACTCTAATGAAAAGGGGAGAGGAAGACATTCTCTTTCTATTGCTTTTGAATAAAAAAATTCTAGCAATAGTAATACTTCTTAGTATATATCCTACATTTTTAGTATTCATTTTTTTCTTTTCTTTTTTTAATCGAAGTTTCAGGCCAAGCAGCGCCCTGTCCCAATCAGTTTTGATTAGTGGGGTTCTACTGTATTATTTAATATGCTATGTTATTTAATTTTTATGCTGAGAGACATTTTGTTAATATTGTCGGTAATTTCTCGCAGGGTTCGTTGATTTAAATCAGCTTGATTTTAATCATGATTTAAATCACGAGTTATTTTTAAATAAATTTAAGATGTAAACAAACATAATAATGTGCTTTAACATAATTTAGTTTTATATAATATATATAATTAAACAACTTTCAGAAAGATAAAGCTTAAGCTTTGTAAAAAAGTAAAATAAATGTAAAGAAAAAAAAAAAAATTCTTTCAAATTTCATTTGAATCAAATTATAAAATAATCTTGCAACAGTAAAGAAATCTAAGCAGAAATATATTAAATATTTGAATAATTACTCATTGGTATTTAGAAAAACTTCTGCAAGTCAAGGTAAAATAAAATTGTATGACTTTATGTGCTGTACTTTGGTGAGGCATGTTATATTAAGATTTGAGCAAAATCTGAATCGGTCATTTATTTATTTATTTTAATTTAATATAATTGATTTTAGCCCTTTAGAATAAAGGAAGTTATTTTTGTTACAGTTATCGAAAAGGCTGATACTAAAAACTTAAAGAATTAATGATCAACTAGCTTTTTACTGCAATAGATTTGTCTGCTTCAGTACAACATATGTTTTCTGCCTTTGGTTTGGTACTTTGAGAAATTAGAAATCAACAGATAAAACTGTTAAACCACTGCTATCGAAATGCTCAAAGCCAGAGGATTCAGATTGTGATGTATTCGCTAATTGACTGACTTCTCACTAGTGTTGGAATTCACACTGGAAAATTTTGAATAGCAATTTACTTTTATTTTATTTGTGTAATATTTATCATCTTATAAAACATTGAACTTACTGATTAACTTATGATTAATTACTTCTTATATTTACTGATTTGTGATCCCCCAATAAAATAAACCAGCCAGATGCAGTAACACTGCAGCATTCCTTCTCTATCTGAATTTTTATTTAGGGATTCCAAGTTCTCATTAGTAAGTTTAAATAGTTATTGTTTTATAAGATGATAGATATTCCACAAATAAAATAAAATTGCTATTCAAAATTTTCCTGTGTAAATTCCAACACTACCGAGAAGTCAGTCAATTACTGATGACATCTCAATTTGTATCCTCTGGCCTTAAGTATTTTGATGGCAGCAATTAAACTCATTTTTCTCAGCCAGCACTTAAAAAAAAAACAAAAATTAAAAACTTAGTTTGCTTCCAATTTTGTTTAAATTTTTTATGTGTTGCAGATATTTTTATTATAATTAAAGTACTGAAGTTTGAATTAATTCTTGACATCTGATTTGTAGTTTTTCATGCATTTTGTGTAATCAAGATTTTTTTTCATAGCCTAAAATTTTACCTTGAAATAATATAAATCATTTATGTAAATTGTGTAATATTAATAATAGATAATACTTATAACATGCATGTCTATGTGTGTAAAATGTGTTATCTAAATTAAACAAAAAGTCATAAAATAATAATATTGTGTGGTATTTTTTTTAAAAAATCTGATTTAAATAAAAAAAAATCAGATTTAAATCAAAAAAATCAAATTGTTTTGATTTTTATTAAAAAAATCAAAAAAATCACAAACCCTGATTTCTCGGCATAGCTTTGAATTTTTTCTATTGATATTAATTATTCTACTAAACTGATTTTGATTTTATTAGCAAAGATTTATAAAATTTTATTGTAAAAATAAAAAAATTATTGACAGTTATAAACATTTAAAACATTTCAATATCTCACTTTTTTAACATTTTGAATTTTTATAGGAATTATATACAGGAGACATGGCAGATCAATCACCTTCATCTCCGGGCAGTCCAGAGAGTCATCATCAAGATATGTTTTGTTCTAGCACAATGTCTGGTGATGGAATTGGTGCTGTAGTTGTGTCAAATTCTGAAGGCAAATCTGGGGATTCTCCAAAACGACTATGTCTTGTATGTGGGGACGTTGCTTCAGGTTACCACTATGGTGTTGCTTCTTGTGAAGCATGTAAAGCATTTTTCAAAAGGACAATTCAAGGTAATACATTATTCATTATATCATTTACTTTTAATCACTTGCCTCTAAATATATGCATTACTTGCAGTGTTCTTGCTGATGTTGACCAACGTTAATAATTTGGCTAATGAAAAATAAAAAACATTCGCCAAATGAAAAAATATTAGCCAAATAGATTCGCCATGTAGCACTAAAAAAATTATCTTTAATTCTTTAATGTGCCCCCTTTTTTTCAATATTTTCTAAAATTACCTAAGTTTTTATAACTGCAACAACGATTCTTATTAATCTAAATTCAACTATCCACTACAAATATATTAAAAATATATATTTTCTAAATATCTTGTGTTATCCAAAAAAAAAAAAAAAAAAAAAAAAAAAAAAATATCTAAAACTGATTTAACTCATTAAAATGTTATGAAACAAAACTTCCTACGTTAATTCAGAATTTTATGATATCACACACAATGAATCTCAAAAATTAAAATATGTCATATTCAAATGAACTTTCATTTTTCTAGAATTCTTTGGCTTTTCTTAGAAGCCCATACTTCAAATGCAGTTTCAAAATTGTACTGTGGTCTATTGGGCCCGTTTACACATACTGAAATGACATTATTGACATTTCTTATATACACTTGATTTCTCAATTTAGTTTTTGTAGCATTCGTCAGAATAAAGCCTCTCTCACAGTCCACTGAATGTAGTGGCAAAATTGAAGCAAAGTGTAGCATGTTACACATTATTGGATAAAGTTGTTGCAGATCATTTTTATAGATGAAGTCGATGGTATCTGCTAAATTTACTGTTCTGCAACGACAGCTTAAGAAACTTTTAAATAATTTTCATTCTGACAGTACTTCATAATGAAGAATTATCTATATCATCCAAAATTTTAAGGTTAAATACTGATTCAATTTCTTTTACACCATAGTTTTCAAAAATGTCCTTATCTGATATTTATGGGAGATTCTTTGGACATAACTCACTAAATATCTCTAGTTTACCAGAATCTACAAAGCGTTCATTTAAATTTTGTAAAAGTTACTTTATGTAATTAAAAAACAAACAAACAAAAAAACCCGAAAAAAAAAGAAAGTAAAAGCAAAAATTGAGCACTAGCAATTTGGCGAATCTAATCGCTTATTTATTTGCCAAATAAAGAATTTAGTCACACTTTGGCACAATGGCGAGTGACAGCGAAAACAGATTACTTGCCTTTTTCTTAGTTTACTCATTTAATATATTTTTAAAATAATAAACCAGTTGATTTATCATATTATTGATTATTTTTAAATTACATGCATATAAATGAAATCAATCCTTATATATATTATAAATGTGAAAGTGTGTCCGAAAGTTAGAATGAAGTTGGATGAATAAATTTTCTATTGAACATTTTCCATGTAAGAAAAAAATAAAATAATTTAAAAGAAAATAAATGTGATGTCATATTTAAAATAAAAATAAAAGGTGTATTTTTTATAATACATTTAACAAGGATACTTGTTTAGTTGTGTCAAAAATGGCAACATAAATTATAAGTAAAAACAATGAAAAAGTATTATATTTTTAACAAATTATTTCACTTGGAAAAATGTGACGTCATAGTTGAAATAAAACAGGTACTTTATAGTAGTTGTTAAAAATACAAGGGGCATAAATATCAGTAGATAATAGAGCTAGATAAATTATGTCATATTTAAATTGAATGAGAAATATTTTTTACTTATACTAATTAATAAGTTATAAGTTACATACAAATGAAAATTTTTATTAAAACTCATAATTATCCATTGAAGAAATTTTTTGTGGGGAAAAGGCAAAAAATAAAACTACTGATTAATATATTTTTGACTATTTTTTAACATTTTCCAATAAAGTTGAAAAGTTATTATGTTTTCGGTTTGTCTATCCGTCTGGCCGCTTTCTAACTTTTGTAAATATACTCGAATTGCCATGAAATTTTTGGACGTTATTAACATTTACCTTAACACAAATACCTATTGAAAATGAAGTTTCTACCATGATTAGTTTATTTACAGGGATAGTCAAAATTTTCCTTACATTACGGCATTATGGGGAAAAATCGTTTCAATTCAATTTTAACGATGTTACACCCTGTAAAACATTCAAATTTATATGCATCTACAAAGTGCACTAAAATATGCATTTTGTAAAGTGTGCAGTGAAAAAGACACTTATTATTCATTTAAAGGATCACACAGAAGAATTCCATTGCATAAGAATAAAGGGAGGAACAGTTTGCGACATATTTTAATTATGGTAAATGATTTAAAGTATAATCAAATTGATATACATTGCTGAAGCTTAATGTGAGTTATTTCATGCATAATACGAAGTGCATAGCATTTACAGGAATACACAAAAGATTTCAAATAGTATATATTCTATCTGAAGTATTGCATATGAGGGATGATGACTGCTGCATGGATGAAATGCATTTTGAATTATGATATGTGCTTTTAAGTTTCACTAAATGTATGCATATTAAATGGTGTGTATAAATGCTAATAGTTACACAATTTAGATTACAGGCTTACACAAAAGATCTCAGAAAGGTTACTGAATATGAGCGTAATTTACTTAAAGGTGGTTTTTAAATAAAATATGCATTTTTATTTTGAACTATATTCAGTAAACAAAGGAATGTTTGTAGAATATGGATAAAATGATATACAGGGTCACGCAAAGAACTGAATACATGTTTGTCTTTCTGAAAATGTAATTTAGGTAGTAATAAGAAATATTTTTGTTTGAACTAAATTTTAGAAATTTTTTTTCGTGTATTAAAGGTACTAGGTAAACTAGTGTTCACTCTAGAAATAAAAAGGGCATGGTGCTATTCGCTAAAAAGCTAAATGCAGCAAAAAAAAAAAAAAAAAAAAATTGCCTTTAGAAGGGAAAAAAAAAAAGCTGGAAAATACACAAGTTTTAAGTAAGATAAATCAAATAATGTTAATTTTGAATGATTTTATGATATAAAAATTAAAAATGCAATTAAATTAAACCATGATTGAATAGTTTGATGTTCTTTTTCTTAAAGAAATGAAAAAATTCTATCTTTTTGGATACACAAATTTAGAAATACTACGGAATAAAATAAATATTTATTAAAAATCCCTGGGTATAACCAGTGGTGCATTTTGCTACTTTTAAAAAGGGCAGGGTGCTGCACCCTTCAAAAATAGCCTAGAATGAACACTAAGGTAAACTACAGAGCTGAACAAAAGTATTCAAGAATGTTTCTATCTGTTAGAATAAATCACTGAAAGGAAAATTTCAACCAGCAAAAAAATCGGCAAATAGGGTTCTTCAGAAGTTTTTTACTATAAATCGCGATAAAAAGTTAATTACACATGCTTTTAATCAATGAATTCTTTTGCTTGATTGATCAATTAATTCTTCTTTAAATGTTATGTGAACGAAGTCACAGGTAACAGCTAGTACAAAATAAAATTTATAATTTATATAGTAAATCTAGTTAACTCAATGTCACTGTAGCATATTAACCAACTAAGGATTGCAACTCCTTATACTTGAAACAAATGAAATATTATTTTATTTTATTTATATTAATGGCTAATTAAGAAGGAAAAAAGCAACTTCACAATTTTTTTAAATTTTCATGTGAGATATATGTTTTAAAAACTCAATGTCAGTGCAAATCAATTACATTTTTGCCATATGAAAATCTTTGTATGTAATGTAGCAGTCATTAATTATACATAATTCATTATACAATATCTGTATAATGAATTGTTGAAATTTATTTCATTCTTTACAATACATCTACGAACATAAACCAAAATTTACCAATAAACATTGTCAAAACTTTCTATACTATTTAAATCATATATATATTTTTTTTTTTAACCAAAATCAATTTTTTATTTTCTTTAAAAATAAAAGTCATATATACAGCACATTATAATAAATATGTTGAAAAAAATATTCACAATAAAATTAAAAATCACAATCATAATGTTGTGAAAATGCAACGTCAATGGGTCAACTTTAATGGGTCAATTTGAAATAAATTTAATCAAATGAGACAAGATTAAAAAAAAAAAAAAAAAAAAAAAAAAAAAAATACTCCTTGGCAGCACAGAACACTTTCATTGCTTAAGTGCTGAAATTAATGAATGACACTGGAATTTAGAAACAACTTTGTTTGTAGATGAGAAAAAGCTATATTTCAGGCATCTAATATACCAATATGTATGTATATATATATATATATATATATATATATATATATATACACACTATATTGCCATTGAATATTGGACACTTGCGATTTTAGACATTTTACTAAATATCTAGAAAAATACATGAGGAATCATCTCGAAACTCTTAGTGTATAAATATAATAGTATACGTCATACATCTCCGTGAAGATTTTTTACAGAAACTCCATAGGGGACCGTCAACAAATTAAAAAAGAATGAATATCTTTTGAATAACCCTGTCAAAACTAATGTAGCAAAAGCGCTCAAACTCTAGTTTATGATTGAATGCCTTATTGTAATACACTGTGTTCATTTTTATGCAAATAGCATGCATACTCGCAGAGTAATTAAGGTTTTTATAAAAATGGCCCCAAATTTTTCTAAGTTTTTCCCTTATAATTTTCAAAGTTCTTAATATAAAATAATATTTTTTTCAGAAAATATGACAAACAACATTGCACACAGTACCCTGTAATCAGAATTAAAAAATAATAAAAATTGTATGAAAAATGAGTAGGTTTACTAAATAATTTTTTATTGCGCATGCGTCAAAGATATCAAAACTTCATTTGCATATTATGTTAGCTAAATGTATAGAGCAACTTTTGTAAAAGTCTCAAAATTATAGCTTGAAAATTCTGAAAGTAATCGTCTATAGAAAAAGGACAAAATCCGTTGTTTCCAAAATGAAGCAAAAAAATGAGGGATTTTATCCAAAAGTAGTCGTAACATCCCGTATTGTGTATTCTATATTGACACTAATCAATGAATATATGGATACAACCCCTCTTGTTTTTGCTTCATTTTGAGAATAACGGATTTTGAACTTATTCAATTGACGATTATTTTCAGAATTTTCAAGTTATGATTTTGTGACTTTCACAAAAGTTGCTCTATACATTTAGCTAACATATTTTGCAAATGAAATTTTGATATCGTTGACGCATGCACAGTAAAAAAATATTTAGTAAACCAACTCATTTTGTATACAATTTTCATTATTTTTTAATTATGATTACAGGGTACTGTGTGCAATGTTGTTTGCCATATTTTCTGAAAAAAATATTATTTTATATTAAGAACTCTGAAAATTATAAGGAAAAAACTTGGAAAAATTTGGGACCATTTTTATAAAAACCTTAATTACTCTGTGAGTATGCATGCTATTTGCATAAAAATGAACACAGTGTATTAGAATAAGGCATTCAATCATAATAATCAATGGCAATATAGTGTATATATATCAAAATTCTGGTAGCAATGTGGCATTTGGGAATTAAAATTAAGTGGTTTCATAGGTATACCACTGCCCCGAAAGGGGTTAAAGTAAGAAAGTACAAAAATTGTATTTTTTTAACTTCACTTTCCACTTCTTAACTCCTTTTAATTTCATTAAGTGATAGTGATGACTTAAAATAGTTTTACCCATTATATGCTGCTATAGAAATGCTTAATTAGTTACAGAAAAAAATAAAAGAAGGAAGGAATTCAATGAGGAATTTGAAAAATTTAACCTATGATATGCATCTTAGTTAGTATGAACTGATTTTAAAATGTAAATTACAAATGTGTACATAAAATTGTATATTAAATATTATTATTATTATTATTATTTATTTTTTTTTTTTTTTGCCTCTATCAATTTTTATACATACTAATTTTAAAAAAGAAAATTCACAGTGAAATTTTATAATTTATTCGGCAGCATCTGTATAATAAGGAATATTTATTTTTTTTTTTTATTAGGAAATATTGAATATACTTGTCCTGCTTCCAACTGTTGTGAAATTAACAAAAGGCGAAGAAAAGCATGTCAAGCTTGTCGGTTTCAAAAGTGTTTGAAAATGGGCATGTTAAAAGAAGGTACAAAAATTATTACTTCCTTATACTTTTTAATGTATTATAAAGAAAATTATCTCTATTTAGCATTTAATTATGCATTTATTTTAGGTGTAAGATTAGACAGGGTACGAGGAGGTAGACAAAAATACAGACGATGTCAAGAAAGTCCTTATCAAGTTCATCCTATCGCATGTAAAAAGCCATCATTAGAAGGTGATTTTTAAAGTTCAATTTTCAAAAATCATATCTTGGTGTTTTTTATTAATAATGGAAGATATCTAATAACTGATAAGTTATTTCTGTTTCCAAATATCTTATTTGTATTAACTACAAAACTAAATTACCTATTGACGAAGTTGTAGTTTGTATTTGCCATTTTAAAAAGTTTTTTACATTTCTATTTACTTTTTTTTTTTTTTTAAATAAAATTTTTGAATAAAAGTGTTTTAGAAAGATTGTGCTAGCATAGAATCTCATTGAAGGCACTCTGTCTTGTGTTATATTGATCATGTTTTCTAAATTTTTTAAAAAGTTTTAATTTCAGAATTGTATTTATTAAAAAAAAAAAAAAACTGCAATAGGGATGTAATTATTAGAATCTCAATCATCACACTTGTCACTAAAGTATTGTGCAAGGCATAAATTAAGTTGTGATATCAAGGATTTTAGAATACATCTGTCATTCAGTATAATTTGCAATCATAGTGGAATCAACTTCTGGGATCATACAAAGAATTGGCAAATGACTCTTTATTAACAAACAGTAATTATTAACTTAATAAGTATGAATGACTTATTGTGAATTTGAAAATTCACTTCTAAGAAAATGGAACATTTATTTAATGATTTAGAAACCATAAAGAAACACAAACATCACACAGAAATCCAATTTTTTTCTATAGAACACCTTCGGGAAGATCATCTGTTGCAGACTTCATAATTTTGTGTTGAATTTTCTACATGTTTATGGTTACACTTATTTTTTGCTGGTATTTATTGACTTTCAAAAGTTATTTGAATCATTTTGACCCTTGAAAATTGTGGTTTGTACAAATTCAGCATAATGATCTGATCTCCACCACCAACTTTTTCTCATGTCTCTTGTAAGTCTTTCTGTATTAGTCATTTTTGGTCTTCCTGGAACCACAAGCAGCTTTAGTGACATTTATTGGTTTTTAAAATGCAACATATAAATGTTGGTGAAAATTTTAAACAACATAGTTCAATAACTTTCAAACTATACCTTTATTTTGATTTTCTCCTTGCAAGATAAAACAAATGTATTAATTATAAAGATATTAATAATTTTGTGTTTTTAAGAATTTTCATGATCAATATATATATATATATATATATTGATCATGAAAATTCTTTAAAACATATATATATATATATATGTGTGTGTGTGTGTGTGACATTTTAAACTTAGGGGGACAGAAACATCATCGCCAGGTTTCCCTTTCTCCGCACAGAAGTCATGGCCAGCGAGAAAAAAACAAAATAAATAAATGTAGAAGATTCAATAAGTCACTCCTTTGCTGCTGCAAGTTCATTTTATTAAACTGTAGCTATAATAGAGAGAAAAGCTCCTTTGGCAGACAATCTTTTATTGAAAAATCCAAAAAAATATTCCATCATTTACTACATCCAGCCGTACTCATGGAAGAGAGAACCCAAGAATCCTTCTTCTTACCACCTCTCGAGGCTTCCTCCCTTTTTAAATCTAAAAAGAAAATTCTAGAACATTCTTTAGTCTCAAACCCTCATTCTTTTATGTAAACATAACTCATACCCAGAGTCGAGATTAAATATTTGACAAACAACAATTTTATTTTTAAAAAAATATTATTTAACCAATTTATAATCGACTCAGAATTTTAAATATCTTAGGCAGATGATTTTTACAGACGATTAATTTTAAGAGCAAAAGAAAAGAAATGAATTTATTGATATGCACGCTATCAAATGTTGACTGAGGGAAAATAAATAAATAGATAAAATAATGATATTTTTTGAAAGGTATGGTTTTGGAATAAATTTAATAAGACTTTCTTAAAAAGGGTTGATAAAAACATAGAAAAAATGAGTCTTATTTGGAATATTAAGAAATAAAGTTTAATTAAGAATATTTTTAATTTAGAGCCATCTTTTAAATTTACGCATACTGGAAATAATGTTTTTTAAGGCGAATTAAGAATTTATATCGTTTCCATAAAGATTAACAGATTAGATCTAGAAACAAGATTTTAATTTAATAAGCTGAAGTAAGTACGGAATATTATTATAAGGAAATTAATATAGTATAAAGGTTAGTTTTGGCGGAAAAAAAATTGAACTTTGTAATATATATATATATAATGACATTTGCAAAAGAAGCATGCACTCTGAATTTGAAACATAAAAGATATTCTGTGTAAAAAATGCATTAGTTTTTACAATCTGCCTTCAATATTTACAATAATTAAATATATATATATATATATATATATATATATATATATATATATATATATATATATATTGAATGTTTATTAGAATAGGCCAATATTTCCTTGAGTTTCAAACTATCAATGAACTATTTCTTTTTCAGAAAAAATAGTTATGAAATTTAAAGCATTTTTTAAGCTGCTCATATTACAATTGATATACTTTATTATTATTTTACTTATTTTACCTTTATTATTATTTTATTTTGCAAGGTTTATTTTTATAAGATGAATGATAATTGAGTAATAGATAAATCTAAATTTAATATCTTATCTATTTCTTTTTCTTTAAAAAAGTATTCTTTAATGTTTGATGTTGCAGATAATTTGCACATTTTTAAAATAAAAAAATCTAAGATCTTTTTAGGTTGCTATCAATATAGACATTTAACTTTCATACATCCCCTACTCCTCTGCCAATTAGCATAATTAAAAGTTGTTCATAATTATAAAAAGCTGATTCTTTTATGCTATAGTTAAAAGTTTGTGAAAAATTACTTAATATATTTTGATTATTTATTTATTTAATTTTTAATAATTATATTTTTTAAATAAAACTTTTCATTTACATTAACCTCCTCATTCCTGATGTCGCCTGGCGGCGACACTAATAAACACCCTTTAAATAAATTCTTCTAGAATTGTTAGAATTGCATATAGGCTTTTTAAATAAATGTGTGCATATTTGAAGCATTGATATATAGACTGATGCATCTTTGGAAATATTTTATAAGAATTTTAAACTGATTTTTGTAGTGCCACATAAATTTTGTCTCAGGACTGAGGAGGTTATAATATATCAAACTTAAATAAATGAATATTTGCTTTTTATTAAATGTTTTTAGAAAATAAAATTATTAAAGCCCTCATCAATTGTGAACCAGAACCTCTCCTAGCACAAGCAAATCCTGCTCTTCCAGAGTCTCATTTTAAAACTGTAAGTACACTCAGTGACTTAGTTGACAGAGAACTTGTTGCAACCATTGGCTGGGCAAAACAAATACCTGGTTAGTTATATTTTATTTTTCCTTTCATTGTGTTTCTTTATCTATATGATTATGTATTGCACTAGAATTATTAAAAATCATTCCTGTGTAGAAGATATAAAGATGTAGGTGAAAGGTGTACAAGATCTGGCTGTAAAATTTTCAGATAATCATGCTCATAAAACTTTTTTTAAAATTGTGTAACCTAAATTAAGTTTTAGCTGAGCAATTAACTAAATGTGAATGGCAATGTACTTATGTAGTTTCCATTGTAAAAAGTAAGAAGCTACTGGGAAAAAAAAAACAATTCCTGAAAAATTTGATATATTTTCACCAATTTTGACACACACCCTCCCTTTTTCTCAAGAATCACCATCCATCCAAATGTTGATTTGTATAATACAAGCAGACCTGTCCGGGGCCCCATTATAATAATTGTAAGGAACACTCAACTTTGTATGATTTTATACCTTATGAAAATCTTTTAAATGAACCTAATTTTGAGGAGTTTATTAATTTCCACTGCATTCCCAATGAATCTCTTTACAGATGAACATAGGATCTGATCCCCGCAACTAAAGTAACATGCACTGGAAGTAACAATCAAAGCTATAATACCCGAAAAAAGAATGCAGCAATAATGTTCAAAAATGTTAGTTGCTGAAGTCTAAGAGATAATTTCATAATACAGAAAGGCGCCGAATTGTCATCGAAGTTGATTGAGTCGAATTCCATTGAAATGATGGCCTTAGAACCCAATTAAAGAATGCTTCCTCAAGCATTTGAAGGTGTACATTCTCGTAATTTTCACAAATTTTAACATTAACACGATATTTAATAAATGAATGAAAACATTTAACTAAAGTTACTTTTAAAGTAACAAAACTTTTTTTTTATAAAAATGCATAAAAAATTGAGTAAATGCTTTAAAAATGGCCCTAGAACCCCCAATAAAAATATCAGGGTGTAAGTCCTGGAAGAACAGTCGAAAACACAACTTCAAAATTATGCTCTGAGAAGATAGGGAAATGAGGAGATGAAATATGAATGGTGAACAAAAATTTCAAGGGCCCTAAACCGGACAATAGGGGGTCCCAGTATCTTAAATGGAATGTAAGAACATGGGAATAACTAAATGGAAAAAGGGTTCCAAAAGTGAAGATTGGATAAAGTAGGGAGCAATTTAATAAAAATTTGTTACAAAAACTTCAAGGGGCCAGGAATTTATTTCCCATGTAATTGGATATAAAATATTTTTTGTAGTGATTAAAGTAATGGGAGGATGCTAAAACTATGTTAAAGAAAATTGCAAGCGGTTTGGATCATTTTTAAAGAAGTACACCAAAAGCTCAGAACGTGATTAGTATTCAAAATTGGTGATAGGTAAAGTCTGAGAATTTTTGTTGTTGTTGTTGTTGTTCATGTAATAGCTGAAGGACCTAAGAAGTTGTTAGAAAAAGAAGCTAGTGAATCAGACGATTTTTAAGAGAGCTATAATAGGAGGCCCAGAGGGGCCAATTGACAGTTAAAACCAGGGCCCTAATATGAAAACATGTTAAAATGTCTTAATACATAGCACTTTAGATCTTTTTAGTTAAAATTAAGCATAGGGTATAAATTATTCATTGGAATAATATTTTTTTTAAATGCAACAATTGATTGGGTAAATGTTTAAAAAAGGTTCTGAGTAAAAATATCAGTGTGTTGGCCCTGGAAGAAGAGTCCAAGACTCAATTTTAAAATTTTGCACTGAGAAGGTGAGAAATTTAAGAGGTGAAAAATATTTGGTGCACAAAAAATTCAAGGGGCCCCTGGCCAGGACAGGACCTATGATTTCCTAGAAGGCCCCAGTGTCTTATATGAAATCTAAAATCTTGAAAATATCTAAACGGAACTTGTATCATTTAAAATGAAGTTCGGGTTAAATGGGAGCAATTTATTAACAGTTTATTATCACAAAAATTTCGAGGGTCCAGGGTCAAAAGTGAAAAGGCGAGAATAACTAAGTGGAGAAAGGTCACTCAAAACAAAGAAGATTGCATAAAAAGCAGTCAAGTTATTAACTATTTAGTGCATAAAAATTGTAAGGGATCCAGGAATATTAAAATTATGAACCTCAGTTACATCTGGACCTGTCTTGGACTATCTTCACCTAATTTTTCAGACTTCTAATGAGCGGTAGATTTTGCTAGGCATTGCAGACACACACACACACAGACTGATTTGTTATTTTATTCATATAGATGTCTCATATTTGTTATGCAATAGAGCTTGAATTTATAAACTGATTTGAATGTGGCTTAGCATATGTTAATCGTATACCAAGATCTCGACAGAGTTTGTTGGGCAGCTTGATCTGTTAAGTTTTTAAAAAATGCTAGCCCTTAAAGATATCAAACTCCAAAAAAGTGTACAAAAAAAAAAAAAAAAAAAAAAAAAAAAATCCAAATTTATTTTTTGCATTAGTTTTAGGGTTTGAGACTAAAAGCATATTTTGATTCCCCTTCTATCTTAAAAAATAGCTGATACATAATGATCTGAAATTTTTAAAACAAAGACAGCAGATTTTTTCCCCCTTAATTATGTTTAATTTATGTGATATACTAAATGTGATTTCTCTCAAATTTATTTTAATTGTTGAAACCATTGTAGCTGACAGCAGATTTTTTTTCTTTAATTATGTTTAATTTATGTGATTTACTAAATATGATTTCTCTCAAATTTATTTTAATTGTTGAAACCATTGTAGCTAATCTTATGTACTTAAAACTATGTAATCATATCTACTAGCATCAAATTCTCATCAAGCTTGGCAATAGTTAGCTAATTTTTCAAAATTCCCATTCATATTCAGCAATAATGGAAACAGAATCTTCTATGACCTGGTTCTGCACATTTTAGCTTTGTATGTTTTTTTTTTTTTTTTTTTTTTATTAATTAGCCAAATTTTTAAAAAGTAAGAGGGAAGATACATTTTTCATTCGATACAGGCCAAAAGGACTTTTTTTAAATTACTTAGGGATAATTTAGTAGTGTTACATTAGTTTTTATTCTATGAAGCATGTCACTTGTTCATGCATGCATGTTTTTTCAATGCAATTATTCTGTTAAAATTGATTCTAACTGTAAATTGATATTACAAAGTTTAATGAAGTAATTTGTATTGCAAGATGTTACCGCTGTGAATGTAATTAAAATTATCTTTCTTATGTAATCTTGTATAGGGTGCAATGATTTTTTTATACAGATAGGTAAAATGCTTTTTTGTTAGAAATTAGACTGTTTTTTATGTGAGCAGTGGAATTCAGTGGTATTTAATCCTTTAAGCTTCCTGGAAAATTGTTGATTCATGTTTAACGATTCATAAAATAGTATCTGTGAAAGGTATTGGCATGATAATTTTTATTTGGTAACTTTACATATTTATTTATCTCTTTCACTTCAAAAAATTAGTTTTAATATATATTTTGTGTTAAATCAACCTTTGATTTCTAAAGTTACGTGCTAGAAAAACTCTGTTAGGATACTTAAAGGATTAACTAGTTATATCAAGATATCTCTGAAAATTTCAGTAATAATGGTCACAAGAGTAATAATTGGAGGTACCATACATAATCTATCATTTATGATTGAAGCAGTTCAATCGCTACATTCGAATCTATATCTGTATAAATTAACACAGCAAATTGATAACTGGAAACCTCTCTAATGGTGGAATTTAATGGTATAGTATTTCATTAGAGTATTCTCAATCCTTGGTAATTTCTAAAAAGTAATAATAATAATAATTCAATATCTAAAATTTTCACTATTTTACTGATTATTTGATTATTTTTTGTTAATGTCTTTCTTAGTAAAGATTTCTCATTATTTAACATTGTAACAATTAATATAATAAAGGAACCATTGTATGTCGTCTTGCAATAAATCCTCACTTTCAATTTCCATATTTGTGAAATTTTATTATAGGTTTCACAGACCTTACATTGAATGACCAAATGAAACTGTTACAGACAACATGGGCAGAGATACTTTCCTTATCTCTTGCTTATAGGTGAATATTTTTTGTTACTTATTATTTTAAATCTTTTAAAGTCTGAATGACTAAGTTTCTTTACTTGTTGTCTGTTGTGAGAGCAAAAATACTTTCCTTGCATAGTAACTTATTTGTTTAAATACTAAATATATTCTTTCTTTAATCTGGATTTTTTTTTTTTTTTTTCTCTGGAATTGCATATGTAGTCAGAGCTTCATTATATCCAGGGATTTTTATTTATATTTATTTAATTAGGAGTGTTCTTCTCTAAAGAACAAAGGCAGTGGATCTAAATATTAGGAAAACTAATTATTTCTAAATAAATTTTAATATGTATTAATGTTAAAATATGTACTATAAAATTGTTTGTATGATTTTTCAAAATTAGATATACAGACGTGCTACTTTTCCTACTGAATTTTATCATCATGGGATTGTTGCAAATCTGCATTATAATTTGTTGACGTTTTTAGGAGGAGAGTGCTATGTGTTGTATATGGGGAACCCGATCCAAGCGATATCTCGGCAGCTGAACTCATCAAAATAGACGAGTCAGCTCAAAAAGTATATCGCCCGGAAACAGATTCCTCAAATACAGATAGCAGCGCGTGTCGAATAGTGGAAGTAAATCAATTAAGCGTTGTGCCGCAAGTTATATTAATTCAACTATTTCAACAAACTGTTAAGTGTTACCTAAAATAAAAAGAAAAGAAAAACAATAAAACACTCACCCAAACAGCATTCACAGAGAAGACACTATTTTTCTACTTACAAATTATAGATTTTATTCATGACTGGCAAGAGAATAAACTGTGGAGAACATGGCCATGCATCCCTTTACAGAAAAACTAAAAATTTATGAAAGATATATCTTGTTGAACGTTCGTATTACAGTTCGCATAAGTTCATTTAGTTTGATGCTCTATGATCGCATCCACTGTCTTGACAGTAATAAATGATGTTGGCTGGGGTACAGTTGATTCTCGCTACACCGGTGACACTTGTGATGAAATCCAGTAAAATAAATCAGGTCTTGGAGATGGACAACGTCTGGCGATGATCCATTGGATAAATTGCCTGCATTAAATAGGTATACTTCATTCACGAAGGTCCTCACGATGTCAGCTATAAATTTCCAGGACTTTGGAGTTGTTAGCAAATTGATCAAACAGGAGAAGTTAACTCGGACAACGGGAGAGTCTCTATATTCTTAGTATAAGGAAACTTATGAGTTGGCTGGAGGTACTTTTTCTTAATATTTGAAGCGAAGATATTAAAAATTAAATCTTGTTGTGCAGAACTGTAAAGACGATCATCCTCTGAAAATATCTAAAATCAACTCTTGAAAGAACAGGAACCTCTGCCAAATTTGAAAAAAAACATCTTTGCCGGCGCTAGACCCGAAGGTCCAGCGGAAAAAAAATTCCCAATCTTCTTTTACGTCCTGCTCGCTCGGATAATTTTTTGAATCTCTCCGAATCGCCCGCGAAAAATTTCAGTGCTCGTCCGCAACGCCATTCGCAACCAATCAGAAGCGTTTTCTGGAAGCTTCTATCGGGGGGGGGATTCCCCTAATTTTACGTGGGAGGTGTTAGAAATGGAAGTCACTAGAAGCATCTGGAATAATCTCAAGCATGATGACTCATGCCTGGTCAAAACGGACGAAGCAAGAAAAAAATATGGCGGTGCGTGAATTTGAAAATACAGCGATCGTCATAAAAAAATACAGAGATTAAGTTTAAATTCTGAAATAGCATAAATTACGAATTATACTATAAAAGAGCGGGCGATTACATGAAAATGATTTATATTTAAAATTAAGTCTGATTAATATAATTTTAAGAATGAATAATTAATAATAAAATAATTTAGAAAAATATTTTTTTTGTATATTGCTATTATTCAAATAGGGAAGCTGCGATGTATCAAATGAAAATACTGGATTTATTGGATATATTAATGAAATTATGGAAGATTAAAATTATTTTTTTTTTTTTAAATGAGTATTAAATAATTAATTTTTATTAAAATATTGATCTGAATTTTTTTTTAGAAAAAAAAAATAATCTGAAAATCCTCCCTACAACCTAGCAGAGAGGAGGTAACAATATCAGGTGAAATAAAATAAAAACACAAGTACGAATAGTGCTGAATTGAGTTTCTCTCCCCCTTTTTTTTTTAGAATATGCAATTCTAGTTTTGTCTACACATATTTGTATATTCCTATTAAATGTTTCCTTTTAAGTAAGTTTATAAACTCAATTTTCATTAGTCAAAACAGCTTTATTAATCTTCATTTTCAATGCATTATTAAAGTCTTACATTAAATTCTCTTTATTAGTTAATATTATTTATTAAAATATATTTTCAAGCCAACTGCATACTCTTAATTTGGTTTAAAGTACTTTCCTGTATTTATAAATGCTTTTGTTTATGTTCATATCATGATCTGTTTCTTTTTTATTCCTTTGGTTTCAAAGTTTTCCTTCCTCTACTAGAGGTATAAACAGTTTGGTGCGACTAAGATTTTCATATTCAAATCTGATGACATCACTTTGAACTTCTGGAACCATACTCATGAAGCCATGTGAAGCAGGGCTGGGTTTTTGCTGGCAGAAAATGGTTTCTGCCGTGCCAGTGGCAGAAAGTGGTTTTAACCGGCAGAAACTGGCGACAACTGGCATAAACTCATTTCATGACATAAGCTGAGACTTTTTTAGTAGTATTAAATTGCTTATATGCATTTTATTAAGGATAAATAACAAATAAAATATTGTGAATTGTTTTAATTAAAAAATAAATAAATTTGTATTAGAATTAGATAGTTTTGAATTTGTCACAAAGAATCAGCCATATTGTTTGCATATAACTGAAAATCATGAAAATGATATTAAGGGCATAGCAGTTAAAATTGTAAATAAATATGATTTATATAAAATAAATATCAATATTATAAAATAGTTGTATAAGATATTTCATAAAATAGTTTTACTGTTATTTTTGTGCTACAATTATTTACTTATGTATTTTTTCACAAGAATCATTTCTCTTTGTATGTAGTAGTAAAGAATTTAATAAGTTATTGTGGTGTATTATTTATTTAAAAGTACTCAAAGTGTTGTTAAAATATCATAGAATTTTTTGTAAATTTATTTTTCTTAAACTTTTAAATAGAAATTCAGCTATAAACAATAATATCTTAAACTTGTTAAACTTGTACAGCATTATGAAAATTTCTGTTTTTCAAATAACATAATTATTCTATAAATAAAGTATATTTATGTGATCTTTTTGAAACTTTTTTCTACTTTGAATAACATTCATAATCTTTATTTTAATTTTTTGACTAAATTCTTTATATATTAAGTAATGCGTAAATTATTAATCATTGCAGGCTAAAGTTCTTATTAGTATTATTTCTTAGTTTCTGCCAGTTTTTGCCGCTTACTGGCAGTGCCAGTTTTAACCGGTTATAACCGCTGGTTTTAACCACCCCGGCAGAAACTTGCCAGCCCTGGTGTGAAGGCATTGCTATGCTATGCGTGGTGGACTGTTTTTCATTTGCCCGTGATAGATGTATGCTTGGATGTCTGGACTTTCATTACATTTGTTCTTTTCAGTTTGAGAGGATGTAGCAACAGTTTGATTTAGAAATCTCCATTCGTCTGTTTTTGTTTTGTTTTTTTAAACATTATGTATTAGTTCTTCTTATATATGTTTTCCTGAGATAAAAATTTCTTTGTCTTTGATTCATTGGTTGATATACTTTATTCATAGTTTAATGATGAATTTTTAGTTATCATTTTTATGGTTCTTGAACTCTATTAGATGAACCATGGGGATGGATCCATATATTTAGCTATGGAAGTCAATAGATATTTCATGTTTTGGATTGAAGAATATAAATACAAAGTCACTCTGACTTTACCAATTGAACTGTCAAATCAGTGAAATATCTATACTTTAGTGGGATGGAAGAAAGATAATCTGTTAAGTTTCTAAGTCCGTTATAGCAGTAATATGGATATGGATGTTATTATCTAGTTTCAAGTCTACTATTAGAATGAATAACCAAGTTGATTTCATCTTGAAGCTTGAAGAAAAGTGTGTTATTCATCCTATATCAATATTGGTCAATATAAGAATGAGCTTCGGTCACATTATCTGTGTTTATCTCAGTGTATGAACAGTGGATAATATAGCTATTTGATATTTTTACCTTTTTGTGTCACGGGATTTATAAAAACCTCTATAATTTTTAAGTCAGATAACTCTTTGTTAATAAATATATTTTTCTATATGAGTTTATTTTTATGTTATTGTTCTTTTGTTTCTTACAGCTTTTAATAAATCTACTTGATTTTAAAATTAGTGCCGTCATTTTTAATCCATAATAGTTCATTTGAGTATTTGTGTATAATTTTCTGTCTTTTAAATTAGGCCATTAAGATTTCACAGTGTTGAAAAAGGGAATCTTTTCTATTTTTCTATTTGAAGAGGCGAAGAAACAGTTTATTCATGATAGTTAGGAAATTTTTTTTATTTTAGATTTACCTGATTCAATTGAGAGTATATTATTGATATTTGAAAATAAAAATAAAATACAAATTTCTTTTTATAAGTATTATTTCTATCGGTCAATGCTATGCAGTTTGAGAAAAATATTTTTAAATATGATTTGTCTTATATAGGTAAGAATACTATTTTTTAATTTTTCTTTTATTAAATGGAAATTTGAATTTAGGAAAAAAAATCTGGTCTAGATAAATTCTTTCAGTTTTGAGAAAGATTTAATTTAAAATAAAAATATTTAATATCTGTATCTCAAAATATGTGTATAATTTTATTTTTCTTAGTTTTTGTTTTTTGGTGATTGAATATAAAGTCAAATTAAAATTATATAAGTTTTCTCTCTGTTCTTCTGCCCCCCCCCCTCCCCCGAATATTCCAGTTATATTCTATTAATGAGCTTATTTTCTGACTCAAATACACATAGTATTGAATTACACATTTTTCTCCAGGAGAGATTACTGTGGTTCTGGATGGAGATTGCACTTTAGACCTTTGAAAGCACAAAACTCCAAATCTGTCCATAGTAGTAGGGCAGGTGTGGGGGGGGGGGGGATCTCATTGCTTCAGGAGAAATATTCTGCTTCGCCTCAGGCCACCCCTGGAATTCAACACTGAATACACAAGCACATTTTTTTTTCTTTTTTTTTTTTTTTTTGCTTATGATTATTTTTAATTATGATTATTTTTCTTGGGTAACAATGATGTTTGTTTCATTTGTTACTTTTTATGATTCACTATGATGTGTTATAGGGACTCAAATTAGCTCAGTTAGTGAAAGAAAAATGAAATTGTTATCTAAAAGAAATTCTCCTAATCTCTTTGGGGCTCATTTTAATGATTTTGGCTATAACATATTCAAGTTTTTTTCTATTATCCCAATTGAATTCTCCAGTTTAAGAATTTGCCAAAAGAATTATAAAAATTAAAAGATAACTTCTATCTATCTTTAATTAGGATAGTTACGTATTACATGACTTAAAATTAAAGCTTATGCTTATTGTAAATTTCACTGTAAGTTGTGATTATTGCTTCTTTATATTTCTAAGTCTATTGACTTTTGTGTTTTATCAGGTTCGTGTTTTATCAAATTTAAATCTAATAAGTTAAAAAGATTTTTCTTTGAAAGAAAAAGTTGAAATAAACATTTGTAGAATTCTAAAATTAAATATAGTAAGTCCCATGAGTATAAACAAATTTATAAGTTGTTAAGTATGATTTTTGTGATTTATATCATTTTTAAAAGCAGTGCATCTACAAGTTTTTTATAATTTTTAGGTCTTATCAGTTAGCAAGCTTACCGCCAAAGTTAATGTTTACACAAGATTTTACAATGGACGAACAGCAAGCAATAGAGTGCCAAGCTGTAGAACTATTTTCTCGTTGCATAAGGCTAGTCAAAAGGCTAGATAGCCTAAATATAGCAAGAGAAGAATATCTTGCTCTTAAAGCTCTTCTTTTAACAAATGCTGGTAAATAATTTTATTTTTTCTTTTTCCTTCTTTAAATATATATGTGTGTGTGATTATGACAAGTAATGTGTAACGTTCCCACAACAGAAATTCTTCAAATGGAAATATTAACAATAAGCTTTAAAAAACCTGAGTATTTCACATATAACTAGATTATTATCAATGAACAATAATAACTTTTCCTCTTTCAATAAATACATACTTCACTGGCTTCTCTGAACCTTTGTGTCAAATATTCATCATCTTAGGCCCAAAAGTTAAGGAACTTCTAATCTGTTCATTGTGTGCTTTCTTTATGCATGTTTTGTTTTTATAATAGTGTTTGCATGCAACTCGTGGCTGTTATTACTTTATTAAGTCATTAAGTTCATACAAAATGTACTTGATCATAACGAAGTTACAATATATCACATTTACTGAGCACCTTCAGTAAATTTAAAACATCTATGAAACAACTTTTGCTATTTTTATTTGCTCTTTGTCTTTTAATTATGGAGGTATCATCATTTAGTATAAATTTTTGAATGAGGGAGTTTAGAGTTTTTTAGACGAACAGTATTATTTATAACACTTAATTCTTTTTCTTCCAATTTGTATTTTGTATCCTATATGTAATTAGTTAAGTGTTATTATTTTTTAAAAGTGAACCTTTAAAAAGAATATTATTTTATTTCTGTTCTCTGAATTTAAATATTGCATTTAAATTTTCCCTCAGATATTCAGCTTGAAGATTCAGCATCCGTGTACAAACTTCGTGATAGCATACTTTCTGGACTACAGGACTGTGTATCTCTTTTTCGAACCGCAAGTTGTGTCCAACACCTCAGCCAGTTATTACTGTGTTTACCCTTGGTTCGGCAACTTGATGCAGAGGTGCGCCTTTTTTGGAATAATGTACGCAAAGAAGGCAAGGTTCCAATGAACAAATTGTTTGTGGAAATGCTAGAATCGAATTCACCCTTGTGGTAGACAGCTCATTATGCCATATTAATCCAAGATTTCAACAGAGAGGTCTTAAGTAGTGGAGTTGCAAAGTCTTGGAATGTGATCAAATATTAAAACAATCAAAGCACATTTTCTTCCCTTTTCTTTTCATTTTAAATTTTCTGGGATGATTTTAAGCTGATTCAAGAGATGAAACAATCCACCATTGTGTAATTTAAAATTGTTTTAATATCTTGTATGTCTTAAATTTTGGCTTCCTGTGTTTGTTATGTCTTTTTTGTTACTATTTGTCTTTTTTTATGTGTCCTATTTTAGTATGATTTAAATATCTGACAGAATGTTTGCATTCAGTCCCCTCCCCTTTATTTTATTCAAGTGGTAGATTATTTCTTTTTTCTATGGTTGAAAGCCTTTTGTTTAAATATAAGCTGCATATAAGTATGTTAACATTGGGGAAAAAATTAACAAAATATAGTCTGAAAAAAAAAAAAACTTTTTTTTATCAGTCATTTTTTAGGATTCATCTGACAAAACCCTATTCGTCTCTGTCCTCTGTCTGTTACAGAGTCCTTACACAAACACTGTATAAAGTCAGAGACTTCAAATTTTGTGTACTTACAGTTGAATACATTGTGTCACACAACAAATCATAAAATTTTCAAAAAGTTTAATATTTTAATTAAATCAATTTTAAAATAGAATCTTAATTTCAACGCTAATATAGACAGCTTAGAGGTAAAGTGTTTTGCTTGTAAACAGAAGGTTTTTAATTCGAACCCTGCTGTTAAAATTTGTTTTCATACTAAAATAGATTTAATTAAAGGATTTTTTTTCTTTTTTTTAATTTAAGAGTTTTCATTATTTTTTTTATCATTGTCATTCATATTTTTTGGAATTCATTTTTTTTTTTTTTTTTTTTTTTTTTTTTTCAATTTTAAAAAAAGTATTGCGATTTATCAATCATTCAACATTGTGAATTTCGCTTAAGATTTCATTTTTAGAAATTTCAAATTTTATTTATTTTTATTAATTTTTTTTAATTTGAAATTTTGGATTTTATCTAAATAATTTAATTTGAACATTTTTTTAAAAATTTGATTAAAATAAATAACTTCCTTTTATAATATTTTATAATTAAATTTATTGGTCTGTTATTATCTATATAAGAATTTAACAACTGTAAATTAACAATTTGGATTTATTAATTTAAGTATAAGTTGTTTTTTAAAAGAAATATTAAATGAAATCCTCTGTACAATCTGTGATCACATTTACCCACTTGTTTTTTAATATGCTTGTCTCAAAAATTTTTAATAAGAGCTTTTATGATAGAAACTTCTTAAAAAAGTAATTTTCTCTTCTCTTCTGTGTGTTCCTTTTAAAAAGGTTTTATTGTAACTAGATAAATTTATCTTCAAGATTTTCATTTGAGCTCATCAGTAAACTTTATATATAGTTAAGTTCTTTAATTAAATAAAGTTTAATTAAATTTCCCATTTCTAGAGCTATTTTTAATAACAGTTTAGACTATCATTTAATATTGCTGATCACATAATTGCAAGGTGTTATGATTGTAGTAGTTGTAATTTCTATATATGTAGTATAGCTGAATTTCAGCTATTTATATCTCAACCTTGCTTTTTAATATAACATAAACTTCTCTCTCTCAACCTTGCTTTTTTTTTTTTTTTTTTTTTTTTTTTTTTTTTTAATAAGCAAAATACTGTGTTTTGTTAACTTTTTCAGTTTTTATTAATTTTTATTTAAATTTTCCCTACTATATAAATAATATCCAATGTCATAATATGCTATGACTTGACAAAAAAGCTTTCAACCTTAGCTATAACATTTTGTGTAATTTTTAAAAATAATTTAACTATTTTAAATAATTTATAACATAATACACTTAAATTATGAAGTTTTATAAACAAATAAATGAAAGGTTGATCTATTTTACTTAGCAAAATGTCAACTTACAATATAATTTCTATTTTAATTTCATATGCATAAATAAATGTTTAACTATCACAATTGAATAGGCTAATATTGAGCTTTGTAATTTGACATGCCACAAGCCATTTTGAAAAAATAGTGTCCATGGGTGTTTGTTGTGGGTGTTCAATAAAATAAAAATCTGAGCCTCAGGTGCATTAGAATCAGCCTTTGACTATCCTCATTCAAATTTTCAGACCTTTACATGTGATAGATTTTCTAACCAGTGCCAAGACACACATACAGGCAGACAATTATCATAAATGCTTCAAAAACTAATCTCAATTCAAACATTTATATGAGCTTTTGAAACTGTAACACATTTTTTTTAATCTTAAGCTTTCATTTATTAAAATGTTATATTCATGTTACAGAATAACTTGTTTATTCTAAGTTGTCTTTCCAGAAAAATGAATAAATTAAAAAACACTCATATTTTTCACACACCTTGCGTTTAGAACTAAAGAAACGGTGGAAAACGTGTACAAAATATGCAAGTAAATACAGAATTTTCACCTCTGATATATGTATGATAGTAAACTGAATATAAATTACTACCATGCAAAATGCTTAAATCAGTTATACTTATCAATTTATTTATGAATTAATCAAATTAAATGCCATAATACTTCGGATCTCCCCTATTGAATCTTATTCTATTTTAAGTTTATTTAGTTTTTTTGTTAATCTTTGAATGGTATTACTTGATTATCCCATCGACCACTTTTGCCAAATTATACAAATCGGAAAACTGGTTGCCAAATTATATAAATTGACACATTTTTTATTTTAAATAATGGATGAACAAATAAATTAGTAAAACATAATCAAAAATACAAATAAAAATTGAATTAAAAATCACTCGATGATGTAATAAATGCGTGTATTGTACTTAAGGTCAAGTGAATATGACATTTACAATCATCTATTGTTGGCATGTAATCTTATAGTATGGCGATAGTTTTTTGGTCGACGGAATAACCAAGTAATACCCTTTGAATGATTATATTTAATCACTGATGATTTTATTTTTATCTAAAATAATATTGTTTTTCAGTTGTGTGTCAAGCAGTTAAAACTGCTTTCTCTATTGATTTTAATTTTATTTGATGCTGCATTTATTCTTGAGTACAAATATATGTCAAAATTGTATCATATTGTGTTTAATATATATATGTATGTATGTGTATAGAATGAAATAGGGAGATTATTTTAGTGGTTTTGCCATCATTTGCAATTCATTTAAACAAATTAAAATTGCTTGAAAATCATGCATAAACATTTTCAAAGACTCAGCCATAAAATAAAATGAATTGAAATTATTTTTTCCTCCCTGAAATGTAATTTTATTCCATAAAATACTTGTATAGTTTGTACAGTTGATTGTTGCATCTCTTTTACCAGCTTCTTTCAATTCCATTCATGATAATTTAATTATTCAAATTCATTTTACATTTGTTGTAGTTTAGTTGTTTATGCTTAATGCTGTTTTTTCAGTAATTAAATCAAATATGTTAATTTATGAATTCTGTGTTCATACATTTGTTTTCACATTACGTGCATTTGTGATTTTTGTTGCAGTCTTAGGTCAGTCATGTAAATCATAAGATTTATTATTATTATTATTATTCAGACCTCTAAGGGAAAGTAAAAAGTAAACTGTCATATTTGATATTATGCATTATTTCATTGTTAAAAATCTTCACACATGTCCTGCCATTAACCATTTAATGTTTCAGTATGGTCTCATTGTAACTGCCACCTCTTTAGCAAAAGCAGTTGTAAATAACTGCTTCCATTTATGCTGTCACCATTATTGGAAAGTACATAAATAACTCTTCTAAACAAAATCCTTATTTATATTTTATAATTGTAATAAATATATTTGTATATATAATTTTTAAATTGAGGGAACCATAAATTAAAGAATTAACAAAAAAAGATTAAATATGAAAAATGCATAAAAAATTGTATTTTCTGTCTTGTGGGGATAAATATATTTTTTAAAAACTGCATTGTCTCTGTGATTTCATTTGTTATGGTGGTGTTGAATACGAAATACTTTCAAATGTTTTTAACTGAGAGCTTCTGTCAAATATGTTGCATAGAAAAGATATTAAAATTTTCGCAGCACTGCCTTATTCAAGCAATAAATTTGCAGCCATTTTTAAAACATTAGAATGGTCAGCATTTGTTTTTTCTATTTTGCTTTGATTTAAAGAACTCAAATTTTGTTATTTTTACTCATGTAATAAAAATATGTCTTGAACATGTTCTTGTTTTCACAAAAGCAGCTGAAAATGTTTTTAAATAAACTCATTGAAGATAAAATATTCCAAAAAACAGTATTTGTTATAATAATTTCCAGCTGATAGAGAAAATATCAAGTTAGTTTCAGTGTATTTCAATAAATTAGTATTCTCTTTGACTTTTCTTTCACTTATTAAGGATAAAACCTTCTTACCTTGTCAGTAATTGTAGTGTTTCCCATTTGAAATAACAGTAATATTTTCTGATTTATACTCATTAAATTCACTATTATATTATCAGGGGAAATGGTCATCTCAAATAATATTGATTATAGAAAACAAAATGTTACATTAGCAAATTTCTTTTTTCTTCAGTCAATGTAATAAATCAATAATAATAGGTTTTTCTCTCTCTTTTTTTTTTTTTTTCTAAATTTTAAATATTATTAGTAAATAAATATAGTGTTTTAACTATTTTGTATATTTGTTAAAAAAAAAAAGTCTATTGTCCCAGTTTGAATAAAAAAGATCTGTTGATAGTTTTTATTGGTTTGATTTTTTTTTTTCTCATTTTCTAAAATTTGATCTTCAGGTAATATAGATATTAATCATTTTTTAGTAATAGAAAATTTCACAAATCTCTATTAATGATGCCCATTCTAAAATATTTCAAATATAAAACTTTATTTAATCATATGTTTACTCAAGAATTCATAATGTCTAATACTCTTTCATCAAAGGTAGCAATCTTTGATGATCATTTATAAAAAGCATAAAATCAGTCTTTATATAAAAAATTGATCATTATATATGTTCTGTTTAAAGTACTATTCAAAGTAGAGAAAACAATTTAAAAAAATAAAATTCCTGAAAGATTATATTTTTTATAAACAATATTTTTTTACCTTTTTAATTTTCTTGAATTAAAATAATTTTAATTCACTTTTTTATTCATTGTAGCACTTGTTCAATAAGGCACTGCTTTCCAAATTTTTCTTTTAAAGATTTAAGCATAAATTAACTGCATTAGATTGCAGTTCATTCAATGAAGTATTTTTATTCATGGGATATTATTTTGCATTCATTATCTATTGACTTTAATACCTCCAATGCTTTAGAGAGTTTGGGACACAAATTTTTGAATAACATCTATAAAATTAATATATATATATATAGCATTATATATTTTAAAATCAAAATTGTGTAAATCACATACAGATGGAAAAAAAAAAACATTTCAAGGATGAGATAATTGTTAAGATGTATTCTTAGTAATAAGTCTTCAGCCCAAACATTTATTTCCATTCTTATAATGGAACGTGCCACATTTTAAGTACTAAGACCGTAACCTACATTTACTTGAGTAAGTAATTATCCGAAGGTTTTTAGTTTTGTTTTAACATAAAAAATAATACTTTACACTACTATATTGTTTTCTTAAATTCTAAAATCAATATTAAAAGATTCCGCTGAAAAAAATATTGAAAATTGAATAAAACTAGTTTCAGGCTACAAAAAGGTTTTTGTTCATAGTATGGTACTTATATAAGCGTATGTTTTAGGGGGGGGGGGGGGGAAACCTTTAAAAATATCTATAAATAAGCAAAATTTTGTGTCCTATTCCACCCTTGATATAGAAAAAAACATTAATAATCTTTATCTGCACTTAAATTTTAAACTATGAGCAGTTATCTGATGTTCCTTTATCACTAATTAAAATGCACAAGTGTAAAGGGGCCTTTAAGGAAAAAAACTTGATTGTTGTGCATTTTGAATTGCAGTTTGTATATAAATCAAGGTTATTTTTTATTTTATGTCCTGCAAATCTTATGTATGGTAAAAATATTCCAGATCTTTAGTATATAAATTATTTTTCTTGTGTTTAGTCCTCATTTAAGTAATATTTAACTGTTTTCATTATGCCAATATGTTGATATCCATGAAAACTAAAATAATCTAATTTGCTTTTTGCCTATTACATTATAGTATTTCCTGAAAAGCTACATTCTTACTTTATGCCACGATATCTATACTGAAACTATATTAATGTTGTTAGAAATTTAAATTATTATTTTTATTAACTCTGTTACTTGGTTCTAAACAGACATTATTATTTTTTTTTTTTTTTTTTTTTTTCAAATCTTAGGAAGGAAAAAGTGAACCACGAAAGATTCCTTTAAATAATTTTAATGTAATTATTCTCTTTAATGACAATTTACTATACTTTCAGTTTATTACATGCATTTCTATATTTCACTATTATTTGCTTTAAATATTAGCTATCTTTACAATAAATTGTGATATTAAATTTAAACTTGATGTATTTTTTCTTCCTTTTCTCATTTCTGCTAATTCTTTTATGTAAGTAATAAATAATAATGTTAAATATTTGTTATCATTGTATATATGCTACAGTAACATCTTGCTGCTTGATTAATATATGTATCAATATTTTATTCTTAAAAAAGGAAAATATAAATATGAAATTTTTAAAATTTATTTATTTTATTGCACTTATAATTCTTCTAATTTTTATTACATATTTTACATTCATGCTTATTAAACTGCTAATCATATATGTGTTACTATAATCATATTCATAATATAAATTAGTTTGTAAGGGATGAGAAGGAGGGTGTTTCACTTAGTTATTTGCTAATATGCAGTTATTTAATTCTTCAATCACTTTTATTTATCTCCTAAGTGCATCTGTATCCATATACTGTGAATAATAATAAGATTAATTTGAATTTGTTAAGTACACGCAATAATTTATCAAGATTTTAAATTAAATTAAATTTTTTGTTTAGAGATGTGTGAATTAGTGATAAATTTCTGTGTAAAAAAAAAAAAAAAAAAAAAAAATATGCATTAATCTATTGTTTAGCTTATATTCTTCAATAATGGTGCCCCTATCATGTGCCTTCAATTATTCTTTGCTTGTTGTTGTAAATATTTATTCTTTAAATTTATTTTCCTCTTACTTTTCTTATTAGTTTTACAGTGTCTATGTCTCTGTCTACTTGAATAATGAACACTTGACTAATTTTGCTCATTCTAAATCAAAAATTTGCTGCATGTTAATTTATCATAAATAGATGTTATCACATGATCAGTTTTTTAGGATTAATTTTGTCAATTTTACTATGTTGTAGGTTTTTAAATATTCATTGTTTTAATAATTCTCCATCAAAATTTCAACTAGCTGGAGTTTTAATAAAAATATTGCATACATCTTTTTATTATTATTAATTATCTAGATTGCACATTCTTAAATTTTTGCAGTATATTCTCAATTTTGCATAGTTAAATATTCTTATAGATGTAATTTAGGAAACCATGGGGGAGCATGGAGATATTTTATTGATCCTTTGTATTTCAGTGTCTCTTCTATGGGAATATCCATTACGATATATATGTGGATTCTCTGTTTCTCAATTTGTTGAAATTATATCTAATTCATAAAAATCATTCATTCTTATTTTTTCTTTATCTTTTTTTTTTTTTTTTTTACTTTTTAAAGCAAATATAAATCTTACAAGTTTTACCTTAATTACATTATTTTATCTCATAATTTTTACTCAATGCATTTGGCATTTGTGATAAAGTCTAATTTAAAATTTAAAGGTTTTATCAGGAAATATTTAATTGGAAGTCTTTATAAAATGATGCATAAAGCTAATCTATAACTTTGAAAAGTCTATGTAGCTAAATAACTGAATCTAGAAAAATCAGTGTACTGAAAAATAAATACACAAATAAATATTTTAAAGAATGGATTGATGGACAAAAGCTAGTATTTGATGATTGCATAGGTTTTAAATATTGTTTCTTGGTGAGAGGGTTACTGAAAAACATGTGTACGTAAATTCAGTATTTTTTTCAATTTTCTTTGTGTTAAAATTAATAAAAAGTCTTTTTAATATTTAAGAATAAATGCCCTGTGTTTTTTTTTTTTTTTTTTTCCTGCAAATATTTATAGAATATGTGATCTAGGTTATATGTTTCTTTTAACCTTTTGTTTTATGTAGTTAATAACAACATCAATAATTAGAAAGTTCAGCATTTCTATGCATCAGAGAAAGTTTATTCCAAGATTTGAATGACTGTTATCTTGTGTATTTTATTTCCCCCCATTTTTACTCCCTGATAAGACCTTTGAATTAGTACCTGAAGTTTTCGAAACTGTCTTTGCATAGGCAATGCTTTCATCGAATGTAATCATGATTATTTTTTATTACTAGAGCGATGTTGTCCCGTCCGTTTGGCACTTTAGAAGACATGCTATTACTGTATAGTTGCTGTGATATATCACTTCATTACCAGTGTATAATTTGTGTTGTCTAATGTGTAAATTTTAGAATTCCTGCAATAATATTCTAACTTACTGTTCTGTAATATTTTGGTGTAGTCATTTTGACAACAGTGTTGTAGTACTTGGTATTAATGTTATTTCTTTATAAATTAAAGTCTTCTTCTACAAAGATGTAAATATTGCACTGTCTTAATAGTTGTCTCTTAAATTTTGTTTTTATGACCAATTGATTTTTTTTTTTTTTTTTTTTTCCCCAATAAATCATTGTGTTGTTCTTTAAAATGTAAATATCATGATGTAATGTGTCAGTTTATGTTTTACTATACATTGTGAGTATAAAAGCTTTTAAAATGTGTATTTTAAAAATGACAAATGATTTAAATTATATATATACATATATATCTTAAATTATTGTATTGGAATACTCATTAGTCTGTGAACAAGCTAAAATTTGTTTACCCACCGATAGACATACATTTCAGGCTTTATTATATATTGCTAATCAGTAATGTTGATTTCTTTACCACTCTTCAGTAAAACTTTGAAAAACTGATCTAATTTAGCTTATTAAAAAAATGATTCAGTAAAAAAATATAAAAATGCTTCATTTTGCCCCACTTTATATATTGATTATATTTTTTTTATTAGAGGGATGATGGGGAGGGGATATTTGGATTTTGCAAAATGTTTTTTATTTTTTTTTTCACCAGAATTTTTGTGGACATTTTTATGTAAACCCTCCTATTTAAATAATAAAAATAAATACATTTTTAATAATTAGGGTGTAAAAAAATCATGATTTTTTAAAATAAAAATTTTGTAAAATAAATATCTTTTTTTCAACAACATTAAAATACTGAATAGTTACCAAAAATTTTATGTTTCCATAACAATTAAACCTTTAATTACTAACATAATGTATGTTTTTACACTTTAATTAATAAAATTTAATTATTTCTTTGGAATTACAGAAATTATAAAAATTGCAAATTGATAGTTTCATTAGTTATTAGAATGCAATAAAGTTATACACATTAAAATTTTTTTATAATAATTTTAGAAGTGATATTTACATAGTTATCAAAATTATCAGTAACTGCATTTAATATCAAAGTGTTTAGCACTACTTAAAATTAATAATTATTAAACAAATAATCTTTTATTGAGTATATAATGTACATTTTTATGTTTTAATTACTAAAGTGATAGGGTTTTTTTTTATTTTTTTTTCTTAATAAGAAATAAAGTTCTGTCATTTTTGTAAGGTTGTGGTTACATGTAGTTAGGGGGGGGGGGCATATGATATGCAATAGTTTTACTATTAAAATAATAATAATAATAATAAAAATAAGGGTGCTTTTAAAATTAAAAAAAAAAAAAAAGCAGGATGCATTTTTTTTTTTTTTTTTTTAAAGCACCCTTAAAAATGGTCTAGAAGAAATAATTAATTACAGAATTAATAAAAACTGCAAGTAAATAATTTCATTAGTTAGTAGCACAAATAATAAAACAAATATTATTGACAGCTCATTTTGCATTTGTACTAAGAAAAATTAATGTTAATCATCTAATCTTAACTTACAAAATGTGTGTATATGCTAATCAAGATCTCTTGCTGTGCTTAACATTTTTATACCAATATTTTTTTTTCTCTGATACATAGCAGTTGTTGAGACTGTTATTTTTTCTTTCTTATTTCGCGCCAATTTTTGGTATAATTTTTTTTTTTTTTTTTTTTTTTTACAAAAATAGAAGGAAAAAAATAAGATTCTGGTTGTTTGCTTTCTTACTTTGCAGAAATTTATTATACTTGCATAAGCTTATTTTTTATATAAAAGAATGATCCATAATATGGTTATTTAAAGAAAATTATGACATCACAAATTATATTAATTTTAAATGAAATGCTTTTTATGCCTTTACAAACTTACTGTGCTTAATGTTTTACAATTCTCAGGAATTAAGTTTAGAAAAAAAATTTTAAAGCTTTTTTCATTTACTCATAAGGCAAAATACCCGTAGAAAAATTCAAAATTAATCTTAGATTTTAATACTTTTATGTCATTTTAAACATTTATATAAAAAAAAAAAATACTTTAATCAATTGATTAAAATTGTTGACATCCTGTTAAAAACCAAATCAAAATTTTAGAAATTACTAAAGCATTTGTAATGTAATATCTCCCCCCCCCCCCCCTTATTCTTTTCATATCACTGTCAGATTTAACCATACACACTCCTTGCTTATGCATTTGGACAATTTAATGTTAGCTTGGAAAAATAGTTTTAGAAATATAAAATGTTCCAGGCAATTATTTTAATAGCATCACTATAATTAAAGTTTTACTGATTCGTTGTAAAGAACTTAAATACTGATTTCATATTCTTTAGTAAAGAATTTTTACATGCTAGTACAAATATTGTACTTCAGATTTTTTTTATTATGTTATTCGCCATGAAATTCATAAATCTAACAAGACAATCTATATTTCACTAATAATAATGAATTATTTTCTCAAGCACATTTTTCTTTGTTCATGCTTGTAATTAATATTCATTTGCGGTAATAATCACCTATGAAATTAATATGTATTTCAAGACTCATCTGGTTGTTGTAGTCTGTAGTTATATAATATTGGTGTGGAAAAAAAAAATAAATATATAGAGGAGTTGATAGTTAATGCTTTAATTATATAAGCAAAAGTGTACTATTTTCATTACAAAATAGAACTTTGGTAAAATATTAAAGTTTGCAATGCTATTTTGGAGAAACGAACTCTAATAGCAAAGAATATTAGTCTAAATATACTAGCCTCATCCTAGTTATATAAGGAACTTAAATTCTATTTAATAAGTTACCTAATGTGGTGCTTGCACAGTAAAAAAAGTAATTTTAGACCACGTTTAATTTTGAATATTAACTAATACCTTTTTAAAATTTAATTTCATAAATAGATTCTGCAATAAAATAAATACTATGTTACAAAAATTACTATTCTAATCAAAATGGTTTTCAATATAAAATGAACTAAAACTTTAAAGAAAAACAAAATGTAGTAATAGTTATTGGTTTCTAAATGTTTAGGAATGAATTCTTATTTAGGATCATCAATGTTCATTATAGTGAAAATGTCGGGTATTTTTAGAGTTACCGTTGTGTAGTTAATTAATAAAAAGAAAAAATGTTTGAATTAGATACAAAGTGAGAATCTAGCAAAATCTGATGTGTTACAAATGCATTACTTATTGATCTTGGCTTAAATTTAGATTTTTAATAATAGTATATGTTAGTCTGAGTTCAATAATGCAAATTCTTTGCTAATATTGATTTAGAAAATTAGTTATAAGCCCCAGTTTAGACTCTGTTTTAAAAAAAAATTTAAAAAAGTCCATGTTTCTAGTTCCACACTTTTTAATAGGTCTGTATGTAGGCCCTCTGCCTGAGATTGTGTAGAAGAGTCTTGAGTATTAGATGAGACTAGCTTGTTGTTGTTGTATAGTAATTATTTAAATTTGTTGAAAACAATGTTGCAGATTATAAAGAGAAAACTATCAAACATTAAAAGTTTATTGATGGCATGTTAAAAATAATCAGCACTTTTTAAAGATTGCTATTAAAATCAATGCAAAGAAAACTGCTGTTGCTTAATGAAATATACTTTCTGTGTTACTGTAATAGAATCAAATTTATTGTTTTTTAAGGAAAAAAATCTTGATTATTTTCTTCCTTATTTAATGGCATATTATGTATGATAAATTAAATATACAATTTCATTGTGATAACAGAAGGGTGTATATTAAGTAGTGAAAACAAAAACATTAAGTTGTTTACTGTCTATTTGAGCTTAGTCAGTCTGCTGATGATAATCATATTTTCTGCATTTTGACAGCAACTAAGACAAAAATTGTGGAAATAATAAAAAATCAATATAATTCCTTTTTTTAAAAAGCAATCTACTTTTGAGTTGCAGCATATGTTTAAAAATCTAAATTTTGAAAATCTTAAAATTGCTCTATATGTTATTAAATTAATTATCAATCTCTCATTGTAATTTTATTAGCATTTACATGTTTACATATGAATTACCTATACTAAATTTTCTGTGACATACTATTTCATATCTTACAACACCTGTACTGATAACTGCATACCAGATCTATGTATGAATGATATATTTCTGAAAGAACTCATTTTCATGTTGGAGAAGAATTAAGTGAAAATAAATAAAAATTGTTTGTCCAAATTATTTGAATAGTTTTGTTGTTTTTTTACCTTGTGTGTCTTTAAATAAGAGTTGTTTTAGATTATTTGTTACCAAAATGTTTCAAAATATTTTTTAAAAAAATTACAAAATCTTTATTAATTTGCTATTGCATTTTACAAAAGTTCTAAAAGTATTTGTTTCCCCCTCCCCTTCTTCTGTTTTTCTTTCGAAAATATTAAATGACTATCTTTATGGATATCTTGAAAGATTATTCAATAAACTTTAAAGAGTTCATTGTACTGACGTATTGTAACTTTGATAATCAGTTTTTCTAAATGCCGGTTCAGTTCATGTATAAAAATGAAAAAAAAAATCCATTAACATTAGTTCAAAATCAGAATCAACAGATTTTAGATGTTTCTTATTGGCTGAAAGCATTCATATTAATTTTATTCCACTGAGTTTCAATGCTACTGCTGGTAAGAGAAACATTTCATTGTAGCATATGTTATTTATAACGATTTCTAAATATTGAATAAATTCATAATTATTCAAAAATTCTAGTGCTGATCACAGAATTATATTTTAATTACCAAGCAACACCATTTTAAATATTATGAGATGACTTTTAGAAATTAACATTGAATTAAGCCAATTGACTTTTAATTAAATTGTTTTAAAAAGTGGATTGCTTTTTAAAATTTAATAAAACTACACTGCCCCCTTCATATGTGATTTCTCATTAAATTATTGTTTAATGTATAGCCTTTCCATCCAGAAGTTATTTGAACATTAATATTTCTTTTCAAGAAAACTTAAGTTTTAATTAATATGTTTTAAACATTATTTATGTATTAAACTGTGATTATGGTAATGTTTAATGAAAGATTTACTGTTGTATTCCTCGGTGTAAAATGAATATATTCTATGCAACCACTCAAGTGATTGTTACATTTCTAAAATGGTATTTTGTTAAAAAAAAAAATATTTGTATATTATATGATATTTTTAACATAAAATATAAACAAAATGAAATATTTTTCTTTCTTCAGAAGATTGTTTTGACTATGTGCAAAGTTCAATGTATTTTTCTGCATCTGATGGGTTCTCTAAATAAGTTACTTGCTGCAATTAAATGTATTTCCATGGCAAATTTGCTTTTGTACTCTGTACAAATCATGTATATATCATAAATATTAAGTTGAGCTGTGTGAGACCTGACAGAAATTTTGTAATTGGAGTTCAGGGGCAGAAATGGGAATGAAATGGTAGAATTTACTATTATTTTGACTACCTTGTGACAACGACTATAATTTGGTTAGCAAAATTAAAAGAAGATATTATGTACTGTTAAGTTCAGATTTTTGTGTTAATTTTTTAATTCATTTAGAAAACTTTTGTGCTTGGTCTTTCTAGTTATCATTCTCTTTCTGGCTCTGAATCATAGATTTACTTTGCAGCAGTGATTATTTTTTCTTTAGGTTGCAGCCCTTAAAAAACTGATGTAGTAAATTGATTGATTTTTAATCCTGTAGTAATCAATAGAAACTGCTTTTAACAACCCATGGTACATAACATATGTGATGTTAAGGGCTGTGTTATTATTTGCTGCATCTTTTAATGAAAAAGCAGCATTATTTGCTGTAGCTGGTAGAGGTTGCTAGCATTGTAAATAGTTTAGCCATGCTCCCATCGGAGGAGAAATTGTATTATGTGCCACTGAGCTCAGACTCATTGCCAGCCAATAAAATGTTCAGTGGGTTTGATTTTGTCTTTTTATTCTTGTTTCATAAAGCACTACACATCTATTTACTCATTACCAGTTTTATAGAAAGTTATCTGTTCTCCACCCCTGCCCCCCCCCCTTTTTTTTTTTTATTTACCCATTAAACATAGTATAAGGTAAATTCTGCATTTCTTTTAAAAATCTTTTTTTGATAGATTTACATGTTTTTGACACTTGAGATTCCGATAAACATCTTTTAAGGGGGTAAAAAAATTACCATCTGTCTGTGTGTGTCTGTAAATGCTCTATCTCCTGAACAAATTGAGATAGACACTTAAAATTTAGTATCTGAGAGGGGGAAGAAGCCTATTTAATAACGGACGTAAATTTTCCTTGTGGGGGAAAAAAGTCTGGGCCAGGATCCAGATTCGAACCAGGGATGTATTGGCTAAAGTCGCCGATGCTCTTCCAACTGAGCCATCCCGGACACGAACACTGGAGGACTAGTTCATTCAAATAACCTTAACAATCATATAATCTGGTCTGATACTATTGATCAGCTCAACAAAATAAATCGAAGGTCAATACATAGAAACTGCAGAAAACATTGCATACGAAATTAGTTTAATTCATAACACGATTTTTCAATCGGTAAATCAATTATAAAAGATGTAAATTTTCCATGTGGGTGAAAAAAAACTCGGGCCAGGATTCGAACCAGGGATGTATTGGCTAAAGTTGCTGATGCTCTTCCAATGCGATTTATTCTGTTGGGCTGATCCATAGTATCAGACCAGATTATATGATCATTAAGGTTATTTGAATGAAATAGTCCTCCAGTATTTGTATCTGGGATGGCTCAGTTGGAAGAGCATAGGCGACTTTAGCCAATACATCCTTGGTTCGAATCCTGATCCGGACTTTTTTCACCCATATGGAAAATTTACATCTATTATGATTGATTTACTGATTGGAAAATCATGTTAGATAATAATCTAATAAGCCTATTTAATGTCAGTAACCTTGATTATCCATAACTATTTTATTTCAGATTCTCGAAATATTCGCTCTAATGAAAGGTACGTAAAAATTTTCACATTTTTTTTATTTTAAGGAGTGAATGTAAAAGACAATAAAATATATTTTAATTAAAAATGAGACGCTTAGTTGAACACAGTAAACTCTTAGTTAATATAATTATTATTTTCGGAGCTATAAAGATTCTTCATTTACGCAATTCAGTATTGCTTGATTATCCTGTCGATGAAAAAAAATTATCGCCAAACTGTAAGATTAAATGCCTGTAATGGCTTTTAAATGTTAATTCATTTGGCATTAAATGTCTTACATGTGTTTGTTACATGATCGATTTTTAATTCTATGTTTTATTTGTAGTACATTCTTTTACTAATTTATTTGTTATTTTTTTTATTTAAAATAAAAGTTATGCCAATTTGTATAATTTACAAATAGCTTGGTGATTTATATTATTTCTTGAAATTGGTCGATGGTATAGTGAAATAGTAAAAATATTTGAAATTGTTATACATTTTATGTAGTTTTCACATGTCTTATTTTCATATGTTATAGTATGCATATCTATGATGAGTAAGTATTACAATGACCCCAAAATTTTTTTTTTCCTTATAGCAAAGGAAAAAAAATAATCTTTAAAATTATTTTTTTAAAAATATGTCTGTCTTATTCATTGCTCTAGTAGTGAATAATCAATAATCTAAATTATTGATTAAAGACATTAGATGCTAGGAATATTACTGAGGAATTTCAACCACTGGATCAACGAGACCCTCTCTTTTATCTTGCTTAAAGCATATTCAATTGTGGTATGGTAGTGATGGGCGATTCTGGAAATTTTGAGAATCTATTAAAATCGACATTGTATAAAACGGCATTGATCATAATAAGAATTGATATTTCGATATTCACAGATTCGCACAGATAAGCTCAAAATTATTAATTCTAAAACTTGGCAAATCAGCAGGGCTGTAACTACTACCTTCCACCCCTCACCCTCATTTAGCAAGGATGTAGTCATAAAAATAACAAAGGATATACATTCTAATATGTATACTATAGCTTTTTTAAAAAAAACAGAGGATATACGGCGTATACACCCATATGCCCTCCACAGAGCTGTGCTTAGGGGTGTGCGACAGGTACGGCCACACAGGGCCTTGCGCCTAGACATAAAATATTTTTTCCTTAATAAAAAAAAGAAGGTATAATAGAAATCTTTAGTATAAATTTATGATTATAGTTGAGAAAAAAAATAGTGGTCTTGGCATTAAATATAGGCTATGTTGGAAGAGGGACTTTCACCATCAATTTGCCACCATTGCTTTTGAAATTGGTTCAGTACTTCCAGAAATTACCCCTACAAACACACAAACAAACGCTACTCCTTTATAATAGCTAGGGGATCGAACCCTGTCCCCCTCCCCCCCACCCAAGTCACAGTGTATAGGTGAAAACTATTTTTTTTTACTGTTACTGTAGTAGATAAGATTATGTTAAGACTGTGAAAGAAAAGGGCCTCGCAAAATTCTTGTACTGGGCATTGCTTTAAAATGCCCTCAGTAAGGACGGCTCTGGCCCTCCACTAAATCCCTTCCATTTAAGAGGCACAGAAGTAAGCTATTACAGATTTTGGAATTGAATAATAAGGATTTATCTTTTAAAATTATTATTTTTAAGATGTAAATTTATTTTTTAAGAAAGATCTTGGTCAGATTAAACAAGTTGGAAATTGCACGTGAAGCGTAGCAAATTAGGTGCGTTCGAACGATAACGAAGTTTTAAAAATATTACTTTCATATATCAATCTCATAACATTGTAAATAGTGAATTACAATTAAAACGCTCATCAAACAATGTTCTCCCTATACCATTATGTAATGGAATACTTTTGTGTGGCCTTGTAAATCAATAACAAATGTTCTTTGCACCACAAATTATGTAAGATGTATAGTATAATATGTACTTTATAGTTGCATATAAATTTTATTAAGTTCGCATGAGTGTAACACGATTAAAATGCATTTGAAACATTTTTTCCCATTGACCGTAATGTAATGGAATACTTTTGATTTTCCCTGTAATTGATCTATGCATCCGATTTTCATAAAATTTGAAATAACTCGAAAAAATTATGTAATAATTATGTGTTTTAAATTTCAAACGTATAGAATATATTTGAAACTTTTTCCCCATTGACCATAATGTAATTGAATACTTTTGATTGTCCCTGTAATTGATCTATGCACACGATTATCAAAAAATTTGAAATAACACGACAGAATTATGTAATAATTGCGTATTTTAAATTTCAAACGATTAAAATGCATTTGAAACTTTTTTCCCCATTGACCGTAATGTAATGGAATACTTTTGATCGTCCCTGTAATTGATCTATCCATCCGATTCTCATAAAATTTGAAATGACTCGACAAAATTATGTAATAATTATGTATTTTAAATTTCAAACGATTCGGTGGGGTAGTTTTTGCGTTGTTATATGCGGACGGACGGACGGACAGACGGACGGACTGAACGATCACTATAGGTGCTACGTATTATATAATTACGAACGCACCTAAAAAAAGAGAAATCATTTTTTTTTTTTTTTTTTTTTTAAACTCCAAGTGGACAGAAGGGCAACCCCAAATGTATCTGTCTATCAAGGTTTCAATGTGGATTTATAATAAAATAGTACAAGAATTGGATATTTTAAAATTGTATGCATATTTGGAACGGTCCTGTAAATTAAGATTTGCAAGAAAAAGGGGAGAGAGATTAGAAGGGACGAACATGAAAAATACAAAATAATACATTAATAACCCAAGTAACCTGGCTTCTAAATGAAAGTATAACAATTTAACTTAATGTTGAATTCAGGGTATGGCCCGCAGGGAACCGAAATCAAACACTCGTGGACAGCCAACCGCGAGGTATAGAAACAGCAAGTCCACAAGGAAAAAAGAGCTGCAGGCAGCGTGGTGCACGTTTATTAAGACATAAAAAAATACAATAGGTTACAAATATTGTTTTATTATTTAAAGATAGCGCGGAAAGCTCTAAGCTGGCTAAAATTTGACATAAAAGTGGTGAAATTATAAAAGCTGAAAAGTGCTATTAAATATCTATAAAATAATATAATACATAAGAGAAAAGGGGCAAAAGCCAAAAATATGCATAAAAATGCTCTCAACTGACAGAAAGATATGAAAAATAGAAGATAATATATTTAAGGTCAACAAGTCAAGACCTTCAAAATGATATACTATAAAGGGGGGATGAGGGGGGGGGGGTAACAGCAAAAGCCAAAACAAATTGCTTTTAAATGCCCTCTGGAGGCTGAAAATTAAACTACATTATGAAGAAATATACAGATATGGGCAGTCCAGGCCAGGACCTTTTCAACTATATATCACATGACCCACCCATACCTGTTTTGAATTCCCCCTCCCAAATGATCTGCTAGTGTATAATGGTCAACAGTACAGTAGACTCCCTAAATCTGCACAGCTTGGGACCAAAGGTTGTGCGGATTTTAGAATTTTGCAGATTTCTGGTAAATGCTTTGTTTACATTTTTTAAACTGTAATTTGAATGTAATTAATAATGCGATTGAAACCATAATGAATGCTTACAATATAATAAAATATTAAAATAAGTAATAAACTAAAATAATCGAAATTTAGATAGTTTTTAAAATGATTAAAATATTAAAAGCAAAGGTCAAGATCATTATGTGTGATTTAATATTCATTATAAAGATAAAATGCATTTTTCCTAAATTATTCAATGAACCTTGCCTCATGAAGATATATTGCTAATTTACATCAAAATCATAAAATAAGGAAGTTTTATTTCAGGTTTAGCCAGACTAAATAACGAAAAAAGCTTGATTAATAAATAACTATATATGGTAAGAAGATTGTGTTTATCAGTGCTATCAGCAATGTCTTAAATTTTTTCAGAAATAAATTTATTCTTCCTTCATGAAAAAACATGTATTCAGAAATATTAACAAAAGTTACAAATTAAAATATTTATGGGATTGACATAAAACTAAAAAAGTCAAATTTTGTCCCTATATTTGAACTGAATGTTTCATTGTTTACATCTGTAAATTATGTGCGGATTTTAGAGAGTTGTGAATTTTAGTATTGCAGATTTGAGGGAGTCTACTGTATAGTGTATATGATTACCCTTACCATAGAATATCTTGATATCCATAAGTTTTACTCTTCTAAAATCAACGGTATGCCTAATATTTAAGTTTGAAGTTCTCATTTTTAGAAAAACCTGATTTGAAGTGAAAATCTTTATGTTGATTGCAATCAAAGGGTTAAATCAAGAAAAGCATATTTTATTTATAGAAAAATCTGGTATAAATTATTTTATTAACATTTGTAAATTCAAATGGACTGATACTGTAAATAATAATGACCCATAAAGGGCTAAGGTATGTGGGCTCTGACATAATAAAATAGAATGCATGTCCCCCCTCCCCATCAGAAGTTTTGAGATTTTACATTTTTTAATACACAAATGCCCCCCCCCCTCCCTCTCCTTAGGGAGCTGTAAAATAGGCCCTTCCCCGGAGTCACAGTTATCCCTTACGGGAAAAAATGCTTGCATTTAACATTGATTTAGTTTAGAAAGAACAAAAAAAAAATCCTTCCTTATACGAAATTTCATATAAATTCTACCATTAAAACAGTAAAATTGAAAAATTCAATTCAGCCCAAAATGTAGATCGACAGCGATTTGTTTTAGTAAATCAAATAATAACGATTCTACCTGTATCTAAGAATCGTTCAAAATACAATTTCAGTAAATCAAAATAAAATCTATTCTGCCCGCATCTAAACATTGACATTGAATCTGTACTGAATCAATTCATCCGCCTTGCTGTGCCATGCCAATGTTATGGGCAAAATCGATTGTACGTTTTTACTTTCTTTTCTATCTTTACAAGAAGAAAATATTGGATTCGTAAAAGATTTCGACTTCCAGTTTCGATGGATTTATATGTTTTAGAAGGTTTTGAACACGATTTGATGGTTTTTAAAAAATGTCTGTCTGTCACTCTGTGAGTCAGTATTGTGATCAAGAACAAATGTGAAACCAATGAACAAGAACAAATGTATGGAATTTCACAAAACTTTAGATTTAGTTTGACCATGATATAACCTGAATCTGATTAGTTTTTGGTGTATATTGCTCAACAGGAGACGCTACTATGCTGCATTTTTTACGATTTATGCAACAGCTATATCTCACTAACTAATGCACGGATTTTCGTCAAACTTCAGATTCAGTTAGTCCTTTACATGAATTAATGTTTATATTTTGGTGTACTTTGGTTCTCAGATGGTGCTGCTATGCTGCATTCTTCACAATCCACTTTAGCTCTATCTCAAGAACTAATGCACAGACTTTCATAAACTTCAGATTCAGTTAGTCCTTAATACAATTTGATGCTGATTACCTTTTGGTGGAATTCGCTCAAGAGGTGGCGTTGCAATACTGCAGTATTCATGATTATCACAACAGCTCTATCTCAAGAACTAATTCATGAATTTTCATCAAACTTCTGATTCAGTAAATCCATGATATAGATTAGTTTTCTTTAGTTTTTGGTGTAAAACAGGTGGCGCTGTAATGGTTAGTACGGGTAAATTTCAGACTAATGCATGGATTTTCATCAGACTTCAGATTCAGTTAGTACCAGATAAAAATTGATCCTGATTAGTTTTTGGCGTACATAACCTAACATGTGACGCATTTATGCAGCATTTTTTTAAAGATTTTGCAATAGCTGTATCTCAGAAACTAATGCACAGATTTTCACCAAACTTCAGATTCAGCTAGAAGTTGAGATAAGATGTTGCTGACTAGATTTTGGTGTAAATCACCTACAGGAGACATGGTTATACTGCGTTATTCATGAAGTATTAACATGTATCAGATACAAGAAACTTTTGAAATTGCCACATCTGACTAGTTTGTTACTTTTTTATTTTTTTCTTTACAAAAAGAAAATATGGGATTAATTAAAAATTTTCACTTCCATTTTTCGGAAGATTTATCGTTTTTGAAGGCCCTATCTCAAATACGATTTGACTATCTTTATAAATTGTTTGTCTGTCAGTCTATTTATTTTTGTCTTTGACAAAAATTTTGTCAATATTATATTTCATTGACTAATGCTTGGAATCTGTCGACTTTAGATTCAGTTAGATTTTCATATAAATTGGTTCTGTTTACTTTTTGATTAAAATCCTTCAACAAGTGCTGCTGCTATATTTCATGATAACTTCAAGATCGCTATATCAAGAACTGATGCAGAAACTTCACATCCAATTAAACATTGGCATATGTTGTTGCTTATTAGGTTTCAGTGCAACTCACCCAACAGGGGGCATTGCTATGCTGCTTTTATCGGCAGTGTTGAACTGAGACATTTTTCTCTTGGAAGGATTTCTGCGTCTCTGTAGAGGAACATTCTAGACTTCAGAGAAGGGGGATAGAACGTTTTATATATTAGCCTAAAAATCTCGTCTCAAACCTTTTAGAGGGATATTTGAATGTTCCATGGACAGAAATGTCCCTCTTCAGGATATCTCCTGAATTCAATTGTTTTTTAAGATACAGATGATTTTAAGGAACATATCTCATGAGCTAATGAATGGAATTTCATCAAACTTAATTTTCCGTTGAATATTGCCATAAGTTGTTCCTAAGTTTTGGTGTAAATCATATGATAGGTTATGCTGCTTTTTAAGGGGCGTTGAATTCAGACATTTTTCTTCAAGAGGGATTTTTGCAATTCTGGAGAGAGACATTCTAGATTTCTGCATATGTGTGTGTGTGTGTGGAGGGGGGGCTGGATTTTTGTCTATGAAGCATCTGAAAATCTAAAATTTTCCTGGGGTACCATTCAGTGCTCTGGGGATGTCCTTCGGTACCACTCCCTGAATACAACACTTTTTTTTTCACTATGTTAGCGAGAATATTTCAAGAATTAATGAACGTAATTTCATCAAACTTAATATTCTGTTAAACATTGAACCAGGGCCATAGCTAAGGGGGCGCTATGGGCGGCTCAGCCCCCCCTAATATATTTTGAGCCCCTCCTGGTAAACATTTCAAGGTCACTAAAGGAATTTCTACTCCGAAAATTAAAATTAAATGCTGTTCAAAAATCTAATTTAGTTTTGAGATCCTTTCACAAATTTGCAGAAAGTTGTATCTAAAATAAGTGTTTCAACATTCCCTCATCTTATTTGTACATATGAAGCTAACATGATGTTTAATTTTACACCACTCACTCAAAAATTTCATCATCCTATATTTTTCTTAGCATAAAATGAAATTACAACATTTTAATAAGAAACATAGTACCTATAATGTGAATATGCACTAATTTATCTTTCTGCCACAGAGAGAGAAAAAAAATTAGCCCCCCTTAAATTCCCTTGAGTCCCCTCTATTATTCACTTCTAGCTACGGCCCTGCATTGAACATAAGTTGCTCCTGATTAGATTTTTGTGTAAATTATATAATAGGCTGCACTGCATTTTTTATGATATTAGTGAATCTCTATCTCAAAACTTATGCATGGAATATAATCAATCTTCATATTCTGTTGCACTTTTACATAAATATATCTTTATTAGGCTTGAGTGTATACTGCCCAAAAGGTGTTGTGTTTATGCTCTTTGAATTTCAAATTTTTGTTGCAGACATCTAAGAGGATGTGTACCAAAATTCAAAAATTTGTTTGGAAAATGAAGTGCTGATATTATTTTCTAAAATGCACATATTTCAATGAAGCTATGTTTTTCATGTATGAAATAGAAGAAAATTTGATAGGCACATCCGAGTGCTTAATCTTCGACTTTTTGAAAATATTACTTTCAGATAAATAGATTTTAAAAATCTTAATCGCTCATCATTATGATACCGTTGAGTTTCCCCAAAATAAATATCACTATATTTATATTAAAATTGTTTTTATAAGAATTTAAAAACACTTTCCTTATAATTATGACCAATTTTTAGTTCAGGTGATCCATTAAATAGTATTTTTATTAAGTGCTATTTTATCTACAAGCAAGTAGTTGTAACCATTTCAAAACTACTTTTGTGATATATTTTTACTAATCTCAGAAAATGTTTAAACATAGTGGTAAAATAATAATAAATGCCAGTGATAGCTTTGATAGTTTAATTTACTTTATGCATCAAAAGAAAAAAAAAATTATTTTCCATAAACAAGTTTACAATTTTTATATGTGAGTAAAAACTTTTATTTCAGAGGTTGTACTGAGCATAACAATAGTTTCTAAAAAATTCTCACTAATTTTTAAGTTTACACCATACCTATAATAAATTAAAAATTGTCAGCTGAACAGAATTCTAGCTGTACATTTATGAAATACAATGCATTAAAATTGTAATTATACATTTCTTTCGATTACTCTGGAATTTAATGTTTTATTATGGATGTTTCTATTAATCTGTAAGAAAAACTTTAAATTTTGCGATTCAAAAACTAACATTTTGGCTATTTTTGCATGAGCATTAAAGCTGAATTTTAAAATTGAGTTAGATTTGTCTATATGCATGTACTATGTTTTCTCAAGATCTTGATTAGTACAAGTTGGTACAAAATGTATTTTCAGCATACATGTTGATTAGATTAAACATAGGGAAAATAGCAAAGGCTTTGAAGGCCACATATAAAATTGTTGAAGGGCCAAATGTGGTCTGAGGACCTTGGGTTTTACAAGCCTGCTATTGAGGATTAAAGAGCTCAGAAAGGAAATTAAAGAGTTATAATAAAGATTAAATTGTGGGGGGGAAATGGAGGGAGCAGTTATTTTGGAGGACGGAGCGAGATTTTATAAATCTCTCTCATTGGACATCAATACTTTCACTTTCTTTCCAGTCATAAAAATGTGCAAGAATTGTATTTTGGTGCAGGAATGCAACCTTTTCAGTTTCTTTTTTAATTATATTAAAAAGAAGATATGAACACACTTAAATCACAGCATTGCTATTTTATTAACTTATAATATCAAACACACTTCATTAAATAAAACATGAACAATGAATATTTTTATTGAAAAATCTTTAAATACAACAGTAAATTTAATTACTAAAAAACAATGTCATCTTAGATGAAAGTTTAATAAATTTTACATACATGGAAACAGATAAAATAGATCAACGAATCTAATATTAGATTTTTGAGGCTGCATTCTTCCTGTCTAACCAGTCACAGCTTATTATATAAAAAAACTGGGTTTTGATTCTTCACAAGTTAAAAAAAGAAAAAAAAATCTGGAATTATTATATTCTTAGATATTTAATAAAATATATATATTTACAATAAAAACACAAACAAATAATGGCTCTGTATAACATCACAGATCTTACAAAAGTTTGAGATAAACTGTAGTACACAAGATAAAATATATAAAATGGTAATAAATAGCAGAAAATTACTGATACTGAGATACATTAAGTTTCTAAAGATCATTCTGTTTCCCTGGAAAAAATTTTAAATGGAGCATAAAAATAAAATATAACTAGGAAAACTTGGATTACCGATATTGTAAATGTAAAAAAAGATTAAATGCTAGATCACGAATGAAGATAATTTGCCATGACTTGATACAAAATATATTTTCTGATACTTAAAAGTTCTAATATAATTTTTTTAGATTTTTTTTTTTTTCTGGAAATCAAGAAATACATTAAGCAAAAATTCTCTGGAATCTTTTGCTTAGTAAAGACTATCAAATAATCTATACACTCCATTAAAGATTTGTTGCACAGACTTAGAATAACATTAGTATATAGGCTGCACCTATATTAACTGAGTCTCAGGAAGTGTGATATTACATTCTGATTTCATACTGTAAAAAAGCACTGTATTTGACAGCAGTAAATAGCTAACATTGTGATTTGGATTTATAATAAATAATCAAGTGTGAATATTATTTACACTCAGATGGTTTCATATAATATAAATTGTTAATCCCTTGAGGACAAGCAACTGATAACATTAAGATTCCCAGTAAGTCATTTAAGATTATTGGAATTTTTCATTGTTCCCACCAGTTATTTTTTATTTTAAAATTTATCTCATTATATTGGAGCATTTTCGCATTTCAACTGCAGAAAATTTTCCGTTTTGAAAAACAGGTGGTGTTAAAAAATAAACAATCAAGAGCAAGTATTAGTCGCACTTAGAGAGTTCTACACAATTAACATATGTATTTATCAACAATAACAAAATTTTTTTGCATCTTATTTTCACTGATATCCTGCAATATATCTAAAATTTTAAAAAAAATGTATTTTGAGTTGAGCATTATAAAAGCTTTTACAAGATATAGAAAGAAAAGATTTTTTAAAATAACTTAGCCCCTCTACATTTTCCCTAAATATGTTTGTGAATGTTTCATAATCTGTAAAAATGTGGGTCAGTAATCTTTTTTACTTCCTCCAATTTGAACTTTCCACATTGCATAGTTTATGAGTAAAATGGCTGTGACAGACAGAGACAGGAGTGATCTTATAATAGTTTCCCTTTTTCTTTTTATGTACAGAACCCTTAAAATCACAAAACTAAATTTTAATTAAAACCTACATTACTATAGTAATTTTTTCATATACTCTGTTTTTTTTTGTTTTCTTTCGTACAATTTTCCCAGTATATTTATCAAATTATAATTAAGATGCACAATCACACTGCCCGATTCTTCTCCATGAGATTCTCTCAAAACTTTTAAAACTAACAGTTTAACAGTTGTAATAGCAAAAAGAAAAAATACATAATATACTAAAAATGCATAGCATACATGCTATAAACATTAATACAAATCATAAAATTAAAGATAGAACATATAAGTATACCGACTTTTACATGTAATATCTATATTATTTAACTAAGAATATATCTGTATATAATGTTGCTAATAAAATCACTGGTAAACAAATAAATTACAATATTTTATAATAATATATGCACACAATACAAACACTGAAATTAGATATTTTACTATGCATAATAAACCATCGGTCTTATGGCACCTTGCATTAAAACAAATCCTTCAGTCCTGCATTGAATTAATAGAAAGGAATTCTAAAGAATGTAAAAGTCCCACATATTTCACGTTTCAAACCAGTACTTTCCATACTATGGATCTGGAATGATTGATCAATTTTCTAAATATATACTAATCTTACCTCCTGCAAAATTGTAACATCTTTAAAGTTAAAAAATCACAAATGGTTATAGGAAAATAATTTTAGAACAGACAATGTTTTGTTAAACAATATGTAAGAAGAAATTTGGGATTTAAATTCCTCAACTCTGATGTAGAGAGTAGACACACTGATTGGTGCAAAATAGATGCATTTCATTATGGAAAAACTTTTCCTTGCATTGTAAAAGAAAGTTATATTTTATAATTATATTCATATTTTTATTATTATTCTCATTTTGAATACTTATTACTGTAATTTTGTCTGCAATCTTTTCATGCTTGTTATGCATTTATACTGTTTTTATGTATAAAAGGCAAAGTTTTATGAAAGTTTGCCTTTTTTGCATAATAGATTATACAAAAGCTTCTATATACCAACATATTAGATGGGCCACAAAAGTAATGTTCCCATCAGGGTGAAGTATACAGAGCAACAACTCATTAAGTTTTAGCTGTTTTACACAATACAAATTTTTTTTAACTCAAAAAAAAAAAAAAAAATTAAATAAGCTTCAATTTTATATAATAATTAAGAAACAAAGTATATTGAAAATATTATTTCTGCACTAATCATCAAAAACTTTATTTTCTACCAATTCTTTTTTTTTTTTCTCTTTCTCAGATATTACCTATATCAATTTATGCACATTATGTTAATTTCTTCATGTTTATTTAAAAATGGCAGACACTAAGTGAAAGCGGAAAAACACAAATGAATGATTTTATCAAGACACGTACAATATAAAAAAAGAATGAAAGTAATTTTTACAAGAAAAATTATTTTTATAATGTATCCGAATGCGATGGAATTCTTAATGATTCTTAAAAGTAAATAAACATCAGCAACTTAAAAAATATCAAAACTAAATTCGCTTTTTCTCCCCCAAAAAAATTTTTGCATGGAATGCAAAAGATAAAATCATAAATAAAAATCTGTATAACTTGATTACTAATGTGTGCATTTATAAAATTAAACACATGGTCTAATTCAATCACATCTTTAGAGATATCTGGGATGGAAAACCTTCTCCAATTGCTCTGAACAATTCCAATGTTGATTTTCTGCAACATTCTCCAATAAAAATGGCATTTATTTTTTTAATTTTGCTCCAAAAATGAAAATTTCCTAATCTAAAACATTAGAATTAAAGAGTTCAAAAGAATTTTGTATAAACTTGGCATCACACGGTTATCATAATGCATGTAGCAAAGATATGCACTTTAAAATTTATTTCTAACTGAATAATGGATTATTACATAGATTCATTCTCTTAAATTTCAGTTTTTTAGCTGACAGGCTATTAAAGCCTGAGAGCTTATGTGCCCGCCTGTTCTGTATGTATGTATGTGCGTATGTACATAACGTGATAACTCATGATAAAAAATATCCAATTTACATGGAATTTTGGATATAGGCTTATTATGATAATACGCTTCCCTGATTAGTTTTGAGAGTTTATTTGATAAGTATAAGAAGGGGAACACAGGCTATTGCCCCTCCCCTTAATTTATATAAATGGGTTTTTCATGCAGAATTAGTAGATTTCGTTCAAATCTTAGATGTAGGATCATTCTAATGAGATGCTTCCATGATTAGTATTGGGTGTTCATCAGATAAGTTTAAAGAGGGGGAATGGAAGGAGGTAATCCCTCTGTCTCTTAATTTAGGTTTTTCATGCAAAATTTACCGATTTGCTTCAAATTTTGTATGTAGGTTTATTCTGAAAAGGCGCTTCCCTGATTTGTTTTTGGAATTCATTGGATAAATATAAAGGGAGGATAGGAGAAACTGCCCCTCATAATTCATGTAAATGGTTTTTCATGCAGAATTAACGGATTTGTTTCAATTTTTGGATACAGGTTCATAGTAATAAGAAGCTTCGCTCATTTGTTGTGGCGTTCTTTTGTTAATTATAAAGGGGGATATGGGCGATTACCTCCCCCTTAAGTTAGCTAAATAGAGTTTTATGCAGAGTTATCCGATTTGCTTTAAATTTTGGATGTAGGTTCTTTCTGATAAGTTGAATTTCTGAACAGTTTTGGAGGTTTAATGGTTAATTATAAAGGAGGGTATGAGGGACAATGTTTTTTTAATTACATAAATGGGTTTTTATGTAGAATTATTAGACTTGCTTCGAATTTTGGATACAGGTTTATTATATGATAAGGCGTATCCCTGATTAGTTTTAGAGCTTCAATGATTTAGTATAAAGAAATTAAATAGGGGGAGGGGAAGTTCTTCCTTCATTTCTTTTTTACGAAAGGCATTATTATATAAGCTGTAATAATCAATTAGTTTGCATAGCCTGTGAGCTCTATGCCATCAGTTTAACTGGGCATCACTCTTTTTATTAAATATTACATATGTTAAACTTAAGTTACTAAGTTAACTAGTTTATTAAATATTACATATGTGCTCCAAACACAATTGATGAACCATTTAATGAAAAATAACATTGCTGAAAAGATATTCATTCTACAATGTTGTTTTCAAACATATTTGTTTCTTTCTTTAAACTTTCAACAACAGAACTTTTTGACTCATCCACAAGCTTTTTTTAGATGTAAAAACATGAAATTGGTGAAGCACAACTACTGAAGTAATTTGGAATTGAGAAACATTTTTTAACAAATGTCACATCTTGAGTTATAAATCATTTTTGAGGCTTAAAGACCTATATTTCTAGGTCTGTAGCATCCTACAATTAAATTAAAAATGCCCACTTTGATAACATTTTAAAAATTTTCCTTTTCTGTAATTAAAAAATAGAAAATTATTTGATTTCAATACGAAAACATAGCTACAAAACTGCTAAAATAACACACTTTTGATTTTCCATCCCTGAGATAAAAAACATTTACACTTATATAAGATTAAATATGTAAGAACTTTGGAAAGAGTTTAAAATATGAATGAATTATGATGAATATTTTAGAATGATTAATTATGGAAATTTCTTAAAATATATACAGGTTTCATCAGAGTACACATTACATTATGAGTAAAGGAACATGTTTCACAAGGAATGATGGAATGAAACATTGTTATGCAATGCATGACACACAACTAACCAAAATTATTTCTATTTTTTAATATATATTCAAAGCTGTTATTAATTATTTATTAAGTAGCTGTTACATTATGCCTCATTATATTGCTCATTTGGTTGTCTACTATTTTTTATCTAAAATTTCAATTATAAATCTATTACCAATTTTCACAAGAAAATTATAATAAACATGTATAAAACTGCCTTGATAAATATGACATTCATTTGTAGGTTATAATCTCTCTTAAAATTTTAATGCACTTGGTTATATTGCATTTTTAGATATATTGTGCTTTGGTCTCTCAGCATGGTCTACAGTAATTTGATGCCACTTTCTATTTTTTCTTTTAATAAGCTTAATTTTCCTTTTAAACCTATTGTCCTTTTAAATAAACACTTATAATTAATATTTACGTATAAAAAATATTTGTGTTATTTAAATTAGTTATAGTTAATTGTTTTAGTGATACATGACTAGTGAAAAATAAAAATTACTTAAAAAGGCATCAAAGGGAAAATATTGTCACATACAGTAATGTATCTTTAATAAATTTCTCTTTTTATGTGCCATTGTTGATTATATGTTGATTTTTCCTACTCCCAGATCATTCTTATTCATAACAATATACATTTATTTATTATTATATATTTTTTTTTCATTGGGTTTGAATTTATATATATATATATATATATATATATTGCTGTAAAAATGCCAGCATTTAAAAAAGAAAAATCTTTTAATTTTATCAGCCAAAAGTGTGTCTTTATTTTTTTTTCATTGTTGTTATTTAAACAAACACTAATAAAATTTAAAATATAACATGTTTAGCTGGTACCGAGTCTAACTTCAACAACTTTATACATTGCCAAATGAGAAATGATGCAATATACTTTTACCAAACTCGAGCTTTAAATCTCAAACAATTTCACAGCTAAAAAAAATTGTAATAGTTGATTTATTTTTTATTTATTTTCTACAATATGCATTGTTATATAACATGAATAAATGAATTTTGATGCATATTTAACTGAACAAAATACCTTTTCCATATCAATTAATTGCAATAGATAATGGAAACTGCAGCAAGAATTACTTTCCAGAATTTCTCTCAATTCCAAATTTGAATCCAGAATTTCTCAATTCCAAATTTGAATTAAGTTTGTTAAATATATGATGTTAATTTTACAATGTAACAAAATAATTTTTTTTTTTATATGGTTATAAAATATACGCCTGTTACAAGATATACTGAAAATTAACTTTCTTCAATGTAAAAAAAAAAAGAGAGAGAAGAATATTAGAATTGGTCGTCAGCCCACTGCCCTCATTTCATCTTTTCTCTATTCTCTAATCATGTTTGAGAGACAGGGTTTGATTGAGTCTTATATAATCTGTTTTAGATCATCGCCATGGGTACTGCATGCCTGCCTTCTTCGTCGCCATTTGATCTACTGGCCTCGGAGATGAATTTTTCTGTGCTAGAGAACTGCTATCACCCATGTAAAAATTGGGACCTCCGATTTATGAAAAACCATTTGTGTATCCAGGCTCCTTGATATCCTTGCCGACAGTTTTTCGCTATGAACCAGAACCGCCTTTTCTGCAGCCAGATGACAAGTTGGATATTGATCTCTCACCTTCCCAGCCTGTGGAACCTGACCCCAGTTCCAGCACACCATCCGATGTCTCCCAGCCCGACGCCAGTTCCAGTGGACTTTCCGATACCTCTCAGCCTGTGGAACCTGACCCCAGTTCCAGCAGACTTTCCGATACCTCTCAGCCTGTGGAGCCCAACTCCCTTCAAGTGTGCCAAGAGTAGGGATGCACCGAATATTCGGTATCTATTCGGTATTCGGCTTATTCGGCCATGTTACCGAATATTCGGTTAGGCCGAATATATAACTATTCGGTTGAGCCGAATATTCGGCTTGGCCGAATATCAAACTATTCGGCCTGCCGAATATTCGGTTTGGCCGAATACTAAAGTATTCGGCCGAATCCAATACTGAATATAGCCTTTTAAAACACATTTTTAAAAACTTTTCACAATTTCTACTTTTAACTGTCAATTTATAAATATATTTAATATAATTAGAAAGAAAATCATATTTAAATAAAATAGAATGTTTTTACATTATTTATTTGCTGTTTGTAAAGTATAACTTAAGAAAATTTACCATGAGAAGGCTTATAATGGTGATTTATTAGGATTCTACTTAGGAATAAATGATATGAATGCAGATGCAAGTTCTTAAATTTTATTTAGTAAATAATCTGTTTTTTGTTTTTCTCAAATAAAAGTCCTTAAACAAGAAAGAAAATTTTTCTGAGATTAGTAATAGCTATCAGGAAGTTCCTAAATTTTATTTAGTAAATAATCTGTTTTTTGTCTTTCTCAAATAAAAGTCCTTAAACAAGAAAGAAAATTTTTCTGAGATTAGTAATAGCTATCAGGACAGATAATTTTTGTTCATGAAACCATAATCATAATCAACTTATTGAGTCATAAGTACATTGTATTTTATCTCACTCAAGGTCAAAATTGTGTTTTCGTTTCTTGCATTAACAATAAATAAGATTATCATAACTATATTTTTAACTCACATGCTTTGATTTCTGTAAAATATGATATGATGGAAAGGATTGAAAATGCCACCATTCATAAGAAAAGAACTATGAGTTAGACATTCCTTTATTCATAATTAAGTTGAAAGTTGAAAGTATACATATTTTATATTGAAAAAAATCTGCCTTGAGTTATTTAAAAGAACAATTATGTGACACTACAGTTTTTCTTCAACCATTTTTTCATTATTCCTCTTTGATTTTAAAATGTTTATTTCAATTCGTAGAAGAAATCTTGAAATTAAAAATTTTATTAATTAAAAAAAGTCTCATAATTGTGCTTCTTAAATAATTAAAGGCAGAATTTTTTCAATACTAAATGTACCTATAAAAAGCTCTTGTTTATCAAAAAATAAGTTTCTCTTATTAAATATTATGTAAAGTTGTTTTAAAAAGTAACATTTTAATAACTTTAAACTTTGAAATATAAAAAGTATTTGGAAAGCCGAATATTCGGTATTTGGCCGAATAATTACTATTCGGCTGGCCGAATATTCGGTATTCGGCCCAACAATTACTATTTGGCGTGCGAAATAATCGGTATTCGGTTCAGCTGTTGGCCGAATATTCGGCATTCGGTATTCGGCCAAAATCCCTATTCGGTGCATCCCTAGCCAAGAGGCTTTGAAAAACCTTGGTATTCTACCACCACCAAAACACTCGCTGCCTCAGCCAGTCTGCCCGAAAAAAACACAGGAACCGAGTTTATTGCCCGGAGTCCCTTTGCCTCCACCAGTGTGCTCCACACCACTGAAAAGGCAACTTGGAAAGCCATTTAAAATACCCAATGTGTGCCTACCCAATGTGTTTTGAAACTCTCTAGTGGGTGTTAAAAAATTGTTTGAAAAATCCAAGACTCCATTGACTTCTAGACAACCAACGACTCTGACCAATTTGTTTTGTGAAGCCAGGTTGAAATCCACACCTGTTGACCGATATAAAGAACCACTCAATAAGCCAGTTGAAAAATTTTCTCCAAAGCCCGTGGCCTCTCTAGTGTCTCCAAAACAGTTATCCTCTTCCATGTTTTTCAAGCCAGTGCCTAAGAAATCCCCTTGGGACCTCACATGCTAAACTATTTTTGAACAAAATTTCAAAAATAAAAAAATTTCACAATGGCCAAAATATTCCGAAACGGAAATTTTTTAAGCCCGTTCCCCTCCCCCCCCCCTCGATTGTGACTCCAAGTAAACCAGCTGAAAAAATTTCTAAGCCTGTGGCCACCCCAGCGATTGTGACTCCAAGTAAGCTAGTTGAAAAAATCTCTCCAAAGCCTGTGGCCTCCCCGGTGACTCGAAAACAGTAATCCACTTCTGTGCATTTCAAGCCACCACCTAAGAAATCACCTTGGGACCCTCCAAAACCCAGCTATTTTGAACAAAAATTCAAAAATAAAAAAATTCCACAATGGCCAAAATATTCTGAAAAAGGAACTCTTGTGCAAGCTTCGACTGAAAAATCAACCCTTTTAGAATCTGAAACAGGAACTCTTGTGAAAGCCTCATCTGTCCAGAAAAATCCTTCTGAAACTACAGTTTTTAAAAAACCTTTTGAGAGGAAGCAACCTGATTCACCTGATGATGATTTGCTTATTTTAGACGTCATGGACGAATCAGATTTAGATGATTACTTACTAGACTATGCCCCTCCAGACTCACCCTGGTTTCAAGAAACTTTAAACCTAAACACCTCCTTCATAAAAGAAAAGAATCCAGCCAAAGAAATAACCTGTAAGCATGCTTGCAAAAAAACAAATAAAGGTGCCGTGAGATTTTCACGGATTAAAGACTAAAGGACAATGTTTTCATTTATTGAATTCTCTGCCAAGTGGATCAGGTAAGAAATAGGAATCTATGGTGTGATTCTAATGTACTCTTCCAAAGATTGACTCATACCCACTTTGTAAATGATGACTTTTTCCCTCAAGCTACGAATTTGGCATTGGGAAAGTAATAAAAAAAATTGGGTCAAAGGAAATTGGATTTCCAATTTTCTTTGGACCATTTTTTGCACTAAACAACTTGCCAAAATTGGTTCATTAAAAAAAAAAAAAAAAAAAAAAAAAAAAAAAAAAAATTACTGTGTTTGAAAATTTTTTTGTCGACATTTTTATGTCAGTCTAGAAATTTATGGAGCAATTTTTCGAAATTTTGGAACATTTTTCAACTTTACCAATCTTGATCCCACAACTGTTTCATCCTAAAGAATCTCATTTCTATTCATTAAACATTTAATTGTGGATTCGCAAGATGGGAATCGAAATTTGGAACAGTCAACAATCAATGTCTTGAAACTTTTAAATTTTATTATTGAATTTTTGTTAAATTGTGTTAATAATAGATGTTTAATTTTATGTTTTCAACTTTCCACGACAATCAATATGTAAATAATGACTTTGACCTCATGGTACGCTTCCTGTCACTCTGTGGTTACCACATGCTACTCAGCCTATAAATAGAGGAAAATGAGTTCACATTCTTTCATTTGAGCCTAGCTCTTGTACCATCATGTCATATGTGATTGTTTACAACATTGCTGGAAGTTCTGCCATCCCTCATCATTCTTGGACAGGGATTATCGGTTCAGATGGTCTTGTGTATTGGCTCTGCAAAGATGTTGCTATCGTTTTGGAGCACAGTAGCACCTATAGGAGGAGATTAAGCAACATCAAGGTACGAGATGTTACGGAACCGTTGGATAATGTTCTGATATTTATCTGTGAAAATACAGAGAAAAAATCCTTTCAACATTCAAAGGTTAAACAAAATACATTATAAACTATCATTATTCAATATGTTTTGCATATTTCTTTTTAGCATTCTCATCTTCAAAGACACATTAAAAGTTCTTTATTATGCATCCAAATTCTGAAACTACAAACTGCTAATTTATTTCAAAGTAAAATATTATCTATTTGCAAAGACTATTAAATCATCCAAAATATACTGTTTTATTATATTAGCTATTATTTTTAACTGCTTAAGGACGATTCTTGAATGTGAATTCATTATGCACATCACAAAACAACACTCAATTTAGCAGGGCTTCTACACAACTCTAGTAAAAAAAATTGCTTGGCTTTTCCTTCTCTGGTTTTACCTTAACCTTTCACAGTACATATTCGGCATATATATCGTTGTAAAACCTTCCAGAATGGACAACTTTAATCTAGATCAATGTTAGAAAAAAACCACTGTATGGATTTCCGATTTTTAATATTTTTCATATTGTTATATAGTTTGCATCAAATTTATATGCAAATTTTAAATTAGATGAAAATTAATTCAAAATTTATTTATTTACAATGATAAAAGGGATTCTGATGGAAGTAATACATCAAAAATTCACTGACATTTTCAAATTTTTAAAATTCGGAGACATTCCCCTGACTTTTTGCTTAAATTTCTAAATTCCCTGACTTTCCTCTGTTTTCCAGGCTTTCCCCGACTTGTAGAAACCCTAATCAAGTTTCATTGATTTAGCTATTGTTTATATAAAGAAATGCATTAACATAACAATGTTCACAAAAGTATGCAAAAAGGCAATTCCTTATAGCAAACAGTTATAACACAAGACAAAACAAAATACTAATAAACAGATGTATTTATAATTCCTCAAAAAAAAACATATACAAGGAAAATGTTATAAAAAAATTACAAGTGAAAATCAGTTTTCTACAAGCTTATAAAGTATATAAAATATCACAAATATTTAAACAACCTACACCAAATTATAGTATAGGCAGCAGTACACAATAGAGATATACCAGATAGAGATTTTAAAAACATGTAATTTTAAAACATTTAATAAATTTTGCTTTAAAAAAAGGAATTTTAATGTTGTATTTTAGATGAAAAAAGCTACTTTAATTATTCCACAATAGAAAAAAAATAAATGCACTTTTTAAATGTTTTAACCAATAATTCTCATTTACTTTACTCATTCTTATAGACATACTATTACAAATGTAGTGTAAATTATTAAGTGCAAACAAACAATAAAACAAGAATACAAAACAAACAATAAATAAAACAAGAATTTCAATTTAATTAGAAATTAAATTATTTTAACTTAATTGACAAACTGAAGCAGTTTACAGTCATATTCATGCCTGTCTTATAACAAATTCTTGTAGTAAACACTGGATATTTTACTGCATAATTATAATTTATAATAACACTTTAAACACTTAATAGATTGAAAACAGCAGAAGATAATCAATAGACAGGCCAAATAAGACAAGTTGTGCTTAGGAGTGCCCACACTTCCCACCCTCATAATGGTATTTGCGTTTAGGGCCCTTTAAATTTACTATACCAGAACCTGTACTACCCTGTAAAAGAGTTTTTTTCTGACTGATTAAATTCAATTTTTTCCTTCAGATTACTGTAGTTAATAAAGAAAAAAAAACTGTTTCTGCAAATTTTACTAATATTTCCATGTCTTTTTGATATGTGTCTAACTGATTTGCATTCCAATTTGAACATTATTTACATTATAATGTTTATTAAAAAAACTTTTAGTAACACATTAACATTTAATGTAATATTTAAATTGTATCTTTATTCAAAATCAAGATTGTGAAATTTGAATTTCATAAAATACAATGAAATTTTTAAATATTGAAAATCTAGTTCTCAAAAGCACGGCATGAAACTAGATGAAAAGAAGCTAGGAAAATAATGTCAAACTTCATGTATGAGAAAAAATACATCAAATACACATGGTCTATTATCTGTATAAAAATAGAAAGACAGTAAGAAGAGATAAAACAAGAAATGAAGATGTTCTTTTCCTTTTCAATTTTGCTTTGAAATAGGATTATAATCTTCACCTTGGTTAATTTCAAAATATACAGAATTGCAAAGTTTTAAAAATTAAATATGCAAAGATACAATATTCCCTATAAAGTTTTCAATTTTTTAGTAGCAACTGAAAAGCATCTGTTTCTATTTTAATGCATTAAAAAATAATAAATCATATTTTAAATACCCTCCTCCTTTTTTTTAAAAGGAGAATTTAAATAAAAAATTTAAATACTTGTCTTCCTCTTTATTTTTGCATCAATTCATCACAAGAACTGCTATTATCAAGTATAATTGCTAGCAATAAAAAACAACTTGAATAAGTTTCAATCATGGAAAATTAATAATCTAGTAATAATCTTAAATTTTTTTTTCAAGGAATTTTGTCATGTAAGAACATGTATGATAAAGCACTAATTTTTCCTCTATGAAAACAAGTTTAGGTGACTGCACTATTTACAATAAAACATGTTCTAACAAATCATAAAAAAAGAAAAGAGAGAAAGAAGAAAAGAAAGAAAAAAGAAAAGAAAGAAATGAAATCTAGTTACACAGGCTTAAATAATCAACAAACAAGTGAAATTAAAAAAAAAAAAAAAAAATTCAGAAAACAATACACTTGAAACGAGAAAAACAAGAAAGGTCTAAAAATATAAATGCAGAAACAAAAATGTATGTTACATTTAGCAAGTATCTTTTAAATATTAAAATTGTTTTTAAAATCACAGAACATTGAAAAAATGCATAATCAAAACAAAACTGCATGTACAAATTAACTTGATAGTTATCATGCCAATGAACTATAAGATACATAAATATTCATAGTATTACAAAGTAGCTTGTTATGTAAGGACAAAAACATGTTTGGTAAAATGCAATATGATGCTAGAAAAAATAAGCCCATACTATCAGCAATTAAAATTATTTCAGAAGTATTTGCAATTAAAAAATTTTTTACACTGTACATAAATTTTTTATCACTATACTTTAATGTATAACTTGCAAATAAATTCTGAAAATCATTAATTTATACGACAAAGCATAAAGTGCACTAGGTGCATGCATAAATTACATAATAAGCTATATAAAAATACCATACATAGTAATATATATATCATATATATTTGACATAAACACACACTTTTAATACAAGAAAATTGATCGAAATTTACAGATGCACATTGTACACTGGTTATGAAAATGAAAAATTAAGGAGTAGGAAAAAAAGAAAAAGATTACAATAAAAATTAAGCTTTCTAATTCAACAAAAATGCTATTTGTTTACTAAAAAAAGAAAAACATGAAAAGTTATTAGTGATTATTCTTTACAATAATCTTAATTTTATTTTTTGCTATGTATCTTATGAAAGTTAAGTTGCAAAAGAGGAGGCACATGTTAAATAGCAAGTGTACTTTTTTTTAAAAAAATAAAGACAAAGCTTAGGTGCATATTATACACTAGTATATGCAGTACATATATATATACATACAGATCAATTGTATAAGCATATAAAGATAAATTTAACAAAAATTAATAGAATCCTATTTTACTTTTTTTAATCTGTGATGAAAGTTTTCAAGTTTTGACTAAATAAAATAAAAATTTCTGGGAAAAAAAATCAAATAAATAGAATGATTTAAATAAAATTTCTTCTTTAGTTAAATTCTCAAATGGTTCAACCTCCATAAGTTTGCTGTTAATAATTTAAAATCCTGGCCATTTTTCAGTTAAGAGGACAGTTTATTGATCAAAATGCCGATTTTCTTTTCTTTTCTTAATATTAAATGAAGCTTATTTAATTGTGAATATTTTGATACCTCATTTGTACCTATACAGCAATTATATCACAAGATATTATACATTTTGTTAATACATCCAGCACAATTATAGATAAAATCAGTGCTGTAGTTGTAAAAAAAAGAAAAAAAAAACAGAAGGTATACCCTAAAGTGTATACAGAATAGCTTTCTTGAAAAGCAAAGAGTATACAGTGTTCCTTAAAAAAAAAACCAGAAGGTATATGGCATATACTTTGTATATCCACCAAAACATCCCTAAATACAACATAAATCTTTAAAATTGCTCTTCTCCATGTTCATATCTTTGTCACTTTCCTGTTTTAAAAATGCTGTTTTATTTATTTATTTATTTTTGTATTTGAAATAGATATTTAAACTTTTTTGGGGTGTAAGTTCTTATTATACATGTGATAAATGTATGCATGGAATTAGTCTTCAAGGTTTTTGCTATTAAAGAAAAAAATAAATAAATAAATAAATAAATAAAAATGACGGTGTATTATATTTCATCTTTTTTACTATATATATATATTATATATCAGTAAAAAAATTTTATTATATGTAATATTGGATGTAGCTAAAAATTCATATGCACTCTTGTGTAATATACATTTGATAATCTTTTTTTTTTTTTTTTAAAAAGGGTAAAAATATAAATATTCAAAAAGGTAGTAGGTATGTTTTTTAAGAAATTATTATTATTATTTAAATCTTAGTTAAATATGCAGGTTTTTTTTATTTTTTAAATTCACTGTTTGTTGAATATTGAAAAACAGTGAATTCCCCAAATGAACCATACTATATTTTAAAGAAATTCATAATTTAAAAAATAAACAAAATTGTTGAAAAAGTAAACTGTCCTCCTAATTTTAAATAATCCACACACACACACAAAAAGAAAAAAAAAAGACTGATAGAAAAGAAAGACAGCTGATTTTTAAACAGATATCTGCAGCATAATAAAAGCATCATAAAGTATATCTTCTAAGACTGAACAGTTAAATAAAAGCATGTAAACAATAAAAGCAAATATATTTCAAATGAATTAGTACATATTTAAAAAAAAAAAAAAAAAAACCCTAAGAGTTATTGGATTATTAATCTGCAGTCATATGCAAAAACTTCACTCATATACGGTGCAGGGTAATTGTTTATAACCATGTTATTTCTGAGAAGTAATATCTTTTTATGCAATTAAATAAAGCCAAAATTACTGTTAAAAAAATGAAAAAAAAATAGTGATTGCACATCACATGTACGTGACAGATCCCGGTATGAATTTTTTTTTTTTTTTTGCCAAAAACTTTTTGCATTTCAATATTCCAAATGACATGGATTGAAGACTTTGGAATGATATTAATAAAATGTAATGAGGATAATAGCATTTAATATTAAAATGTATCATTATTAAAAAATCATATTTCATTTAATTGAATTTAACTGAAACTTTGAAATAAAGGTAAATTAAGGCTTATGAAAGTATCATTTAAATTCTTATAATCAAACTCACAGATGAGTCTACATTTTCAATATTAAGGGGAATGTTTTTATATTTCTTTGAACTTATCTATAACATCATGTAGTATTGAATAAGATTGAGAAAAAGTAGTTTTATGACAAAAAGAATTTATTATGTCTTAGAAAATGTATATGTAGACAAGATTTTCCATGGATATTTCTTTCATAAATTATTTTTAACCTACCAAATGTTAGTTTAAGTAAAATGCTACTGAGTAAGGTTTTGTATGATTAATATTACATATTCTTATTTAATTTTACTTTTTTAATAATACTATTTTTTTTTTCATAATTAATGATGCAACTTTTATGTTCACGACTTTCTCATAATTATTTGAAGAAAACTTAAGGCTGTTCTCAAGTTCATTGCTCAACAAACATGAAATTTTCTGACACAATCATTCAATTCAAAACACCAATTTTAACAATATTTTTTGAAAGCTCTGTTGTGTTTACAACATAGTTTTACAATTACACAGTTTCTGAATAACAATATCTGCCAGTATGATACTTTTACAAACATAAATAAATTAAGACTTATGTCATAAAGTTGCTCCTTTGGATCTGAGAACAAACAGCCTTTAAAATTTAATGCAGATTGTAGTTGCATCTTATGCCTACATACAAACTGATTTATAGGGTTATTTACCTGCTGTTAACTTTCTGCTCAATTTTTTATGACACTAGCCGTATATAAAAAAAAATCTAAATACTTAAAATTAGTCTTTAAACTTAGCTTTGACATTATCTTTAAAAAATATTGAATTAAGACTAATTTATCATGAAAAAATGTTTAAATCAAGTTTTACAGACCCTATAAGCATTAACTAAAGCAGTGACAATATATGGAAAATGTATCGTACCCTACAAGCTCATTTTTATTTAAAAATAACTTTTATTTACTAAATTATCTGCATTTTATTACAATACTATACCACATTATAAATGCATATTATGTATATTGCATATAAATGTTTAAATGCAATTTTTTTTTTTTTTTTTTTTTTGGGGGGGGGGGGGGGTCTTTAAACAAAGTCATTTTGTGTGTTTTTAGGCGAATGATTCATATAATACAGCAAGGTTCTCTTACAGTAATAAATAAGTTTATGTGACTATGTGACTAGATGTCAATTGTACTACCAATAAAATCAATTGCAACATATATATCTTAAAAGATAATGTTTCCATGTCAAAGATTTTATATATATATATTTATTTATCTAATTAATGTACTAGTTTGCATTTACATAATTTCTTTCTTATTATTCAGTAAAATTATGTCCATCTCCATACAATCATAAGTAACCACTTATAGATAGATGTAAAAGTATTAAGCTTAATTTGTTTTATTTGTAACTAGATTTGCAAACAACTCCAAAGTAAAATTTATATAGAAATAGAAAAAAGTATTACAGAAATTACACTTATTTATATTATTTAAAAAAAAAAAAAAAAAAAAAAAAAAAAAAAAAAAAAAAAAAAAAACTTAAAATTTGTTTTTTGCTAAAATTTGAATTAAAAATGAAAATAAAACTTTCAAATCTATCATAATTCAACTATATATCACTAAAAAAATGGAGTACATTGTGGAGTACAATTGACAATCAGCCATTTAAAAAAATATCTTCTTAAAAAGGGAGAAAAAAAAATAATGGTAATGTAAATATTACAAACAGCTGCATATTTAGAAGTAAAATCAATAGTTTAAAATGAAATATTTAAGAAAAACTATTCACAGTAGAAGAATTAAGAATCTGTGAATGAGGGCGCTTCAAAGTCCTGTGACATGGCTCTTTCTTCTCATCACAAGAATCAGAAGTCTCTATTCCTGAATCTTCCTGAGCACAATCTTGGGAATGGAAATGTGGTAATTTGATGGCGGTTTTACTTAAACATGGTATTTTTACACAATTCTCATCCGAATGCAGTCCATCTGTGGCATTAGAAACAGGACAGCTTAAATACTGAGGAATGTTAGGTATGACAGTCTTAGATTGTCCATCTGATTTTGAAAAATCAAAACTGAATTTCTGAAGTTGGCCCCTGGGTGTTAAAACACACTGATTCAACTGCGGCTTACATTCAGATTCACTCTCTCCAGATATTTTTTGCGATTGTTTTTTCAATATCAACTCACATAGCAGCTGAAAGAAGCAATCTACCTCATCATAGCCTGCAAAAGCAAATAATCATCCATGAGCCTATCTTTTAAACACAGTTATAAATATGCTTTTCACATAAACAACTTGCCTGTAAAACAAAACAACTGAAATAAGATGGTGAATAAAGCTGACCAATGAACTCAGTCGAGCCATTTGCATGTACTATGCACTTAAAAATCACATCCAAATCGAATCATAAATATGAAGGTTACAGCATGACAAACACCAGATATATAGAAATCAATATTTGAATGAAAGGTAGTTTGGAGTCTGGATGTCAAGATCAGCGTAAATATTCCAAAATTTTCTAAAACTGTGTTTCTCTGAATGTCTGCAGTAGGTAGTTTTTTACCTTTTGTAATGAAAGCTACCTTATAATTTATTAAGTATGAAGTCACTTACAGTGGAACAAAACATTTAATGTATATTCAAAATAAGAGTCACACATTAAAAAACAAAGTAAGAAAATAATGTCATTTTAATTTTTAATGTAATCAGTGTAGATTTACTTTTTAAGAATGAAAATAAAAAGTTTGCATTAGGAAATGATGTTTTATTATGTGTGTAAGGGGAGGAGGAGGGCTCTTTCTCTTCTGAAATCAATGTCCAAACATGCACAAAAAAATCAAAGTATGTACGTATGTTCCTTAAACACATCTACAATTTTGATCAATTTGCATGAAACTTCATATACAAGGTAGGCAAAAAGTCTATTATAAAAACTTTAAAAAATTCATAAAAACCAAAAAATTAAATAAAAAACAGTAAGCAGGGTTAGCATCTAAACTCAAAAAATATCCAACAGGTAGTGCTGGAAGCGTTTAACTTGCAAATGAGACTGTTATACGAACTTGGACTGGTTATCCATATTTAGTTCAGGATTGAGAACCATTTACTTTTCCTGGTTCGTGTAAAATAACTTCATCAACAAAACTTTATTTTTTGCAGTCAGAAACCTTGATCAAGGATATGGCTCTCAACTGTTAATTAACTGTGGATTAGCAGCATAAGTTCTTATAACCATCTTACCTGTATATTTCCACCAAAGTTGAACATTTCCAGTGCCATCTGTCAGATGTTTTTTGAGTTATTTATTATTACTGTCTTTAAAAAATCCTGTTACCTATACATACTAACTCTGTAAACTGCTTTTTATTTCGGTTATTTTTCCAGTTTTTATGATTTTTTAATGTGTCTAAGGACTTTTTGCTCACCGGGTATATATATCACATGTACTTGTGTATGAGTCTTCCCCTCCTCCAATTCTTAAGCAAAATTTTGAAAAAATGGGATTTTCCTGAATAAGTCAAACCACATTATCTGGAAATATGTTGACAAATGATTTGTAATCAATAAAAATAAGAAAATAATAAATTTTCATTAAATTAGTAACCATTTTTTGTTATATGTCTTTAATCAGACTATTTTTTACAAAAATTCAACATTATAAACTGTATAATTATGTAAAACTGGAAAAGTGTAAACTATTTTGAAACATATTCACATCAATTTAATGATTAAAAAGAAAAAATTCAGAAATCTATCTAAGCCTTATTTATAAGGGTAATCAAATTCTTAGACTGCTAAAACATAATACTTCTTTGAATTGTAGGACTTTAGAAGACATATATAAAAGCATTCTTAAATTGAATTCTTAAAAAAGATTAAAATGTAAATTTAAATGTTCCTGTATTGAAGAAAATTATTTTCCAAGAAAAAATGGATACAAAACAATTACAAAGACCTCATTTTGTCAATCACAGGGAAATGACAAATGACCACTGTCTGCTTTTATCTCTCATTTCAACCCAAATCCATAAGTGATTACTTAAAATACTTGCTCCTTTGCTGATTACCTGCGAAAAATTTACTAGATGTTATTTCATACTAACTCATGTATAAGACCACCCCCTTTTCTAACTCCTAAATTTTTCGAAAATTATTCAACTTATACAACATTCACAATATCCACAATAGATCTAAAGTGTGTGTAAAAATTATAAAGACAGCAAAAAATATTAATTTTTTTTTTATACAAATTTCAAAACAAATGAAACCTATTCCTTATAATATGTAGCATCAAGCTGCAAAGCTAATAAAAAAGTCAACAAAATTTGACCGTGAGTATTTTATTATAAAAATAAAATAATTGTACAAAAAAAAACACTACTTTTGCCTGAGTAAAAACTTTAAGGATAGCTAAATAAATTCAATATAGTAACCAAAGAAACAAATATTTAATATATTATGCAACCACCTACGAGTATAGTAATTGCAAATATCCCATTATTCCTTGACATCATTAATTTTTTAACACAGTTTGGGTTTGTTTATGTACAATTCATCTTCAATTGTATTTTTGAATCCTGATGCTGAAGAAAATACCTTTCATTTATATAAACTCATCTTCTACATCTCCCAATAAGTTATTGATAGGATCAAAATCAGGATTTCTGACCGGCCATTGCACAACTTCAATATTTTTCTTATAGAACTAAAGTTTTATTGCACAACTTGTGTGAATAGGTGCATTATCACACTATTATATCCAGGTTTTTTTTTTTCCTGTCAGAAGCGTTGCAACAAATGAAAGATTGTCAAAAAGAGTTTTTATATGTGTCTTTGAATTCAATTATCCTGAAAGATATATAAGATACACTACATCGTTGAACAAAAAGCAGCCCCGTGTTGCAATGAATCTGCCACCTAACTGCTTTTTTAATAAAATCTCTTTTTATTTTCTTAAATCAAGTTAATTTTCTCCGGTGAAAAGTAATGACACTTAAATGGTCCAGATGACTGGAAATAATATTGGGATGATTTAAGAAAAGAAAGATTTCATTAAGGCATCAGTTAGATGGAGAATTTGTTGAATATGGGGGTGCTTTTCATTCATCGATGTGGTGTGATTTGTATATATTTCAGGAAAATTTTATTCAAAGACACGTACACAAATTCTTTCTGACTACCTTTTATTTATTGACACACTTTTAGCAAGAAAAAAGCCACATATAACAGCGAGATAATGTGCCTATCCGCACAAGTAGTGAGAAAAAACTTTAGTTCTATAAGAAAAATATTAAAGCTTTGCAATGACAGCTCATAAATCCTGATTTTAATCCTATCAATGACTTATGGGGATATCTAGTAAGGTGATTTCATAAAAATGGAAGACATATTTATTCAGACTCTGAACTCAGACCTACAATTGAAGATGAATAGTATAAAAACAATTCCGAACTGAGACTAAAAACAATGATGTCAATGAATGATGGAATATTTACAATCATTAAACTTACGAATAAGTGCATAATACATTAAATATTTGTTTCTTTGGTTACTATATTAAATTTATTTTGGTGTCTTTAAAGTTTTTACACAGGCAAAAATAGTGGTTTTTTATTTATACAATTACTTTATTTTCATAATAAAATAATCACAGTTGAATTTTGTTGACTTTTTTATTAGCATTTCAGCTTGATGATATATGTTATAAGGAAAAAAGTTTCATTTGTTTTGAAATTTATAAAAAAATTAATATATTTTTTTCTATCCTTATAGTTTGTACACATTCCATACACTGTATACGGTATATATATATATATATATATATATATATATATATACCAGGTTGTCCCTAAAGTTCTGCACCATACAAGCGTCGAAATAAAAAGCAATGGTATCAGAAACACAAAATATTTTATTCAGCAAAATACAGGCCATTGTGATTCAGGACAGCTAGCCATCGTTGTGCCAAAAGTTCAATTTGGTGATGATACCATGAGGCAGGTTTCGAATCTAAAAACTGTTGACAAGCGTGTTTCACCTCGTCATAGTCATTGAATTGTTTACCACAGAGGAAGTGCGTCATGGAATGAAACAAACCGTAGTCGGATGGGGCAACATCAGGGCTATAAGCAGGATGCGGAAGAACCTCCATGCAATCGAGTTCTGCGAGTTTCGCTTGCACTTTTCTGGAGCGATGAGCTGGTGCGTTGTCATGTTGCAGCAATACTCTCTTTCTGTTTGTCAGAGCGGGGTATTTCTGCACAAGTACAGCGTGAACACGCTCCAGTTGTTCGGCATAGAGGTCCCCTGTGACGGCACGGCCCTCAGGAACCAATTCGAAGTGAAGAATGCCATGGATATTCCACCAAACACACAGCATGACCTTTTTGCCGAATCTGTCTTGTTTCGCCTGGGCCTGGGTATCTTGACCTCGTTTTGCCCACTCTTTGCGATTGTCTGGATTGCGGAGAAACACCCACTTCTCATCCCCAGTAACGATGCGTTTCCAGAACCGATCATCCCTTGGGTTTTTCAAAAGTTCTTGACAGAGTTTCACTCTGTTCTCGGCCTGCAGTTGTGTCAGCTCATGTGGACTTTGTCTCGGTCGCTTATTACTGAAGTCCTGTTCAAGGAGCCTCCGGTGCACTGTATTTTTGGTTACCCCTAACCTGTGGGCTATCACACGTGTGCTGGTTTGAGGTTCGGCCATGACAGCAGCTGCTACAGCGGTCCCAACATCCAATTTTGGCCGTCCACTTCGAGGCTGCTCTTCCAGGCTCAAATCGCCAGACGAAAAACGTTTGAACCACCGGGATGCTGTCGATCGATTGATCGTATCAGGTCCTTCAACTGCACAGATTTCCTCGCTAGCCGCTTTCGCACTTAGGCCTTTTTTCCATAGAAAACGAAGCACGGCACGTGTCGCGGTTTTTGAATCACACATCTTTCACGATTTCACACTACTACTACGGACGCTATTCTTCTCAATGAGCATACACACTATTCTATTACCTCTACCTGTTCACCTGGCGGCACTTTTTAGTGCATGCGCATCTTACTCTGTCGTCCGATCCACGTCGAAATCTGCATACCATTGATGGTGCAGAACTTTAGGGACAACCTGGTATATATACAGAAACAATGCCATGAAAAAAAATGGCTGTTTACGAATGGCATTTAAGCATTTTTGTGAAGGTTGCACAAAAGTTGAGGGAAAGTTATGTTGAAAGTGTTTTTTGATTATTAGGGGTCATTCACTCTGAATTTATTTTTAAAGGCCAAACTGTAAATAAAAAAATTTATCTAGAGATCTTTAAATGATTATGAGATGCAATCAGATGAAAACAACCTGAAAAATGGGCAACAAATGTTTGGTTTCTTTTACACGACAATGCTCCACTACATCGCATACTGATTGTGAAAAATTACCTTTTTGGACACAGTGTTACCACTCTAGAACACCCTAAATTTCTCGAATTAGCACCAGAAGATTTTTAGCTGTTTGCACAACTGAAAATGAAACTGAAGGGACACCATTTTATGGATTCAGATGAGGTGATCAAAAATATGAAATGCGACATTTAAAATTTGGATATACTTGCTATACTTTCACATCTGAAATTCATGACATTCTAATAAGTGGCATTAAAATTCATTGATTTTACAAACTATTTATCTGCAAAATCTAAATGTTCATCAGTGTTTGAAAAAAAAAGTTCTGGAAAATCTTTTATAATTACAAAATCCTACTACAAAAACTAACCTTCAACAGGAGGAAGAATAGAGCAAAATAACGACTCATTTCCAAAATAATCATTACAAAATTTGCTTTTCTTTTGATAATTTTTTACATGTTAGTTTTGCCACAACGTGTTTATTTTCACAATATTTTTTTTAAAAGTTATTTATGCGTGTATGTTGAGTGTGTGTGTGGGCGGGGGGGGGGGGGGGGGGGGGGGGGGGGGCAAGAGGGATATTAAAGGGTTAACTTATACATCAAATATGTCAGAAATATCACATTTCAGGATTTAAAAATAATAAAATTGATTTGTACATCGGAAATTGCATGAATTAAACAGCATTTTTACAATATAAATATTAATTATTACTAGTAATGTAAATATAGACAAAAATGAATCATGAAACTCTGAACAGACAAAATGTTGTAGTACGATACAAACTTACCTGGAAAAACATTTATATCTACTACTGCATAATGTCCCGTCTTGTTATCAATTATAAAATCTATTCCCAGCAGATTAATTCCCAAGCACTTATATAAGGTTTCGACTATAAAGTCCATTTTCTCTTTCTCAGGTAAAATATAAGGTGTTTTCTGCTTATCATTATCATCCAACTGTGAAAGAAAGATAGCATTATAAAGTAGATATTTTACTTTTAAATAAAAAGAATATTTAAGTGGTAACCATTTCTTAAATTTATGCAACTTACAAATACAGTAGGCTCCCTCAAATCCGCACAGCTTGGGACCAGAGGTTGTGCGGATTTTAGAATTTTGCAGATTTCTGGTCATTGCTTTGTTTATATTTTTAAACAGTAATTTGAGTACAATTAATAGTGCAATCGGAACTATAATGAATGCTTACAATATAATAAAATATTAAAATAAGAAATAAACTAACTAAAGAAATAAAAATTTAGATAATTTTTAAAATGATTAAAGTACTAATAGCAAAGGTCAAGTTAATAATCAATAGTGTATGATTAAATATTCAATATAAAGATTAAATGTAATTTTCTAAAATTAGCAACAAAGTTGCATCATAAAAGTGCATTACTAATTCACATCAAAATCATAAAATAAGGATTTTTTTTTTTAAGTTTAGCCTGGCTTAATAACCAAAAAATCTTCATTAATGCATAAACATATTTGGTAAGAAGACTGATTATCAGTGATATCAGCAATATTTGGAATTTTTTCCAAAAAAATTTATTCTTCCTTCATGAAAAAAACATGAATAGAGTATTATTAAGAAAATTACAAATTAAAAAATAGATTGAATTGATACAAAACTAAAAAAATCAATTTTTGTCCCAATATTTGAACTGAAAGTTTCATTGTTTACATCCGTAAAATAAGTGCGGATTTTACAGTTGTGGATTTCTGGTTTGTGGATTTGAGGGAGTCTACTGTATCCCTTTTATTAAAACATGTCTTACTCAAACAAGGTTGATCATGTAATAATCTCTTAATTATTAGGTTACACTATTGTGCTAGATGAATTACAGTTCTAAAAACTATCCTTGTTATTTATACAAGCATCTTAGATGATAAAACTTTGAATTTCTCACTTTATCCTTCAAGGTTACAGTAACAAATCAATGAAATAGCACCAAGAGTGGTTCTAATAAAACAATTCTTAAAAATAGAAGAAACTGCATAATAAATGCAATTACAACTTACTAATTAACTTTTACCAATACTCTAACTGTTTTGGCATATCTATCGTGTCATAGCACATTGGCATGTTTTGCTTTTTGGAGACTCTTGGTGCTGACAGTTTACTTTTTGTTATTGAACAAGTGATTGAATAAGTTTGAATTTATAAATGTGCAGTAGTCTCACTTATCCAACATAAATGGGCCAGGCCTTGAGAACGTTGGATAAGGAAAAATGCCAAATAATGCTTAGGGTTAAACTTCTACAGCAGAAAAAATAGCACCAAAATATTTCATACCACTATTTCTAAATAACAGTCTTCGCATCACAGTTCTACATCATTTGTAACGAAGCATATTGTTTGGAAATACACTTGAGTTACAGTTTTTGGTAACCTTTTTTTGAGACAAATGTTCAAACCTGTTATCCTTCTCAGTCCAGAGACAAATATCATGAGGGACCACATAAACCAGTTTAAAATTACTACAAATCATCTCCAAAGATGTAACAGTTTATATATTGATGCTCATGATATGCACAAATTTATTTTAAGTCTATATGTAATTTTATCAATTCTAGAACCCATTTAAATTAATTTAAAGAGTGTTTTTTAAGTGTCTCCTACAGGCGACATCAGGATTGGGGAGGTTAATGAAAGTGGACAGGTAAATAATGCTTACTTCATTAAGTTCAGATGCTGAATGAGGTTTCGATACATCATGACTGTTAAAAAATATTGTTTTCTGATCTGAAAAGAAAGAAAGAAAGAAGAAGAAAAAAAACAGAATTAACAAACAAAAAGGCTATTAATATTTAACTGTAAAGAAAACAAAAACTTGATAAATCTGCTCTTCCAAGTGAAGTATGATGTGGGAGGTTTAAATTTATCTTAAATGCCATGTGTTGCCATTCGGCAACATACCTAATTTAGGTGTCTAAAGTACTATTAAAATAATATTACAATACCTAATGATATCTAATGATACCAGCAATATAGATACTGAAAATATAATTAAACCAATTTTCAACATGCAGATGGCAGCACTTGTGCTGTTTAAGAATATAGATAGATTTATTTTTCAATTAAAGCCCAGTATTTCTGAATAATAAATTATTTTTTAACCGTAAACCATACTTAAAACAAAATATTTTTTCAACGTAGTATTCCCATAATTTATTTAAGAAATGAAAGCCAAAAAACATTTTAAAATTGATTTTTGAAAAATCAGGCATTTAAAGGTTAATTTCCTATCTAGACGCCAGATAGAACAACTAACATAAATGACAATTTTAAACTGCTGAAAATCAGATAATATAAAAAATAAGGCATGCATAGCACTTTGCTATCTGTTTAGTGCATGTTCCAGCCTGTTTTTGAAAATAAACTTTGCAAAATTCTATGATTTTATATTTATTAAACAAAAATCTTTCAAAATTAACTAAATTGGACTTCTTATGCAATTACAGATTTAATATTTGACATTTAGAAATATTTAACTTTTAATTATGGCTAAAAAATCTTGAGAAAACACAATTTGTTTGAAAATGTAGAGATTTCATCAGACAAATGTAGAAACTAAAATTTTGAAGGCACAATTCTCTTAAAAGGAGAAACTATATATTCAAAGAACTGTGAAAAAGGTAAAAAAAATCCCAGGCTAATCTGTAAAATGACTTCTAGTTTTTTTTTTCTTTATTTAATAGTGAATCGTATTTTTTAAAAAACAAAGAGATCATTAGAACCAGAAAATATTGGGAATAGGTGGATATATTCAAGGTTTCTTTTGTATTTTCAATTAGGATAAACACATGGCATTTTAAAACTGGAGAAGAAAAAAAAAAAAAAAAAAAAAAAAGATTAAAATAAATACAACCTGGCAGCTAAAAATATTTTTTTTAAAACAGTAAAACATTAGATAAGACAATAATCCAAAGATACTATCACAACCAAAAACATACACTAAATAAGTTGATACATATATACTGCCTTGCCTGGGAAGCAGATAAAGCAATTTAAACATGTTAAAAAAACAGAAATCTTGAAGAGGAATCAAAAAACATGAAAGCAATAAAAATTATTTATTTACTTCTTTATTTTTTGTATTATTAATGTATACTTTTTAAAAATACACTCAGCAACGGTGAACATGATGTTGGGTTCAATTGTGTCTCATGTTACGCCACAGGTTTGTGTGCTCTTGTAGATGCAATGCATCTTGTGCTGAAGTTGCAACCTTTCCAACATACACTATGAGGCCATTAATGAACAGACTCAATTTTAAATGTTTTGTTGAATATTTAAAAATACACTTGTTGGATTCTTATGGAACCTCAGAACTATAAAAATTATATTTTTACTCATAGTTTACATTGTCCATTTGATAAGAAGAACAAATTGGGAGCAGACAAAAAAAAAAAAAAAAAAAAAAAAAAAAAATCAAAAATATTATTTTTGGTCACTCTGAACAATAAAATACCTGAAATGATCTTATCACAGCAGAATACAAATACATGGATACTGTACAACATGATTAATGATTTGTGATAGACTAGCATGTTTATTCATGGAAATATAGCAATTTTTTTTAAATTCAAAAAAATCTGGCATGTTTTTAGCTTATATTATGAATGGTTTTCAACCAAATTTATCATGAATTTTAAAAAAAATGGCAAAATATAGTAGAAACAATATAGTACAATTGGAATATAAATATAATAAATATTTTATGAAATATGAGTAACTGAATGAGTTAAATTTTTATTTGTCCATGCATGAATGCATGCACCAATGAATGAAGAACCAATCTTTTTACATAATTTAATAGTCAACTCTATACAGCACATCATGAAAAAAATCCAGTCAAATATCATGGAAATTCAGAAAGATATTGATGATAGGAATAAGCTGATTTTTAGTTCTCTCTAAAAGCAGCTGAATGATAAGGGATTTTCCACAAACTGTCAATTTTAATTTTTTTATTGATGCTTTAGTTCTTGGATAACTATTAGAACGAGCCTATTACAGGATAAAAAGAAATATTGAAATTGAAGCATTTGTTCCTTCTCATTGATATTCAATAAATACTAATTTTTTCTTAAAATTCAGTTAATAAAAAATGACAATTTGTGGAACCCCTCCTCTTCCCCAATGTTTAATTGCTTAGAAGTGTATCATTGTATTTTTCAACTTAATTATAGATACACTTATTTTTGACGCACACACACAAATTTCTACATACTTTTGAAAATCTTTTAATTACAATATGCTAATTCCTTTCATGTTTTGTTTATTTTCCTGAAACACCACGGAGCCCCTGGAAAGTTCAGGCAGAGTCCCAAGGGCTCCGCGGAGCACACTTTGGGAACCTCTGATCCAAGCAAAAATATTATAATTAGCTACACATATTGATTTTGTTCCCCCCCCCCCCCCCATAACATTAACAATTTTTTTCAAAAATTTAACACATTTTATTTTGACAATTTTGGCTTTGTCACATTTGACAGTTCACCCACTATCTCTTTTGATAGGATAGTGTAACTCTTTAAACACAAAGTTAAAAAAACTAATAAAAAAGATAATGAATATGAAATAATAATAAAAAAGATTGTAAAAAAATAAAATAAAACCTGCTTTAATGGGGTTTATTAGAGTGGGTTTTACCCCCAAAACCCATGTAGATTTTTTTGGGATAGATAGGTTTTTTACAACCCTGTTCTTGAAGATTGCTAACAATATAGGTGGTGATCACATGCATGTTTAACTCAATGAAAAGAGTCATAAAATTGTTGCTGTTGAAATTAATAGCTTATTTTAATTGTTTTTATATTTATTTTTGAAGATTTGAGACCTTTTTTAATGAATAAAACAGTAATTTTAAACAAAATAACATGTAGATTTATGAAATAAAGAGTCATTAAATAAATTATATAAATATATATACATAAGATCTTACCGCCTGCATTGAAATTCTTCAAAGAAGGTCTTTCAATCATGAAATATTTGTTACCAATGGTAAAGAGTTTGTAAAGAACGGCATTGTGATTGATGAATTTCTGAGCAACACAGGGTAGAACCACATCTTTCAGTCCCTCTTCATTAAATATTAAGCTCATCTACAACAATCATAAAATCAATTTAGACTGAGTGAAAATGTCATTCATATCTTTATATAAATAAGTTATACAGAAATTTTTTTTTTTAAATCAACCTTTAAACAAAATAAATAATGTTTTAACATTAGAGAAGTGTCCTAAAAAACAATGACTTTGTAAAAATACAGTAGTTTATAATTTATGCTTGCTATTGTCAAAATTTATAAATTTTCTATTGAAAAAAGATATAAAACATTTAAAATAATTTATGTAATTTTTAATGGAATAAAAAAACTGAATACGAGATTTTTTTCATATATTGTGGGGGAAGAAAAGGGGTGGAGGAGAAAAGAAGAGAATTGTCACTATTTTGAAGCCAAATCACAAAAATATAAATTTTACTTAAATTATAGCATTTAAATAAAAATGTAATTAACAATATTATTGTTTCATAGAAAATTAAGTTTTATAAAATAGTTATTGATGAAAAGAGCACTATTATTATTAAAGGCAGGAAGAGATTGAAGTTACACAAGATTGCTGCTATGCTGCATTTTTCATATTTTCTATAGTAGCTATATCTCAGGAACTCATGCATAGATTTTTCTCAAACTTTATATTCAATTAGATATTGACATAAATAGTTGTTGAATAGATTTTAGTATAATTTCTCCAATAGGTAATGCTGAATACTGCATTTCTCATAATTTCTGCAATAAGTTTATCTCAAAAACTAATGTACAGATTTTCATCAATTTCAGATTTAATTAGACATTCCTTAATAGGTTTTGGAGTAAATCACCTGTAGACAGCACTGCTATGCTACATTTTCAGGATTTACACAATTTCATCGATAATCATATCTAAACACTAAAGTCACAGAATTTCATCAAATTTCATATTATGTTAGAACTTAAACATAAGTTGGTCCTTGTTAGATTTTCATGTAAATCTTACAGCAGGTAGAGTTACTATTCTCAGTGTAGAACTCCAATATTGTTGAAATACAATGATTTAGAGATAATTGAGATGTTGTTAATGGATGTAAAATACTTCATCATCATATGAAGTCCCACACCTTCTAAGGAAGTTTTGACATAAGTTACCATTATTATACTAGAATTTCCTCAGAGAGGAAATTTTAATCATATCATTTTAAATTGGATATCAAAGAAATCCGAACAAAAATTATGAAACAAACTCAATTTAAATATCTATTATGTCTTAATGCATAAAAACCAAGGAAAACATTAATAAAAACATTCCTTTCCAAAATCTGGTAATGTACAGAGTGAAGTATGCCATTCTGTGATAAAAAGACATGTTAAGAGACTGACTAGATAAAAATAATTTGCATAAGATATATTCATTTAAAGAATATTGAAACAAAAAACATAAGGAATTTTGTGAAAAAACAGATTAAAAGTGACAGAAAATAAAACTTTCAGAGGAGAGCTTATACATGAAACTTTAAAAAAAAAAAAAAAAAAAAAAAAAATTCATATGTAAAGGTGGAGTGGGAGAGGTATTTTTGTATGTTATAGTAATTGAATTTGAGAATCCAGGAGGGATAACTGAATTCTTTTCAACCACCCTCTCCTTCCTTTGTAGATACCCACATTCATATAAACTAAAATTATATAATAAAGAAATACTATACTTGATGAGCTGTGGAACCATGAGCCAAAGTTGGCTTGCAAACTGCAATAATAAGAAATATGAATTAAAATTATAATTTAAACACTTTTTTTTTAATATTTTTGTTACGCATAAAAGAAACACATGTAAAAAGTTATATAGGGTAACATCCCCAGTAATTGGCACATTAAGGATTTGTCTTTAAACTTACTTCTATTTTCGTTACCAAGAAATAAAATATCTACTTGCAAATATTTTAAATCAAAGAGTGCATATCTGTGCATCTATTTTGCCCACTAAAAGCAAAAATATTTGAAAAAGTATTTTAATAAAAATATATTTAAAAAAATTAGTGCAATCACCAGTAATTGGCACTTAGACTTTTAAACAATTAAAGTAACCCTTTTCAACTAAACAAAACTGTTGTCAATTAAAATTTAAAATATACTATAAATCAGATAATAATAAATTGAAATACATGTCTTTCTTAAGCCAGAGAAGAAGCATTTCCAACAAAAATGGCTAATTTGATACAAGTCATAATTGTTTCTTTTTCCTAGGCACTATTGTCATTTAGTAGCATAAATCAAAGTTATAATCTGTAAAGTAAATGAGAATATAACTGGTTATATGGTCTTGCATTTTTAAAAGACTGGATATAAATCTTATTTTAGGTCATTTTTGTAGGATGTGTTAATCATTAGTGCCTGCCAATTACTGGGGATGTTACCCTACCACAATCTAACAAATAAGATATAACTACCTATTGGAAAATCAACCCCAGCTGTCTTCATTTTTGCCATATTTTCCGAGACATTGGTTGTAGACAATTCAACAAAAGCAGGAATGAATATACCTGCTAATGAAACAAAAAATAAAAAAAATAAAATAATAATAATAACCATTGAATATCACATTGTTTTTTCTTTTATTTTGTAAGCATAAGGTGGATGAATATAGCTTACAATCAATTTTTAAAATACAGTGAAACATGTAAAGTTGACTATCTGTCTATGTTGACCTCTGTTGTCAGGAACCAAATTCATCCTATATAAAACCCTTTGTAACCTGATCACCTGTCTATTGTTGGGTCCTTTTTTTTTTACTACTACAGATCATAAATTAATTAATAAAAAAATTCATTCAATAAAATTGTTTTTCCATATAAACATTACTATATAAACAATCATTTCTACACTCAATTTCTTAATTAGTTCAAATATTTCATCTACTTTACTAATGAGTTAGCTGAGATCCGGACTAGACTACCTTCTATATGAATTTTGTTTTAATTTAAGATAATCAAAACAAAAGGAGATTTCATAAGGATAAATACTATTAGATAACACAAGTTAAGTTAAGAAATTACAGAAATAAGAAAGATTACCAAGATAAAATTTAAAACTAATAAAAAAAAATACATATTCATTAAGTTTCTATACATATTAATGATTTCCAGTAGGTAATAATGATAACACAACAAAATTCTCAATCTGTCTAGATCTCAGATGTAGCATATAAGGATCTGTAGCAGTGAACCCAATATTTTGCCAATGTTGTTTTACGGGATATCAAACTCGAATAGATAACTTTAAAGCTTAAGACCTTTGTTAAAATTTCAAAAAATAGAAGAAAGACCCTGGAATCTCCCATCTATTTGTGGGGAGCAAAGAAAGAAAATTTTTTTTTACAAGTAATAAGATTTCTACAACAAAAAACACGAGCATCCCATAATACAACAATGACATTGAGGCCAGAGAAGGTATAGTGTTAGTACTTCTATCTTAATTTCTACATATTTTTATTCATAAGATAAAGTAATTTATTTTAAATCAGGTGAACTTCTCAACAGTTTTGCTTTAAAAATTCTACTATTGTTAAATACCTTTACTCAACATTAAGATAAAAGAATGTTAATTGATCAATGCATATATGACTTCTAGTCTGCTAAATTACTTTAAATTCTGAGTACAAAGGGTAAAGGTTGAAATTATTTTTACTTTTAAATATTCGGAGAAACTATTTTAATTTCATGGCATTACAAAATTTAGTATAGTTATTTTGACACTATTGAAATTAAAATTCAAATAAACTTATATCAAGGTAGGATAAAAAAATAAAAAAAAATTATACTAGAGTATATCTTTGTTTAATATACATTTTTTTTCCTTTTTTTTTTTTTTTATAAAGGATATATCAAATTAAAATCATCACTCTTGAATTCTTCTAAATATACTCTCTTTTATTTAATTCAACATAAAAAAAAAAAACATCAGAATTCACTAACATGAGTTTTGTTGCAAACATAGAGAAATATTAATCCATAACAAGAATATTCACTAGGTTAAAAATAGATTAAGAACAAATACAAAATACATTTCTTACCTACAGCTATTTCTACCATTCACCCATTTAGGGTATTTTCATATGTATATTTAACGTGGATCACAAATTTTCCTTGCACCAGAGCACTTTTTTATACTAATTTATGACGTTTCTGTTGCCCAAATTAGACTTGGAGTAATCTTTGAAAAACAGTCTCTACTCTAACATCCCTTCGTCTGAAACAGTACGCTGAGCTACGGTAACTTCATGAGGGCTTTGCGACATAATCGCCTATCAACCATCAGCGACACGAATCGTTAGGCTGAGATTTTCGGCTCTTGGGTATCCACATTTTACCCTGAGAAATATTTGAGACAACAAAAACAATCTTGGACGTTCACTGCCACATGCTAACAGTCATTTGCCGCCAAGGGGCATTTATTACGCTGCTCTCGATAAAGGCTTCCGTTAAGCACGTATCTCAATAAGCCTTAAGAGTGCGGGAGCTCGGGAAATCAATTGTACTTATGGTATACTCAATTGCAACATGTAGGATATTTCAACTTAAAACGAGGGGCTCTGATCCCTTTTTTCTAGACCAATAGTTCAGAAGGGACATATTTCTTCAGCAAACTCTCAGTTATATTTTGCAGGCAACACTTCTGCGACTTCCACTTAGCGTATCTCTGGGAGTAATGTCGAAAAATCGTAGAATTCTTTTTGGCCTCCCCTCTCCCAGATCCAAAACAGGGGAGGGGGGGGGGACAGAACTTTTGCATCTCTTCCACCAGATGCTCTCCGTACGACTCCTATCACCAGGACTGACCTTTTTTTTTTTTCAAAAAACCAATTGCACGTAAGCCTCTAACATACGGGGGTACATTTCTGGGAACACGGACGCATCCCCCACTTTCCCCAACCAAAAGGGTGACTTCCCGTTGGTCAGTGCGCAAATACCAAATCCAATGTCCATATAAGGACATGTTTCTATATCTCAATCACGTGACTTACATGAGGTTTTTCACAGGCAGGTGTTTTTCAGCTCCCGTTCCCATGAAATCTACAGCAGGGATTCCAAGTATTGCACACAAAAGGAGTAACAGGCACGGGGATATTTTTATGGTCGAAACTGTATCTCGCTCTCTCTCTGAAATGACACTATACAATTTTTTATGGGTTATAAAAAAAGGAGTGTACTTTTAGCAATATTACCCAGGGCTTAAGAAACTGTGTGTGTGGCCAATTATTATAGGGTACGCTATTTATTGTCTGACAACTCATAGTTTGGGAAACACACACATCTTTAATCTTAACAAAAGGGCTTTTAGCAATTACTGCACTTCTCTGCCGAGCAGGGATTTTATGCGAGTCTTAAGGGGAGGGGGTGTGCTTTTCTTTCTAACATTCACCAACGCTTGCAAAGGCGTGGGAACGGAAAAAGGAATCACAGGAGTATTAAGGCCTGTGCGTATCTAGAAAAAAAAAGGGAAAGAGGTGTTTTGAATTTTGAATAATTAAAATTTTAAAGAGAAGCAGTAATCAAAAAAAAACTGTAACAAGAGCTCCCCCTCGTTGAAAAAAAAAATAAACATTATTCGTTTTGGTCAAAAAACAAGAATTTTATTTTTTTAGCTAGAAGATCCCAGAAGGTAAGTCGAAGAAAAGTACAAAAAAAAAATGAATCCAAAGTGAATGGAAAAGTGAAATGACAAGTTAATGTAGTACCCCGGTTGACTAGTTGAATTAAGATTACCGACTAGAGCAGATCACACAACGACCCGAAAAGTTGATAACTTCACCCTAACTAAATCACCACAACAACTATGCACTCCGGAATGCAATGTTGAAGTTTGGGTATAACATTTGAAAGTTAAATGTATACTAGGGCCTAAGTTGCTATTGCAAAACCTACACTATTTACGTGGCATACCCACCTAGATTTTCAAGCTGGGCATACAGTTACGAATACCAATACACTGGGATTATTTCTACATGCTACCATCTCTGTAAATATTAAGCCCTTAAAAAAAAAGTTTCCCACAGGTCGAATGCAAGGAAGATTTGTCCAGTATAAAGAAAGGAATTTTTGAAAAATTTTGAATCCTGTGAGCAGGACTGAGCCAAAGGGCCGAAACAACCAATTCCATAAAAATCACTATAAATATATCATTGCAGCTGGAGGTATCACAGATATGTACACATATAAGTAGGATAATGTGTTGTATACACATATACAATAAAAAGAACAATACCTTGCATTACATACATAGGGTATACACACACAAAAGAAGGTGAAATTAGCACTTACACTTGATTATATTCAGTGGGGACAATTACATAACGTGTGCACATAAAAAAAAATTAACAATATAATGTATTTTACCTTTCAAACTGAAGTACACAAATGTATGGACATTTAGAACATAACACTATATTTGTATAGGTTACCTTGTGTAACTTCGAGTGATAATTGTATACCTTTGTTACCACTGATGAGGAACTAGTTTTTATACAGACAGTAACCAAAATACACAGTCCTTAAAATATCACAAATAACACCTAAAGTGAAATAATATTAACTCCACACGAGAGCTTGCCAATTTCTTTGACCAGGAATACGAGCTTTTTCAAAATACCCCATTTACACATATAAGGGGAAGGGTCGATTGTTAGAAAAATCAAACAACATAATAAAATAGATAACACAAACAATATATATATATATATACAAAATGTACAAAAACTAGATAAATATATCTGTGGGGGTGTACATTGCTTGTATCAGAAATCCTCTATCTCCCAAATAGAGAAACAAATTTCCAAAAATACCCCAAAAAAAGGTAAAGTTAAAAAAAATTGCAAAAGTTTTTACCTTTATTTTTTTTTTTGTTAAAGAATAAACTATATTTACACTAGTAACTATACTATATACAAAAAGGGGTGCACCTGGGTTTTACAGGCATTATATATATTGCTATCATGCCTACTTTCCCAAAATTTCCTGACCAGAAATTTTTCTAAGTTCCCAAAATTAGCGTTAAAATCCACTAAAAATTAAAAAAAAGAATACAAACAGGAGGCGGAGCACTTAATTGATCCTAATATATCGTAATATTACTAACACTCCCGAGAGAAAATAAGCTGCAGGCTAAAAATCCACATTAAACAATTGCGGATTAAAATCAAAACAAAGCACCATTAGGTTCACACACTATCTAAATTTGTTTATATTGGGCCTACAATTTGTTTAAAATAAATACAATTACCTATATATATACAATCTTAAAAAAAATAAAGCTAAACAGCTCTAAAATCTATAATTAGGACGCGAATTCCTGTTTCTCAAAGAGTAATCAGCTCCCGATACTGACCGCCACTTCTGTTGTTTTGTTTTGATGCCGGATCGTTCTCGTGAACGACTCACACGGCCTGAATCACTAGACGTTCCTACTCGCATCATTTCCGCTTCGCGCCCAACGCTATCCGATAAGTCCGTCTTTCCTTGTGTTTCAACAAGCAACCTATCAACCTTTCCATCGATACGCTCGGATGGAGTTGAGTGTGATGGGGAAACGTCGCTGGCCATCTGTTTACTAGTTTCGTTTTCCCACCCGGGTCTAGTTTCGCTATTGCTTTGCTCGTGACGTCTGCTCGTAGCACGGGGACCTTGCGTATCAGGTTGGATGGATGCTGTACGTGGTAAGGGTGGCGGGAATCGATTTATGAACCGATTTCTTTTCTTACGTGCAGTACAATCGAATTGAATATTCGATTCACTTGTTGTTGTTGACATTTGACTTTGGCTGTGGTTTTGGTCTGAATGAGTGTCTCCATTCTGTTTATTTACACCTGAAATGCATCTATCTTTGAATAAGGTGAGGCGATCTACATGGACAACCTGGGTTTTTGAAGGATTAGCAATTAATGCAATTTTAAAATTGACCTCACTGAGTTTTTCAATGATTGTAAAAGGTCCGTTGTTTAGTTTTGACAATTTTCTCGTATTACCAGCAGTTATAGATGGATTATACAGCCATACTCTATCTCCTATTTTTAAATCTTTAACGACCGCTGTTTTCTCTCTGTATTTTTCTTGTACTTCTGATACTTTAACCAAATTATCGTACACTTCGGCATATATTTTTTGGAGGGCGGGGATTAGCAATTCACAGAATGATGGGGCGTCATTATAACTAAATCTAGGTGACTGAGAAAATAGGTTATATGGTAAATTTAAATTCCTGCCATATAAAATTGCTGCGGGTGTTAATTTTGTTGAGGAGTGCACAGCGGAACGCATCGCTAACAGGGCAAATTTAAGTTTAGTATCCCAATCTGATTGGTTTTCATTTACTATGTGACTAAGGGCATTTTTTAACGTAGAATTTTGTCGCTCGATTTGTCCATTCGATGCCGGATGAAAGGCAGATGTTGTGATATGTTTAATGCCGAACATTTCGTAGACATGTTTGATCGCTTCGGATATCAGATTTCTCCCATTGTCTGTTGCTATCACCGCAGGCGCGCCATAACGTGAAATGAAATCAGCAAGCGTATCTGCGATAACATCAGATGTGGTGGAATTAACTGCATAAGCTTCTGGCCACTTAGTAAAAGAGTCGATATACGTGACAATATAGGTGTTACCTGAAAATGTAACCGGTAGTGGGCCTATTAGATCTAAATGTACCTTGTTCATGGGAAACTCGGGTGTAGGCATCCGTTGAAGGGGTGCCTGCTGGTTAGGTTTGTACGCCCTCTTCTGTTGGCAACTAATACACGACTCCACTAGGTGCTTGATATCAGCTGACATTCCGGGCCAGTAAAAGTGCTCTCGGATGCGGTCAATCGTCTTTTTAAAACCTTGATGACAAGCCGCCAAAGAATCGTGTGTTAGAGCAAACACTTGCTCAATCATTTCCCTAGGGACTACCAATTTAATTGGGTTACTTATTATATTCGAATCTCTAGTGTCCTCACACACAAGAATGTCATCTCTAAAAAAAAATTTCATATATTTAGTGCTATGTTTAAATTTTGGTCTAATTTTCTGGCTATTTCACAGCACTTTTTATCGAATTTCTGCAACTCACTAATTTTATCAGTTAAATTTGAATGCGGTACAAAAGTAGTTTCTTTTTCTACCTGTATACAAAAATTACTGCTGCTAATCTCAGGTGTTTCATCAATTTTTGCAAATCGAGAGAGAAAGTCTGCTACACTATTGCACTTGCCTTTTATATATTTAATGGTAAAGTCAAAATCAGATAGAGTACATACCCATTTGGCTATACGTGAAGTGGGATCATGAATTTTTAACATAAAAGTAAGGGGGGCATGGTCTGTAAAAATGGTAAAATGGGTGTTAGCTAGGTAGCACTTAAAATGGCTAGTTGCCCAAACTAGAGCGAGAAGTTCTCTCTCAGTGGCAGAATATCTCGTTTCTGCACCTTTGAGTCGCCTACTAGCAAACGCCACTGGATGAATTTTATTCTCTTCATCCAACTGTGACAGAACTGCACCCAATGCTTCTCCACTCGCATCAGTATAGACATAAAATTCTTTACTAAAATCAGATAATAAGAGGCACGGTTTAGAAATTAGAGCCTTTTTTAAATCCTCAAATTCCTCTTGGGCTTCTTTCGTCCAGGCAAAATGCCCACTTTCCTTTGTTAAATCAATTAAATTTAATGCCCTTTTTGTGAAGTCAGGTATAAAACGCCTGTAAAATGAGAGGGTTCCAATAAATGACCTGACACCTTTACGTGTCGTAGGTGGTTGCAATTTTTCAATTACTTCAATATTTTTATTTACAGGGGATACTTGCCCGCTATGAATTTCAAAGCCTAGGTATTGGATTTTATTTGAAAGAAAAGTACATTTGCTGGGTTTAAGCTTTAGTTTATGCTGCCTTAATCTGTCAAAAACCAGTTTTAATTTTTCAAAGTGGGAGTCTACATCAGAAGAAGCAATGACAATGTCATCTATATATACTAAGATTCCGAGATTTCCTAAATCTCCAAAAATGGCATTCATTAGCCTTTGAAAACTGTTCCCTGAATTAGATAACCCAAAACAATTTCTATTCCACTCAAAAAGACCTTTATGCGTGATAATAGCAGTTTTATGCCTGTCTTCAGGTCGTATGACCTGTTGAAAAAAACCACTAGTCAAATCTAGTGTTGAAAAAAATTTAGCTCCACTTAAAGCATCCACAGAATCAGTAATGTTCGGGATAGGATATGCGTCTTTGACAAGATTTTTGTTTAGTTTACGAAAATCAACAGCTAGTCTATAAGAACCGTCTGCTTTTTCTACAAGTATTACCGGTGATGCGAATTCTGACATAGATGGGGAAATAATTTCAGCTTGCAGTAGAATATTAAGTTGATCTTCCATTTCTTGACGTAATTTATATGGAACTCTGTACGCTTTGGATTTTACAGGTTTATTAGAGGTTAAATTGACAACATGGGGTATGGTATTACAGCCTGGTAACTCTAGGACAGATGCTGCAAATACATCTTTATTTTGATCTAAAAATTCTTGCATTTTAGATTTTAGGGGAGGGTCTAAATGGCTTAAGTCAATATTAGAACTCCAAGTGAGATCAGCATGATCAAAGTCAGCTATTGGAGTAGTCAAATTCACATTACAACTTAAACTATTATCCGTTAGTGGTATATTAAACTTATCTATACATTTCTGGATTTTTGCAACATATGTATTTTTGCTTAGCTTTATAGTATGATTTGAAAAATTTGCAAGAGAAACAAAAAGGCCATGTTCCTGAGTACATATGGCTCTAGAAATAAGCAGACCTTGGCTTAAATTCTTCGCTAAAGGTTCTAGCATTAGAACATCATTTTCTTTTATGGAATTATTTTTATTGCACTTAACTTCAGCTATTACTTTTGAATTAGGGGGAATAGAAATCCTTTCGCATAAAAGAGCTAAAGTAGTAATTTCACCATTGTTGTTGTTATTATTGTCAAGATTGTTTTGTTCAACAGTCTGGGGTATTCTATTTTCTAAATCACTTTTATTAGCATGGACTGTTTGACTCGTTGTTTGCTGTCTAAGGTCTAAAGGCTTATTAATTTCACATTCATTTGTACTCGAGTTACTGCGTGATATATTTTGTAAACAAAAAACATGTGCAGTTTCATTATCTGCTTCATTTGCTTTAATTGTCCTGTTTAAATCTGCATTCACTTTCATACTGGGATATGTAGTACCCTGAACTGTCACATTTTTACTACTAAGATTCCCACATTTTTCTTTTAAACTTTCCTTACCCTTTTTGGTTACAATTTTCATAGGTGTGTCATTATTACTATACTCATCTCCCTGTTTATTAGCAGAAATGGGGACATTTGGCCTACATTTTGTCTGGTCATTACAGATATCTGCTTGTTGACATTCTAAATCTGCACTATTCACTCTGATATCACTGGTATTATTTACAATATTTATTTCTAGGGAATTTTTTAGTGGTGACAATTTTTTTGCATGACTCTCTACTACTTGTTTACATTGTGTTTCTACTGGCATACTTAAAACAACATTATTATTTTTACAATTTATAACAGCCTGATATTTATTTAAAAAGGGCATCCCCAAAATCACACTAAATTCATCGGCTAATTTACCCTGGACAATAAAGAACTCAGACTGACATAATAAATCATTAAATTTAAAGTTCAAAGAAACTTTTTGGCTTAGAATTACTCTTTCGCCAGTTACCGTTAAAATAGGAGTATTGCACTCGACAACTTCACAAAAATTTAAATTAATAAGTGCTGTACTACTTAAAATATTTATGGCTGACCCAGTATCACACAGTGCAGTAAGAGAAATATTATTTACCTTTATCACAGCAGTAGGTAAATGGTAAGAATGGGGGGAGAACATACTAAAAATGATTGGGGGGTCTGGAGGCCTACATGGAGACGACTCGACCAAATCGAAACCAGCCGTTACACGTTTAAAGCATTATTGGATGTAGTAGGGTTACTGTGTTCATCCTGACGAGTATCACCACTCGCATTATCATCTCTATTTCTTCGGTTAGTCTCATACCCTTGATCAAAATTGCCCCTCTGTCTCCTATATCCACCTCTATTATTATTTCCTCTATAATTCTCACTCTGATAGTTCCTGCCCCTGGAATTTTGTCCACGTCCCCTGGGATTTTGATGGAAGCCCCTTCCATAATCATTTGTGTACCTGTTTAGGGTACAATTTCTTGCATAGTGGCCTGGCAAACCACATTTGAAACAGTAAAAATTTCCAGTTTGGCTACTTTCACATCCCTGGTTAAAATTATTTTGGACTTCTTTGGATTTTATTTCAACTAGACTATCAATTTTAGCTGCGAGCAGATCAATTTGGGATTTTAAATTTTGAATCTGTCTGTTATGGGACTCATTATCACTTTTCTGAGAAAATACGGCAGCACATGGTACATTCTGGGGGTTCGGTATATTCTCACTACTTTCATAAGAGTTGTAGAATGGATTTACGCTTTTATAAGCTTTTTCCTCAAGTAGGGCTATTTGGAGGACTTCCTCGGGCGTTTTTGGATTTCTAGCAATGACACCTTTTCTTATTTCAGGCGACAAATTGTTGAGTAGCACTGAGTGAAGGAGTGCTTTTCTGCTTTTTTCTACAACATCGTCTTGTATACCCTCTATGACGAGCGAGTTTAGTGACAGGTCGCATGCTCTGTCATAAAAGTCCTGTACTGTCATTGCTGGAGTTTGTTTAAAATTCATTAATTTGTTAAGCTGCACATCTGGGGTTATGTGCTGACTATATCTGTTTTTTAAAATAGAAACTAACTCCTCAAAAGACTTAATTTTGTGAATTTTTAGCAGTCTAGCAGCTGCACCAGATAATCTAGATAGCAATGCAAATTTCTTTTCCTCATCATCCCAGCCAAACATGTTGGCAAAACTGTCCAATTTTTCATAAAAATCCCCAAAAGAAACTGAATTACCCTCGCCACTGAATGGGGGAATATAATTGAGATTATCAATAAGGGCAGTTTTTCGCTGAATTTTCGCCATCTCTTTAGAGGGGTCGAGTGCCATTTTTGCGTTTTAAAGTGCACAAGATACGATACAAAATTTGAAAATAATAAAGATAAAAGAGGGGAAAAAAAAAGGGAATAATAAAATATCCACACACAAACTTTTACTACTTCTAAATATGGCATAAAATACCCATAAAATAGCAATGTATACCCCTATTACTCAAATTTACAACATACAACAAAATAATAAAAATAGAACAACAATACATATATTTATTTACTTTGAAGCACACTTAATATAAACACTGTTTAGTAAAACTCAGGCTCTACAGTACTGTGCCAATTTATTGTGTATATTGCAAAAATCAGGCATTTCAACACGGCATCAACTTATTGTGTATACCGTAATAATTAGGCTCTGCCACACGGCATCAACTTATCGTGTAAATTGCAATAATTAGGTTCAACAGCACGGCACCAACTTGTTGGGTCCTTTTTTTTTGACTACTACAGATCATAAATTAATTAATAAAAAAATTCATTCAATAAAATTGTTTTTTCATATAAACATTACTATATAAACAATCATTTCTACACTCAATTTCTTAATTAGTTCAAATATTTCATCTACTTTACTAATGAGTTAGCTGAGATCCGGACTAGACTACCTTCTATATGAATTTTGTTGTAATTTAAGATAATCAAAACAAAAGGAGATTTCATAAGGATAAATACTATTAGATAACACAAGTTAAGTTAAGAAATTACAGAAATAAGAAAGATTACCAAGATAAAATTTAAAACTAATAAAAAAAAATACATATTCATTAAGTTTCTATACATATTAATGATTTCCAGTAGGTAATAATGATAACACAACAAAATTCTCAATCTGTCTAGATCTCAGATGTAGCATATAAGGATCTGTAGCAGTGAACCCAATATTTTGCCAATGTTGTTTTACGGGATATCAAACTCGAATAGATAACTTTAAAGCTTAAGACCTTTGTTAAAATTTCAAAAAATAGAAGAAAGACCCTGGAATCTCCCATCTATTTGTGGGGAGCAAAGAAAGAAAAATTTTTTTTACAAGTAATAAGATTTCTACAACAAAAAACACGAGCATCCCATAATACAACAATGACATTGAGGCCAGAGAAGGTATAGTGTTAGTACTTCTATCTTAATTTCTACATATTTTTATTCATAAGATAAAGTAATTTATTTTAAATCAGGTGAACTTCTCAATAGTTTTGCTTTAAAAATTCTACTATTGTTAAATACCTTTACTCAACATTAAGATAAAAGAATGTTAATTGATCAATGCATATATGACTTCTAGTCTGCTAAATTACTTTAAATTCTGAGTACAAAGGGTAAAGGTTGAAATTATTTTTACTTTTAAATATTCGGAGAAACTATTTTAATTTCATGGCATTACAAAATTTAGTATAGTTATTTTGACACTATTGAAATTAAAATTCAAATAAACTTATATCAAGGTAGGATAAAAAAATAAAAAAAAATTATACTAGAGTATATCTTTGTTTAATATACATTTTTTTTTCCTTTTTTTTTTTTTTTTTTTTTTATAAAGGATATATCAAATTAAAATCATCACTCTTGAATTCTTCTAAATATACTCTCTTTTATTTAATTCAACATAAAAAAAAAACATCAGAATTCACTAACATGAGTTTTGTTGCAAACATAGAGAAATATTAATCCATAACAAGAATATTCACTAGGTTAAAAATAGATTAAGAACAAATACAAAATACATTTCTTACCTACAGCTATTTCTACCATTCACCCATTTAGGGTATTTTCATATGTATATTTAACGTGGATCACAAATTTTCCTTGCACCAGAGCACTTTTTTATACTAATTTATGACGTTTCTGTTGCCCAAATTAGACTTGGAGTAATCTTTGAAAAACAGTCTCTACTCTAACATCCCTTCGTCTGAAACAGTACGCTGAGCTACGGTAACTTCATGAGGGCTTTGCGACATAATCGCCTATCAACCATCAGCGACACGAATCGTTAGGCTGAGATTTTCGGCTCTTGGGTATCCACATTTTACCCTGAGAAATATTTGAGACAACAAAAACAATCTTGGACGTTCACTGCCACATGCTAACAGTCATTTGCCGCCAAGGGGCATTTATTACGCTGCTCTCGATAAAGGCTTCCGTTAAGCACGTATCTCAATAAGCCTTAAGAGTGCGGGAGCTCGGGAAATCAATTGTACTTATGGTATACTCAACTGCAACATGTAGGATATTTCAACTTAAAACGAGGGGCTCTGATCCCTTTTTTCTAGACCAATAGTTCGGAAGGGACATATTTCTTCAACAAACTCTCAGTTATATTTTGCAGGCAACACTTCTGCGACTTCCACTTAGCGTATCTCTGGGAGTAATGTCGAAAAATCGTAGAATTCTTTTTGGCCTCCCCTCTCCCAGATCCAAAACAGGGGAGGGGGGGGGACAGAACTTTTGCATCTCTTCCACCAGATGCTCTCCGTACGACTCCTATCACCAGGACTGACCTTTTTTTTTTTCAAAAAACCAATTGCACGTAAGCCTCTAACATACGGGGGTACATTTCTGGGAACACGGACGCATCCCCCACTTTCCCCAACCAAAAGGGTGACTTCCCGTTGGTCAGTGCGCAAATACCAAATCCAATGTCCATATAAGGACATGTTTCTATATCTCAATCACGTGACTTACATGAGGTTTTTCACAGGCAGGTGTTTTTCAGCTCCCGTTCCCATGAAATCTACAGCAGGGATTCCAAGTATTGCACACAAAAGGAGTAACAGGCACGGGGATATTTTTATGGTCGAAACTGTATCTCGCTCTCTCTCTGAAATGACACTATACAATTTTTTATGGGTTATAAAAAAAGGAGTGTACTTTTAGCAATATTACCCAGGGCTTAAGAAACTGTGTGTGTGGCCAATTATTATAGGGTACGCTATTTATTGTCTGACAACTCATAGCTTGGGAAACACACATCTTTAATCTTAACAAAAGGGCTTTTAGCAATTACTGCACTTCTCTGCCGAGCAGGGATTTTATGCGAGTCTTAAGGGGAGGGGGTGTGCTTTTCTTTCTAACATTCACCAACGCTTGCGAAGGCGTGGGAACGGAAAAAGGAATCACAGGAGTATTAAGGCCTGTGCGTATCTAGAAAAAAAAAGGGAAAGAGGTGTTTTGAATTTTGAATAATTAAAATTTTAAAGAGAAGCAGTAATAAAAAAAAAACTGTAACACTATCTTTATCTTGACCACTTAAATTATTCAAATTTGACTAAAACTATTACAAAATATCCATCAAGACTCTTTATAAATTGACCATCCTAAAAGCTAACAAATCATAAATTAAAAAATAATAATAATAAAATAAAATAAATAACTTTCCTTTTTTTTTTTTTTTTTTTTTTTTTTTTTTAATTAGACTTTCTAAAAGGGTGAAATATTATTAACATGTGAAATGCTTTTAATAATGATAGGTGTAGGTAAATTATTAAAATTTCTATTCTTACATTGTTGATTTTGTGGATTTGGCTTTTCAATTTTCACCCTTCATTCTTTGATTCAAGAATTCCTTCTTCTGTTTCCCGTTGTCTTATCATTCCCTCCCTTCTTTAAAAAAAAAAACCCAGGTGCTAGTTGGTAAGCAGAAACATTTCTACCAGTTGCAATAATTTGTGGCAATTGTAACAACTCAATTAAGAAAATAATTTATGGTAATGATGAGTTACAGTAGAACTGTGTTCAGTAGTACAGAAGGATTATTATTTTCATCCAATAAACTTGGTGTAGAAAATTATATTTTATAATTGCTTTTTAATTAGTAAGATTTTGTTAACCTAAAATGGTTCTAAAAAATTAGTTAAACTTCCAAATAGTAAAAAATATGAAAGTTTAAATTTAATTAGAAAAGAAGAAAACCAGAGAAAATTATTTTTAGAATTTATTGTTAGAATTTCCAAAACTACAGAGTCTATCATACCAAAGAATGGGGAAGAAATAACTAAATTGTGGTTAAAGAACTGTAGTGGTGATAAAAGAAAAAAAAACATCAAATGAAGAAATTAATCCACCAGTTTGGGAGTTTAACCCTTTCCGGCACACTATGCTCAGTCTGGGCACATCTAATTTTAATTCCAAATTTGCATACAGCACCAATAATATTTTAGTAAAATTTTACTTTTACAATGAAAGCTTAAATTTAGGAGTTCTTAGTTTCTAAAAAAGTCATTTGTAAATTCTGGTGTCAGTTGATAATTTTTTATTTTACTAACAGAATTTGTCTGTGCTGGAAAGGGTTAAGCTATGTCATTCCAAAAATATTCTAGTTTCAGGACCTATACTTCAAGCTAAAACTATGGCAAATGAATTAGAAATTTCTGAATTCAATGTAAGTACTGGATGGCTAAAATCCTTCAGATCAAGAAACAACATTAATTTTTGTACTCTTTGTGGTGAATCTGCTTCAGCAAATTAAAATGCTGCAGAAAACTGGAAAGTAAAATTAACTGAAATTGTGGAAGATTATGCATCTGAAAATAAATTCAATGCAGATGAAATAAGACTGTTTTTCCGTCAATTGCCAACAAAATTATGTACATCAAAAATCTAAAATCTTTTGGAGACAAAATGCCCCAAAAAGACTAACTGTTTTACTTTGAAAATCTTCTGCAAAATTTTATGCATTGGAGAATAAAAGTGAGTTCAGGATTGGATCAGAAAGTACACAGTGTGGATCTAAGAAAAACCTTAAAACAAATAAAAAGTGTTCAATTCTTTTTTGGATTGTTGCATTTCCCTAAAACCCTTTCATCTTTATTTCTAAAATATTAACTATATATATCAAAATTCATCTAACATAATTACTTCTGAAATTAACATTTTCGACAGTTTGTGAAAAGATTTTGGATAACCTTACAAAATAATCCTACATGAATAAATATATATTTTTAAGTAAGGTTGCATTGCAATGTATACAATGCAATCATGCTAAGAATTTCTAGGCTATTTTTTAAACTTTAAATAAAAATTTCAGTAGCAAGAAAATCTTGATTTTGGAGATTTTTCACTTATTTAAGGAGTGGGCAGAAAGCTTTTAACAAAAATAAGTTAAGATCCCCAAAAGTTTTTTGCACAAGGGCTTATTTATAGTAAAAAAAATCAGCTTTGGTCAATAGAAAAATTTGAAATTAATAGTCATGATGGCATGGCAAATAAAAAAATAATTTAATATAAATTAAATTATGAAAAGTTAAATCTGTTACTACAATTTTATCTTTCAGTTAGGTATAGGTTTGCCACAAATAGAATCGGACTAATTAAAATAAAATATCAAACCAGTTTATTATTTATCAGTGTGATAGTTTTCCTACTGATTTTCACAAATCAACCTATATGTTTTTCCATTGCCAGAATGGATGTAGAAAGAAGTCAAGAAAAGAAAGACAGCTTCCCCAATATCAAAAGTTTTTTTCGTGTAATCACGCTCACTTAACTCTTTTCCTTTTTAAACAATGAATCAGGCATAATTTTGCTATTCCTTCTTGATGTTTTAAACACTTAAGAAGAAATAGATTACAACTTCTTCTAACATATTACAGAAGAACCTCACTAATTCGGACCCCGTTAATCTGGATCTCCGGATAATCCGGATCGGTTTGGTCAATTTTTTTTTTTTTTTTTTTTTTTTTTTTTTTTTTTTTTTTTTTTCAAGTTTGAGAAGCGATTGGCTAACTTCCGTAACATTAACTTGTTTCATCGTCATATTCTGAATAAAAAAAAAACTTTTTCTGAAATATTTTCAGAAGAATACCTTAAGCTTTTTTATTCTTACTCTTTGATGTCATCTTACAAAGAAGCAACAATGTATCACTAAGTTTGAAAATTCCAATTTTCCCAATTTTCTATTTAAACCACTTAAAAATGTCATAAAAAATCCCTGCACATTAAATTTTTACTTAGAGCATTGCAAGAAAGCAAAGTAAAATAGTCCCTATAAGACACATTGTCTGATAAGGATTGCTTTCTGATCTTTGTCAGCCCATAGGTCTGCTTCCTCGTTACAAAACGCTTCTACAATATCACTTGCAGAAAATAATTTATATTTATAAAGATGCAGCATTAAATTAAGGCACTTTTTAGTAGAGATGGGACGAATATTCGGCCACTATTCGTTATTCGGCCTATTCGGCCCTTTTGCCGAATATTCGGTTGGCCGAATATTGATGGCTTGTTGACCGAATACTTCGGCCGAATACCTGTAGCCGAATATTTAGAGATATCTTGCCGAATATTGCTAAAATCTCACCGAATAGTGAAAGATATCTTGCCAAATAAATTTCTGATTTAAAGAATTTCATTCTTGCAATTTTTTTTCCCTCTAAACCAAATTGGCTACTTCATTCTCACTCTTACTTACAAAATATAGAGTTATTCAGATACTAAAAAATATACAGCCTTTCTGTATTTCCTATAAAAGTTAGTGATATTCTAGAAAATGCTGCCCAAGTTGGAGATTTAATTGTACGGGAAATGTCATCATTAGAGAATGATATATTACAATTCAAAATATAAAAATACTGCCTTATTCTAAAACGCTCAAATATTTATTAATGTCTGCAAATTCCATGCACATATAAAAAAGGCTCTTATGAAATTCATAACTTATTTTCTATAAAGTAAGAAATGAAAAAATTTATTCACTAGGTGTGTTAATGAAGATTCATTTTCAAAATTAAATATAATATATCACCATTCCAAATACAACGGTACATCTTAAAGCAGAACTGGTATCAAACTCGATACACATTAGGTGACACAACTTGCTTTATGAAGATGGTTTTATAAATATTGTAATAAATACTCGACAAAATAATTTTTTCATTCTGTAGTTTTTACTTTTAAATAATTATTTGCATAATTACTGACTTAAATATGTAACATTATGTATATATTTTTAATTTAATCTTCCTTCCTTCATGTTGTTATCAATTTTTGTTTATCCTTTTAATGCTTGTTGAATAAGTGGAATATTGAAGTTGAATATTGTATGCGCCGATTCAAATGTCAAAGATTTTGTTAACATATGCATTCTACTTTAAGCATAACCTTTTGCTTTAACGTAATTTGTAATTTAAAGTTTTGCATCTGATTTCAGAACAGTCTCATTCTTACAAATTTGCCTATCACTAGGGACACAAACTCTAAATGATCAAATTTACTTCAAGGTTATTTCAGAAAATATGTCCTTGTGAGTTCTGAGAGAGAGAGAGATTAAGAATATTATTGATTTTGAATACAAGAAGTATCAATTGATAGTAAAAGTTGAGTACATTCCTCATATTTTAATGGAAATATTTTCCCATCTTGACTTACTGAAAATCAATTTGATGTACATTAGAATAAAGAATATAATGCAATTTCATAATTTTTTTGTGTTAAAATAAGTTTTTCAAATTTAAAAATACATTTAAAAGCACATTTAAGAGTAATATTTATTAATGAGCTCCTATTTTTTAAATTATATATAATCAAAATTTATTTTCTTTATTGAAAAAAAAATTTTTACTATTCGGCCGGCCGAATATTCGGTATTCGGCCTAAAATTTGGCCGAGTATTCGGTATTCGGCTATTCGGCCAAATCACTATTCGTCCCATCCCTACTTTTTAGTCTAACATAAAGGTAATTTTCTGTAAATATGTTTTATTTTATATCATTTTTTTCTAATTCTCCGGATAATCTAGATTTTCGCTAATCAGGATTAGGTCTGGTCCCAATTAATCTGAATTATTGGAGTTTTACTGTAGTTTGTTTTATGATTGTTATGTTAAGAATTTATAGGACAAGTTTAGTTTTCTTTTTGTAAAAACATTTTTAATTGTTTGTTTTCATAATATTTTTTCAATTTTACATATTACTGAAGTGCCTGTGTTATACCGATTTCCAAAATAATGAATAGTCAGTATACCTGTGACTGTGGGGCTACCACTAATTAATTTATAAATACACTTTTTGAAGTAATTTAAAATATATTTTAGTTAATCATGGCAACATCCAGCAAATCTACTAGGGTGATGTAAAAGAAATTCTGAAAAATAAAATTATTAGACTAAACGAGTTTGATATGAAATCAAAAGTAAATTTAAAATTGAAATACAATATACTAAATTTATTATTTATTATTAAAGGATTCCAAATTTTTTCTGTATTAATAAAACATCTTTCGCATATTTTTTTTTTTTGGAAATATTTATCATAAAAACTGCAGATAAACTTGTTAACAAGTTATGATATGCAAAAAATACTAAAACATTAGTTTTTCTACTTTGTAAGAAAGACATAGAAAATCATATTTTTTTTAAAAACAAAAATATGATCAGAAAGAATAAAATATATTATGTTTGAGGGAAAAAAAAATGCAAAAGAATAACATCTTTACCTTTTTTATTCAATTCTTTGACAACAGTTTTGTATTGTGTGTATCGATCTGTCAATTTTTTTATGCTGGGTAAAGGGTCAATAACAACAATATCTGGATGATCTTCAACATATTTCTACATTAAATAATGAAACAACATAAAAATCAATTATGTAGTTAATAAAAATTAATACAGTAACTAACTCTACAAACATAACAAAAGAAAATAAAATGAGCTATTTTCAAATATTATAGACCAACGTGGCACCCGCAGGCACCATGGTGCCCTTTGAAGGTTTTCTTAGCACCCTTTTGAAGGCTTTGTGTAGTAGCTTTTAAAAATATTAATTTTCATTTTAAATGGATTTTTTTTTTCTTTTAATCATTAATAAACGCATAAGACATGTTTTTAAAACTCATGGAAGTGTATTTCTTGGCATTTAAAATGAAAAATTTGCTTTAACCACTTGACGAAAAATACTCTTTTTTCACCATTTTTTTTTATTTTAATAAAAATTATTTTCCTTATTTAATGGCAAAAATGCGATGTTTAAATTAGGCAACATTTATACTTAAAAATTACTGTAGGAATAGTCAAGCATTCTAAGCATCATTATGCATTGTATATGTGACAGGGTTAAAATTTTAATCCTGCATCTTTATAAAATTTTGTATATAGTAATTGTGATGATTATACTGGGTAATAATTATCAATAACTTTTTTAATATGTGAAGAAGTAAAATTTGGAATATAAAGTGTTTCTGAACTCCCTAGCCTAAAAGTGACACATGCATGAAAGATTTTTTTTTTTTTTTTTTTTCCTCTATCTTTACAAGAACAAAGTATTGGATTCATGAAAAGTTCAACTTCTGATTTTTGATGGATTTATATATTTTAGAAGATTCTGAACATGATCCGATGTTTTTTAAAAAATGTCTATGAGTCTGTATGCAGACATGCTACAGGCTCAGCAAGAAAAAAGCTGAACTTTCACGGCCTCACAGATTTTTGGCGAAATCTGCGTTTTTCTGCAATTTTTAATAAAATTAGTGTTTTTCCACGACCAATTGACGAAAATCGCACTTTTTCTCCCGCAGCCTTTTTAATGAAATTTGCATTTCTCCAAAATCCTTTAGCGAAATTTGCGCTTTTTCATTAAATTTTGTGTATTTTCCGCGATCTTTCGTCAAAATTTGCGTATTTTCCGCGATCTTTCGTCAAAATATATACGTATTTTCCGCGATCTTTCATCAAAATTAGCGTATTTTCCGCGATCTTTTGTCAAATTTAGCGTATTTTTCGTGATCTTTTGTCAAAATTTGTGTGTTTTCCGAGATCTTTTTTCAACATATGTGTATTTTATGCGATCATTCGTTCAAATTTAAGGATTTTCTGCGATCTTTCGTCAAAATTTGGGTATTTTCTGCGATCTTTCTACAAAATTGGAGCATTTCCCGCGATCTTTCGATAAAATACGATTATTTGACAAAATTAGAGTATTTTTCCGCAACATGTTCACAAAAATCGCGTTTTCCCAGCAATTTTTTGACGAAAATCGCGTCTTCGTGACCATTTAACAAAGATCGTGTTTTTTCTCGCAATCCTCTGAAGAAAATAGTATTTTTTTATGATTTTATAGGGGTTTTTTCGATCCTTTGGAGAAATTTGCGTTTTCTCTGCAATACTTTGAAGAAATTTTCTTAATTTAGCGCCGTTTGACTCATGTTTTTGTTGTATTTCATCGTTACCCCTCCCCCCCCCTTACATATAAATGTTAACAAATTTTAATGCATATTTACATTGATCTCAGGGATAATAAAATTCGTCGCCGAAAAAGCGGAATTCCGCGTTTCCGCGGAAAAGTAGCATGTCTGTGTATGAGACAAACGTTTTGTGGGCACTCTATCTCAAGAGCAAATACACAGAATACCACAAAACTTTAGATTCCGTTAGACCTTGATATAAACTGGAGTGATTAGTTTTGGTGTATATCACCTAACAGGTGGCATTGCTATGGGACACTATTCACGAAATCTACAATCCCTCTTGCTGATTACTTTTTGGTGTAAATCGCTCAATTGGTAGCTCTGCTATTCTGCATTATTAATGATTATCGCAATAGTTCTATCTCAAGAACTAATGCATAAATTTTCACCAAATTTCAGATTTAGTTAGTCTCTGATTTAGTTATGCTTTGATATAGTTTAAAGCAATCTAGTTTTTGGTGTAAATTGTCCAACAGATGGTGCTGCTATGCTGCATGTTTTACAATTTTGAGATAGCTCTATCTCAAAAATTAATGTACGAATTTTTGTCAAACTTCAGATTTAAATAAACCTTGATACAGATTAGAGCTGTTTAGCTTTTGGTGTAAATTGCCAACAGATGGCACTGCTATGCTGCATTTATCACAATTTCGCAATAGCAATATTTCTAAGAACTAAAGCATAAATTTTCATCAAACTTCAGATTCAGTTAGTCCCTGATAAAAATTAGTCCTGATTAGTTTTTGGTGTATACTGCCCAACAGGTAGCACTGTTATGCAAAATTTAAGTTTTTCACAATTGCTCTAAATCAAAAACTAATGCACAGATTTGTATCAAATTTCATATTCAGCCAGAAGTTGACATAAATTATTTGCTGATAACATTTTGGCATAAATCACCTAAATCAGCGGCGCTGCTATGCTGCAGTTTTCAGGAAGAGTTAACATACATGAGATAAAAGAAAGTTTTGGATTGCCACATCCGACTAGTTTTCTTATATTTATTCATCTGCTGTTTTATACAACAATAAAGAGGTGTAATTTTTTCTCTTTGACTTCTGAAATTTTAAACAATTTGTCTCAATTAGTTGAGGGAAATTGATGAAACAGTGCAAAAAGATTTCTATTAACCCATTAACGCCCAGCGTCCTCGTTTGAGGACAGTTACAAAAAAAGCAAGAAAGCGGTATTCCCACCAGAAAAGATGAAGATAAATACATACCTTATTTCGCGAGATAGAATCCTCGATAAATTTAGATAAAAGTTAATTTGCTTTTAAAAGTGGTGGGAAATACAAAGTTTAAATTTTAGCGAAGAAAATAATTCGGGCGTTAATGGGTTAATGAAAGTTTCTCCATGCTACCTCTTTGAAATTACACATGGATTGGTCACTATCGTACCTGCCTTTGTTGTATTTTTTATAAAGTTAATGTCATGCTTTCAAAAAAAGTCAGTGTATTTTCATGTCTGAAAAAACTAACAATATCTTTAATTTACAAAAACATTTTTAATTATTATATGAGATATTACAGCTTTTAGCATTTTACTCCACATGCATATATAAGATAGATCTCTTGCAGAAAAATGTATAATTTGAAATTTACTATCATAAGGCTTTATGTCTATCACTCTGGCATACCTTGGCATCATATACAATCAGTGTGTAGCTACTAATATTGTGAGGTAATATTGTTTCATGATTTGAATAATATGAATAATGGTGGTCTAGCATTGTGTGCCACGAGCTGTGGTGAGCTACTTACTAAAAAGTTGGACAGGCCTGTTATAGACCATGATTTACAATAAATATGTATGAGAATTTTCTGTTCTAAATGGATTTTCTCTGAATACACTAACAAGGGGCCCACCAAACATGGTGCACACAGATTTTGATGATTTCAAAGTATGTTGTAGGGGTCATACCACTAATTATTCTGGTGAAAGGGTTCCTTCAAATGGGCCTTGGTTTTTGAGAAATTGGGGGGGGGGGGGGGTTAAAGTTCAGCATACACTTCAAATATTTATTAGTACAGCTTCCGAATGTGAATTCATGGGGCCGTGCCAGCACGCAGGCTTACAGTTCGAAAGGTTGTGAGATCGAGTCTCGCCTCGGCTTTTCCTTTTTACTTATATTTATATTTTTTACGTGTTACAAATTTTAAGTACGTCTACTACTAGAAAAATTGCTACAGCTTTTGATATTTTCTTAATAAATTACATTTATATTTTTAAATTTTTTCATGAAAATTTATTTTTTGCTGCAATTTTTAAACTTATATTTCTATTGACAAAACTGCAATAATTTTTGCGGAACCTTTTTTTCTTAATTTATTATATACATTTTTTACTCTAAGCACAATTCTGAAATAATGATGTTTCCTTTTTAACGCTTTTTTATTTTTATTTTATTTTATACCGTTTTAAATGAAAATTTATCCTTTTTTGTATAAATAATACAAAATAATTTTCGGGTGAAATTTCTTAAATGTTTTTGGGATTAGATAATTCATGTAATCCATATCTTCGAAAGAGTAATAAAATATTAATGCAGTAATGCTAAAATACAAGTTATTACTAGATATCCAAATTTTCAATTTTCCAATTTTCTGTAAATATCTTTATCTCTCAAGTTCAACCTCAACAAATTTATCGTTTACACTAATAAGATATGACAGATTAAAGTTAAAACTATTTTTTATTACAAATCAAAACACTGTTTCCGTAATTCAACTGGAGTGCAAAAATCGTTTGTTAATGAGATAAAGTTTACCATACATATAAAAATAATATATTTTTTCTTTTTTATCGTCTGCTTTCCTTTCCTCCGTAATATCAGAATAAATGAAGATTTCTTTTTATTGATCTTATATTTGCACTAATACAAAAGATGACTAAACTTTTTTTTTTTATTTTAATGTATTTTTAAACATATTTATCATGAATTAAGTATTTAAGGAATATAAAATATGTAAGTTTTAAAATAAGAGGTTTCAGACATAAATTAAATCAGATTTGTGATTAGATTAAAAATTTTGGTAAAAAACACTGATTTTCTCTAAAAATTCATAAACATAAATTTAAGTTTTTAAGGGGACAGTTTACCTCTAAACTGATCAAAAAATCTGGTTTTGTTTTTAGACATTAAATGACCTGTTTAATTGTGAATATTTTAATACCTCGTTTTTACCCATACGACAATTATATCTTGAGATATTGTGTAATTTTGTTAATACACCCGGTGCAATTCCTCACACAAATGATAACTTTATTATTTTTTTCCTCTATGTTTACATTTTCTTCACTTTCATGTTTTAAAAATGTTAAGGCTTTTTTTGTATTTGATAGAGATTTAAAATGTTTTGTAAAATTTTTTTGTTATATATGTGTTAAATATGCACACGAAATTATTCTTAACATTATTATTATTGTTGTTGTTGTTAATAAAAGTATATATGAAGATGTGTTAGATTTCACCACTTTACGCAACTTATATATCAATTAAAAATATATATTAAATGTAATATTAGATTATCTAAAAATCCATGCACAGTATTGTGTAATACATATTTGAAAATTTAAAAAAAAAAAAAGTGATTCAATATTAATATTTTTAGACTAATCAAAGTGGTGGAGATTTTAAAATATTAAAATTTTCTTATACTTTTTTAAAATTTTAATTACATATGCATTTTTATTTATTTATTTGTTACAAAATGTACTTTTAGTTGAACCCTGAAGTGCAGTCAGTTTACTATTTGTACCACATTTTTAATAATAATAATAATAAATATTGAAAAAGTAAACTGCCCTCTTCAGAAAATATAAAAAGGTTGAAAACTGTAGAATACCCAATTTTGTATAAAATTTGTAACACATAAAAAATATAAATATAAGTAAAAAAGAAAATAAAAAGCCGAGGCGGGACTCGACCCCACAACCTTTTGAACTGTAGGCCCACGTGCTGGCACAGCGCCATGAATCCACATTCGGAAGTTGTACTAATAGATATTTGAAGTATACGCTGAACTTTAACCCCTAATTTCTCAAAAACCAAAACCCATTTGAAGAAACCCTTTCACCAGAATAATTAGTGGTAAGACCCCTACAACATACTTTGAAATCACTAAAATCTGTGCACACTATGTTTGGTGGTCCCCTTTTAAGAGACTGTGTATCCTACAAGCTCCACTCGTCAATCCATGTTGACACACACAACTCTAAAACCATGCTATTTTGATCAGCTTTTTAAAAACTGCAAAATGCTTAGTTAAAAAAAAAAAAAAGATGGTAATCTCCTTACAAACAGGTTGTCACCCATTTCCCTTTGATTAGGAAATTTAAGGTTAAATCAGCTGCTATTAAACATCTACAAGCTATTTATATGCTTGATTAAACAAGATCAGTTAAACAATGAAATACAAAAAGTTTTTGCCTAATGGCATTTTTTGAACCATGGTATAATAACAAATTTTAAGTAAGGCATTTTAAATGTATCAATTAAATCTGATGTATTTTTTACTAAATTTTTCTTTCTCTTTTTAATGTTCACATGAAAATACTTTCCTTATTTGAAAGGAAATATTATTTGTGCCCTGTTAGAATTCACAATAACAGTTTAAAATATCATAAAAATATGAAGTAAATGTCTCGTCTAAATATATTTTTAAATTTTAACTGTTTTTTAATATTTCTTGGTCATTTTAAATATGACACAATTTCTACTACTTGCTGCTTTTAATGCACATTAATGAATTTATTATTTAAAAGTTTTCTTTCTCTTTGTGATATTCATGTGTAGATACTTTTATTGTTAGAAATGAAATACTTTTATTTCCATTGCCTTAGAATTGGCAACAATAGTTAAAAAGATCATTCAGAAATGTGATATGTAATAAAGTTTTATATTTAAACCGTTTGCAATATTATTATTTCATAATTTTAAATATGTCATAATTTTTTCTATTTACAGCAGTTAATGCATTTTAATGAATTCATTATTTTAATACTTTCTTTCTCTTCTAATGTTCAGTGTAAATATAGTTTAATGCCATAATTCTCAATATTTTCTCGTTTTTAATTGCTAATTATTTAATTCTCATTTGAAAGCTTTTTTCTGTTAGTAATAGTTGCAAGTTAATTATTTTTTAATTTGAAGGAAATATTATTCTTTGATATTTTGGCAACAATTTATAATAATACCCATTTATAAAATATGTAAAGAATGTCTCTCAAAATGCTGAAAGTTTGAATTGAAAATGGAAATAAATCCACAAAAAAGTAGTCAAATTAAAAAAAAAAAAAAAAAAAAAAAGTAAATGCTGTCTGCATACCGGGAACTTCTAATATATAAAATGATCTAAAAATGTTTAAATTCCTATGCATAATTTTTGCTTCTACAAAATTTTTTTAATGGATCGATTTTGATCAATTTTAATATCAAATTCTCTTAAAGTAATAATTTGATTTAAAAACTGTCTCCATTAGTGTGTTTATAAAATATTTTTCTATAATACCACCTATTTTCTTTCTTTAGTTTTCTTAATATTAGCGAAGAAATACTCTAGATCACAAAACATTCATTGTCAGCGGCAGTGACAGTGTTAGTTACATTTTTCTAGAATAGAGAGATGCAGTGTGAATTAAAATGTTTTGCCACCATTAGAAAATTTACTATTTTTTTAAATGAAGATAAGTTTTACCTGTCAAAACATCTTATAGGGTATATAGTACTTATATTTTACTTTAATAACATAAAGTCAAAAATAAAATTTCACATAAAGACAGCATTATGTTAGTATTCACATTTTAGTAGTTATGTAAGTATAATACATCATTATTTAGTTTAAATGCATTTAATAAGATAGCATACATTGTGTTTTTTACCATCATTAAACAAAAAACTTTAATCTGCCTACTTCTACCAGCACCAGAAAATGTGCAATGACAGACTAATTGAACCAAATTACCCTAGTTGATGTAATTCCTATGGTGCGTTCATCATGGAGAAACATCAATGACAAAACTATTAAAAGCTTTTTTTAAGAAAACAGAATTTTTGTTTCTAGCAGAATATGACAAAAAAAAAAAAAAAAAAAAAAGATTAGCATTCTGTACCTTCTGGACTTGCTATTATGTACTTTCAATGAATTTGTTGATGCAGAAGACAATTTAGTCAGAACTCAATTGCGAAAAATCAAGACACTGTTGCTGATATAAACAGTGATGGCAAAGATGAAGAGGAGGACAACGATGATGATGAAGACACGACAAAATTTACCTCAACTATCAAAACAACGTTAGAAGAGTTGAGTGACTATTTTCAGTTCAATTTCAGATGTGAAAGAACTTTGCCACATATTGATGTAGGACTTGAAAAATCTCTTTTTGAAAAATCATGAAAACAAAAGAGGGTCATTCCATGTCAAATCAACCAAAAACATTCAATATTCAGCCTGACCATTTCAGATTTCAATGATATTACCAGGGGTCATTCTCTATGTGATATAAATTTGAGCATAGTTTTGTTTTTTATTTATCGCTTTAAATTTTTATAAAATTAATTATTTAAATTTTGAAAAATTTTCATTTTTTGACTTGCATAAATATTTTCAATTTTGAATTTCTCAAGTTCTACAAACGTAGAAAATTTTATGACCACTTATTTTAAAGTGGAGTTTATAAGGTTTAATTTGATATGCAAGTAGACTATGCATGGTTTAAAAAAAAAAAAAAAAAAAATTAGTTTTTTTTTAAGTTTAAATTGTAAAAATTTTTAGATAGTCATTTTTAAAAATTTTGAAAAAAAAAATGTATGTTTGCTGTAATATTATAAGCTTAAAATTCTGAAACTTTTAGAGTGGGATCTCAATGGGATCAGGAGTTATGAAATAAAAGCTGAAAATTACCATACAAATTATAAGTAAATAACAAAATAGATAGAATTAAATTGTTATTTTAATGGCAATTTTTTGCTTTTCTTTCATAACTCCTGATCCCATTGAGATTCCACTCTAAAAATTTCAGAAATTTAAGCTTATAATATTACAACAAGCATACAATTTTTTCAAAATTTAAAAAAATGACTATCTAAAAAATTTTTATATTAAATTTTATTTATTTTTTAACTATACATAGTTAATTTGCATATGAAATTAAAGCTAATAAACTCCTCTTTAAAATGAGTGGTCATAAAACTTTCTATATTTGATAGAACTTGAGAAATTCAAAATTAAAAACATGTAAGCAAACCAAAAAATGATAATTTTTCAAAATTTAAATAATTAATTATATGAAAATTTAAAGCAATAAATAAAAAATAAAAATATGGTCCAATTTATATCATCAGCCAGAACGATTCCTGAGAGTTTCATCAAAATCTGAAAGGGTCAGGTTGAGTCACTGGTTGATTTGGCATGGAATGACCCAAGAATCCTTTATTGTAAATTATTTTGTGAGAAAGTAATAAGAGTAAAATGAAATTTGGTTATGTAAGCATTCTCATTCTCTTAACGGTCTTTTAAAATAAATAATGGAGGTCATACATATACAGTAGACTCTCTTAAATCTGCAACCCTAAAATCCACAACTCCCTGAAATCCACACATAATTTACAGATGTAAGCAAAGAAACATTCAGTTCAAATACAGGGACAAAATTTGACTCTTTTTTAGTTTTATATCAATTCCATACATATTTTAATTTGTACATTTTGTTAATATTACTGAATCAAGTTTTTTCATGAAGGAAGAATAAATTTTTTTCTGAAAATATTCAAGATATTAATGATATAATTGGTAATCACAATCTTCTTAGCAAATATATATATTAATCAAGCTTTTTTGGTTATTAATTCTGGCTAAACCTGAAATAAAACTTCCTTATTTTAGGATTTTGAAGTAAATTTGTAATGTACCTTTGAGGCAAGTTTCAATGAATAATTAAAAAATAATAATACATTTAATCTTTATAATGAATATTTAATCATATATTGATTATTAACATGATCTTTGCTTTTAATATTTTATTTCATTACTTATTTTAACATTTTGTTATATTGTAAGCATTCATTATACTTTTAATTGCATTATTTGTTGCATTCAAAAAATGTAAACAAAGCAATGACCAGAAATCTACAAAATTCTATAATCTGTACAACTTTTAGTCACATGCTGTGCTGATTTGAGGGAGTCTACTGTATTTGTATTTTGAAACAAATCTTATTTACATTTTTCGATTCTATATACAGTCAAGGATCAATAATCCACGCACCCATAATCTGCAATTTTCTATAATCCACGTTACTTTACCAACATAAACAGTGAAATAAACTGTTCAGAAAAATTACAAATTCCTGACATAAAAATGATTTTTTGAACAAATTATTAAAAAATTGAAAGAAAAATCATAAAAATACATCTACTTTCTTTTAATATAACTTTTATTTCATTAACAGTAAAAATCAAACTATATTACGGAACATATGTAATTAACTTTATTTACAAGCACATATATATCTATTTTTTAAATACAAAAAAAACTTTTAAAATAATTTTTTTGAGATAACATATCAAATTAATTATTAGATTTCATATTTATCTTTTCATATTACACTGATTTAAGAATTAGAATGTTGTCAAGGAATAATAAAATGACGTGTAATCCATAATACTCTATAATCCACAATATTCCATAATCCGCACAACCTTTGGCCTCAACTTGTGCGGATTATAGAACTTTGACTGTACTTAATATTAATGAAAAATATACATATACTGTTTTGATATTTCACTTTTAAGCTCTCTTTCTTGTTTTTTCACTTATGCACATGTCTTTTGTATGTTTGTTTTTTTTGTTTCCTGTACCTAGGTATAAGTGAGATACTACTGTATATTTTTTCCACTTATCTTAATTGTTTTGAAATAGAAACTACTATGTGTAAATTTTTTCATATTAGGGAAAATGTGCAGAGTTGTTCAATAATCTGGACATTTTTAAAGCATTTCACTTGGCAAATTTGTTAAAGAAACATATTCCTTTGCATAATAGAGATGAAGTCTGAACACCTTGCAGTGCTGTCCTTAAAAATTTGATAGACTGCTGCAAAAATTTCATTTAATTTCTATTTTGTAATATTATCCAGTCTTTGAAATGATATGAAGGCTCAAGTGCAAATATCAATTTATTTCATTATTTATTTTTTTTTAATTTACTTAAGTTGCTCTTGAACAGTTTTGAAAATTTTCAAATCAGCATTACACCCATTAAGCTACTGTATATTTTTTCCACATATCTTAATTGTTTGGAAATAGAAACTACTATGTGTAAATTTTTTCATATTAGGGAAAATGTGCAGAGTTGTTCAATAATCTGGACATTTTTAAAACATTTCACTTGACAAATTTGTTAAAGAAACATATTCCTTTGCATAATAGAGATGAAGTCTGAACACCTTGCAGTGCTGTCCTTAAAAATTTGATAGACTGCTGAAAAAATTTCATTTAATTTCTATTTTGTAATATTATCAAGTCTTTGAAATGATATGAAGGCTCAAGTGCAAATATCAATTTATTTTATTATTTATTTTTTTTAATTTACTTAAGTTGCTCTTGAACAGTTTTGAAAATTTTCAAATCAGCATTACACCCATTAAGCTATTTGCAACAGATTTAATAATTCTAAATCTGAAAAACACCGAATAGAATTTTTATACAAGTTTTAGGCTATAAAATGGCAAAAAACTGAATTTAAAATTTTCACTTGTACTTATGTGCAGCTGTCTAGCCAATATCTAATGATATGAAAGAAGTTAAGAAAATAAGGAAGATATTATTGCAACATTTTTAAAAAGCTTGTTCTGAATTACCATGGTTTATGATTTATAAATAAATATTTTACCTGGAATTTTTCACAAATAGCTTTTGATTCTTCATCACCTCTTGCAGCTTTAACAATGAAGTCAGTAAGTTTGTGGACAATTGCAATAAATGGCCCTTGATCTTCCAAAGGATGATTCAAATCAATCTTTAATATGAAATACATAATTAAAATAAATTCTGTATATATTTATACAAAAATTCTTCTAAAATTTTTTAAAAGGATTAAAATTCACACAAAGTGGTAAAAGACAACAAAAGTTTATGTATGTATATATGTATCATAAATTAGGGGTGCATAACCTTTTCAAAAGAAGGGCCACTTATAAACATGTCTGGGTGGTCGAGGGTCACATTAATAACAAGGAGATAATTCAATTTAAAGGAGGTGATCTGTGGCCTATAATCGGATAAAAAATATGATTTCAGAGGGGAGTGGCAGGGGATGGGGATGTACCCCTTTAAGTTTGCTTAACCAGTCAAAATATCCCATTCACATAGTAAGGTATATTAGCAGTTTTTACATTTTTATATATAACAGATATAGCAAGGATTATTTTCAAGATGTAAAAATATCCTTTAACTTTTTCCAGGAAAGTAAGTTTTGTTTTATTAAAAGTGCTAGAAAACAAGCATAAATTGCTCTTACCGAAAAAAATATGAACTTTATGAACGAAAGAGAGAAAAAGAGCCAGTCAACAAAATTCCCAATTTTCTATGCCCGATCAAAGAAATTTGTAATTCTTCTACGCATGATCGACCAAATTTGCACATTTTACGAAACCAATCGACAAAATTTGCAATTTTTATGAAGCAATTATCGAGAAAATTCATAGCATTTCTTTGCCTGATTTAAAAAAAAAAAATTTGCAATTCTTATGAAATTGATTGAGAAAATTCATGATTTTTCCATGCCTGATCAACAAAATTTGCTATTTTTACGAAGCTGATCGAAGAGATTAGTGATTTTACCTCACATGATCGATGAAATTTGCGATTTTTTCTTACATGATCAAGTGAATTTCGCGATTTTTTTTCACACATGATCAATAGAATTCTCAATTTTTTGGTGCCTAATCGACAATATTTTCTGCACATGATCGATGAAATTCACAATTTTTATGAACTTTATCAGCAAATTTCACAATTATTACAAAGCTGATCTACAAAATCGGCAACTTTTTTCGCATGATCAACGAAATTCACGATTTTTCTTTGCAAGATTGGGGAAATTTAAGATTTTTCTGCCCCTGATCGACAAAATTTGTGATTTTCCCGTGAATGATCAACGAAAGTCGCAATTTTTCAGAACCTTGTCGACAATATTCACGACTTTTCCGAAGCCAATCGACAAAGCTTGCTATTTTTCTGCGTCTGATCGACAAAATTCGAGGTTTTTACAAAACGGATAGATAAAATTCGCTTTTTTTTTTTGCATGATTGACGAAATAGGTGACTTTTCTTTGCATGATCGGCAAAATTCGCGATTTTTCCGAGCCTGAATGACAAAATTCGCAACTTTTATGAAGCAGATCAAAAAAAATTCGGGATCTTTCCGCTCCTGGTTAACAAAGAGATCTTTCCACTCCTGATCAACAAAATTTGAATCTTTTATGAAGCTGATCGAGAAAATTTACGATTTTATCACACCTGATCAACAAAATTAGTTTGTTATGAAACTGATCAACGATATTCGCGACTTTTTTCTTGCATGACCAATAAAAATCGCATTTCTTCCAAGTTTAATCGAAAAAATTTGCGAATTTCCTACGACTGACCGATGAAATTCGCGATTTTTATGCATAAAATTGTTGATTTTTCCGTTCCAAATTGCCGAAATTGCTGATTTTTCCACGCCTGAATGACAAATTTCGAAATGTTTACGAAGCCAATGGCATAATTCATGATTTTTACAAAGCCATTCGACGAAATTCGCGATTTTATTAGTTGCCTGATCGACGTAATTAGCGATTTTTTCGCACTGGATCGAAGGAATTCATGATTTTATTAGAGCCAAATGGACGTAATTAGTAATTTGTACGCTTATAATAAAAAAATTCGTAATAGTCTTGTCTCCGACCAATGAAATTTGCAATTTTTCGGAATCCGATTGACGAAATGTGTGCTTTTCTTACCCTTAATTGACAAAATATGGATTTTTCCGTGCCATATCAACGAAATTCGCGACTTTTGTACTAACTGACGAAATCTGTATTTTTTTAGGCAGTAAGATGAAACTCGTGTTTTTTTTTTTTTTTTTTTTCCTTCTCTGGATAAACTGGTGAAATTCACAATTGTTTCGCAGCCAATGAACAAAATTTTCATTTTTTCGTGATTTTCTCGTGCCTTATCGACGAAATTTGCGATTTTTTTTGTCTGGATCAATGACATTCACGTTCTTTTCATGCGATAAACTGAGAAAACATGCTATTTTTTTTTTGTAATCGATGAATTTAATTTAAATTTTTTCGAGCAACATCTACAAAGCTGACGATTTTTTTTTTTTTTTTTTTTTTGCCCGATCAACGGAATGGCGATTTTTTGCATAAGACCGGCAAAATGTGCCTGATCGACAAAACTCGCGATTTTTCTGAGCCCGATCGGGGAAATTTACTGTTTCTTCCTAAATTTCATGCACGAAATTCGCGATTTTTCCATTTCTGATGAGTGAAACTTGTGATTTTTTTCAAGCCTCATCGACAAAGTTAGCTTTTTTTGTGCAGTTAATGAAATTCGTGATTTTTCTATGCCAATCAATGAAATTTGTAATTCTTAAGTGACAGAATTTTATATTTTCCCGCAATAAATTGACAAAATTTATGATTTTTTTGTATGACATATGCACAAAAATTGCAATTTTTTCCAGTTGTAAATTGACAAAACTCACGTGCCACACATTAACCGATTGTGGGCCATAGGTTGTGCACCCCTATTATAAATTATATAAAAAAAATTTTGAGGGTCAAAGCTTTAATAAATTGAATATGAGAGAATCAGGCTCATAAAAATATATAGAGAGAAAGACCAAATATCAATAATCAAATCAAATTAATAAATTGTAGGGAAAAAAAAAAATAGGCACAGGATAATTTCTTCATTCTGAGTAATAAAACAATGAATAAATAAATAAATAAACTGACAAGAGATCTTTTGGAAAATCATAAGATCAAAATTCCAAAAATATTGCTTACTAAAAGAAATCCCTGCCCATTCGGCCTACAGACACAAGTAGGTTTTAAAATTAAGTACTAATTCACCAACAAAACTAAATGAAGATTAGAGATAAAATCAACAATTTTATCTGGCTGTTTTTGACAAGATTTTAACTTCACTTGTCTATAAAAGCTGGTTTTATTAGAAAAATGTTAATACAATAATTTATTTTTTCAATCATTACGTATTCTTAATTTGTATTCACATTTCTGTTTTTACAAAATCCCTCTCTATCTCCACTCCCTTGGGTCAATTTTGCAGATTTGCAATACTACCAGGATCTTATTAACCATCTCATTGCTTAGGTGAGTTTGAAGACAAGCTGTACATAATTACGACTTTTGTCATGTGGACAAAATTATATATATATATATATATGCGTGTGTGTGTATATAAACTTTTCACATGGGGATTGTTTTGAGTTCCTGAGGTCATATAATGAAATATTATGAAGAATTTTTTTCAAAAATCGTACCATGATTATCAATTGCAATTGGTAGTATTACTCATTTATACACTATATGGCCAAAGGTGACTGGCCACTTGCAATTTTAAATGTTTTGTTAAATATCTAGAAAAATACATGAGGAATTATTCTGAAAATCCAGAAGAATAAACAGAATAGTACAGGTCATATATTCCCATGTCATACATTTTTTCATGAAATTCCATGGGAGACTGTCAAAAAATTGAAAAAGAATGAAGATCTTTTCCATAACCCTATCAAAACTAATGTAGCATCCAAACTGCAGACATGATAACATGGCATTTGTAATAAATAGTGTTCATTTTTACAAAAATAGCATGTATACTTGTAAAGAAATTAAGGTTTTTATAAAAACAGTTTCAAATTTTTTCAAGTATTTTGCTTATAATTTCCAGAATTCTTAATATAAAAAATTGTTCATTTCAGAAAATATGACAAATAGTATTTTACATAATATTCTACAATCAGGATTTAAAAATAATAAAAATTATAAGAAAAATAAGCAGGTTTACTATATAATGTTTCACTGTGTATGTGTCAGTACAATCAAAATGTAATTTACATAATATGTTAGCTAAATGAATAAAACAACTTTTGTAAAAGTCTCAAAAACATGGCTTGAAAATTCTAAAAGTAATCATCAATAGAATAAGCTAAAAATCTGTTATTCACAAAATGAAGCAAAAAGATGAAAGGCTGTATCCATTTATTAGTGTCAATATAATATACGCAATATTCCAGGAACTACTATTTTTGGATACAAGCCCTCATCTTTTTGCTTTATTTTGTGAATAATGGATTTTTAGCTTATTCTATTATTATTTTTAAAATTCTTAAGCCATGTTTTTGAGACTTTTACAAAAATTGTTCAATACATTTAGATAACACATTAAGCAAATTACATTTTGATTCTGGCGACCCATACACAGTGAAACATTATTTAGTAAGTATGCTGATTTTTCCTACAATTATTATTATTTTTTTAATTCTGGTTACAGGGTAATACATACAATATTATTTGTCATATTTTTTGAAAAGAAAAATATCTTTTAAGAACTCTGCAAATTATAAGCAAAAAATTGAAAAAATTTGGGGCTGTTTTTATAAACACAGTTTATTACAATAAACCATGTAATCATAAACTGCAGTTTGGATGCTTTGCTACATTAGATTTGACAGGGTTATGCAAAAGATCTTTGTTCTTTGCTAATTTGTTGATGGTCCTGTATGGGATTTTGAGAAAAAAATGTTCATGTTCATGGAAATATGTGACATGTACTATTCTATTTGAGCACTTGGAGTTTCAGAATAATTCCTCATATATTTATCTCAGAATTGTTTGGTTTAAACCAAATGGTTTTTTTTAAAAAAACATGCTTTTTTTTTTTTTCAATCTGGTTTTTTTATTCTTTTTCCCTAATATTTTATTTTCAACATTATCGAAAAATGCAAAATCCAAGTTATACAGAAGCTACAAATAAAGCTGTAGAAAAATGATGAATTAATAAATTTCTAAAATGACAAACATTTTTATATTTTTAATTAACCCTCTTTTCGTATAAACTATAAATCAACATGGTAAAATAACTATTTTTTGTATAATTAGCTGGTTAGAGAAAAACTAGTTAGTTCTCTTTCTTCCTCCCTTTTTTAAGGCTTATATATATATGTGTATATATAATGCCATTAATTGTGAAACATGTACCAGAAGTACAGATTTGAGCTAAAAATGCACTTTTACTATTTAAATTGCTTGATTGTTTAAGATTTATTAAGGATTTCATCATTCCTCAAAGACTCAAATATAACATATTCTTAAGTAATTTTCTTGATTAATTTCTTTTTATTATATATGCTAATGAACTGGCAATGAGTTTTTTTGTTCTGTGTTTATTAGGTTTAATAAACCTTTATTCTTCTTGCATTCCCAAATTGGGATTAGGGTTTTTGTATTATGATTTTATTCTGTTACCAGTTGGGTTGGCACAATTTTAAACCAATAGTTTTTTTTTAGAACAAATCTAATATAATATTTTCTAATTTTTGTAATTTAAGTGTTCAAATAACTGGATGTAAATAATTTCTATTTTTAAATCTTATTTCAGCAGTCACAATGAGACATAGTGAGTCTAGTCTAGGTCATGTTAATATGCATGTAGAATGCATATTTCATGCACTGATGAACATATCTGAAACTTTAAAGAAAACAAATTATGTAAATTTAGCAAAGATAAAAAGATTAAAAATACCAATATTTAGAAAAAAAAAAGTGTTTTCTTTTGATAAACAGAGATTTACAGTTAATAACATAAAATAACCTTTAAAATTTCAGTCAAGCTCTAAAAGAAAATTTTCTAGATTGGGGGATTTTCTTTCTTGACGTTCTTTACTTTTTGACTTCAATCTAACTATCAGTGTTTGAAGTAACACTTTTTCTGATACACAATGATTCGACAAACTGACATCTGAGGCTGCAGAATCAGAATGATGTTCAGTCGGTTGAATTTCAGTAACTTTGTTAGCTGGCAATTCCGGACACATCAAAACTAAATGTCTTTTATTGCATAAAATACATTTGATGTTAGCTTTGCAAAATTTTGAGCGATGGACGATTTTAAAACATAGGAAACAGCATTTTTTGTTTTGTAAAATTTTTTGTTTAATTTTTTGTTTAGACATTTAAAAGTACTAAATTTTAAAATATAACATGTAGTCTGATAGCTGTTTTAATGCTTTAGTGGATAACAGTATTTATAAAACTACTTTATATATTAAGATCAATGTTTTCAATAGTCTAAAAAGCTGTTAAGTAGGTATTTTTGTTTATTTTACTGTTGCCTTTTTTTTTTCCTTTTAATCTGGTAGTTTCAGAAGGAGTGTCAAATAGCAATACACAATACTACTTCATGTGTGTAAAGACTCAACTGCTAAATTCAAATCATTCCAAAAATTCTTTATAAAAAGCTTTATCTTCAATAAAGATGATTCATGTGTGTCTTCTAACAGAAAAATCAGACATGTCATAAACAAGTATTTCAAAGAAATTATTTTGAATAGCCATGTGAAAATAATGGTACTACTTGGTTATCCCATCGACCAAAAGACAATCGCCAAACTATAAGATTACGTGCCAATAATGGATTATCGTGAATGTCACATGCAAAGACATTAAATATGATACACCACATGTTTAAAACATCGTTAAGAGCTTTTTATTTGTATTTTTATTAATATTCTATAAATTGTTTTTTTTTTTTTCGTTATTTGAAATAAAAATTAGGTCAATATGTACAATTTGGCTATTAGTTTGGCGATTTGTATAGTTTGGCAAAATTGGTCAACAAGATAACCAAGTAGTACCAGAATAATATATATAACGTTTTATATATGAAAATACATCATATATTTATTTATAGTGATCAAAATATTGTTTATTAAGATTTTCAAGGTTTCATTATGTAGAACATTTTATTTATGAAATATAAGACATAACTTTCTCTAAAAATGTTTAAAATTTGAAATGATTTCAATTTTCTACATAACTGACAGTTTATTAAATAATTACATTGATTAGAATCACTTTTAAATCAAGTTATTACTCATATATCCAAAAATATTCATTTTTATTAATAAATATGCATGTATATGTAATAGGAAAACTCATTAAAAAAAACCCCGGTTTAAAAAAAACCCATATTTTTGGGTTTAAAAAAAAAAAAAAAAAAAAAAAAAAAATTTAACTAGGTTTTTTACTAACCCTGATTTATCTAGATATTTAACAAAATGTCTAAAATCATAAGTGGTCAGTCACCTTTGGCCATATAGTGTATAGTCAACTATGAGAATGGATGAAGAATGAAAAGCCTGAAAATAGGTGTAAGCTCGAATTTTGTAAAAAACTAAAAACCGCATGCAAAACTATATTTTGCACAAAAAAATTGTATAATTAAAAAAAAGTGCTCAATTACACTGATGGCATTTAGCTCACAGGCTATTCAAGCTACTGTAATTTCTGGCATATAATCTGCAGACCAAACAATTCTTTTTCGACCCAGAAATTTTATTTAGGAATTGAAGCCAAATATTTACCGCAATGTAAGAAATTACATTTTATTTAAAAGTAATTCTAGGTCAAAAAATTATTGTTTGATCTGCGGATTATACGCTGGAAGCTACGGTAATTGTATATTGTACTATTATTTCAAAGTATGAAATACTCAGCTAAATTAAGGGAAGGGGATTATACTCCCCCCTGTATTCCCCTTTTATACTTAACCAGTAAACCTTAAATCCAGTCAATCAAACTTCTTATCAGAGTAAAAACCGGTATACTAAATTTGAAATAAATAAGATTATTCTGCATAAAAAAACCCTTATGTAAATCAAGAGGCATTAGTCCATGGCCTCCCCCTTTACATTTAACCAATGAACCCAGACTCATTCTTATCAGAATGAACCTATAAAATTTTAAGAAAATTGGATAATTCTTCATGAAAAACTCATATTTATCTAAATTAAGGGGAAGAGGATTAGCCCTTGTTCTCTCTTTATACTTAACCAATGTACCCCTAAAACTTATCTCAGAAGAGCCTAATCAGAATGACCTATCATACAAAATTTGAAGCAAGTTTAATAATTTCTGCATGCAAAACCCATGTACCTAAATTAAGGGGGGCTAGTCACCCATTCAGTCCTTTATACTTAGGGGTAACCATCAGTATTATCTTCTCATATACTGCTTATGATACATTCTAAAAAACACTATAGCGCATTTGCTATTGCAGTGATTTATTTATTTATTTATTTTATTTATTTTTTTTTTTTTTTTTTTTTTTTTTGGCGAAAGATAAGACTTGTGTCTTTAAAGTAGTATAATTTTTTGGATGAAATACATCACCCTTTTTTTTTTTAATTTTAATAAAAAAAAATTTCCGTGTTTCTAATAGACACCAACAGATGGAGATACCGGTTCTACTGGTTTTCAGTATGGATTAAAAATGGATTGTTTTTATCATTTTTATATGTTATCATTACTTCTCTAATAAGTTCAATAAGGGATAGATTTTAGACCATATTACATAAAATATCCTTCAACAAGTCTTTTAATTTGAAAGAAATGCTATTTTATTTGGACAGGCCGTGGAAGAAATAAGGCAAAAGGTAGTATATTTCCAGCAACCCCATGACTTCACTTATTGCATTGGCAAGGATATAGATGCCCCCCTATAATTCCCATCAGGGGGAGATAACTTGGAGGGATCTAGCACGTAGAATAGTTCTCTCTACACGTGATTCTTTCAGTGTAATTCTAGAAACTCCTGAAAGAAACCCTGACAAGAAATATCATGGTTTTCAATACATTTATTTAATCGTATTTCATTTCAATACATCAAATTTAGTATGGAAAATTAAACTTTTAAAAAGGATTAATAAGTTAATAGGAATTGAATGATTGTTTTCATATTTTGAATTTATGAATTGCATTGCAAAAATTGAATTGATTTCATTATGAAATCACCTTAAGTAGATTTAGTTTATTGTTAGTATTACAATAAGCTAACAAGAAATGCATGGAAAGTAATTTTTGACTTCGGTTTAATTTTGCGCTGGAAATGCGGTATTCAACTAAGCATTAATGTTTATTTAGGATGCAAGCGCATTAAAAATAAAATTGGCGTGTACCCAATATAAAAAAAAGAGAGGGAAAAAAAGAAAAGAAAAAAAGAAGGAGAGAGAAATTTCATTATCAAAATTAAGTACCGTATTTTCGGGTGTATAGTCCGCGGCTTATACAAGAAAAAAAACTTCCAAAAAGCCGCTGCGGCTTATACATGGTGCAGGTTATACAAAGTTTTTTTTTTTTTTTTTTTTAATTGGATATCGTGATATTTTTTCTACAACTTTTAAATCTCAAAAAATTTGAAAAAAAACATCAAGATTTGTAAATTTTTTTCGCTGTTTCGCGAAATTTAAAGAGTTCTCCCATGTTTGAAAAGGCTTTTTTTTACTGCTTAAATACAGTTATTTCTGGGTTTGGAAGAACTGTCACAACTATCGCCAAGTATTGCACTGATAGATGTATAATAGCTACCATATATACTCGCGTATAAGTCGTGAAATTTTAGACAAAAAAAAAAAAAAAAAGAACTTCAAAGTGGGGGGTCGACTTATACGCGAGACCTAAAAAAAAAAAAAATTCTATAGATAAAATATCAGAAAATAATTTGCTAGCGAATCGGTGCTGCAGCACCCCATTGTGTTTGTAGAGTACAAAATCCAAAATCCGGAACCCTTCCAACCTCGACGATTCTGCATTTAAGATCATTTAAGATTTAGCATATTTTTAGAAAAAAAAAAATAATCTACCCTGCCCTGTTGCAAAGAACAAAAAAAAGTGCATGATTTATGTCATTTCGGAACGATTCAGAGCAGTCGGTCTTTTCCGAAATGAATCCAAGGAATCGTTCCTTTACAGAGTCATTGCATTTCCGACGAGTTCAAGGAATCGAACTTTTTTGGAGACGTTTTATTTCAGATAGAGTCTGAGGAATCGCTTCTTTTCGGAGTTGGTTCCCTACCCTGTTGCAAAGAACAAAAAAAAAAAAAGTGCGTGATTTATGTTATTTCAGAATGATTTGGAGCAGTCTGATTTTTTCGAAACGATTCCGAGGAATCGTTCCTTTACAGAGTCGTTTCATTTCGGAACGAGTTCAAGGAATGGAAGTCGTTTCATTTCAGATTGAGTTCGAGGAATCGTTCCTTTTCGGAGTTGGTGCATTTCGGACCGATTCCGAGAATTCGATCTTTTTGGGAACCAATGACCTAAGATACGTGTACATTTTATGTCCAAAATTTTTAATTTATCACCGATTTTTTTTTTTTTTTTTTTTAATTTTTGGAAAAATTTAGAAAAACTATCATGCTTGTTTGAAAAAAAAAATGCGCGTTAACAGTGGATCGCTTGAAATTTTATCCCAAAACACGTAAACGCCGCGCCGCGGCGTTTCTTTCGAAATTTGCGGTACTGATAATCTTAATTTTTTAGCCGAATTACTGTAGGTATTATGCATCACGAAAAAAATTTGGTAAATTTGTGTTAAAAATTATGACTAATGGCTTCTAATTTTGAACCCTGAACGAAATATAAGTTCGTAAATGGTTATTATGGTTCATAAATGGTTCGCGGACTATACACTGATGCATCTCTGCGGGTTATACACGAACTTTTTTTACTGCACTGCTCGATTTAGGGATGCGGGTTATACACCGGGTGCGGGCTATGCACCCGAAAATACAGAATATAAAAATAAAATACATTTGCATTAGTAAAAGAAATCCAGTTTCAATCTTCCAGTCCAATATAGTACATTTTGTTCTCTTTTCTATAACGTTTAATAAGAACTTGTGGAACGATTTTTAAAAAAAAAATATTTTGCTATTTCTCTTGCGATTTCGTGTTTAGTGCAAATTTTTTATTGGCCCGGAAACACAGCACCCATCAGGTTAGCTATGACGGTAAATTAAATTATTTTAGCAAATGAAAATCTAATTATTTTCTATATTGATTAGCGTGATATAGCAAACAATTTTCACAAAAAAAAAAAAAAAAAAAAAAAAAAAATTAAGATGAATTTATTATTGAATTAAATATTTCATTTTTGATAGTTTTGTGTTTGAAAATAATATTTTTAATGTTTTAATTGTTAGTGTTTCATTTGAAATGATTGGGTAATTTTCTCTGTCTATCATCATTTTTCTATTTAATATCAATAATATATTGCGAAGTTTGAGCTAAATTTATTTATTTATTTTTATTTTTTCACTTTATAATATTGATTTTGACATGATAATATGTGATTTCGCCGAAGCTAAATCACGAGAAATTACTCACTTCTCTAAACTTTTGTCTTATTTTTAGTAGCTGTTTTATTAATATTACCAATATGGGACAGTTCAAGTATTACGTAAGCATATTTTTAGTCATTTTGTACCCCCTCCACCCCCTTGTAAGAAAATATAAGCAAATGCTAGGACCCCCTCCCCCCCTGCTTACGTAAGATTTTATGACAGTTTATACATCCAATACTTCTCGACTTATAAAAAGTTACCAATCAATTACATTATTAATCCTACAAATTTATATAGGCATATAGGGATTGCGATATCAAAATATATAAATGGTTTTAATGTATTGTTGCTTATTGCATTAAACAAACCACAGAATACAAAATGGTTTAAATATATTGTTATTTATCACATTGAACAATAAAACAAGATATACAAGAAGTCTTAACTTACTTAGGCATCATAACTAAAATTTTTGACATGAATCATACAAATGGGTTATTCCATGTCGAATCAACCAAAAAAATTCAATATTCAACCTGACCATTTCCGATTTCAATGAAACTGCTAGGGATCATTCTCTATGATGATATAAAGTAGAGCATATTTTTATTTTTTGATTATCGCTTTAAATTTTTATAAAATTAATTATTTGAATTTTGAAAAATCATCATTTTTTGACTTGCATAAATATTTTCAATTTTGAATTTCTCAAGTTCTATCAAACATAGAAAATTTTATGACCACTCATTTCAAAGCGGAGTTTATAAAGTTTAATTTGATATGCAAGTCGACTATGTATAATTAAAATAAATAAAATTTAAAATTTTTTAAAATTTAAAATTTGAAAATTTTTTAGATAGTCATTTTTAAAAATTTTGAAGAAATTGTATGTTTGTTGTAATATTATAAACTTTAAATTCTGAAATTTTTAGAGTGGGATCTCAATGGGATCAGGAGGTATGAAATAAAAGCTGAAAATTACCATACAAATCATAAATAAATAACAAAATAGACAGAATTAAATTGCTATTTTTATGGTAATTTTTGCTTTTATTTAATAACTCCTGATCCCATTGAGATCCCACTCTAAAAATTTCAGAATTTAAAGCTTATAATATTACAACAAACATAAAATTTTTTCAAAATTTTTAAAAATGACTAACTAAAAAAATTTTCAAATTTAAAATTTAAAAATTTTTTTAATTTTATTTATTTTAATTATACATATTCGACTTGCATATCAAATTAAACCTTATAAACTCCTCTTTGAAATGAGTGGTCATAAAATTTTCTATGTTTGATAGAACTTGAGAAATTCAAAATTGAAAACATTTATGCAAGTCAAAAAATGATGATTTTTCAAAATTTAAATAATTAATTGTATAAAAACTTAAAGTGATAAACAAAAAATAAAAATATGCTCTAATTTATATCATCATAGAGAATGATCCCTAGCAGTTTCATTGAAATCGGAAAGGGTCAGGTTGAGTCACTGGTTGATTTGGCATGAATGACCCAAATGTTGGAATTCAATTAGGTGTTCATATTTTAATCTGATGTCCAGGATTTCAACATTGTCTATTATAAAGTTTTCACTGGAACAGTGGCCTGGGGTATTGCAGGTTTCCGGTCCTTGTTCTTTGCCAATGTTAGTATCCATAATTAAATCCCACTAAATTCACTATGCAACTAAAAGCAATACTCTTTCACTAAAAATTCACTATGCAACTGAACTAAAACAATAAATATCTGTGCTATGTATCCGAGACAAGAAAAACGCCAAGTAGGTTTTCTGCTTTCTAAAGTTCCAAAACCTGTAAAGAAGGAAGTTCGACAATAGGAGCAGAAAGACAAAAATTTCCAGAAATTCTGCAAAAATTCCCGGAATTCCATGACCGATTGAACGGGAGAAAAGAAAATACCGGACTTACCTAAAATAAAGTCAGCTGACCAGTTACCCTGGCAACAGAACCCAGCCACACCGGTTCCTGTGTTTTTCTAGTCTTGCAATGTACTTGACTTGGCACACAACTTCACAGACAAAAATGAAGACAAAGGGCGAGTGGGTGATGCAGGTCACGCAACTGCCGATGGATAAGCAAAGGATAAAATCGAAAATAAACGGCGAATTTTGAACGGACTGTAGAATGCTCTTTCCCAACATACTTTGTTTGCTTGTTGAATTTGAACTGCAGTTGCTTCATTGTTTAATGCTTACGTAAGAATTGTCGTGACCACCCCTCCCCCTTGTCAGAAAAAATAAGCAGACTGTGGACCCCCCCTCCCCCTTTAGTGCTTATGTAATACTTGAACGTTCCCTATGCGATTTTATGTTGTATGTGCAATTTTAAAAAGATAAGTAACTTGTTATACTAAATCATTATTTTTCTGTTTGAAATTCATACACAAATATTATATGCAATGTGATTTATTTTAAATGTTTGACTTATTTTGTCTCAGTAATATTTATTTTTAAAAGACTCTTTACCTATTGTAACAAATTTTTTTTTCTAATATCCATAACATGCTTGATTTTCGAAATGAAAAACAAGGTAAAAGAGATTTTGAAGTATTACTGTTATTCTTTATATTAGACTTTCTGGCCTTTTTTTTTATATATACTAGGATAATATTTTTTATTAATTTAATTTCAAAGTAGCTGTTGCTATTTTTAAAAAGATGCAAAAATAAAATAAAATAAATCAAGCAGTTTAATTATTTTAAATTCGTTAAATATAAATATTTTATAATGCATTTTTTATGTATGTAATTAAATTATAGTTATTATACTAATTTACTTATTTTTTAAAAAGTTTGAGTAGTGGTAAAAAGAAAAAAATAATGTCATAGGGGCGGCAAAATAAAGCTCGCCTCAGGCGGCGAAATGTCTAGCACCGGCCCTGCTTACATAAATAACAGATTACAATTGAATGGTATTATGTACTATTTTTTTTTTTTTTTTTTCGATTGCTAAACCATATAGAGTAATTTTACATCATATATAAACCTATATGTCCTCAAGTAATCCAATACATTAAAGAAACTAATATTGTTTAGAAAAAAAAAAATGCAAAGTAAGTATTAAAAATATCATAATTAGGATCTATAACGATTAAAAAATGTGTTTTAAAATTATGTCTTTATAGCTTACTAAACAAAGATAAATTTCAAAAGACTGTCATTGTATAGTTCTGAAAGCAATGTCACTATTGCATTCGAAACAATATTCTAGCTCAGAATCTACCCTGCAGATCCTAAGAAAAAATAAACAGACTATAGTCGGATTGAACATGAAGATCCCTTTCTTCACACTTGATAAAGATCAGCCGTGCCCACTCCTTTTCTCCTACACTTCAAAGGAAAAATAAGGGGACATTATATGAAAAATCTGTAGTTAACAAAAAAGTAGGGATTACCAAAAAAATGAAAGTTATCGCTTCACCCCCGTCAAGAAGTGTGAAAGTCCGCGCCATCTATTGAGAAAAGGTGTTTTTTTTACTTTCCTGAAAGATAACTTTAACAAGTAAACCCTCAAAACTAATCAAGGAAGCCCCTTATCAAAATGAACCCATATATAAAATTTGTAGCTAATCAGATAATTCTGCATGAGAAACCAATTTATCTAAATTGAAAGGAAGAGGGGGAATTTCTGCCCACTTAACCAAAGTTCAGTTACTCTTGCTGAGCTGCCATTGTTTGAGTAGATTGTATTCTTTATTCTCTTCCTGACAAATAAACAGCATATGACCCTTTAAAGCTTTTCTTCCAATTCTTCCACTTTTTGACTTTAAAATATTTGTTTTAATTCATAGAAAAAGCCATAAAATTAAAAATCTTATTGATTGTAAAATTACAAAATCCAATATAATTCATCTTAATTTATAAATTTTATCAAAATGTTACTTGCATTAAATATTATGTAAAACTACTTTCAAAAATAACATTTTAATTCCTTTATTGTTTGAAATAATAAAAAGTATTCGAATAAATATTCAGTATTTGACTTAACAATTACTTTTTGGCTAGCTTAATATTCAGTATTCAGCCAAAATTACTATTTGGTGCAACCCTAATCAATGGATACTTTGGGCTAGCCTCACAAAAATTTTCAACCTTGTAAATGCTTCAATTTTTTTCTAGCCATTACACACACAGAGTATTTTTTTTTTTTTTTTTTTTTTTTTGTACACATACTGAACAGTTGAAGTTAAAAAGATAATTCTTTGACACAACCCCCGTAGCAGAATGCGTGCGATACTGCGATGGGCGTCACAGACTTTTAAGGCCCCTTTCAGTCTCATCAATGCCACAGACACGTTATAGCATGTAAATTATGCAAAAAATTGGTGATAGGATGCAAAAAATAGCTTTTATGCATCCCGTAGGACGCATAATTTTGTTAAAATATCAAGGAATAAACCCCGACTTTCGTCCAAATATTGCGAGAAGAAACGCGAATATCATCAAAGCATCGTGAAAATTTTCTTTTAAAAGTCGCGGAAAAATGACTAATTTTTTTTTAATCACATAAAAAACAAAAAATTTTGGCAAAAAAAATCACAAAAAAAGTCAGAACTTCTTCAAAGAATTGCGGCAAGACACAACTATATCATAACATTGCTTAAAATGGCAAATTTTGTTAAAAGACCATTTAAAAACGACAAATTTTGTCAAAAAATCCTGAAAAATGACAGATTTTGTCAAAAAATTGCGATAAAAAGGGAAAATTTCTTTTAAAAAATCCCGCAAAAGACAGTCAATCTCGTCAAAAGATTGCGAAAAACCGCAAATTTCGTCAGAGGCACACACACACAAAAAAAGATATTGCCAAAAGTGGATTTTTCTGTTCCCTGCCCTCCTTCCCCTGTTTTTTCTTTTTTGTAAATGATTTAAATAGTTTACACATACACACACATATGTTACCATAATTAATTAGAACTACAATAGCACAAAGAATATTTTTATATAATACGCTGCATCTTGCAGACTATTTTTGAAAATATTATAAGCATTGCAGACATTTGAAGATAGTTCTACCACTGGGGACACAACCACACAACATCTGGATCAGTGTCTTAAAGAAAAAATGTCCCTTTTTTACTTTAAAAAGTAGTGCAACACAACAGATTTTCTTTATAAATATCACACAAAAGATAAAAACGCTAATTTATAATGACTAAAAAATACAAATAAAATAATTTACCTTAATCAGTTCAAATCCATACATACTGTAAAAAAAGAAGAAAAAATAATTTATGAATTTCAATATTTGTAGTAATAAAAATATATACACAGAAAAAAAAGAAGTAAAATAAAAATTTCACATAAATGAAATTATATACAGTAATCCCTTGATATTCGCAGATTTAACATTCACAAAATAAAAATTGCAGAACACTTCAGCATTCACGAAGACTGAACTTGGTTATTTGAGAATTTTGTTTTACAAAGAAAAGAATATATTTTTTAACAATGTAAACTCGCTTTGTTTCACCAATTTTGTGAGCTACATGACACTGGACACTTATGTAGGGAAGCACAGGTGACCACTTTTTAATTCTGTTTTGCACCACCTTCTCAAAACTTACATTTATAACATACAGTTTGCAGTGGCGCAGCCAGAGGGGGGGTTTTGGGGTTAAAACCCCTCCCAGAGCTAAGAAAGATCGCTATAATTGCCGCTTATATGAATCAAAACTGAACTTAATATTTAAACATTTTGGCATATTTCGGAATCCGCCTCTTTATTGAATCAGATTTTATTAAATAAAGTAATTCAATTAAATGGCGAAAATTCTACTTAAAACTCTGAAAGTGCATATTACATGGATTAGTTAAATAAAAATTGGTTATTTGAACTAAATCACTTTTCTGAGACACATTATGCTAAAAGAATGATGATTTCCTGCCACACAGATGCTCTTCGAGTTTAAGTATTATACAGTGAATATTCTAATTAGTACTGATTCTATTAACCGGCGAAAACCTTTATCAGAAACTCAAAACCCCCCCTAGAACCGAATTCTGGCTGCGCCACTGACAGTTTGACATTATTTGCAAAAGAAATCCATGGCTGTGAAAATTATGGAGCATTAATGCAATTTCAAGGAAAGTAAAAACTGCACTAAAAGAAATGATAAAATGCATTACTTCAAATAAATGAACACATATGAATGTATACTGAGTAGACATCATATGATCTTCTTTGAATAGGAGTAGAAAAATAGGTTTACCTTTTTTTCTTTTTAGCATGCAAGATATTTTATTTCTTCTATCAAAATAAAAAGGGGGAAGCTTGGTGTAAGGTGTTATTTTGCATAAGGCTTAGATATTTAGATCTTAATAGATTTGCATGAATCATGCAACAGTTTCCACCCAAAGTTGAAAAAAGGCATGGTGCTGCTGAGGGCATTTTTTGACTGATGGACAAGAAAAGGTTGCTAACTTTTTCTATGAGGGGCAAGAAGTGTGCTATTTTGCAAACCAAACAGCAGGCAGGGTGCAGCACCTTGCTGAAACTTTCCAAGTGAAGCTCTGATGTAAAAGATGTTGTACCAGGTGTGAGAACATTTTGTTCTGTTTAATGTCAAGAAACAAACATTTTACAGAATGTTTAAATTTAATATTAAAAAGATAATGCAAACTCTTGTACATTATATATTTTTTTTTTCTAATCACCAATATAAAATTATGTAAGGATATATATAATTTTATCGAAATATTTGTAAATATTTTATTTCTGTAAGTAAGCTTACCGACAAACATCTGAAAATTCCTGAACATTAAATTTTCGACTTTTCTTTTCACTCCACCAATATCCGACGCGGCCCGTACAACAGAAACTCATTTTGAATACAACTACTAGGTCTATTAAGCACTTTAGCACCAGCGGAAATATGGTAAAGGTATAATGAACATCTACCAAACAGGCTATAATTGCGTAAGTGGCGAGCAATATATATTCTCCACGCCCATCTTATAGAGAACTACTAAATATTCTGCGACACGTTGATTACCAAATTCGAGGTCTTGGCAAGAACATAAATAGTTCAAATACTATGCAATATGTAGTTCTGTAACTATATAAAACGAATAATATAGTGTAATTGTGCTATGAAACCAGAGCTGCAACTAAAACCCGGCATGATGAATCAAGTTTTAAAAAGCAAATAGTAGTACCACAAATAAAAACATTATTTACGTAGGTTGGTTGGCTGATTGAAAAAAGTAATATTTAAGCTGTGTTATTATTTTCATCCTAAAAATTCTTTTTAGGCCTTTTTTTATTTCTGTTCGGATCTAAATTAGTTAATATCATTGTGAAGTGTTTTTTCTAAACATTCATTATATTGTGAAAAATAGTTGAGTAATGTATTGCTCGGCTGAGCGTGTATTGCTTCTGCTACAAGGATCAGGATGAATACTCCTCAACCGGATAATGGCCACGGATTATGATTTGGAGCTTTCTGCTAAAAGAGGTGAAGTTTAATAAACTTCATTTTCGATAATAGTTTCATCTTAAGCAATTACTTTTATATAAATATACTGTCTATGTTCTTAGCTGTGAATTGTATTAAATATTGACTTCAGTTATACATATTGTTCAATTTAAAACTTGCATAGAGAAACAACCCTTTAAATATATAAAGTTTAACAGCTGATTGTTTACCAACAAATTACAATTGTAATAAGTTAGTGTAAATGATTACACATTATAATTTTTACCAAATTTAAGTTTTTTTTATCTTAACTAATCTAGTTTCTAATTATATAATCATATAACCAATGAGTTAATGTTTTGCTGATTATGCTAAATCGGCTCTCAACAAATTTATAAAAGAAGTCTTTCTCCAACTTCATAGCTGTTATTCCCATCCCCTCTCCCTACTCTCTGCAAAAAATAAATCAAGAAATCTTTCCAAAATATAATGCCTACGTTGAAAACTCTTATTTAGTTTAAAATGTAATTGGATACTTTCTGGTTAGACAGGCCTCGGTATTATAGAGTAGATGTGCCCGTAATGGACGCCCTTAAGAAACTTCTTTTTAAAATGTTTTTTAATTAATAGTTATTATATTCCAGTTTTTTCAGTATTATATTAATCTATCAACAATATTTAACCATTCTCATTTCCCAATATGAACCAAAATGTAATTGTAACAGAAATATAATGGACATCCTCTGTTCCAGTAATAGGTACCTTATAAAAAGTAATAATTGTTTTTATGACTGTATTTAGAACCGTAATTTCATGAAAGCATATCCATGAAAACAAAACAGTTATTTTCAAATAAATTTAACAATTAAGATACTGATAATTAATAAATTATTTGTGTTAATCATTCACTGTTTACATGAATTATTGTAATTATCAGAATATTGATAGCTTAATTATTTTATATGGATATTTTAAAATACTAACTAAACATCAGGCATTTACTACTATCAAATTATTGAGACAGTGGTGGGATTTCAAAGGTGATAGCAAAAAAAATTTTTTTTTTTTTTTTTGGGGGGGGGGGGGAAGTATAGTGTTGTTTTATAACACTTAAACTTACATGCGGGGTCACCCAAGCTAATTCCCGGTTAACAATTTTTTGGTATAATTCTTGGTCACAGTACTTTTCAATGTTTGAAAATGTCTTCGCCAAAATGAAAAAAATCATAGCAATACTCTAAACTATCTTCTTTACAATTTATCATTTAATTGTATGATTACTACTTATTTAGTTTGTGAAAAAAAATTGTTCTAAAACTACTTGCTAAGTTTTTTTTTTTTTAATAACATTGATCTTAGTTATGGCACAGTGTTATAAGAATCCCTGTCACAATTTAAATTTTAAATATTTTTCTTTTTTCTCTTTTTTTTAATTCAATTATAAAAAACTGTAGCTTTTTAAAAATAGTATTAAAATTTCTTATACTATTTTAAATAATTTACAGAAGTTGATCAAATGTTACCCCATGTATTTGGGGGAAATCTTAGTCACTGGATCCTGGTCAATTATTTTCTCGTCATTTAATTCCTTTTTATCATCATATTTAGTGGTTTTAATTGTCGGCAAACCTTTTGAGCTGTAACTGTAATCACATGCTAGGGTTGGCAAGTTTCTTCCACAGTGGAAGAAACCGTCCGGAAGAAATTGAAGAAACTGATTTTCTTTAAGAATTTACAGAATATTTTCAATTTTGTAAGATATGATAAATATCTTCTTCCTATAATCTTATGTAAATTAATTTCACTAGACCAAAACAAATTTAATTAAGTATATATGCAAAATTAATAATTACATCAGTTTTTTAGCCAAGATTACACACAACTTATCTAGAGATCTTCAACCATTGGCTATATGAAAAGAAATTTTTATCCAAAATACACAAAATCAATTAAATGTTATCCATTTCAATTTAACCAACACTTTTTTTATTATTTAAATTTCTGAAACTAGTAGTAAATAATAGAGATTCTTTACTAATGGTAGAATGAAACCCATTTAAATAAAAGAGTTTAATTTACATTAGTTTTATTAATGCAATTAATGTATAATAATTACTGTATTAAATAGAAATCAAACAAAACTACGGTTTCATATTCGTCCCAAAATCCAAGTTTTGCCAAAAATGTGGGTGAAAATTCGGCCAGACCGAAACACTCAGTCATCCAAAATTTTTTATATGAAAATAATATATTTTTATAAGAAAAATAAACATTTTGTAGATTATTTCTTTTTCTTTTTTTATAAATGGAGCAATTAATAAAAAAAATCCATCCCTCTACCTCTAGAGTAGTAAAAATCAATCACCTGAAAATGACTACTAAACCCAGGGTTGGAAAAAAAACAGGTTTTTTTAATTTTTTAAAACGATTTTTTTGATTTAAACCAGGTTTTTTTTTTAAACATCCTTTTATATTACATATATATGCATATTTAATAATAAAATTAAACGTTGAATTATAAGTAGTATAACTTCGTTTGAAAATAATTTAAATTAAAATTATGTAGAAAAATTTAAAAAATTAAAATTCATGTAGAAAAATTATTTATTTATTTTTTTAAACAGTATTAGTAAACAGTCTTATGTTCTGCTCAACTATTCTGCACAATGAAACATTGATACTCTGAAAATCTTTATAAACAATCTTTTGATTACTAATAATGAATACTTGATGTAATTTGGTGAATATAATATTTTTTTCTACAATTATTCAAAAATTAAATTTCAAATTCTTTCTGGGGTTTTGTTTTTTGAATGACAATTTGAAACCAACATTTTTTATCATTAGATTCAGCAGATAACAGGGGGGGGGGGGGGGGGGAGGGTAGACTGGTATTATTAAAATGCTATAACTAACACCCAATTTTTGAATACTCCCTTATTCAACTTCATTTTGATTTTAATTATTCAAGATAATTTTCCCAATCAAGAAAAATCTCTTTTACAGCTTGAGCAAAATCTTAAAAATCATTGTGTTATGTTATTAATTTCTTTAAATAAGCTGCATTTTTTAAAAATTAAAATATCTTATACTAAATATTGAATACAGTAAAACCCCGATAATTCGGATTAATTGGGACCGTACCGAATACGGATTATCGAAAATCCAGATTATCCGGAGAATTAGAAAAAAAATCAAATAAAACAAGACATACTTACAGAAAATCACCTTTATGTTAGACTTATTGTATATTTACAGTCAGTAAAAATGTTTACTTTGTTTAATTCTACCGAAAAGATTTCGAAAAAAGTTTTTTTTTTATTCAGTATATGACGATGAAACAAGTTAATGTTATGGAAATTAGCCAGCCGCTTCTTAAACTTGAAAAAAAAAATGACCAAACCAATCCGAATTATCCGGAGATCCGGATTAACGGGGTCCGAATTTGGGGGGTTCTACTGTATTTTTGATTTGTTTTACTTTTGATTAATTCCACATGTTATAAGCTTTTCTTTAGATCAATAAAATATGTTCACATGAGTATAAGTATACAAACATGTATGCTGATTTTCATTCTATACATTAAAAAAAATGATCTAGACCCAATATATCTAATGCTTATTGCTGAAATAAAGTGTTAAAAGTAGAAATTATTTACATCTTATAATTTGTAAAACCTAAATTATAAAGAAAAATAAGAAAATGTCGTTATATTTCTTCTAAAAAAAACAATTGGTTTTTTTTGAGAAAAAAGGACAGTTGGTTTAAACCATGGTTAAAACCAATTGGTTTAAACCGTGCCAACTCTGGCTGAACCTGAAGTTTATTATTAAAAAAATAACTTATCTTTGTAAAAATATTTTTAATAATAATTAAATTTTCCAATTTAGATTTCATGTAATTATACTTTAATTCTTTTACATAGTTAATATACTTTAACTTAAAGCGTTTGTTTTGCTTTCTGGTGGTTTCTTCCAGTTTTTTCCATTTCTTCCAGTTTTTTCCAGTTTCTTCCACTGCCCTGGAAGAAACAGGTTTCTTCCGGAAGAAACCCAACCCTGTCACATATGCCAAAATTGCTTTTCAAATTTTTACAAAACAACATTGACTTTGATTTTTACACATTTTACAAAGATTTGTGTCATTCTTAAAATTTTATTCTAACTATGAAATATCAGTCTTTAAAAATTAGAATTTCCCTCCACTAGATATATTAAACACTTTTATATGAGCAAGTCAGACTAAGCCCATTTTTGTGAAATAATTCCTGGTCAGTGCTTAATAATGTAATTTTACAATATTTATACTTATTTTTTTTATCTGTTATAACTGTGTATCCTAAAAGCTATTGTCTTACAACTTCTTTTTAACCATAAATATGAAATAGCATCCTTACAGGTTACTATAGATAAAGAAAATAGTTTTTGCTCTGAGGATAAGACAGTATGACTGAACAATTAAGTGGAAGTACTGTCTCATTATAAAATGGTGCATAAAAATATGCATAATGCAATAAAGGAACCTAATATGCTATGTATTATAATAACGATCCATATTGAAGTTTGTTTGAAATTTCTTTAACATGTTAAGTGCCATATCAATCACCAGTGACTGACACTGAACTTTACATTTTTGGCCTTGTCATTCACCAGTGACTGACAGTCTAAAATATTATATAAAACTAAAATGTTCATATTATTTTAAGTAATTACTGAAAATTTATTTAAAATTTATATAATATCATATTTTACACTGTTAGTTATCAGTGATTTACATGGCTAAATAAAAAGTATGTCAATCATTATGGCACTCAACATGTTAAGAAAGATCTGGAAACTTCTAAGTGAAATAAAATTGAAATGTAACAATTATATATTTTCTGGACCAAGAAATTTACAAGGCATTAATTAATCCATTCACAGTAGATGAAGTAGTACAAATGTTGTAAAAATGCATAGTAATTCTTTGGCTAATTAATTTTTTGTAAAATGTAGTCTTTTGCACATCAAATAACTTTGCATTTATACCCAAAACTGTCTATGCTTTATTTCTCCACAATTATGAGATGAACAACTTTTACAAGATTGATTCTACTTATTTTAATATTTGGTCTTTAAAACATTCGCCATTTTCCCCGTGGAAAATTATAACATTATGTAAAACGTGTAGCTGTGAACTTCATCTGCAGGTGAAGAAGGATGTTTAAATTATTATTACTCATAAAAAAAAAAGTTCAAAATAAAAATTATTATAACTTTTGACCATGGAAAATAACTTATGTAGTAAATATTTGGAATCTAGGTATTTACACAAAGAAAATAATAAAATAGCCAAATTGTTTTTTTAACAGTTGATGTTTCAGTACTAAAGGAATCGTTTTATGAAAATAAAAGGCAGAGATTGAACAACAAATTCCATAAAGCATGAACTTTGCTAGTTTTATTACTCACTATATCTTTTATCTTTTTATGACACTTATATTATATTGTACATTTTAACACAGAAATTTAATAAATTGCTGAGAATTATTCATTTTAGATAGTGAAATCTTACCAAAAAGGCTAATTTAAAAATGATTTTTAATGAATAATTATATATATAAAACCTCTCCGTGTATAACAATTCTGGGGTCAACCTATCCACGAGAAAAAGAAACTCATTCACCAATGAAAACGTTTCATAGTCGTAATGGAGCGTTCTCATTGGTCAGATTTACAGTGGGAGCTGTAAATGACGTCACTACATTTTACTTCGCTTTGAAATCTTTCTACGATTTCAAAAAGTATATTTAATTAAAACTTTTTATTAAAGGAAAACGAAGGTGCGTTTTAAATGCAATATTGTTAAAATTTTTATATTCGGGTTGCTTTAATTTTTTTTTTTTTTTTCTTTACAGCCGTAAATGACTCTTGAGAATTTCAAATCTATAAAAAACATTGTGAAAAGTTACCTCCGATTTTAAAGGCAATCTATTTTCTGATCAATGAAACAGTTCCTTAGTCGTAATGGAGCGTTCTCATTGGTCAGATTTACAGTGGGAGCTGTAAATGACATCGCTACATTTTACTTCGCTTTTAAATCTTTTCACGATTTCAAAAACAATATTTAATTAGAACTTTTTATTTAAGCAAACCGCGGGTGCGTTTTAAATTTGATTATAATCCCCACCCCCATCTACCAGATAGTTTTGCTATAGTTTTAAATGCAGATTTCTGTTGAAATTTTCTTTCTTTTTCTTTTTTTTTTTTTTTTTTTTTTTTTAGATGATTTTTCTCTTTCCAAGTTTAATCGCTGTATTTATCAAAATTGTTTCAGCCTAAAGTGGCTATGATTGACCACAGTTGTTGTAATTTTTTATCATCCTTTAAAAATGCAAACATGTCATTTTGACGGGCTATCTTCTAGTTAATAATAATAATTAAGTTTCACTCAAAAGGAAAATGTTCTGTTTCCATATGTAAAACATGTTATTCTAGCTAACATAAAAAATATCAATCTCTGTCTTTTACCATTTATGGTAAAAAGATACATAAAGTAGGTGAATTTAGCTTGGCAGAGATGAGACTTTCCCGATCCTTTTAATAGAGTCATCCTTCTGTATATGTATCGATTTTCACCTATATGTCATTAAATATTGTATCTTTTTTCAGCAAAAGACTGCATTTTGGTAATTTGCATATTATTAAAATGTTCTTTATATTATTTGAATGTTAATATAAAGCAAGCAACCTAAGTACCAATTTATTAATATAATCATTCAATTAAATTCAGTAAAATCTGCTCAGATAGAAACATAACAATCAGGAAAAATGTTTCATTTTTGACAAATTCACGTTACACAGATTTTTCTGTAATAGCTTTGAGTTTGTCACCTGCTGGTATGCGGACATGTGAATTTCTATTTAATGGTACATCAGTCTGAAAGTTTGAGAACCCATGATCTAGACAATTTTTTTAAGAACACAGAATTGTCTTTTTTAAACTTGATGAAATGAATCCTGTTTGTAGTAAAGATTTTCACAATATTTATTTGGTATTTCTAAATCCATGTGCCAGAAATTATGCAACTTCTTCATTCCTTTTCAAGAAATCATTAAGTAATGCTATAAAGCTATTAAATACTTTATTTATACATCATAAAATATTTCTAAATATATTTCTAAAATTTCCACTATAGTTAATACTGTGGCTAAAAGTGGAACATAATTAGTGCAAATTTTCCATCAACATGATCACTTAGAAAAAAATGTATGTAACATTTAAAGTTGTTTACAGGTCCACATGAAGATATTTGAATGTTTGTCAATAGATAATGTTTGGAAAAGATTTTAATAGTGCATGGTGGATTCAGTGGCATAGCTAGAACATTTTGTTTGGCAGGGAGGGAGGGGGGAGGGGAGATTGAATTTATCAAATGTTAAATGAAAATCACTGAATGTGATTTATTCTTTTAATTTCCTATTCTTATATATTTATGCCTTATATTTTAGAATGAGCACTGTGAAAATAAATGTATCTACGTTAGGGGTGTACAACCTTTTCAAGAGAAGGGCCACATCAATAACACAAAGAGAATTCTGTTTTAAGAAGATGATCTGTTGCTTATAATGTGGTAAAAAATTTGGTCTCAAAGGAAAGGAGGGGTTACTCCTCTAGGTTCACTTACCCGGAGACTAAATCCTGTTTCATTAAAAGTGCTATAAACATAAGTGGCTAATGCTGAATAAAAAATATGAGCTTTTTGAACAAAGGCAAGAGATGAGCTGATCAAAAAGGTTTTCCTGATCACCGAAATTCCCGATTTTTTCGTGTCCAATCAATGAAATTTACATTTTTCCACGTCTAACTTAAAAATGTTGGGCTTTTTTTAAAGCCGATCAAGAAAATATGCTGTTTTTCTGTGCTTGATCGACATAATTTACATTTTTCCACAGTCAATCAGTAAGATTGACTGATTTTTGAGAAGCAGATACATGAAATTTGCAATTTTTCCACGTCTAATCGATGAAATTCACGATATTTTAAACCTGATTGATGAAAATCAAGATTTTTCATAGCCTGGTTGACAAAACTCACAATTTTTCCAATTGTGATCGACGAAATTTGAGATTTTTCCACAAATGATCGACAAAATTTGCGCCTTTTTCTTAACATGGTTGACAAAATTTGAGATTTTTCCGTGCCCAATCAACGAAATTAGCACCTTTTTTTGTCCTTGATCGATGAAATGTGCATTTTTCTGCACACAAAGAAATTTGTGCTTCATACATGACTGACGAAATCTTTCATTTTTTTTCTCTTGATAAACTGATGAAACTCACAGCCAGGGACGTAGCTTTAGGGAGGGGAGCCTCCCCTCCCAATATTTTCATTTAGTAGGGCGCCAAAGATGGTTTAAGGGCAGCATCAGGTGCCCGGAAAAAAGACTTTGTTAGTAGTAACAAGTAATTATAAAATAACTTAGTTTTAAATATAAAATCACAAAGTAAGTTATTATTCACTTACAAAACATGACAAAGGCACTTAATTTTAGACTTGTTACTACCTCTATTCCCCCACTAATATCCCAAAGAAAATTTATGCATCCGAAATAAAAAAATTCGAAAACAGACTTGTAATGAATTCCAGGATAGATGTACAATTATTTCCTTCTTATAGCAGTTTTTTGATCACCCTTAGAAATAGATAGAAAGGAAAAAGAAGAGTGGAATCGACTGTAGTGCATTTGAATGGTTCTATAATATGTTTTGGTAGTAGGGCGCCACAGACTGTTTAGAGGTGCAGTCAGGTACCTAAAAAAGTGGGTTTCAAAAAGGGCACCATGGAAGGTTTAAAGGTGCTGTCAGGCACTTAAAATTCTTATTATTAATGTGGCTTTCTTAGATTTTTTACACACACAAGAAAATGAAAAAAAATTGAAATAACAGTAACGTGATTTGGAATTAATATTATTGTAAATTTATACGAAAATAAATTATGGTTTCAAAAAAATATAAGAGATCCATTACATTTGAGACAGTTTAAGATTACTACCAGGTGCTACCTCCAGTGCGAAAACAAGAACACATTCCGGAAATGGACATTGTTCGATCACTACATGTAATTTGATCTTTCGGAGAAAAGCTCTCCCCTTATTCCAATCCAAGGTTGGTGGTCCTCGACAGGGTCATTTGACCTTAACTATTTTAACTCCCCTCTTATGTCCTTCCTTGTGTAAGGTTAGATAATTTCCAGGCGTCACCTACATACATCTTTGTTGTCCAGTGTCTAGTGTTGTCAGATTGTACTGAAGCTAATAACGCGACTTTTCAAAACTAGCAATTTTTTTCGTTCAATTTTTAAAATAAAAATAAAAAGCTGTCTTTCGTAGTTGTCCAGAGAGAAGAAATTCAGTCATGAGTGATGACTGAAATAAAACATAAAAACAAAAAACCAGGATCTTACTACAGAGAACAAAACAGAAAAAGAAGTTATGAAAAACAATCATGCAGTCGAAGGTAAAAAATGTATATATTTTCCTTTAGTTAAGCATGTTCTTAAAGTACAATATTCATATTTCTGGCACAATTGTGAGTTCATTTATAATCATTGCTATTATTAGTGGGAAAAAAATTGAATAGCATTCTCAGTTTTCCGGTAAATTTAAGTTTTAATGATTTTTATTATTTATTTCCTAAACAGATAGCTATTTTTTGATTAATGGCGATTTCTGAAACTTTTACAATATTAATAATCGACCTAGTTTTAACCCAGCACTGGGCAGGAATGAAGCCTTCCCCAAAATTAAAATAAATATATGTTTAAGGGTGTACTCGAAAACATACTTTTCCACCTTCAACACCTCGAAATTTTCCGATAGAATTTCAGACTCATTTATAAAACTAGAAACATGAAACTTGCTGGAGTGATTTTCGAAGAGATCTACAAGGTGCCATGTGATCTTATTTTTCGCTCCATTTATTAGAATTTTATTGATAAACAATCATTGCTTCAGCATGGTCCTTTTTTTTCGTCTCCAGCTCTTCCGCTTTGGAAAATTTGGTTCACAACACCCACTTTGACAGTATTTTCACACTATTTTCTGCCTTTTTCAAAATATCAAGCTTTACGGCACCTTGTATAGTTTTTGAATAAGAGAATCTGTCAGTCTAATGAATTTGAGAGCAACAATGAATTCAAAATTAAATGAGAAAATAAGCAGTTTGGATAGGAATACACCCTTACTTACAAATGTTTTTCGAAAAAGCAATCAAACATAGTAAGATGCAATCGAATGGAACCAAACAAATATTCAGTTGTACATGATTTTTTTTTTTTTTTTTAATTCAGGTTTTTGGTATCCACATATTGCATTTTTACAGATTTTATTGTATAAAACACTGTATTTAAAATTGTAACATTATAATTAAAAATGCATTGTTACTGATCAAGTGGCACTGATTCCATTCTTGCAAGGGTTACTGATCAAGTGGTAAAAAAAAAAATTTTTCAACTGAGCAATAGATTTTTTTTGGCTCTATTTTTGTTTTATAATATAATTCCTAAATAGAATTTTGTTATGTTTTATCAGTTGTACATATACATTTCAAGTTACTGTCACTCTTCTGACGGGTCTTTTTTCTGCCTTGCGAGGGACATAATAGCTTAAATTTGATTTATCTGGGAAATAACAGTTTTCAATTAAATCTATAAATATCACGATGTACCAACGTGCAAAGTGATCTCTTCTATCTGAAATTCCAAAATATATGTATATATGTCTTTATTTTAAATTGAGATTAAAATGTTCTATGCATCTGAGTTTTGAGTCGCTAATTGCTATTGTGATAAATTACTTTTGACGAAATTGAATGATATCTGATATTCAGCATACTATTGCTAAATTGGACATGTTGCTTAAAGGGTTAAATAAGTTTTTATTCTAGTAATTGGATAAAGGGATTTGGAAATAATTGATTTTTGCTTTCAAAGTAGCCATTGTCAAAAGAGAAAATTAAATTTACTTTGAACGACGGACTTTTAATGTTAAAAAGTGACAGGAAAAAAAGTATTCGTTAATGTATTGTATAATTAATAGAATAATCGTGCGACCGATTAAAAAAAATGCAAAGTAGAAAAAAATAACTACTTTAAAGTTTTGTGGTATAATTGCAGTACGATACAGATTATTTTTTACTTATATGTATTTACTGGGGAACTAAGATAATAAAAGGTAAAATATGTTATTCCATTTTACAGAAACTGGAATATTCAGTATATTTGGTATATAGACCACTGTTACTTCCTTGAAAAGGGGTCAAATGCTCATCGAGAGATTTAACATTCCTTTTTTATATTGGTGGGAGTGATAGTAGTGGGCCCGATATCGGAGGATCTCATCGGAAAAAACTGAAGGCTAAATTCAATTATATTGATCAGCAAGTTTCGGGCAGAAGCAGCGGCTTTGAAACCACTATAACTTTATTGTAATAAACTTTGCGTTCTGTATTTTTATTTTTCTTCCAAATAACAATTGTTCTCATGTCAGAAAAATGAATTTAAGGATCCAGGATTCGGACTCTCTTCAAACATTCTACATTGCCTTTTTAGACTTTGAAAAAACAAGATCTGGGAGAGATATTTTATCAGCACATGTGTATGCACTCTTAAAATGGAAATTTAACCATGGCTACATCACATATCATCTAAATAGATACCACTGCCATGAATAAATAACGAAAGATAAAAATTAGCATAACTAACTTCCCCCCTCTCCTAAAAAATATGCAAATAATTCAAGGGCGGTAAAACATTAAAAGGAGCCAAATTTTGGTTCCCCCCCCCCCAAAAAAAAATAAATAAATAAAAATTCAAGCTATGCCCCTGCTCACAGCTTCTTGCTCCACTTATTGCTCTTTAGCTGCTCAAAGGGTTTTTCAATTTTTCTGTGCACCATCAACAAAATCTGCTATTTTCCATGCCCTATCAATAAAATTAGTGATTTTTTTATTCTGAATCTACAAAATTCGTGAGTTTTTCGTATCCGATCACTCAAATTTGTGCTTTTTACGTAGCTGATCGACCATATTTGGCATAATTTTTTTCCAGATCATTGCAAATGGCAATTTTTGGTGTGCCATATCTACGAAATTCGCAATTTTTTCGTTCCCAATCATTAAATTTGTGCTTTTTACAAAGCCAATCAACCATATTCACAATTTTTTCATTCCCGATTGACAAAATTTGTGATTTTTCCGTGAATGATTGACGAAATTGCTGATTTTTCGTGTCCTATCGATGAAATTCTTGCTTTTTTTCGTGCTCGATCGACAAAATTTGCAATTTTTCGGAGACCTATAGAATAGAATAAATTTATTAACTGATGTTATAAATAATATTAATTAGTAATAAATAGATCAGATGCAATTAAAAAAATGTAACTTAATAAATATTTTTTTTAATGAGTGCACACATACCTATATATAAATACACAAATATACAGAAGCATAACTAAAGCCCAAAAAACCCAGGTGAATTGGGTTTTTGTGTAAAACCCCAGGTGGGTTGGGTTTTTGTACAAAACCCCAGGTTTTTGTCAACCATGATCAAATGCACAGCTGAACAAAAAATATTGGATTGTCTTAAAGACTGTGGAACCTTTCCTGAGTGAGATTGCATCAGCCATTGGACCAATCCAACCCTGAATAATAGTGTCTCCTAATATCAGTTTTTTTTTTCCTTACAGTTAAATTTTTAATAAAGTGTGAATGATAATCTTACTTTGTATGTATATCCTCCTCAGTGCCAGTGTCACCTGTAGAAGACACTAAAGAATACCCTTTAAATTAATTAAAATCCTCCAAGAATTGTTAAAATTACTTCTAGATATTTTTACTAAATGTGTACATATCATAAACATCCATACGTATATTTTTTCGTCTTGGGAAATGATTCATTGTAATTTTAAACCAGTTTTTATTGTCCTTCGTAATATTGGTCTCAGGACTGAGAAAGTTAAATTGTTAATCTGTTTACAGAAAATCCTTCTGAACGAGCTTTTAAGCCATTAAAGTCTATCGTCTCTGATGCCGGCATTTATGCATATTGTGCTATCTGTGCAGTGTCTCTCCATGATCTCTTCAAAGAAGAGTATAATAAGTAAGTTGATTGCTTTATGTTTTAAGAATTATTTTCCTTTTTATGTACAGTTTTCATGAATGTTAATTTTTTATGATTTCATTGCGCAGTGTTCAACATTGATCAGTCTCTCATGTTCATCATCATCATCCATTTTCAATCCTCTGCTGAATTGTAGTTCTCCCCTTCAGATTTTTCCAATGTTTCCTGTGTAGTGTTTTGGTCAAATGAACACTTCTTGTATATTCATATGTTTTTGGTTTCTTGAAAACACATTTAAATAAAAATAGTTTTTTTTTTTTTTTTAATCAAGAAATTGATTTGTCATGGTATCATCTCTGGAAAAATAATTTTCATGTGATGCCTGTTTTTAGTATGAGCAAAAAACGTAAAAAATGTAAAGAGTTTAAAAAAAAACTGAAATTAAACATAAAAATATTGAAAATGGAATATAAAATAAAATAGTTTATTAAATTATACCTAATCTTTAGTCAGGCAATAATACTAATTCTGATCTGTAGCCAAAAGTTGTTTGTAACAGTATACAGCTTTAACTATATATGCATTGTGACAAGGGTCACAAAGATTAATTTTTACCAAGCCAATGCCAGGTTTTAAAAAACTAAGCCCATGTGGAGTTTTTTGTAGACCCACTTAGGATTTCACCCTATGGCCCACTAGGATCGCACAGCTGGCCAGAACTGATGATTTCCAATAATCTTCTGTGATTCATCCCATACTACTTCTGTGATTCAAGCCAGCAAACAAGTGTTTTTTCTTTAAAAAGTAAGAAAGTTAGTATTCCAAATTCTCATCAGATCTATTCTACGAAAAAGATGTCTCACAACTTTAGCTGGGTGAAACAAATCAATTTCAAAGCTTTGAAACTAGAAATAAAAGAATGAATACACAACATATAAAACTATACAAACCTAAAACACATTTCTCAGTCAACAGACAACTTGCACCATGTGTATAGTCTCGCACCCTGTGAAGGTGTTTATTGATCAACGCTGATTTGAGAAATAAAGTTCAAGAAGTGCTTTGGAGCCTCACATAGTCTGTTAAGGCACTTCACATGAGTCAAATGTTAAAAGCCTGCCAGAACTGAGGATCTCCTATAATCATACTACTTCTGTGATTCAAAACAGCAAACAAGTGTTAAAAAAATATGGAAAGTTAATATTTTAAAGTCTTGGAGATGTTTCACAATCTTAAACTGGGCAGAATAAATCAATTTCAAAGCTTTGAAACTAGAAATAAAACAATGACAGCACAACATATAAAACAACACATTTCTCAGTCTACGGACCAATTTGTACCATGGGTGTAATCTCGTACCCTATGAGGTGCTTATTGGTCAATGGTGATTTGAGAAATAAAGTTTGGGAAGTGCTTTAGAGCCTCAAACAGTCTGTTTAGCCACTACTCATGGGTCAAACATTAAAAGTGTTTCCAAAATATAAAACAAAGTGTTAAAAATCGATAGAACAACAAATAAGAAAACTTGTAATCCACAGCCAAAATGGATCTATTTAAATTAAGGAACCTTAATGAACACCAGAGCTGTAGACGAGAAAATAAAAGCAAAAATAATTTTCAGAGTCCATATGGATCCACAAAGCACAAGTACTTCTTGAATCAACTTCAGGATTCCAAAAAAATCACAAACATAAAGTATTAGTAGATAGACATAAAAATTAAGAAAATTAAAAGCTCCACAATCCATTTGGATCAATCCACACAAGATGTCACTACCTCCACTAGGACAATCCAACTAAAGTATGACCCATTGAGTAGATTAATTAACTCATGGATTGCAGAACTAAGAAGAAAGCAAAACAGAATTATATTGGTCTGACTGGATCATTCTGGAAGCTCACCAGCTTTCTCGACTTCAGAAAGTATCCGAGCCCTAGCAGACCTTTGTCTTTCCATTGAAAAGGAGATTACAATTACTCAAGTCAGTATACAATGTACAGATTCCATTTTTATGTATGTTATCAATATTGTTATTCCCCGGAGCAGAATCGGCGCAACGCTGCAACGTGCGTTCCAGCCATTAGAACATTATTATGTCTGCAGATCTTCCCAAGTGCACTTGGGAAGATCTGCAGACTATTTTTCAACTGTTAAAAATTTAGCAAAAATTAAAAAATTTCGGCTTTAAATGCAAAAATTTGGGCATAAAATGTATTGCGAATTTCGACGAATAGACAGAAAAGAAATAAATTTCGTCATAGATCGTGAAAAAAAAGGGTAGGTTTCTCCAAAGCATTGCAAAAAATGTAAATTTCTTCAAAAATCGCAAAAAACAAAAAATTTCTTTAAAAATTCATGATAAAAAGGCAGTTTTTGTCAAAAAATCACCAAAAAACGGCAAATTTCTTCAAAAAATCGTGAAAAAACGGAAAATTTCGTTAAAAGATCTCGAAAAAACGGCAGTTTTCTTTAAAAGATCACAAAAAACCAGCAGTTTTGTTAAAAAGATCAAGAAACAACGTCGAATTTCTTCAAAAAATCATGAAAAAACTGCAAATTTCTTTAAAAAATCACAAAAAAACTGCAAATTTCTTCAAAAGATCTAAAAACGGCAAATTTCTTCACGAGATTGCGACTAAATGGCAGTTTTCGTCAAAAGATTGCAAAAAGAAAATAATAACAGCAGTTTTCGTCAAAAGATCGAAAAAACCTCAAATTTTGTCAAAAGTGCAAATAATGATATTGCATCAAAAAATCATGAAATACCCACAATTTTTGTCAAAGGGGGACCCCCCCCTCTTTTAGGCAGTGTATGAGGTGTTAAAAAATTCTGAGAACAAAGGCAACTTCTTTTTAAAAGCATACTTTTCTTTTATGTCTATCACAAAATTCATCGGGAGGTTTTAGTACATATAATGTAATGCGAGGGATTGGTCTGCAGACTGTTTTTTAAGTTTTTTCTTGTGTTGCAGACTGTAGAAAAAAATTCTGCTGCTGGGTTGTTATTTAATTTTTGTAGAGAAGAATATTAATTAAATGCTTTTTCTCTCTCAAGATAAATTTGGGAATTTTCCTTGAACAGGATGAGATGAAATATTTTCAAGATTACTGAAATTCTGGCATTTATAAAAAAAATTTCTTTAATGACTGTATATAATACTTTACCTAAAAAGGATTATTTACAGCTGGTCAAGAGAATTAATACCAATTAAATATGAAAAAGAACATTATTATGTCTGTTAATTGTATTTGTTCTTTTTCTGATTAAAAATTACCATCTGTTCATTCAAATGTAACAGATTTTGTTTAAAATCCACACTTCTATGTAAAACATTTAGAAATAGGTTTGTCAAAAATTAATCTGTATTGCAAAAAATCAAGAAAACATTTTATAAGTATGTTTTGACACCAAGCGTATTCGTTATTGGTGATATATCATGCTGTTCAGTGGGGATTGTTTTTATTAAAATTGATACACAGGGGTGTAGAAAATGTTTCTGTCCCAATATTTCATCCAATCCACTTGAAAATTTTCCTAAAATTTTATGGTATGTTTTTGGTAAGTGCTGTATTACAATAGGTATAGAAAAATTATTTTTCCAATATTTCTCAACTTATGCGCAAGTATATATATATGGCTGAGGTGATTATGAGGGAAAAATTATTTCCTGTTATTCACAGCAAATTTTCTTAAAGGTTTCAGCTGGGTGGGAAGAACCCACTCCCAGCACTGTTTTTTTGACAAAATTCACGTTTTTTTTTTTGTGATCCATTGATGAAATTTGTGTTTTTTAGCAATCTTTTAGTGAAAGTTGCAGTCCTTTCGTGATTTTTTAAATAAATTTTGCAGTTGTTTCGTTTTTTTTTTTTTTTTTTTTTTTTTTTTTTTTTTTTTTGACAGAATTATTTTTTATTTTCCCCTTTTTACAAAGATTAGTTATTTCGAGATGTTGTGACAAAATTCTGGTTATTTTGAAATTTGATGATGAAATTTGTGGTTGTTTTGTGATTGTTTAATGAAATTTGAACTTTTTTTTTTTATCTTTTGATGATATTTGCAGTTTTTTTTTTTTTTTTTTTCACAATCTTTTGACAAATTTTGCCGTTTTTTCATGATTTTTGACGAAATTTACAGGTTTTGTGGGATTTTTTGATGAAATTTGCAGCTCTTGCAGGATCTTTTGATGAAATTTACAGTTTTTTCACGATCTTTTGATGAAATTTGCAGTTCTTTTGTGACCTTTTGATGAAATTAGCAGTTATTGTGATAAAATTCATAGTTTTTCGTTATGTTTGGACAAATTTCACAGTAAATTTATGTTTGAATTTTCAGATTGATGACAGATTTAAAATTTTTGGTACTGAATGTCTTAAATTTTTGGAAAATTCGAAATAGTATCACCCCTAATATGTGATACATAATATTCTGAGATCAATTTTGTGAAGGTCACCATACAAATCTTTTTATTTGTAGTGAATTTTTTTATCTCAGGGAATTATGGAATTCATTAAAATCGAAATCAATTGCGTATGTTCCGCAAAATTTCCCAGATGTTTAAAATTTCCCTCCGATCCTAGATCACCAAATCAGACATATTTTGCACCCCTGGTGGTCCATTGCTTTAAAGATTAACAAACATTTCTTCGTTTCTTGTAACATTTGATTTTCCAAGTTTTTTTTTTTTTTTATTTTTTTTTATTTTTTTTTTTTTTTGTGACTTATTATTAAATACTAATGTAATAATTATTTATTTACAGTGCATTCAGAGAGCAATGTTTATCAAGACACATTTCCCATGTGGGATTACCGGAACAGGTATTTTTATTTTTTTTTTTTTTTTTTTTCTTTGCCTAAGCTTCATTTGCCTATTTTCCGGTTTAATTTCTTTTGTATTTTCATAAAACTTATTGTAATTAAATTTACTACTTCCTAAATAAAGCTTTTTATATATCAATACATTAATGTATGACAGTAAAATCTATCATTAAAACTATACGGTGCACTTCTATTTGTTCAATCAAAATATAATGGATCTTTTAATTATTGCCACACAGAAAGAGCAAAAAATAGAATTTTTCCGTCATTCAAATTAATTATATACAATAAAGCTTGTGAAGACAGAACTTGTTTAATAACAAAACTCTTTCTTAAATGGAAATATTTCAATGTCTTGACAAAAAGAATAAAATAAACACAATTATAATAGGAAAAGAATCTGATAAAGAGAAACTTATCTATTTTTTCCCCCTCAGTTTCTTGTGATTATACTTAAGCATGTTTCACTGTTTAACAAGTGTGATTGCATGTTATTGCCTGTACTATACACATCACTCTGCAGGTTATAAATATTTGCTAATAAAAGAAAGATGCCAGTGTGTCTCGTCTAGATAAATCTATTATACCTAAAGGATCTTCAAATTTGGTTCCAAATAAATTAAATAGACATTTTCGAATGAACCAGGGGATTTTGAACTTTTTACTATTTTGTATTAAACAGAACAATTTATGTATCTTGCCAAGTCTTTATTATTTTATATTGAACAAAACAATTCACATATCTTGGCGATTTTGACCCACTCATAAATGCAATTCAAAATCAATAATTTTTTCTATTTAATAAACTTTGTCCCCTTTCCAACAAAGTTTATTCGGCATTTCTACAATAGTATTGGAATCTTTTGAAATTTATTTTTAAAAAGTACTTCTTTTTGCCAAAAACATTTTTTTTTTCTTTTATCAACCATTTTCTATTAATTTGACACTTACCTGTTCCATCTTATGTTTTATATATTTATATTTAAAAGACTTCTGTATTTTTTTTCTCTTTTTTTTTTTTTTTAATGTGATGACTTTTTTTAAACAATTTTTAAAAAAGTAAAAGCATCAGGGTTTTTTACTTTCTTCTATCTTCAATAGAAGATAATATTGTAATCAAAATTTTTTCGACTTCTGGTTTTCGACGGATTTACACGTTTTAGGGGTCAGAGATTCCAAAAAACATGTTTTTACAAAATGTCTGTCTGTCCGTCTGTCTGTGTGTCGCCATTCTACCATCAAAAAGTGTATGAAGTTATGCACAGAATTGACCAAATTTTTTGTGAATGTTTTTGGCTGTGGCAAGCAGGTCCTCCTTCAGTTTTGAAATATTCTGCCGGATGGGGGCGCTGCAATCGCAATTTTTGTGCCATTTTCAATATTGTACCGACCAAAAGTATATGAAGTTATGCATCGAATTTAGCCAATTTTTTTGTGTATGTGTATGACTATGGCTAGTTGGTCCTCCCTGAATTTGAAAATAATCCGCCAGAAGGGGGCGCTGCAATCGCGATTTTTGTGCCATTTTCAATATTGTACCGACCAAAAGTATATGAAGTTATGCACCGAATTGAACCAAATTTTTTGTGTATGTGTATGACTATGGCTAGTTGGTACTCCCTGAATTTGAAAAAAATCCGTCAGAAGGGGGCGCTGCAATTGCGATTTTTGTGCCATTTTCAATATTGTAACGACCAAAAGTACATGAAGTTATGCATCAAATTGAACTAAATTTTTTATGTAAGTGTATGGCTATGGCTAGTTGGATCGCCCTGAATCTGGAAAAAATCCGCCAGAAGGGGGCGCTGCAATAGCGAATTTTATGCAATTTTCAATATTGCACCACATAAAAGTGTATGAAGTTGGTTCTAGAACTGAACTGAATTTTTTGTATATGATTATTTTTTGGTAAGGCAAGTAGGTCCTCACTGAATTTGAAAAAAAAAAATCTGCCTATCATTCTATTATCCATCGGCTCGTGCAGAGACAGAAATTCGTTTTTGCTCTGGTTAATTGATTGAAGCAGAAATTTAAGATGAAAATCAAAGTTGGTAGGGTATTGAATTAAAATTATTAAAGCATTAAAATGAGTAACTATTTTTTTAAATATTAAAATGTACATATGAGATAGAAGAAAGTTTTAGGATTGGCACATCCAACTAGTTTTTCTTTAAAATTTTAAACAAAATAAACTAAAAGTGACCTAGAATTGAATTCATAAGCAAATACTTTGCTATAGTGGTATATTCTTTTTCTTGCAGTTGGAAGATTTTATTTTTTCTTCAGCATATTATTTAAATTAAAGATAATCCTGCAAAACACAAACAGTAAGGGAATTTTAGATACATTTAAGATTATTCCAAATCCAGGCAATGCTGGACAGATCTGCTATAAAGTTAATAATCTAATATTAGAGAATTATACAGATTTTTTTAACTTGTGAAGGCTCTCTTTCTTTAAAAGGAATTTTCTGTAAGAGACCCAAAGAAAACTGGTCTGGATTATTCTCTGCAGTATCATGTACAATATGTATATATTTAATTTACACATTTTACCTTATCTATAATTGCATTATTTTTTAAATCTACTATCTCATACCTTTCTTTTATGATTTACCTATTTTTAATTATCTGAAATAGTCTTGGTTCACATTAATTCAGTTAAATCTTCAGTATTTAAAATTTATGAGAATTAAATATTTGAGTTAATTCAGATTTCAAAACTAGTATGAATACAATCTACAATATGATGTATGATTTATATAAAACAACAACAAAATAATAAAATTAAAGTCTTATACTGATAATATTGTTACTCTAATCATTAGTTACATAATTTATCAATTATTTCTTTGTTTAATAATATTATATATTATTATCGTCACTTATGTACACTGCTTGATAATTGCTAAAGAACAATAGATTTTTGTAATGTAGTATTTCCAACAATCAACTAATCATTAAAAAAATAATTAAATGTAGAGGATGTAATAGGGCAGCATCTGTTATCTACATAAAAGGCAGTACGTGAAAGCTCTTTGTACATTCAAAAGTTCATGTAGCTAAGTATTTGATGAAAATAGGACCTAAGTTGTTGAACTTATTTCTGGGAAATTCTTTATGGCATGGCAATAATTAAGTTTCAAAATGTCTGCAAGACATTATTTGAGTGCTTGCGATTATGGATGAGCAGTTGGAAGACTAGAAGCAAGTAAAAGTGTCCCTATCATGGCCACAATTAATTGGAGTGTTATCCAGCAATTAAAAAAAAAGTCAATGAAATTGGAAATGCTGTTCAAAAGCATGCCGATGCTCATGGAAGGAACACTACACTTCAAGAGGATCAATATGTATCCTAATAGCCAAAAATGAACAGAAATATCGCTTGTAGTCAGATAATTGCAGAGTTCATTAATTGTACATATGCCAGAGCCATTTCTCTGTGATTAAATCACGCTGTTTGTCTGTCGTTACTTGTATGTAGCTATGTTGAAATCAAATCCTTTCCACCTAGGAGATATTATAGAATTCTGAGAGGTGAAAGTGGACAATTGCACTTTTTGACCATTGGAAACACAAAATCTCAAATCTTCCTGGGAGGACATCTTATTGTTCCAGAAGAAATGTCTCCTCCCCCTCCCCTTTTTAAATTCAAGACTTATGTGGCCTGTATAGTGCATCCCTCTTAAACCACCGAGAAAGATTGCATTAGTATAAGGAACATGTTGGTTAGAGTCAGCAAGTGAATAATGTTCTCTGAAGAATCCTGCTTCATTGTGACAAATGATTCTGTCCACTAGTTAGTGTAGAAAGAGAGGAGAACATGCCATGCACTGCAATATTTATAATGTGATCAGTATACCCAAGTCATGATGGTGTAGACAGCTATTATTTACAATAGCTGAACACAATTTCACATCTTTCAGCAAGGTTGTGTTGCATCACAAACAATATTGCAGAGAGATTATTCTGGTTCATGTTTGTCTTTTTAGTGGTGCAGTACATTCTAGATTTTTTGCTTATGGACAACAATGCACACCCATTCGCTACTGCTGAAGTATTGGACACACTAGAAAATAAAGATATTGAACATATGGAATGGCCTGCTTACTCTCCAGACTTATATCCTATCAAGCATACCTGCAAGATATTGGCAAATATATTTCTTAAAGAACTCACCTTCCTCTTACCATGCAAGACCTGAAAAATGCTTTTACAGAGAAGTGGAACAATATCCCACAAGGACTCTTCAATGGTTTAGTAGATGTCCTGAATTATGAATGCAAAGTGAGCTCTAGTGTCTGAGGAGAACATATTCCTTGCAGAGAGACTAATATGTCTTATCTTTCCATCTGGAATTTTTTTTTTTTTTTTTTTTTTTTTTTTTTTAATGGCTTGAAAATTTTCCATTGAAGACATTTATTATTATATTTATTGTATTTTTTTTTTTAATCCAGCTTTTTCATGTGATGTGATCCATACTACTTTGTATGATAAATAGTAGTAGCTATGATTATTTATATTTTAAAAAAATTCTGTTCCTTAGCAATTGTCAATCAATGTATATCGTACTTTCTAGTCTAGTTAAGAAGATTTTATTTTTGAGACTACACACCCACATTTTTTTTATACTTTTCCCATTTATAAGGAGTGTCACACTCTGATAAGATTGCATATTGTTAATCCACAATTTAAATTGCAAAATTTTGCCAAGTGCTCTTTATCGTTCCATGAGTCAATACAAGTTTTTTGTTTTTTTTCATGGGGCCCATTTTATAATAAAAAAAAATATATTTTTGTATTTTTTTTCTTTTTTTAACTATTTGGAAAGAAGTTGTTGTCCTCGGTAGAGAACTGGGAAATCTGAAGTATATCTGAATCTTTTTATTGGTTGAATTCCACAATTTATTTTTTGTTCTCTGATTGTTGCCACAATAACGAAAAAAAAGGTAATAAAAAAATTAAAAAAATAATTTGAAAACAAATACCGTATTTTCGGGTGTATAGTCGCGGCTTATACAAGAAAAAAAAACCTTCCTAAAATCCGCTGCGGCTTATACATGGTGCGGGTTATACAAAGATTTTTTTTTTAAATTGGAAATTGTGATATTTTTTCTACAACTTTTAAACCCCCAAAAAATTGAAAAAAAACATAAAAATTTGTAAATTTTTTTCGCTATGCCGTGAAATTTAGAGAGTTCTCCCATGTTTGTAAAGGCTTTTTTTTTACTATTTAAATACAGTTATTTCTGGGTTTGGAAGAACTGTCGCAACTATCGCCAAGTATTGCACTGATAGATCTATAATAGCTACCGTATATACTAGCGTATAGGTCGTGAAATTTTAGACAAAAAAGGACATCAAAGTGGGGGGTTAACTTATACGCGAGACCTAAAAAAAAAAAAAAAAATCTATAAATAAAATATCAGAAAATAATTTGCTAGCGAATTGGTGCTGCAGCACCCCATTGTGTTTGTAGAGTACAAAATCCAAAATTCAGAACCCTTCCAACCTCGATGATTCTAAATTTAAGATCATTTAAAATTTAGTTTATTTTTCAAAAAAAAAAAAAAAATCTAATTCTGTTGCAAAGAACAAAAAAAAGTGCATGATTTATGTCATTTCGGAACGATTCAGAGCAGACGATCTTTTTCGAAACGATTCCAAGGAATCGTTCCTTTACAAAGTCGTTTAATTTCGGAATGAGTTCAAGGAATCAAACTTTTCCGGAGTTGTTTCATTTCAGATAGAGTCCGAGGAATCGTTCCTTTTCGGAGTTGGTACCCTATCCTGTTGCAAAGAACAAAAAAAGTATGTGATTTATGTCTATTCGGAACGATTCAGAGCAATCAGGTCTTTTTCGAAAAGATTCCGAAGAATCATTCCTTTACAGAATCGTTTCATTTCGGAACAAGTTCAAGGAATCAAACTTTTCCAGAGTCGTTTCATTTCAGAAGAGTCCGAGGAATCGTTTCTTTTCGGAGTTGGTGCATTTCGGACCGATTCCAAGGATTCGATCCTTTTGTTAACCAATGACCTAAGATACGTATACATTTTATGTCCAAAATTTTGAATTTATCACAGATTTTTAATTTTTGGAAAAATACAAAAAAAATATCACGCTTGTTTGGAAAAAAAAATGCGCATAAACACCACATTGCTTGAAATTTTATCTTAAAACACATAAATGCCCCGGCGTTTCTTCCGAAAATTACGTTACTGAAAATCTTAATTTTTTAGCTGAATTACTGTAGGTATTATGCATCAGGAAAAAATTTGGTAAATTTGTGTTAAAAATTATGACTAATGGCTTCTAATTTCAAACCCTGATCGAAATGTATGTTTATAAACGGTGTATAGCCCACGGACTATACACCGATGCATCTCTGCGGGTTATACACAAACTTTTTTTTGCTGCACTGGTCGATTTAGGGGTGCAGGCTATACACCCGAAAATACAGTAGTTATAACGATTTCAAACAAATTTCATTTAAAAGTACATTTTTTTTCTCTATGCAGTGGAGTAAAAATTTTAAATGTGTGATGTTTACAAGTTTAAAAATTTGCAATTCCGAAAATTGTAAAACTGAAATTTCATTTAAAATTTTTTTATAATGGATCCAGGAATATTAATGTTTAATCCATGTGGTACACGATATGAGGCATTCAGAAGTCAGTCTGATTAACTCCATCAAATAAAAATGCTCATTTTAAACAGTTAAAGTTGTATATCTATAAACTACTAGGGGGTTTTTTTTCACAATATTTTGATTATAGTCATTGTCTTATAATCAAGAGTAATTCATAAGCTCTGTATAGGTTCATAGGAAAATTTCAACACAATCATGTCATTGCCTGAGTTTCTAAAAAAAATGGAGTTAGTCGGATTGACTTCTGAATGCATCATCTATAACTGTTATTACATAAGTCACGTTTTTGATCATATCTTTTTTTTGTTGCAATTTCCTCCTAACAACGAAAAAAAAAGGCAGTTAAAATTAGTGTTATTTTGAAAAAATATAAATGAGTAATTTCTGATAAAACATGGAATTATAAATTATATTTAATTTTAAGTATTTATAATTCTTTTACAAATAAATGAAGATATATAAATCATTAGAGCCGATTTTTTTTAGTTCCTTGATAGTGAGGTCCTATGCATGCTTAAGTTGTTTAAGACTTATAAATATTCTATTCTGCAACGGATGTGAATGACATCATTTTATAAAAAATATATAAAAGCGTGTCTTATAAGTCTCAAAAAGAAGGCTCATGGAAGATGCTTTTATTATTATTATTATTATTTTAAATATGGAATTTGTTTATAAATCTAAAATTTTAGTCTTTGAAAATATTTTCCAAATAGTTGTAATTTGTTAAATTACTTTTTTTTTTTTTTTTTTTTTTTTTTGAAAAATAACATTTTATCACAAAAGATGAAATACAGTTTTCCAGATTTAAACCAGGCATTTATTAATAATAACTTCTTTAAATCGTTTAGTTGAAGTTTTCTTTTCTGGTGAGCTTTTTTATTTAACTATCAAAAATTTTAATAAAAATAATAACTGAAAAATATGAATTTTTGGAAGAGCCTATTTTATTAAATGGATTCTTGTGATAAGGCCCTAAATAAGCTCCAAATTTTGCCTGAATCGACTTCTGCTTCCCATTAGCTAATTGTATTGAAAGTCAAATATTTTCTGCTGTTATAATTTTAAGTAACCTGGTAGTAGATTAAGGTATTAAATTATTCTATCAGTTTGCCCTTTTCCTTCTAATTGTATGTCTTTCAATTTGTTTTTAGGTGAAACCTGTATTGTATGCTTTTGTAAATGGAGAAGAAAGCTGTGAACTAGAAACCTTAATAGAAGTATTGAAAAAAGAGCCAGGTTTAAATGGAAATTGTTTAAGAATTATGGAAGATTTAATTTTGTTTGCTGTTGAAGGAGGTAAACATCAATTTCAAATATCAGAATTAATCATTTTGTGGATTTTTTTCTTATTGGATGCTAAAAAACGGGTGTTCTTCAAACATTAGTTATATTAAGTGACTTTTAAACATTTATAGAATGTGATAAGGCATGGTTTGTCAGCCACATTCGCCATGAGTGCACTCAACCCCTATTTTTGTGCTCATTAAATCTGGAAATGCATGTTCTGTAAATTTATATGTATAAATATATATTTTGATCTTGTATAAAAATGTAGCAAATATATTTTCATAAATGAAAAGTGTTCTTAACTATACTCCCGCCCCCTTTCTCTTAAGATGAAGTCCATTCATGTTGAAATAATTTTTTACCATTCTATCATTTTGTGTCTATTTTTGTGATTTTAAAGAATTTTTAATCTCTTTCATTCGAATTTTTCTGTATCTATATATGGAGGATTTTGTCTTTTCTTCTTTTACATTCCACTGCTCAGCTTAATGTTGGAATATTTCGAAGAAGATAGTTTAAAAAAATAAAATGTGGCTTGTACCAATCAGTTAGTAATAATGTCTACTAAATTAATTCTATACTTCAATTTTTCTCATGGGTTTGCCTACATGTGTAACTATAAGTTTGGTATTTAAACTATTTATAAATTATTTTTCAGTCTTTTTTGAGACTAGAGATAACTGTCAAGTAAGATTTCAATAGGAAACTATACCAGACTCAAGAACTTTCAATATTAATATCCAATTTTAACATCATATTTAGATTCTTTGGTAAATTTTACCTTAGGATACTAAATGAGAAATCATTCAACAAATAATTTAGGAATTATGCTGGTTTAAAGTTTAGAACTTAAGTTACGTTCATTTCTAATCATGACAAAATCAATTGTGCTTTAATAAGCTACCTGCATTATAATATGCTTCGCAACTATTAAAATGATGTAACATCCAGAATTTAAAACTTTCTGTATAATTTAGTGCTCTCGATTATACGTTTATACGCGTATACGTATAATACGTATTATACGAAATACGGATCAACTATACGTATAATACGGCACCGGCGGTTATACGTATTGCGCAAAACAACATATACGGTACATCGTATATACGGATCTTATCCAAGCGGTTAAACGTATAAACGTTTAAACGTTTTTCATTCAAGATATGAAATTTGATGTTTCAATGCTTTTCTGCGGATTACAGACATTGAGAAATATCCGGTTGAGTATCCCTATCGCGATTCTCTGTTTAAAAAACTACGATGCGTTTACTTAACTACTACTTGTTATGCAGGTACCTAAAAAATCTGAATACGTTTCTCAGTTTAAATTTTGGTTTCTTATTAAATTATTTCTGGTTAAAGTTATTTATTATAAATTGTCTTACATTAGTTGTGGATAGAATCAAACTAATCTTTGAAAGAGCTGTGGCTCAGTACTTAGTTTTTTTATATTTTCTTGAATCTTAACAAGAAGAAAGTAATGGATTCGAGAAATCTTTCGACTGGTTCACACTTTTTAAGGGTAAGATAGTCCGCAAAATAAGATAGTCCTATCTGTGACTTTGTCTATATGTGGTATGAATTTTGTTCTACCAGTTGCACAGAATGAGTTTTCAGCAATATCATCATCACATAGCAGGCAGTAGGCTCTGTCATTCTTTTTCTCAGAGTACCGCCACACCCAGCTTTTTCTATTCATTTCTAATTGTAATCTAAGCAGAACTGCGTCTATAAATGCTCGTTCTTCTACTCTACGAGATACTTATACTAAGTGTCTGCGTCACGTGACACAATGGTTTTACTTTCACCATATGTAAATTGTCTTACCGCGGAGGAATTTTAAAATAATTTACATATTTGGTAATTTTTATTAGTTTCTTTTTTAAATAACTAGGGGAGCTCAGCCCCCCTGCTCGCTACGCTCGCCAACTCCCCGCGATTCCAAGTTGTAGGCTTCTCGATTCCAAGTTGTAGGCTACCCCTGATTGCTGCGCTCGCCAATACTCCATGGAATCGCTTCGCGATACCTTATTTTCCATACAATCAATTTTGTAATGTTTCTTGATTGGTCTATTCGACTCATGGAAGGTGTGATCCACCCGGACGCGTTATTTCAGGAAACCTTACACATCAGCATCATTCCACAAGTTATTTCTTGAGATTTGATTAAGTATAGCTTTTTTTACTATAGAAGGAGAATAAACGAGTGCATTCGTATTTCAATAGTATTCGATTAAACGGGTAAGCATATAAGTGTAACGTTTCAGTAATATTCGAGTAAACGGGTGCATATAAATATAGTATTTCAATAATATTCGATTAAGCGGGCAAGCATATAAATGTCATATTTCGTTAATATTCTGTTAAGCGGGCAGACATATAAATGCCATATTTCGGTGATATTCTATTAAACGGGCAGGCATATAAATGCCGTATTTCGGTGATATTCGATTAAGCGGGCAGGCATATGAATGTCGTATTTCGCTGATATTTGATTAAGCGGGCAAGCATATAAATGCCGTATTTCGGTAGCGGGCAAGAATATAAATGCCGTATTTCGGTGATATTCGATTAAGCGGGCAGGCATATGAATGTCGTATTTCGGTGATATTCGATTAAGCTGGCAAGCATATAAATGTCGTATTTCGGTGATATTCTATTAAGAGGGCAGGCATATAAATGCCGTATTTCGGTAATATTCGATTAAGCGAGCAATCATATAAATGTCGTATTTCGGTAATATTCTATTAAGCGGGCAATCATATAAATGTCGTATTTCAGTGATATTCTATTAAGCGGGCAAGCATATAAATGTCGTATTTCGGTAGCGGGCAAGAATATAAATGCCGTATTTCGGTGATATTGTATTAAGCGGGCATGCATATAAATGCCGTATTTCGGCAATATTTGATTAATCGGGCAGGCATATAAATGCCGTATTTCGGTAATATTCGATTAAGCGGGCAAGCATATAAATGCCGTATTTCGGTAATATTCGATTAAGCGAGCAATCATATAAATGTCGTATTTCGGTAATATTCTATTAAGCGGGCAATCATATAAATGTCGTATTTCGGTAATATTCGATTAAGCGGGCAAGCATATAAATCTCGTATTTCGGTGATATTCTATTAAGAGGGCAGGCATATAAATGCCGTATTTCAGTGATATTCTATTAAGCGGGCAAGCATATAAATGCCGTATTTAAGTAATATTCTATTAAGCGGGCAAGCATATAAATGCCGTATTTCAGTGATATTCTATTAAGCGGGCAAGCATATAAATGCCGTATTTCGGTAATATTCTATTAAGCGGGCAAGCATATAAATGCCGTATTTCGGTAATATTCTATTAAGCGGGCAAGCATATAAATGCCGTATTTCGGTAATATTCGACTAAGCGGGCAGGCATATAAATGCCGTATTTCGGTAATATTCGATTAAGCGGGCGAGCATATAAATGTCGTATTTCGGTAATATTCTATTAAGCGGGCAAGCATATAAATGTCTTTATTTCGGTAATATTCGATTAAGCGGGCAAGCATATAAATGTCGTATTTCGGTAATATTCGATTAAGCGGGCAAGCATATAAATGTCGTATTTCGGTAATATTCGATTAAGCGGGCAAGCATATAAATGTCGTATTTCGGTAATATTCTATTAAGCGGGCAATCATATAAATGCCGTATTTCGGTAGTATTCTATTAAGCGGGCAAGCATATAAATGTCGTATTTCGGTAGTATTTTATTAAGCGGGCAAGCATATAAATGTCGTATTTCATTACTGTTTTATTAAGCGGGCAAGCATATAAATGTCGTATTTCGGTAATATTCTATTAAGCGGGCAAGCATATAAATGTCGCATTTCGGTAATATTCTATTAAGCGGGCAAGCATATAAATGTCGTATTTCGGTAATATTCTATTAAGCGGGCAAGCATTTAAATGAAGTATTTCAGAAATATTCTATTAAGCGGGCAAGCACATAAATGTAGTATTTCTGTAATACTCGATTAAGCGGGCAAGCACATAAATGTAGTATTTCTGTAATACTCGATTAAGCGGGCAAGCATATAAATGTCGTATTTCGGTAATATTCTATTAAGCGGGCAAACATATAAATGTCGTATTTCGGTAATATTCTATTAAGCGGGCAAGCATATAAATGTCGTATTTCGGTAATTTTCGATTAAGCGGGCAAGCATATAAATGTCGTATTTCGGTAATATTCGATTAAGCGGGAAAGCATATAAATGTCGTATTTCGGTAATATTCTATTAAGCGGGCAAGCATATAAATGTCGTATTTCGGTAATATTCGATTAAGCGGGAAAGCATATAAATGTCGTATTTCAGCAATATTCTATTAAGCGGGCAAGCATACAAATGTCGTATTTCGGTAATATTCTATTAAGCGGGCAAGCATATAAATGTCTTTATTTCGGTAATATTCGATTAAGCGGGCAAGCATATAAATGTCGTATTTCGGTAATATTCGATTAAGCGGGCAAGCATATAAATGTCGTATTTCGGTAATATTCGATTAAGCGGGCAAGCATATAAATGTCGTATTTCGGTAATATTCTATTAAGCGGGCAAGCATATAAATGAAGTATTTCAGCAATATTCTATTAAGCGGGAAAGCACATAAATGTAGTATTTCTGTAATACTCGAATAAGCGGGCAAGCATGTAACACTCTGCTGCGATATTGCTTTGCAATACCGGTTGGAAACGCTTCGCGATGCATAGACTGAGCCCTTTCCTGATTGGTCTATTCGACTCATGGAAGGAGTGGTCTACCTGGATTCGTTAGTTCTGGAAATCTTACACTTCAGCATCATTCCAGGAGTCATTCCTTTTAAGGCTAGTTTTTTTTTTTACTATAGAAGGATTTAATTATTTTGTCCTCCCAGAATATTTTATGACTTATTTAATGAAAATTAGATGAAACATAATTAAACATTGAGTATGTTTAGAGTAACTTACCGGTCACTTACCGAAGTGACCAATGTTACCAACCGATTGTAGGGTAGTATGAAATGAAAATCAAGGCGAATTGTGACGTCAGCTACAGTTCAACAGGATAGTTTTCATTGGTGCCATATTTCGGTTTCGTACTGCCCTACAATCGATAGGTAACATGGGTCACTTCGGTAAATTGCACTGAACATGTATGTTGATTAAAATATTTATAAAGGAAAATACCAAGATCTTTGTTGGAATCCAGATAGTAGATATTTCACTGTTAGTGAAGCGAGATTAGCCAATCAGGAGTCTGATCTTTTGTGAACTTTTTGCAAACTGTTTTAAAAAATATACGCTTTTCATTGCTTGATCTCGTTGTATGTATAAGACATACTATCAGGGCCGTAGCTAGAAGTGAACCATAGGGGGGGGGGGGGCTCATAATTTTTTTTTCTCTTTCTGACGCAGAAAGATAAATTAATAACTATTCACATTGTAGGTATTATGTTTCTAATTAAACTGTTGTACTAACTTCATTTTATGCTAAGAAAAGTATAGGATGATGAAAATTTTGATTGTATAACTGGTGCAAAATGAAACATCATGTTAACTTCACATGTACATATAAAATGAGGGAGTGTTGACACACTTATTTTAGATACAATTTAGTAACTCTGCAAAACTGTGAAAGGGTCTCAAAACTAAATTAGATTTTTGAACAGAATTTCATTTGAATTTTTGGAACAGAAATTAATTGAGTGACCTTGGAATCTTTTCCAGGGGGGGGGGGGAGGGCTCAAAATATTCTACGGGGGGCTGAGCCGCCCATAGCGCCCCCTTAGCTACGGGCCTGCATACTATGCGGATTTCTGTCGTAACGCTACCGATTTCCAAATTATTCTCCATTCAGCGACATAAGACTGGTGAAGTCCGCTATTTAAATTAGATACGATACGGCGAATATACGACATACGTATACATTAAATATACGTATTCTTAAATATACGTTTAGTTGATACGCCTTATACGTATCTGGATACGTTTAAACGTATATTCGAAAGTATCCGTATAGCAGAAAAACGTATTATACGGATATACGTATATCGTTTAATCGTATACCTGCTATACGTATCCTATCGCGAGCACTAGTATAATTCCTAAACCACTTGACCAAATGACTTTGTCTGGTATCTTAGGTAAAAGTGAACAGACAATCTAAATCAGTTGTCAAAACAAAGTGTTTGTATTGAAATTTTCAAATTTGTTAAAATTTTTATTTTCAGACAACTATCTAATCAAATTTTAAGTATAGTATTGATTAATTGTTAATATGGGTTCTTCCCCCCCCCCTCTCTCTCTCTCTCTCTCTCTCTCTCTCTCTCTCTCTGTCTCTGTCTCTCTCTCTCTCTCTTTTTTCAATAATAAAACTTTGTGGATTTTTTTCCTTTAAATTATTGGAATATTTTATATCTAATAAAATAAAATAAGTCTAATTAGGCATTTTATTTAAAGGAATAAAAACATTTGAAAATGTTGTTCATTATTTATAAATTCTTTGTCTATCGTAAATAGTCATAATAACTTTATTAAATATTTTTAAATTAATTTTTTATCAACAATAGCTGTCAATTAAAAGATTTATTAATTAATAAAGTCAATCATGTTTATTGTTCTGTTAAATGACATTATATTAAACGATACATTTAATATTAAATTATTAATTTACGATGATATACTAAAGTTTTAAATTTAAATCTGCCTTATCACTAGTGTAAAATGTATTTGAAACCACAGGTTTTATAACTGGATTAGAATTTATAAAACATAATAATAATTTTAAAGTAATAACTTTAAATAATTGGTCAATTTTAATTATACTAATAATGGAAAAACAGCCAATTTAAATTCCTACCTTCATTATGATATTGAGCATAAAATAAAAAAATAAAAAACTTTTGAAGTTTTTATTATTTTATCTTAAATGCAATTGATCATTTTTACTTGTTGAGAAATATATTTTCTAATGCTTTTTTAATTGTTTTTGCTTGCAAAAAGGGCTTCTTACGGGTAAGTGATTAATTTTTATTTATAATTTTTTTTTTCTAATTTTTCTAAGCTTGTATTTTGTTTGCATAAAAAGATGTATTTTTTTTTCAGGATTTCTTTTCGGTTAGTTTAAATTAACAAAAGAAATATAACCTTTAATGTTTTTTTCTAATCACATTTTTCTGTTACTTTGCAGATACATAATATTATAACCATGTAAAAACCAATTTCTTAGTATTTTGGTATCTTTATATATAAAAATCTTCTGTGCGTGTGTATGTAACTGAACTCTTCCTAAACGAATGGACCGATTTTAATGAAATTTTGTGTCTGTGTTCCAGTGGATTCGAGAATGGTTTAGATTCACATTTCATCGAAATTGATTCAGTACTTTTGTAGTAATTAGGCAAAAACTAATAGTTTGTGATTTTTTGCTAATTAAAAGTGTTGAATAAGCTCGACGAATAGAGTGTGGACGGAATGTCCGAGCGGTCTAAGGCGGCAGATTTAAGCTATGCTTCTTGAAGAAAGAGGTCGCGTGTTCGAATTCCGCTTCTGATAAACGTGTATGCTTTACAATAATATTTCCTAGATTATAATTTTTCTTAACCGACTTCAGAAAATCGTTAACTTTTAACTAAAATGAGAAAAATAAACTTTTCTGCCAAAAGTTGAACCGAATTCAAAAAATACTGAAGAGTGAAAAATAATTTCCTTACATAATTGTGATAAGAAATTAAATCAAGAGTGTAGTGTTTATCGTGCGTATTACTATATTTACGTACATTTATTTGATTTCTGGAGTCGGTGTCAGGAGGACAACGTCTGTCGGGTCCGCTAGTATTTATATAATTTTTTTATGTTTTGTGAATTTATTTTCTTTATTTTAAAGCCTATTCAATATCTATGTATGCATATATACTAGAATTTCTTCACATTTTTATGTCCCCAGAGCCCATTTTTTTATTATATTTTTATGATGTATGAATGTGTGTGTGTCTGAATATGATAACTTTCAAATTTTGCTTTTGATTGAAATCCCATTTGAGGAATAAATTATATTCTACTGTCGCAAGAGTAGTCTTTAATTTCATACAATTGAAAATCAGCATGTTTGCTATCTAAAAATATTTTTCAACCATTTTATGAGCAAGGAAAATTGTTAAGTATTTTTATTTTTAACTCAGTTATTTAAATAAATATTTTTATTGTTCACTATTAACTTACTTTAATATAGTAAAATTATATTATCAGAATGTGACTCAACCTAATAAGAGTTTGTTTCAATTTAAAAAAACCAAAATAAAAATAATTATCTTTGTTTTATTGGTATGATAAAAGCATGTGAAATTTAAGCATCATAGTTCATTGGGAAAAAGGGCTAAATACATGCCTTTAAAATGATGTAAAACTCCCATGAGCATAGCTATGTATATCTGATTTCAGTACTTAAGGTATCTGTACTACATACCAGTTCCTGCAATACATGTAATGTAATGAAAATATTATAATCATGATATATATAAGTATACATGACTGAGCACAATAATGTTAGAACAATGTTTGATTGAACTGTTGATTGGTAGCTATGTTATAGTTCCCTGTCATTAGAACTATGTATATTTTATAGTAGGGGTGCACCGAATAGTGATTTCGGCCGACAGGTGAACCGAATACCGAATATTTGGCAAGCCGAATAGTAATTGTTGGGCCGAATACCGAATAGTAACTTTTCGGCCGAATAACCGAATATTCAGCTTTCCAAATACTTTTTATATTTCAAAGTTTAAAGGTATTAAAATGTTACTTTTTAAAACAATTTTACATAATATATAATAAAAGAAACTTACGTTTTGATAAACAAGAGTTTTTTATAAGAATATTTAGTGTTGAAAAATGGCTGCCTTGAGATATTTAAGAAGCACAATTATAAGACTTTTTTAATTGATAAAATTTAAAATTTCGTGGTTTCTTCTACAAATTAAAACAAACATTTTAAAATCAAAGAGAAATTATGAAAAAGTGGACAAAGAAAAACTTTACAGTCTCTTAATTGTCTCTTAAATCCTTTTTCAATAACTTAAAGCAGATTTTTTTCAATATAAAGTACAAACACTTTCAACTTAATTCTGAATAAAGGAATATCTAGCTCATAGTTCTTTTTTTATGAATGGTGGCATTTTCCACCCTTCCCATCATATCATATTTTACAGAAATCAAAGCATGTGAGTTGAAAATGCAGTTATAGTATCTTATTTACTGTTAATGCAACGAACTAGAACCCAAGTTTGATCTAGGGTGAGATGAAATACAATGTATTTATGTGACTCAATAAGTTGATTATGATTATGGTTTCATGAACAAAAATTGCCTTGATAGCTATTATTATTCACAAAAGTTTTTTTTTTCTTGTTTAAGTACTTTTATTTGGGAAAAGTAAGAAACAGATTATTTACTAAACAAAATTTAGGAACTTGCATTTGCACATTATTTATTCCTAATGAGAATCCTAATAAATCACCATTTTAATCCTTCTCATGCTGAATTTTCTTAAGTTATATTTTATAAACTACAAAAAATGTAAAAAATACTATTTTATTTAAATATGATTTTCTTTCTATTATTTTAAGTATATTTATAAATTGTCAGTTAAAAGTAGAAACTGAAAAGTTTTTAAAAATGTGTTTCAAAAGGTTTTATTAAGTTATTTAAGTACATTCGGCAGGCCAAATAGTTTTATATTTGGCCAAGCCGAATATTCGGCTTAACCGAATAGTTTGTTATTCGGCCTAACCGAATATTTGGTAACTTGACTGAATAGGCTGAATATTCGGTGCATTCCTGTTTTATAGAAAAGTCAGCCAATAGATTTGGTATTTAAAGCATTTTTAACTGTTTTGCTACAATTTTGTGATCAGAGATAATTGAATAAGTACCATTTTAACAGCAAGAATTATCAAGGAAATGTACATAATACTTGCATGTAGATATGCATGGATACACACACATACATATCTGTTCCAAAATGTCTCTCAAGCTTGGTGACAATGGACAAATTATATCCAAATTTGGCATAAAAAAAAGTCATCAAAAGCAATTCAAAATGTATAATAAAAATTAAATAAATGTTTAAGAATTTTTACTGGTTAGCAGGTATATATGACATATGTGAAATAAAAATTGGTTTATATGATATATATTCAGTATAAATACCAGTTAATTACAGAAAGGAGTTTTCTATCAAAATATCTTTATTAAAAAAAAAAAAAAAAAAAAGGATTAAACTCTTTTTTGAATATTTCGCTGGAAAACAAATGTCATATTTAAAATAAAATGTGCATAGGTGACAAAGTTTAATCCAATGAGCATCTAATATCTTCCCTGCGTTTTTGTTACAATATTCTTATCTCAAGATAATTCTTTAAAAAAATGTAGTTTGTTCCAACATGACTTTTATTACATTTAATTTTTTATGTATCTTAAAATTTTATTCTGTTTAAAATGTTTTTGCCTACAGGTTAAATTAAGTTTAAAAAAAGTTAAACTTTAATTAAGTTCCTTAAATTAAGTTTTTTGATAATTTAGAGCAACAGGCAAATCTATTGCTTAACAAATAAGCATTTAAACTGGAAAAGTCTTATGGACTTAATAAATATTTTGAACATTGTTAGATCTACTACTGAGAGGGGAAGGGAAAAAAAAAACATCGTTTAAGAAAAAAGTTAATGTAAAAGTTGCAAACTTTTTTTTTATGATTTATTTTCTAACTTTTAGGTATTATCCTGATTTAATTTGCTTTTTAAATGCTTATATATTTCATTTTGTTCAAAAAGTGAAGTGTTTTGAAATAGAATCATAATTACGTATGTGATTTTTATTAATTTCCATAATTATCTTTAAGTCATATCAGAAATGACCTGTAAATTAATAAATTTTCTTGGAATTACTTACAACATAATCACTTTAGACAACATATTTTGACATTAAAATGTAGACTAAATCCATATCCATTAATCCAAAAGAATAGATGAAATGCAATAAAAATTATTAAAATAATAGCAGAGAAGAGGAGTACACAAAACGCTTAATCTTAAAAAGCATCTGAAATTTCAAGCATATGACAGAAATTGAAATGATCTTATACACTAGAACATAAATATACAAAATAAAATCATTAGAAGTATTATGTGCTATAAAATGCGATAAAAATCAAAGTAGTTGGTAAATTTATATGCTTTCAAATGTGCATAATAATAATTTTGCATGTATATAATGCATGTTTTGTATAAATGTAATTAATGCATTTGTTCTTCTGTATATATCATAGGTGAACAAAGTCATGAGTAACATATAGTTTATAAATATGTTATTATATTTCAGCCATCATATTTGATCGGGTTTTATCTAACCTTATATGCTATGCAACCAATGTACAATATTTTTCTCCCCAGTTTGTCAGTTTAAAATTCTTATGTTTTGTTTTAAAAAATATAATAATATAGCTTTTATTATAAAAATCAGTGGCGAACACAGAGCTATATTTGGTTAAAGTTAACTTTGTGTTCAGTTTAATAAATTATCCTCAATGTATTATTGCTATATAGCATTTTATTTTATAGTAGCATTATTTACAGATGCAGTCAATTAGAGATCTATCTCATGTTTCAAAATTTTACATTACTTACATATTTACAACAAAAAGGCATCATTCTAGACTATATTTTTAGTTGGACTCTGATTAAATCTTCTCAACTCATATTTGGAATTTCTAGAAAAACCCTTTACATTCTGAAATCAAACTTTATTTATTATTATTTTTTTTCTTTTTTAGAAAAATTCAATGATATTCTTTCATTTGGTGTCAAGTATGTGTTTTAGATTTCGTAATTTTGAAACTCAGAAATACCAAGTTTCTGGCTAAATGTCTCCAATATTTTGATAGCTATCACCAAACTTAAAGAAATGTTCCCAGGTTTCCATCTCTGTTCACTGCCAAATGTTCAGCAACTCAATAATTGTTTCGACTGTCATTCCCATTAAAATGAATTGACTAGTATTAACACCAAAATGACTCTCTAATCAAATTTTCTCCTACATGGACTTTTAGTCAAGGCATTAGATCCATTTTTAGATAAAAGTAATTTGATTCATGGTGGCCCCAAAATGACCCATTATTCAAGTTTTCTCGAATATCTGACCTTGTTCAATGGTCTTCTTATGCTAAAAAGTGGTAAAATACAAAATGTAGATCATTAGAGCCATTTTTTTAGATAAAATTAGCTTAAACTGACCCATAGAAATCCAAACTCACCCACTAATCTATTTTTCTATAATATCTAATGCAGCCCAATGGTCATTTTTTCCTTACAAACTAAAGCATGCAAAGTTTAAGCAAAATCATTTGAGACAGTATTTAGATAAAATTGGCTTGACCCTGATCAATAGTGACCCAGAATGATCTAAGTTTCAATGGTGTTTTTGTGCCCAAAAACAGTTAGATATGAAACTTAGTCAAGATCATTTGAGCCTTAAAATTAGCTTGACCCACAAGGAATGAAAAATGACCTGCTAACTAAATTTCCTTGTACATATGATTTGATTCAATGATTGACTTATAATTCAAAATGGTAGAAAATTTAATCTCAATCATTAGAGTTGTCTTTTAGATAAACTTAGCTTGATCCATAGTAACTAAAAAATGACCCACTAATCAAAAAGTTCTTGAACATGTGACTTAGCCCAAAATTCTTCTCATGCCTGAAAATAATTGGATACAAAATTTAGTTAAAATTGTTTGAGCCTCTTTTATATGTATATAATACATATATATAATAAGCTTTACCCCGACCAAAAGACCCACTAATTGAATTCTCTCCTACATGTGACCTAATTCATTTCTTGCACCTGAAAACAGTTGGATACTTAATTTAGTCAAAATCATTCAAACTTCGAATAAAATTAGTTTGACCCACAATGATCCAAAAATGATCCACTAATCAAATTTCTTTGAGCATGTAACTTAACCCAATGATCTTCTCATACTCAAAAATGGTAGAATAATAAATTTTATTCAAAATCGTTAGAGCTGTTTTTTTAGAGAAAATTAGCTTGATTCATAATGACCCACTAATCAAAATTTTTTGAACATATATCCTAGCTCAGTGTTATTCCCATATTCAAAAGCAGCTGCATACAAAATTTATTCATAATTGATTGAGCCTTTTTTTTTTAGATACTATTAGTTGATTCGTTATTACCCAAAATAACTACCGTATTTACTCGTGTATAAGGCGCGCTTTTTTTCCAAAAAATTAGGGCAAAACTCCTAGGTGCACCTTATACACGGAATAATTTTTTACTGTTGGATGCAGTCGAACAATATACATATGAAATAAGAAATTATTCAAAGAAGATATTAAAACTCGGAAAATGTTGCTTAATTGAAGTATTACTGCATATTTATTTCATTCCTTGCTGTTTTTTATACAACAGAGCTAATGACATTAACTAAACGCTAATTAACAATTCTCTTTACCATCACTCATTTTTATTTCCTGTCATTCTCTTACAACCTGAAGTCTAAAAATGCATTTTCGACTTTTTTTCTGGTTTGGTGTAATGTTGTTCCAATTTTTTTTTACTGAAATTCATTTGGTCGTTCTTCATTAGCGTATCATTTATGATGTGCGTTATATACGAGATTTTAAGAAATCGCCATTTTTACTTGTAAAGTAGGGGTGCACCTTATACACGCGTGTGCCCTATACACGAGTAAATACGGTAATTGAATTTTCTCGAACATCACCCCCCAATGATCTTCTTGTGCTTGAAAATGGTAAGGTGCAAAATTTACTCAAAATCAATAGAGCTGTTTTTAAAACAAGATTTGCATACACACACACACACAATTTTTGCTTCTACTATAATATAATTAGTTTTATTTAGTGTAAAATGTTAGTTTCTTTTCTTTAAAAAAAAAGTACTACTTAGATTTGATCTTTAAAATATTCTGCTAATTTGAGTAATAATTTTTTAATTTTTTTGTAGGTGTGTATGATGCTCGAATGCGTGTATTAATACTCCATATTGCTTGGCTCTTAAAAGTGGCTCTTCCTTTAGTAGAAATTTATGAAGAGTCAGTAGTTGATATGCTTTCAAATGAAGTCCAAACAATATCAGAGTAAGGATTATATATCTTTGTTAATGTTGTAAATTGCTTAAAGTTTTGGTAATTATGTTTACTTTTATCTAATAACGGGACTAACAAACTTATTGCACAATGATTTTGATGATTTTTAAAGTATTTTAAAATCAGTAATGTAGTCAAGAGACAATGGTGTGACAACGTCTCTCATTTTTTTAAATCTCAAGCATCCCTTACATTTTATTTTTAATACCTTCAAAGAAAAATGAAAGGTGTTTATGATTTTGAATTCTCCATCTGTTTATATGTTCTTACTCTAACAATAGTAAGTTTGTTAAAATTTCTACAAAATTGGTGAATGTTTTAAATGTTCATTGGAGTTCTTCATGATTAAAATTTGTATATAGCATCAATCTGAATATACAGATTTAAAAAAGAGTTCTTTCAGATTACAGTTCAAGGGCAGAAAGGGTTTGAAATACACTTTGAAATTAAGCCCTGTGGTAGTGTTGCCGAAGAGAGGAAAAGTCAGTCGCAAAAAGGGCCCTTTTTTAAAATAGTTTTTCAAAGGATTAATGACATTATATTAACTGATTGTGCTATGTGCAAAATTCAAGAATGTCTTTCTTTTTTCCTTATCCTTAATTGCTCGGCCGTAGTTCATTAAGACAAATGGCAAAAAAAAGTCTATATATATATATATATAGCATTATTCTATGTCTTTAGAAAAGAAGTGACTGAGCATATGTTAACTTCCCAAAAATAGCTATTTGCAAAAAAAGATGACTTTTTTATGACTTTTTAATTAATATCTCAGCTAATTATCAAAAAATTAAAAATTTGAGTCTCAGGTGGTTTTGCTAGTTATCACCAATACACAAATTCATACAGACAAAGCAATCCTTTCTTTTATTAATTAATGGATGTAAATTATCTAAAGAATGCATAAAAAATGTATGTAAAAATACTGACATTTAGTTATTTTTATCTTAGAAGAAAAATATGTCTCAAGGAGTCAAATAGTGGCTTTGTCACAATTTTTCTTGAAGGTTAATAACTGTATTTCTTAAAATGGATTGCGCTGTCATAGAAAAAAAAGGTATTTGGATTAAGTAGATCTTTGTTTTTCTATATCTCAAAAAATCAGGCTGCTGCAATATTTGAAAAAAGGAGAGGAAAGGAACTCTACAAATTCAAACTTTAAAAAAAAAATTTTGAAAGTATCAAAATTCATATTTTTTCTAAGTGGATTGAAGCTTTTAAAAGTCACATGTATGAAATTTCTTAATATATTTTATTTTTTCTACATTTCATATATGTTTTTGCCAATGCATGCTTTAAAAGATGTCTGGAAAATATATCTCTTTGCGATTTAATTTCTATTTTTTCATTTATGAAATGGGCAGTATTATTGGGAATTTTCATAAAATTTTGTGGTGTTCATTATTGTTTTGAATACATTAAAAAATTGTTAAATTAAAAAATGTCTTTAAGATGAGTTACTTCAAACATACAGATACCTTCTATCAGATTCTTGTAGCTATGCATATAGCTGTCTCTTCAGAATACAGAAAACACACCCTAACTTCTTTCTCCATTATTATAGTTTACCCTTTAAAAAACATGCAACTTAGATTGCATTTTTCAATGACATCACTTGATAGTCTCCCCCCCCCCCCTCAAAAAAAAAATAAAGGAATTCACATTATTTTAAAATTACTTATTACTTTTATATTTTCTTCAAAAAAAGGATTGTTCCTTGTCTTTTTAAAATTAATTTTTATTATTTTATTATGAGAACTATCAAAGATTTTTTCAAACTATGCTACTACAAAACACTTTAAAGATTTATTATTCTGAGACATTGAAATTTCAGTATTGTATCATCAACCATTTTCTGTAAACAAAATTTGTAACCAAATAGTGTGATTTAACACCAGTAATAGATAAATGTGATGTCAAATTCACTGTTGTGAGTATTGCATATGACATACAATGTACACATATTTTCATTTATTTCATGCCTAATACAAAGGAATTATTTAGTTTTCATAACGAAGGATATAAGTTAATGGCTGTATCTCTGTTTTTCTCTTTTATTTAGAAAAATCTATAAAGGTTTGATATCTTCCTTTTACCAAACAGCATGCAGTGCAGTATTTTTTTAAAGTAAGGGAATTTACTGTCAAAAATAAAAGTGTATTAAAGTGCACAATCTAAACAAGGTTCGGTGATTCCAAAATTACATTTGTTGATAGCTCTATTTACGCCTGATCTGAAGAAGTAATATTGATTTTATGGGATAAAGAACAGATTTGAATAACATGACAGTCACTGCATACAGATATATCTAAAGTATTTATATGTACCAGTTTATTGTAAATTAACTACATGAAATCAAGGAAACATTTTGAGAGCATGTTCTGACATCATGCTTTTATATTATTGGCTTTATGCAAGACTGGTTGATGAGGAAAATATTCAAATACTAAAATTTAAAATTGCTTCTTAAAAATTTATTTATGTTTAGTGATGTATTTGCACTTGATATCTTTTTAATTTTTCTTTCCTGATTTGTGAATTTTAGGGATGAGAAAAAGGCAATTGCACGTCGCCAGAGAAACAAAAAAATTAAGAGATATTTAATGGTTGGAATAGCTACTTTAGGCGGTGGAGCTGTTCTAGGTAATAGATATAATTTATTTTATGTATGTTTTTAAATTATCTTTATTTGATGTTTTTGTTATCTCCCCCCCCCCCCCCCCAAAAAAAAAAAACATTGAATTTAAGATAATAGTTATAAAATATGTTTTATTGAAAAAAACTACCATATATAGTTGTGTATAAGTCAAGGAATTTTAGACAAATTTGGAAGTTGAAAATGGGGGGGGGGGGGGATCGATTTATACATGAGATAGTAAAAAAAAAATTAACTATGTTTTTAACTATGAAATTTCTAGTGATGATTATTAGTGGCGATTGTTAGTTTACCTTGATCTTGGGATGTCCTCCATAAATTTGGTAATTTTGAATACAGCTTATTTATATGTTTATTTTTAAGTTATGTGTCTTTGAATCTATATTTACTGCTTAAATATTTTATTATCAACAATAGTACTAATCACTTCCTAGCCTTTGCAATATCTTGTAAGTTATGTTAAACAATATTTTCAATAATTATTTAATCTGCTGGAACTTTTTGGAATTTGTGGAATTTTAACTTAAATCTTTGAGCTGAATAATTAAGATGGATTGATTTACAGAATTTTAATGACTTTTTTATTCAAATCCTCTCATTTTATACAAGATGTTTTTGGCATTTATTTCAACTGATTAATTTTAATTCATGTTTACATATTTTTAATCTTTATCTCATCTTATCATGAACTTACATTGTACATTCCTCTGCTAAATTATTTTTAATCATTGTTACACATGTCAAGTTGGAATTTGACTTAGGTCAATTTCTCAACAGATAGTGCTTTTAAAAGCACTGTGTTGCACAAGGGGAGGGGGGGGGGTCTGTTTGAGATGCAGACTTCTAAATTAAGCTATCTTATGCAGTTTCATGTTTGCTTGAATCAAGAGCTTAGTAGAGGCAACATAAATCCTACATTCCACTCCAGGTTTTTTTTCTTTTGAAAGCACGTTGGAAGATCCAAAAAAGCCTTAGGTTTATGTCTGAGAATAAAAGTTAAATCTTTTAACACCTTCTGAATGTGAAAAATATAGAAAGTGATACTCCATTACAAACATTTTAATTTCCTCTTGTATACTAGCCAACATGTTCAACTTTTTTTTTCTCTTATTCCTCCTTCCCTCACAAAATAAGTCACAGGGAAATGAAGGAAAATTACACTGACAATAGCTGATAAACTAGTCGTCCGTTGGTCTATGCATGGATAAAGCTAGTTTTGTTGCCAACTCCCTAATAGGTAAGAGGAGTTTTGAAATTAAATAAATTTTTACTGTATTCTCCTGCATTACTCAGCATGTCACAAAAAATCAAGGTACAGCAGCATGCCTGGAAATCTGAGGTTCCGTAACTGTAAGACGAGTGGTTGATTTGTTTTAGTTTTTCTAACAATATTTTTCATTTTAAGAAATTCAATTTTCTCTCCCTCTGTGTGTGTATATATATATATACAGGGTGTCCGAAAAGTCTGGAAACAGCCGAATAATTCGAGAAATACATATGAGATTGAAAAACGTAAATATACGTGTTAAATATTTTTAAATAAGCTACTCAGTGATACCAAATTTGACCTTCGAAACCGACCCCCTGGGGGTCAGAGGGGGTCCAACTTTGAAATCTTAAATTATAACCCCCATTTTTTATTGCAGATTCGGATTCTACGGACAAAAATACGTAACTTTTGTATTTGATGTTTATTTCAAATCTTCGTTTATCACGGTGTAATCGAGCATATTAAATCGATACATATTCCCGCTTTTCCAACGGGATTTTCCCTAATCGAAACTGATTGGGCAGAATTTTTGACGTCAAATTCCCCGTCTTTTGCAGAAATAGCGTTTCCTGAAAATCACCCGTGGCGATTATTTCAATAGTGCTACACTGTTAAAAATCTGAACTATTTGCTGCAGCGTCACTCCACAGCTATTATAGAATATCTCTTTTGTGACCAATGAGAGTGCTCCATAACACAGTAATCGTTTTCTATAAAAGTGGTGGAGTGACGATGCAGCAAAAGTGTCAATTTTTTACAGTGTACTTTACTATGTTATGGAACATTCTCATTGGTCATGAAACAGATATTCTATAAAAGCTGTGGAGTGACGCTACAGCAAATGGGTCAAATTTTTAACTGTGTGGTAGTACTATCGAAATAATCGGCACCGGTGATTTTCAGCAAACGCTATTCTTGCAAAAGACGAGGAATTTTATGTCATACATTCTCCCCAATTAGTTTCGATTAGGGAAAATCCCGTTGGAAAAGCCGAAAAATGTATCGATTTAATATGCTCGAATACACTGTGATAAACGAGGATTCGAAATAAACATCAAATACAAAAGTTGCGTATTTTTGTCCGTAGAATACGAATTTGCTATAAAAAATGGGGGTTATAATTTAAGATTTCAAAGTTGGACCCCCTCTGACCCCCAGAGGGTCGTTTACGAAGGTCAAATTTGGTATCACTGAGTAGCTTATTTTAAAATATTTAACACGTATATTTATGTTTTTCAATCTCATATGTATTTCTCGAGTTATTCGACCGTTTCCAGACTTTTCGGACACCCTGTATATAATATTCATTTATATTTAAGTTGAAGAACAGGATGCCATGATGTCTGGTAAACATTAATCTGCTTTGTATCAAATTTTAATTTTAAATAACAATTTTATCTTTGTATCAATATATAAAGCAGATAATATATAAAACAAATTTTGTATTTCTGATTTTTTCTTATTAAATAAAAACTTTGATTTCAGTTAAATTCCAGTTTTTTAAATTTTTATGTATAATTACTTTTTTAATATAAAAAATAAATACATATTTCTCTTTTTATATAATTAAACAACTATTCTAGTGTTCTTTATCTATATGTAATAAGAATATTTCTGTTCATGTAATAATTTATGAGATTATCTATTTCTCCATTTTAAATATCGGTTGGGTGCTGGGGAGAGAGCTTTGTATGAAATATATGAAATGCATTTTTATTATCTTGAATGTGTAAAAAATATAAACTAAATAGAAATTTAGGTTGAAACTATATTCTACAGCCCTCCTGTAATACACCATTCGCTTTTATTGAATACAGCTAATGAACCTCATTCTTTTCTGTGTTTGAAGATCCTCACTTTTTCCGGCATGCCAGAAAAGACCAGAGACTAATATCGAAAATTCTGGTCACCCTCTAATTTTGCGGTATGCCAGATAATGCAGGGAAAATGGTAAAAACTCGGAAATTAAGGATAAAAATACTTTTTTATTTTGGTTTAAAAAGGATAGCTTGGTAGAGAGAATTTTATTTTTTAAATTTTGGATAAGATTTCATGAAACAATTTTTTGTTAATGAATTTTTAGAATACCTCTAAATGGTATTTAATAAACTTAAAATGAGAGAGTTATATGTATATTGTATTATGTATATATTGCTTGTTTTGGCAGTTAAATAAAAAATATTTTATACTGAATTTTTTTTATACATACATTTAAGCGTGTTCAAAAGTAGAAGCATAAATCATTTCCATAGCAACAAAATTGAATCAATAATGCTCAGGTGAACTTAGTTCTGAGATTGAAGCAATTTTAGTTAAACTTTGAATTTCATTTTAAAATGTAATTTTGATAATTACATTTTAATATAAATGCATATAAATATCGACATGACAAAATTATAGTTCAAACAAACAAAACCCGACAAAACTAAAGTTATTTAAATTTATTTAAACAAGTTCAAAATGAAACATTTTTTGTCCTTAAAGCGTATTTGACATAGAAAAATATTTTTTGAAATTGTATTCCATCGCCAACCGAAGAAAAATTGCCAAATAACAAAATTTTGTTATTTTCTTATGGATGCTCTATCGAGGTTCCACCTAAATTTTTTTATAAATGAATATATCCTCATGAGAAGAACATTCTGTAATTTTTTTCAGATTTTTTTTTAAAGTTTGGCCATATGGAGATCTTTTTTGTTAGTAACATAACAAGTGAAAGTGATGAAAAGTTTAGTAAGTAATAGATAAATGAAACATTTTTCTTTTTTTTGGCTAAATCTATTTTTATTTGGCTAAAAGTTCTTGGGCTATAATTAGCCTAAAAGCTACAATACTCTTTTTCTGTTCGTTTAACCTTATATGTGGATGCCTTTCATAAAATACAATTTATAAACAGCCTTTAAATAGGCATCAATTTTGTATGTCACATCCTTATTTAATTCATCTCTTCTTGTGGTGCTACATCTTCAAGTTACAGAATAAATAATAATCTCTGGGAGACAGTGATAGATGAATTTGTAGATCAATTCATTCAATTATACCATCAGATGTTTGAGCCAGTGTGTCCATGTTAGTTATACAAAACATTTCGCTCCGTCATAAAGTTTAATGATACTGCTAAATGATTATGAAGCTAAACTAATATGTAACTAATTTGTATACAAGTAAAATAGTGCATTAGAATTATTTTAAACATAGTTAGCTTTTATGTGGTTGCAATATTTATTTTTTCTCTGAATGTTTATAAATTATATTTTTATTTTAAATAAATTAAACTCACAATTAAAGATAAAAAAGTATCTGTTAACAATATACACATTCAATTTTTAATATTTTATCTTCAAGATTTAAAAAAAGGCTGATAGTGGTTTGCAAAGGAGGTGGCAAAATTTTCAGTAGCCTCAAATCCACAAGGGCTTAATCAGCACAACTAATTTTTTGGAGAAGTATTTTTTTCACTAGTTTACAGCTAACATAATATTAAGTGTTTAAACAGTGAATTACACTTATATTACAGTGTTAATTAAAATAATAATGCTTGCATATGTGATCAACTATGGTTATTTAATGCATTTTTTCCAAATTCCTTTTTCCAGGTCTGACTGGTGGTTTAGCTGCTCCATTCATGGCTGCAGGTGCTGGTGCAATCATAGGTGGAGCAGGAGCTGCTGCATTAGGTTCAGCTACAGGCATTGCTGTTATTGGTTCTTTATTTGGTGTAGCTGGAGCTGGTTTAACAGGTATATTTTTATGTACTTATTATTAAGGATGTAACAAATATTTGCCCTTTTTGATGACTATTCAATTGTGTGCTTGGTGTAACTATTTGGTCAAAGAATTCACAGAATATTTTTAAATATTTAGCCAAGTAACTTCAAGATAGTATTTTTTCTTTTCTTGAAATAACTGTCATCTAAAGACTAGTCGTTGGGAGACCACCGTAATACTTACCCATCATGGATATGCATAATATAAAATATGAAAATAAAACGCATGTAAACTATTTATAAAATGCATCGCAGTTTCAAAATAAAATTTAAACGCATATTTAAATAGTTTTAATATACATAGTAATGCTACACCATTGAATTGTTGATGAGCCGATTTCGACAAATTATGTAAAACGCCAAAATACTCAGGTATTACTGATTTGCCTAAAAGATACATCCTTATAACTCCAAAAATAATAATCCTATTAACTAACAATTTACTGCGTCGGATTAAGCGTCTCATTTCCAATTAAAATATATCTTTGAATTGAAATTTTAATGAAATACAGGGTCATGAAAAATCGAAGAATTTGCAAAACAGGATTACACATATCTCGGCAACTAATAACCCGATTGACTTCGTTCTTTATTCAAAATTTGTGTTATTTTATTGCCAGAGTGACCACAGACCTGGAAAACCTGGAAAACCTGGAAATATCAGGGAATTTAAGATTTCGGGAAATATCAGGGAAAAATCAGGGAATTCTGTTTAAAATCAGGGAAAATTTGTTATCATTTTTCCTTTTCTGTAATAGCGCGAACGGTCTTCCGTTACGTATGGCGGATCAGAAAGCGATGTATTAGCAGTAGTAGCGTCAGGTTTTGATTTTTCTTCAACTTTCAAAATCTCCTCATTTGCAATTTTTTTGGAATACAATGAATCCATTATATTTGGCTGTAATGCGGCTTTTATCCTTTTTTTATGTTCACTTTCTTTTGCATGACTCGTAAGAGCTGTCCGACCCATATTACTAAGAGCAACTGAACGGTGGCATTTTATGTATTCAACTCTGTGCACATCATTTGGCACTTCTCTAACCCAGGACTTAAACTCTGGATCAGTAAGCCAATCGACTTGAAACCACGACGACATAATAATTAGAAATAATTAGTTTTTATCCGAGAGAAAATATGACCATCCGGGGGCACATGGAATGCCTTATTGAGAACTTAGCTGAAGAAACATTAATAGCACAGCGAATGATATATGATAATTTTCATGACTGTAATGATATTGGGAAATATGAAGTAACAAAGTCTCTGATGCAGTACTACAAAAATACTAGTTAGTTTTTACTAATTACATATTTTTATGATTTTTGAAATAAACTTAGTCATATAAAGTACTAATCGCCATTTCCATGAAATATAAAAATTATTTTACTTCTAATAATTTGCATCATTCTTTTGAAACTAACTTTAACATCGCGTCATATCCTGGAAAATTTTAAATACATCAGGGAAAAGTCAGGGAAATATCAGGGAATTTGAAAATTATATTTCTGTGGTCACCCTGATTGCCTTTTACGTCCACTCCTTAAAATAAAACATTTTGAAAATTTTTGTATACCTTTCATCAGGACGAAATTTTCGAGAGTCCGAAAAAAATAGTTCCGGATAATCGAGGTTATTGATATTAAATAGGCTTCTTCTCATTCTTACATACTAAGCACGTACAAAGTTTCAAGTCTCTATCTCAATTTGTTCGGGAGATAGAGCGGTTACAGACAGACAGACACACAGACGGACGGACGGCAAATTTTTTTTTCTAAAAATGTTTTTCGGAATCTCCAGTATCTGAAACGTGTACATCAGCAGGGTTCGCACAGACTCCTTGGACTCCTTAGAAACTACTTAGAAATGAAAACGTTTCCAAGTAGTACTTAGAACTACTTAGATAAACAAAATACTCCTTAGAAACTCCTTAAATTGCGGTTTTGCACGCAAGCGATATTGCTTCCGAAAAAGAAAAAAAAAATCGCGATTGTAAAACGCACGGTAAACCCTTTATGCACGTCATTAATCAGAAGCACAGCAGTGATTGCAGGGATGCCGCGGACGCACTAAAGCATGTAAAATACGCAAAAAATAGGCGATGGGATGCAGTAAAATAGCTCCTACGCGTCCCGTGGGACGCGTAATTTCGTTACAAAAAAAAAAAAAAAAACGCATAAAAATGGCGACTTTCGTTAAAAAATTGCGAAATAAGGACTATTTTTCGGCAAATTTCGTCAGATTCACGAAAAAATGGCTAATTTTCTCAAAAAATTTCGAAAAAATGCAGAGATTTCTTCAAAAAATCGCGAAAAAACGACAAATTTCGTCTAAAAATCGCTAAAAACGGCAAATTTTGTCAATGAATACGCGAAAAACGACGGATTTCGTCAAAAAATCGTGATAAACCGGCAAGTTTTGTCAAAAAATTTGGGAAAAGCAGCAAATTTTGTCAAATTTTCGATAAAAAGACAGATTTCGCCAAGATACGCGAAAAATGGCCAATTTTGTCACAAATTGCAAAAAAATGGCAAATTTCTTCAAAAGATTCGTAAAAAAGTTTGTCACAAATCTCGAAAAAAACCGGCAAATTTCCTCAAAAAAGTGCGAAAAAACAACAAATTTTGTAAAAATTCGCGATAAAAAGACAGATTTCGTCAAAAAATCGCAAAAAACGACAGATTTATTCAAAAGATTTGCAAAAAATGACCAATTTCCTCAAAAAATCGACGAATTTTGTCTAAAAATCGCGAAAAAACGCCAAATTTCGTCAAAATATTTGTGAAAAATCGACAAATTTCGTTAAACAATTCTCGAAAAACGTAAATTTCGTGAAAAAAATTCCGAATAAACGGCAGATTTCGTTAAAAGATCGTGAAAATTCTCAAATTTTGTCAAAAGGGCACGGGAAAAAAACAAACAAACAAAAACGTTAATGCCTAAGTGAATTTTCCTGTTCCAAAAGCTAATTTTCTTGCTTCAAAATTATTTTTTTTTTGCTGCTCTAAAAATGGATTTTTGTGATTCACTCATTCACTATCCATTTTTGACTGCTCCAAGTCTTTCTGAGTAAATGTGACTCAGGACCTATTCATTAAACAAAAAGTCTCATCACTTTACTCAACAAAAGTATTCTTTTTTTTTCAGCAAAAATGTCTTTTTCTATCAATCAGTCTTGCCCCTTTTTTTAAAAGAAATGCAAACAATAGTGGTACTTGTTATCTTCTACTTTTAAATATTCAATATTTTATAGTTAAATTTGTATCTTGCAAATTTATTTTTTAAGAAGAAAAGAAAATTTCTCATAATTTTAAAAACAATTAATATTGGTTTTATATTTTTATTTATTATTAAAACAATAAGTATTGAATTTCATTTTTCTAATGCAAATGAACAAGTTCAATTTTTGCATCTAAAAATATGACTCATTAGTGGGGACCCGCTTTTGTTAAAAAGGGACCCAGGATTTTTCAAGTCCAGCAGCATTCCTGGATTGGTTGGGATCATACTAATAGCCACCAAAGTGTCACGAAATGTGGCAGATAAAACGCTAATTTCGTCTGAAGACCTCGGGAAAACGTCGATTTCGTCTAAAGATTGCGGATATAATATCGATTTCGTTAAAAAATCGCGGGAAAAAATTACGATTTCGTCAAAAGATTGCGGGAATAAAACGGCGTTTTCGAGAAAAAATCGTATAAAAATGCAAATTTTGACTAAAAATTCTCAAAAAACATCGATTTCATAAATAAGAAAAACAGGAAAACACTGATTTTATCAAAAGATCGCAAAAAACCACCGATTTCGACAAAAGATCGCAAACAATCGCCAATTGTGCTAAAATATTACAGATAAATCGCTGATTTTATCTGAAGATCGCGGGAAAGCACTGATTTCTTCTGAAGATCGCGAATACCCCCCCCCCCTTCTTGCAGGGCGGTAACTCACAGAATCCCTGTGGAATTGGGGCCGTGCAAGTGCATGCCACATAAATAACAACAAAAGTGGCAAGTCTTTAAATTTTTTTCAACTCCTTGGATTTTTTATGCACTCCTTGGATTTTTTCTTCCCAACTCTGTATGAACCCTGATCAGTCAAAAAAATTTTTTCGATTTTCAAAACAATTGCAAGACTTACCCTATACTACGTATGATGGGTAAGTAATAAGTTAAGTAGAATTTATTTCCTAAATTTACTCATCAATTTCTTATTAATTAGAATTTATAAAATATTTATAATTTTTATGATTTAAACCCACAGAGGGGGAAATATCCAAGCTGGAAATCAAACCCATATCTTTAAAATAAAATTCCAATACTCTGTGAGATGCCATACTATGCCATTAAGCTGTGAGGACAATACCCAGCCTGGCATCTCTGTCTTAAATATCAGTAAAATTGCAACTGCAGCACAAGATGAAAAATTTTAGAAAAATTGAAAATTGAGAAAGTTTTAAAAAATTATTCACTCAATCTCTGAGGCAAACATGAGATGAAAAAAAAGGCTGCAGGTGCTGCAGGGTTTCAAATGCTGTGCATTTTGCACATGTCTGTACAGAACTACAAATGCTGCTCATACTTTTACCAAAATAACTTTTCCTTAAATTTGTGCCAAAACATACTTAGTCTAGTAACAAAATAAAATTTATCATGATTTCGTCAATCCAAGAAACAAAAGAAAACTCGATTTTTAACTTTTTCCAAAACACTGAAAAATGGAAAAACAGTGGTCAAAAGATCATGAAAAACATGCAAATTACATCAAAAGATCATGAAAAACATCAGGACTTTATCAAAAGATCACAAAAAAATGCCATGTTTGTCAAATGATTGCAAAAAAAAAAAAAAAAAAAAAAAAAGAAAAAAGAAAGAAAAAGAAAAGAAACAAGAAAAAAAATGCACATTTTATCAAAATACCACTAAAAACAGCAGCATTTGTTGAAAGATTGAAAAAAAAAAGTGAGTTTTGTCAAAGAAGTGCTAGATTCGTAAAAAAATGAACAAAACACCTACAAAAGATCACAAAAAACCCTGCAGATTGCATCAAGAGATTGCAAAAAAAGCTCCAATTTTGTTAGAAGATCATGAAAAAAGGCAAGTTTCCTTAAAAGATCGCAAAAAAACACATAAATTTCATCCAAAGATTGCGAAAAACAACTGAATTTCATCTTAAGACCTCGAAAAAACAAGTGAATTTTGTCCAAAAATCACAAAAAAATATGCAAGTTTCGTCCAAAGATTGCAAAAAATCAGATTTTTACTGCTACAGATTTTCACTACTCCAAAAATGTATTTTACTGCTTTAAAATAAAATTTTTGCTGCTCCAAAATGGTTTTAGTGTACTTTTATCCTTGCAAACCTATGTGTTTGTAAAGAAAAAAAGAAAGAAAAATCAGAAAAAGTAGACTCATATTTTTTACATCAAAATATTGAATTAAAATATTTAACAAGTGATAAAATTCAAAAGTCAGAAATGTTAAATGTATGTAATGCAATCATAAATATGATAGAGTATCTTCATTAGATTTTGGTGAATTTTTATTACTTATCCTTTTTTTTGCTGATTTAAATATCTTGACTTACATCATTTTTAACTTACATTGCTAGTCTTGGAATGAATTGTTGATGCAAGTCTAGGTATTACAGTATAGAGTTTTAACTCATAAGTAATAGGTGGTAGCACCAGAGTTCTCGCTGTCGCTCACCATCTCGCCAAATTGCGATTAAATTCTTCATTTGGTGAGTAAACAAGCGATTAGATTCGCCAAATTGCTAGTGCTCAATTTTTGCTTTTTCTTTCTTTTCTTTTTCGTTTTTCCTACATATGCATATATACATATTTTTAATATATTTTTAGCGGATAGTTGAAATTAGATTAATAACAGTTGTTGTCGCAGTTATAAAAACTTAGGTTTTTTTTAATTAATTGAAAAAAAGGGGGTAATTAAAAGATTAAAGATATTTTTTTTCTTTTTTGCTGCACGGATAATTTATTTTGCTAATACTTTTTTCATTTGGCGAATGTTTTTTATTTTTAATTAGCCAAATTACTAACGTTGGTCAAATGTCAGCGAGAACACTGGGTAGCGCTATATCAAATTAAGTGAAAGTTTGTTTCTCAACTTTGTTTTGAGAACATTTATTTTGCTTTCATTTTCAAAGGTGGTACTTAAAGCACTATCTTTAAGTTTGATGCATTATCTTAAATTGCTAATTAACTAATTATGTATTATCCTAAATGTTTTTTTTTTCCAGGTTACAAAATGCAGAAGAGAGTTGGTGATATTGAAGAATTTGCATTTGATGTTTTAACAGATGGTCAGCAACTTCATATTACTCTGGCTATATCAGGATGGTTAACGGATGAAGGAAAAGGTAAACAGCAATTTCTATCTCCAAAATTTTTTTTTCTTTTATTGTGTAAAATGCATGAATTGTATGATTTTTATAATAATTTTTTAGCAATAGTTTTGGTCTGTAGATCATAAATATTGATAAGGTATTTATTTATATTCAATGTTTTAAAGTACTTATTACTTCAAAAGTATGTTTTTTCAAATCAAAAATTTTATATTTAAAATTTTTTTTATCATGTTTGTAGGATTTAAAGCTAACTTTCATAAGTTATTGTTTCATTTCCTACTTCCCTCTTTCTTTAAATAAAACACAAATAGTTATATATATGTCATGATACGACGACGATGTTCTATAATAGTGTATAAGCTCTAGTAGAATACCATGCTGGCTGTAGAATACTACTATTCACTAAGAATCAATAGCGGGATGAGCAGAGCAGTCGTTCTGGTAAGTGGATAAGCCATGGATTTGTTCTCGTAGGAGTTTCTCCAATAACAATGCAAGAAAATCAGTTTTAGTTCTTTATTATTTAGAGCACGAACTTAAGTTACTCCACAGATCACCGTTCCACACATCTATCACTACGGCCTTCGCTCACTAAGCTGCAACATTCCGGCTTTCTACATTCTCGGAAAAAATGACATGGCTTCCGAGCAGTTTAAAGGAAAGATGCATTCTAACGCTCCTAAAAAACCAAATGAAAAAAGAACATTTTCACAACAAAACTAGCTCCCTCCTACTCCATGTCAATTAATTTAAAAAATCCAATTAGGATTAACTCAAGTTTAAACGTCAAAAGATGATCAGCTCTGATTGGTCTAAGTAGGCGTGTCCTTGGGCAGGATCTATTTTTTACCTCGCAAATAACAAGCCCTTTAACAACGTGCAATAACACCGATCACGCGATGTTAAATAAAAAAGAAAATTAAAATCCTGGGAATATTCCAGAAAGTAAAAAGGTTACGAAATACTTCCTGCCTTTTTTGAGAAGCAAGCAATAATTTATTAATAAATAAAATAAGAAAAAGAATTTTAGCTGTTACAAGTTAATACATTACGAAGCTAAGATTGAAATATGTTCCACAAATTTTAGAATTGAAGTTAAGAGAGAACAAAATGGCATAATTTTTTTTTATTCTATTACATATATATATATGGGTCATTCCACAGGAATCGGGTAACTTTAGAGGTGAATTTGAAATGTACTATTTTTATCTCAGATTTCAAAAATTTTTTATAATAATTATGAACAATAAGTTAATTTTATTATATTCGTACAGCAACACTCAAATATCTTAATATTTCTGAAAAAATTGGGTTTTTTTTAAAAAGTAGATTCCAGGGGACTGACGTGACTTCCAGGGGACTGACCGAAACCGATGATTTTATTCTAGAATGAACTTTTTAATGAATAATTCAAACTTTTTATTCCATAATTATTAATAATTATCCAAAGAAGTAATGAAAACATGTTTAATACAAACCTCAATATATATTTTTTATATCAATCATCTTTAACTAATACATCTTTAACTAATACATCTTTTATTACTTATTTTAATGACACCAAATAAATTTTTTTAAAGCTTTGAATAATATTTAAGTATTATAATTATGTAGTATATTATTAATATTTGAATAATATAAAATCAAAGTAAACAGTAACAGTAATTATTTTTAGCAAACATCAATAGTTTTATTAAATAAATAAGTGACTCTGTTACGTTTTGTACTTAGAATAGGTATAGGTAATTTTTCAAATACCTGCTCAAACGATATATTAGCTGTGTCATTTTTATCTAATCGAAATACATTTACATTTACATTTATTTGCTTTGAGGTAGGCGCTACAGCTTTTTCGCCGGCATAATAATCGAAATAAAGATTTTTTATCATTACAATTTTTGAGTAATGTCACAGCCAAATTCTTTCCTCTTTCTTTAACCTGCGAACAAATAGCGGCCCTCCGGTATTCTTTATTTCTTATTAAAATTTTGACTAGAATAAAGTCTCCAACACTGTACTTGATCTGTTGCACACTTGTAGATTTTGTACTTGGCTTTTCACGGGATCTTTTTTTGATCGCTGTGAGTGTTGAACAACACCTTGAAAGATTTTTATTTTGTTCAAATTGAATCGTTCCCAACTTGTAATGTTCACAAGTTATAGGATCGCAGAAGCAACTCAACGATTTCATAACAAGACGGTTAGGATGATGTACATCACCACAAATTTGATGCACCCTGAGTGTTCCTTGAAAGAAAATCTGTTTATTCTTGTTTGCGTTTATCAGATCATCCATTTTTTTAATATCAACATCTTCAACAATATAAATTTTTATAGCCGGGCATTTTTCATGTAACGTGTCAGCAAATTCTTGCAAATTCATTATATCACCTTTTTGAGCAATTACTTGGTCGGCAGTTCTTTTACAAGTTGCACCTACCCCATCTGGTGCACCTTTCCCATGGCCTGTTTCGTGGTAATTCCAGGAAAATGTTTTAATTTTCGGATACATTTCTAAAAATTTGCAACCAAGAAAAAAAAACATCGTTTTGTTTCTGTATTGAGTCACAGGTCCATCACTTAAGAAGTGTATATTTTCAATAGTGTCAGATAACGATGCCATTATTGGTTTCAGATGAGCCCAAATAGCTGCAACATTGTGAGACAAATTTGATGAAATGGTGCAGTGAGAAACTGTAGAATCTTTGGTATACACAACAACAGTGTGGAGAGAAATTTGAGTGCGAGAACCACCAAAATGAAACGCCTGAATTTCTTGATTACATTTTGTAGAGTAATTTTCTGAAAAATCCATGTGTATAACAGCATCTTTTTCAGAAAGAGATTCCTTCAGTAACTTGAGATAGTGGTATTGATGAACAATATTTGTTTCGTGTATGAAAAAATTTGGCAATTCATTTTCTAACTGCTCGATTAATTCTTTGGGCTTCATCTGTTTTACCTCTTTCTTATACTTCATAACATACCGTTCCTTCTTAGTTTTAGGATCTATTATTAATTCTTTAGCATGAATCCATTGCTTAAACACAATATCTTCACTGTTGTTGAATTCGTCGTAAGGCAAACATCTTGTAAAGCAAGTACTGCAAGATCTTGTTAAACATTTTTCACTGTAACGATCACAACAAAGCAATTGCAATAGCCTTTGATAATTATCAAATCGGAGAATTTTAGCGCTCTTTAAAGCAGTAAGTTTCAAATCAAGATTTTCATGTTGAATACATGCACACGTATTCCGGTCTGAAAGTTTTGGTTTGACAATCCAATATGGACGTAAGCGATAAAATAATGAGTACCCAATTTTAATTGATTCTGACTGCAGAAATTTTTTATGTAAATTATATATTGAATCTAAAAGGTAACGTTTCTGTTTCTTCACTTTGTTACGAGTAACCGACTCTTTTATTCCAGCAGCTTGACGACTATTACTATCATCTTCATAGAACTTTTCGACTACAGTTTGTATTTCCCATTTTTTATTTTTAGTAACTTTTATTGACTTATTATGACCCATTGTTTTAAATGTTATACCTTTATTTTTATATCTCCATAGCTTATATTTATTTATAATATTTCCAGCAATAACACGTTTGAAGTTAAATCTATCTTTATGAGTTTTTATTTCCGAATAATTTTTAGAAATTTGTGTTTGGAGGACTTCACCGAAGAAAGCTTTGTTAATCAACTCTCGCTTTTGACTGTCATCATTTGCCATTTGCTCTATTTTTCTTAGGGGTGTGAGATCATCATTTTTATCACAAATACTGCGTCTTAATCTTTTATATCTTTGTTTAAAACGGTTTACTTGCTTCTTCAGTTGAGCAGTAACTTCATCATTCCTTTTTTTTTCTATACATCTCTGTAATCTTCGTTTTCGGCTTCGTTTTTTGGATTCATTTTTTTTTAGATTCAAAACTTCACTGTGTACTGGCGTGGTTGAAAGACTGTGATTTGTCGAATTAGAAATATTTATATTATCACTTTGGGTAGATGTTATCTCTTTTGGATAGTTATTGTTAATTGTTAATGCATTTTTTGCCCTATACTTAGAAGAATGTATTTTCCATTTTTTACGAGTCACTCTTTGCTCACGTGGAGACATATTCTTGATACTTTTTCTTTGACCTTTTTCTTTTTTTTTCAAATATTTCAGTCTTTCCTTTGCTCGTTGTTCTGCTAGTTTTACAGAATCACTTCTCATTTTGAGTAATCGAGCTTTCTCCTGTTCTCTCTTCTTCTGTAAAATTTCATCTCTTTTTTTGTTTTTTGTTTTGGTAGGAGCCATTTTTTCTATGAAAAAATTATATTTATACTAGCTTTTTAATCCGTTATACGCACTAAAGTTCAAGAATTTTGTTTGTGGATAAATGAAACAAAAATTACCATAATAAAGTAATGACAACAAACTTCTTTTAAATAGATAAATAAGAAATAAGAATTTCCCTGTTTAAATGTTGAGTTGTTTAAGGACTATTTCATAAAAAAATATTTTTCTACTGCTTTGCATTTATTTTAATGTATCATGTTGCTATGGCAGCAGACGATAAAATGATATATTTTAGAATAAAAGAAGTAATATAATAAAAAGTTTTGTTGATCTTTGTGATACATGTTTTTCTTTATTTTTATGAAAAAAGGTAACAAATAAGTTAAATTAAATAATTGCTAATTATCTGCATGCGAGGTAGAAGAATTATCGTATACAGCTTCTTGGTATTTCAACGTGGCGTATGTAATATGTATATCTTAAATTGCAGTAAATATTTCGAGCTGGTAAGAAAATGCGTGATTTCGGGTTGAACATAAACAAAAAGACAAAAAATTGTCAAAGACAATTAAATAAAATCTTTTGAGGTTACATAGCTACGCGCACAGATTTTAATAGTATAGATCAGTAATTAATTATTATTTAATAAAATAATTTGTAAAAAAACTGTAAAAAAATGTAAAATTATTATAGAAATAATGTAATTTAGCATTCATTAATGTGTTTAACTGACTTTTGCTTTTACGTCAGTCCCCTGGGAGTTTTTAATCTGAAAAACTGCCAGGGGACTGATGCCAGGGGACTGACGTTTTCCCTATAAAACACAAAAAATCTATTTGTTTGGACCAAATACCATATTATTCTGTTTTAATATTAAGTATAGCAATAAAAAGACGTTAAAATCAGCACACATCAATAATAATTATTTATAAATTACTAAATTATTACTTACCAGGGGACTGATAAATTGAGTGTTTGCATTGTGTTTGTCGACACAAGAATGGGCCCAAACATTGAATAAAAATGGTTGATGAATAAATATCTGTCGTCTCTGCCATTTTTATATGATAAATAAATATGAAAAAGAGAATTGAGTTATCAGCAATGGATAATATCAGAAATTTTTGGAATTTAACACGAGCCAGGGGACTGACGCGCAAAGTAGGGGTACACAACTTGAAAAAAAAAAAGTAATATATAATTTTTTTAAATCACATAGCATAAATAAATAGCTATTAATTAACTATCTCAGAACATAACAACATTAATTTTTATTGCATAAATCCATTAGTTTAAAAATTATTAGTACTTAAGTCTTCACTTTTTCTAGTGGTACACGCCAGGGGACTGACTTTTTGGTGTCAAAAAGCTAAATTTTGATTTAAAAAAATTTCAATTTTCAAAATATTATACAGGCTCCTAAAAAGAATCAAATTTGTCTATAAATGGGCCTTTTTCAAAATTTGAATATATTAAATGGTAAATAAATGTTTTGCAATTTCACGAAGTTACCCGATTTTTGTGGAATGACCCATATATATATATATATAATATATTTATTATACTCTTTTTGGTAAATTGCTTTCCTACATTTCTGTTTTCCAATATCCACAATTGTTTTCTCACATTTTAAACATGATATTTTGGTACTCTCTAAATTTTATTTAGATTAAATTTAAATAACATTTTTAAATGCAATTATTTTGTTATTTTAGATAACAACTGTGTTTTTACAAATTTGCTGTACTTACTTTTTGCAACAGTCAAAAATTAAGCTTAGAAACAATTTAAAGTTTTTTTTTTTTTTTTTTTTTTTTTGTATTTATAATTTAAATAATTGTTGAAACTTTCCAAATTATATTCATTTTAGATTTTAGTACTTTTTATGTCATTTTAAACATTTGGATTATTTCTGATTTTAATCAATGATTTTAAAAAAAAGTTAAAATTATGATTTAATTACTGATTTAAATCATTGACACTCTACTGTTAACTAATGGGAATTGCTGAAGAGGAATTTTGAACTGTGTTAAGCATTTCTTTCTTAAACTCAATTGTAGCATACTATGTACAGGGTTACTACACGACCTGGAAAACCTGGAGAACCTGGAAAAGTCGGGGAATTCAGAAATTAGCCAAATAATCAGGGAATTTCAATATTTTTTCCTAAAACCTGGAAAAGTCAGGGAATTTGATAAACTTTCATTGTGATCTCTAAGAGAGTTTGATCATTGTGCAGCCAGAACTGAGAATCGTCCATGATTTGGCAAACTGCATATTTGCATACTTAAAAATAAAAGAAAAATCATGTACCTCCCCCCCCCCCCTCATTTTTTTACTAGTATTTTTTATTTATTTATTTATTTATTTTTTTTTCAAAAAAAAAAAAAATTTTTTTTAATCTTTTACATTTTAAATTTTTAATACTCATTATTACAGATTTTAAAGCTTTTTCCAGCAGCTATTTTCATGTAACAATAAGTAATTATCATAAGCCTTCATCTCCTCACTCTGCTTCCCCTATCCTTTTGATTCCCATTGAAAATAAAATTTAGCTAGACAATGATTTTGGGATATAGTTAACAAAATGAATGATTGTGAATAAAGTGCACAAATATTTTGTAACAAGTTTATACAGTTTGTAGAAAACTTTATTTGAAAGTTTGCAATCAAAAAAAATATTAAAGAGAGCAATTCCAATTGTAAACCTCAAAGCAAGATTATTATTGATTTGGGTGGGGAATTGGGATATAGAGCCTTAGCTCAGAGATTATTAGCAACTGTATTCAAGAAATTTTAGTCTTTTTTGTGTAATATGACATTCTTTTACCTTCAGCATGTCCACTACGTGCTACACCGATAGACTAAAATTTTCTTGAAATACACCTGAAAAAGTCAGGGAATTTCATTCTCCCACATGAGTAGCAACCCTGTATGTAGAATATATAAAAATCTATATATCATATACAGGGTCTGAAGAAAAATTTTGAATATATTATTTTTTGTTTGTATATGATAATTTCTAAAATTAGGTTTTCAGATGTATGTCATTTTTCAAATTGATTTTTTTTTTCACTTTATTAAATGGGGAAATTTTATTACAGTATCAAAATCTATGTTTCTTATGTAAGATTTTTCTTTCTTGTTTTAAACTTTTATATTCTATCTATAAAATGGTCTAAAAATATCTTAAAAAAGAAAAGTTGATACTGAAAAATGACAGGCTGTATTTTTTATTTATAAAATGGACATTGTGCTTTATTAAATAAAAGGAGGGGGGTATAGGAAAGTCTGCAGCATGTTTTACCTAAAAATTAAGGTTTTCATCATTTTCTCAATGGCTGGCATCATTAGGATTGCATATAAATTGTGGTTTGTGACACAGCATATCTATTTTTCTCAGTTTAATGAGTTTATCTCAATCAAAAGTCGAATTAATAGTTCCTGTTTGACTATATAATTGAATGCAATTTTATATATAAGTTTTCAGCTTATTTTAATCTCATAAATTATGTGGTATTTAAAAATTTTAGAGTTTTTAATTTTATTAAAATATTGCAATTTCAGATGCGTTTGAAGAGCCCTGGCTAACTCTTATGAATTCTAGAGAGCAGTATTGTCTGAGATACGAATCCACATATCTATTGGAACTAGGGCGAGCTATTGATTACTTATTCAGTTTTGCTGTAACATATGCAGCTCAGGAAGCTTTAAAATACACTATTTTATCAGGTATGTATTTTATGAAATTGCATAAAACATGGAATGTTACTGCTAGTTTAAAACACTGATATTACTCAAATCTTATTTGTTTAAAGAAGAAAAGAAAAAAAAACTTGAAGAAAAGATTTTTATAAAATGAGTGATAAATTATTTGACTATATCTATATTTAGTATTTGAAGATAAGGATTCATATGAGTTAGGTTATAAAGAATGATATGATGAATTATAACAGGGCATGAATTTACACTTTGTTATACATTGTTAATAGAATGAAAAGTGTCATAGCAATTAACTACTGATTTATAACAATGGAATAACTGGAAAATTTCAGAAAAATAACCTGATTAAAAAAAATTTGTAAGTATCAAGCTTAATGTTGGAGATGGAATCAGAAAGTGGTATAGAAGAAATTGTTTATCTTAAACTCCATAATGTGGCAGTAGTGTAGAAATTACTTCACTTTTAACCTTATGAATCGCTAGATTTATAAAAAGTGAGTGACTGTATTTTATAAACATAATTAAAATGTTGTATCTGTTACCAAGAATCCTGGTATCCAGGATGCTTTGACAACTATAATTGTGACAATTCTGTATATCTTACTACATCATTACACTACTCATTTTTTCCAAACAAATGCCTTTTTACTCACCTGATTTTTAAAAACTTTCAACTGCTAAATCATGTGCATTGTCTTAGTGACTGTTTTTGCCACTAAAATAATTAGAAAACTAATTCTGAAAATTTTCTGTTATTAAAATTTTGTATACAGGAGTATAAAATTTGATGGATAAGGTCTCTTACAGAAATAGCTTGTCTTTATTCTTAAAAAAAGTAACTAATGGTGTCACCATCGCTAACATTAATTTTTTTTTTTTTTTTTTTTTTTAATCAGAGATTTTTTTTTTTTTTTTTTGTTAATGTTTAAAGAAAAAAAAAAACCTATAGCATACGAAAATCTGAAAATAAATAATATTATTGAGAAATGTTTGTTAATATTTATCGATGCAGACAATTTTTTATTTGAATAATTATCTTAAGATATAATTAATATTAGAGATGGGGTCAAAATCGCTCCATTAAAAATACATAGGAATTTAATCATTTTTAGATCATTTTATACGTTAGAAATTCCTGATGTGCAGACTACAATTATTTTTTTTTAATTTGACTAATTCTTTGATGTTTTATTTCCATTTTAAATTCAAATTTTCAGCATTTCAATGGGTATTTTTTACATATTTTAGAAAAGGTTATTAAGTTGTTGCCAATTTGTAAAAACAGTGCAAAGAATAAAGTTTCTTTCAAATAAAAAAAAAATATTTACACACGACTGTCATATATAGAAAAACACCTTATGAATTAGAATTAAATGATTATGTATTAAAAGCCTGAAAATGTTGTAATTATGTCATATAAAAATATTTTCTCTAACAACAATATTTTCACATGTATTTTAAAAGAGAAATAATTTTTTTAAATAATGAAATCAATGTGCTTTAAAAGCAATTAATAGGAGAAATTACATCATATTTCAGTAATCGAACAATAATACTGCAAAACAAATTAAATTAAATATATTTACATAAGATTTATTTCCTATTTTGAGATGGTCTTTTTAACTGTTGTTGTGAGTTCTAAAACAGTGCAAATAATATTTCCTTTCTAGCAAGAAAAGTATTTTTACTTTAAATATTTAAAAAAAATAAGAAAACTTTGGGGGTAATAATATCAGATTTAAAATGATACATCTAAAATGTCATATTCAAAACTGTTTTCTTATAGTGTTGTTCAAAAATATCAGGGCATGAAGACCCTGTTTACTTAATTTATTCTATATTAGCTTATTTCTAAATGTTAACTGATCTTACTTAACCAAAAAAGAAAACAGCCATGAGATTTCTTAAACTGTTTGACCTTAAAATTCTCCAATCAAAGGGGAATGAACGGAAACCTGTTTATAAGATTGCCACTGTTTTTAATTATAATGCAATCTTCCGTAATCTTTTTTAAGCCAATCAAATTAGCATGTTTTTTAAAGTCTGCTCTATCTAAACAGGGGTTGATGGGGTCGCTCTTTGGAGGCAGACCTTCCTTGTAATTTAAAAATAAAAAATAAAAATCATTTTTGATAAAATTGGCATTTAAGTGAAAAAATCAAAAAACCCTCTATGAATTCCTTTCAAATATACTTTATTGAGAAGAAGACGAAATTTACTGTATTGAATTAGAATTGTTCTTATGAGTCAGTCAAAAATGCCATGAACTGGAAAAATCGGGAATATATATGAATCACTCTGCACAATATAAAATAATAAACATTCTGAAGTCTGAGGCCCAGGCAAGGAACATTTGGACTTATCTGCATCTATTTTTATCCAAATTTGGTGATTTTTGTGTATGTCATAGATTTCTTTAGCTATTGCCAACAAGCAGACAAGTATGGAAAAATGGGGGAAAACTTTATTTTATTAATATAAAAAAAGTTAATGAAATAGTCTTTGTAAATCCAAGACAAAAAGTAAAAACTAATATTATTGATCTTAAAGAAAAAAAATAAATGTATGTAAAAATATTAAAGCATTATCCTTGTTAAATGAATAATTAAGCTTACATTCTTGGAAATTTCTGGATGCTCTTTGTCACAGTATGCCTCTTAAATTTATATTTATTTAGAAATATTAACAATTTCTTTTGTGTATGGTTTCTCTGTATGCATTTTTAGAATTATATTTTGGTTTTTAATAAATTTATGTGTGTGAAATTCAGTTCAAATATTGACAAATATATAATTTTGATGTATGCATCTGTAATAAAATTTAAACCTACAGTTGCTTATTATAAGGTATTATTTTTAAATTTATTAGCTTAAACATTTTGCTATTTGGATGTATTTTAAATTTTGATGATATTAAATTTTTTAAACCTTGCATATCTTGTTTCTAATCACAGATGGTAATAAAAGGTTAATTTGTGTGGTTTACACAATATTTAAATATGTTATTTGTTTATTTAGTTACTTGATTTTGAATAACATTATTATAACATTTCTGTAAAGCTATGTGATGATAATTTATTTTGAATTTTCTTATCAGGTTTAATAGCTGCCATAACTTGGCCTGCTACTTTGGTTACTGTGGCAGGTGTAATTGATAACCCTTGGGGTGTGTGTGTTAGACGTTCTGCAGAAGTTGGGCGTCATTTAGCAAATGTGCTTCTAGAGAGGCAGCAGGTATTCTTAATACGTTGCTTTCCTTTTTCCTTATTAAAATTTGGAAACAAATGTTTAAAATTTTTAGAAGAATTAAATACATAAATTCTAGAAAATTTCCTAGGTCAATTAAATATTTTCCCTTTGAATCTTTTGCTTTACTTAGTTTGTATTTTTTACAATGTGAAATTTTCTTTTCTGTTGTAGTAAATTTTTTGTGAATTTAGTTTTTTAAAATATGATAGAATGAAAAAAACAAAACAAAAGTTTTAAGATACATTAATCATCAATCTGAAACTTCTTTTCTTTTAAAGGGTAAAAGACCAATAACCTTGATTGGATTTAGTCTAGGGGCAAGAGTAATATTTTACTGCTTACAGGAAATGGCTAAAAGAAAAGGTATTTTTCTGAAGTTTTTTTTTCTCCAAAATATCTGCATTTTGATTGATTTTCACTTACATTTGCTTATAATACTACAGGTCATTAATCACCAGACACTTTAATTTTAGACATTTTGTTGAATATTTAAAAATATACTTGTCAGATTCGTCTGGAACTTCGGAATTATAAAGAATATGCTTGGCTTCAAATTTATCAAAGTCTATTTTATAAGTAAGCAATTAGGGGGCCAACAAAAAAATCAATCAAAAATAATATTTAGGATCAACCTGTACGTTAAAATGCACAAAGAGATCCTTCACTGCAGAGTAGAAATATGTGGCTATTGTACAACAGTCCAGTGATTTTCATAAAAAAGCACATATACTCATGGAAATATAGTAATTTTTATAGAAAGTTCAAAAAATTCAATCTTGTTTTTAGTTTCTAGTATGCAGGTTTTTTAACCAAATTTAATGGAAGTTTCAGAAAAAAAGTGTTTCATAGAAAATAGAAAAGTGTGGTAAAACAAATATTGTGCAATTATAATATAAAAATATTGAATATTTTATCAAATTTTTGCAATTGTACAAAATAATTTTTAACTGTGCATCTACAAATGATAACTAAGATTTATCTATACAATTTAATAGTAAACTCTATGGAGCAACTCTTTAAAAAAATCCTGTCAAATATCTTGAAAATTCTGAAAGAAATCAATAATAGGAGTAAGCTGCTTTTTAGTTGTTCTCTAAAAGCAGCTGAGTGATAAGGAATTTTCTACAAATTGTCAATTTTAATCAATTTTTTTTTATGTTTCATTTATTTATTTATTTATTTTTATAACTACCAAAATGAACCTATTCCATGATAAATAGAAGTATCAAAATCAAAGCATTTGTTCCAGATCTACTCATTAATATTCATTAACCCCCTGGCTGCCGAGCAAAGGGGCAAAATTTTTAAGTTGTTTTCTTTGTAATTTCTTTAAATGCCAAAAAAAGATTTTTTCTTCAGTTTAATTTTTTTTAATACTTATATTCATGGAAGACTTGAAAATATTAATCAATAATCACTGTTTTGAAATTGCATTATATTTATAGAATTATATTAATTGAATTAATGCTTCAACTGCTATGAAACCTGCTGCTTAGAGAATGGATATAACAGTTCGTGATGGTGAGAAGGCTAAATGATTTTTCTTAAAAGTTAATTATTAAAAAATGAAAGTTTGTGGAAAATCCCTTATCATTTAGCTACTTTTACAGGGCATATAAAAATCAGCAAAACTCTATTGATAGTATCTTTCTGAATTTTTGTGATATTTGACTGAATTTTTTTTTATGAGTTGATGATTAAATTATGTAAAAAGATTGTTGTTATCATTTGTTCATGCACAGATAAAAAATTATTTCATACAACTTCTCGTATTTTATAAAATATTTAATATATTTTTTTGTCACTTGCACTATATTGTTTCTACTGCTTAATGTCAAATTTTCTGAAATTGGCATTAAGTTTGGTTGAAAATCCTGGATGGTAATAGCTAAAAAATTTTCATTTTTTAAATTTCCTAAAAAATCTCTATATTTCCATGTACTATTCTTACAAAAAATCAGTGGACATGTTGCATAGTATCCCCATATATATTCTGTGGCGATTCATTATTTCCTGCATTTTAATAATGCACAGAGTGATCCCAAATATTATTTTTCTTTGATTTTTTATCGGCCCTCTAATTGTCCTGCTTATCAAATGGACATTTGTAATGTAACCCTTATTTATGTATTTATCTCACAGCGGCATATTTTTGGGGTTAAAAAATATGACAGGAAATGCATTAATGCTCCTACTTTAGGAATATTATGTACAGTACAGAACCATTTATCCAGAATGTTTGTGATCAGATGTATTCTAGATAACTGGTTGAGCATTCAAAAAATATCTAGTTGATCAAATTCGTAGAATATATGAAACTATGAGCTATGGCATTGCTTCCAATTTTAAATTATTAGATTACTCAGAATAAGGATCAGATCAAAACAAGATTAAAGATTATTCATAGTTTGAGAACAGCGAATTTATTGAGAATCCCTTGGAAACAAAAATTTCTTTGTTTCCTCTGTGTAAAAAACCAAAATATCCAATATCTATGTAACTAGGCTTCCATTTCAAATCTTAGATGTTGACATGAAATTATTTGATGTGCAATATATTTTTTCGAATAATTCACTTGTCAAACTGACACTGAATGGTATTCAATGTGAAATTTAAAAGCATGGAGTCTTGATTACATTCATTAATAACTATATCATAATAATAATATATATTCTACAACAAAAAAGGTAAGAATTTATATTATAAATAATTACTTTGCTTATAAGATATCATTTTAATAATAAAAGATTTAAAATTTATTAAAAATTGGCATGTTTCTTTTCATTGAGTCATCCTCAGAATTTAAATAGAAAATTACAAACATAATGAATGTGAAAAACTGGAATAAATAATTATTGAATTTAAATTAAACATAATACCCGCTATAGGTATGATCCAATGGAAATTTAATATCAGATGTAAAGAACATAACAGATATAAAATATAATAGAGGGAAAACTGCTGTATCCAAACTGAATGAAAAAGAGAATATTAACATACTTTTTAACAAGAGTAGGTTAATTTGTAGATCTAATTTTTATTTAAAGTTAATCATAAGAGAGTCCATTGAAATTTATGTAAAAAGTTCACATGTTTGTAATGATACGGTATATTTTCGCATCCCAATTATATGGATTGAATAATTGGGCAGTTTGCAAGATAACTGCATAGTAGGGACACAGGTGGTGTCGAAAATAGAGAGGATGCTATATTTAATTTGAATTCAATAATCATTTATTCCAGTTTTTCACGTTTATTGTGTTTGTAATTTTCTATTTACATTCTGATAGATGACTCAATGAAAATGAGTTTAAACATATCAATTTTTAATATATTTTAAATGTTATTAAAGTGTCATCTTATAAGCAAAATAATCATTTATAAGTTCTTACCTTTTCATTGTAGAGTATATAAATGGAGGACAAAATAATACGAACACCTGTGAAATAGTATGACTTATTTCACATCTGCAGTACAGCTGTGCCACATGCAGCAGAAGTCTGCCAACTAGTGAGCGTGAAGAGGAAGGTATCACTCTCTCAATAGCAGTCACCTGCGTTGTATGCATTAATCCAACTATTTGTTATAAGTTGAAATGTCAGACCTGTCAGAGTTCCAAAGAGGAATGATTGTCGGAGTATATTTAAGTGGAGCATCGGCTACAGAAACATCAAACCTTTTGGAGTTTGCAAATAGTGCAGTATCAGCCTTTTTGACAGTGTACATGAAAGAGGGAAAGACAACATCTTCAAAGCACAACAGTGGCCGAAAGTCCAAGCTTGCTGATAGGGATAGGTGAGTCTTGAAGCGCATAGTAGCCCGAAAGCACTAGCAATCATTATCCGAGATAACATCCAAAATGAACAATCATCTCCAGGACTTCATTTCAAAAACTGTGAAAAGGGAACTTCATGCTATGAGCATTTATGGCAGAGTGGCAACTCAAAAACCCTTAGTAAAAGCAACTAATGCTTTCAAGCGACGCCAATGGTGCAGGGATCACAAAGGGTGGTCCTCACAGCAGTAGTAACAGGTAATATGGATAGATGAATCGTCATTCACCCTATTTCAGACTATCAGTCATGATTGTCTTGAGAACACCCAGAGAAGTGTTAAAACCTGAATGCCTCATACTGACTTTGAAGCATGGGGGTTAGGGTGGAGCGAAAAAAAATATTTTTTAAAAATCAAAAATGGGTAGGTGCCAAAAGTTACCTTTATACTAGTACATCAACTGTGAGAAATTTTACCGCTGAAAAAAAATGTCTTGAGTCTGCGCTTTTGCTCCAAAAATTGAAATTTTGGGTAAAATTTGTCATTTTTTGAATTTTTTTTTTTTTAAATTAAAAAATTCCTACAGAGCTGGTTATTATTTAAAAGTGTTACTTAAACCCTTATATTTATCTGCTTAACATATTTAAACTATAAAACAATATCTGTAGTCTGTATAATTGGAGCAAATCTGACAACTTTTAGTAAAAACAAGTGTTACCTCTCTAATGGAGCATTCAACGAAATGTTGTTTTGAATGCACTTCTTACCTATCTGCTTTCAAAACTATTCTGTATGTAACTCGTAGATGTGGCTGCATTTCATATCCCACCCGTATCAGCCACACAACAATCTACCTCAGTGTTTTATTTATGTATTGAATTGTTATTTTTTTCCCGAAGAAGGGAATAAGTTTTCTATCTATCAAAGTAGTTTACCCCTTCTTTGTTTTCACTGACATTGGATGCTATACTGGTGTGACCTACTGCACGTATATTTTTATACCTTGTATAACAAAAGAGGAAGCTGAGTAAGGTATTAGGTATGTTGATAATTGAACCTGTACAGCAGTCTATTATCTTCATTAAATTTTCATACAATTAATATATTATGATTGGGAGTTCTGTTACCACAACATTTTTTCAATCAATTATATATATAATGATATGCCTAAAAATTGATTGTATGAATTCAGTTTCTAGTATGTCATCATTTACTGTACCTATTACATTGAATATATTTTGAGAAGCTAGCAGCTTAATATTATGACGATCGTCACAGAGGATTGCAAACAAAATTTGCGTGTAAAGCAAAAATATTTCGACTGAAGTTTTAGTATTTGTTTTATGTCGTTTCCTGTATTGTTTCGTAGTTGAGTAATTTCTAATAAGTTTTTAGACCTATTCTTTAGGTGTGTATTACATTTGGTATAAAATATCCCGCGGTATGAACTTTGATTATATATTTTGTGAGTGAATCTATAGATTCTGATTGCCAATCTGTGCTTATATAAAGCGAAAAATTTTATTCTCTTTATGAGCTGTTTTTTTGTCAGCGATGTTCTCCAAATTCCTATTCCCCATTTCTTCTGAGAAATAGCTTTCCTTATGAAATAGCTTTGCAATCTCCGACAGAAATTTCTAGTCTGTTCTGAGTACCTTTTACTTAATTTGAGAAAATAATTTTTCAAAATTATTAATTTTATAAAAAAAATTGCAATAGGAAGTGAATAGTACGTAGACAAAGATTTTCTTATTGATCCAGTGAATCCATGTAGATTATAACATTTTACATAGACTTGTCTAATAATTGACGCAGAGGAAATTCACTGGAGTTGAAGTAGCATACAATACATTTTTATACACAATTGTAAGCTTACCCAATGCAAAATGGTTCACAGCGATAAACAGATCTCTTCAATTTAAATGAGTACTTATACACTTATAGTCGATTAGAGTCTGTATATTCCCTCAAAAACTACTGTACATTATAAGTTTATGCCCAGGACAGTTCACCATCAAATATTATTCACTTATAAAATGGGGATCTAAAATTTAATGGGATATTACCTGGCTATGAAAACACTTAGAAAACGGCATAAAACTAATGCAAAAAAAAGTTATTTACAGCAATGATTGCTCTGCACATGCAGGACAAATTCCCATTGCAATTCTCTCTGACAATCACCAGAAATCACATTAAACAGCTCGCTTCTTAACATATAAAAAATGCAAAAGCAGAATAAATGATGGCATACTTATAGTTGAAATACCTGAAATCATCTTTAAAGCAGGTCATTACATAAAAAAATATAATTGACTGAAAAAGTGTTGTGGTAACAGAACTTCCAATCACTTGCATCAACTGGATGTAAGTTTGATAAAGATAATAGATGGCCGAATAAATCCCTTTAATAATATTTCCGTACATAACTCTGCTTATCATTTTTTTGTATAATCTGTAAAAATATACATTAAGCTAGCCGCAGCAGCATATGGCTATACTAGTTGGATGCATCGAAAATATGCCAAATTTTGATAAAGAAAATCACAAATCAATATATAAATAAAACACTATACTAAGATGATCGAATAGTTAGGACGGGTTGATATATGAAATATAGCCACCTCCACTTCGTATGTCCAAGGTAGTTTTGAAAAGAAGAGCTGCATTAAAAAAATTCATTGTATGTCTCAATGGAGTGGTAATGCCGTTTTCTTACCAAAAGTTGTCTGTTTTGCTCCAGCTATACGGAATAAAGATATTGTTTTATAGTTTAAATATGTTAAGCAGGTGGTTATAAAGGTTTAAGTAACACTTTTAAATAATAACCAGCTCTATAGGAAATTTTTAATTTAAGAAAAAAAATGTCAAAAAATGACAAATTTTACCCAAAATTTCGATTTTTGGAACAAAATCGCAGACTCAAGCCATTTTTTTCAGCGGTAAAATTTCACACAGGGTATGTACTAGTATAAAGGCAACGTTTGGCACCTACCCATTTTTGATTTTAAAAAAATAATTTCTTTTGCTCCACCCTAATGGGGGTGGCTCCATTATGGTATGGGGTTTGATATCTTGGTGCTGTCTTGGGCAACTTATTATTCTGCATGGGATAATCAAATCCAATCACTACCTAAGCATTCATTCCCTGGAGAGCGATCGCTTTTAAAAGAAGACAATACTAGGTGTGTTCAAGCTTGGTTCGAAGAGCATGACGATGAAGTTGAACATTCTTCCTGGCCCCTTGAGTCTTAGGATTTGAATATTTATGTGGATATTTTTACTTCAAACTTTGTTCCCGATTTCCTCCTCCATCCAGTCTTTTGGAATTAGAGACCATTCTGCAGGAGGAATGGCTTAATATAGATTTAAATATTATCTATGACCTTTATCCATCTATCCCACGCCACATTAAATCTGTAGTTCAGTTAAAGGGTGGTCCAGTGACCTATGAATGAAGATTTTCTATTATTTCACAGGTGTTCGTATTATTTTGTCCTCCATCTGTATTATTGCTATGATATACTGTATGGTACTTTTTCTTGGAGAGTTCCTGAAATCAGTCAATTGGAAATATCATTCTGTATAGTTGGTTTCTGAGTAAATGATTCCATACTGTCAGAGTTCTCGCTGGTTTTTGACCAATATTAGCGATTTGGCAAATAAAAAATAAAAAACAGTAGCCAAATGAAAATAAATATTAGCAAAATGTATTTGGTGCAAAATACTGAAAAGATTTCGACTAAAACTGATATTAAAAAAACTGACTGGCTAATTATACTTTTTATCTAACTAATAAACAGTAAGGCAAATTGCATATTGCAGCAAAATGTTTCTCTGTTCGGCTTTTGATATGACTTCGTTTATTGGTGTTTTTACCACCGTGATGCCAGCACATAGATAGCAGTTAGCTGACAATAGAGAAATATCTATTGCATTATTTTTTGCTGATGCTAAACTGAATTTGTGTTGAGTCTGTATGTTTATAAAAAGAACAATACAACTGACACTGTGTGATTGAATATGTAAAGTGACATGAATAAGAATCTCCACTATATTGGCATACACACAAAGAGTAAAAATTGAGATTCACAATTTGGCAAGTCTGATTATTCATTCACTTGCCAAATGAAGAAATTTTTTGCGATTTGGCACAATGGCGAGCAGCATTGCGAACCTTGCATACTATATTGATTAAAAGAATCTATTTAAAAAGAGAAAATATATATAAATAGAGACATTGTTTATTTTCCTAAATACGTTATACGATTCATTAATTTCGTTATAGGATTTCTTATCTGTTGCATAGTCTGTTAAAACATTGTTTCAAGTTTTATTAGTTGCATAGTTATTTATGAACCAATCTTCGTAGATTGTGAGGGAATTGTGGAAGATGCTATATTGTTGGGTGCACCTGTTCCTGCACACGTCAAGTATTGGAAGGAATTTGCTAAAGTTGTGAATGGAAGAATAGTGAATGGGTATTGCAGGTAAAGAATGGTTATTATTATGTTTATTTATTGTGTGTTGTTTCATAAATTTTATTTTTTATCCATTGCTATTAATATTATAATGATATTGAAAGTTTCTATTTTACTGGATTTCATCATAATTTCTCTATTTTTGAAATGAAATGGGGCTGTATACATGCATTATGCTTTTTTTTTTTTTAAACTTTGAAGTTTAATTTTAAAACATCTTCTACACTTAAGTTCTGTTAAATATCAGGAATAATTACATGACTTTCAATATATATATATAAATAATATAAAACTTTAAAAATTTATACTGAGATCCTTAAAATTTTTTGTGTATTGTCTTTTTTTCTTCTTTCATATAGAAAATCACCCCAATGATTTGTTTTTATATTTTCCTAGATTACCTATTGCTGGTACTTGCAATTAAATTTATATTTTAAAAAAAAAGTCCTTCCAGCTTGTATTCAGAGGAAAAGTTAGCTTACTCAAACCTTATTTTAATGAATTCGGCTAATTTTACACAAAACATATGAATCTAAAATGATTATAGAATTTTCATTCTCAGTTTTCATCTGTTTAATTAGAATGTGAGTTTTACTAAATTAATCACCTATAGCCAAGTTTGGCAAGAATTTGATGCTGGTAGATATAGAAGACGGGGTTTTAAAGTTGTGAAAGTTTGGACAGTAATTACAATAATGAAAGAAAATTTGTAACAAAGCATGTTCACTTAGTGAACATGCTTAAACTCATAAATTAAACCTTTTATCTTTTCCTGAGAAATCATGCTGTTTTGTTTCAAAATGCCAGCTGACCTAGAATTTTAAACTTATATCCTACCATTTTTAGAGTCTGTATCAAAGCTGAATATTTTATTTAAAAAAAAATAGCATTTCTAATTTTTTGTACATTTTTATAAATTTGAAAATTTTAAATGCCATCACTTTAAAACAAGGCAGTGGGTGAAGAAGATAAACTAAGTTGAGTCCTAAGTCCTGTTCACATGTTTAGTCACATCCAGATCTGCTCATAAATACGAATGCTATGTCTTGACAAAAAAATGGAAGATATATATCAAAAATTTGAATAAAGAGTAGTTTTGAGATGTGAATGTACTGATCAGTTAAAATATACCAACAATTTCCAGGATGGTTGCTTGTTACTTTTTATAATTGAAGCTCCCTAATATTCTGCAGGAGAAATCATATTATTATGATTATATAATCTTCAAACTACAAATTAAAAAAATATATACTGACCATGTTTTTTAATGATTGTTATAGAAATTAATATTGTATTATTTGCCTTTTTCCTAAAACATTTACCTTTTGATGTTATATGTATTTACCTTTTGTTATTGATAATTTTATTCTAAACTGGCTGACCCACCCGGCATTGCTCGAGTCCGTAATAATAATGTTAAATGAACTTGAAATTTTTATGATTTTATCTTTAACTCGAAATATGTGTAAATACACTGTTAAAAATTTGACCCTTTTGCTGCATCGTCACTCCACCGCTTTTATAGAAAGTGATTACTTCAGCCTACTATGGAGCATTCTCATAGGTCAAAAGAGAGATACTCTATAAAAGCAGGGGAGTGATGATGCAGCAAAAAGGTCAAATTTTTTACAGTGTACATTATATTAAATACGTGCCCCCTGACTGTGTCAAAAATTGGTTTTAAAAAAAACTAATATTTAGCTGCAAAAATACCCAAAATGACTGCAATGGGAAACGCAGGAGGGAATATGTGTCCAACGATTGCGTGATTTCCATGTTAAAGTGTTGATATTTATCCTTAAAATTACTGTTAAGTGACTTAACTAAATACTTTTTTCACATAGATATCCCAAGTGAAATACTTTTAATTTCAAACTAATTATATCACTCTTAAATCTGACTATACCATGAATGAAATCGATTCTCAATGATTAGCTAAAAGGTTAGTATATAGTATTATAATTTCAGAGCCATTTTACAAAAATAGGTGTATATTTTTTATCAAACATGCGTAATGTTCATTCTGTGAACAAAATCCTAACTGTAATCTAATTGTATTGTAATCATAATTTGTCTCTAACCTAGTTGTATCTTAACAGTAACCTAACTGTAACTTAAATATACCATAAATGTAATCTGGCCGTCACCTTATCATAACCTACCCATAACCACAACCTAACCGCAACTTAAACTAACTGTAACTTAACCTTAAACTGTAACTTAACCTTAACCTAACTGTAACTTAACCATGACCTAACTGTAACCTAACCGGAAATTAAATATAACATAAGACTCACCAGAACGTAATTGCAACCTAACTGTTACCTAACCATAACCAAGTTCTAATTTAACACTAACTATAAACTAAATATCTTAACCATCTCGCGCTAAGTACTTAGTTTCACTTTCCACCACTATGGAGCGCATTATGTTTTGTAGAACATCTGAATTTTAGGTTCAGATTGGATTAATGTTCGTGAAATTATTTTGTCTCCTTCGGATACGGTTATGGTTGTTTGGAATATTTTTGTTCAGTTTAGATTTGGTTCAATTCAGATTTCGTGGGGTTTTTTTTCCCCTTCAAATGGGATTTTTAAGTTCGGGTTGGGTTGTACTTCCATGGAAATTATTTTACCTAGTTCCAATGAGGTTATACTTCACTGAAAGATTTTTGTTAGGTTCAGATTAGGTTTGGTTCAAATTTCGGGAATTTTTTTTTTTTACAAATTTTTTGATTTGGATTGAGTTTTTGTCCATGGAAATTATATTGTCTTGTTCGTATCTGGTTATAGTTATTTGGAATATTTTCCTCGGATTCAAATTTGGTTCGACTCAGATTTCAGGTATTTTTTCAAATTGATTTTTAAGGTTCTGGTCGGATTCATGTCCAGGGAAATTATTTTGTCTTGCTCGGATCTGGTTTTTGGTCTTTGGAATATTTTTTTCGGGTTCAGATGTCGTTCAATTCATATTTCGTTTTTTTAAAATGGAATTTTTAGATTCAGTTTGGGATGCGCATCAACGGAAATTATTTTGCATTGTTCGAATAAGGATATGCTTCTCTGGAATATTTTTGTCAGATTCAGATTTAGTTCAGTTTTTTAGGTTCGGATTGGGTTCATTTTCATGGAAATTTTTTGTCTTGTTCAGACCCGGGTATGGTTCTGTGGAATATTTTTGTCAGGTTCATATTTGGTTCAGTTCAAATTTTAGGTATTTTTTTCAAATGGAATTTTAGGTTCGGATCGGGTTCATGTCCACGGAAATTACTTTCTCTTATTCGAATCCGGTTATGGTTCTTTCGAATATTTTGATCGGATTCAGATGTAGTTTGCATAAAATTTCAGGTTTTTTTTCAAATGGAATTTTTTAGGTTCGAGTCAGGTTTATGTTCACAGAAATTATTTTGTCTTGCTCTTATCGGGTTATAGTTCTTTGGCATATTTTTATCGATTTCAGGTTTTGTTCTGGTCATTTTTCGGGTTTTTTCAAAGAAAAGTTTTAGGTTTTGGTCGGGTTGCATATACAGGAACATTATTTTTCCTTGATCGGATTGGGGTATGCTTCATTTGAATATTTTTGTGGGATTCAGATTTGATTCGGGTCAGATATCAAATCCATAGTTTTTTTTTCAAATGGAATTTTTAGGTTCAGGTCGGGTTTATGCTCATGGAATTTTTTTCTTGCTTGGATCAGAGTATAGTCTGTTTTTTTCTGGTTGGGATCGGGTTATGTGTTAATACGCCTAAACATTATGTTTTGCTACTATTCTTTTAGTAACTATTTTTGATATATAATTTATTTTGCTATTTGATAATTTATTACTGTGTATGAATCGTCTGCCAATTCGAACAATTGTACCTCAAACAGCCATTTCATTTTTGTTTTAAAAACAAATTAGTCTTAATAAAATTTTAACTTAAATAAAATGCATTCAAATTTAATCAATGATTTTAAAAAACTGCTAAAAAAGCTTCATATATACATATATTTACTGCAACATAGATAACCACACATACATTCTAATGTACGAAGTACCAACGATCTGACGTAACAGCTGTGTTCAAAAATCCTAAGTTAAACTGACATTTTGCCAGTCTATGAATTTTAAAGGTCTTTGGGGGGAAAAAAAAAAAGTTACTTTTGAAATGTCAAAATCCCAATTGGTTTCTTTCATAGAGTAAAAAGAAATTAATAATGTGGAAGTATTATCTCTAGAGGTGACGCTAAAAATGTAACCCTACATTAAGTCCAATTAAGTACCAACAAAAGCACGTGCTTTGACACGCCTATCAATTGAAACAGGTTTAAACCCGTTTTTTTTTTGCTCTTGTTTCTTAAAAAGAACTAATCTATCGCTTCACCGGTAAAAACTTATTAATTGTTTTATCATATGTGTTTTAAATATCAGTATAGAAAATTATTTTAACATTTTGCTTGAAAATATAACATTCTTTCGTTTATACATTAAAATCGTTTGCAGTCAGAAATCTATATTTTAGATTAATATTTATTACTTAAGTTTTCATACATGATTTTAAAAGAATGTTTTCATCATTATATTTTAAATATTTATTTACATACAATTATTAAGTCATAAACATTTTTCATCTATGTTATAAAGTATTTAAAATTACATTAATGAAGAAAACTTTTAGTTATACAATTTTTAGTCCGTATCAAATGTTTTCTATATCTTATTTAATTTTAATTTAATATTTAATTATTGCTAATTTTCCAATTTCCTTCATTTTAAAAGTGAACATTTATTTTAATAAATAATAATAGAACAAAGACCATTTTAAAAATTTGCTATTTCCTCTTAAAATATGCTTCAATTGTAATTCATTTCTTTCAATTCATCTTATTATACAAAATTCCTTCCACGTCCTTTTGTTTGGCATATTGAAATTTGAGCGATAAATGGTTTCATATTGCAAACCTTTTTTGAGACTTACTTCATCTCCACTTATCTCATTCCTCCATGGGTTCCTTTAATTCTGTCTCAGCTTTTTTAATACTTCTGCGAAAATTTTACACAATGAACCAACCGTAAACAAACGAAAGAGAAAAAAATTGGGGAAAAGATGATTTTTATGAGAGTGACCTCTCGATTTTAATTAATTACTCAGTTAATAATTGGAATTTCGAAATTCTGAAGCTCAGGTGCATCAGGAGAGATTTGTGGCTACTCTCAAAATAATTTTGAGCTTCGTACATGCTCTAGATTTTGCTAGCCATCGCAGACACACACACACAGGGAGAGCATTTTGTTCTTTTATTAGTATAGATGTAGTTAGAGAGGCATTCAGTGTTTCATGTGAAAGAAATATTGTTTTGTTTTAGGGAGATATTCTTAAGATAAAATTTAAATTTGAGCAAAAACAACACAGTATCTATATCAAACAAGTGTGCTATATAAGCAGATTTTTAATTAGTTGTTTATAAATGATTTTTTTTTTCAGAAAATAATTATAGAGTTAAATAATTATGAAACAGTTAAAATTATTTATTCTTTTATTTATTTATTTTTATAACAACAAAGGAATTGTCATTTACATCCAATGATATAGCCCATTTTCAGTTCTAAGTTTTCTAAATCGAGAAGAGAACTAATGTAAGCATTATGATTTCATTAGTGTGATTGTGTTATGAAAATAAGACTAAAATAAACAAGAATTTAAAATGTGAGATAAAATTATCTGACATAAACTAACATTTTGAAAATGCAGAAAAGTTATTTATTTTAGTGTAAAAAAAATCCATTAACTTGTACAAATTGGATCACCAATATAATAGATTTTTCAGTCATGAAGTACATTTATTATTATTATTCATATTGTTTTTAAGACTGTTTCACTTTTTTACTTGCTTTATTGAATTTTTAATTGATTGTGATTAAACTTGTTAAATACAATAATAATATATATTTTTTTCTCCCTGTTCGTTGAAATAAAGACAATTTTCAAAAACAGAGCTACCAAATGCTACTGAAATACTATTATTTTCAGCTCCATAAGACTAAGGCAAATTTTTAAAGTGCAAAAGCACTGAAAAGCAACTATTTTATAAAATAAGAGATTTTTTTGAACATTTTTTTTTCTAGTTTTAAAAATAAACATTATAAAATCTCTATTAACAATAACTGAATCAATAATTGAAAAAAAAATTATTCTAGTACAATTTTTTCATATATTCAGGACCTATACAAAACAGCCTTTTTTTCGTATTCCAAGCATACCGGTTTCGGTAGCATATAGCATAGCTTCCTCATTGCTAAAGATAGTGGAAATTTGCTCATATATATACAGGGAGGATGGGGATTCAAGCGACAAGTTTCTTGACCAATAGGAAAACAGAGGATCCAAGGCAACAGCCAATAGGAAAACAGGGAACAGTTAATAGGAAAATTAGGTGGAAAATGGTAAAGATATTGCGAGAATTGCATTAAAAGATTAAGAAAAATTAGTTTTAATGTAATATTTCCAACAGTCTGATAATGGTGGAATAGCAAAATCACAATTAACGAGATTAGCAAGATTTTTATGTATATGGAAAGCTTCAAGGAAGTTAAGTTCTTGTATAGAAGTAGGTTTAGTTAGTATCTTAACTGAATTGAAGTCAAAAGCATGACTCGTCCCCCCATCAATGTTTAGCGATTGAGGATTTTTTGATTTCTTGTTTTTCAATATATTGCTTATATTCTTTAATATGAAATTTTAGACTGCTTTTGGTTTGACCAATGTAAGAAAGACCACACTGACAATTAATATTGTAAATACCCCATGAATTTGATAATTCAACAGGATCTTTAAGGTTGGAAAGGGTGAGTTTATTAGTGGGAGTAAAAATTATTTTGAAATCGAAATGACTAAGAATTTTAGCTATGGAAAAACTTGATTTTGGAAAGAAAGGTAAGACAATGCTAATATTGGAACGAGTAGAAGACTGAGATGAGTTTGAGGAGTGAGAGTTTTGTAATTTAGAAAGGGCAGTATCAATAATAGAAGGGTTGTAACCTCTATCAAATGCAATTGCTTTAATGTATTGAATTTCATTATTGAGAGACTGAGAATCAGAGCAAACATGAAGAGCACGATTTATGAATGTGTAAAAGGCGGCCATTTTTTGACTTGGAGGATGACAAGAACGAGCATGGGGGGGTAGAGAAACAGTGAAGCTTTTTCGATAGACAGATGTAGAGAAGCCAGTTTCACTGCGAGTGAAGAGGGTGTCCAGGAAAGGGAGTGAACCATTATTTTCTGTTTAATACGTAAATTGGATATTGTTATCAATAGAGTTCATGATGCTAAGAATGTCCTCAATATTGTGAAGAGAAGTGTCAAGTAAGGTGAATGTGTCATCAACGTACCAAATCCAGAAAGGGAAAGAGAATTTATCAAAAAGTGAGCATTCAAAATAGTGCATGTAGAAATCTGCAAGGATGGGAGACAGGGGCGAGCCCATAGCTAAACCATCAGTTTGTCTGTAAAAATTGCCTTGAAATGAAAAGGTGGTTTGAGAAAGACAAGTATGTGTAAGGGAAATAAGTTCTTGAATTTCAAAGCTTGAAAAATGAAATTCTCGGAGTCTTTGTTCAAGACAAGAGAGGGCGCCATTTATCGGGACATTTGTGAAAAGGGATTTAACGTCAATGGAAACCATAGTAAAATTAGTCGGAGACAAATTTTGTATCATTTTGGCAAAGGTGATGGAATTCTTCACAGTGTATAAATTTGCTGATAGAAGGGGAGAAAATATTGTTGTTAAATATTTTGCTAAATTGTAAGAGGCTGTGCCAATATTTGAAACTATCGGACGAAGAGGGATATTGGGTTTGTGGACTTTGGGAAGAGCATAAAATCTTGCACAGTGTGCAGCAGAGGGAGAAATGTAGGGATGAGAAGACTTAGGCAAGAGAGGACAGGATTTAACTATGGACTTAATTACTGATAATTCATGATCAGAAGGGTCCCGAGATAGAAGTTTATATGGGCCATCTTTAATAAGATTAGTTACTCCATCAATATAATGCTTTTTATCTAGAACGACAATCTGGCCCCCCTTATCAGCTTTCGTAATTACAATATTGTTATTTGATTTAAGGTCTTTCAAAGCAGTTTTTTCGACAGGAGTGAGATTAGATTTTATACTGGAATTGAAATCAACATTAGCCATAATGAGATGATGTAAACTATCTGTCTGAACTTCAGTAAGACGACTGTTTTTGATTGCTTTTTCAATAGGAGCAATTAACTGGGGGAAAGAAGCTTTTTTAGATATTAATTTCTTTCCCCCAATTAATTGTTCCTATTGAAAAAGCATTCAAAAACAGTCGTCTTACTGAAGTTCAGACAGATAGTTTACATCATCTCATTATGGCTAATGTTGATTTCAACTAGTATAAAATCTAATCTCACTCCTGTCGAGGCCCTGTCGAAAAAACTGCTTTGAAAGACCTTAAATCAAATAACAATATTGTAATTACGAAAGCTGATAAGGGGGGCCAGATTGTCGTTCTAGATAAAAAGCATTATATTGATGGAGTAACTAATCTTATTAAAGATGACCCATATAAACTTCTATCTCGGGACCCTTCTGATCATGAATTATCAGTAATTAAGTCCATAGTTAAATCTTGTCCTCTCTTGCCTAAGTCTTCTCATCCCTACATTTCTCCCTCTGCTGCAAATTGTGCAAGATTTTATGCTCTTCCCAAAGTCCACAAACCCAATATCCCTCTTCGTCCGATAGTTTCAAATATTGGCACAGCCTTTTACAATTTAGCAAAATATTTAACAACAATATTTTCTCCCCTTCTATCAGCAAATTTATACACTGTGAAGAATTCCATCACCTTTGCCAAAATGATACAAAATTTGTCTCCGACTAATTTTACTATAGTTTCCTTTAACGTTAAATCCCTTTTCACAAATGTCCCGATAAATGGCGCCCTCTCTTGTCTTGAACAAAGACTCCGTGAATTTCATTTTTCAAGCTTCGAAATTCAAGAACTTATTTCCCTTACACGTACTTGTCTTTCTCAAACCACCTTTTCATTTCAAGGCAATTTTTACAGACAAACTGATGGTTTAGCTATGGGCTCGCCCCTGTCTCCCATCCTTGCAGATTTCTACATGCACTATTTTGAATGCTCACTTTTTGATAAATTCTCTTTCCCTTTCTGGATTCGGTACGTTGATGACACATTCACCTTACTTGACACTTCTCTTCACAATATTGAGGACATTCTTAGCATCATGAACTCTATTGATAACAATATCCAATTTACGTATGAAACAGAAAATAATGGTTCACTCCCTTTCCTGGACACCCTTGTCACTCGCAGTGAAACTGGCTTCTCTACATCTGTCTATCGAAAAAGCTTCACTGTTTCTCTACCCCCCCCCCCCCATGCTCGTTCTTGTCATCCTCCAAGTCAAAAAATGGCCGCCTTTTACACATTCATAAATCGTGCTCTTCATGTTTGCTCTGATTCTCAGTCTCTCAATAATGAAATTCAATACATTAAAGCAATTGCATTTGATAGAGGTTACAACCCTTCTATTATTGATACTGCCCTTTCTAAATTACAAAACTCTCACTGCTCAAACTCATCTCAGTCTTCTACTCGTTCCAATATTAGCATTGTCTTACCTTTCTTTCCAAAATCAAGTTTTTCCATTGCTAAAATTCTTAGTCGGTTCGATTTCAAAATAATTTTTACTCCCTCTAATAAACTCACCCTTTCCAACCTTAAAGATCCTGTTGAATTATCAAATTCATGGGGTGTTTACAATATTAATTGTCAGTGTGGTCTTTCTTACATTGGTCAAACCAAAAGCAGTCTAAAATTTTGTATTAAAGAACATAAGCAATATATTGAAAAACAAGAAATCAAGAAATCCTCAATCGCTAAACATTGCTGGCAGACGAGTCATGCTTTTGACTTCAATTCGGTTAAGATACTAACTAAACCTACTTCTATACAAGAACTTAACTTCCTTGAAGCTTTCCATATACATAAAAATCTTGCTAATCTTGTTAATTGTGATTTTGCTATTCCACCATTATCAGACTGTTGGAAATATTACATTAAAACTAATTTTTCTTAATCTTTTAATGCAATTCTCGCATTCTTTTCCATTTTCCACCTAATTTTCCTATTAACTGTTCCCTGTTTTCCTATTGCTGTTGCCTAGGATCCTCTGTTTTCCTATTGGTCAAGAAACTTGTCGCTTGAATCCCCATCCTCCCTGTATATATATGAGCAAATTTCCACTATCTTTAGCACTGAGGAAGGTATGCTATATGCTACCGAAACCGGTATGCTTGGAATACGAATATTCTGGTGTTCTAACGTTGATAATAATTTTAACTTTATCATATTGCACCAGGCAACAACCTATTACTTAAGACAGCCTTTTCTTGATTAATCCAGTCTCTTTGTGTGCAACGATTTTGCTACTAAATCAGCCTTTATATGGCACTATCGTTGCTACTGTTTTTGACTTTGGAGGTGACTAAAGCAACTATTTTGAATAACTTTTGGAGTGGCAGCTCTCAAAAGACAAATTTATTGTTCTCAATCAAATGAATTTCCTTGTTTGTATGCATTAAATATTATCAGCTACTTTTGAAAATAAATTGCTTTTACTTGCTCTAATTATATATGAAAAACAATCAAAAAGCAATATTAAATAATTAAAATTAATTGAAATACAGAAAGTGGCTTTTGAAATATACTGCTTGTGTTCTGATATATTCCCCTCATAAATAGGGGAGACTGGTTGTTGAAATTCTTGTACAGAACATCATCTGCTACCATGAGAATAGCTGGCCTGGAGCCTATCAAATGGAATGATCGGAGAATGTGTAATGTTGATTTAAGCAGTGTGGTATGTTATATTAAAACTTATTTGTTTGCAGTGATATTATTATCAGTGTTGTGCTTTGACATATTTATGTTATAAAAGTTAATTTTTCAAAGGAAAGAAAATTTTCTTTTAAATCATATATTGATTGTACTTATTTAGATGTTCAAAGTAAATTTCTTTTATGTATTTGAAAATAAGCAATCATAAAATCATTTTTAACTATTATTTCAATCCATAACTTATAAAAACACATCACATTAATCTACAATAATAAATGTTCAGATATTTTATTTTAGACTTATTAAAAAGTGACTATATTTTTTTACTCAAATGTATCTGTCTAGTTATGTTTGCCATGACAAAAGCTCTGTTAATATGTAAACACTGTGCAGTTTTATAGATAAGATCATTTAGGAAGATATTAGGATATTATAAGATTATCAACTTATTGGCAATTTTGGAACCTTCCCCCTTAAAATATCATACTTTGTCATTTTTTGAACCTCTCTTTCTGCTCCCTCTTATAATATTGTTATCAATAATTAAAAATTCTTTTTATTTTTACATTTTTTTTTCTTTGTGTTTACAATGATACTCAAATATGATTAAAAATTTATTACTTGCATACTTTACTGATTTTCATAAAGACAACTTAAAGAAAAGAAAAAAAGAAAAATGTTACATAAAAGTAACTTTATACCAAATAACACATTAAAAATATTCTATAACAGCTTTTTGTTACATAATGCATTCACAAGTGTTATGAAAAAAATTAAAACTGTAAGACTCTGTATAAAAAATGATTAAATTTTAAATACATTTTAAAATTTAGATAGGGAATATTATGGAACATTAAAATTTATGAATTTATTTTTAAAATGGGAGGAGAAATAAAATATTTACTTATAATATAGGTGATTCTGGTCCAAATTTTCTGAAAATTAAAAAAAAAGTTTTAAATTTGAATATTTTGACATAAAATGTGTCAAAATTTTGACAAATAGTTGCAAAAAAAAAAAAAAATCAATTTTGTTATTTGTTTGAAGAAAAAACATCAATTTCATCAAAGGATCGCTGTAAATATGTAGATTATGTCAAATAAACAAAAAAAAAGTAAATTTTGTTCCGAGATCACAAAAAATGAGGGCGAATTTCATCAAAAAATTGCAAAAGAAAAAAAAAGCAATTTTTGTCAAAAAATCGCGAACAGAAAAGCAAATTTTGTCAAAAAATCTCAAATAATCATTAAATTTCAGTCAAAAAATTGAAAAAAAAAACTCAAAATTCATCAAAAAAAAAAAAAAAAAAAACTAGTGTAGTGCCATGGGAGGATCTGACCTCCACTTTATTGTAATCTTTCAGAAAATTTGTTCTGAATTTCAGAATTTTTTTTTTACTCAGAATCACCCCTGTCTTATAGTTTATTATTGACCAGAGGAAATTATCTCCTCTCTCTCTCTCTCTCTCTCCCCCTCCCCCCCACCCCACCCCCCCTCTCTCTCTCTTTCTTTCTTTCTCTCTCTTTTTCTTTCTTTCTGTCTGTCTGTCTGTATGTATCTATATATATATATATATATTTTATTCTTTTATTATTTAGTATTAAGAGCAATATCATTATAAATGATAAAATTATATATTTTTGGAGTAAATCTTATTAGATCATACTGATAATATTTTGTAATTTCACACATCATATATATTAAATGAACTAATGTTTTTTTTGGTTAAGAATGATATCCTAAACTACTGGACTGATTTTCACAAAACTTGGCTCGTATATTAAATTGAGCACAAGAAAAAGATCTGGCTAGGTCTGGAATTCAAGAAATTTTGTGTCTACAGGATAAATCCAAGACTAAAGATCTGTTTGCTATAGATAAAACATTTTCATGTGATTTCCATCAAACATGGCTTTTATACTTTCAAGCTCAAGGAACTCTCTTGCTAGATTTCGAATTGGAGGAAGTTCGTTTTGGTTAATTAAAACAAACTCTGCTCTGAAAATGATGATGTATCTCAAAAACAGCTCTAATGATTTTCATTAAATTTGGCTTCTATACCTATTTTAGCATAAGAAATCTGTCTGTCTAGGTCCCAAATTTAGGAAAATTTGTTTTGTATGGTTGAAATGGCACTTTCTTATTAAACAGCCATGTCAAATATAACTTCACCAAGCATGACACCGATAACACTAATTACATTAACTTTCATTTTTTGACAAGCATACAGTTTATTATAGTTTATTAACTTATTGTTTATAAATTACTTATTAATTATAATACCTATAATTTATAGTTAATTTTTATTCGAACTTATTATTTTATTATTCAGGGTTGATTGTGTTCAGATTATATACCTGAATTCAGGTTTTTTTTAAATTCAGTACCTAAATGTTATTTTCAGTACCAAAATTCTGGTTTATGATAATTCAATTCCTAAAACAAAATTAAAATATCAATTTCATATGATTGCTAAACATAAATTTATATATTATGTAATTTGGTTCCCATACAGAGACGTTTCCTTGCTAAAATTTCAGATATTTTTCATGAATCCACAATTTACCCTGATTATTTGTTGATTGTAACATATTTGTTATAAATTACTTATCTTTTTATTTTCAATTTTATGTTATTTATCATTTTTAACAATGTTATGTTTTTAATAACATTAAATTACTACACTGAACATCTTTACCATTGATAATTCTCTTGCTCTGTCCTTGTTATTAGAATAACATTTTTCTTTGGCTCGGAAATATATATTTGCAGTTTAAAAAACAAAAGTATTTAAATCATTTTCATATTTGCATTCATTTTTTACTTTGTATCTTATAGGTTTCTGGTCACATGGATTATGCAAATAAAATGGACATTATTTTAAAAGCTGTTGGCGTAAGGACAATAGATGAAGTTATTGATGTTGAGACACCACTCCGAAAGTCACAATCTGCCATGCCTACTGGAAGGAAAGCTTCATTTTGCCATAAGAAAATACTACACAAATCCAAATCAGATGGTAATATACATCTTGCACACAATACTTCATCACCTGTTATATCAACCTTTCCAAGAGACAGGTCATTATCACTTGATAGTGCATACAGTGCATTAAGTCCCTCGAGTACCAGCTCTGTGTCTCCAATGCATCTGTCAAGCTTTAACAGAACACCGGACAGCAGACTGTCTCCATTCACGCAACAGAATATTTTTTCTAGCTTTAGTACTGAATCTGATGATGCAGATGACACAGAATTAGTTGTTCCTAGTAACTGGAATTGGAAAGTCAGAGAAAGTTCTGAAGAAAGTAAATAGTTGCATTTTTGACACCAAACTTTTTGCCAAATTCCACCAATGTTTTATATTGTTAAGAGTTAAAATGTCAAGTTCTTCCATTCCTTTTTCATCTATTTCATAAAAAATACATATGAAGTATATATTTGATATAATATGCATATCTATATTTATATTTGAAAATAAAATCTTGCCAAATAATGTTTGTTAAGAAAAACATTATTTACTAATCCATTAAAATAATGTATTTGAAATTAATTCAATGAAGGTATAATCATGTAAATAACAAGTGTCTACATAATTTTGTTGCCAACATACAGTTGGTTGTTAAGTCTGTTTTTATAAGAATCCTAATAAACTAGTCAGTTTTTTAAAAGCATTATTATTATTATTATTATTATTATTATTATTAAATGGTTTTTATGGTCCTTTGTCAAAATTAGTTATCTTTTTACTAAACATGATTAATTTCTTAAATATATCAACCCAGACTCAGCATACATTTTTGAAAATGTTTTAAAATTTATTGAATGCATCTTATATCCCACAATGCATAACATTTCAATTTATAGATGTCCAGTGGACTTATGTAAGGCTTTTGCATTGTAATCTGAGACTATTTGTGGATATGTTTTAATGCAATTCATCATTGTGCATTTTATATGTGCATAGAAAAATTCATGTTGACATCAGAAATAATATAGGAAGTTGCTATGCTACAAATCCCTTATAAAGTGAAATTGCCATGACTTGTAGTTATTTATATTGCAGCTTAAGATTTTTCAAATCATTGCTATGCCTTATCATTTATTATGATTATTTTTTTTTAAATAAGCTGACTTAACACTGTAGCCTTTTAATTGTAAAATTTAATTCCTAAACTTTACTACGCAGGGTTCATGATTAACTCTTTGATAACTAAAGTGAATCCAAAACTTAAAAATGCAATCATTGCAATATTATTTTGTCAGACACTATATTTTAATAAAAAATAATAATAATAAAATCAACTCATCCTTATGTCCATCATCCCCTACATTATGTCTATACTTGATTAGGCAAGAGATTCATGTGAAAAGCATCAAAACATACCGGAGATATCAAGAGATATATAACCATTATAAACCAATGCAAATGTTCATCTACAATGTGAATATGCAAATTAAAAAAGAAGTTTATTTTTTATTTAAAAAAAATATTAAACATTAATAATATCAAGTAAGACAAAGAATTTGAAAATAGAATGAACATTTGATAGATATATATAAAATATCTTTGAATCAAAATTTATCTGACGAGTTCTCATAACAATGTTAATTAACATTATGCATTAACTGTTACACTAAAACACACATACACACATATATGTATATATAATTTTAATTATACTGGATTTTACGGAGATTTTTATAAAATGAATTATACAAAGGTTATTGTAAAAAATTTTTTTATGCTAAATAATAATAAAAAGTATTCCATATGGCATGGTCTGTTATCAAAGAGTTAAAATCAAACACCCTTAACAGGTTAACTTTTTTAAGTTTTAGCTCCTTCGCTCTATGTTACTTAAACTAACTTTTAGTTTGTGCTGCTCTTGCATAACACAAGTTATTTGAATATGTTGGTTGCTCTGTCCGAGTATATTTTTTTCCTAACCTTGCATTAAGCACACTTAAACTAAATTTTTAAGAAAAGAACTTTTATTTTATTTTTATTTTTTTTATCTTTTTTTATTATTTATTTATTTTTATTTATTTTATTTTATTTATTTATTTATTTATTTTTTTTTTTTTTTGGGGGGGGGGTTATTTTTTTATAATTATAATTTTTCTTCCTTTGATGGTACCTTTTTTTTTTTTTTAATAATCTAGAAAATTTTGAAGATTTTGTTTTTAAGAGTTTATAAAATATTCATTTTGCTTTGATTGTCTACTTTATTATTTTTTATGTATTTTGTTTATATGTTACAGTTTAAAATACAATATTCAATTTATCTAGACTTTTCAGAATTATTTTATCCCTTTCATATGAAAATTACTTATATTCTGAGAAATTGAGGGCACCCAACTGCACTTAGGTTTAGGTTTTACACTTCGGTGATGCTTCATGGAAGGTTAGTGTTCTATTCTTATCTAAATTTATGTTTAAATTAATGCCTTTATGTAAAACATTGTATATAGTGACAAAGGAAATTCCTATTTTTGATATTAAAATGACCATTTATATTGAGTATTGTTTTTATACACAAAATGCTTTGTGATTTTCCTTGATTCAATCATGTCTACTTATACTACCTATGTGCTTAGTTAAGGATCATACATATCTATGAAATGAACTTTTATAAATTATCTAAACAAATAATTTTCTTAATTACCTGGCCTTTAATAATAATGATAATAAAAAGATTTTTAAGAATATAACAAATATGCATTTTTTCTTTATTCATTTATAAGTAATTTGAGAACAATAATCTTAAATATTATTTTATAACCTTATTACCTACATTTAATTTTTTCTGTTGCTCTTCATTAGAAACTACATAAAAATATTTTAATAATCTAATCTGATTCCTCAACGTGCCTGTTTGTATAAAGTTTCTCATATGGACAAGATCATATATACTGGCAATTTTATATGCAGTATCTGGCCCCTTGTTAAAATTTTTCTTTTTTAGATAACATGTTTGGATTTGCTATTTTTCTCATGTCTTCAAAAACAAAATAAAAAGGCTTTACCTTAAGCCTGTGGAAAATCTGTTGCTAATGCTAATTACTTGTAAAAGTAGCTAAGAATTAGTGTAATTTTCTATGGTGAGTTTTATTTAAAAAAATGGCGATATGCAAATAAAGTTTTGCTTTTGAAACAAATATAAAATGCTTATTCATGGAATATCATCTTTCATCTTATAATGTATATATATATAATATACACACAGTATGGAACCATTTATCTGGAAATCTATTAACTGGTAAATCAATTATCAGAATGATATTTCTGACAGATTAATTTCTGAATGTTTGTAGAAAAAAGTGACATAAACTACCAATTTGACATTTACATTGCTCGAAACATTTGTGTAATATGATAACATCTAATATTTGACATGGAAACATATTTAGTTGTATTTTGTTTTATTTTTTATGCTAGAAAAACATTAATTTTTTTCTCCCAAGAGATTCATATAAATTACCTTCTTCCAAATCAGATGCAAGAAAAATCAAATCTTAATTTAAGTAATCTAATAATTTAACATCAGAAATATTGTGACAACTATATATATTCCACAAAACTTATCAAAAGGATGCTGTTTTAACATCCAACCAGTTGAACAGAAAAACCAATTATCCAGAATACATCTGACTTCAATAATTCTGGATAAATGATTTTGTACTGTATATGTATTATATATTCTTAGATATTCTGCATTTCAGGATAAATTGTGCCATTTTGTTCTTTCCCAACATATACAACTTCATAACAGACTATTGTATTATAGTCTTTCAAATTGTATCTACTACATCACTCGTGTTATGTAGATTAATTATCAGTAATTTAACATTCAAAAATCTGCCATCAGCATTTTAATTTTTACTGGTATAATATTGCTAAGTTCATTTATCTTTGGTTATGTATTATTATTTTATTTTATTTTTTTCCTAATTGATAAAATAGAATTATTCTGTTTCATCTATTATTATTATTATTTCTAATTATTAAAGGCCAGTAGAAAAGTTTATTTGTTGACTTCAAATAAAAGAGAAAAAGAAATAGAAAGAAAGGCATTTTCTTGAGAACAGAATTGTTTTCTAATAATTCATTGAAAATAAGTTTTTTTAAATATTTTGATTTAAACTTTTTTTTTTTTTTTCATCATTAGAAAGTGTTGCTAAATTCATATAAATCTAAACTTAAAGTTTGATTTAAAATAATCTAATTTAGTTATAATGTTAATATATTTAGAAAACTTGTCACTTAATTTAAAGAAGTATTAATTCACTAAATGATATTGTTTTTATGTATTTTATCGTTTTTTGTTAGTATGTTTGAGAATTTAAAAATTCTATTGTCATAGAAATTCTAGAGTAGTGAGAATAGCTGTGATATTGTTTATTTTGTTTTGTTTCTCCTTTAATATGTATATTTATTTATCTTTTTGATTTGATGTCTTTGTGTCATAAATTATATTAAATGTTTTCTATAAAAGGATATATAGTTTAGTTAAAAGTAAAAAGAGAAATAGGAGGGAACATTTCTTATTCAAAAGTTTATTTTAGTTTGCATTCATTCCAGTGTATTGTTTTAAATATTTTACTTAGTTACATTTTCTTTATTTGTGTGATTATGATATTTTGAGCCTATTTTTTATATAGCTTTTAAAGTCTGCTTTTAAACAGCTTGTGTTTTATTTTCTATTGCTATTTTGATTCTAAGTATAGAAGAATGACTAGTAACGTATTTCATAAGAAAAGTTATTTTTGAGAAGTGTTTCTTACACTAGACTGTTTAAAATACTAAACTTTTTCCTGTATCTCAACAAAGTATGTACTTATATAATTAAAAGAATCAGTTTGGTAGCCTTTTAGAAGCTTGCCTTATACGTCAATTTTTATTGATAATCATTCATTATACATGATCATGTTTTTATACTTGTTGAAGAAACATAAACCTTATTATTATCATTCACTAAAGTGTTGAATCATGTTTTTATATACTCATAGATAAGAATGTTTTGGAAATTTAGAAAATATAGAATGAAATATTAAATAAGTGTTAAAATATAGTTTGGTATTTCTTTGTTTTAGAGGCCTCGGCACTTTATTAAAAAGCTTGCTTTAATCCAGTCTTCAGAAAATATTTGTCACCAAATAATTATGAAAACAATCTGATGAATTATTATGCTCATTTATGATTTTTAATTTCTTCTGATTACATGTATTAGATAAATTATCTCTATTCGTACATAAAAGTACATAATAAATGACATCTTTATCTTAAATAAATTATAAAAATAACGAAAAAAATTCTTGGGTGCATGAAACTTTGATTAGGTGAAAAAATTTTCCTCCTCTTGCCAAAATCATTTTCTCCGTGTTGCTAAATCTTCCTTTTTAACAAAGAAGTACCATGATTTGATTGTTAATAGATTAAACAAATAATTTTTTTAAAAGACCTCGAGAGATATTTTATGAATAATTAATTATAATGATTAGGTTTATATAGATTTCTAGAAGAAGTGTGGACTTTAGTGGTATTATTCATTGTACAATTTAACCATATTTTTATACTTTGTAAAGTCAGAAGACTTGTTTCATTGTTATTAATGCAGTTCTCTCAACCTGTAGATGCTGAAACTATATATAACAAAATTGAAGTTTCTAGTCACATGTGACTAGAAACTTCAATTTTGATTATTTTTAGAAGCTTAGCTTAAATATTTGTATAGTAATTAAATATCATTATTGGTAATCATTTCTTATGTACATTATCTTTTTACAGACTTAAATTTCGTTGATATTGTTCTTTCTATCTGAATATTTTTTCAGATACATAATGAAAATAATTTTATAAAATTGAAAGATTTATCAAATGAAATATCAATAATACAATGGCCTAAAAAAAAAAAAACAGAGGAAGCATGCTTTGCTAGTGAAAGTAGGAATTTTTAGATTAATATGTTCTGTACAAGGTTTTGTTGTTTATTGTACGGTAATTATTAAAAAAAGTAAAGAAAAAGTAATAAAAAAATTAATATAATCCAGTGATCTAGGATCAGGGAAGATTTTGCACAAAAATATACAATTGATTTTGATTTTAACAATGAATTAAATAATTACTCAAGACAGAAAAAATTTCTCTACAAATAGAAAGATCTTTATGACCTTTACAGAATTGGTCTCAGAATAATATGTACCATATGTATGTTGAGAAATTTTGGAAAAAAAAATTCTATACCTAGAATAATACAGAATTCATGTAAGCCTATATAACATGCTATAAAAGTTTGAGGTAAATTTTATATGGATTGGAGGGAAAGTTGGGAGTAAAAACATTTTCTGCACCCTACAGCTATCTTCAATTTACCACTGTGAAAATTTACACTAAAAATTGCTATGAGATTTCGACTTTTAACTGGTAGAAATTTTTTTTACTGCCAATGATATATTTCATACCTTTAATAAATAGCTAATTTCAAAACTGTACAGCTCATATTCAAAATATTAGAATAATTGAGAAAAAGTAATAAGAAAAAATTATTTGTCATTTATTTATTTTTTATACTAAGTAAATGCAATTAAATTTCTTATAAATTAAATCTGGAATGTTTAGATAAGATTTTAACATTTATAAAATATAAAATACAGCACAATAAATTAGGTATACAGCTTCCTTAAACACACCAGAATATTAGAATAAAATTTAGATTGGTTCAAAATATTAGAATATTTTATTTTACGCAACAATATTACCTTATGAATATGAAGTAAATGGTAGTTTATATTTTGTAGCATCCCCTTTAGCTTTCATAACAGCGTACAATTGATCTTGCATACTATATACAAGGTGTTTACAAACATTTCTATCAATATTAGCCCAAATAGACTTTATACGTGCCACTAACTCAGTTTTACTTGAAGGAGGATTTTCTTGAAGTTTTTTCTTCATTATACACCATAAGTTTTCGATGGGATTAAGATCTGGTGAATTTGGTGACCAAGGAAGTATCTTAATGTTGCGTTGGCGGAACCAATTCTTAGTTGACACCGAGGTATGCGGGAACGATAAATCTTGTTGAAAGATGAAATCATCTTCAAATAAATCTTCTGATGATGGAATCACGTAATATTCTAAAATTTCTTGATATATCAGAGAGTTAACCTTTTCGTAGACGATGCATAACTTTCCAGGTCCTTCTGCACTCATACAACCCCAAACCATGACACTAGCAGCAAATTTTACGGAACGTTTAAGGCATTCTTTATCAAATGCTTCTTGCTTCATTCTCCAAACTCGAATACCTTGATTACCATATGAAACACAAAACATACTTTCATCACTAAATAATATATTTTTCCAATCTTCATTGCTCCATAAACGTCTTGATTTACACCAATTCAATCTTATACGCTTTTGTCTTGCAGTCATGAGAGGTTTTGTTTTCGGTACACGAGATTCAAATTTAAATTTATGGAGACGTCTTAATGTTGTCGATGTAGAAACTTCAACTCCTCCTTCTTTCCATTTTCGGTGCAAGAATCGCACACTTTTAAGATGGTTTTTCTTAACTATACGCTTCAGTTTCCTGTCATCTCTAGCAGATGTTTTTGGTTTTTAGCCACCATTTCGGCGATTATTTTGAAATTTTCCAATTTTTGAATATTGTGTTAGTATTTTACTAACGCTCGATTGCGAACAATGTAAATAATTCGCTATAAAACATTGATTTTTACCGTGCCGATACAAATCAACCATACGAAGTTTAGTAGATTCAGGAATATCACTCACACGGCCCATTTTAAGACGAAAAAGAAACAAACTTAAAAAAAGAATACTGATTTTAAAGAAAATAGTCTGAATTTAATCAATGATGCCACCAGTTAAGAATTGGTAATAATTAAAGGAGAATTAATGTGAAATATTCTAATATTTTGAACCACTTGAATAAATATTCTAATATTTTGACTTTTCAAAAAATTTTTTTTTGCAATTAATCTTTTCAAAAATGATATTAAATTTAAGATAACAAGTAAGTTTAATCAACAATAAGTTCTTAATAAAAATATCGTTTGCATATTTTCATTAAAAGACATTAAATTACCAAACGATATTTTGAATTTCTAAAAAAAAGGTAATTATTCTAATATTTTGAATATGAGCTGTATTTCAGCAAAACTTTTCTTTATTTGGTGCTTGATACGAGTAATTTTGTTTGTGTTATTACTGACGTAACATCAGCACATAGATAGTGATTGACATTAGAGAAATACACATTGCATAATCTTTTCTGTCTTTGGCTATTTCTAAGTTGAATTGTTGTTGAGTCAATATCTATATAAACAGAGAAATGTAAATAACATGGTGCAGTACAACATTTAAAGCCACATCAATCATTCAGCAATGCGGGAAACAATCTCGACTGTATTGGCGCATACAAAGAAAAAAAGCAGAAATTGAACACTCACAATTTGACGAGTTTAATTATTTGTTTACTTGCCAAATGAAGCATTTTGTTGCAATCTGTCACAATGGTGAGAACCCTGCATTGAAGTAATGTGTAACAAACACATATGAGCAATTAATTACGATAAAGTTTTATAATCATGAAAAAAAATATATCAACTTTCAATTAATTGAAGGTCATGTGCTTGAAACCACATTGATAAAATTATTTTTTTAGACAACTGTATTATGAAATCCTACCTAAATAATGTAAATAGTTTGTAAAAGCATTTTACTGAAAAAGTAAATAAACTCAAAGTGTGTAATCTGTTTCTTACCAAAAGAAGAATAAGCCTTTTGTTATTATTTTTAATTGCCAGCCTGCAGTATTTTTTAATGAAATTCTATGTAAAATCTCTAAAAAGTTTAAAAAGTAATTGCACATTGCAGCTTTTCATTGTATTTTTCAAAAGCTTGGTGCTTTTCCAAAAGTGTGCATTATATTTGAATATATATATATATATATTTCATTACACATTGTTCATTGTAATATCTTTAAAAAAATAATTTATACAGTTTTAGGTATAATAAAGCTTGATTTTGTTTTAGTTTTCTAAGTTAAAGATTTAAAAAAAAAACAGAGAAAAGGGAAAAAATACTGTTCATCCATATATTGGCTGTTCATATGCGTCAAATAAGTATTTTTATTTGTGTATTTTTATTTAAATGTTGCCAGTCTAATTTATTTTTAATGGGCATAATTATATATTATAAAAAGGATGTCGTAAAATAATAAGAAAATCTTTGTTGTCATTAACTATATCACTTTCAGATTACAGTTCATATTTCCTTATAATGACACTAAAAAGATATGTTCCATTTTTACCAGTTAAAAGTTCTAAGATAGAAAATGTGTTTATTTGCAAATAAATTGATAAGTTACTTTCTGAATTTCATAATTAAATTTATTTAGAATTTAATGCATTACAAAATATAGATGTTATAAAAATGATTTTTATCTTCTGATATGTTTCAATAGCTTTTATTTTTGTTAAATTATGTTTGAAAAATATTTTATAATTGATATTTTATGCTTAAAAAAAATTCTTACATTTTACCTAACTCTGCTAAAATTCTATTTACTTAATGCATTAAGTAGTGCTCTTCAGAATGACTTAAAAATTTATATACCCTGAATGCACCACCTTTATTATGTTCTTATATTATTATATTTAAAAGGTAACTTGTAAATGAATTTTTTATATGTTTCCTTAATTTCTTATTGGATTTTTTAAATTAAAAACAGGAAGAAAATAAGGAAAATGTATCAACTTTATCAGGATATAAAAAATTTGATTTACGATTTTACATTTTCACTGTTAGCAAACCAATATTGTCATAATAGGCTTTTGGGTAATGGCCAACATTTAGATATTTACATTTCAGAAATTAAAAGGTGCTATTGCTATAGCTTAGATTCATTAGTTTACTTGAATTAGCCACAATTAATGACTTAATACAAAACACACATTCTAATATTTATGGCATATGATGAAATCAGTCACATATGTTATTCATTGTCATTTAAGCAGCACATATTACATATGGCAAATTTTATCCAATAACTCATATCATAAATTATTAATAGAACTAATTTGATAATAATGTTGAAAGTTTAGGATAAACAAAAATTGTTACACACTTCAAAGAACTCTGATAGCATATTATGCATTTATCATAATCATATATTTATATTATTTGTATTTCTAGCTGCAACTTTAATTCTGTTTTAATCTGAGCAGCAAAAAGCTGGCCGTAGTAAACCCTTTGAAATGGTAACTTATTTCCCATTTAGCACAGCACTATTAACCAATATTCTAATCTAAATAGTGATTATGCAATACCAGCCAATGCTGTACTGGACAATATTGTATAGTTATTATTATATATATTTCAACACTGGGCAATATTGGTTATTTATATTGCATAACATTGCAGCCCAGTTCTGGTCAAAGTCAAGCTAAACAATATTGTTTGAAACTGGGCAGGCCGATTTGCAATTCCATTTAATATTTTTTAATTATTTCTCTCTTTCCTGATATACAGAAATGGCTCGTGGCTGGTTTTTTAACTGTCCATTTTTCATGCTTTTTTATTACCACTATTTTTAAAAAAAAGGATATCTTCCTTATTCATTCATAAAAGTTCTGCAATTAAATAAAGTGGAAATTTCTTTATAAAAATAGTACTAGCATAAAAATTGAAGCCTTGTGTATAGCATCTTAAAAATCATTCATGAATCACTACTGCATATATATATATTAGTACTTTGAAAATTATTTTAGTGTTTATTCATTTAATGTTTAGTTATTAATGAATTAAAAAGTGAGAACCTATATCTAACATTTGCCTAAATACCAACTCTGCAAATTTGAAAAAAAAAAAAACCCAGTAATTTAGTATAAGCAGCGATAAAATCCTTTAAAGTTTAAAATTTTAGTTTAAAACAGTGCAGTGCTGGAATTTCAAGGCTTCTTAAAAAGGACCATTTTTTAATGCAAAATGAAATTATTCATTTGTTCTTATAAAGCCTTGAAAGAATTATTTGTCTTTTTTTTTTTTCTCTTTCACCCTCCTCTCCCAAAATGTTTCGTAAAATTCTAGTAAAATGTATGTGCTCATTTATTAAGTTTTATTAAATTCATAAAAAATCTGACGTATGTTATATATTACTGCATAATTAATTTTGCAAAAATTAATTTTCATTTAAGAACTGTATAAAAACAAAAGTTTGTGCTTATGCCAGGGTTTGATTTAAGCAGTATTGCATCGCAATTTGCGATTCAAATTTAATTAAAATGCGATCCAAGAAATGCATTAAATCCCAATCATTGCGATGCATATTTCCCACATCTTTTGTTATGTCATGTACACTTAAAGTTAAAATTTAAAGATGTACACGACATACGTTGTGTTTTCACTCTCCTGAAGTGTTTATTTACAATAGAAGTACAGCGAGACGCCATTGCTGGGTGCAGTTTTCCCAGTAAACACATGATTTGTTCCTGCCCTGACGCTGTGATTGATTACTGAATCATTGTTACTCGCTAATCACGGCGTTTGCTCATAGAAGTTTGACGTGCGTGTTGTAGTGGTTCTAAAATGAACACTCACTGTTATGATCCTTTTACTTTATTTATGCATCGAAACAGACAGTGCAGATTCTGACCCTTCTTCTATGCTCCGATCGTATTTCGCTTTTAGTTAAATATTGCTTTATTTTTTTTTTCAAAAAAATAAAAAAAATTGTAAATTTTCAAGATTTGTGTCAAGATTTGTTAGTCTTTTTTTTACTTGCTATACAAAAGTATCTAACTGCTATTCAAAACTGACTTTGTATAGCTGTTACTGCTATGCAACTTTCATTTTCTAAATCGACCCTTGGTTTATACATTAAATGAGAAAAATTATAAAATTGCATTTTTATAATTTTATTTTATATATTTTTTATCATCTACATGCTATATATTTGTTGTAGTTAATCTTCACTGACTCCTTTAAGGCTCCTGTCCCTGGTCAATGAAGCGCTCGTGAGCTAATGCTGTTCCTATGGGAAAGTTATTTTCTAATGCCTAGTTTGCATTTTTGTATATTTATTATTATTACAATTATTTTACATTGCATAGCTGAGGTACATGCCAACATCACTCCTTTTTTATTTTTTCAATTGTGATTGCAGATATTTTTTTAAAAAGCATTTTCTCTTTCAAAACTGGTTTTAAAGATAGACATTATTTAGACATTCTTTTATTTTCCTAAAATATATATATATATATATATATATATATAAATTTTTTTTCAATTTAAATCTGAATCCATAAAACCTCTTATAATTAGTATGTAAATTAAAAATTTGAAATAAAAGCTTGATTTAATTCAAATAAACTTATTTTGAATTTGATTAAAATTAACAAAGTTTTACTATAATAATACTCTAAAATATTCGAATAACTTGTGCAAAAGACAGTTAATAAAGTAAGACTACATAGACAAAATCATTGCTGTGAAATAGTAGGATTAAGTGAATTTGGTGAAGTATAAAACTATTAAAATGTGAGAAAAAAAAGTATATACCTTAAATAATTTAAAGTCTATTAGTAACTCAAAATAAATTACATTTTAAATTCTAATAAATGAATATATATATATAATTATTATTGTTGTTATTAAATAATTCAAATTTCTGACAACATTTTTTAAGCACATGATGAAACATGAAGCAAAATTACTATTCCAATAACCTATATCAATAAAAATGTTCAATCTTAGCTGATGCACATTGTGGTGGACAATATTGCTGTGCTACTTGGGTTTTTGTTTATCTTAAAATTTAGATGTTTTATTAATTTAGAGTGTTATTTAGATTTAGCTTAAAGCACTTGAATAAATTTATTATGTTTCTGCAATGTTGCTATATACTGTAACTATTTTTAATGTAAATCCAATAAATATGTTTTTGCAACATTAAGTTAATATTGGTTTGTTATCACAGTTTCTTGCACATTCTTTTCTAATGTTGTTGAAAGTCATTAAAAGTACTTCTTAAATCTCAATGTGCCTATAATGAATATCTGCCTTTTCTCATTATATGATATTATTTTTCATGCAATACATAAAAATCTGTTTATCTTTAAAAATAAATTAATACATTTTAAAGAGATGTTAAATGAAATTTTGAAAGTTTGTTGATTGGATGATTTTTTGAATTTTATATAATTGTTCTATACAGAAAAATATTTAATTATTACATGAATATTTTTATATAATTGATATCAATGTAACAAAATATAAAATTAATACAAATTGAATGTATGTATGTTTTATTGGTTGTTTGTGATAGTTCTCTGTTTATATATGCAGTCACTTAAAGCCTAAGTACAGTGAGAAAGTTTATAGATTCTTTAAATTGTAATATTAATATAAAGTCAAGTTATAGTTAGATGATGATATGTTTAGAGATTTATGAATGATAAATACACCTAGATGTCACATTCAAAAAGGGATAAGTTTGTATTTGCAGTATTTATTCACTGTCAGCGTCTAAAGAAATTATGATTTTTCCAATAAAAATCTCACATGATTGGAAAAGTTTTATTTTTATTAAGATTTTATTATAGATAATTATAAGTAACATAAAATTGTCAGTAAAATTTTTTCATCATTTTCTGAAAAAAGAGAGAAAATTGTTATACAAAGAAGGGACCAAAATCTAGTGAGAGTTGTTAGTGTGTATGAGACTCAGCTTTCACATCCATTGTCCCCTTCCTAATTTGTTTGTTATGTTGATTTAATGCTATTTTTTCCTCATTGTTTTTACCTGTCTTTTTAACTTGTTTATTCTTTCCTAAATTATTTACATTGATTTAGGGATTTCCTCCTTGTTATCACTTCATCTTTTTGTTTATTTTAATAGTATAATTTCTTTTACATATTTTTTCATTTTGTTTTCAACCAGCTTTATTGATTCATTTTTTCAAATATCTTTTGTTCTTTCTGCTTTTTTCTTGAGGGGAGGGGGGTATTTTTGTTACTTTCCTGTTTTTTCTATGTATATAGCTTGTGTGCCAATAGATAATTATTTAATGATGTTATATTATGAGTTATTTTCCATATTTTGAAAGGTTTAAATTTCATTGTAAAAAATATAATTTTTTTAAAAAAGAAATATGAATTGTCACAATTGAAACATGATTCATTTTGGCAACGAAAGGAACTTTTGGTGCTAAATAATGAACTTGACAACAAACTGACTTTGTATCAAAGTTGTTCAAATTATGAAAAATTAAGTACATTAACATTCAATTTTTGGATACTTTTTGATCTAATTCATTCTTTAGGATGATTAAAAAATTAATTTTTTAACCTGTCAGCACATGCGCCTACTTTTAAAACATTAGCACACATGTAGGATTAATTTCACTCCATTTCAACTCCCATTGTAATTTTGGCTAAATATGTTTTAAGAATTAATCTGCTATTCTGTAATATAAAATGCATCAGTATTACATATTTTTTATGAAATAATCTTGCTTTTGCTTTTTATATCTATTTTTAGATTTTGTTGCAGTTTTTTTTCAAAAAAAATATACAAATAACTTGTTTTATTCCTTTAAAACATGAATTATTTCACACAATGAATATTAATTACATTTAATAACCTTCTATCAATATATACAATTAGCTTTTATCTTACTCTTTCATTAAAATTATTATTATTATTATTTTGCATGTTAGGCAGTATTTCCCAATCTGTTTTCTTCAACATACCACATTCTTTGGCTTTTCATTTCAGATTACCCCTATTTTTCATAAACAAGTCCTCCTCTCCCCACATCTCTCAACTAGATAAAGCAAAACAACTTTTTTTTTTTCCATTAGTAATCTTATCACAACCATATAGTAAATCAATGCAAAATATATATTCATTTCTAACAATTTTCTGACTTTTCTAACCATTTCTGTGATTTCTGCCATTGTCAGTATTTTCCTGTACCCCCAATAGGCTCACCATGTACCCCAGGTTGGGAAACACTGCCATAAGAAATGAACGTATCAAAATGAAGCATTTGTACACATGTGGGATTATTTTATCCCTAGAGTCATATTTCTACCTTTTTAGGGAAGAAAGGAAAGACATTCCTTCATCCATGTTTTCAATTTTGAAAGATATAAGGCAGGTCAGAAGCATTTTCAGAAAAATTGTCTTTTTTGAAGAAAATATATGATTGGGTAGATTTTATCCCAGCACATGTGCTGATGGGTTAACTAGAATGTGAACCAGCAAAAAATTGGAGAATTTTTTGCATATCTGAGGAGGACTTTTTATAGTTTGAAAAGATATAATAAATTTAATATTTTTATACATCTGAAACTAATATTGTGGTTATATATTTTTTAATAGTCCCTTGAGAAACGTACAATTGGTTCTTTACTGTGTTATATCTTTACAGATATTTATGCATGCTATATGATTTTGGCATTATCATTAGTTGTGAAAACAGTATAATGACCTTGCTGTTTAAAAGTTATTTTTACTGTCCAAATATAACAAAAAGAAGCATAAAACCTGAACTAGACATTCAGAAAGCAGTGATAAAACAAAAGAAATTAGTATGCAAGAATTATATTTATTCTAAAGCATTGTTTTGCTTAGTTTGATGCTGTAAATTTAAATTGAAGTAAAAGTAATAGCTTAATATTTCATCAAACTGTATTGTGTTTCTATTATTTCTTTATTGGCTTTACTTCATTTCTAATGATCTAAAATAGATAATTTTCAAATTTATTTTTAAAATCTATTAATACTTTGTTCTTAGACTTTTGGGTGTGACTTTATTGAAACAAACACGTGTATTTTTATAGACAATCATAATTCCAAAGTGTTGTAACAATCACATATCAGTATGTGCTTCCAAATATGGTAATTGTTTAAAAAGATGTTATTTTTTAGATTAAATAAAATGAATTAGAAAAAAGAAACTGCTTTTATTGTTATTGATTGTGTGTAATTTTTAATTATTCCACACGAAATAATGTAAAAAAAACCTTATCTTCAATTTTATTTCAGGATTATTATTTTTTTTAATTGTTATTTTAGTTAAATTGTGCTGGTGTTAATCATGTTTTGGTGATACAAATGAAACTTACAAAAACTTTCTCTTTTTTTATCCCTTTAAAATTCTCAAATTAAGTACAGTAGACTCCCTCAAATCCACACAGCTTGACACCAGAGGTTGTACAGGTTTAGAATTTTGCAGATTTCTGGTCATTTATTTGTTTACATGTTTTATACAGTAATTTCAATGTAATAATGCAATTAAAATTATAACAAATGCTTAAAATATAGTAAAATATTAAAAATTAATTAAATAAAGTAATGAACTAAAATAATTCAAAATAAGTTATTTTAAAAATGATGAAATTATTAAAAGTCCAAATAAATAATTAATAATATATATTTAAATTTGCATAATAAAATTAAATCTTCACTATCCGATGCTATAGCGAGGTATACTTAAATACTTCAGACATATGACATCATAAGTTTAAAATTTGTATTTTTCCTTGAACAGTTGCTAAAAAATCAAAGTGTCGAAACTTTTGTAGTATGCAAATTTCACTTTTTTCAGTTAAATATTATCCTATATTAAAACCATTATTTTCATCCTAAAATCTTTAAAATATATTTTAAAATAACCATTTGTAATTCAAGAGTTCGTATTTTTTATTTTAAGGTTAAATAACATCAGTGTCTAAACTTTTGCTTAGAACTGTATTATTATTATTATTATTATTATTATTATTATTATTATTACCCCTCTAACCCCTCACTGTCTCAATATTTAAGTTGAATAGCTGTAATTTCTAGACATTTAGTATTTTAAACCATCTATCTAAAACAATACCTACTCCTAATATCTTGAGGGGTGGTGGGATATATATTTTCATTCCACCTAATTTAAACAAGATTTGCACCAGAAACTTTTAATGAAATGTTATATTTTTAACTTTGAGTGCAAAATGTTGATAAATTGCTTTTCCTTATTTTAAAATGAAACTTTTCAATTATTCCGGTGATAATTTAGTATTACAAAGACATTATTGCTTGCCCCTCAAATTGTTAAAATACTGATCTTGTGATAACAGCGCCACCTGTTAGGTGGTTTAACCTCCTCAGTCCTGAGACAAATATTACAAGGGACCACAAAAACCGGTTTAAAATTATTATACAATGTTTCCAAAGATGTGTCAGAGTATTTATCGATACTTATGATATACGCTGCATGCATTAAAGAAAAACGTTTAGAAGTAGTTTTATAATTCTAGAAGCATTTAAATTAATTTAAAAGCTGTTATTTAGTGTGAAATCCAGGCGACATCAAGACTGAGGAAGTTATACCAAAATCAAATCAGCAGCAATTATGTCAGCTTATTACTAAATATGAAGTTTGATGAAAATCCGTGCATTAGTTTTTGAGATAGAGCTATTGCAAAATAGTGAAAAATACAGCATAGAGCACCATCTGTTGTGCAATTTACGCCAAAAACTAAACAACACTAATTTATATCATAGTATAACTGAATCTGAAGTTTTAGAAAATTTCATGCAATAGTTCCTAAGATAGAGCTATTGTGATAATCATGAATAATGCATTATGGCAACGCCCCCTGTTGAGCAATTTGCACTAAAATGTAATCAGAACCATGTTATATCAGGTCTTTACAAAAATACTTAAATAAATCTAAATAAATTGCTTAAATAAATCTAAAGTTTTATGAAAATCCATGCACTAGTTCTTGAGATATGGCTACTGTGGAAATTGTAAATAATGCAGAACTGCAGCGCCACCTGTTGAGCGATACGCAACACACCAAAAAGTAATCAAATCTAGTTTATGTCAAAATCTCACAAAATCTAAAGTTTTGTAAAATTCCGTGCATTAGTATTTGAGATACAGCTATTGAAATAATCACAAATAATACACAATGACTGACATAGTGCCACCTGTTGAGCGATTTGTACCAAAACTCGATCAACACTATGTTATATCTAACTAAATCTAAAGTTTTATGAAAATCCATGCACTAATTCTTGAGATATAGCTATTGTTAAAATCGTGAAAAAGGGCACAGCATAGTAGTGCAACATGTTAGGCAATATACATCAAAAACTAATCAAATCCAGTTTATATAGTAAGCTCTAACTGAATCTAAAGTTTTGTGAAATTCCGTGCATTAGTTCTTGAGATAGAGCACCCAAAAATTTTTGTCACATATAGACACAGACATTTTGTAAAAACTAGCCAGCTACGCCCGCTAGCTGGGCCACTTTTTCCAAACGAACCTCGATATTAAGCAGTATATAATAAGCAAAAAAATTCATTTAATAAGCAAATCTTGGTGTTCGAATCCTCAAGCACAAAAAAAGTAAATTAAAGAGCTATGGTTGTTATGCGCGTTAAAAAAATGTGATTTCGCATGGTGGGCGCTATGCGCACTTGAAAAAAAAAGATTGTGGATCGGAGCCATGGTCGCTTCGCGCCCATCATCCTGTTAAAAGTATTTGGTTTTGCACGGTTGGCGCTACGCGCCCATAATACCCTGTTCACACTACGGATAGTTAAGATATCTTAGGTCTGGAACTCTCTCAGAGAGTTCCAACTCTCTCGGGCTAGATACAGGAACAACCACTTATTCTCATTGGCTACAAAATTTCGCTTTTACTGATTGGCTGTTGTGACCGTCTGTATTTCAAGCGCATGCGCATACACTACATTTGTTCAGTTCAGAGCTACAGTGACATTCGCTGAGATATCTTAGGTAAATTTCAATGACCTTAAGATACTTAGATTCCAAAATAGCAACCTTTTCGTAGGCCGACATGTGTGCCTTCCGTCACGTGACGGAGGGCAGATTTAGGACGCCAAACCGGTTTTTCTCCCGCCGAAACTCATATTGCTATGTTTGTCTTGAATTGGACCGCGCTTCTTCTTTTCTCTTTGTGAAATCTGAAAGTTGCCAATAAAGCGATCACCGCCAAAAAACAGCATCTTTTCGCCAAAGATGTTGGATTCGAAACCATGCCGAGATAACAATGGGATTTGGCGTCTACGTATATGAGAAAGTCAATGGTAAATTTTTCAATGTGAACAGGCATCCAATTCCGGGAGGGTCCACTTCAAACATTGCGATCTTAAGATATCTTATGTTTGTGGTGTGAACAGGGTATTAGACATTTTTTCGTATTTTTTGGTTCATCAGAAGCAGACTTTTACGCAGATTCTGAATATGTAATCAGTTTTTTTCTACTTTAAAAACTGTCTGCATGATGGTTTAAGAAAAAACGCGCAAAAAAAGCTTCGGTATATTTTCTCTGCGGTGGCCTGCTTTATTTCTAAGTTCAATATTTTAGCGAAAACTACGGTAAATAATCGACGGCAAGTCAAAAAAATTGATGCGGAACAAAGCGCACTTAGCGCGGGGAGAAAAAGGGTTTTTCGGCTGGTTCTTCTTTTTGCGCTCTTAGCCAAAGGGGAAAAGTTCTAGTCATTCACCGCAAGGTGGCGCAGTGTAAGGCGAGCTCTTTTTGGGAAATGAGATGTTTTGCGTTCCGTTTCCTGAGGGGTTTTTAATTCATAACTTTTTTAATTTTGGTCCCACGGTCTCGAAAATGCCCGAAATGGCTTTCCCGGAATTTTTCGAATCGAAAGACACCTCTCGCGACTTCCAACTCGCCAGCGTTGCGAACTGTAATCGGCTTGAAGCAGATAGACAGACACACAGAGGCACACGGATTTTATTAGTATAGATATGTTTTTCGGGTTCTGTGATCCCTAAACCGTGTAAATCCGTCGAAAACGAGATTTCAAAAATTTTCATGAATCCAATGCTGTCTTCTTGTAAATATAGAAGAAAGTAAAAAAGACAACATTCTATTTTGTACCAAAGGCCATGTTACAAATAAAAAGAGAAAATTTTGATTGAATCAAAAATGATATCGACATCAAAAGACAAACTCCTCCCCCCCCCCCCCCTCGAGAGATATTTTACGATATCATATGCCAGACATTCCCTCCTCCCTAAAATGATGACGGTATATTTGCACAGTTCTCCTAATCTGAAAATAGAGGTGCAATTTTCTAAAAGATGTAAACATAAATTCTTAAATTTATTACAAATAGTTCAAATATCTATATTAGGAAAGCTGGCAATATTTAAATTTTTGAGAATCACCTTATATTTATGGATAGGTAACTTCCGTTTCATCTTTTGCATTATAAACCAAAGTTTTTCGCCATTGTTTGAGGTCAAATGATTTCTGTTATCCATATATTTACTTTTCTGCCTGATATCCGGTGATTGTGATTCGGATATCCGATGATATTTCGGATATTGAAAAATCAGCCGGATATCCGTTGCGTCCCTAGACGTAAGCTGATCTCTTTGTTGAATTATTTCATAAACTGAAGAATGATTAAAAAAATATATCCTCATCATTTGTATTTGTAGAACTCATTTTTCATTTTTAAAACGTACTTTTCTACCATACAAACTCTTCAATAATAAAAGCTTCATTTGTATGAAGTCCTATATAAGTTAGGTGTTTGGTGACAGCCGATTATCTGCGCGAGGGATAATGTCCCTAGGTGGAGTGCCCTCCGTGGGGGCTTTCTAAGGGAACCTAACTCGTTTTTACGCAAGGTTACCCAAGGTTTAAAGAAAAAACCGGAAAATTCCGAATGGTTAGGTCGGCGGGCACGATTGGATCTGAACCCAGCATCTCCCGTCTACTAGCTTTCAGAGCAGAACCTTTCAGCCTTATGTACGGGTGTTTTATATTAGTCTAAAATAAATTGGTTGAGATTTCAGTAACAGAAACCACCGTCATTATTTTTTACACAGCCTACTTCCAAAATGTGCTAATCAATCAAAATAGATTTGTATAAAAAATTTAACTTTTTTAGAGACGACCAGATGTCGGAAGCAACTATTAGATCGAATATGATAACATAAATGGCGAGACACTGAAACTTTAAAGAATTATGGCTGTTTTAGATAATTGTAACAAAATATATTTATTCCAACATGAACTATAATATGTGATGCATTTGTTTCTTACATCACTAATTTCTGTAGCTGAAATTGCAAGATCTTTATCTTAAAAATTAAAATCTTATCTCAAAAGATCCCATGGGGAATTAACAGTTTACATGATTGACACACTTGCATGAAATCATCATCCAATATCTTCTAGAGCACAAGTTCTGAATTCAATGGCAAGAAATTAAAGATGAAAATTGGTATTTTAAACTTAACCAGTTGATCATAGCTTTATTGTAGGGTAGGCAAATGTTATGTAATATGATACTTCATATAAATAAATTTAACTCTTTAGTGCGCGCTCTGTTTTTTAGGGTTTCGTTCATCTGACGAAACCCTATTCGTCTCTGTCCGCTGTCTGTCTGCTTGTCACATATTCCATACACAAAAATTATATAAGTCAGAACGTTTAAGTTTTGTGTACTTACAGCTGAATACCTCTTGTCACACAACAAATCATAAAATTTTGAAAAAGACTATTATTTTAATTAAAATATTTTTTTTAATATCATCAGTCTATTTTTTTTTAAGTTTTTTTTTTCTTCTAATTGTTGCACGCAAGTTTAAATAGATATAAAAATTATTTCTTTTTTGCGCTTTTAAAAGAAATGGAGTACTTCTGATGCCAAAATTACAAAAATGGTATTAAAAATTACAAAAAAACTAATATTCCAAAAATAAATCGAGATACAGCTTTTAAGCACATTGCATTTAAAAATACTTTTTTTTTTTCCTATACTATGGTATAAAAATTGAAATTGTTTAAAAATTTGCAATAGCTTAAATTTCAAAATTTTAATTTCATTTCTTCTATTTGATGCACGCAAATTTAAATAGAATTATTATGTATGTAACTTAAATTAATGGATTAAAAAATCACGTGAAAAACATTTTTGTTTTTATTTCATCATATTTATCCTCTATTTTGATATGCTAAGTGAAATATTTTTTAATATATTAAATTCCTATTAATTTAAATTACTAGCCACCTCTGTGGACCGATTTGGTCTCTTTTCAATTTATGCTAAGCTTTGCATGCGCGTAACCAGGGGGCGTGCCCCCCCCCCCCCCCCCCCCCGCTCGCGCAGATCTAAGATTGATTATTTCAAAAAATCAAAATTTATACAAGAAAAAAGAAGAAAAATTGAAATGTGATAAAAGAAGAGACCCAGATTCTATTTTTTTTATTTTTAAGAAAAAAATTTTTTTTCATCTTTTTTAAAACTAGAACATTTATTAGAGTCTGTATTAATCACAGTAAGTCAAAAAGTTGGTTTTATAATCCCAATTTGATGTATTTTGCTTATGGAGGTTTTTTTTTAACGCCGTTCTTTTTCATGCATGTTTTATTAATTCCTTAAAAAATTAGCGTAAATTCTCAACAAGGATAGAAACTATTTATAGCTTTGCTTTTGTAATCTAAAGTCTAGATAGGAGCAAAAAAATCGAAAGGAAATACAGATGTGAAACGATAATTCCACCATACGATTAGCCTAGAGAACGGAGGGGATGGTAGATTTAGAGATGAGACGGGCGCACAGTGGGGCAAATTCCCGAAAAGCTGGCCAAAATATGAAAATGTTATTCAAATTGTACGAAAATTCGTATACAGGTGTTTTTGAGGATGCTAATGCTAAGTAAGAATACAAAATTAAAATTAAAAAAATGGCGGATACAATATGGCGGAATAAAAATTAAAATGTCTCAAAAGTTATTCAATTTATATGCAATTTCGTAAACTTTTCAGGATGCTAATTAGAATTTAAAAGTTAAATTTTAAAAATAAATAAATAAATAAAATTACAGATTAAGAGTAAAAACAATAAAATTTAAATAACATTTAAAATTTCGAAGTAAACTTAAAAGGGAATTTTCAAAAAAGAAGACATATTTACACGAAATTTAAGTACATTAGACTATTTAATTTTTATATTATTAAAATAAAAACGTAAATATATTCCAGAAACTAACCTTTAGAATCAACTGTAGTATAATAAAAAGATTTTTCAGAGGTCAAGGTGTCAAAATAGTTTGCAGAACTTGTTGGCGGTATTGGATGATCCTGTGACTCTTAGGATCAATGATTTTAATTTCTTCTACGATAATTTACTTAAACTGGAAAGGAAAGAATATGATGACATTAAAAGACGTAAAAATATATATTTTTTCTCGTTACTGCATCTTTGAGATAAATCTTCTCGATGACTTTTGATCAGTTTGTTGCATGATTCTTGAGTATCTTATGGCATTTGACAAATTGGCAGTAATGAAGATAATGTTATTTTTTTGTCATTAATAAGTAGTTTGTGTACTGAAGTAAGCATATAGAATCAGGGGTGCTGCTCAAATCTACGAACTATTTGTAAGGGAAAATTTTCGAAATTTATCAAATAAATAACATGGCTACAAGAAATTACTTATGGCATAGAAACATTTAATCAAATCTTCGTATATACTCGTTTAGAAACACAAATAGTTGCGTTTTCAAAGAATCGTTGAATTGTATTTCCATCATTTGTGCTTCCAAATCTGGGATTTAGTTTCTCGATGAGAAGTCTTGATTGTAAACGAAATATTTTTTGCATATTTTATTTTGCAATTTCAGTGTTCTTCTTTTCATGCAGAGTACAAGCTTTTCATTTTTTCTATCCAGTTGTCTGCCAGGTGTAAGGCCTCTCTAAACATCTTTGCATGTAACTTCGATATTCTGAATTCTAAATTATCTCAATCCACTTTTAATAAAAAATGCCAGATTGGTAAGATGCTGTTTTGATGCTGTCTGACATAGGTAGCAACGTTGAGTATTACATTAATTCGTTTTTAACGACTTTTTCTTCTGCATGAATGATTGTATTAAACGAAATAAGTTTATTCTGCTAGTATTTAATGCAATCCCATTCTTTGACAGTTGCTTCCGTATTTCTTGAGAAAGAAAAATGGATCTTGATTGGCCCGATAAAATCAGTGAAATGAAGATCTCGATATTTTCAAATTGACGATTCATGAATTATTCGCAATATTTATGTATTCTAGTAGCACGGAAGAAAAGAAAAATATATTAGACATAATGCCATCTTCATAAATTTTTGTTTAAATGTACTCAGAATAGATGTGCCATCACATCCTCACTTGCAAATCAAATCCAAATTACTAATATAAGCAAAAGTGATATTCATAATGATTTTTACTCGCATTAATGAAATACGCTCAGTAGTTTGATCTAGCAAATATAGCCATTGACAAAATAATTCTTCTAATTATAATAGAACAAACAAAATTACTACCTATAAAGATAAGAATATGTTATTTTACCGGATCAGTAATAGAGAATTATTTTCATTTTTTCATTACTAAGCTTACTTATCAAATTAATGTAATCTTATGATTATAGTACTTATATACAATATAATAGGAAATAAACTATTATAAAATTGAATAATTCAAAAATTTGAAAACTATTTATCAGCTAAATTATGTGAAAAGTAGTCAATTTCAAAATTTTTGAGGCGGCCGAAAAAGTGGCATTGTTACTTGCAGTTACTAAAATATGCGTGAAATGCAAAAAGGCAGTTTTAGGCAGCTGGATTTTTATGAATCACTAGACAATAGCCCAAGTTATTATTTCCACTAAATTTCGTTGCGGAACACTGTGGAACATTTAAACTTTTTGATGTTTAAAAGCAAAAAAATAATTTTTTTTCTAAAATTTTTTGTCAAAATTGACAATGAATTTATTAATTTTTACGTGCTTAGTATAAATTTTGTAATACATGCAAATAAAGTACATACTATCATAGTGTGAATCCATTTCAAATCATTAAAATCGGATAATATTATAAAATATAGCACGCGTTTAGAGGAACTGTTGTTTTGCTGTTTTTGTTCGCTCTAAATGATACTCCTTCAAGCATCATTTTTGAAATGATGCTGCTTGTAAGGGCAAAGCAAAAATCTTTTTTTAAATACAGATTCTGACTCTCCAAACATTATTATAGCCAACTGTACAATCGAAATTCCCTAAATCGTAATTTCCCTTTTTTGACTTTTGGCCAGCTTTTTGGGTTTTTGCCCCACTGTGGGGCGGTCCCGGGCTCATTTTCTCTGAAGCAGGGAAATTTTATTTATTCATGTGTAGAAAAGATTAAAAGAACTTTTTCCATTAAAATTTCCTACTTATTCCTTTTCAATTCATTTTAATTCTTTTTTATCAAAATGACAGGGGGACTGAATGCTTGATTATTTATTTTAGTATTTCATTGCTGTTTCAAAAGAAAATTTTGTGATAATTACAGATTTATGTCTACGGAATTTCCGGCGACGATCTATTTATACGGCGCCAATCAAAACAAACACAACAATGAATTTTCTTTAAGTTGACTTTTCGTTAGCAAAAAATATTTTTTAATGGAATCGTTCATTTATTTATTATTTAGGCGCCAAGATAATATTTTCTTCTGTTTTTGGTAGACAAGAATACGATGGAGTTTTGCAAATTATTTAATCTTCGATTGTGCACGATTTATACTCTTTTTTCACATGTATGATTTCACTAAATAGCTTTAATGAATATTATATATGGATTTGTCATCCTGAACTCTTCGCCTGCTGGGGACGCTGTTTCTTATCGAAGTCATTTTCCTCCGTAAGTAAATATGATTACCATGTTATTCCGATACAAAGCAATCGATCAGTGTTTCCTTTTTTTCTTTCTTTCTTTTTTTTTTAAATAAAAGCATTGGTTTTTTAAAATAAGAATGTCGAATTTTTTTAATCAACGTTAATTTTCAACTACCTGTCAATCACAGAAGATTGTTATGATAAAGGAATCCATTAAAGATGTACACTTTTTACAGAAAATTGAAGAACGTTGTTCGATTCGCCAGCTTGCAAATTTCATGCATTTATTCATTAAACACAAACGTGTCCATCAAATTTGTTTGTTAAAGGAGGAAAAAATATGGTAATCTTTTTAAGTATGAAGTATATTTTTATTTTATACGGATTTTGATAAGAATGGGTTTAAATTTTCATTTAAAAATTGTATCTATGTAAGAAGTTTTTAAAAATGAGATATCACTTTTGAAACATTTTTTAAATACCATATAATTTTATTTCGTACATTTTTGATATCGGGCTCTGGCTCTGGTGACAAAAAATCTTTCGGGCTCGGACTTAAAATCGTCGGGCTCTGGAGGGCCTGGGGTTCGAAAAACGAGCCCGAACTCATCTCTAAAGGGGTTGTACAAATCTGGTTTCTTTGAAAATGAGAAATAATGCTACGTAAAATTCAAATTAATATGGAGGTTGGTTGGTTGGTTCGTTAAATTTCGTTTTTTGTGACCATATTTTGACATTCGTACGGGCTTATTTTTTTAAACCGGAAAATTTTATTTATTCATGTGTAGAAAATATTGAAAGAACTCTTTTCCACTTTAAATTGCGTACTACAAGTTATTTTAATGCTACTTTGATCAAAATGCCGGGGCAACTAATGTCGTGTTTATTTATTTTAGTATTTCATTGCTGTTTGAAATGAAAATTTGTGATAATTACAGATTTTTGTTTACGGATATCTTTGTTTTATATCTATCATGTTTTATCTATGTTTATATATCTTTTTCTTATCCATTAGTTTTAGTTTTGAGCAATTTCTCATCCTTCTCTTCACGCAATGAAAAATTGCGTTTGGGTCCTTTTTAAAAATAGTACTACACAATTATACCTTCCGCAAAAAAACCTGTCTAAAGCGGAAATTTCATAAGTTTTATGGGGTTCCTTTTTAAAAGGTTTTACTACATAATATATTGTTTGTACCCAACATGTTCAGGTTAAAAAATTTGGGCAGCCCCCCGTTCAAAAGGCTGGTTACGCCTATGCTTTGTAACATTTTACTTTTATACATAATTTTATTTACTTGAATACCTTCACTAAATCTGTAGATACTCTGATGCAAAAATCAACAAATCTATGCGATCAAAGCAGCATTTAGGGGAAGAATTTAGTATTCTGTTCTGGTTGACGCGATTGGTGAATAAATCCGAAATGGCACCGAAAAACCACTTTTCGTTTGTTAAATTAATGATAAAATGTTTGGAAGGAGATATTAAACTAAATCCTCTGTGCGATCTGCGATCACACTTACCCAGTTGTTTACATTATAATGTTTGTAAAATCTTTTTCGCTGGTAAATATTAATGTAATTTCAACGTATTATTAGCTGCAGTTATAAATATTGATCTCACTTTTTTTTCTTTAATATCCATGTTTTCTTTTAAATTAAGAAATTAAATAATGATAAACCTAAATTCCTAAAGTTACTCAAAATACTTCTATTAAACATACACAGTCAATGCTGGGAAGACGTGATCGCAAGGCAGAGCCGTAGCTAGAGATTAATAATAGCGGGGGGAAGGGGGGGGGGGGCTGTCAAGAAAATATAAGGGTAGCTCATATTTTTTTTCTCGCTTTCTCTCTGACGCAGAAAAATAAATTAGTACACATTCACACTGTAGGTGCTATGTTTCTTATTAAACTGTTGAATTAACTTCGTTTTATCATAAGAAAAGAATATGATGATGAAAAATTCGAGTGAATAACTAATACAATATTTAAACATGCATCATGTTAGCTTCATATGTGCAAATAGGATAAGCGAGTGTTGAAACATGTATTTTAGTTACAATTTAGTATTTCTGCAAAACTGTGAAATAGATTCAGAACTATGATAAAGTAGATTTTTGAACAGAATTTCATTTGGATTTTCAGATATAAATTCATTTAATGTTCCTGGAATCTTTTCAGGAGAAGCTCAAAATGTTTTACAAGGGGGCTGAGCTGCCCCTAGCAGCCCTTTAGCTACGGCCCTGTTGCAAGGTACTAGAAAAAAGTTCCATTTCAGACAGGCTTCCGTTTAAAGATGTGCAATAATTATACTTCTAAGGTACACTATCTCAATAAGATGCATTATTCGTTTATTCGGGATTCTGAAATTCTTCGTTTGAGACAGTATTCTGATATAGAAAAATTCCGATTTAACAGGTTTTACTGTGTTTCATTAAATAGCGGTGAAAATCCCCTTTCAGACAAGTTTTTTTACAAATTTAATTGCATGGCAATTGATATTAAGACCACATAACGCTTCCGTTTAAGGCAGGATTCTGTTATAGATAATTACTATATTTTGAAAGGTTTTAAAATTCATGTAATATAAATAAGTAGTATTTTTATATAAATACACAAAACTTATAGAACCTGCTTATAACGAAATTCTTTCTTAAACAGAAATGTTCCATAATGTTTTCAAAAAAATTACTAGACAATTACACCTGCTAACACTAAAACCTGTGTAAAACGGAATTTTCACCAATATTGGCGATTTTGGGTTTTATTATATATATTACCTAAAAGAAAATTTTTGGACACCCCTCACTTTTCCACACCGAAATGAAATCCTAGCTACGCCACAACACAAACCCGACCTGCATCAAAGAAGCACAGTCAACCCAACCCGCAACTATAAAGTAGAAATCAAAACAAATCCAAAATCATTCCATAGCAAAAAAATAAATAAATAAATAAATAAAAAATAAATAAATAAATAAATAGAAAGATGGTTGCGCGATCCGCCAAGTAAAAAAATTAACCCTGATACGACCCGACCCACAAGTCGAAACCTCAAAACTTCTAATAGCGCTCTTCCCACCTCAGGGCCGTAGCTAAGGGGGTGCTATGGGCGGCTCAGCCCCCCCACTCCCTAAAATATTTTAAGCCTCCCGTGGAAAAGATTCCAACGTCACTAAATGAATTTCTGTTCCGAAAATCTAAATGAAATTCTGTTCAAAAATCTAATTTAGTTTTAAGATCATTTCACAGTTTTGCAAAATTACTAAATTGTATCTAAAATAAGTGTTTCAACACTCGCTGATCCTATGTGCAGATTTGAAGATAAATGATGGTTAATTTTGAACTAGTTATACACACAAATTCTTCCTCGTCATATAATTTCCTTAGCATAAAATGAAGTTATTACAACAGTTTAATTGTAAACATAGTACCTACAATGCTCTAATTTATCATTCTGTGTCATAGAGTAAGAAAAAAAAAAAAGAGCCCCCCCCCCCCCTATTGTTTTTCTCGCGGAACTGACGAGTGAAAAAATGGGGACGTTGCAATATTATTATATCATCTCCAGGTTATTTTTAAATGTAATGAAATAGCTCTTGGGGGGAGGGGGGGGGTAATCATTGGAATTTTTTTTTCTAAAGATTGTGTCAAATAAATAATAATATTAAAAATTATTCTTTATTGCATATATAACCTAAAAGTGTCATTTCCTGCAAGTTAAATAGGGCTCGGCCGTATAGGAGGGAGGGATTTGTAATTCTTTTCAAATGTAGTGTTTGAACAGCTTTCTTCTTTCCTGCAAAAATGTTTACTCGTGAAAGGAAAAAAAAGTTTTTGTAGGAAGAGAGTAAAAAGAAATTTCAAAAGAAGACCGGTTTTCATACATCAGCAAACTTGTGACTAGTTCATTACCGTGTGGTGAACCAAAATAAAATGTTATGCACTAGTTACTTCTTCATTTCTGGGATGTCACGAAATCTTTAAGTTATTTGCTGTGATATGTAGCGATCACGGTCTTCTTTAATTGAGAAAAAGCATTGGAGCGCTAAATAATCTCTGTCGATTATGAATAGAATAAGGAAAAAAAAAAAGTATGGTAACCGCGTTGATTAACACTTTCCATCAACTAGATTATGTAAGTTTCTGTCTTAAATGAAGTTTTTTAATGTCAGGGATCGATTTACAAATTTGGAGGACTTGGGCATAGATACTTTAAAGTATCCATATAAAAAAATAAATATGATAATCAATAATTTACTATTAAATAATTATTTCACAAATATGAAATTTAAATAAGTAGACTTTTTGTAATATACTGTGTGTTGCTAATTATCTTTTCTTATGCAAATCCATATATCTGGAATGATGAAATATGCAACAGCTGATAATATACTTTTGACAGTACCAAGCTACAATTATTTAAAATGTTAGGTGTATATATCACTCAACAGGTGGCGCTGTTATGCTGCATTATTCAGGATTTTCACAATAGCTTTATCTCAAGAACTAATGGACGGATTTTCATAAAACTTTACATTTAGTTAATCCTTGATATAATTTGGTGCTGATTACTTTTTGGTATAAGTCGCTCAACAGATAGCGCTGCTATGCTGCATTATTCATGATTATCGCAATTGCTCTATCTCAAGAACTAAAGCAAGAATTTTTATCAAACTTCAGATTCAGTTAGTCCCTGATATAGATTAGTATTGTTTAGTTTTTGGTGCAAATTGCTTTACAGGTGGCGCTGTTATGCTGTATTTTTCAGATATTGTATTAGCTGTATCTCAAGAACTAAAGCATGGATTTTCACCAAACTTCGGATTCAGATAGCCCCTGATGAAAATTGGTCTTGATTTATTTTTTGGTGTACATTACCCAACAAGTGATGCCGTTACGCTATTTTTTATATATATATATATTTCCGCATTAGCCTTATCTCAGAAACTAATGCACGGATTTTGTCCAAACTTCAGGTTCAATTGGAAACTGACATGAGTTGTTTCTGAATAGATTCTAGTGTAAATCACACAACCGGCGACACTGCTATGCTGCATTTTCAGGAAGTATTAACATATATGAGATAGAAGAAAGTTTGGGGATTGCTACATCCGACTAGCTTTCAATATAAATAGAAAAAATTAAACAATTTGAGAAGAGTAAACATTTTAATGAGACGAATAAAAGAAAAAATACAATTTGTATATAACTCATAAGAGATACTGAAACTCTAGTTCACTGACCGATAAAAGATTTCTTGTTTTACTGGATTTTGTGAGTTTTATGTGGGTTATAACTTAATTCCACCTTAGCAGTCAGATATGGAAATCCCAAAACTTTCTTCTATCTCGTATAGCTTAATACTTCTTAAAAATGCAGCATAGCAGCGCCACCGATTAGGTGGTTTACATCAAAATCTAGTCAGCAACATATATCAGCTTGTAACTGAATCTGAAGTCGGATGAAAATCCGTGCTTTAGTTTTAGAGATACAGCTATTGCGGAATATTAAAAAAATCTGCACAAAGGCACCACTTGTTCGGTAATGTACACGAAAGCAAATCAGGACAATTTTTTATCAGGAACTATCTGAATCTGAAGTTTGATGAAAATTCATGCATTAGCTCTTGAGATACAACTATTACAAAATCTGAAAGATGTAGCATAACTGCGCCACCTGTATGCTATTTACACCATAAACTTTGCAATACTAATCTATATCAGGGACTAAATGAATCTGAAGTTCGATGAAAAATCTTGCATCAGTTCTCGAGATAGAGAATTATGAATAACTAGCAGGCTATGCCCGCTTCGCTGGTCCATATTTCCAAACGAACCTTGACTCAAAAAAAAAAAAAAAAAAAAAATGGTGATTTAAAAATTTTATTTTAAAGCAGTATAGACCACCCTGGAATGATCTTCCGTATTGCTGAAAATCATGCCAACGCCATTGCGATATTGTACTATTGTAAGTCTTGGCGAAAATTTGGGCAATAAAGCACCATCTCTTTTATTTTATCATTTATAGTAGAGTTTCGTATGAACGTGAGACCGTTATGACAACAGGAATCAAAATGTTCTCGAGTCATCACACTATTACATTAGAGGGCATTGCAATGATTAGTGACATTGATTATCAAACTCTATAAACTTTCGGATTGTACATTATCATTTCTTAGTTCTTAAAATCCTGACATCTGAACTTGCACTATGTGTAGTTCTGGTAGCCTACATACAATGTCATTTCATGTTACATTTTTTAATAAACGTCCTCTGCTAGCAGGTCTACTGTAGTTTCCTATCTGCCTTAATCTGTTCCAGCAAGAATAATAGAGTAAAAAATGTAAAGAATTATTTACAGATAAAGAAGAGTTTTTGTTTGTTTGTATTTATGAAGGCCATTTATCTACACGTGGAATATAGGTCCTAAGGAAAGGGTGCCCTCCGTGAAAGTGGCAGACGAAGAAGGGTGTTTCACGTATATATTTAGTAGAACAATGAAGCATAAAAAGTGTGTTTTAAAGCTTTATTATTTGAATAACATTAAAATTACATCAGTTTCACTACCTCTTCCTTTTATAAAACAGTTGCTAACATGTAGCCGTTAAATCAGAATAATCTTGATGACTAAATTTTGTAGAAAAATAAGTCTTTAGTTTGCATCTAATAAAATCTTTCTACCTTCTGTAATCGATTCCATTATGATTTTTAGTGTCAAACATTAAAAGTGCTAGAAACGATATTGTTACAAATGTACCAGACTTATTTCATGTTTGTCCTCAAATAAATGTGAAATTTACGATCATCCATTATTGGCATTTAATGTTATAATTTGACGATAGTTTTTTGTTCGACTACTTGATTATTCCGTCGATCAATTTCGCCAAATTATACAAATGGACATAATTTTTATTTTAAATAACCAAAGAATCAATAAATTACTAAAATGTTAATAGAAATACAAATAAACAACGAATTAAAATTGGTTGATGAAGTAACAATTACATATAACAAATTTAATGTGAAATGAATGTGACATATACAATCATCCATTGACATTTAATCTTATACTTTAGCGATAGTTTTTTGGTCGATGGGGTTATCAAGTATTACCAAATTATATAAACAAATTGTATAAACAATAATATTGCCAATAACATGTAGGTGCAGGTGTCATCTACGGATCCCGTTGGCGCGATTGCAGCAAATTGCGATTTTATGCCTCACGTGGTAATCCGGTAATAGTTGATTATCTTTATATATAAAAATCTTCTGTGCGTGTGTATGTAATTGAACTCCTCCTAAACGACTGGACCGATTTTAATAAAAATTTTTGTGTGTGTTGCGGTGGATTCGAGAATGGTTTAGATTCACATTTCATCGAAATTGGTTCAGTACTCCACCCTGGCGACCAGTTTGGTCTCCAGGTCTTAGGATTTGGTCATTGAGTTTGGTCATTGTCAAAAGGCCTTTAATGATGTCTACCCTTACATTAAATCAAAATATCGTTCATTGAATGCAAAAAAGAAAAAAAAAAAAGGTTATGGAATTCTTCCCCATTTGTAAAGCGGAAAAAAAAACCATCGCCAAATTACAATTTGGCGAAATTGATAGATGGGATAATCAAGTTAATTATAATATGCAACCATACATTTATAAATACATAGGTATTTAGGTTCCGTCGACCAGTTTCGCCAAATTGTACAAATCGCCATACTAATAGCCAAATTTTACATATTGACATAATTTTTATTTGAAATCAGAAAAAAAACAATTAATTAGTAGAATATTAATAAAAAGTACAAAGTACAAAATAAATCATTTAATGACATTCTATTATTGACATTTAATCTTATAGTTTGGTGATCATTTTATGGTTGACGGGAAAAAAAAAAAAAACAGGTTATGAAATTCTTCCCCATTTGTAAAGCAAAAAAAAAAAAAAAAAATCGCCAAATTATAAGATTAAATGCCAATAATGGATGATAGTAAATGTCGCATCCAATGACATTAAATATTATACACCTGTTTAAAACATCATTAAGTGTTTTTTTTTTCGGCTTTTTATTTGTATTTTTATGAATATTTTTTCTATTTATTTGTTTTTTCATATTTTAAAATGAAATTTATGTCAATATGAATAATTTGGCTATGAGATTGGTGATTTGTACAATTTGGCAAAATTGATAGATGGGATAATCAAGTTAATTATAATATGCAACCATTACATTTATAAATACTTAGGTACTTAGGATCCGTCGACCAATTTCGCCAAATTGTACAAATCGCCATACTAATTGAATCCGACATTCACGATCATCCATTATTGACATTTAATCTTATAGTTTGGCGATCATTTTCTGGTTGACGGGGGAAAAACAGGTTATTGAATTCTTCCTCATTTGTAAAGCGCAAAAAAAACTTCACCAAATTATAAGATTAAATGCCAATAATGGATGATCGTAAATATCGCATCCAATGACATTAAATATTATACACCTGTTTAAAACGTCATTAAGTGATTTTTATTTCGGCTTTTTATTTGTATTTTTATCAATATTTTTTTCTATTTATTTGTTTTTTCATTATTTAAAATGAAATTTATGTCAGTATAAATAATTTCGCTATGAAATTGGTGATTTGTACAATTTGGCAAAATTGATAGATGGGATAATCAAATTAATTATAATATGCAACCTAACATTTATAAATACTTAGGTACTTAGGTTCCGTCGACCAATTTCGCCAAATTGTACAAATCGCCATACTAATAGCCAAATTTTACATATTGACATAATTTTTATCTGAAATCAGAAAAAACTATTAATTAGTAGAATGTTAACAAAAAATACAAATCAAAAGTACAAAATAAATCATTTAATGACATTCTAAAATTCTTTGTATTGTATATAATGTCATTGAATCCGACATTCACGATCATCCATTATTGACATTTAATCTTATAGTTTGGCGACCATTTTATGGTTGACGAGATAACTAAGTAGTACCAATACTTATTATCTTTATATATATAAATCTTCTGTGCGTGTGTATGTCACTGAACTTCTCCTAAACGACTGGACCGTTTTTAATGAAATTTTGTGTGTGCGTTCCAGTGGATTCGAGAATGGTTTAGATTCACATTTCGTCAAAATTGATTTAGTACTTTTTTAATAATTAGAGTGCGGACGGAATGTCCGAGCGGTCTAAGGCGCCAGATTTAAGCTCAGCTTCTTGAAGAAAGAGATCGCGTATTCGAACCCTACTGCTGACAAACGTATATGCTTTACAATAATATTTCCTGTATTATAATTTTGATTAACCGACTTCAGAAAATCGTTAACTTTTAACTAAAAAGAGAAAAATAAACTTTTCTATCAAAAATTGAACCGACTTCAAAAAATACTGAAGAGTGAAAAATAATTTCCTTACATAATTGTAATAAGAAAATAAATTAAGAGCGTAGTGTTTATCGTGCGTATTACCATATTTACGTACATTTATTTGATTTTTCTGGAGTCGGTGACAAGAAGGACAACGTCTGTCGGTGACAGGACAACGTCTGTCGGTGACAGGACAACGTCTGTCGGGTCCGCTAGTTTTTGAGTAAATTATTTCATTATTTTTCTTTTCTCTTTTTAAATTATGTAAATTGTTTTGTTCCATAATTATTTATTGACTTAGTTTATTATTATTATTTCCTTTTAAAAAAATAGAAAATAAATAAAAGTAATATAAATGTAATTGGTATTTGAAAACGCAGTGTTCTCCAAATTGGCATCATAAAAAAAAAATCACGCGAAGGTGATGCGTGTATAAAAGTGGAAAAATGTTTGCAATAATATAAACAAAAAAAACGTAAACAAATAATTAAAAAATTGCCATTTCGATAGTTTTTTAAAATAACATCAAGGTTAATTCTCCAGTCGGGCAGCAATAGTAAATTTTCTTTTCTTCGTCTGTTTCATAATAAAAAAACATAAATTTAATAACTTCTAATTAAATAATCTGACTAATTTTCTGTAATCGGATGTATGATCTAAAAGTATCCTTAATACATAAACAAAACAGCGCAATTGTCATGTACGCGCCGAGGTTCGGCAGGATAATTTTTTACACTAATTTGGCGGAAAAATCGTTTTCCAATACCAGTTTCATATATATATTTAAATTATTTTCTGTTATTTAAAAAATAATAACAATTAGTATTTAAATAATAAGTATATGACAAAACAGTTTACATAATTTTAAAGAAGAGAAAGGAAATAAAAAAACATTTTATTAATAATTAAATAAACAATAGTCGGGTTGCCATGCCAGGCAAAATAACATCAATTTAGTGTCCATTAGTTACCTCGGTGTGTATATGATATCTGTGCAAACAAAACTTCCGATAATATAACAAATGACGTCATATTTATTTTCCTTTGAAATTTTTTTTATTTTAATTTTTCACGTGGATACTGTTCAACTAAAAATTAATTGCCGAGGAGAAATTATTTTCCATATATTGATTTTTTTGGCAACTGGAAAGAAAATGGTTATTTTTTATCGGAAAAATTTTAATTGATTCTGTATGAAAAATAATGAAATTTTGAATTATTAAGGAAAATATTTGAATAAATGAATTAAAAATTAGCCTATGTTCACCGGAAATTGTGTAGCTTTCCAATGGTGAAAGAATTTTTCAAAACCGTCAAGTAGTTTCGGAGCCTATTCAATTCAAACAAACAAACAATCAAATCTTTCCTCTTTATAATATTAGTATAGATAAAGCATAACAGCCCCACCTATTGAACGATTTACACCAAAATGTAATCATCTCTGAATTATATCAAGGACTAACACACTCTAAAATTTTATGTAAATCCATGCATCATTTCTTGAAATAGTGCGCCCACAAATTTTTTGTCACATACAGAGTGACAGACATTTTCTAAAAAATTTTCTAAATGTTGTAGCGTATATGGGGTTCTTTCGATCTTATGGTTAGACAACTTCAAACTCTTGTCTTTTAGTAAAGTACAAAATAATTTATTTGCAGATCTTCAGAACAACAGAGTCTTCGAAACTCACAAATATTACTAGATATTCAAAAATAACTGCTCAAATCGATCGTATAAGTACAGCTTTAGATCCCAGAGACTCTTTATGCAACGTCTCAACACTTAATAACATTCAAAACAACATAAATGAAACTCAAGCAAACTCGCTTAACAAACGCCTTGTTCACTCAATGACTGACTGGTAAATAATAACAACAGCAGCTCGTATCGGCTCTCCTATATATAGTCTCACCGCATGCGGTGGAAATTTCTACAACCTTCTAGAAAAATCCGGAAAACCACGGAACAACATTCAATGTATCAGCATATCTAAAGGGGGGGTTACCATAGAAGGGAAGGGTTACCATCGCCAAGTTTGTCGCCAACTTGGCGATATATCGCCAAATTTGGCGACCAAAATTAGTCGTCAAAAGTGAGCCAACTTGGCGATATCTTTATTATTTCGCCAAGCTGCCATAGACATACACTGAAAATAATAGACAAGTTTGCTTGATAACAGAGACAATGTAACAAAAACTAATATTAGTAAAGGAATGGAGCTTAATAAGATTATTTACATCATTTTACAGTACAAACACTAACTATTTACAAAATTCGTAACACTACCCCCTCCTCAAAGACTGCACGTCCCGGGCAGTGCAATCCTTGAGTTAGAGGAAAACACTTAAAGTACACTGTTAAAAATCTGCTGCATTTTGCTGCAACGCCCTCCACCACTTGTATATAATATCTCTATTCCAACCAATGAGAAAGCGCCATTTCACGGCCAAGTAACCGTTTTCTATACAAGCAGGGGAGTGCGTTGCAGCAAAATGCAGCAGATTTTTAACAGTGTAAATAAACAAATAAATAAATAAATAAATAAATAATAATAATAAGGTTTACATAAATAAGAACTAATTGCTATTTACATATTTACAAAAAGTGACTTTCATGACCATGGTCTGAAATTCCAGTTTTGAATTTCTAATCACTTTGGCCAAAATAAGGGGCTAGCCGGTTATAATGTACGACCTTGGGCTTGGTGTGTGGCGATTTTCGTATGCGAACGACGACGTCATTCAGCCTGTTGACGACTGTGTAAGGACCGTCCCAGTTTCTTTGTAGTTTTGGTGACAGTCCCTTACGACGTATGGGATTCCACAACCAAACTTTGTCACCTTCGTTGAACTCATGTCCAGTTGCCTTTATGTCGTATCGTGTCTTCATCTTTTCTGATGCCAGTCCGATTCGGTTCCTCGCTAGACAATGAACCTCCTCAATCCGTGCCTGGAGTCCATCCACGTATTCTTCAGGCGACAAAGGAGCGTCAGGAGGACGGCCAAACAAAAGATCCGCAGGCAGACGAGGATCACGACCAAAGAGCATTTGAGAAGGGGAGTAACCAGTGGCCTCATGAGTGGCATTCCTGTAGGCAAGCAGGAAAAGAGGCAATTTCTTGTCCCAGTCCTGTTGGTCTCTAGACACCAGGAGAGAGAGGCTATTTAGGATGGTACGATTGAACCGCTCCACCATGCCGTCCGATTGAGGATGTAGAGGTGTAGTTCGAGTTTTGTCCATGCCGAGTAGTCCGCACATTTCCTTAAACACAGCCGAATCAAAGTTTCTTCCTTGATCGGAATGGATTTGAAGAGGAACTCCGTATCTGGAAACCCAGTGTTGAACTAGTATGTCTGCTACGGTTACCGCCTCTTGATTAGGAATGGCATAGGCTTCAGGCCACTTAGTGAAGTGACGACTAGGATGTACTTATTGCCATCAGATGTTCTAGGAATAGGACCCAGGATGTCTAGTGCAATTCGTTCGAAAGGAGCTCCTACATTATAACGCTGCAGTCGCCCACGGGTGCGCTTCTTTGGACCTTTACGTGCTATACAGGTGTCACAAGTTCGACACCACTTCTCTACATCACTGCGAACATTATTCCAGTAGAAACGCTCTCGAACCTTTTGCAGGGTCTTCATTACACCAAAATGACCTCCTGTGGGACTACCATGCAGTTCTTGAAGGACCATAGAAATTCTCGACTTAGGGAGTAGTAGTTGCCATCTACATGTCTTTCCATCGTCAGACTCCCATTTTCGGTACAAAATACCGTTCTTCAAATGTAGGGAATTCCAGAGAGCCCAATAACGTTTAGTCGTAGGATGGTAATGGGCCATGTCTTGCCAGCTGGGCTTCCTGTTGGACTCCTCTTTCAGCTCTAGAATTGGCTTAATTTCAGGATCAGCAAGTTGATCTTTACGCAGGCTCTCGTCACTCCACGGATCTTGCGATGATGTAGACCCAGTTGTAACTTGTCTTACTATAGGACCTTTGACATTAAATTTCTTCTCAACCCGATCGCAGTATCTACAATTCTCTGAGCAGGGTCTTCTTGAGAGAGCATCTGCATTTCCATGTGATGAGCCTTTTCGATGGCGTATCTCCATGTCGTACTCTTGAAGCTTTTGTATCCACCTGGCTATCTGGCCTTCAGGGTTCTTAAAATTCAATAGCCAAGTTAGAGAAGCATGATCAGTTCGGATCAGGAACTTTCGACCGTAAAGATAGTGATGAAAATGGTCTATGGCTTTCACTACAGCAAGAAACTCTTTTCTTGTTACGCAGTAGTTTCGCTCTGCCTTTGATAAGCACTTGCTGAAATAGGCGATAACACACTCCTTACCGTCGATTTCCTGGGACAGTACAGCGCCAATGCTTTCGTTACTTGTATCCGTATCAAGTATAAACTGTTTATCGATTTGAGGATATGACAGAATTGGAGTGGATGTTAAGGCCTCCTTAAGCTTTTCGAAAGCAGCGTCACATTCCTGTGTCCACATAAATTTTTGATTGGCTTCTGTTAATTTATGAAGTGGTCTTGCAATCATCGAGAAGCCTTTGACAAATTTTCTGTAATAGGTGCATAATCCTAGAAAGCTCCGAAGCTGGTGAACATCTGCTGGACGACTCCAATTTTTCACGGCTGATATCTTCTCCGGATCAGTCCTAACTCCTTCCGCCGAAATGATGTGTCCAAGGTAGGCGACTTCATTGCGAAACAAACTGCACTTCGAAGGGCTTAACTTCAAATTAGCTTTCTTTAATTTTTGTAGCACCCGCCTGAGGTTGTTCAGATGTTCATCAAAAGATTTTCCTATGATTATGATATCATCTAAATAAACAAGACATGCTTCATATGACAGCCCCCGGAGAACCGTTTCCATAAGCCGTTCGAAAGTTGCAGGTGCGTTACATAGACCAAAAGGCATTACCTTGAACTGCCATAATCCTTGTCCAGTTGTAAAGGCGGTCTTCTCGCGGTCGTCCGGATGGATCTCTACCTGCCAGTAACCACTCTTCAGATCCAGAGTCGAGAACCAAGTGTTGCCCGCAAGTGTGTCGAGAGTGTCGTCGATCCTTGGTAGAGGGTAACTATCCTTTTTAGTGACGTCATTCAGTCGGCGGTAGTCTACACAAAATCTTGTAGAACCATCCTTCTTTCTTACTAATACAATGGGAGACGCCCAGGGACTTGTCGATGGTTCGATGACGTCATTTTCTTCCATATCCTTAATTAAATTTTGCACCTCTTCTTGCTTGGCAAAAGGTAATCGTCTACACTGTTAAAAATCTGCTGCATTTTGCTGCAACGCACTCCCCTGCTTGTATAGAAAACGGTTACTTGGCCGTGAAATGGCGCTTTCTCATTGGTTGGAATAGAGATATTATATACAAGTGGTGGAGGGCGTTGCAGCAAAATGCAGCAGATTTTTAACAGTGTAGGGTGTTGTTTAATAGGTGAATGATCTCCAGTATCAATTCGGTGTTGTGCCATTTTGGTTCGTCCAAAGTCTTCAGATGTTTGGGAGAATAAATTTGGAATTCCCTAATTAAACTTTCCGCAGCATCCCTTTGATTTGGATCCAAGTCTGTACTTTGTAACAAATCCTTGACTAAATTATCTGAAGATTTCTGAGAGTGATTGGAATTTTGACTTATGCACGTCACAGGAGCACATGATGCTATCACCTCTCCTTTCTTGATAGTCCTCGTCTTATCACTGATGTTAGCAATTCTGACTGGAATGGTCTTCTTCGAGAGGTCCACTACAGATGAAGCCACCAATACTCCTGCTTGTTTACTATTGTCTTCGGGATAATCTATATGGCCAAATCGATAATTAGTTTCATTGTTAATTACAGCTGGAACTAAAAATTCTGTTCTTGGACCTAGATTGATGTCTTCTTTGGCTATTACTGTTTGTTTATATTCAATTTCGTTATTTAATCCAAAAAGGCTTATTTCTTCAAATTTAGATAGCATTTCATTATTTTTAAAATCAAGTTTGAAGCCAAACTTCTTCAGAAAATCTAGCCTGATTATGCAAGGATCTGTTATGTCAGCCACATATGCCGTATGATAATATTTGCTTCCTCCAAAATTGATGGTTAAATTGGCCTTTCCATATATGCCTATCTTGTCGCCCGTCGCAGTTTGCAGGGTAACGCAGGGTGGAGTCCAGATGAGTTTACATTTCAATTTTCGAGCCAAATCTTCTCTTATTATTGTTACATTGGCTCCTGTATCGACAATCATACGGCACTGAATTCCGTTAATAAAGCCTATCACATATAATTCATTATCACCACCACTCATTTTTGATATCTGGAGGATCTTCAGGTGAGGCTTTTCATCCTCTGGCAACCTCCGCCCCGTGAGATGGCCAAAATTTAGTTTCCCTGCTGACTGTTTGAATTTATCTCACGTTCGTGGATTTTGGGGCAATTTCTTCGGAGATGTCCTGTATCACCGCATCCCCAGCACGTGAGATTCTGTCTTCTTGAGCTTGTTCTTCCATATTTTAAAGCTTCAATCTCTTGATTTATTTTCCTAATTTCTTTCAAGACATCGCTCTCAGTGTCTGAGCTTTTGTTCACCGTTGCCCCTCGGACTGAATGACGATCTCTTCGGCTGGCTTGTGTAGCTGCTTCCAACTTTAAGGCATATAGTAATGCAGTCTTTAAATCCTGCACATCTGCCATTCGTACCGCTCTCTGTACTTCTGGATCTTTTATTCCGTCTACAAAGTATTGCAATGAGAGCATTTCCCGTACATTTGTTGGGCAGTCGATGAATGCTAAATTTGCCAGACTTTCTATTTCTGAGGCAAACTCTTGAAGGGTTTCACTCGATTTTTGATGGCGGCTCTTCATTTGTATTCTCGTATAATCTTTGAAAAATTTTTCTCCGAATCTCATTTCAAGTGCACAACTTAAAGTCTCAAAATTGAGTTGCGTCATATCGGGCAATGTTTGCAGCACGTCGGCGGCTTCTCCTCTTAAAGATGCTGCCAGTTGACAAGCTTTCACCTCGTCACTCCATTTGTTCGCTTCGGCTACAATGGTGAATTGGGTCTTGTAAACTTGCCAGGAACTCTTTCCGTCGTATGTCGACAGCTTGATGTGCACGGGAGAAGCAGGCGGATTCCTAAATTCTTCATAATTACCACTGGACGCTGAAAGCTTCTTCTCAAGATCTTGTACTTTTTTATTTAGCTTTTCATCTACTTCAACTATTTTCTCTTCAATATTATTAACTTCATTCTGAATTTTCTCTTCTACTTCCTCTATTTTTCTTTCCATTTTCTCTTCAACATTACTAACTTCATTCTGAATTTTCTCTTCTACTTTACAAACTTCATTCTCTATTTTCTCTTCTACCGAATCTATTCTTCTCTCTACCGACGAGAACTTTTCTTCTAAAGTTTTCTTCATTTCTTCTTGGCTTTTATTAACTTCCTCCTTTAATTCTTCCATTCTCTCTTGGCTTCTTCTCATTTCTTCAGTCACCTCTTCTTGGCCTTTGTCAATTTTATTTGTCAACTGTTCCATTCTTTCTTCGTTTTTATTCATTTTATCCGCCAACTCTTCTTGGCCTTGATTCATTTTATCCGCTAACTCTTCTTGGCCTTTTGATAACTCTTCTTGGCCTTTGTCGATTTTATTGGTCAGCTCTGTCCTTAATCAGTTAATAGCTTCTAACAGTTCTTTCAGTTGTCCGTCCATTGTTCTTGTTTTCGCCATAAGATCCCGACTCCTGACACCAAATGTTGTAGCGTATATGGGGTTCTTTCGATCTTATGGTTAGACAACTTCAAACTCTTGTCTTTTAGAAAAGTAGAAAATAATTTATTTGCAGATCTTCAGAACAACAGAGTCTTCGAAACTCACAAATATTACTAGATATTCAAAAATAATTGTGCAAATCTATCGTACAAGTGCAGATATAGGTTCCAGAGATTTTTTATACAATGTCTCAACACTGAATCACATTCAAAACAACGTAAATAAAACTCAAGCAAACTTGCTTAATCGTAGCTCACTCAATGACTGACTGATAAATAATAACAACAACAGCTCGTATCACTCTCCTTATATAGGCTCGCAGCATGTGCTGGAAATTTCTAGAACCTTCTCGAAAAATCTACAAAACCACGGAACAACATTCAATGTATCAGCACATCTAAAGGGGGTTACCATAGAGAGGGAAGGGTTACCATCGCCAACAATCGCCAAGTTTGTCGCCAACTTGGCGATATATCGCCAAATTTGGCAATCAAAATTAGTCGTCAAAAGTGAGCCAACTTGGCGATATCTTTATTATTTCGCCAAGCTGCCATAGACATACACTGAAAATAATAGACAAGTTTGCTTGATAACAGAGACAATGTAACAAAAACTAATATTAGTAAAGGAATGGAGCTTAATAAGATTATTTACATCATTTTACAGTACAAACACTAACTATTTACAAAATTCGTAACACCATCAAATCGTGTTCAGGACATTCTAAGACATCTAAATTCATCGAAAACAGTAAGTAGAAAATTTTGACGAATCCAATAATTTAATATGGTAAAAGTAAAAAATAGTACTGCCATAGGCGATCACATGCCGTATGGAGGCCATCGTCGTTCCTTCTTTTCCATTTCCATTATTTTCTTTGAAAAATATTCTCCATCATAACCGATGACAACGTGCTCGAATTCCGAAAATAAGCAGAAATGTCTTAATAAGCAAAGAAATTAAGGAATGATCAACTAATGTCTAAGCATGTTGTTAGCCAGTAGTTGATACACTGATCAATTACTGGAGTCCTCGAAAAAGTCATAGATCAATAATTGATTGCGGCTGATCAATTTCTGGAATTTGCTTATTTCATAGGACAAGAAGTTGGTCAGTCAAATTTCAACTGCTAAAAAAAAAAAAAAAAGTCAGTGGAAAATCTAATAGTTAATATTTAAAGTATCATCCTTAAGCTGTCGCTGTGATTAACAACAAATATTATTAAAACATTAATTAAAAAAAAAATGTAATTTAACAAATTACAACGACTATTTGGAAAATGATATTTTCTAAAACTCAAAGTTTAAAGACTTTTAAATTCTATATTTAAATTAATAATAATAATAAACATCATTTTTAAGATGATTATAAAAAGTCATATATTACGTACGCCGTGCATTAAACATTAACATTCCTAGACCAACGATAAAAAAAAAAAAAAAAAAAAAAAAAAAACAGTAGATTAAAGATAGACAACTTTAACCGTTTAAAATGTGAATTTTTATTTGATGGAGTTAGACTGACTTCTGAACGCCTCATATTATGTACAGCATGGATTAAACATTAATATTCCTGGACCCATCACAAACAAATTTTAAATTAAATTTCAGTTTTACAATTTTCGGAACTGCAAATTTTTCAACTTCAAAATGTCGCACATTTTAAATTTTTACACCGTTGCGTAGAGAGAAAAAAAAATGCATTTTTTAATGAAATTTGTTTGAAATCTCTATCACAATGTGTTGTTAAATTATTAAATTTTTTTTTTTAATTTAAATTTCTCTTTTCGTCATTGTGGCAGCAGAAATATTCCATTTTCGATCATTAAACTTGGATCAATCAGGAAACGAATAAAATAAATCAGCTTTATTGCGGAATTCAACCAATAAAAAGATTCAGATATGCTTTAGATTTACCAATTCTCTACCGAGAACAACAACTATTTTTTCCAAATAGTTAATAAACAAAATAGAAGGGGATAATTTTAACATACCGTAATTGTTATCAAAAAGTAAATTTTTGCACTTTCTAATGTAAAAATAATAATAATAATAATAATAATAATAATAAATAAAATCATAACATGGCTTCTCTTACAGAAGATAGCTGAAAACTATGTGACAACAAGTGCACCAACATTCAAACAAAAATAGTATGTCTAATGAAATGTATAAAATTCATTTCAACCAAAAATGGTGCAAAATTTCAAAAATTTGATCAACAGAGGGATATCAAACTATTGGCGCAATGACCCTATATTAATAACAGTCGACGAGATCAATGAAATATGGAAACATATTTTGATCCTGGTTTTTCAACTAAGAACATGTATTATTACGCTGGTTCTTTCTACTACTTGTTGTCAAATTGAGGATCAGTAAAACTATCAATTGAATTATTTATTATTTTTTAAGCTATCTTTCTTGAGTTGGCGAGACATTCATCAAAATATCTTTTCTTTTTTCTTTCTTTCTTTTTTTTCTTTTAAGAATTTTTTTTTTTTTTATATTTTTTAATCCCTTTTTGCTACATTGCACATAACTTTCTTTGTAGTTTTAATACCTATTGATCCTATTGACATCATTTTTCCTCTCTTTCGTCTTTGAGAAAGTTACGCTCTTGTTCCGATACACGACAATATTGTGTGCATTTACATTAAATTGAGTTTTTTTTTTTTTTTTTTCTTTATGAGTATCAAAAATTTTATAGTTTTATAATGGATGTGGGATTATTCCAGGACGCATCTAAGATTATGCTTTGGAAAGGGCTAAAATATTTTAGAGGCCTATATGTGCCCAAATCTGACAGGCTAGCTTCTGAGCTAGTCTAATGAAAGTATGTCTAATGAAATGTATAAAATTCATTTCAACCAAAAATGGTGCAAAATTTCAAAAATTTGATCAACTATTAGAGGGATATCAAACTATTGGCGCAATGACCCTATATTAATAACAGTCGACGAGATCAATGAAATATGGAAACATATTTTGATCCTGGTTTTTCAACTAAGAACATGTATTATTACGCTGGTTCTTTCTACTACTTGTTGTCAAATTGAGGATCAGTAAAACTATCAATTGAATTATTTATTATTTTTTAAGCTATCTTTCTTGAGTTGGCGAGACATTCATCAAAATATCTTTTCTTTTTTCTTTCTTTCTTTTTTTTTTTCTTTTAAGATTTTTTTTTTTTTTTTTTTTTTTATTTTTTAATCCCTTTTTGCTACATTGCACATAACTTTCTTTGTAGTTTTAATACCTATTGATCCTATTGACATCATTTTTCCTCTCTTTCGTCTTTGAGAAAGTTACGCTCTTGTTCCGATACACGACAATATTGTGTGCATTTACATTAAATTGAGTTTTTTTTTTTTTTTTCTTTATGAGTATCAAAAATTTCATAGTTTTATAATGGATGTGGGATTATTCCAGGACGCATCTAGGATTATGCTTTGGAAAGGGCTAAAATATTTTAGAGGCCTATATGTGCCCAAATCTGACAGGCTAGCTTCTGAGCTCTGTTTCTTTTTTTTCATTTGATTTGACGGGACATGCTGGACCAGGTCCTGACTTACATTTTTTTTCTGCTGTCTGGAACAGAGTTGTAATTAGCCAGAAAAACCAGGGGAAGTTCTGTAAAGTTTTGATGGGGCTAACTCACAATGCTTGTAACATGCTAAATAATGAAATATTGTACTAAAATAAATTTTAATTTTTATGATTTTTTTTTGTTGTTTTTGTATTATTTGGATAATTTTAGAGAGTATTTGCAATCAAACGATTTAAAGTTTTATTGTTAAATTATCAAAATGCTATGATGGTTAAAGAGAGCAAGAGGCTGCACTTGGTCTTAAATTTTTAATTTTAAGTAAAAATTTTATCCTTGCTAATATATCAAAATAATATTCATAAAAGAGAAGAAGTCTGTGATAAAATAAATATCTTTTCCAAAATTCCGATTCTTTAAGGACCAAATATCCAAGTACCAAGGGCCATCATAAAAAATAATTGTATTATTTCATAATTTTTGAAATTTAAATTTCTAGTCTAGTTTGAGAGGGTCTTCAGCCCCCTTAGCTCCCCCCATTTTCACCATCAACTCCGCAATCCTGATAAAAATAAATAAATAAATGAATGAAAATCTGACATTAATCATAGGAAGTGAAGAAACTTCTTTAATCAAAGGGTATGTTTTTTAGTAAGAATCTAATTTATTTTTTAAGAAGATTTTAGGAAATGTAATTATTTCACTTTTCTTTTGTCTGTAATTAGTTTTAAGTAAAGCATAATATTTATTCTTCAGTATTGAATAAATTTTATTTGAAGGAAACCATTGTTTCTATTGTTAAGTAGCTTAAAAAAATAAAGAAGGGGGGAAAAGTTAAAAAATAACATTATACGTCTCTGCTAGTTCAATTGTTTGTAGAATGCTTTTTATTGTCATATTATAATTTGAATTAGTTGATTTATTATGGATTTCATTCTTTAAATACTTTACACACATCCTTATTTTGTTAAAATGCACATACATTTCCTTTTGTACAATTTACAAAAAACCAATACGCCTAGTTAAATTGTTTAAAATGCTCACATTAATTTATTTAAGGCAGTTCACGAATTCCCAGCTCAATTGCACGAAACTTTCTGAGTCATTTTTAAATGTGAAGGTATAAAATTGACAGGCCTGGCCCATGAAGCGATTTTAAATGGAATAGCATTTTTCATTTTTGATAAATAAATTACTTACTAAGTAATAAATGATTCTTTCTTTCTAACCGATAACCAGGCCCCTATTTGCCAGATTGTCCCAGCTAAACGGGTTTGATACTTGGTATCAGGGCGGATGACTGCCTAATCGCCGCGTCGCAACAATAAATCTTACGAGCGCTTAGATCTTCATCCTAACGGCACTGCCTACTGCTTGTTTGTGAATTTTGTTAATCCAGTTGTTTAACATTTTGGTCTTATTGTTTGGTACCAGCACTTTATTACTCAAGTTAATTACTACTCAAATCGTAATTTATAACCTTTTTCAGGTGACGAGACCTTCACTTGGCAAGGGACCTCCAGAGGTATAATTCGCAGGTAACTTGGAGGACTTTGCACCAAAGACAGATTTTATATCATGCACCATGTGCCATTTAGCGTTCATGGCGGACATCGTCTGTCTCCAATCCGATGACCAGACCCGAAACTGACTTATTTCCATTAGCCGAAAGAGGTTATAAGTGATTCTTGTCATGTGACGAGAAGTTTTATTCATACCTTGAACTGTCGCGTCTGTAAATTTAGTTCAAAGTACTTGACAGAATTTTTTGAAAGATATTCTGCTTTTACCAAAAATGAAAAACGCTATTCGATTACACAGTTTTTGAATTAAAACACCTGCCAATTTTATGTGTTTCCGAACAAAAATGAATTGAAATGTGACAGAAAGTGGTAGTTCCTTTTAACATAATTGAATTTATCATATTGTGCTCAAAAATTTATTCATTTCAGTCAAACTGAAAAATTTTAGTAATTTATTGGGTTGTTCGGAAAGTCCTTTCAGTTTGGGAAAATCAATTCGTACCGGAAAATTCTATTACTTAATTATTAGACATTGTTTCCGATATCCAATACTTAGATATAAATGGACAAATTTTTCCGGTGCGAATTGATTTTCCCCAAACGGAAACGACTTTCCGAACAACCCAATAGAATTTTAAATTCATTGTCAAGGTATAATTTGATATAGAAAAGTAAATTTTATAAAACTTTTGAAGTGTTATTATTTTTTTTAAAATCAGGATTATTATTATCATCATTATTATTATTATTATTTCATAATAAAAGTTTATACGTGTAATTTTTTTTTCATTTTTTTTTTCAAAGTAATAGACTATTTACCAACATATTTACAGATTATCGAAAGTTTACAAATATATTTAGGAGGGGGGTAGGGGGGGCTAATTAAGTTACTTGAAAAAAATCTTTTCCGTGTATATCATGTGGGGTATCTTGTAAAAGCTTTCATTATGCTGAACTCAAAAATATATTTCTTTTTATTTTAGGCATTATATTTTCATAGATATCGTCGAGAATATAGTGCAAAAATAGACCCCCCCCCCTCATCAAATTGCGAATCTACTGAAAAACTAATTATGAAAAAAAAAATTAGAGATTATAGAAGTTATTTTAAACTTTGCAGGAAAACTATTGTGATTACTCTAGATTGCATAATTTTTGTGAAAAACACATTTTTCTGTTACACACAAATTTCGATTTCTGGGCATTGAGCAAAGGTGTTGAGAAGCGTTGGATGTATCTATTATAGCAGAAGTCTAAAAGTATTGTTGATAATGATTTTTGAAAAAAAAAAAGTCGGTAAATAGCTGAGATACCAACCCTTAAAGAGAGGGAAGTTTAACGACATAAATAATGACGGGAGCGGCGTACTCTGCATATCATCGGCTTTTATAAAGCCTAGATAACAACTTTTAATAATACACTAGCAGTCTACGCCATCTACGCTGGTCGATTTCATTTCTCTAAAAGAATCTCGAACAAAACGAAATACATCTAGCAAAAATTAAAAAACAACAACAACAAGAAAAAATCTTATCTGATCAAACATCCATAATTGTTGCCTTAATCTTAATATAATCTTTCATTATCCTGTTCAAAGTTGATGTTAACGACATAATAGACAATATAGCTCTAAATTGACAGAAGTTCCTATGTTTATGTGTTTTTTTTAAGTAGGTATGTTATCTTGAATTTTCCGCTTATATCTAAGCCTGCTGCTGAGAAAAAAATGAAATATCCTAAGTGTGTTACCATTCCATTAACCCCTTGCGGTGCGGTGGTATACCTATGAAACCACTTAATTTTAATTCCCAAACTCCACATTGGCACCGAAATTTAGTTGAAAAAATTTTGGTTTTTTGAATGTGTGAAATATAGCATTTTTATTTTATTTTTTTTTTTTTATTTACACATAAAGTTCTCTTCAAATTTTGGTGTCAGTCATTAATTTCAACACTTAAACAATGCATTTGCTCTGCACCGCAAAGGGTTAAACCCGTTTAGCTGGGAATTTCTTAAATAGATAAAATATATGTTAAAGTTTATTTTATAAACTTATTTTAGTAGATTAGGTAACCTTAAATTCGCGTCTCTCTCTAAAATTGCTGCTGCGATATGGTGGAATGGCCTAAGGTTTCGTACCTCTTCGTACCTTTTGACTGGTTCCTTTTCAGTACTGAACTCATCACAATAAAAGTTTCCCTTTTCTCTACTTTGACAGCTATGCAATTAAAAATATGCATATCTGATCGATGCCCTACAAATGGGCATACAATTTGATCTTATGAAGAAATATTATTTCGCATTAATATACTTATGAAAGAATGTAATGTAATCCTTTAGCAATAAAGGCCAAAAAAAAAAAAAAAAGAAAAAAAAAGAAAAGAAAAGAAAAGAAAAAAAAAAAAAAAAAAAGGAGAGAAAAAATACCCATAAGGTATCACGCATGCAGCTTGATGCACATCTCTGTCGCTTCTCAATAATCTATTAAAATAAATTTTTCTAACATTATACAAAGAACTAGCATATGCATCCGGGGCAGGGCCGTAGCTAAGGGGGTGCTAGGGGCGGGTCAGCCCCCCTTCCCCTAAAATATTTTGAGCCTCCGCTAGAAATGATTCCAAGGTCACTAAATGAATTTATGTTCCGAAAATCCAAATGAAATTCTGTTCAATAATCTAATTTTGTTTAGAGGCTCTTTCACAATTTTGCAGAATTACTAGATTGTTACTAAAATAAATGTTTCAACACTCGCTCATTCTATTTGCACACATGAAGCTAACATGATGTTTAATATTGCACTAGCTATACACTCGAACTTTTCATCACCATATTCTTTTTTAGCATGAAATGAAATTATTACAACAGTATAATAAGAAACGTAGTACCTACAGTGTGAATATGCACTAATTTATCTTTCTGCCTCAGAGAGAGAGAGAAAATATGAGCCTTCCCCCCTTAAACTTTCTTGAGTCCCCCCCCCCCTACATTCCTTGAGTCCCTCCTGTTATTCACTTCCAGCTACGGCCCTGGGGGAGGGGCATTACTAAAATAGCTGGAATAAATGTTTAATATTTTTTAATGCGTTTGTTAGCTTGAATTTCACGCTTCTACCTAAAACTGCTGCTAGGATATGGCTAGTGATGGGTGATTCTCGAACATTTATCAATCGAAAAAAATCGATTTGGAAAGAATATTGGAAAAACATTTTTGTGGGAACTCAACTTTTCATGGATTATGATGCTACCGGATTTTTGCTAACCCAAAAGCCAATTCGTAACATTGAGCCAAAAGCAGACTTAAAAAAAAAAATTAACTGTTATAATTATTATATTGAACTTTTTATAGTAATGTAATTTGCTTTCATTCAATAAAAATCGGACAACTGACGTCAATTCAGAACCTCCACCCCCTGAATAACTAGGCTTCAGTGCTGACAAAAAATAGCAGCTGCCAAAGGAGGATTTTTTTTGGCGCGTGTACGGTCCCTTCAGCTTTGGTACCAATAATTTTTTTAAAGTTTCTTCGCTTCTTTTTTTTTTCAGATTAAAGAAGTCTAAGAAATCTTATATAAAATATTGGAGTCAAAACATAGGAGCCCCATGCGCACTTTTAAAAAATCAGTCTTCGACAGCCGCCAATTTTGTGTAAGCGCCAAGGCCTATTATTCAAGGGGCGGTGGCAGCATGATGGCTTCAAAGCCTATTATTGGTCGAAATATCTCCTTTCTTGATAAATAGAAACGGATCTTCTAAAAACAAACCAAATATTTTTGGGAACGGCGCTTCCACGCGTTCCCGCCCCATTACAGCACTGATTACAATAATAGTAAAACTGGTAGATTTTTAATTATACAGAAGAAAATGTTTATTAAAATTAGACATTCTCTTCAAACAGGATTCATTCGCTTCTTGGAATTTTCCAACCAGGAAATTCTTCGATACCAGTATTTTCTTATAGTAAAAACCTGATTAAATAAAGAAAATTTTGCTTGTTTGACCAAAACTTATTTTCTGAAAAAAAAAAAAAAAAAAATGTAATTTAAGAAATTACACCAACCATTTGAAAAATGTTTCACTCGAAACATTCATCTATCATTTTAAGCTAAATACCAGTTGTTTTATTGTGTATTATCCGCGCTACTGCTATAAATGACTTTATACATGCTGCAATTTGAAGTTACGGTTCGTTTAAGTTACATTACATCACTTCAATGTCGCCAAGCATAAAAGCTGGCGACGAAAGAAACATTTCAAACTATGTAACATTGTTGGTGCGAAAGTAATCATTATTAAAATACAGCTTTGGCATATACTGTTATACTTGTAAGACTTTGCCTTTGGCATATACTGTTTGATTTTACAGAGCAGAATTTTGGTGATGGAGGTTTTAAACCAAAGTCGATCGCAGCACATGTATCTGTGAATGGGTCCATCAGACATCGAATCAAATAAGATTTTTTTCCCAGTTTTTCCCAAGCCAATTGCTTTTTAGTTTTCTTTTTAGGTGGTGGAAAATCAAGAGTAATAGCTATAACATTTTCCGGCTTGTTAGAGTCACTATTGGCACTCAAATTTTCCTGGTTAGAACCGACCGATTGTAAAACGCCATGGCTAGTGCATTGGTCGCCCTCGAGACGATGTTTTACAATTAATCGGTTCGGCATTAAATTGCTTCCTTTTTCGTGATCGCCTTTCAACACGTAATTGGTTTTCAGCGGTTCGATAATCTTTTGATTTTCCCGTTTTCTGCATTGAAAGACTTTTTGCGCCAAACCAAATACAGTACTACTTAGTTATCCCGTCGACCAATTTCGCCAAATGATACGAATCGCCAAACTAATAAGCAACTTATACATATTGACTAAATTTTTATTTTAAATAACAAAAGAACAAATAAATTAGTAAAAAATTAATAAAAAGTCGAAATAAAAATTACTTTATGATTGTTTAAGTACGCGTATTGCATTTAATGTCATTGAATGCGACATTCACGGTCATTCATTTCTTTGGCTTCGGCTTTTTCCGTATCTGTTAATTTCCCTCTACCCATTTTTAAATTTGTTAGTTTTCTCCTTATTACAATGATTTTAAACATTTTAATTTCCTATTCAAATAAAAATTCTTTTAAAAGTAAAGAATTTAATTTAAATTCAAATAAAAATTCTTCTAAAAGTAAAGAATTTAATTTAAATTCAAAAGTGACCACGTCATTTTGTCAATCCTCCACCGAAAACAACAACATTTTTTGATGGTAAAAAAAAAAAAAAAAAAAAAAAAAAGATATTTCTTCTGGAAAATTTTTACAACCATACGAACTCTGTTCAATCAGAAGAATGAAATAAAATGTCTCCCCCAAATTTTCAAAACAATTTCTACAACAGTTCTCTTTCCTACTCGTATATTTCGAAAAAGCTGTTTTTATTCAAATTGATAGTCGAGGTCGACTACGAAGTTGCGTTGCATTTTCTTACACACTTCTGTAATATTTTACAATGCATCGAATATTTTTGCAGAAAGAATTCAATGTTGTTTATGCATCCCAGTTCGTTAATTACTTTGTGACAGTCTAATGTTTTTCAGTGCTTTATGGTTTTATCGTAACTTTAAAAATTATCGATGGATAGTTTTTTTTTTTCATGCATTTTCCTCTTTAATATTTAATCTGTTGACGTGTATATGCGTGCATGCATCTTTATATTCTAATAAAATTCTATAAATACGTGGTGTTTCTAGATGCATATCGAGCTTTTAACGCTATAGGTAAGTAGTTATTGCATAAAACTTATAATTAATTCATAAAATGAAAGAGCAACTCAAATAATTTTACCTACAAGCTTACAAATGTTCAATGTGAGAACCTTTCGTCACACGGCACACATCAAGTTGATACCTTAGTTCTTCTCAAACGTTGATTAGCAAAGAAATTCTGTTCAGAGGCTCACCCGATCTGATGCCATTCAAATGTATTGTTGTAGTTTATCAATTTAAAATAATTTTATAAATTCTTTTGAGAAATCGATTCGTCTCAAATAAAGAAATATTTTAGTCAATATTTATTTTAGTTTTACCAGTGGGGATTTATAAAGGATCGTGTGTATGTGCCTCCACTGCCGGCTGGTCATTGCAGCTGTTGCAACAATGACCCCACAAACACTAATCAACGCTTGGGAAGAACTGAGCTATCGACTTGATGTGTACCGTGTAACGAAAGGTTCTCACATTGAACACTTGTAAGATCGTTGTCAAAACCGTTTGAATTGTTCTTTCATTTTATGTATTTGTAATAATAATTTTAAGTTTTATGTAATCAATACTGCCAAGTGTTAAAACTCCGATACTCATTTAGAAACACCCCGTATATTTAGGTATGCAAAAAGATTATCTATAATTAAGTGCAGTCTTAAATAAAAATAAATAAATAAACATCCTCTACTTAATTTGTAAGAAATTATCGTAAAAAAAAATTACTAGTACCAAGTATTTGAAATATCGATTGTTGAAATGTACGGAATGACTCTATCGCTTCTGTCAATGCATTATTTCTTGACAATAAGACCATTTCACTCACTTAATATGTTTCGACTATTGCCAGCTCAAATGTTTCAATAAAACAAGTAAATTATATAGTTTTCAAATTCTGCTTTACTGAATATCATAGACGGTATCTTAAACCATCATTTTAACGTTTTCAGGGTTCTGTAATAAAGTGAAAACGGAACTATTGTAAAATCACTCCTGTGTCTGACTGTCCATCTGTCACAAGCATTTTACACAGAAACTATGAAACATGAAAAAGTCAAATTGGGGGAAGTAATAAAGACTTCTGACCAGTGTTCTCGCTGGCTTTTGACTAATATTAAATATTTGGCGAATAAGAAATTAAAAACAGTGCCAAATGGAAAAAATATTAGAAAAATAGATTCGGCGTAAAATACTAAAAAATCTACTTTAATTGTATCCATTTTTTTTCAGTATGTTCTAAAACAACAAAATTTTTGTCATTGCTTTGAAAATAGAAATTCTACTATACACTATAGAAATTATTAAAAATGAGTACATTCTAAATATCTCGTAAATATGTAAATATTTCAAACATTCTTTTAGCAGTAAATTTCTATGAGATTTCGACTTTAACCGATAGAAAAAAAAAAAAAAATGATTGGCCAACGATCCTTTCTTTAGATGATTTAATAAACAGTTCGGTAAATGACAAATTCAACGCCGCATTTCATCAAAACTTTTCTCGATTGATGCGAGTAACTTTGTTTTTGATTTTACCGACGCATGGATGGTTATAAACTAACAATAGAGAAATACTTATCGTATAATACTTTCTGTGTGTTTGGTTATTGCTAAACTGAATTGGTGTTGGGTCAGTATCTGTATAAATAATATAGTAATTTAAATGGCACAATGCGATTAAAGATGAAAAGAGACATCAATCGAAAAGTAACGTGGATAAGAATCTCAGCTGTAAACACACAAAAAAGGAGCAAAAATTGAGCACTCGCAATTTGGCGAATCTGATTGTTCATTTACTCGCCAAATGAAACATTTTGTCGCAATTTGATGCAATGGCGAGCGGCAGCGAGAACCGTGCTATTGATCCACATATTTACAGATTATTAAACATTTACAAATATATTTAGAAAGGGGGAGAGGAGGGGGGCTAATTAAGTTACTTGAAGAAAAAAATGTATATTTTTTTTTATATTGTGTGGGATATCTTGTGAAAACTTTCGATATGCTAAACTCAAAAATATATTTCTTTTAATTTTAGGTATTATATTTTCAGAGATACCGTCAAAAATACAGTGCAAAAATATATTCCCGAATCTAATTTCAAATCAACTGAAACTAAAATTATGAAAAAAAATAGAGGTTATAAATGTTGCTTTAAACCTTGCAGGAAAATTATAGTGATTATTCTAGATCGTATAGTTTTTGAGAAAAACACATTTTTCTGTTACACACAAATTTCGATTTGTGGGCATTGAGTAAAGGTGTTGAGGAGCATTGCAGGTACCTAACATAGCAGAAGTATAAAAGCATTGTTGATAATTATTTTTGAAAAAATTCATACAAAATTAGCCGAGATAATTAACCTTTAAAGACAGGAACGGTTTTGACATAATAACGACGGGGGCGGCGTACTGTGCATACCATCGACTTTTAAAGTCTATATAACAACTTTTAATAATATATTTGTGTAACGCAATAACTAGTAGCAGCATAAAAGCAATAAACTTCATACTGTTGCAAACATTACTAGTTTAATTGCAATTAATCACACAAATCAGGGTTCGTACGCATGAGAAATAAAAAAAATATCCATTTTAGTACCAAGATTTTTTAAAACTATTATTTGTCTTATTTAATGTAAAATATCCCTTACTCCAGATATAGCGGCCACTATATTACTAAATTTCTGATATTAAAATGCCTATTTCTTTTCCTTATGCATGCGAACCTTTCATAAATACTATGGAGGTCGCAATTAATTTTCATTGAGTTGGTCTTTCATTACGACTGTCGTGCATTTAAAAATTAATTAAAACATACATGGAAAATCGCGTCGGGGACCAAAGCGGCTTTGTGAATTTGCAAGCTCTTCTCTACACAATCTGCTTCCGCATCAGCACAATGCTAAGTTTAAACATTGAACAAGGGTTATGTGTTTGCTACACTGGAAAAAAAAAGTTATTACTACGCTGAATTTAGTTTTATGAAATGCCAAATGGAGTTTAAATATGCACTACTTTTATTCTCAGTATTGAATTAAGTTCATTATAAATAGATAAGGATAGGATTAAAAAAAAAAGAATTATACAGAATAGAAATATTTGGCATTATTTAGGCTTCATACCTCTTTTAATTATTATAGTATATCCATTTATACTTTCTAGTATATACAACTATAATCAACCCTTCTTTGTATATATATTTTTTCAAAGTCTTATTATTTTTTCAGCAACGATTTTCTTTAAATAATACCTTTAACTCCTTCGCTATAAGAGCACTTTGCTTAATTTTTAACCACCGGTTTTTTAAAACAGAATATTTTCTACACTTGAATCGCGAAAATGCCCCAATTAAATAAGGTAAACTTTACTATAAAAAATAACTGGTGGAAATAACGAAGGATTCTGAGAATTTTAAGTGGCACGTATACCAGTTGTTCCTCCCAAAGGGATTAACAATACATATTTTTATTAGACGATGGGACGAAGTCTCAAAATATGCTTAGAAATGAGATTCCGTTTGCCATCTCTTAGGACTTAATAAATTTGTTGTTAAAATATTTCAACATCCATATTTTATCGAAAATAGCAATGTTCTCACATTGAAACCTGCACATTTCTTTAAAATACAGAAATATACTCGGAACTATATACATATATATATATATATATATGTATGGTGGATTAATTTTTAAATTCAAACAGTAATAGCAAGAAAAAAAAAACTTGCATGATACACGATGCTCTGACAATTATTTAAAATTAAATATATACATATATGGTGGATTAATTTTTGAATGCAAACAGTAATAGCAAAAAGAAAAAAATCTTATGATACACGACGCTCTGACATCTGAACGCAAACAGTAATAGCACAAAAAAAAGTATGATACAAAATGCTCTGACAATTATTTAAAATTATAAATATATATACAGGGTGATTCAAAAAAGATGGGAAAATTTTTAAGAGGTAATAGTACACATCAAGACAAATAATATTAAATGGGAAACTAAGGGTTCAAACGTCTTCCGAAGGAGATAGGCGCCATCAAAGTTTAGGGTCCAAAATTTGAAATGATTATAAAAAACGGAAAAATTGGTCGATTCGTTTACAGTTTTCACGAAAACTATTCTTTATGTCAGTATTGTCTTGAAAATAAATTATAAAGATGAATTTCAAAAAATGCCGATAGAGGGCGCTTTAGACTTTGGAGCAACGAACAACTATTTTTTACCGTTATTTTTTGCATCTCATTAATTTTTTTAGAAGTTTAGACATAAACTTAAATTTTGAGCTCAAAATCTGTGGTTAAGTAGCGCAAACTGAACTGTGTTCAATGGGAGTCGGTAGGTTAAAATTTCAAATGATTATAAAAAACAGAAAAATTGGTCAATCGATTTGCGGTTTTCACTAAAATTATTCTTTATGTCAGTATTGTCTTAAAAATAAATTATACAGATAAATTTCAAAAAATGCCGATAGAGGGCGCTTTAGACTTTGGAGTAACGTACAACTATTTTTACCGTTATTTTTTGCATATCATTAAGTTTTTTTAGAAGCTTTGACATAAACTTAAATTTTGAGCTCAAAATCTGAATCATTGAGAGTGGTTAAGTAGCGCAAACTGAACTGTGTTCAATGGGGTGGGGAGATTCAAATTTCAAATTATTATAAAAAACGGGAAAATTGGTCGATTCGTTTGCGGTTTTCTCTAAAACCATTCTTTATGTCGCTATTTCCTTGAAAATAAATTAAAAAAAAATTCAAAAAATTCCGTTAGAGAGCGCCTTAAAATTTAGAGTAACCAACAACTATTTTTAACCGTTATTTTTTTTTTAATATGTTTTAAAAGCTTAGACTTAAATTTTGAGCTCAAATTCTGAATCATTGAGAGGGGTTAAGAAGCGCAAACTGAACTATGTTCAGGAGTTGAAATGTTACCCTGCCAACTCTATGAACATGGCCCAATTTTTCGCTACTTAATGACCCACAATGATTCAGAATTTGAGCTCAAAATTTAAGTGTAAGCTTTTAAAACATTTATTTAGATTTTTTAAAAAATAACGGAAAAAATAGTTGTTGGTTACTCTAAATTTTAAGGCACCCTCTAACGGAATTTTTTGAAATTTATTTTTAAAATTTATTTTCAAGGAAATAGTTACATAAAGAATCGTTTTAGAGAAAACCGCAAACGAATCGACGAATTTTTCCGTTTTTTATAATAATTTGAAATTTGAACCTCCCCACCCCCATTGAACACAGTTCAGTTTGCGCTACTTAACCACTCTCAACGATTCAGATTTTGAGCTCAAAATTTAAGTTTATGTCAAAGCTTCTAAAAAAACTTAATGAGATGCAAAAAATAACGGTAAAAATAGTTGTACGTTACTCCAAAGTCTAAAGCGCCCTCTATCGGCATTTTTTGAAATTTATCTGTATAATTTATTTTTAAGACAATACTGACATAAAGAATAATTTTAGTGAAAACCGCAAATCGATTGACCAATTTTTCTGTTTTTTATAATCATTTGAAATTTTAACCTACCGACTCCCATTGAACACAGTTCAGTTTGCGCTACTTAACCACAGATTTTGAGCTCAAAATTTAAGTTCATGTCTAAACTTCTAAAAAAATTAATGAGATGCAAAAAATAACGGTAAAAAATAGTTGTTCGTTGCTCCAAAGTCTAAAGCGCCCTCTATCAGCATTTTTTGAAATTTATCTTTATAATTTATTTTCAAGACAATACTGACATAAAGAATAGTTTTCGTGAAAACCGCAAACAAATCGACCAATTTTTCCGTTTTTTATAATCATTTCAAATTTTGGTCCCTAAACTTTGATGGCCCCTGTCTCCTTCGGAAGAAGTGTGGGACCCTTAGTTTCCCATTTAATATTATTTGTCTTGATGTGTACTATCACCTCTTAAAATTTTTCCCATCTTTTTTGAATCACCCTGTATATGGATACATTTTTGAATGCAAACAGTAATATCAAGGGGAAAAAATTGTATGATACATGATGTTCTGACGATTAAAATTAAATATATCTATGAATAAATTTTTGAATGCAAACAGTAGTAGCAAGGAAAAAATGTATGATACACGATGATGCTCTGACGATTAAATTCAATATATTTATGAATAAATTTTTGAACGCAAACAGTAATAGCAAGGGAAAAAAAATCTTGTATGAAATACGATGCTCTGACAATTACCAATTTAAGATTAAATATACATATACTGTACGGAACCCTCTGAGCGCGAATAATATTCGCATTCGCATTTAACCGTTTATTTAATCATAATTCGAAAACTACTTGAAAGAAAAATTTGAAATTGAGAAATGCCATAAAGAAGAACAGATTAAATTATAAGTCTATCCAAAAAATGGTAAGATTGCAATTCATTTTTTTTTTCGAATATGAATTTCATAATTCACATTATAAAATTTTTAGAATGACAAATTCAATGTATTTATAATTGAGTTTTTTAATATTATAAGATAAAAAGTTATCACATTAGGATTATGATTTCAGGAGATATTAATAAAAATTTCGCATTTATACTGAGAGGAGAGGCAGGCCTTAAATCAGGATCCTGTTTACTTGCAGTGCTATCGGCGCTTTTGGAAATTAAAATCAAGAATCGCAGTAAAAGATCTGCTGCTATCTTACATAACACTCCTGCAAGCTCTTTTTTTAGGTGCGTTCGTAATTATGTAAATACGTAGCACCTATTGTTGTCGCTCAGTCCGTCTGTCTGTCCGTCTGTCCGCATATAACAACGCAAAAACTACCCAACCGAATCGTTTGAAATTTAAAATACATAATTATAACATAATTTTGTCGAGTCATTTCAAATTTTATGAAAATCGGATGGATAGATCAGTTACAGGAACAATCAAAAGGATTCCGTTACATTACGGTCAATAGGGAAAAAAGTTTCAAATGCATTTTAATCGTTTGAAATTTAAAACATATAACTATTGCGTAATTTTGTTGAGTCATTTTAAATGTTATGAAAATCGGATGCATAGATCAATTACAGGGACATTCAAAAGGATTCCGTTACATTACGGTCAATGGGGAAAAAAGTTTTAAATGCATTTTAATCGTTTGAAATTTAAAACATATAATTATTGCGTAATTTTGTCGAGTCATTTCAAATGTTATGAAAATCGGATGGCTAGATCAATTACAGGGACAATCAAAAGGATTCCGTTACATTACGGTCAATGGGGAAAAAGTTTCAAATGCATTTTAATGATGTTACACTCATTCGAACATAATAGAATTGGCATGAATCTATGAAATATACAACCCTTGGCATAAAGTTTCCGATCATTACATCAACACTCCCACCTTTCGTAAGAAAAGATTATTTATTCTCACTGCATAAAAATTAAACGATTATTGGCGATAATACATTTGTATTACATGTAATGAACAACAATATGCAATAAGGAGAAATATTTATACATCAATTTATAAACAGAAAAATTGTGATAGAAATTTAAACACCAAAGAAAAAATTATCCGATCATGGTTTGATTTGGAAAAAAATAACCAATCACTGTAATAAATATTTCGTAAATTCACTCTTATTTCGTATGACAGCCGAAATTCTTAGTGAAATGGACTCAAAGAGATGTTTGCACGCATTGGAAGCAACGTCACTCCAGCATTCCCTTATAACTTTAAGTAGTTCTATGGCATCTGTAAATCGTCGAAAATCGATTTTTCTTTTTAATATGTTCCACACATTTTCGATGGGATTAAGATCCGGTCTATTGGGCGGCCAAATCATGGTTTGAATTGGTATATTACCAACATTTTATAGAAATTTCTTCACTGATTTGGTGCGTTGGAGAGCTGCGTTGTCATCTTGAAATAAGAAGTTATTTTGATCGCCGACGATTGATCGATGCTAGGAATCAGAAAATTGTTTAAAATGTCAATGTAAACTTCACATTTTATTGTACGTAACACAATACATAACTTACCGACGCCTTGTAATGTGATACATCTCCAAACTGTAAATGAAGTGAAAATTTAGTCCTTGAATTGATACATTTATCATTGAACTTCTCACACCAACTCTCCTCCAAACAAATATTCCACAGTCATCACCTGTTCCGAGAGATATGTGAGATTCATAGCTAAAAATAACTTTATTCCATTATCAAGTGGCCAGTGTACATGTTTTTTACACCTATGCAAACGCTCTTTTCTATGCTTCTTTTTCAAGTAAGGTTTCGTTTTAGCTTTACAGAATTTAAATTCTGCTGCATTTAGGCGATTAAGTGCAGTGTGGTCACATACCTTTACGTTATACTCAGACCATTCGGCATTGAGTTGTTTTGAAATTGCTCGCTACTTTATTTTCATTATTTCCTAAAGTTTTCCGCCCTTCCTAGGCGTTTTCATTCGTGGACGTCCACATCAAGGTAAATTTTGCACGCTGTTAGTCAATTATATTTTACCCGAAGATCCCATACCATACATTGAGCACAGTTTAATAAAACAGTTTCTTTTCTTTGTGAATTTAACTCCTGCAACAATTTAATTATGCGAATTTTTAAACCGCAACAGAGTTTATACACACGAGCCATTGTCCAGCATTTCTGAGCTGCTTTTGATCTCACATCTGGAAGATTTCTTCTTTTAAATAGGATTCGGATATTGTACGCATGCTCAGGCACTCCTATCTGTCTACAATATGCAAATTTCAAACCTTTTCCATCAGTGATCGATTATTATTTTCCAACTTCAGTCTTGATCGGATATTTTTTTTCTCACAAGGAAACATTTCGCGTGCAGTATAATTATAAATTATATGATTGTTATACTGAATTCACTTTTCCTTTATATTTTAATACGTGTTCTTTTATTTGCCATATAGTAAAACGCCTCTATGCTCATGAATCACAAAATATATACTTCGAAATGCAAAAATCATAAACTTGATAACACTGATCGAAAACTTTTTGCCAAGGGTTGTATACTAAAATATGCATTCTGTACAATCTGTGATGCAGAAAATTTTTATTATTAAATTACAGGGCCACACAAAAGTATTCCACTATATAATGCTATACGGGGAAACATGGTTTGGTACGTGTTTTAATTATATTCAACTATTTCACATTTTATGAATAAGATATACGTTGCTGAGGTGTAATAAAAATTACTTCCTGCATATTTACAGAAACGTAAAGATTTCGACTACTATACTGTATCCGGAGTACGCTCTACTATATCAGCAAGATCTGAATATTTTTAAAACTTCGTTATCGTACGAACGCACCTCATTTGCAACGTTCACGTGCAATTTCCAACTTGTTTATATATATAGTTGTTACGCTACCATTTCAAGTTGCTGAAAATTAAAATTAGTCAATTCATATTAGGACACCCGGTATGTTTCTTTAACTTTCAAAGTATTCTTCACTGAATTGCAACTGATGTTAGGTATAAAAAAACAAGTAGTCTTATATCAAATTAGTATTTTTTTACACAATTCTGAAGATAAAAAAGTATTCCCAAATAATTATTTGGGCGTGTCTTTTAAAAAGCTTTTATTGCATACAGGGCTTGATTAAAGCACGGGCCTCCAGGGCCCCGGCCCTGGGCCCACCAATTTCAGGAGCCCACAAATTATGTAGCTGATCCCCCCCCCCCCTAATCAAGTATGCTTCAAATAATATTGCTTTATAAAATATGAAACGTAAAATTTAAATGTTCTGAATGACTCAATAAAAATTTTAGAAGCTTTTAATCTAGGCACTTTCTGTAAAAGTCCTTTTCATTTTGAGAGTATCTATAATTTTCAAAATTTGCCATATCCAGAAAATAAAGTTTGGGGAAAATGCCAAACACTCCATACTGTGTCTATTGGATTTAATAAAAACGAGGATTTTACAATGTCAGAATTATAATTTAAAATGAATACTAGACTATTAGAGAAAACACAGTATTTATGATTTTGGATAAAGCAAGTTTTGTAAAAGATATCCTCATTCATTCTGCACTCACAAACTGTGGATCATAGATGTTTATAAATAATATAAATGCTTATTTGAGAAAGTGAATGGTAATTCATTTTCTTGATTATTTTTGTAAGTAATTTTTTTTAACTTGAAAGTTTCACCCAAGCAACTTTGTCAAGTTATCAAATAAACCTACTTTTTTTTCTGAAAGTATCGCCGGGAATATGGAGGTGGAAAGGGGGGGGGGCAATTTTTTAACAGGCCCTGGACCCAACTTCAGCTTGATCGGGCTCTAATTGTATATAGTTTTTATATTAAAAAACATTTAGATTTTCTTTTACAGAATTCCGATCAGCCAGAGCCCTTCTCGCAAGAGTAAAAATCCCTGTCGGCTTGGCCTATGGCGCGGCGGAGGTAGATTTCGAAGAGTTTTCATTTCAACAACAAAAAATAAAATATTATTAACGATAAATCCAGTTTAACTACTTTATTTTCCCGCTTTTGAAAAATTTTTAGTTTAATTTTTCTGAAAGAACTGATTTTATCAAAATCCTCTTAAACGAAATTCGGCTCAAATGCCCATTTTGAAAACGTTTTTTGAATATATATTCTGACTTTATTAAAAAATCGACCAATATGCACATTATATAATTCCTAAATAACAAAAAAACTGTCAATTGAATGCGATTGAGAGCAAAATTGAATTTAAAAGTGAGTCATAAAATAACCAATTGTTATTTGAATACATCCTCAATTCTTTAATCATCATCGCTTTGGGAAAAATTTTTTGCGAAGTGCCCACTTTGACAGCTTTAAAAAATATATATATATTTAGCCATTATCAAAAAATTGATGAATACGCCCATTATATAGTTTCTAAATAACAAAAAATTGTCAAATGAATGCGTTTGAGAGCAAAACTGGATTTAAAAATGAGTCATAAAATAACCAATTTGTTATTTGAATACATCCTCAATTCTTTAATCATTATCGCTTTGGGAAATTTTGTGCGCGTTGCCCATTTTGGCAGCCTTTTTTGAAATATATTCTGCCTATATCAAAAAACCGGCCAATTCGTCTCAGTGTATAGTTCCTAAATAAGAGAACCTTTAAATTGGATGCGTTTGAGAACAAAAATGGATTTAAAAATGACTCAGAAAAAACGCAATTTGTTATACTTCCTCAATTTTTCAATCACTGGGAAATTCTGTTCAAAATACCCTTTTTGGCAGCCTTTTTTGAAATATATTCTGCCTTTATCAAAACACTGGCAATACGTCACATTATATAGTTCCTAAATAAGAGGGTCTGCCATTTGGATTCGTTTAAAATCAAAAATGAATTTAAAAATGAATCAGAATATAAAAAGTTTGGATTTGAGGTTTTTTCTCCAACTCCTATAAATTTTGACATAAGAATAGTTAAGATATAGTTTAATTTATTTTTGATATAAGAATTAGTCCTATGAAAAACTTGTTAATATAAAAGTTGTAGATATTATTAAGAAGATGTAAAATAAATTTAATTAGATTTCATTGCTTAAGAATTGAGTAAGTTATGGATTTTTTTCTTTTTCCTCCCCCCTTTTTCTTTTCGTTTTTGATTTTTTTTCATCGGTAAAAGTTGGTCTTATCAAAAATTTGTAAATACAAAAGTTTTAGACAATCTTGAGTACATTTATAAAAAATTTAGTTGGGTTTGATTTCTTGAGAATTGACGAAGTTATGATGTTTTTTTTTTTTCCCCATAAACCCTGTTTTTTCGCCCTTGAGCCCATTTTTAACTTTATCAAAAATCTGTCACACATAAACTTTTAGCCCATTTTTTAGAAGTAATATAAAATTTAAACTGATTCGATATCTATTTTCATTAAGAAGTTATCGCGTTTTTTCTGTTTTCACAAAAACCCTCCCTATTTCCATCCTCTTGGTCCGATTTTGCCCATTAACGAACTCGACCGAGATTTTATGCCCCTTGATTTTATGTAAAAGTTTGAAGAAGATCTGAGCATAATTATGGAAGTTATCGTGTCCAGAAAAAAGTGATATACACCGATAGATAGATATATAAACTTTTTTACTGATGGTAGTTTTGGGGTCGACTAGTCATGATCGGTGTAGATCTGCAAAAATTTTTCAGAAATCCCAACATGGGAGAGAATGCAATAGGTAGTATTTCATACGAAATCTACCTAAAACCAAAATCGAAACTGACCCAAATGCTTAGTAATGTATATCAATCTGCCCCAAACCCAACGGGCAGCTAGAAGAAAAATAGAAGGCAACCCGATCCGCAGTAAAACAGCAGAAGCCAACTAGACCAGCAGCAAAATATAGTAGGTAGTCAACCGGACCCGAGCTTGACCTGCAACAAAAAAGTAGAAATGAAGCTGATCTGAAGCAAAATGTAGAAGTCAACCGGACCCAAACGCGACCCACAACAAAAAAAGTATGTTAAGCCGACTAGCAGCAAAAAGTGGAGCTCGATCGGTTTGGTTTGGTTTGGTTTATTTTTGTCGGCTGATTATTTACACTAGGGATATAGTCCCAGGGGGAAAGTGCCCTTCGTGGAGATCTTTCTAAGGGAACCTAACCCGTATTTACGCAAGGTTCGAAGAAAACCACGAAAACTCCGAACGGTTAGACCGACAGCCGCGATTGGGTTCGAACCCAGCACCTGCCGTCCACCAGTTGAGAGGTCAGAACCTCTCGGCCACTGGTGGGGCAGAGCTTGATCGGATAACATCCCGACCCTTAGCAAAAAGTAGAAGTAACACGATCCGCATTGAAAAAATTGGCCCTGACGCGAAGATATTGGCAGTATGTTTTGTCACTTTACCCTCAGTCAGTCACATTTGTTTAATGACTTTCTGATAGACAATATCACAAAACTGTTTAAAGCTGGTTTAACCTCTTCGAGATGAGCGTCTTTTACCGAATTTTTAATCTTTTATTACCGATTTTTCAAAACAGAAATTTTTATCTAATCCGGACAGAATCGGGAAATTGCTCGTATTGAATAAAGCAAAATTTGCAATAATTTTTTACTGGTGATAATAATCAAGGATTTTAAGGACCTTATGCGGCACATATACCGTCTTTCGTCCCCAAGGGGTTAAAAACCGAACAATTTTATCACTCACTTTAAAGCTAGCACCACGTCAGACGGTTATAAATTCTATCTCCCTCTTTCAAATTTAGACCAAATAAAAATGTAAAAATTGTAATAAAGGACCAAAGTAAAGCATAATATATGAATGAAAATATAAAGGAAAAAAGGCGGTTGAATTTATCTGTCAATGTACCTTTGTGCAGCTGTCAATGGAAATGTGGAATTCATCACTCAAAAAGAATGATAATAAACTATCTTCCTTAAAGCTATACAAGAGCAAGAACGAAAATATTTATTGATGATATTCAAATATTTTAACAACATTCCATAAATGTGAAACAAAGCAAAAAGGAAAAAAAAGTGGGAGAGGAAAATGAGAATACGGTAAAAAGCAGCTTACACTGAGTGCTAGCTCAGGAGATTTTTGTCATGGAGCGGCTCTTAACGAAAAGAGGAATTTTAAAATTATTTCTATTTTTATGGTTCAAAATACGTAAAATCAACGACTACAATTCTTTATCTTTCCAAAATTCGTAACAGGAATACATGTCTCTTTTCACTCAAATCAAATCAAAATATTTGGTAAAAGCATCACCTGACTTGCTTCACCTGTAGTAGAGATCTGCACGGGCCGGGCCGTGCTTGGGCTTTACTTTTTTCTGAAGACTCGGGCCGGGCCTTACTTTTTCCCTGAAAGATTGGGCCGGACTTAACTTATTTTTTTCATACAAAGCCGGGACTGATTTCATTCTTCCTAGTCTTCATGGACCGAAATATTCAGTTTCGGTTGAATCATCCCGTATGAAAATCATTTCGTGGCCAAGTCTGTTCAAAAATCAGTAAAATTTGGCTTGGTCCAAAAATTTTTGCAATAAAGGCATATATTTTTAAATCTCCATTATTCTACAATTAAACATTAAAATTGATACTTTTTAAAGAAACATAGATTTCTCGGTTTATTAAAATAGAGCGTCAAAGAAGAACCTGCCTAAGACGAAATATTTCTTTTAACTGAAAATTACTTTTAAGCTTCTTATTTTCTCATCATTCTTGTTCTACTTATCTAGTCAGCTTCTTTGATTTGATCTAAGCAAGGGCGGCGCCAGAGGGGGGACCGGGGGGGCATATGCCCCCCCGTCGGGCATACCTGGCCCCCCCATCGGGGTCAAAATTCGATGTCGTCGGGAAAATTATTTTGACTTTTGACTTTCGTTCCCGTGAAGTTGCGTCAACATATAAAGATTTTTTTTTATATTAAACTCAGATTGACTAAACTAATTCTTTTGAATACGAGTCGGTTTCTGACTGAATTTTGATTCTTCCAGATTGTGTTCAGATAAAATCGATCTTTCAAAAAAAAAAAAAAAAAAAAAAAAAAAAAAAAAAATATCGAATTTCTTAAAATAAAAATCTATAAAGATGACTACACAGGATGATAGATGAATGACTCTGTACGTGTATATATATATTTTTTAAAAGATAAAATTTATACTTATATTTAGTTTTGTCTGGGCTTTCTTGGATGACTAGTAGAACGCTGCATCGGGTAGGGCAAACTGAACCTGACACGACTCGCAATCTGGATCGAATCGGGTTGAGTCTAATGTTTTGTCGTTCAGGGTCAGATTCCAGTTGGGTTAATTGTTTCAGGTTCGGGTTGGATGTTGACACTTATGGTTCTTGATTCAAGATAGATCTCTCAAAAGAATTTACAAAATTTATTTTAAGTTGAAAAATTATATATTAAATGTTAATGAGTTTATATATGCTGATTTTTTACTTAAAAGTTAAAACTGATACTGGAGATATAGTTGTAGGTATATTTTTACATAATTGCCTTACAGTGTGGATATAATTTTTCATCAGTTACGGTTGGGATCTATTTGAGGCTGAAATATTTCGGGTTCAGATCGAAATGTGGAGATGTCGGATTCGGATCGCATTTCGGGTAGATTCCTGCATCACCTTGAGAAATTAAACCCAACTCGACAGGCGATTTGAGTCGGATTTGGCTAAAGTTAATATTTTTTTTGGAGAGGTTCGGATTGACTTCTATTTTTCAAGTCGGGTCAGATTTAATTGTTTTAGCTTAATGGGTTCGATTTTATCTCATTTCTCAAAAGTATCGCCGAAGTATATTTTAAAATGTAAGATTATATTATTTGAATGTCAATGAGTGAATAAATTGATACATTAATTTTTCTACATAAAATATATAATTGATATTGGAGGTATTATTGTAGGTTATTTTTCCATTATTGCTTAAAAAGATGGAATTTTCTTTTTCAATTTTCTCTTAAATTTCGAGTTGGGACTAGAATACTTTTAGGTCGAAGATTTTCGAGCTCGGGTCATCTACATTTTTAAAACTACTTGAGGTTGAATGGATATAGAATTAACAAGTTCAAGTCGGGTATAACCCAATCCGTTGAGGACTCATGCTCGCGAAATAATCCGTGAATTGAACTATCTTTTTTTCTTTGATTATATTCCTTTAAAACAGAAAAAATTGCTTTAAATTTTACTTTCATGCGCTTTAATTTTGCTATTTCACTCCCTCCCGGCCCCCAGCAAAAACAACAAAAACACCAATTACTTGAAATATATACACCTAAAGCAACATGTTCGCCAAATTACATGGGTGTTCTGGTAGCTAATGCTGCTTAGTGCTATTTCGTGTTAGGAAGGTAATTTATAAATCCGTTTCATCGAAATATAGGTATAAAACAGAAATCTAAGATCAAAATTTTCAAAAAATATCCAATCAGAAAGCAGAAATTGCTTAAAATAATAGAAAAGTCTCTTCAAATCACAGGGATATTTCGCCATTGTCACGACGGACGCTTTTCGCTGACATTAAAATAATGCACTTTTAGGTTTTCAACTATTTTACAAGTTTTCACTCCATTTAAATTTGTCTTTTGTTTTTAATTTGGGAATTTTGTATTTAAGTTTTTGTTTCAGATTTAAATTTTGTATCATATCAAAATTTGAAACATCGCACTTTCTGCATTCGATCAATATACACTCTCAAACAAAATGGAAATTGAAGATGTCTTTCCTATTGTTTTTATTATTACAACTACAGCTAAAAAAATCTGCTTTAATTTACACATTTTCTCGAAAATACAGAAAATTCATCAATCTAATCCTAAAACCACCTGAAATCCTCCAATATCTAAAGTTGCATTTTTGTTGAATCAAAAGACTGCTGAGCAGCAACAGTGTGCATTAGATTTTTCTATTCGAAAGTGATTTTTTGCGTATCTCAATTTTTTTTCAAAATAATGAAAAGTTTATGAACCGAATCTCAAAATTTTTTTAAATTCTACAATCAAAACACCAGAATTTCTTCAAGTAATAGAAAAATCCGTTCCAATAACATGTGCGTTCCGGCAACTTATTGTCTGTACATTTTATTTTTGGCGAAATGTTTTTTGAGAGTGTATGGAATAATAATTACATTTTCTCAAAGGTCACAAAAATAGAAAATAATGAAAAAAGTAAAATGCGGTATTTATGAAGTAATATAAGGTACATATTTCAAAAATTGTAGTTCAACTAATTAATTTCACTCCGGCAAATACAATTAATTCAAATAAAGAAAACTAATATTTAGCATAGAAAAGTGTTCAAATGGAACAAAAAAAAGATACGAAGAAATTTCAATTTTATACACGTTTTGTTATTAGTTATTACTAAGTATGCTGTTTCTTTACACTTGTGTTCTTACTTATATTTCAACCTACGATGTTTAAACCACAGAACAGCTGCAATTTACTAAAAGGAAATAAAATACATGCTTATCTGTTTTGACTAGTTTTCAAATTCTGATGTGCAAGTTAATATAAAACAAACTTTTCGCCAATTGGAATAAAGAGATTGATGAATAATTTTGTTTAACTTCAGCAGACGATATTCTTGCTGATTGGTTATAAGAATAACATTTATGTATGTTGCTATGGGAATTACAGAAAAAAAAAACACTTGTATTGTGAAGACCGGAAGGATATTTCAAAGTTACATAGATGCTGCTCTATTTTCGTCAGTTGTCCATTGACCACAGATATAAGGAGTTAATTTTTTTTTCGAGATCTAGTATTTTTATTTTAATACATAGAAATAAGATTTAAAGTTTCAAGACTTTTATAAGAGTAAGTCCAAATGATTTCTTATTTATTTTCGTTTATAAGTGATTTGATATTTTTACCCGAGTATTTTAATTTTAAAATTGCTTTATACGCAGAATTCGTACTTTTGCTGACAATGATAATTTAACTAATGTTATTGGAAGTTTTTCACTTATATTTTTGCATTTAGTAATATATACAGTAGAGCTTCAATTATTCAGGCTGGTCGGGACCTAGGCCGATCCGGTTAACGAAAAATACGAAAAATAGGACAACTTTAAAAAAAACGCATATCTTTTTAGGTAACTTCCCTTCAATTGTTTTCCAGGTTTGAGACTGGCAATTGTGGTAATGCATATTTTATCACATTAAAAATGGCGTATTTAGAAGGGTTTTTTTAATTTAATTTATTTATTTTTTAAAATAAAATTTAAAATTTTATTTTTTGCAGAATTGATACAAAATTATACATAAGTACACATAGAAACTTCATGATTTCCAATATAACTATGTTTAAAAAATTAACGAACAAACTTTAATCCAATTTCATACTTTTTTAGACCTTCAAATAAATTAATGCTGATAAAATTTGTTATGCATCACTCAACAGTGGTTTTGTTATGCTTTGTTTTTAATAAATACCGTGACATATGCACGCAATTTTTTTTTCCAAAGGTTAAAATGATCATTTATACAAATCAAATTGAAATGAAATAAGTACCACGTAAAAGATTCACTTTCTATATATATATATATATACACATATATTTTTATTATACATTTATTTGATTGTTAAAAATCTAAAGTTGGCAGGTGTGCCGTGAGGCCGTGAATGCTATTTCTCAAAAAGTTAAACACAGAATTTTATCAAACTTCATCATATTCAGTTATAACTCAGTAAACTTCATGATGTTAATCATTTCAGTATGGATGGCATTTTGGTGTATATCTCCCTACAGATGGTGTTTTTCATTCTGTGTTTTGACGTGACAACGTCTTGTAAATTGGTTTGCCGGGAGACACTTCAAGAAACTGCGTTACGTTACGTTACGCTCCGCTCACGATACGCGCTCACTTTTCTCTTAACTTTTTCCGGTCACTTGTGGGACCATTTTCTGAACGTGAATGTGAATTCGCTGCAAGGAAGGGGCGGTGCTTAATAGGAATTTTAGATAGTATCAAACTAAGACGAAATACGTTATGTATTAGTTATTAGTATAAAGTACAAAGAAAATAAGTGTAGTTTATTTCGTAATTCGGTGGTATATTATGGAAAACTAATGATATGTGATTAGTGAAAGCCATTTTACTTTAGTTATATTCTGCTCATTGAAAAATTCTTTAATATGCTGTTTACAAAATTCAACATTTGACATCAATAAACATGAAGTAAAATGTGTTTAACAAACACAGTGTATTGCAAGTTATTGTATGTATATTTGTATATAAATACGTATGTATGTGTAAAGGTAAAAATAAAATTTTGTTAATATGAAATTCAGTGCGAGATTCTTTGTATAAATTAATGTTTTAAATATAATTCTTTGTATAAATAAATGCTTTAAATTGTTACTATTATTTCATCCTTCTTCCTACTATACGAATGAATATTCACATTAAAATTATTTTACAACTCAAAGTCGTTGTCACGTAAAACTTTCGCCCGTATACCGACTTTACAGGCAACCAATTTTTTTTCCCGAATTTTTTTTTTTTATCTCTGCACCTATTGAATATAGAATTGTACAAAACCTTTTATGTCCAAAAAAAAAAAAAAAAAAAAAAAAAAAAAATCAGATCCAGAATTAATTGACATGGTTTTTGCCATATTATTTATTCCTAAGTGAATAATCCAAGTTTAATTAAAAATAAATTTCACCGAGCTCCAGCTTCTGGATAAACCTCGATAAAGGTCTGCATTGGCCGGGACCGGGCCTATTTTCCTTTACGACATTGGGGCCGGTCCATGCCTGGTTTTCACTCTTTTCATGGCTTAACTAAGTTTTTCGATACCGAGCTGGGACTGACCAGGGGGGTGCCATTTCCCTCTAGTTTCGGGATCAAGGTTTCGGTGCTTATGACGTCACTGCGAGTGCAAATGGGAGTTTTCGCAATAGAAAAAAGGCCTATTTTTCCATTTATAATCAAATTTCTGCTTAAAAACTTTTTGTTTTTGGTCAGAGCCGAACATATTTCTTCACAGCAGAATATTTGTCACTAGCGGAAATATTTTTTTCGAAGAATAAAGCGATTCTAGAGGATTTTTTCCCTTTAAATAAAATAGTTGTGTTATTATTATTAGTGTTGTGCTAAGATAAGGGTTTTTATTGCTTGTTATCTTTAATTGTTCATTAAAAATAGATATGTGTGTATGTGGAGAGATAGAATATTTATTGTGATTTTTTTTTTTTTTTTTTTTTTTTTTTTTTTTTTTTTTTTTTTTTGACGCTCAGGGCAATTTGTTTGTCCCTCAAAGTTTAAATTGCTTAGCGCTTTCCAATAATTTTTACTAAATATTACGGTGCAGATATTTCCCAGACTTCTTCAATGATACATCATTTGGAAAAGTTTTAAAATAGCATATTATTTGTTGTGCTTTGTTTAAAAATCTAATAAAAATACAATAAAAACAATTGTGAAAATCAGAACTTTCATTCGTTTGAGACGGATTAAAAGGCTACTTCACTTACGTGAAAACACCCGCTCGCTGATGTTAATTCTGTGGCAGAAATTTAAAAAATATCTCGTTTGCATTTTTTTAAAAATATTTGCATTGGATTGCTGAGGACGAACTCTACAAAGGCTGTTTTTTTACTTTTTAAAAATTTTGTTTGCAGTATTTTTATTATGATATTTTTGCCAATGTAAAGTATCATAATCCTCATAAAAAAACAAATAAAGTTGAAAAGTAAGAACTGCTTTTGTAGATATATATATCAATTATCCAATGTAAAATATATATATATATTAATGGCTTCGAATAAAAACGAAATATTGAAAAAATATATATATGCTGTCAAACAAAGGAAAAACTGGAGTAAATCAACTGTAACTGCATGATAAAATATGAAATAATTGAGCGCAGATCTGTAAAACTTCTACAAAACCCATCTCCTGATGAAATCAAATTCTTGAAATTAAAATATAGTCGGAGCATAAAAACCTAAAATATATTAATTGTTAAATATTTTTAAATATTTTTATGATAATGCATCATTAAAATATAATAAGCCTTTCGGACGGCATTTTTTACTCTGAATAATAAAATCAAAATTTTTATAGCCTATAAATCCTTTAGTATTACGAATTCGGCAATTTAATAATTAAAATTTTTATTTTATTTGTGTTTTAAATTTATTTATAAACACCGCTTGGCTTAATTTTTGTTCTATAAAAAAATTCAGCGTGATATTCAATCGCATCAAATGCTTAGATGGGACCCGAATGAAAACAACAATAAATTTTAAAAAGCTGAAAAGATACGATATTTTAAAATTCAAATGTGGCACATTATTTTGATGAAAAAAATTAAAATGTAAAACTCTCTTTCGCGCAAAAATTTACTTTAATTTCTGTCACTTATGTGTGTACGTTTATATTAATTGTCATAATAAAATATTAAAACGTTGTTTCCAATAACCTTTTCGGAATGTTTTTGTAAAATATATAACACTGAATTTCAAATTTTATTTTCAAAAAATTATATAATTAAATTACATAGTATAAATGTTTTAGTTTAATAATATCAAAAATTCAACTATTTACGCATGAAAATTTCTATTTAATTTACTTCTGTAATCTTATTATGTAAAGCTCAAACTGGCGTGTGAGAAAGGATACAGTAAAAGTTAGTTTTATTTTTAAAACATTTTTCATGACTATTTAGTATTTACGAAAAACATACCGAAACAATAACATTAAAATTCAGTTATCTTAGATTTCAAATTAATTACCGATAAATTATTATAAATATAAAAAAAATATTAACAAAACATTCACTGCAGTCATGTAAAAATCAAATTTGCTGCTTTTATAGGTCTTTTTACTTATAAAAATTACTATTTTACATTCATTTAATGTAAATTAATTTTTTCATATTGAATTGCGAACGAAACTTAACGTAAAAGACAGCAAATTTAACAGGTAAATTTAAAAGAGTTAAAAAGAGATAATAGTTTAAAATTTAGATGTGATGTTTCTCCTATGTATGAAGAATATATTTTAATCATGAAACTTCTTTTCACACTAAAATTTCTATTGATATTTTTCAATTAAAAATAGCGCGTTTCTAATGCAAAGTCAATTGGAAAAAGATCCCTGCACTCGCGGTGACGTCAAGCCGCGAGTCTTTCCCTATTGGCTAAGGGGTGAAATGGCGCAACCTTTAGATATAGTAACCTTGATCTGTACGACCAAAGATCTTAGAGGAAAAGATGTGAAGGCTCCGTAGGCGTAACGTAAATCCACAGCTGTCAGTGAAACAGTGCAAACAGCTAGGCAATAGAAGTCGCATACAGGGGCGAAAGATAAGAAGCGTTCACTTGGCGCGCTTTGGCATTATCACCAGTAGCGATAATTATCAAAACGTGGAGTAATGATGTGGTCATCGCTGCCCGCGAAAGCAGTGCGCGCCCCCCTTCCTCTCTATCCGTTTTCGTGGAGGGAGATGAGTTAGGTCAAAGTTCATACAATACGTTACAGAAGACTAGATGGATCTGTTCGTTGTTATGTTAGTTTTCGAGTGAAAGTGGAACTTTCGATACATAAAATTTATTATTTAACAAGTTCATTGAAGACTTTTCAGTTGTATGTGTTAATCGGCCATCTATTTGCAATATAGAAAATATATAACAACAAACAAATCATATTAAAAAATCTCCCACAATTTTTAAGTCTCAAGACGAACTGCCAAAAGAAATGGCGTTTTGAATTCTCGCGCGGTAGTTGGCGCAAGGAGGTTTACTAGAAAAATATTTGGCGAATCGGTGGATGCAATGAACCAGCCTACGATTGGATCTCCCCCTTTGAGCATGTTTCCTAGCAATGCTGTTTGCACTGTTTCAGTTAGTTACGGTTTCCAAAGCCTTCATGTCTTTCCCTCTAAGGTCTTTGGTACGACTTCATTCTTCCAAGGACTGCGCGGATCGAAATTTTCAGTCCTGATTTCGATCCACCCCGTATGAAAATCACCCTTTCGGAACGACTTGTGCCGTGCAAAAATCAGTAAAATTTGGCTCTTTCCAAACATTTTTACAAAAAATGTATGTATTGTTATATGTTTAACGCGCCATTATTCTATAATTAAACTTTAAAATTTATTATTTTTAAAGAATAGTAGATTTTTAGGCAATAAAATTTAAATACAGTAAAACCTGTAAAATAAATCTGCCTATGACACAAAAAGTACTTTCAGTTTCAAAACCGCTTCCGAAAGTAAAAGTATCTTTTAAAAATAAATCTGCAACCGAAATCGAAAAAATGAAAAATAGCCATGTTAAAGAACAAGCTCAGCTGTCCTATGCAAGAAAAAAAATTGATTAAAAATATTCTAATTAAAACGAGAAATTCGATAATAATCTGTGTTTAACATGACGGAGCGGGTGTTTTCAAGTGAGTGAAGAGTTTCTTTAAAAGCAAAATATGTTTATTCAAAATTGAGGGGTCATAGGACTTTTAAACTTTCAAAAATTTCGAATTTTTCAAAAAAATATATGTTAATGGATAAGCGTTTCTGAACATAATAAACCGCATTAAAAAATTCCTATAATTACTCGAGTTATAGCCTAAAACGTACGAAGCGCCAAATGATTTGTTTTGGTAAAATGAAACTTTAAAGTCATTTTTCTCAGATTGAGGTTTTCGAGCATAATGCGCAGGATTACTTGAAAACTGTTCAATATTTTTTCATGAAATTTTCAGAAGACATATGTTATGTTAGTCTGTATAAACTGAACCTAAATTTAAATGTTTATTGTTGAAAAAAAAATTAAGTGGTTATAGTGTTGAAAATTTCAAAATTTTGTATAAGCTAAATAAAATGTTTCATTAAAAATATAAAAAGCTTTAAATACACATTTATTTATATTCAGAGTAATTATTATAATCTAGAGTATAAGTGGGCACCAAAATTGTTGATCTAGATGCAAAATTTATTTTGTAATCCTGCGCGTAAGTTGTCATGGCAATTTTCTCCTCGTCAAATGTCTGACAGTTTGAAGTCCCCTTATAAATATTAATTCTGCATATTGTAATTTTATAAATATATGAAATAACATTCTTATACGTTTCATCACTCCATATATTATGTTTTAAGAACCTATGCATTTTGAGGTATTAAATGTTGAAAGTAGTCATTTTTTTTTTCATTTTTTCCAAATTTAAAAGTCCTATGACCCCTTAATATAATATTACATGAGAAAAGAATATAATACATCAACGCCTGCTACGAGGGCAACTTGACTATAACTCCCTCTCTTCTTTTTTAATGCGATTTTGTCTTAGAAGATTTTACTGTGTGGCATTTTTTTGATTTTTAAGTCTCTAATACATGATATAAGGATTAACGATAACTGAATGATAATGGAAACATTTAAATGCAAATAGATATTCATTCAAAATAGATGAATATTGCCGCCCAGAGCACTTCTTAAAAAAAAAAAAAAAAAAAAAAAAAAAAAAAAAAAAAAAAAAAGCTATTTTTTATTAGAACTAGGAGGGCTCCGCCCCCCTGCTCGCTACGCTCGCCAACCCCCCGCGTTTCGCGATTAAAATGTGGTAGGCTACCCCTGCTTGCTGCGCTCGCCAATACCCCATGGAATCACTTCGCGATACTTTATTTTCCATACACTCAATTTTGGTATTCCTCTCATAAACGTACACTTATTAAAATACCGAGCAATAAATATCCATAAAAACCAGGAAAATCTACCAAAATAGCATCATAGGGGGAAAAAAAGGAAGTGTACTCATTTCCAAGTCTACCCAGGAGGTAAAGTACTGGACTCGTTTTAGCCCAGGTAATGATAAAAAATGAGTTGTCACTCTAAATGTGAGCATTTTAAAATTTTTTATTTTTACCTTTACAGCTAACTGATGCAAAGTAAGGGGGTTCTCCAACTTCTGACCATTCTGAAAGAAAATCTTGATATTATTTGAAGAAATGCATTGTGATAGTGCCATATAGAACTGAACTTGTGCAAAACTTCAACAATCTTGATATTTTTACGTTACAATACTTCCTTGTATACAATGTTCTCCAACTTGTGACCATCCTTAATGAAAATCTTGATATTATTTGAAGAAGTACATCGTGATAGCGCCACATACAACTGACCATGTGCAAAAATTGGCCGGTCAATGTAAAGTCCAACTCTTTCAAATGTTTGTCCTTGGGATTTATTAATTGTCAATGCATAAGCTAGTCTAACTGGAAACTGTCTGCGATATAATACAAATGGCAGCTGGGCATGACCTCCTGATGTATCTAGTTGAATTCTTGGAATATTAACTATAGTTCCAGTTTGATCACCAGTAATAATTTTTGCAGTTAAAATCCTAGCATGAATATTTTGAACAAGTAAACGTGTTCCATTACATAATCCGTCAGCTACTGATAAATTTCGAATCAACATGACTATGCATCCGACTTTTAATTTTAACTTGTGAGGTGGCATACCACAAGGGGTGAGTGAATGCAAGTATTCATCAGGATATCTGAGTGTTGCTTCTTCTTCTCGAGTGTCAGTTCTGTCGATTCCAGTCAAAGTTGCCTTGTCAATGCTGTAGCAAATTATTTCTTTTCCAGGTATCTTATCTAAAATTTTTTCATTAACTCTGTTAACTTCATCATTTTGAGGAGACAATATAATTCTTGACTGAAGATCAATAGCAAAATCTGTGACATCTTCAAAAAAACCACTGTACCAAGTTGGAACAAAAAAGAGCAGATGATGTTTCAATTTCAAGCTCATTGACATCTCCATTACCAATCTGTAGCAGTCATTTTGAAAAATTCCCTGTCTCAGTTGCTACACGCATGTTAATCTTCAGATGATGAATTTCAAACAGTTTCCAAAGGGTGTATGATTTCAAACACTGAGAAATAATTTGTGCGCGGGAAGCTTTCTTTACAACTGGTAGAACTTGTCTGAAATCCCCACCAAGTATAATTGTTTTTCCTCCAAAATGTATATCACAATTCATAACATCACGTAATGTACGATCAATAATCTCCAATGCTTTCCTTGGAATCATACTTGCTTCATCCCAAATAACTACATCAATTTCTTTTAGTCTAAGCTTGTCACGCTTCTTAAGAAAGCAAATACCATCTTCTCTAAGATCTATAGGCAAGTTGAAAAATCGGTGAGAAGTTGTCCCACCTGGTAATAAAATGGATGCAATGCCAGTCCATGCAATACATATGACTTTCTTCTGCAATGTTATAAGTTTGTGATACATCCCATTATACAGAAAAGTTTTCCCAGTTCCACCTGGTCCATCTATGAAGAAACACTGAGCTTGATTTTCACTAATGCAATGTATGATCCTGTCATAAACCTTTCTCTGATCCACATTAAATTTACTCTCAATGTCTGTGCATTTCCTTAGATGACTATCGAAAGAAAAATGATCTGGAGGATTGAGGAAAGAATGTGGTTCTGGCAATCCAAATTCCTTACAAGACCTATTATCTGCATGAAAATGAGCTTCAATCTCAAATAAAGCTTCAGATTCACTACTGTTTCGATCAGTTAGATGATGCTTGAAAGTATCCCACAGTTGCAAAGCATTAGACGGTTCATCTCCTATAACATAGTATACAAAGAACTTTCTGAACTCTCTTGGCATTAAAATAGATGCAGCTTCTTGTAACACAGCAGTAGCTTCTTCACTGGTTTCTGTTAATCCCATTGCAATTGCTGCTTCTCTATAAGTGCAATAAATTACTCCTTCATGTCTGCGAAGATCTTCAAAGCATGTCGCTCCAGCAACTCTATTTAAAATTAGCTTTAGGAAGAATCGTTCTGAATCTTTTGGGGAAACATTAACAATCCGTCCAATTACTTTATCAGCTCTCTTTCTTGGAATCCACTTTTTGCTTCCTGCATTCCAGGAATAATGTTCAGGTATGTTACAATAATGTATTTTTCTTGCAGATTCGCATTCTTTATTCAAATTGAACCATCCAAGTAACATAGTTCTGCAATCTTTATTTAGAGCTATTTGTTCTGATCCTTCTTTAAATGTGACGTACTGTTGATTCTCAAGGTGCACTGGTAGTCTTATAACAGTGTGACTTCTATCATGCAAGGGCAGTGAATTTAATCTCCAAGCTGCTTCCATGGGACTTATATATCGACTGTCAATATATTTTTGAACCTCATTAGTGTCTCCAAGCTTCATCTCCATTCTTGCACGATCATGTCCCTTATGAATGTATTTATGAATATATTTAACTGCCATAACTGAAGCGCAGTATTCCACATTTAAATGACAATCAAACTTCTTCAATAAGTATGGGTTATGTGGAACAACCATTCTGTTGTCAACATAGTGAACTTTGCCATTTACTTTGGAATGATATGCATAAAGTCTATCTGTATTGTTTCTTCTTCTGTACTTAGGAAAGCCATCTCCACTCATATCAGTCTCTTCACAGAAATTTTTTGGAAATTTTTTTGAGCATTCATTCTTCTGTTTATCCCAACAAAGAAGACCTTCTACATGAGGACCATGCATCATGTGTCTCAGTTGGTAGTAACGTAGAGAAGAGTCCTCATCAGATAATTCTGCACATACAAATCTATCTACATCCTGTGGCTGAAGAAGCTTGCAATCAGTTCTCAATGCTGCTAAGATATGGGCATGTGGAAGACCTCGTTTCTGGAATTCGATTGTATACACATATGCAACAATGGGTCCAAGCAACTGTCTTTCTACAATATCTTTAATCAATTCCTTTACTTTAGCCTGAAAAATATCTGTTACTATAGTTGGAATATCATTTACAGTTGTTTCAGGAGAAAAGTAATTTTTAAGAACGTTTGTAATCTCTGTCCATTTTGGGTTACAAGTCATTGTTATAAAAAAGTCGGGTCTTCCAACCTTTCGGCATATTGCCATGGAATCTTGATACAATTGTTGTAAACTTCGAGGAGAACCAATATAAGTTGCAGGTAGAATAACAGCATTACCAAGTCGTACTGTATTTTCCTCATTTAATACACTTCTTTCTAAGTGATCGACTAATCCCTGGTAACATTCCGATCTGAGTTGTTGCTGGTTGAATCTTATGAAATCTAAACGTTGACGTTCAACTAATACATAACAATTAATGATATACTGCTGTGTAAGTTTTCCAGCATTTAGCAAAGGATTAAATTTATTCTTCCGTAATGCTAAACGATGACCAAAATATTGTAAAGGTGTAATCTTTGTACCCTTTTTCGACAACATATTGTAAGTCCATCCTAGATCACCATGAGGAAATAATATGGGAAATGTCATGGGATCTGCATGTTGCGAGGTTTGACTGATAATGGTGGTCTCAGTGCCATTTTCTTGTTTTGAATAAACTTTAAGATCCACACATGGGATACAATTATCTTTTGACTCAATTATAAAAGCATCTTCTGAAGTTGTTGGTTTATTATACCTTCGCTGACCATCAAACTTGTAGGTTATAAAATTTAAAACGTATTCCGGTCCATCAGTTGTATTTAATTCACGTAACATTCTGTAATTTTTTGCATAAGGATTTATACGTCTGAGAAGTTTTTCAACTTTAAGATTAATTTCTGAATATTCAGAATTCATGCGCAGATTTGCTGCCTTTTCTTCATCATCATAAATATAAATCTGTCCATTTCGAGGTCGATTTCCTTTAAAGTTTTCAAGTGAAGTAGATGCATAATGATAAACCTGACCTTGAATTTTAATAAGGGGAGGACCTCTTCCTTGCACATCTTCGATATTAGCTGCAAACGTAGCAAAAGCAAACGATGAGTTGTAAGCCCTAATGTTTGCTCTAAAATGTTTTGCGTCTGGATTATTTGATGTAAGTAAATCTTTAAGTTCCGTTGGATACTCAGAAAGAGGAGGTATATTAACAACACCACCATGACAACAAGAATTCACAGTTCTTCCTTTCTGTTCTTTAAAATGAATAGCTCCACAGTGAATACATTCCATATTATATTCACCTAAAGAATGTTTTTCAACATTGCATACTGAGCAAAGACTGATATCTGCAGCAAAAAGATATTTCTTTTTAGAGACTCTGATTTTTTTTTCTTTATGAGAAATAGCTTTGTATTCTTTATGAGAAATATTTCTGATAGAACTGTTTAACGGTTGCAATATTATAGAATTGTGTGCAGAGTGTCCAACTTTTTCTTCTAGAACATTTATTCTGTCTTGAGACTGAGCTGCTACAATAAAATTTATATTTCTTTCTTGTGTTACTACTTCAGACATTGTCTCCTCAAAATGTGAAAAATTGGTTGTTTTTTCTGTAAGCATATGTTGTAGTACCCAAAATATGAAGTCTATTTGCTGCTCTTGCTTTTTCCCTATTTGCAGCTAGTCGAGCCTTTGCTTCTTCAGAAGGTTCATTTTCTGCATAAATTTTCAAACCTTTATGCCTTTTTTGTACTATTTCTTCAAGAGAACTTTCAATAAACTTCGAATAAGGTTCAGTGTTGCATATTATAGAAGGACCTACTTCAGGAAAAACTGTTGTATTTCTACATGATGTGCCTGCATTTTTGAATGGCAGCAATATTATTGAATTTGAAGAATGTGAATCTTTTTCTTTTACATTTATTGACTCCTGCGATTCCACTATGCATTCTGCAGCACATATTGAAGAGGTCAAAACATGAAGTTTGTTTGCCGCTATTGTTTTTTTCCTGTTTGAAATTAATCGAGTCTTAGCCTCTTTATAAGGTTTCGTTTCAGCACTTATTTTTAAATGTTTAAATCTTTTTTGTTCCAATTCTTTTGCAGTATTTTCTAAATAGCTAGTGTTGCACAATATTCCAGAAGGACCTACAGCACATGTTTCAGAAGGTAAAACAGAATGTCTTTTTGCTGTTGCTTTTTTCCTATTTTCTGCTAGTTGTGCCTTTGCTTCTTCAGAAGCTTCACAATCAGCAATAATTTTCATACTTGTCCATCTTTTTTGTTGTATTTCTTTTCCAGCATATTCAGTAGAATTAAAAATTTCCTGATATTCTTTATTAGAAGCATTTGTCACCGAACTGTTTAATGGATGCAGCATTGCAGAATTGTGTGTACACCCTATTTCTTCAAGAGCACCATTTCTAGAGGGACCAGCATTACACAAAATATTACTTGTACTTTCATTAGAAATCTCCACTTCTACAATATTACTTAATTTTCCAGAAGGATTCTCAATAGATTGCTTGAAAGATATGTTTTTCTTTTTGGCAGCATACCGAGCCTGTGCTTTTCTACCTTGAGCTTGTTTTTTTTCTAAAATATTGTGAGATATGTTCTGTACTCTTCTATTTGTACATATTGTTTCTTTAGATTTGTCAGTTAGTTTTGCCCTCCATATTTTTTTATATTCATTGTTTAATATTCTTTTTTGTTGAATCTTCCTTTCTTTTGTTATTTCCTCAGAAGAAACTGCTTCTTTAAAAACTGGAAAAGTATTTGTTTGATTTATTTTGTCTGTTTTATTTTGAAATTTTTGTTTTTCTCTCCATCTCTTTTGACGTTCACTGGATAATCTTCTTTTTCTTTGAATCTCTGTTTCATCCATTTTAAATACAATAGATAATCTAATAATTAGCTGAAATGTATAGTGGGGAAAAAAAGCTTATATACAATGAATGCATTGTGAGGAAGAACAAGAATAAGTGGGATTCCATGGTAACCAATGTCCTGTTTGATATTTTCGCCAAACTGACATAAAAAAAATCTCGCCAAACCCAGTATTGTCGGGTTGCGTGTTATTTATTTTAAACTATTAAAAAGATCATTCGTTTATATAAAATATTATAGTTACTTACAGACGTAAAAATAGCCACCTCTCTCATGGATGACTCTTTAGAACAACAAAAAATAAAAAGTCAGTTGCCATGCAAGGAAAACAACTTAAATATTAAAAGAGAAGTGCGTGCCGATAAACAAACCATGGACGCAACACCCAGTGCTTGTATCGCTTTGAGCATTTTATTTATGGATAATATCATTGTTTTATATACCATTTACTTCTTCTTGTATATAAAAATAGGTAAGTGTCTTTCTTGCGCAGAAAAAGTTGTATAAATCTTTAAAAAATAACCCCCATTGTACCAATTAGTTGTCGAATTAAGAAAAAAAAATCAATGTCCAATTCCTGTATTGCTCCCAGGTATTCATACGTATTCCAAATTTCAAAGCTCTACAGCAGGAAATTTGGTGAAAAATGAGCACAGATGTCACATAATTGGCGTGAAAATGGGATTATTTTGTCCGAAATAGTAACCCGGCTAATATTGTTTTTTCCTAATAAAATGCTTATTTATATTCATTTTTTTAATTATATAAATTATTATTTTTCTATAGTTATTAATTATATATTTTTTTATTTACTGTAAGTTCCTTTTGAAAATAATAGTAAATAATTTAAAATGTATATGCAAGCGTTATTCCACAACGACGTTTTCGCCAAATGGGCTTTACAAAATATTGCGCCAAATCTGGTGCATCTATGACAAACGTGACGAAAAATAAGTGACAAGAATTGACTTCCACACGCAAACAAAATGTAAGTTAAAACGAAACATGCACTAAAAATAAATAAAAAAAGAAAATGATGTCATAAAAAGCAATATTTTATTAAAACACGTAATTGTTTCTAATTTTCACACGCGAAGTATAAAAAAATCTTTTAGTGATTAAAAAATGCTATTAAGAGATTACCACAAAAGCTCAAAATCAAAGTATTTTTTTTTTAAAGTAACAGATTTATTTTCCTAGTTGATTAATTTTTTAAATGTTTCATTGATCATCAGTATTACTGCGTGCGTATTTTTATTATTATTTTTTTTATAATTACTCCATGTACTCTAATTAGGTTGTCGACCGAAAACACCAGCCAGTGAAAAATGACGCACACCAAATTTAACAACCCCTCTCCTCATTAGTCGAAGCATAGCATAACCCCCCCCCTCTTTGATTTTCAATAGATTGATTGAAAGATATGTTTTTCTTTTTTGGCAGCATACCGAGCCTGTGTTTTTTTACCTTGAGCTTTTTTTTTTCTTTCTAAAATATTCTGAGATATGTTCTAAACTCTTCTACTTGTACATTATTGTTTCTTTAGATTTGTCAGTCAGTTTTGCCCTCCATGTTTTTTTATATTCATTGTTTAATATTCTTTTTTGTTGAATCTTCATTTCTTTTGTTATTTCCTCAGAAGAAACGGTTTCATTAAAAAGTGGAAAAGTATTTGTTTCATCTGTGGATGTTACACCAGATATTTCTAAAGGCAAAACATGAAATAAGTTTCTTGTTTTGTTTTCTTTCTTATTTACATGTACCTGAAGCTTTGGATCTTCCGAAGGTTCAATATGATCACTGATTTTAATACGTTCAATTGTTTTATTTTGAAATTTTTGTTTCTCCATCCATCTCTTTTGACGTTCATTGCATAATCTTCTTTTTCTATGAATCTCTGTTTCATCCATTTTAAATACAGTAGATAATCTAATAATTAGCTGAAATGTATAGTGGGAAAAAAAACTTATATACAATGAATGCATTGTGAGGAAGAACAAGAATAAGCAGGATTCAATGGTAACCAATGTCCTGTTTGATATTTTCGCCAAACTGACATAAAAAAAATCTCGCCAAACCCAGTGCTTATATCGCTTTGAGCATTCTATATACGGATAATATCATTGTTTTACATACCATTTACTTCTTCTTGTATACAAAAATAGGTAAGTGTCTTTCTTGCGCAGAAAAAGTTGTATAAATCTTTAAAAAATAACCCTCATTTTACCAATTAGGTGTCGAATTAAAAAAAATCAATGTCCAATTCCAGTATTGCTCCCAGGTATTCATACGCATTCCAAATTTCAAAGATCTACAACAGGAAATTTGGTGAAAAATGAGCACAAATGTCACATAATTGGCGTGAAAGTGGCATTATTTTGTCCGAAATAGTAGCCTGGGTAATATTGTTTTTTTACTAATAAAATGTTTATTTATATTCATTTTTTTTATTATATAAGTTATTATTTTTCTAAAGTTATTAATTATATATTTTTTTATTTACTGTAAGTTCCTTTTGAAAATAATAGAAAATAATTAAAAATGTATATGCAAGCGTTATACCACAAAGACATTTTCGCCAAATGGGCTTTAGAAAATATTGCGGCAAATCTGGTGCACCTATGAAAAACGTGAACACACAAGACATCCATACAATGAATAAGCAGTTGCAGACCTTTCAAATGATATGTCACATGACTGGTTTTGTAAAGAAATAAAAAATGTTCACCCCCCTCGGGGGCAGAGTGGGGTGGTGACACACAAGACATCCATAATATGAATTAGCAGTTGCAGACCTTTCAAATGATGTGTCACACAATTGGTGTTGCAAAGAAATTAAAAATGTGCTCCCCTGTGGGGCAGGGTGGGTGGTGACACACAAGACATGCATAATATGAATAAGCAGTTGCAGATCTTTCAAATGATGTGTCACACGACTGGTGTTCTAAAGAATCAAAAATGTGCCCCCCCCTGGGAGGCAGAGTGGCTGGTGACTCACAACACATCCATAATATGAATAAACAGTTGCAGACCTTTAAAATGATATGTCACATAATTGGTGTTGCAAAGAAATTAAAAAGTGCCCCCCGGGGGGCAGAGTGGGGTGGTGACACACAAGACTTCCATAATATGAATAAGCAGTTGCAGACCTTTCAAATGATGTGTCACACAATTGATGTTGTAAAGAAATTTAAAATGTGCCTCCCTGGGGGGGACAGAATGGGGAGACACAAAATACATCCATAATATGAATAAGCATTTGCAAACCTTACAAATTATGTGTCACACGACTGATGTTGTAAAGAAACTAAAAATGTGCCACCCCTGGGGGGGCAGAGGGGAGGATGACACACAACACATCCATAATATGAATAAGCAGTTGCAGACCTTTCAAATGAAGTGTCTCCCGACTGGTGTTGTAAAGAAATTAAAAATGTGCCCCCCCTAGGGGGGCAGAGTGGGGGTGACACACAAGACATCCATATTATGAATAAGCAGATGCAGACCTTTGAAATGATGTGTCACACGACTGGTGTTGTAAAGAAATTAAAAATGTGCCCCCCCCCTGGGGGTGCAGACTGGGGGATGACACACAAGACATCCATAATATGAATAAGCAGTTGCAGACCTTTCAAATGATGTGTCATACGACTGGTGTTGTAAAGAAATTAAAAATGTGCCCCCCCTGGGGGTGCAGACTGGGAGATGACACACAAGACCTCCATAATATGAATAAGACAGTTGCAGACTTTTCAAATGATGTGTCATCCGACTGGTGATGTAAAGAAATTAAAAATGTGCCCCGTGGGGGGACACAGTAGGAGGGGAAACACAAGACATCCAAAACATGAATAAGCAGTTGCATACCTTTCAAATGATGTGTCATACGACTGGTGTTGTAAAGAAATTAATGTAAAATGTGTAACAGTAAAATGTGAAATAGTAAAATGTGCCCCCCCAGGGGGGCAGGGGGTGTGAAACACAAGACATCCATAATATGATTAAGCAGTTGCAGACCTTTCAAATGATGCGTCACACGACTGGTGTTGTAAAGAAATTAAAAATGTCTTCCCCTGGGGGGGGTAGAGTGGGAGGTGACACACAAGACATCCATAATATTAATAAGCAGTTGCAGACCTCTCAAATGATGCGTCACACGATTGGTGTTGTAAAGAAATTAAAAATGCCCCCCCTGGCGGGGAAGAGCGCGGGGGTGTGACACACAAGACATCCATAATATGAATAAGCAGTTGCAGACCTTTCAAATGATGTGTCACACGACTGGTGATGTAAAGAAATTAAAAATGCCCCCCCTGGCGGGGAAGAGCGCGGGGGTGTGACACACAAGACATCCATAATATGAATAAGCAGTTGCAGACCTTTGAAATGATGTGTCACACGACTGGTGATGTAAAGAAATTAAAAATGTGCCCCCTGGGGGGACACAGTAGGGGGGGGAAACACAAGACATCCATAATATGAATAAGCAGTTGCAGACCTTTCAAATGATGTGTCACACGACTGGTGTTGTAAAGAAATTTAAAATGTGCACCCCTCTGGGGGGTAGAGTGGAGGGTGACACGCAAGACACCCATAATATGAAGAAGCATTTGCAGACCTTTCAAATGATGTGTCACACGACTGGTGTTGTAAAGAAATTAAAAATGTGCCCCCCTGGGGGTCAGAGTGGGGGATGACACACAACACATCCATAATATGAATAAGATGTTGCAGACCTTTCAAATGAGTGTCACACAACTGGTGTTGTAAAGAAATTAAAAATGTGACCCCCTGGGGGGCAGAGGGGAGGTGACACACAAGACATCCATAAAATGAATAAACAGTTGCAGACCTTTCAAATGATGTGTCACACAATTGGTGTTGTAAAGAAATTAAAAATGTGCCCCCCTGGGGGGCAGAGTGGGGGATGACACACAACACATCCATAATATGAATAAGCAGTTGCAGACCTTTCAAATGATGTGTCACACAACTGGTGTTGTAAAGAAATTAAAAATGTGACCCCCTGGGGAGAGCAGAGTGTGGGGGTGACACACAAGACATCCATAATATGAATAAGCAGTTGCAGACCTTTCAAATCTTGTGTAACACGACTGGTGTTGTAAAGAAATTAAAAATGTGTCCCCCCTGGGGAGCAGAATGGGGGATAACACACAAGACATCCTTTAAATGAATAAGCAGTTGCAAACCTCTCAAATGATGTATCAAACGACTGATGTTGTAAATAAATTAAAAATTTGGCGAAATATTACAGTTATCGCCAAATCGGCGTCACTTTTGACAACTAATTTTGGTCGCCAAATTTGGCGATATATCGCCAAGTTGGCGACAAACTTGGCGATTGTTGGCGATGGTAACCTTTCCTCTCTTTATGGTAACCCATATGGCGATGCACAGACGGAGCCCTTTCCTGATTGGTCTATTCGACTCATGGAAGGAGTGGACAACCCGGATTCGTTACTTCCGGAAATCTTCCACATCAGCATCATTCCAGGAGTCATTCCTTTTAAGGCTAGTTTTTTTTTACTATAGAAGGATTCCTCATGCAAAACGCTTTATAATCATATCGAAGTAAAAATTCACGTTTTGTAGAAATAGAGTCGGGCGGGCCGAGATTTCAACCCCATTTTTGGGTGGAGGGGGGGGGGGTCAGGCTAAATTATATATGTATGTATTTGTATTTCCCAGACAGTATAATAAGGCCGACTTTTAACATTTTATATCGACCGGACCATTAACCTATTTTGTAAAAACCGGATCAGGCCCTGGGCCTAAAATTTTTGCCCACGCAGGTTTTTAGGCCCCAGACCAGTACGCGGGACCTCTAATATATATTATGAACTTGGCCCCCCTGTCGGGGATAAAGTGCCCCCCCGTCGGGCAAATTCTGGCGCCGCCCTTGGATCTAAGTGAACATAGACATATATTCTTATTACAAATTTTGGAAGGATGAAGAATTGTAGTCGTTGTTTTTACCTGTTTTGAAGTCAGTAGAATTTGGCTTGATCCAAAAATTTTTGCAATTAAGGCATATACTTTTAAATCACCTTTATTCTACAATTAAACATTAAAATTTATACTTTTTAATGAAACATAGATTTCTAGGCTTATTAAAATAGAGCGTCAAAAAAGAACCTGCCTAAGACGAAATATTATTTTTAAACTGAAAATTGGAAATTTATTTTAAGCTTCTTTTAAACTGTTCATCTATACAAAATAAATACAATAATATGCCAGAAGAAAAAAACATATCATACATTTACACCTACTAAGAAAGGAGTTTGTCTATAACGTATTTTTTTCTTTCCAATGCGATTCTGTCTTAGAAGATTTTACTTTTACGTTATACTTTTTTTTTTTTTTTTAGATTTTTATGTCTCCATTACAAGAAATATTGATTAATAATATTAATGTTAACTGAAACATTTACATGCAACAAACAGAGATTCATTAAGAACATAAATATCGCATGACAATTTATATATAAAGAATATGTAAAGACAATTTGTTTTAGTCAGAACTCTTCCGTAAGAGTAAAATGAATGTTACAGAAATTCACTCGGGCCGGGCCGTGTTTTTAGCTATTATATCAGGCCGGGTCGAATTTATTTCTCTATGGATTGGGCCCGGCTAGGGCCTGGAAATTTCTGTCCGTTCGGACTTCTAATCTCTATGCTTCAAAGCTTCAGACCGATCAGCGTTCAAAACCTGAAAAACCAACCCCTCACAGACTTTGCTCTGTGTCTGAGCTTCGCGCACGCGGTCCAGAAACATTTTCGGGATATTTGATGTGATTGCGTGTTTTGCGTTTATGTTTTATTGGTTGTACTTTGCTTGATACAATGTAACAGTTCATAATTCGTTTGGAAATCTAAAAATTTTCAACTTATTAGCAATTTTTATTTTATTTAAATTATCAGTTGCTTTATATTTTTCGTGATAAATAGAATATTGTTAGTAAAGCAAGATTGTGATATCAGCGTATTGCGAAATATATTTCTAATCTACGATACTGGATGGATTTCAATGGAATTTGCACTGTCAGTTAGACAATTTTTCAGAGAACGTTTTAGCATACATTTTTCCTTTTTCATGATTGCATATTTGAATACTAATAGAAAACAGACCAAAATGCATCATAATAGAAAACTATAACCATTCTAACTAATCATACTTTATTCACTACCAAATTAAACGGCAAACTCCATATATTTTCCTCTTGTGCTCATTATTAATATAGAAATTTATGAAAAATCTTTTATTTATCATGTAAACTATAAAACAACCAATAAAATAACTGTTGCGTACTATCGCTGCTTCCATGGTTTAATTTAATCGTTTTTACTTTGCGCCTCGCGCAAACGATTTTTTGTTGTTGTTTACATTATTAATTTATTAGAACTTTTTTGAATGGAATTTTCTTTGAACGGAAAAATGCAGTATGTATTGTATTAAGATATTATAATGATGAAAAGATATGATATGTGCACAATAATATTATTGTTTGTAATGTGAAAGTTAATATACGTGTTTTTTTATACATCTGTGCGTGAATTTACTCTGAAGACATGAAAATTTATTTACTCAAGATATAGAATCCGCTTGATCTCCCTCGATACATGATAAGGTAAGATTAATACATTCATGCTGTAGTTAAGATATTTTAATTTTGAACATGAATACTGATAATTTAAACATCAGTATTAAATAATATTGAAGAATTTTATAAACAGTGATAGATTCAATATTATTTTGGCATCCAACTGCTGGGATATTTTATTATTTAAGAAGTAATATAAGATAATGGAACAAATTAAACGATTACGCACGCCATTAAGAAGTGCTTTTACGCGAATCGCTAATTTACTTGAGAATAAATTAAGTGATGAAAATAAAAATATTGAAGAAATTGAGATTTTATACGCTCAATTAGAAGAAAAATGGGTAAATCTAGAACCAAAAGAAAAAGAAATGTTAGATCTTCTTTTAAACGATAAATCATGTACGCAAGAAAATTATGATACGGAATACGAAAGTTTTAGCGTGTATGAAGAAAAATTTATTAAGTTAAAAACGAAAGTTCAAAAATTTTTGAAAGTTTCTGAAACTGAGAATCTTACTAAACGGAAGTTTAAACTTCCTAAGATAGAATTTAAATTATTCGGGGGAGATATTAAGGAGTGGTTGGCCTTTTGGGCTCAATTTGAAAAGATACATAATGATTCTGATATCGCGAAGGTAGATAAATATCAGTACTTGTTGCAAGCGACGTTAAAGAGTTCTAGGGCAAGAGAAATTGTCGAGTCGTACCCCGCTACTGGTGATAGTTATGAAAATGTTATTGAATGTTTAAAGGCTCGTTTTGGTCGCACTGATATGTTAATTGAAGTATACATAAGAGAACTACTTGCTTTAATGATGAATAACACAACAGGAAAAGGTCCAAGAATTCCTCTTTTTAAATTATACGACAAAATTGAAACGTATTTAAGGTCATTAAAAATGTTAGGTGTTTCAAGCGAACATTATTCTGCAATTCTTTATCCATTAATTGAGTCGTGTTTGCCTGTTGAAATATTGAGGATTTGGGAAAGAAATTTAAATTCCATTACCTTGAATTCAAAAGATGAAAGTAGAAATAAGTTAGATTCTTTGATGAAATTTTTGCAGCACGAAATTGAAAGCGAAGAAAAGGTCCGTTTAGCTAGAAGTGGGTTTAATCTAGAAAATGCAAGCAAAAATATTCATACTGCGCCAAGTAGGCGAGAAAGAGATCTTCCAACGGCTACGGAATTACATAATTCGTCGAAAATGAAAAGGGAAACGTGTATTTTTTGTAACAAATCACATTTAAGTACTGAATGTAGATATGCTAATAGTTTATCTCATGAAGATAAAAAACAAATATTGCTGAAAAAGGGAGCTTGCTTTAAATGTTTAGAAACAAGAAAACACATATCACGTTTTTGTAGAACGAAAATACCACCCTGTGATTGCGGTAAATTGCATTTTAAAATAATGTGTCCAACGAAAAATGATAAGGAAAACCCGATTACAGAAAAGTCGGATATCGAAATTAAAAACGACACTGCTTTATCCAATAAAACAAGTACTCGCCATGTACTTTTACAAACGCTTATTGTCCGACTTAGATGTAATATTAAGATGAAATATATAAGAATATTAATTGACTCAGGTAGCAGTAAATCCTATTTGTCATCTTTTGCACTGGCCGAAATGGGATATGAATGCATAGGGGAAGAAAATTTGACACATAGTTTATTTGGAGGCACAGAAACTGTATCATCACATAAGAAATATTTGATTAGTCTGAGTGACTTCTTTGATAATTATCGCTGTTGTTTCGAAGTGTTAGATCAAGAAAAAATTTGTTCGGACATTCCAAAAATTCCCCGTGGCTCTTTTATGAGTGAAATAAAGAAGCATAAAATTTTTCTATCTGATTTGAATAACCAGGTTGAGTTGCTGTATGAATTTTCACCTAACGAAATTCATGGTCTTATAGGAGCTGATATAGCAGGCAAATTGTACACCGGAAAAATAAAACAATTGATTTCTGGATTAGTAGTAATGGAAACACGTCTTGGTTGGACTTTGATGGGAAAAACAGACATTTTTAACACATCAGATAGTACAAACAGCGTCATGTCACTTCATGTAAATGATGCAAAAATTTCAGATTTATGGCGGCTAGACACGCTTGGAATTCTCGATCCTGGTGAAAGCGGAAACAGACAAGAAATCGAAAAAGTAATTGAAGAGCATTTCAGTAGAAATATAAAAATAGATGCAGAAGGAAGGTATGAAGTATCCCTCCCATGGATTGAAAACCATCCTCCGTTACCAACTGGTCGAAAAATTGCTGAACGACGATTAAGAAGTTTTGTTGAATCACTAAAGAAAACAGGAACTTTAGAAGAGTATGAAGATATATTAAAAGAATGGATAGAAGAGGGTGTTATTGAAGAAGTTAAGAATACTTGTAATGATGAAAGTGAACACTACTTACCACATAGAGCTGTGATTAAAGAAAATTCGACCACAAGAGTTAGACCAGTCTTTGATGGTTCAGCAAGACAAAAGGATTCACCTTCAATCAATGACTGTTTAGAAAAAGGTCCTAATATAGTAGAACTCATTCCGACTATATTGAATAAATTTCGTCAGAAGAAAATAGGCGTAATTGCGGATATTCGAAGAGCATTTCTGCAAATAGGTTTAAATGAGCGAGATAGACCATTTCTGAAGTTTTTATGGTGGGAGGAAGGTAACCCCGAAAAGTTGAAAATTTTCCAGCATAAAAGGGTTGTTTTCGGTCTTACATGTTCACCTTATTTGCTTGGCGCAACTATCCGATATCATCTGAAGAACGCACCTTCTAGATTTAAAGAAACAGCAGAGGAATTGATGAAGTCTTTTTACGTAGATAACTGCGTCACTAGTGTTGATAATCATGAGCAGCTTGAAAAATTTATTGAAGAATCCAAACTTATTCTCCAGAATGCTAAGTTTGATCTTCGAGGATGGGAATATAATATCCATGAAACAGAAGCAGAAAACTTCCCAGAAGAAAAGATTATTCCAGTTTTGGGATTAATGTGGAATTTAAAAGCTGATACTTTGAAGATAGATTTAAGAAACTGTTTTGAAGATCCCACTGTTGTAACGAAAAGAAATATTCTCAGTGCTGTTCATAGAATTTTCGATCCCATTGGTTTCACATGTCCTGTGACCTTGGGTCCAAAGATTTTTCTTCAAGAATGTTGGAAATTGAAAGTTTCGTGGGATGCTGAATTACCTAAATCTATTGCCAAGAAATTTGAAAAATGGCGAAAGGATGTCTCTAAATTAAAGAAAATAGAAATCCCTCGATGTATTATTTCCAATTATGAAGCTTCAAAGAATCTTTCATTGCACATATTCTGCGATGCTAGCAAGAATGCATATTCTACATGTATATTTTTAAGATGTGCGACTGAAAACACAATATCTTGTCAGCTTGTACAGGCTAGGAGCAGAGTTGCTCCAATGAAAACCATTTCTATTCCTCGATTGGAGCTGCTTTCCTGTAATATCGGAGCTAGACTAGCACAGAGTGTTATAAATGATCTTCAGTTGAAACATATCCCGAAATTTTTCTGGTCCGATTCAGCAAATGCTCTATATTGGATCAAAGGAACTGAAAATTGGGCTCCTTTTGTTTTCAATAGAGTTAAAGAAATCCGATCTTTGACAGAACCTGAAAATTGGTATCACATCCCAGGATCATTAAATGCTGCAGACCTCCCTTCTCGTGGTTGTAATGCAGAAACTTTAGCGAAATCTAAATGGTGGGAGGGCCCAGAATGGTTACGAAGACCAGAAAATGAATGGCCAAAATCCAATGTTGTTTCTGATTTCAGCGTAGTATATTCAGAAAAGAGAAAAACTGTTATTAGCACTACAAATCATGAAGAATCAACAGAAAAAATTTATAACAGATTTTCATCGTACGACAAATTGATCCGAATTATTGCTTGGATTTATAGATTTTTTACTAACTGTAAAGTGAAACTTGCCAACCGGATTTCTGGACTCTTAACGCTAGAAGAAATAAACAGAGCTGAAACATCTTTGTTAAAAATAGTACAAAATGAATCATTTTCAGGAACAGAAGATAAACGCTTAAAATCACTTCAATGTTATAAAGAATCAAATGGACTACTTAAAGTTAAGACTCGTGTTCTGATGAGAGAAGATAAAAGAAATTTCCGATTTCCAATACTGTTACCCTGCAGTCATCCAGTTGTCGAAATACTTATTCGGACAAGACATCTTAGTTTAAATCATGCTGGCACCCAGATATTAATGAGTAACTTAAGAGAAGATTTTTGGATTTTGAAATGCAGGAAGACTGTTAGAAAGGTAATCAGAAGCTGCGTACGCTGTAAAAGATTCAATTCAAAACCCAAACCAATTATAGAAGCCCCTCTTCCGGAAGATCGCATAAAAGAAGCTGCAGTATTCGAAGTTGTAGGAACTGACTACGCCGGTCCTTTACTTCTTCGAGGCGGTCAAAAAGCTTGGATTGTTATTTTCACATGCGCTGTCTATAGAGCAATACATTTAGAGATAGCCACATCCTTATCTACTGACAACTTTTTGCAAGCTTTTAGAAGATTTATAGCACGAAGAGGTAGACTTGCGATAGTATATTCGGACAACGGAAAAAATTTTACGGGTGCTGAAAATTTGCTAAAACAAATCGATTGGGATGTCATTTCCCAGTACAGCGCAGCTCAGAAGATCATTTGGAAATTTAATCCTCCATCTGCGCCGTGGTGGGGTGGATGGTGGGAGCGTTTGATAGGCATAATAAAAGGGATCCTTCGAAAAGTCTTAGGACGAAGCTCTTTAAATTTAGAAGAAATGCAAACTGTTATTTGCGATACTGAAAATATTGTTAATCAGCGGCCTTTGACCTATGTTTCAGAGGAAATTGATGATTTAACACCACTTACTCCTTCTATGTTTTTACAAGACATCAGAGAGTCAGGTATTCCTGATCTTGACTTTTTGGATTCATCGTCTATAAATAAAAGACATGCTTATAGACAACGACTAAAACAAGATTTGCGAAAAAGATTCCGTACTGAATATTTGCGATTTTTGAGACAATCCTCGAAATTTGATAAAAATCCGAGACCTATCCAAATTGGTGATGTTGTTCTAGTGTCCAGCGAGAATGTTAGAAAACTTGAATGGCCGCTTGCCAAAGTTATTGAACTGTATCCTTCCAAAGATGGAAATGTGCGATTAGGGAAGGTTAAAATGAAAGGTGGTGAATTTCTACGTCCTGTTCTAAGATTGATTCCTCTAGAAATAATTCAAGAAAAAGGTACCGAACTGCACTCTATAGCTCAAAACTCAACATCTTCCGAACAGACTGTTCAACCACATAATAAAGAAAGTCCTTTAAATCCTGTTCCTTCTAAACCGACGGTAAAGCTGAATGGAAAAAACTGTTATTTAGATCCTTCTACGAATAAGACTATGAACCAGCATTCTGTTAAAGACTGTGTTAGTGACTCTCCTGTAGTGACTGTTCCTGAAAAACGATCTAAATATGGTCGTTTATATAAACCCAAAGTAAAGTTTGAGTTTCATTGAATTCGAAACTCAAAGGTGGGAGTGTGTTGCGTACTATCGCTGCTTCCATGGTTTAATTTAATCGTTTTTACTTTGCGCCTCGCGCAAACGATTTTTTGTTGTTGTTTACATTATGAATTTATTAGAACTTTTTTGAATGGAATTTTCTTTGAACGGAAAAATGCAGTATGTATTGTATTAAGATATTATAATGATGAAAAGATATGATATGTGCACAATAATATTATTGTTTGTAATGTGAAAGTTAATATACGTGTTTTTTTATACATCTGTGCGTGAATTTACTCTGAAGACATGAAAATTTATTTACTTAAGATATAGAATCCGCTTGATCTCCCTCGATACATGATAAGGTAAGATTAATACATTCATGCTGTAGTTAAGATATTTTAATTTTGAACATGAATACTGATAATTTAAACATCAGTATTAAATAATATTGAAGAATTTTATAAACAGTGATAGATTCAATAATAACAATAAAAAAAAAATTCTAATCACAGTTTGGGGCGCGCAGGATTCGAGCCTTTATCCATTTAGCCATTAAGCTCACCTTTCTGTTGCAGCCATGATCTGTTCCTGAACGCACTGAACATTTATTCCTTGCATGATAAAGATTCACTCCATGTTCTTGTCTTTTGAGCCCGCGCGACGAGCGTATCCGTTTTGAACAGAACCTATGATATGATATACGTAACTTCCGGCAGTCGTCGCTAGTCGCTATAGTAGTAGAGTAGTAATCACAAAAACATGACAGATGTATTGCTGAATGTCACAAGTAAACAGAAAAGGATGGCAGCTATTGATCAGTTCTCCTTTTTGTTTCAAGGAATAAATCGGAATCTTAAAGTCTGTGAAGAAATACTTGCTATTATTGGATTACTGTACGTTAGTAAAACTGCTTTTGCTTTTACGTGGAACTTCTTGCAAGGTTTACGGACACATGTATTTTCTCGCTTCAGGCGGTTAAATTTGACGCGGTACGGAAAATGGGCTGGTATGTTGGTTTTTTTTTTTTCTTTTTCTAAAGGAGAAAACTTTATTATTTCAAAATTTATGACATAACAGGATTAACAGAAGTTTCAATAAATGTTCCTGCGAAATTTATTTCAAAAATGTAGTTCATTTGTTTCTAGTTATTGTAAATGTTTATACCTGGTAGTCACGCAGGTATGCTGTCAAAAGTTTAAGGTCACCCGAAGCGCATAAGATTTTATCATTTTTTTTTTAAACATTTTATTTAATTTCCAATTTAAATAAAAGAATTTGTTGAATAAATAACATCCAGTTGTTTCTCTGCTCCCATCTTAAGTTTTACGCAATTGTTGATATCAGACCTGTTGAGTTGACGTTTTTCTAACCTGTCAAAATTGTCTAACATTTTCAGTTGTGTTTTTTAACCTGAATATTCAAAATTATTGCTGTTTTGACAACTCTGCATCCAAAATTTAAATATTTATTTAAATATAGTAAACTTGCCCTTCAAAAAAGAAAAAAAAAAGTCTGATTTTTAAACTACTAAAGTATTGTTTTATTTAATTTATATTGTATAAAATGTTTGTAGCTTAATTTGAAAAAATTTCAGACTTGAAATCTCTTTAACTGAGCGTTAATTTTATTCAAATTCAACTAAATCTTTTTTTTTTTTTGGGGGGGGGAGGGGGGGGGGTGCAGGCTATGAATTTAACCTCTTTGTATACATATAGGGTAGATGTGCCAGTAATGAGCTCCCCTGGAAGTTTTTAGTTCATGAAAAAATAAATAATAAATATTTAGTTTTAATTATTTTCTTTATAATTCCTCCTTGTATGTTTATGAATCTGGGTTATTGTTGACACTTTTAATCAAATCCGTCAAGAAGCAGAAAATGTTTCAAAGTTCCGCTGTTTATTTTTCAATGAAAATCTAACTGAAGATGCTAAGAGTTGGTTTCATTTAATAAATTTATATATTCTTTCTTTTCTTGCAAAATTTGAATTTTTTTTTGTTTTGTTTAAGTAGCAATAGAAAACTTTTCATATACGAATGGCTATTTAAAATTTTTTATTTATATTTAAGGTTTTAGAGGGGGTGTCCATTACTAGGATGATTAATTAGTTGTTTTCCAGTAATGGACATCCCATGTAGACATTGCTAAAAATGCAGTTTCTGTAATGTTTATAGTGTATAAAATATTTTGACTCAACTGAATAATCAAATTTAATTTTTAAATTACACTTACTACAACATAAAAACATCAAAGTTTTTATAAATAGCTGATTTTAAATTATTTTATGTGGTTGATAAAATTTGAATAGTTTATTCTACTTTTTTAATGTATATAAACTCTGCCTTGCATATTTTATCTTGTCTGGCAGTGAAACTGGTCTGAAAGTAGAAAATATTGTTTAAGGGTACAGTCAAAGAGGGACTCATAGGCATGGTTGGCAAGTTTCTTTCGCAGTGGAAAAAACCGGCCGGAAGAAATAGGTTTCTTCCGCAGTGGAAGAATGGAAGAAACTGTTTTTTTTTTTTCTTTTATAAATTTATCATACAACTTTAAAATTTTGTAAGAAATAATAAATGGTTTCATGTTATAACCTAAGTAAATTAATTCCAACAGATCTATACAAATTTAATTATATGCTAAATTAATAATTATATCTGTTTTTAAGTCAAGATCATGACACCAGGGTTGCAAAAAACCCATGTTAAAGCGTTTTTTTTTTTTTTTTTCCCAATTTATGATATGTTTAATATTCAGCAGGTTTTATATTAGTTTTTTAACGTTTGTGTTTAAAGAGCACCTTCCTATCAAAATAAATTGTGGGTGTGCTGCCAACTATGAGAAAGCCAAAATTGTCAAAATATAAAATATTGAATTAGTTCTTTTAAAAGCTTATTAATATTACGAATAAAGCCAAACTGAATATATGTAGTTAATTATAATATTTTCGCATATTTGAAAGATGACAAGATCTTTTATATCACGATTTTAAAATATAAAATTTCATAATCTAAGTTCCCAACTGAATACAAATTTGACTAATTCACTTTTGGTCAAGGTTGGTAAAAAAAAAAAAAAAAAAGTGTGAAGGGGGGAGGACTTTTTTAACTTTTTTTTTTTTTTTTTTTTGTATATTTAAAACAGATTTTTTGTTCCCCCTTAAATATTATTTCCTAATGCATATTGTACCGTCCATCTTTGTTAATAAAAATAAACATTGTTGGATATTATATAAGTATTATCATTTCAAAATATTCAAATTAAATAACTGTAATCGGTTATGTAGATAATTGAAATTCATTTGTAAAATATTTTTAGCAATACAGTACAGAACCATTTATCCGGAATGGTTGGGGTCAGATGCATTCCGAATAACTGGTTTTTCCGGTTAACTGGTTGGGCATTAAAGCAGCATCCATTTAATAAGTTTTATGGAATATATGTGGTTGTGGTATTACTTCTAATCTTAAATTAATTATTAGATTACTTGAATTAAGAATAAGATTCAAGTAAAATTAAAAAATAAAATTTGATAGAATGTAATTTATGGGAATGCTTTAGAAACAAAAATTCGTTTCCTCTGCATGAAAATAGAAAACATCTAAAGTATAACTAAATACATTTCCATCACAAATACTAGATGCAATCATCAAATTATACAATTGTTTCAAGCAATATTTATGCAAAATTAGATGTGTATGACGCTTTTTTCTGCAAAGATTCCATCATCATAGATTAGAAATATCATTCCAGATAACTGGTTTCCCGGTTAACTGGTTTCCGGATAAATGGTTCCATACTGTAGCTCTGTATTATGTGCAAAGAATAAACTGCTCTAAGCATTGAACCTTAGATATCTTTAAAATATTATCAATCATCAGTTGATTGATAAAAGATTTGTTTTAAAAATGTGTTCCTAGTGGGGGATATAGATAAAAAAGAATTTATTAAACTAACCTTTAAATATATGCTATGTGGTTATTATATCATATGATATCAGAAGTAAAAAATAAAATAGTCTTTTGCACTGTTTTATTTGTGCTATTTCAATGAAAATTACTTGTATATTAAGTTAATAAAAGTATTCAAAAGTTTTTAAATTTTAATACATACTTTCTAGAAATAAGACTTTCCCTGCTCTCACCTTTTAAAAAACTCTAACCCCCCCCCCCCCCCAAAAAAAAAAAAAAAATCTCAATTAGGTTTTTTTAATTAAAAACTTGGGTTTTTTGCAATCCTGTATGACACCAGTTTAAAGATCTTGAACTATTGGCTAAATGAAGAAAAGAAACTATCTAAAATGCACAAAATCAATTAAATGTTATCCATTTTATATTAACCAGCATATTTTTCAATTATTAAAGCTTTTGAAACTAGTAGTAAATAGTACAGATCATTTATCAACAGTAGAATAAAATTCATTTAAATAAAAGGCAGTGCTTTGAATTTACATCAATTTTACTAAGGTAAGTAATATAGTACGATAATTACTGTATTAAATAAATTAATTAAAATCCTCATTTTCCTTACTACAGTAAAGTATTAATATAAAAAAGAAAAAATCTTTTAGCAGTAGAATGCTGCAATCAGTTTCTCAATTTAGAATGGATGAATACAAGAGATGAAAAAAAAAAAAAAAATTTCAAGTCCTACAGAAAACTTCAGGAGTTAAAAAGCATTTTGACATGCTCATAGACATGGGTGTAAAAATCTAGGCTGCAGGCAGTCTCTTACCACTAAATTTTATTTGTTTCTTCACAAATTTTATTAGAATCCTTGCAAAATTTAGATGAAAAATAAGGAATAAAATTTAGTAATGAAAAACTGCCAACTGATGCTTAGTCTTTTTACACTCCTGCCCATTGATATTTTGAGAAAGTCTTTTTAAATCAGCATTAAGATATGCATGTTAGATGCTAATATAAATAATTGCAATATTTATTTTATATGAAAAATAAATATTTTGCAAGTAGTTTTTTTTCTCTTTTTGCATAAATGGCATATTTGCATAAATAAAAAACATCCCTTTACCTATAAAATCCGTCATCCATAAATATCTGCTGAGCCTGAAGTTTGTCATTAAAAATAACTAATTTTTCCAAAAATAATATTTTTTAACATTAATTAAATTTTCCAATTTACCTTTCATATAATTATACTTTTAATTTAATTAGTTTACATAGTTAATATACACTTTTGTTTTGAGCATGTTTTTCTTTATGTTGGTTTCTTCCATTTTTTCCAGTTTCTTCTGGTTTTTTCCAGTTTCTTCCACGGTCCTGGAAGAAATAGGTTTCTTCCGGAAGAAATCCAACCCTGCTCATAGGGCTTAATCTCTCCCGGTTTAGATAAAAAACAATTAAGTTACAGAAGCTGTTAAAAATCTATTTTCTGTAAATGTTTTCACTTATTAATCTCTGATTTTTAAAAAAATAATGAAATAAATTAATATAATAATAAAAGTTATATAGTAATCATGAAACTAATAAATCTGCAGAACTGTGGCCTCAAACATCAGGTCTACAGTTTTATTTTGAAATTATTTTATTTAGTATTTAAAATATCCAACTCACAGTATCATTTCTTTCATATTTGTAATATTATTATTTATTATAATTGATATATTAAGTAATCTCTGAAAATTTAATAGTTGACACAAAACTATAGTACTCTAATATTCCAAAGCTTAAAAAAATACCTTTTACATAAAGGGCAAAACTAGTAACAGTCACAGGGCCATTAAATAAGAAAAAGTAATCCATTAAATGAGAAAAGTAGTGAAAAATCGTCTATCAGCGGCCATCTTTCAGCTACTTTTTTGCAAAGAGAATGAAATTTTAATGGTAACACAATATCTCGGGTAGGGGAACGTCATGTATCAATTTTGATCAAGAGAGAAGTTCGAATGATGCATGTACTTGCCGCAGTGCCATCTATTATCATTTAATGTTAAAAACGAGACCTCCTTTTTCAATGTCTTTTTTTTTTTCTCTAATGTTAAGATTATTATTTTTAAGAAAAATCATAAAACAAATTATTCTAAAATTTTTAAATTAATCATAATACATTTTATAAGCTGAAAATAACTTCCTTTTTATCAACTGTATTATTTAAAAGGAACAAAAAATATTAATATGTTCATAACAAGTCTAAAATACATTTCCCCCCTTTTTAAATTTTACTATAATATTCAGATTATTTTAAATAAGATTTATTTAAATCAACAGTATCTATATAAAAATTGTCCTACATTTGGCATGTAAATTTTTTGCAAATGTTTTGTAGATTAACTTTAAAAAAAAAAAAAAATCTACACTATTAAAATCTAACCGTATGTATGTGACGCGAGTAAATTTTCCTTCAGGGCGAGTGAAGTTTTAAGTTATTTTTTCAAACTTCAAACTGTAAAGATGCCAGAATCTTTATTTTTATTAGTTCCCTATATTTTGCAACTTTTGTAATATAAATATTATACTAAATTCTATGCTATAGTACTAATATTTTTTCTCTTGTATATATTTCTTATTTTTATCAAACAAAAATATGAAAATGCATTGTAGTAATAGTAATTAACTGTTTTTTCAATTGTTTAAATTTTGTCAACTATTTTCAACTGTATATTGTATTTTGCTGGCTGGTAAAATAAATCCCTGGCTGGTGAAATTTTTCGAAAATTCCCCACCGCTGAACATTAATATTTATTAAATTCATAAACTGAATCCCTATTTTCGTGGAGTAGGGAGTAATTAATAAAATCATAAATGCAAATAAAAACATTACAGCATTTATTTTATTTACTAGCAGCCTTTGCCTGCTACACTGGTTAGTTAAGACAGACGGGCATTAAATAGTTTATTAATTATGGGCACTAAATCGTTTAATTGTTAATATATTAAATAGTTTAATACTATTAAAATGCATACCAAACAATGTCTCAATATATAAGTATGCAATGGAATACTTTTGTGTGGCCCTGTAAATTAGTAAGAAAAAAGAAATATTATTTGCACCACAGATTATACAGATTGTATATTATAGTATATACTTCATAGATACATATCAACTTTATTATGCTCAAATTGCATTTGAAACTATTTTCCCCATTGACCGTAATGTATCTGAATCCTTTTGATTGTCACTGTAATGTGTAATTGAACTATGCATCCGATTTTCATAAAATTTTGAAATGACTCAACAAAAAATATACAACAAATAATTATATTTAAGTTTCAGATAATTTGGTTGGATAGTTTTTGAGTTATGTGGACAGAGGGATGGACAGACGAATGGGCATCTCGGGATTTTCCCCCTTTAATTCAGAACAAACAACGTTTCTCCGTTTCCAGGAACGGAAGAGATACAATGAGTACGAGTACAATGATGTAATTCCCCAGCCCTGTTCATGTTAAATTTGACAAACTGCAAATAACTAATTTCTTAGCTGTATTAATTAAAATGAGCAAATTCCTTTCCTTACAAATGAACAATATACAATTTTTTCTTTTACATTTTACTGTACTTAGGGTATTCAAAGTGATCATGATTATAACTACATAAAAATTGTTCTAGATTTGACATGTAACTTTTGCAAATATTTTATAAATTAACTTGATGTTTATTTTTTTCTTTCATAGCCATAAAAACAATAAATTCAGTTTATGAATTTATTAAATATTCATAGTAAATTTGACAATTTATAGACAAGTAAAATCTACTTTTTTTTTTCTTTATTTGCATTATGTAAAAGGAGCATGGGGAACCCTTTAAGTCCGGTTCTGAGTGATATTTATATGCACTATTTCGAAGAAAAACTAGTCGTTGGAGGCCATCGTAATACTTACCCATCATGGATATGCATAGCACAATATATGAAACAATTTATAAAATGCATTACAATTCCAAAACAAAATATAAACGTATATTTAAGTATTTTTAACACATAATCATGCTCTATTAATGAACTTCTGATGATCTAATTTCGATAAATTGTATGAAACGCCAAACTATTCAAGTAGCACTGAATTGCGTAATAGAAACATCCTTATAACTCCAAAAATAATAATCATATTCACTAACGGTTTCTTGCATCGAATTAAGTATCTCATTTCCAATTAAAAGATATCTTTGAATTAAAATTTGAATGAAATACAGGGTCATGAAAAATCAAAAAATGTGGAAAATAGGATTAGAAATATCTCAACAACTAATTATCCGATTGATTTCGTTTTTTATGCAAAATTTGTGTTATTTTATTGCCTTTTACGTCCACTCCTTAAAATAAAAGAATTCGAAAATTTTTATCTACCTTTCATCAGAACGAATTTTTCGAGAGTCCGAAAAAAATAGTTCCGGATAATCGAGGTTGCTGATATTAAATAGGTTTTGTCCCATTCTTACATACTAAGCACATGCAAAATTTCAAATCTCTATCTCAATTTGTTCGGGAGATAGAGCGGTTACAGACAGATGGACGGACGGCAAATTTTTTTTTTCTAAAAATGTTTTTCGGAATCTCCACTATCTAAAACGTGTAAATCCGTCAAATTTTTTTAGATTTTCAAAACGATTGCAAGACTTACCCTATACTACGTATGATGGGTAAGTAATTAATGCAGTTTCTGTTTTATACTCGTTACGTAGATGACTCCTTCGTCTTACTTGATTTATCAAAACATAATGTTAACGCTGTACTCAATTTATTCAATTCAATAGACCCTTGCATTGTTTACTTTTGAAATTGAAACTCAACAACAGCCCAGTAGCAGAAAGTTATGGTTGTGTCTGCGACAGCAATGCAGCAGGATGAAAATTGTCTGCAGGAGGGCGTGTTATAATTGTCTTATATACGGCATAGTCCATGTCAATTCAGGCAGCCAAAGAAAAAATCTTACCTTCATAGTCTCAGAAGTTCTTTGATTGAAAATATGTTAAAATTCAGGAAAAAATAAAATTCCCGTAATTTTTGGTTTTCCCCAAAAAAATTTCTGGACCGAGATACAGGGTGCCAAAGATGGCATCCCGAGCACCTTTTCCCGTTTGCGATTTTCGAAAAAAAGTTTAAAGTGCTCTATCTCTGAAACGATGCAAGATATTTCGTTGCAGTTTATTTTATTTTAAAGATAATATTTTTCTGCTTAAAAAGATATACTTCATTTTGAAATATGTATTTAATTATTTTTACAGCAGCCTTCGAAAAAAAATTTTTTTTAATCGAAAATAATTTTTTTCTCAAAAATGCCAATCTCAAAAATTTTGATTTTTTTACTGTTAGTCAATACCATTGAGTACTACCTTCACTGTAAAGGAGAACTTCCACTTTTGAGTTTAACAAGTTTTAGAATCATTTCAAGAATTTAGAGAATTTTACAGGAACTGCATGTCAAAAGTTCTAGTAAAAGTCTCTCAATTTTTGTTTATTTGTATCATAATTAGCCTATTACATATCCTAAACAAGTTAGAAATCACACGTCAAACATGGTAAATGAGGTGCATTCATACTATGACTAGTTTCCTAAATATTTAGATCTTGGTACAATAAGTATTACATTCTTGTGAAAACTGGCATGAATGCAAAATTTATTATGTTTCTATATATTAAATTCAGTAATACGGAAGTAATATGAATCCATCTTAAAAAGAATGTAATCACCAGGGCAACCTAGAATCATTACCTATCATGGGATATTTAATTATGTATGATAGAATTTAATAGAATGAACAATCATAGGCGCCAACTTTGGTCAAAAAGCTGGGTCTGCCGGAAGGGCAGTTGTTTGAAGGGATGTTGGTGAACACGCGATATGCCTGGCTAGAAAACGAGCTGAATAAAATAGGGGGGCTGGGTCATAGTCCCAGAAGCTCATGCAATTTGAGCATTTTAATTCAAATTCAGAGCACTTTAAACTTCTTACCACTTTAAGACGAAATTAGAGATTTTCCTTCACATGATCGACGAAATTCACAATTTTTCTTCGCATGATTGACGAAATTCGTGATTTTTCCGCGCTTGATCGACGAAATTTGCGATATTTCTGCTCTTGATCGGCAGAATTTGCGATTTTTCCGCACTTGATCGACGGAGTTCACCATTTTTACGAAGTCGATCGACGAAATTTGCAATTTTTTTTGCGCCTGACTAAAGAAATTGCGATTTTTAGGAAGTCGATCGACGAAATTTGTGATTTTCAGCGTCTAATCGACGAAATTAGCGATTTTTCTTCGTATGATCGATAAAATTCGCAATTTCACTTCGCATGATCGTCCAAATTCGGAATTTTTCCGTGCTTCATTGACGAAATTTGTGATTTTTCCGCACTTGATCGGCGAAATTTGCAATTTTTCCGTGCTTTATCGACGGAATTCGCGTTTTTTACAAGCCTGCTTAAAAAGTTCAGGACCTTTCCGCTCCCAATCAACAAAATTGGAAATTTTTACGAGTCCGATTGACGATATTCGCAATTTTTACAAAGCTGGTCGACGAAAATCGCGATTTTTACTCGCATAATCAATAAAATTCACATTTATCGGCGTCTAATCGACGAAATTTGCGATTTAACCGCACCTTATGACGAAATTTACAATTTTTCTTCGCGTGGTCGAAAAAATTAGTGATATTTCCGCGCTTGATCGAAGAAATTTGCGATTTGTCTGCGCTTGATCGACGAAATTTACAATTTTCACGTGCTTTATCGATGGCATTCGCAATTTTTCCGAGTCTGTTTGAAAAAATTCAGGATCTTTCCGTTCCCAATCAGCAAAACTCGAAGTTTTTACAAATCTGATCGACGATATTCCCGATTTTCTCGCACCATATCGATGAAATTCGCGATTTTTTACAAAGCTGATTGACGAAATTTGCATAATTTACAAAACTGATCGAGGAAATTTGCGATTTTTTGCAAAGATAATCGACAAAATTTGCGACTTTTCCGTTCCAGATCGACGAAATTTACCGATTTTTCCACGAATGACATAATTCACAATTCTTACGAAGTGGATCGACTAAATTCGCGATTTTTCTTCGCATGATCGATAAATTTCTTGATTTTTCCGCACCTGATCGACGAAATTAAGATTTTTTAGAGCCTGATTGAAATATTAGCAATTTTTCCATATGTGATCAACAAAATTCGCAATATTCTCGTCTCGAACCGACGAAAATTGCGGTTTTTTTAATCCAATCAATAAAATTCGCGCTTTTTCCAACCTTAATTGACGACATACTCAATTTTTCGCGCCCGATCAACGAAATGCACGCTTTTTGTACGAAATCTGCATTTTTTTATGCGACAAGAAGAAACTCACATTTTTTCTCTTGATAAATTGACGAATTCACGATTGTTTCGCAGCCGATCAACGGAATTTAAAATTTTTCTGAGCGACATGGAAAATTCGCGATTTTCCGTGTCTTATCAATGAAATTTGCGATTTTTTTTGTCCCTGATGGACAAAATTTGACATTTTTTGTGTTCGATCAACGAAATTCGCATTTTTTCACGCGATAAACCAAGAAAAAATATTTGCAACCGATGAATTTAATTTGCAATTTTTTCGAGCATCATAAACAACTGAAGATTTTTTTTTTTTTTGCTTGATTCACGAAATGTGCGACTTTTCAAGTCCGACTGACAAAATTCGCGAATTTCCTGTGCCTGATCTACAAAATTCACGAATTTTCCGTCCCCGATCGGGGAAATTAATTTTTTTCTGAGCCTCATTGGGAAAATTCGCGATTTTCCCATATCTGATGAGCGAAACTTGCGATTTTCTCGGCCCATATTGACAAAGTTTGCTTTTTTCGCCAATGATCAATTAATTTCGCGATTTTTCCGTGACGATCAATGAAAATTGCGATTATTAAGTGACGAAATTTTATAATTTCCCCGACAAAGTGATGAAATTTCCGATTTTTCCTGCAACATATGCACAAAAATTGCAATTTTTTCCAGTTGTAAATTGACAAAATTCGCGGGCGATACGTTAACCCATCGCAGGCCTCACAGGTTCCGCATCCCTAGTTTAACACATAAATTGCAGAAAAATGGGTATGAGGCAAAAATTTTAATTTATTACAAGTGAAAATAACAGTTTGATCAATCATCTCAGGAATAATTATCAAATCAAATCAAAGTATCTTAGAAATTTTTAAAAAAGTCAAAGAATACTGCAATACAAATTACATTGAAGATAGAAGTATAAATTACAGTAAATGAAATCATTCGTTTTATCATATTTTCATTTTATTTCTACTTTTTCGCTGGTATCTTTGAGCAAAATTCGAGTTTTTTAATCTGTTTTGTTAAAATTCGTGATTTTTTGGAAATTTTCATTCTTCGCATTTTTTTGCCGAAATTCGCGTTTTTCCTCCGAGATCTTTTGCCGGATTTTGCGTTTTTCCCACTATCCTTTGACAGAATTTCCTTTTTTCCTGCTATCTTTAAACGAAATTAAAGTTTTTTTCGCGATTATTTACGTTTTCATCACTATTTTTTGACAAAATTCGCGTCTTTACCACGATTTTTTAGACTTTATGCCAAAATTCGCAAATTTTCTCGCGATTTTTCGACAGAATATGCGTTTTTTCTGCGATTCTTTGAAAGAATCCGCGTTTTCTCAGCCATTATTTATGAAAATGTGTATTTTTTGCGATCTTTTGCGAAAATTCGCATTTATCTCTCGATTCTTTGACAGAATTTGAGTTTTCTCCCACTATCCTAAAACGAATTTCGCATTTTTTTTTTCTGTGATTCTTTGACACAATGTGTTTTCACACTATTTTTTGACGAAAATTTCCTTGATCTTTTGACGGTTTTCGTCTTTTCCACGATTCTTTTACAAAATTGATGTTTTTTCGCGGCCCTTTGACGAAATTGGTGCTTTTCCGCGATCTTTTGACAAAAGTTTCAATTTTTTCCGCTTTTTTTTATATATATATATATATTTTTTTTTTACCTTTTTCACATTTATTACGAGATTTTTTGACAAAATTGAGCTTTTTCGTGATCTTATCTCTGAATTTTCGGATTGATGACTTATTTCCTTAAATTTCAAAATAAATCACTCCCGCAAAAAATGGGAAAAATAGCGAGAAAAAAAAAAAAAAAAACGCAGAAAACCGAGAATTCGCGGGAAAATCTCATACATGCATTTTTCAGGGTCTGCCAAGATATTGCAAGGTCTGCAGAAATTTTTCAGGGTCTGCGCGGCAGACCCGCAGACCCAGAAGTCGGCGCCACTGTGAACAATCATCTATTAATATCATAGTGATGGGTATATTCATCTATTAATATCATAGTACCTATATTGCACAAACTTTGAACAGCAAGCAAGAAGAAATTTCATTTATCCAACCAAGATCTATGAAATAATTGCAAAATATTCAGATTCACAATTTATAAAAAGGAAATTTTGTTGCCTGTGTATATTACTGTGAGTGGTGGATTGCAAAGGTAAATGATATCAGTTGTTTATGAAATTATCGTTAACTTTATGCTCCCACATGGATCGGCAGTTGGATATAGATTTCCACCTGCAAGACAGCAACACCACCACCAGTGTTCACTTCCTATTCACAATGTTTTAAGGATTATGGAAGCCCCAGACCCTATTAGTTAAATAGGAAGGCATCACTAAATATCAAAGAAAGATACAGATACTTTCAACAAATTATAAAGTCTATGAATTTCTAATTTCAGTTCTAAGCAGAATGCACTGGAAGTAATATGTTTTGAAATTTATACATATATTTTGTAAACTTTAGTGCATGTTTTTTTTTCTTTTGTAAGCTATTTTTAAAGCTGTCAGTTTCTTATACTTATTAAGAAATAAAATCCTATGTCAAACAAGACCAGGGTTGGTAAAAAACCGGGTTTTTTTAAAAAAAACCAAAAACCATGGTTTTTTTGGTTTAAACCAGGTTTTTTTGGTTTAAACCGGTTTTTTTTTAATGTTTTCCTGTTACATATACATGCATATTTATGAACAAAAATAAATATTTTTGAATATATAAGTAATAATTTGATTTAAAAGTAATTCTAATCAATATAATTATTTAATATACAATCAATTATGTAGAAAATTGAAATTCTTTAAAATCTAAACATTTTTAGAAAAAGCTGTGTCTTATATTTCATAAATAAAATGTGCTACATAATGAAACATTGATACCTTGAAAATCTTAATGAACAATCTTTTGATTACTAGCACTATAAATAAATATATGATATAGATTCATATATAAAACTTCATATACATTACTTTCAAATGGTTATTCAAAATAATTTGAAATACTTGTTATATCTGATGTCTGATTTTTTTGTTAGAAGACTGCATGAATTAAGTCTTTTATTGAAGAATAAAGCTTTTTATAAAGAATTTTTGGAAGGATTTGAATTTAGCAGTAGAGTCTTTACACACTTCAAGCATTGTGTTTTCTAAAACTACCAGTTAAAGAAAAAAAAATAGATGACTGTTAAATAAACAAAAATATCTATTTAACAGCTTTTTAGACTATTGAAAAACACTGATGTTAAAATATACAGTAGCTTTATAAATGCTGTCATCTACCAAAGAATTTAAACAGCCATCGGACTGCATGCTCTATTATAACACTTAGTATTTTTAAACGGTCAAACAAAATATTGCATTTTTTAGGCATTTTTATGAGACTTTTTCTATTACGTCTCAAGCAAACCTTGTCTTGCCCCCTCCCTCCCCCCCTTTCTGCCAATTTTCTTAACTGATCTAAGTAATGGGTTTGGTTATGCAATAGAAGATTCAAATATATCTTTTGCATATTTTAGTTAAATGTAAACAGATGCTTTACTAGTGCCTAATTTTTCAATGTCTTCTTATTCGACTTCATATCTTGAGTTTTTTTTTTTAATTCTTAAAAAATAATCCCTCCAACCAAGAAAAATTTCTTTTAGAGTTTGACTGAAATTTTAAAGATCATTTATGTCATTATCTGTACATCTGCGTTTCTCAAAGGAAAATATTTTTTAAATCTAAATATTGCATATTTTTCATCTATTTCTTTTTTGCTAAATTTACATCATTTAAGTGTTTTCTGTAGAGTTTCAGATATGTTCATCAGTGCATGAAATATGCATTCTACATGTATACTAACATGACTTTGACTAGACTCACTATGTCGTATGGTGACTATTGAGGTAAGACTTAAAAATATAAATTACTTTCATCCAATAATTTGAAACACTTAAATTACAAAAATGAGAAAATATTATATTAGATTTGTTCTAAAAAACCAATTGGTTTGAACTGTGCCGACCTAGCTGGTAAAAAAATAAAGTTATAATGCAAAAAAAAAAAAAAAAAAAAAAAAAAAAAAAATATGCAAGAAAAACAAAGGCTTGTTAAAATCACTAATCACACAGCAAATAAAAAGCTCATTGCCAATTATTCAATAGCATACATAACAAAAAAAAATTCTGTAAGGATGAAATCCTTAGTAAATCTTAACTAATCAAGCAATTTAAATAGTAAAAGTGCATTTTTAACTTGAGTCTGCCCTTCTGGCTATATATATATATATATATATATATATTACAAATAATGGCTATATATATATATATATATACATATAGGCCTTAAAAAAGAAAAAGAAAGAAAGAAAACTGATTAGTTTTTTCTAACCAGCTAATTTTAGAAAAATTAGTTATTCTGCCATATAAATTTACAGCTTACAAGAAAAGTTGAGTTGATTAAAATTTTTTGTCCTTTTTAAAAACTTATTAATTCATCATTTTTCTACAGCTTTGCTTGTAGCTTCTTCATAATTTGGATTTTGCATCTTTCAATAATGTTTAAAATAAAACATTTGTATAAAAGAATAAAAAAACCAGCATGGTTTTTTTTTAAAAACCACTTGGTTTAAACCATGGTTTTGACCACGGTTTAAACCAACTTGGTTTAAACCAAACAACCCTGAACAAGACTAAGATTTTGATTTCCTAAGACCAGTATGTGATTGTCATACAAGAACTGGTAAAATATATGGCAAAATTTTACATGTTTTTCGATAACTTATCAAAATCAAAAGTGGAAGTTTTTCGAAATAAGGAAGGCAGTAAGTACTCAATGGTATTAATCGACAGCAAAAAAATAAATTTAGGATTGGCATTTTTGATTTCTTTTAATTAAAAAAAAAATCAAATGGCTGCATCAGAAAATATGAATACATTTTTTCAAAATTTAATATATCATTTCAAACAAAAAAATGTTACCTTCAAATGTCATGAAAGTCAAATTAAAACTTTGAAAAAAAGACACGCATAAATGTTTTATTCATCCTGTTAAATCCTATCACGCATAATTAATTCAAACATATCCCATGATAGGTAATGATTCTAGGTTGCCCTGGTGATTACATTCTTTTTAAGATGGATTCATATTACTTCTGTATTACTAAATTTAATATATAGAAACATAATAAATTTTGCATTCATGCCAGTTTTCACAAGAATGTAACACTTATTGTACCAAGATCTAAATATTTATGAAACTAGTCATAGTATGAATGCACCTCATTTACCATGTTTGACGTGTGATTTCTAACTTGTTTAGGATATGTAATAGGCTACATTTGATACAAATAAACAAAAATTGAGAGACTTTTACTGGAACTTTTGACATGCAGTTCCTGTAAAATTCTCTAAATTCTTGAAATGATTCTAAAACTTGTTAAACTCAAAAGTGGAAGTTCTCCTTTACAGTGAAGGTAGTAAGTACTCAATGGTATTGACTAACAGTAAAAAAATCAAAATTTTTGAGATTGGCATTTTTGAGAAAAAAATTATTTTCGATTAAAAAAATTTTTTTTTAGAAGGCTGCTGTAAAAATAATTAAATACAAATTTCAAAATGAAATATATCTTTTTAAGCAGAAAAATATTATCTTTAAAATAAAATAAACTGCAACGAAATATCTTGCATCGTTTCAGAGATAGAGCACTTTAAACTTTTTTTCGAAAATCCCAAACGGGAAAAGGTGCTCGGGATGCCATCTTTGGCACCCTGTATCTCGGTCCAGAAATTTTTTTGGGGAAAACCAAAAATTACGGGAATTTTATTTTTTCCTGAATTTTAACATATGTTCAATCAAAGAACTTCTGAGACTATGAAGGTAACCTCCCTGCCTGAATCGACATGGATTCGGCCATACATTATAGATATAGTTCTTACTGATTACTATTATAAAAAGACAACTATATTCCAATTATAATATAACTTGAATAAGTAAATAGTAAAATTAATATTTTTTAAAGAATTAGATTAATAATGAATACTTAAAGTGGTTCTTTAAGTTTGAAGTTAAGACTAAATCTATTTAAAATTACATTGAAATATAGTGTACATCTATTGAAAACAATGTATAGTTTCTTAACTTGCCTAAGTATTCAAATCTACAGAAGAAATAAATACAATGATATTAAAGAAAAAAAAATCATTTATATTGTCACATGTTAAATAGTGATAAAATGAAGAAAACAATTCCAATTCCATTGAAAAGTAGATGCCATACTGCCTCGTTAAATTCTCAAAACATTTGTTTACTTGTTAAATCATAATAAAATGTTATAATAAAATATGTTGAAATAAAATAAAAAAGGCGACAAAAATCATTTAAAATATCAAAACCTTAAATTTTATTCAAAAAGGCTGCACATCAAAAATTTAAAGGCACTATTTCTTTACCATAATGTATATATGTTATAGTTTTATAGCAGTGATACCTTGAAAAACCAAGTAAATATTATGAAAAAGAAATATAAAATTCCGAATGATAATTTTTATAAATATACTGGATGTGTATCAAATTTTATTAAAATTTGCAGTGCTAAGTTGTAGCCAAAAAACGAATTCTGATACAGAAAAATCCGTTTTTGGAAAAAAAAAAAAAAAAAAACGGACAGCAAAATCAGTTTTTGGAGAAAGAAAGAAAAAAAACAATTTTGTAGCGGCAAAAACTAGAATTCTGTAACAGAAAATATGCAACTTTTGTTTTTTTTTGTGCCCTTTTAACGAAATTTCATTTTATTGTTGATGGTTTGACAAAATATGCAGCTTTTCCGCTATATTTTTACGAAATTTACCATTTTTTTTAACGTAATTAGCCTTTTTTTCACCATTTTTTTAAAACGAAATTTACGATTTTTTCAAGAAATCTGCCTGTTTTTCGCGATCTTTTGACAAGATATGCCGTTGTTTTGCCATTTTTGATGAAATATATCGTTTTTTCGCGCTCTTTCGATGAAATTTAGCATTTTTTCAATTTTTAAACGAAATTTATTGTTTTTCATAACTTATTAATGAAATCTTTCCTTTTTTTCGCGATCTTTTGACGAAATCTGTCGTTTTTTCGCGATCTTTTAACGAAATCTGCAGTTTTTTCAATATTTTTTAACGAAATATTCCATTTTTGCGCGATTTTTTGACGAAATTAGCATTTTTTAACGAAATTTACCATTATTTCGCGATTTTTTGAACGAAATTTGATTTTTCATAACTTATTGATGAAATCTCTCGTTTTTTCGCGATGTTTTGACGAAATCTGTCGTTTTTTACGATCTTTTGACAAAAGATACCGTTTTTTCAAGATTTTTTGATGAAATTAGACGTTTTTCACGATTTTTTAACAGAATTTACTATTTTTCGCGATCTTTTGGCGAAATCTGTTGTTTTTTCGCGATCTTTTTATGAAATCTGTCGTTTTCGCGATCTTGTAACGAAATCTGCCGTTTTTTCAATATTTTTTGACGAAATATATATATTCCATTTTTACGCGATTTTTTGGTCGAAATTAGCCTTTTTTTCACGATTTTTTGTCAAAATCTGCCGTTTTTCTGCGATATTTTGATTAAATCCATCATTTTTCATGATCTTTTGTTGAAATCTACCTTTTTTTTTTTTTTTCCGACGAAATCTATTTTTTCGCGATCTTTTGATGAAATTTACGTTTTTTTCGTGATTTTTTAAACGAAATTTATTTTTTCATGACATATTGATTAAATCTCTCGTTTTTTCGCGATCTTTTGACGAAATCTGTCGTTTTTTTACGATCTTTTGACAAAAGATGCCGTTTTATAAAGATTTTTTAACGAAAGATACCATTTCTTATGCGATTTTTTTAAAGAAATTAAAAGTTTTTCACGATTTTTTTTTTTTAACAAAATGTACATATGTCTGTTTTTCTCGCGATCTTTGGATGGAATTCGCCGTTTTTTTCGCGTCCTGTGCAATTTTTGCCCCCCAAATCATAATTTTTTTTCTTTTCCAAGTTGGCAAATTTGTCTGCAAGGATAAAAATAAATCTGTGACGCACGTCGCGCGTCACGCACTTTCTGCTACCGGGAACAACAGCTACCTTTTCTAGATATTTTAATAATTTGTGATACTTCTGAATTTTTGACAACTGTTTACCGAAAACAGTTTGCTGTCAGTTTACCCCCTCATTATAATTCCAATCATCCCCCTCCCCCCAACCAGAAACATGCTGCATTTAATACACTTATTTTCCGTGCCTGAAAAATTTGTTCAAATCCTGAGTTATTTAAATGTGAAATTAACTACATTAAAGCAATTGCCATTGACCGCAGATTTAGTTTAAATATCATTAACCATATTTTATACAATCCCCCGATTGTCTCCGATTCTACTTTAATAAATAAAGATTTTGAAATTGTCGTTGTATTACCTTATTTTTCTAAAATCAGCAGACAAATTTCTCAGATCCTCAATAGATTTAGTTTCAATGTTGTTTTCTCTCCAACTAATAAAGTCACTTTTTCTAATCTCAAAAACCCAATTGCCGATCATGACTACTGGGGTATTTGCAGAGTTTTTTGTCAATTGGTCTCTCTCTCTCATACATTGGGCAAATGAAGTGTGCACTAAGAATTAGACTTAAAGATCGTAATTATGTCTTAAAGCAGAAAAATCTACAATAGCTAAACATTGTTTGCAATAACCATCACTTTAATTATAAAGATGCAAAATTAATTCAAAAATGCAGTTCAATCTTAGATTAAGCTTTTATGAAGCTTATAATATTCATAAAAATATTTCTACTTTAGTAAGAAACATGGCTAGCACCCCCCAGGGTTGCCGGCTTTTAGACAGGCTAAAAAAAGCCGGCTGGCTTTTTTTGGTTTTATCTACTTAAAAAAAGCCGGCTAAAATTGAAAAAAGCCGGCTTTTATTTTTAAAGTGTTAATTTGTATCGAATCCATATTAAATTTGGATTTATTTATTTTAAATACATTTTTAACTATTTACTACTAAAAAAGTTATAAATTTCTATTTAATTTTTCAGATAAATAAGTCTTTATAACCGCTAGAAATCAACTGTGAAGGCATTATGTCTGAAAAATATAAATCTTGAAAAAAAGAAAATATACTCAAAAAATGTGTTTTAAACTTCTATATTTCATAGGTCTACTTATGTTACACATTCTTAAGAATTATATTTTAATTGAATTATGACAAAATGAAACACATCAAAGCATTCATGGAAACATTCTTACAGGTCAATATGTAAAGATTAAGTCATAAAATGAACAATGTTGAAAGAGAAATTAGGAAGAATTCAGTAATTGAAGAGAGTTTAATTCATAATTACTTAAAATTAAAATTTTTAATAGCTCTTAGTTATTTAAAAGTGCATATATGACCTGTTGCATGAATGAATATATTCATGCACATGCTAACGGAGAATACTGTAATAAATTGTGAAATATAATATGTTATGAAATATGCGTAATTCGAAATACTATTTTCAATAGTGAGAAATGTTTTTTTTTTATATGTATGATTTTAAATGCTTATAGGGAATAAAACATGACATTTTAATAATTCTTAAAAATTGTTAAGTAATAAAACATGCAACTAAGTAACCATAGTCCTCTTTAATTTTATAAAGCAGTAAAAATGGAAAAACAAGGGTGGGATTAAAGGTCAAGGTAAATCAGAAAAAGCACCTGGTATAGCCATTTTATAATTTAGCTGACATATTTGCAATTCTGACTGTAAACCACTAGCAACTCCATCAATGTGTTATTCTAGTATTAATATCTTCATTATTGAAAAATTGTGTTATAACCCAATTTCTCATAATAAATCATAGGGTCATTCCATGTCAAATCAACCAAAAAAATTCAATATTCAACCTGACCCTTTCCAATTTCAAAGAAACTGCTAGGGATCATTCTCCATGATGATATAAATTAGAGCATATTTTTATTTTTTGTTTATCACTTTAAATTTTTATACAATTAATTATTTAAATTTTGAAAAATCATCATTTTTTGACCTGCATAAATATTTTTAATTTTGAATTTCTCAAGTTCTATCAAACATAGAAAATTTTATGACCACTCATTGTAAAGAGGAGTTTATAAGGTTTAATTTGATATGCAAGTCGACTATGTATAATTAAAAAATATTTTAATTTTTTTAAATTTAAAATTAAATTTTTTTAGATAATCATTTTTAAAAATTTTGAAAAAATTGTATGTTTGTTGTAATATAATAAGCTTTAAATTCTGAAATTTTTAGAGTGGGATCGCAATGGGATCAGGAGTTATGAAATAAAAGCTGAAAATTACCATACAAATCATAAATAAATAAAACAATAGACATAATTAAATTGCTATTTTAATGGTAATTTTCGCTTTTATTTAATAACTTCTGATCCCATTGAGATCCCACTCTAAAAATTTCAGAATTTAAAGCTTATAATATTATAACAAACATACAATTTTTTCAAATTTTTTAAAAATGACTATCTAAAAAATTTTCAAATTTAAAATTTAAAAAAATTTAAAATTTTATTTATTTTAACTATACTTAGTCGACTTGCGTATCAAATTAAACCTTATAAACTCCTCTTTGAAATGAGTGGTCATAAAATTTTCTACGTTTGATAGATCTTGAGAAATTCCAAATTGAAAATGTTTTTGCAAGTCAAAAAATGATGAATTTTCAAAATTTAAATAATTAATTGTATAAAAATTTAAAGCGATAAACAAAAAATAAAAATATGCTCTAATTTATATCATCATAGAGAATGATCCCTAGCAGTTTCACTGAAATCGGAAAGGGTCAGGTTGAGTCACTGCGCAGGGGTGCAGAAAATGTTTTTACTCTCCACATTTCCCTCAATCCTTATGAAAATTTCCCCAAAATTTTATGTTTTAGAATTCTTACATGCGTTTAGATATAGACTTTTTTTCCTAAAAATTTCTCAACTTATACACAATTATATACACAATACGTATTATTCCTAGATTGATTTTGTGAAAGTCGCTAAGCAGATAGATCTATTTATTTGTCAGAGGAAAAAAATCTCGGAGAAATATCTAATTCTTTATTAAAATTGAAATCGATTGTATGTTTTTCTGCAAAAATTTCCCCAGATGGCTAAAATTTCCCCCCGATCCTAGATCGCTGGATCGGACATAATCTGCACCCCTAATCACTGGTTGATTTGGCATGGAATGACCCCATAATTAAAATCCCAAGATTTTAATAAATTTATTAGACTCAAAGTAAATTAAACATCATTAAAATTAGTTAAAAATCACTTTAAAAAGTGTAGCTTATAATTAAAAGGCTTCACTGTATAAAAGCCAATAATGGCCAAAAAAGGCCAATTTTGGCCAAAAAAAGCCGGCTAAAATCAATAAAAGCCAACCTGCCTGGCTTTTTTTAATTTTAGCCGGATTTTTTGAAACCCTGGCACCCCCACCCCCTTTTTTTTTTTTTTTTTTTCCAGAATTGTGGAGAGATCCTGCGTAGTGGCTCTGACTTCTAGCTATTTTCAGACAGTTACGTCAATTCTTTTTATTGTATTTAAACCCTTTACTGACACATTTTCAATCATTCCATAGCCAGTACTCGGGGCTATAACTGAGCTGGGTTTTTTGAACCCATTTAATTTTTTTTTTTTTTTCACTGAGGAAGGGGATCAAGGCATCCTTGAAACGCTGTATAAAATTCTTTGGGGTGGGGTGGGGGGGTGAGTTTTTATGAAATTTGTGCTTTATATGTTGTAGTTTTTAAACTTTTGTATTGAAAATCACGCAAAGTGTTTGCAATTTTACTTAAATATTGAGCTTTTGAGTGTTTAATATGTTTATTTAAAATTAAATTTTGATTAATATTGGAAAATAAGACTAAGAGTAGTTAAATATTGTTCAGATTAATATAAAATTGAAAACTGGAATATAATTATTAAAAAAAAATCCTTAATTGGTGTTTATTACTGGTATATCTAGCCTAACATATGCAATTGAAATTAAATCTCCACTTTTTATGTATACTGAGCCCATTTATGTATTGTATGACTGCTGCTGACTATTGTTTGTTATCTAACATGCAATTTTTTGGTTCTTTTTTAAAAATATGTATCAAAATTATTATATTTGAGGTACATGACTTACATTATTTACTTTACAGTTAAATTGAACAATTTAAGAACTAGCTCCATTTGTAAAATTTTATTTCTTAGATATCCTTTCATGTTTAAAATTTAAATTTATATTAATTTTGACAAGATATGTAATTTTTTTTAAAGTTAATATTTTTAAATTAATTTAATTTCTCCGTTGTTAAAAATTTATTATTTTAGTTTACTTTTATAAAAAATTAACAATTTTTATAACCTTTTCAATGTGGAGTGAACATCTGAATCATATATTATTATTATAAAAGTGATGCATACTTCTCAGTTCTGAATATTTAATAAATGATACTGATTTAAAAACATTTGACTCATCCATTTTCAAAACTTATGTCCAAAAACTGAAATTTTGCTGGAAGTGACAAACTTCTTGTAATCCTAAAAATGTATAATATAGAGTAGATGTGCCAGTAATGGCCGCCCTTAGGGAACAGGGATGCCGCAGACGCGCTATAGCTCATAAAATACGCAAAAAATCGCCGACGGGACGCAAAAAATGGAGCTTACGCGTCCCGCGGGACGCGTAATTTTCGTCAAAGATTCGCAAAAAAAGGCAAATTTCGTTAAAAAATCGCGAAAAAACGAATAATTTCCGACAAATTTCGTCAAAAATTTTGCGAAAAAAATGGCTAATTTTGTTACAAAATGCCAAAAAAAGCAGATTTCCTCAAAAAATCGCGAAAAGACGACATTTCGTCCAAAAATCGTAATAAAACGGCAAATTTTGTGTAAAGATTCGCGAAAAACGGCAATTTTCATGAAAAAATCATGGTGAAATGGCACATTTCGTCTAAAGATAGCAAAAAACGGCGCATTTCGTCAAAAAATCGCGAAAAAAAGGGCACATTTCATCAAAAAATCCCAAAAAAGACAAATTTCGTTAAAAAAAAATCGCGAAATAACGAATAATTTTCGGCGAATTTCGTCAGTTTCGCAAAAAATGACTAATTTTATTACAAAATCTCGAACAAAAAACAAATTTCCTCCAAAAAAAAAAAAATCGCGAAAGCAGCAATTTTCATCAAAAAATCGTGGTAAAATAGCACATTTCGTCAAAAGATCGTGAAAAACCGGCTCATTTCGTTAAAAGATCGCGAAAAACGGCAAATTTCTTCAAAAGATCGCGAAAATAAGGGCAAATTTTGTGAAAAAATAACTTTAAAATGCAATTTTCGTGAAAAAAAAAATAGCTTTACAATGCAATTTTCGTCATAGGGGTACGAAAAAAAAGTTAATGACAGGATAGAATTTTTCTTTTTCAAAAACTAACTTCCCTGCTTCCAAATATTTTTTTTTTTCAAAAACAGATTTTCCTGCTTCACAATTTGTTTTTGATTGTTCTGATTATTTTGAAAAGTATTCTTTTTTTAGAAAGAATGTCTTTTTCAATAAATCAGTTTTACCCCTTTTTAAAAGAAATGTGAACAATAGTGATACTTGTTATCTTCTACACTCAAATAAGTATTATTTTATAATTTGTATCTTGCACATTTACTTTTTTAAAAAGTAAAGTAAATATCTCTTAATAGTTTAAAAAAAATAATATTGGCTTTAATTAATTACACATTAATTAAAACAATAAATATTGCATTTAACTTTTCTTTTGCAAATGAACAAATTCAATTTTTGCATCTAAAAATATGACTTATTAGTGGGGACCCACTTTTTTGAAAAAAGGACCCAGAATTTTAGAAGTCCTGGGTCCCCGTGACCCAGGATTTTTCAAGTCCAGCGGCATCATTGGGGAATTTTTTCAAATTAATAATTATGTTTTTTCATTAATAATCAATCAACAATATTTAACCATTCATACAGCCTTATTTCTCAGTAATGAAACAAAATAAGTTGTTTTCAAATAAATTTAACAATTGGGACACTAGTAATTAATAAAATATTTGTATAATCATTCACTTTTTACATATGTTATTAAAATCATGAGAAGTTTGATAGTTTAGTTAATTTAGATGGATAGTTCAAAATACAATACTAAATATCAAGCAGTTACAGCTATCAGATTGAGGCAGCAAGGGATCATCCAATGCATTATGTAGGCATTTGCAAAAGGTTTTTTTTTTTTTTTCTTGTTTTAAAAAAGTTTTTACTTTTAGCTCTCTTAGTTATAATTAAACTGTAACATGACACACACTTAAAAGAAATATTGTTCTCCATTTTATAAAGTGATACTTTTAGAATAATAGTAAAATGTCTATTTTATTGATTTTAGTAATTTTAAAGTAAATGCAGTATTTCAATATTTTTGTAGCTGTTACTGGCGGTACAGATGGTATAGGCAAAGCTTATGCTAGAGAATTAGCTAGAAGAGGTTTAGATATAATTATTATCAGTAGAAGCAAAGAAAAGCTTGAAAAAACAGCTCAAGAAATAGGTAAGCACATTATTTTTGTATTTAATTTTTATTATATTTCTGATGTGTTATGGATATTAGTTCTATGCAGGCCTGTGCAAAAACATTGCAGGTCCCAATAATAATAATTCCAATGCAGCCTCCCCCCCCACCCAAGCATAAATATAGTACAAAATTTTTACCACAAATTTTTAACTATAATTTTTGCTGTATTTGGATATATCTCAGTTATACAAGGCATATATTTTAATACACTAAAAGTGGTTGTAGTCTTATTTATAATCGTCTCCAGTAATAATATGAAATAAAACTTTTAAGAGGTTTAATAATAAAAAATTCAGAAAATTTGATCAAGAAAAGGGCCAAACTGAGAACTTTGGCCCCATGTTGAAAACTACAGTCTTAGCCCTCTCCCCCCCCCCCCCCCCCCAAAAAAAAAAAAAAAAAAAAATCTTGACACTTTTGATTTTAGATGTTTTGTTCTAGAAATATACATAAGGAATTATTCTAAAATTCCAAGTGTGTAAAGAAAATAGTATACACGTCATATATTTTCGTGAAGATTTTTCCCCAAAATCGAACAGGGAACCGTCAACAAATTGAAAATAATAATCTTTTGGATAACCCTGTCAAAACTAATGAAGCAAAAGTGTTCAAATTGCAGATTATGATTAAGTGTCTTATTGTAATAAACTTTGTTCATTTTTATAAATATAGCATGTAAACGCATCAAGTAATTAAGGTTTTTATAAAGTCCCAAATTTTTCCAAATTTTTTGCTTATAATTTGCAGAGTTCTTCATAAAACACAATGTTCTTTTCTGAAAATATGACAATCAACATTGTGCATAACACTCTGTAATTGGAATTAAAAAATAATTGTATGAAAAATGAGCAGGTTTACTAAATAAATTTTTACTATGTATGTGTCAACACTATTAAAATTCCATTTGCATATTATGTTAGTTAAATGTATAGAACAACTTTAGTGAAAGTCTCAAAAACATAGCTTGAAAATTATCATCAATAGAATAAGATCAAAATCCATTATTCCCAAAATGAAGCAAAAAGATGAGGGACTGTATCATTATTCCATTGATTAGTGCCTACACAATGTTGCATGTACTACTTTATTTGGATACATCTCCTTATCTTTTTGCTTTATTTTGGGAATAACTGATTTATATTTTATTGTAACAAATTTACATAATTCTGTCTATATTGTGAAATACTGTATCTATAGATTTTTTTCTTCCAGATCATTCCACTACATTAATTTAAAAAATATAGTTGTGCAACAGTTTATTTCAAAGTACCTATAGTGTATTTCTTTTATTTTAACATTTAGTTTTGTGATTTTTAAATTATAATAAAGTAAGGCATTCAAACCCACTTATTCACCTCCCCCCCCCCAATGCTTACTGTGTATTCTGATAGAAGTAAACAATTCTTGGATTGTAAATCTCTTTACTTTAATCATCAAAAGTAAAAATAGTACTTAAAAATTATTTTCTGTAAATGTATTGTAAAAACTGTAAATTAAAATGTAATATAATATTTTATGTAAATATTATATTATGTAAATACATAAAATAATTTTTAAGTACTATTTTTACCTTTGATGATTAAAGTAAAGAGATTTACAATCCAAGAATTGTTTACCTCTATCAGAATACACAGTAAGCATTGGGAAAAAAAAGTGAATAAGTGGGTTTGAATGCCTTACTTTATTGTAATTTAAAAATCACATTGATTATTAAAAAGAATCTGAATATGGAATCTTAGGATGTTATTGTAAAATTTTTAATCTATTATGTCTTCTATTAGAAAAAAATAAAAACTTAAAATGAGTAGGAGGTGAGGAGAGAAATGTGATTGCAAATTTTTATTAATGCAGTATTATTTTACAACTTAAAATTTGAAAAGTTTGTACTCTTTGAATAATTCTATTTATGTAATGTATCACTAGTTACCTAGAGTCTCAGTAGCAGAAAATTTATCAAATGTCTGCAACAGATACTTCAAAGGCAGAAAATAATCTGCAGGTAAAATATTTTACAATTGAAATGTTAATTAATCAGTCACTTACTTGTGATGTCTTTATGCATTTTATGCATTTTTATTAAGTTTTGCATTATGTAATAGTTTAATGTAAAATAAAGTTAAATAAGTATTTGATGAGGAAAATAATCTGTAAAAAAAAAAAAAGAAAAAAAAAATCTTGATTCCTGTTTTGAACATTCTGCTACTGTGTTTAGAGTAGGACATAGCTCTCATCAAAGGGTTAAATAGTATCTTTTATATATCTGACATCTTTTACATATATATGTTTGAAGTTTTGAGAACATGTTTTAATTGTTGCTAATTATTTTCACATTTAAACTAATTTTTTATTTTCTAGAGAAAGAATTTAAAGTCAACACATTTACAGTTGTTGCTGACTTTTCTAGTCAAGACAAAGAAATATATGATCATATAGCTCAACAGATATCAGATAAAGAAATAGGAATTTTAAGTAATTTCTTTTGTATATTTTCATTGATATTTGATTCTTTGTGCAGATTATTCAATTGTATTTAGAGTATTTATTTTTAAAAAGTATATTATAATAACATGAACAATATTAAAAAAAATTCTTTTGCATAAAAATTATATATTGGCAACTAATATTTCATGTATTACCATTTTTAAAAAATATGTTTTTACTTTTTTTCTAAATCTTGTAAAATATTTTTTTTTTTTTTTTTTTTCTCTACCGTCTAAAACTATTACCAAATGTAATTGTATGACTTTTGCTTAATGTGGTTAGAATTTTATAATTGCAGCAATATCCAAAAAATTTAGACTTAATTATAAAATTATTAGATTTTCTGCAGACTTTATAATTATTTGGTTAATTTTTTATGATTTAAAAAATGTTTAAATACTAAAAATTCATGCTTTTTCATGTACTAGGAAACAATATAAAACAGTGATTCTCAGCCTATGAGTCAGGTGTTTTAATGGGTCGCAGAACAATCAAGGTTTGCCACAAAATTCTTTTTATTTAGTCGTATATGGGTGATTCTCAAAATAGGGGACTATTTCAAAAATGAAATCTTAAAAAAATTACTGTTAGCAAAATTTCTGAAAAAAATATGTAGTGTTAATATAGTATTAGGTATGCTTTCCATGTAGTCAGCAGAGCTAAATATTTAAAAATTAACTTTAAAAAAATAATTAGTATTTTTTGAGCCATGCTAATGACAAAACAAATTACATGGAATAAATATATTATGAAATTTTTATTTTCTTCCTGTTTAAATATTTTTTTCTATATTTATTAGCCTTCCTTTTTAGCAAATGGTTTCCATTTTTACATATACACATATAAGGAGAATAAAAACATTACCAAAGAGCAAACTTTGTTGCATGAGCAACATTCTGACACTAACAATGTAAGAAGCTGTCTTAGTGATTTTCCTACAGATTTAATACATATTTTAGGGATAATAAATGTAATACCTAAATTTATACGTAAAATTAAACTTTATAAAGGATACAATATAAGCACTGGTTACATTTATGCACTTAGGAGTCTTTAGCATGGGCAGGAAAACCATGCTAATGACACTGATATCTGTCCATGCTAATGACAAATTTTAATTTAAATAAGATTATGAGCCATAATATAATCACAATGCAGTAGTCCTTTCTGTGGCTTTTTAAAACACAAAAGTTCTATGCAAATAAATAAAATAAAGATTTTAACTATAAAATAAACATGAAAATTATTATCCATTCTAATGACATACAATTGATGTACGCCCCTAATATTCAACTTCTATTCTTAAAATACAATACATGCTTCTATTTTCAAGCTGGGATAAAATGGCTACTTGTTGCCATGGAGAAACTTTATATTTTTAAACTATTGTCATATGTGAAAATGAAATTTTGATTAATAATCAGCTGTTATAGTATGACCTTGTTTTGAAAATCGAATATGGAGGACAAACTTTAATTCTTTTTTTATATACTATAATTTTATTTTTAAAAAGAAATTTATTGGATAAATCTTCTCCTTGATTAATATAAAGAAAGAATAACATTTGTTTATTTTATAAACATGATATTAACTCTTGAAAAATGCTAGTATACACAAGGCACAGCTGTTGTGGACATCCATGCTAATGACATTTTGAATTTTTATTCTGTTATTTTAAGGTGTTTTTAACTAAAGTGAGTAATTCTTGAGTGCAAATAATGAATAATACTAAGAAAAACATATCTAAATATAAAAACATGACAGAAAACCCCTCAATTTTTTTGTATGCCGAAAGACATAAATTGTCTCCTATTTTGAGAATCACCCATATATATATAAAATGTATAAATGCAGTAATTCTGAAAGCTGTTAGCTTAAACTAAAACTTAATGAGAAAACAATATTTTCTTAAACATGCAGTCGGTATTATATTATGGCCTCATTGTGAGATTTCAGTAGTCACACAATTGTTATGGCAGTCCTGGTAAACTGCTTAATTTCCTTTAGGATCAGCATAGGAGCAGAATATTCAGAAATATCTAAATCAGCTTTGAGGTTCTTGGTGGAGTGCAACATGACATACTTGTGTGAATGTGCTTTTTCTACTTTGTTTTTTGTAAAACTAGTATAGGAACAAACTGCTTGTAAAAAGTGACTTAAGGTTAAAATAAACCAAATTTAACTCTATAGAGGCTCTCATAGGTAAACAGGAGTGCCAAAAATTTCATTGGCTGTAATAATTTATACTGACTGTTAAACTGTCATTTAATAATTAAACTGACTGTTTTAATGATATTTAAATGTACTTTTTGTTTTTATTTTTTATTTTAATTATTATTTAACTTATTGGGATTATCAAGTTTTGTTTTTGTTGATAGTGCATCTTTCGTCCGAAATTTTGTCTTTTTCATAGGATAGAATAGCCAAATGCTTTTACTAGAAGTCGTACAAAATTTCCAACCTGAAATTAGACACAGCTCTCATTTTAGGTGCATCACGAAAATTTTTTAAAACTTAAATGTGGGTTGCATGCCAATAAAGGTTAGGAAATGCTGATATAAACTATGCTTACAAAATTTTACAAAAAGATTTTAATATTTTGTTATAATTTTTTTAATGAACAAACTAAATATGGATAAATATATATATATTTGAAGTTACTAACATGATATTCCCTGAGCTAATAAAATAAAATAAAAATCTTTTAATTTACATCACTCCTAAATTTACCTTGTAGTGATGGATATTTTAAAAGCCAATGAGATTCTTGCAGAATTTTATTAACTAAAGGAATGGACATTTATAAAGATAAGGCAGATCATACTTTATCATGTTTCTGAAGATATTCCACAGAAAAGAAATTACCAGCTATGATTTTGAATTGCTGTTAACTTAAACTTTAAGAAAATAGATTTTGGTATAATGTAATTAAAGATTTATTTTTTAATTTATAAACTTATCTATATAATCATATACAATATCATTAAAAAAAATCATGCTTTTTGATGTAAATATAATTTTATGATTAACTATAATGGAAAATTATATGATTTTTAGCACCCAATTTCTTTTTCTCAAATTTTTACATGGCATTTCATCAGCTGTCAATAAAAAAATCTATTAATATTTTATAAGTCCTTCCTTGGAAGTATGTAATTTGCTCATGTTCATTTAGAGATAAATTACGAGAACAGTTTACTTCCTACTACTTTAATTGATATTTGCCTATTTTCATTTCTAAGTATATTACACAAGACTGCAGATTGATATTTTAGATACTTTTAATATCATTTTTTTTACTGTAATATGTATATCATAAAACAAATAAAATGATGAAATCTAACATCTTCATATACCTTTTTTTTTTGTTTTTTATGACAAAACTGAAGGCTTATTCCTTGCACATATTTATCACATAATATGAAGAATACAAAGAAGGTTAAATCTCTATCTCAAAGAAAAGAAAAAAAAACTAACATTTTGAAAACATGTCAGTAAAGAAAATATGAATATGGAGAAAAGGTCATTTAAAGTTTTAATTTGTGTGTGTAATTGTGCTGAATGCATTAACAGAATTTACAGTATCTTGCAATATAATTGCCAAATGGGTAAAAATGTGTCAAAATACTCTCAATTAAACAGGCTTTCATTTAATGTTAAAAAATACTTTTTGATCATTTTAAAGGTAAACTATCACATTAGTAAAAGATTAAATAGTTCGTAATAAGAAAAGGAGTGTTTTCATACTCAGTGTTACATTAATTTTAAATCCTGATATTCGTGATTGAATGTTTTAATGAAAAAATAAGATTGTTCATAGAACTTTGAAAAACTTTTTTAAACCTATGCATGTTCTTAAAAAAAGGAGGGGGGGGGGAGAAAAAAAAGGCAGCCTTATCTTATCTAGTTATATTACAATTGCAGCAAAATATGTAACTGAGGATGAGACCTGTTCATTACCATTATTCTTACTGTCTCTAACTTCTCTTAAAATTTCTTGTTGATTTCTCCCCCTTGTTCTGAAGAATGTAAAAATGTTTTAGCAAATTTTCAGTTGTTTCTTTAAATTTTTAATTCAATGTGTATTTAAATTTTTTTTCCAAATTGATCATTTTAATGTAGTTTATTACCTGAAGTGTTTAACTACACCTACGTTTCAATGGGGCTCATACCAGTTATCTGTAATCCATTCATATGAGCAGGCATAAAGTTAAAGAAAATCTTTTCCTTTCTTTCTAACCAGGGCTTATATCCCTTGTGCAGATACTTGGTCATCATAAACATAACCAATTTTCTTTTTAACCATAATAATAATTAAAAAAAATAACTTTTTATTTACTAATTTGTATATCTAAAAATTATAAATATATGCATGATTTTTATGAACAATATATGCATGCATGTTCTGTATGTGTGCACATTCTTGAAAAGTTGAATTGCTTTACATATCCTTTTTGACAAAGACTAGAATAACATAAATAACATAATATAAATAAGTTATATTTTAGAAATATGAATCTATGAATTAATGTTGTTTTATTACTATTATTTAGTTCTAAAATATTTTGCTCTTGGTTAAGGTTTCATTTATAAGTGCACAAGGATTTTTTCTTTTAAATTTGAGAGGACTCAATGTATAAAATCAGAAGGTTATTATTTAAAAAATAGGCATGATATTAGTTTGGCAAAATCTGTATAAAAGTTTAGGTTAATAAAATGTTAAGCTTACATCTATTGTATTGGAAACCTTGTTTTTCATATGTTGGCAGAGTATATGTAATCTTAAATAAGATGTAAGCAAAATTTAACTGAATTTACAAGAATTGTCAAAGTAATAGATATGATATCCAAAAATATCTAACAAATTTAAACCATGATTAAAAAAAAAAAAAATCTTTTTAATGTGTTAAGTAATATCTAAAACTTAAAATCTTTAATGTATGTTTTGTTAAATGAGGGGGTGTCTGTTAATAAAGATAAGACAAAATTACAGTAATACTCAAAGAAAATTTTTATATTCCACAAATACTTTTTTTTTCTCCTGTTTATTTCTTTATGTAATCTCTGCAAACTTAGATGCATTTATCTCAGTATGACACTAGTTTGAATATCCCTTCATGGTACTGCAGCTTGTCAAATTGCGAAGGTATTCCAAAATTGTCTTTCAATTCATCCTGATCTGCAAAAGATTTCTTACCAAAATTTCTTCAAAGATCTGAGTAAATAAAAATCAAAATAGTATAAATCTAGACCAGGCTTGTCCAACCTTTTAGTAATCAAGGGCACATTTCATCTTTTGGCAAGCAGTGAAGGGCACCATTATTAACATGACTCAAAACATTTTTAAATGCTAGTAGCAATGCATATATCTAAATTCAAAATGCCCCTATGGATCTGAAGTGCCATGTTAAAACTATAAATTGTAAGAAATTTCAAATAATATATTTTTCTGCAAGGGATTTTCACAAACATTTAACTGAACAGAGCCAAAAAATATTAGTTATTGAAATAAAATGATAGTCTGGGATATTGTCAAGTTTTTAGGGACACAAATATTCTGCAATAACTAAGATATTTTAGGTGTAAATTTGCCATTATTAAAAGTTCAGAAACAAAGTCATGCGTGATTCCAAAGAAAGAGCCTAGAAAAGTTTTCATTGATGAAAATCTTTTTGCACAGTTTTTTTTTTTTTTTTTTTTTTTTTTTTTAAACAAAATTATCTAAAATTTCAAAGGTCTAGTGGGGAAAAAAGAGCCTTTATCCTGTCTTATGAAACATCCAAATGGCCATTGAAACAACATCAATAACAAACATGCTGAACTTTCAAGCACAAAGGAGGAGGAATATCTCTTTTCCTTTTTCCTACATTTTACTTTTTAACATATTAAAGTTAGTGATGACATTTATTAATTCCCATCAGCATGATTTCCATAAGATTTACAAAAAATAATTAGAAATGAGTTAAGAAAAGCAACATCATATGTATATATTTTTTAAAATTCTTTTTAAATCATGTGCTGTTGCTTTTCATTTAATATATTTCGTTCATTATAATTGTTGATGCATGAAATACACTTGTAGGGATTTTAAAAACATCTTTCAGGCAAATATCAAGTACTTTAAATAAAGTATCTTTTTACAAGGAAATTTTAATTTTAAGAAAATGCTAGTAACAGGAAAACCTTACAAAGGCTGCCAAAAAAACTTACAAAGGGCATCATGGTGGGTGTTGCTTTGGACAGCCTTATCTAGACTATACAAAGGAGGTATGACAGAACCTCTCCAATTCTGCTTGTTGACTACAGTTTGGCTTGACTTCATTTGTGGGTCTTGCACCATCATGCAAAAGCTCAAATTATGCTTATTCGCCCTGTCTTTTCAACTGGAGATGTTTACATGTCAAAGACTTTTCATCCGTGTAGAAAACCTATAATCCTAGGTTTCATTTTTAGTAATGATACTTTTACTGAAAGAATTTCCTTGCTGTTTCTGTCAGATGAGAATTTGAAGCAAAATACCCTTTCTATTTGTTTTTTGTTTATTGGATAGCTTTTCAGTATTCTGTACCCAGCAAGCCACAATTTTACCGATATTCAAGTTGTATATGATAGTCATACACGTGGCAGCAATTTTGCACTTGCACAGTTGGTATAATAGCTGCATGTACCTTTTTATTAGTGGACACCTTTCATATTTTTTGTTATTAATTTCTCTTAATCTGTAATGTTTCAAATATTTTTTTTTTTTTTTTCTAGTTAACAATGTTGGTTGCATGTATGACCATCCTTCTTTATTTAATGATGTTCCTGAAAAGGTAATAATAGATCATTTTTCTGTAGATTTTATAATAATAGATATTTTTTATGCTTTTTTTTTTTTTTCTAAATGAATATAATTAAAAAAAAAAATAGCACATGGAATAATTTAAAATTTTTATGTAAGTATCATGAAACTAAATAAAAGAAATTGTTAAGCACAACCAAACCTCATAATTTTTTTTAAGAGCAAAGCAAACTGCAAATATTAGAAAATAAAATTTTATGGAAATGCAACTTTAGAAAAGAGAATTAAGGGTAGGAGGAGGGGGCAAATGAGATTGAGAATGGTGGAGTCTGGGTCTAATATTTTGATTTTATAACAATTTAATTACACTTTTGTATTTTTAGATTGACAACATGGTAACTTGCAGATGTGATTACAAAATATTTTCATTTCAATAAAAAAAATTGTGATTTTTTACAAATTTTGCCATGGATTTAAGTTTTTATTTGGCATATTTTGTTGGCTTAAATATAATTAGCTATTCAATAATAATTTTTAAAGCTAATAATGGGTCAAAGTAAATTTAATATGTAGGTTAAATTGTTCAAAAATGTTAAAAAAAGAAAGTTATAAAATCTTCAAAGTCAGTTGATTGAAAAATTTTCTTGGAGTTTACATCTTTTTAGACTTTCTTCTTTGGCTATCTATCTATAGCTTTAATTAATGATGGCAGCCTTAAAAATTTTGGTTCCTTCAAATGTCTGATTAGATCATTCATTTCTGCTCTCATCAATGACACTAATTTTATTAGTTTTTTGGTGACCTTTTTTAAATTTTAGATATGAAAATGCAATGTCTTAGTTCTAATAAAATTCTAACTTATGATGCTTGAAACAAGTTTTCTCATTTAATATAAGATTGTGATTATTAGTTATTTAACTTTATGAATTGCAGATTTTTGGACAGTGTAATCCTTTATAATGCATGTCTGAATATGTTTTGCAATTTAAAGACTTTTTAATGACCGTAAAGCTCATATTGCTCAAATGAAAGAAATCTTGCATCTCCTATCAAACAAATGAATACCATATAAATAATTTATTAGATAGTGTAATATAATGTTACATATATATATATCATAACTATTGCATTGTAATTGTTTAGACATTGTATATTGTCAACTCTTTTATCTCTTTTGATTAAACTCTATAATATAAATTATGGAAAGGGAGCATGAAAAAAAACTTCAATCCAAAACATTCAGTGTTCTAATTCAGTCTGTGTGATAACTTACATGCATCTAATAACAGTCATAACTTTAGAGTATCTAACTCAGATTTGTTTTAAATCATATGTTCTAACATGGATCTTGCTTCCTCTTATTTAAACTTTTGATAAAAGAGCTGTACATCCTAAAAAAAAAAGATGTTTTTTATCAATAATGAAATTTTTAAAATTAAATTATTGGTGATTTTTGTGATTTTGATCCAAAAATCAAATGTTTAATTTTTAATATCTTATTATTTCATTAAACTAACCTCATAAGCTTATTTTCAAGAGAATGAAACATGTGACTACAAAAATTTAGAAAAAACTAAAAAAAAAAAGAACTTGCTATGTGTTTCATATTTGTTAAATCCTGTATTTACAGTTAAATGCAGGAATCATTTGAAAGTTTTAAAACTACACTTCTTTCTTTTTTTACTACTGATATTATTATAAAAGAATAAACCATAATATGTTACACACCCATTTTTTTTTTTTTTTTAAATATCCATTTTTTGTCATTCAATATTTGTTCTCAATTGCCCTCAGTAGTATTAACAGGTATTGTTTTGTTTTTGAGATATTTTATTATTGGAAATATTAATATTTGTTATGCAAGTGAGTGTGTTATTAATAATAATAAAAAAAAGGTGAATGTAATAAAATTTGTTCTTTTTCAGAAATTATGGGATAATAAAATTTGTTCTTTTTCAGAAATTATGGGATCTCATCAACATTAATATTGCTTCAGTAACTATGATGACTCGCATGATTCTTCCTCAAATGGTGCAAAGGTAAAGTTCTTTGCTTATAGAATTAACGCATTTGATATTGATTTAGCTTTTCATGCTTATAGATTTAAAGTTATCAATTAAATTCATGAAAAAAATGTGTAGCATAAATTTATGCCATCATTCATTCCTAAAAGATATTTAACCAATCAAAATTCACTTCATGTATATAATCTGAGGTAGAATCATATGTTGCATACAAAAAACTTAACTATGCTTGTTAAGAAAAGAAAAAAAAAAAAAAAAAAAGATTTGGAATGTTTTTTAGTTTTTTGTCTTTACATCTCAATTAACTGTGTGTAATTTTTATTGTTGAATTTTATTTGGAGTTCTTGGTCAAAAATTCAGATTGGTACCTGATCAAGAAATTTAAGAATTTTCTGAAATTATTATTCAGAAATAATAATCACTATTCTTAAATTAAGATTTTTGGAGGAGAGGTAATAAGATATTTTAATATGATTTGGTATTAGTATTATAAATATTTTTGTTTGATCATCATAAAAATTAATTTTATTTGTGATTGCTAGATTTAATGCATTCTTATAATTTTATCTTAGTCCCAAGTTTATTTAAGAGAATACTTTTGTGTCTGTACTTTTTATTTTATATATTTAAATTTTCACTAATGTAGTGGTTATCAAAGTTAAATGATTTTTATATATCTTCGATGTCTGCATGGATTAAAAAATACAATACATAGTCTTCCTTAATTGCAACTAAATGCTAAAAGGTACTGCTTTTCTTTAAATACTTATTGCTTAAATGCTGAATATTTTATAGGTTTTATTTGAGAATTAAAAACAATCGACCTTAGTGATGTTTTTATTTTGTATGCTTCAAGCTTGCCAAATTATACTTAATTAAAAATGATTTAATATGCTTTCCAATTCCATTTACTTCAGTATTGGAATCGTATATAACATTAAGACAAACATTAATCTACATAAATCTTTTACAGAAAACAAGGTATAATTGTAAATATGTCGTCCATATCGTCTTTTCTTCCGCTACCACTGATGGCTGTTTATTCTGCATCCAAGGTATTTTTTAATATCAAATAAAATTCATTTTTTAAATCTAATGGTATTTTGATGTATATAATGTTGAAATATTTATAAGAATTTCTAAACTAATAGAACAAACTTTGAGAGGTGATAACATACATAAAGATAATTTTTCTATAGGAAATCATATTCACAATCTTTTTATTCGATCAGAAATATTTTTATTATAAGCTAGACCCAAATTTTTGTTCACAATAATGCTAAAGATATTTTCATAAAATGAACTTTGTTTTGTATGAAATGTGGTCATGTCATTAGGAAGTGCTGAAAATGCATTGTAATTTGGTGAGTAACATTATGCAATATGAGCTATATCTGAAATTATTTGAGATCTAACTAAGAGTATATTTATTGAAAATATCATCACAGTATCTTTGTTATTGTTAAAATTACACATAAATTAGAATTTATCTTTGAGTGAGAATTGATGTATATTTTTATTGTAGATTGCTAGCCTGATTTCTTATAAGTTTTTTGTTTTGATGCATATGTATTATCTTTGAAAGGTTGTTCCATTAATTTAGAAACACTGTATATATTAGCATGAAGAAAATATTTTTAATTTTCTGAAATGTCTTTTTTACGCTTGAGAAAATAATCAAAATTATGAAAAATAATCTTATTGCAACTGTTGAGTGATGCTTAAAAGAAATAGGTTTAAATCAAGCTTTATGAATGTTATCAAAAATATTCTTTAGGCTAGGAGTAAAATATTACAAAACTTATTTTGTTCACTCTTTAAGTTTGAAAAGTGTTTTAAAATATTTCTTTCAAATTCTCTTTTGCTTTATATCTTCAACTTTTATGACTTTCTACAATGGGTGGCAAATAAAAATATATACCACTGCTTCTTAAATAAAAATTTCAGAAACCCATTTAGATGCATTCGCTTGTATTTAATTTAGTACAAAAAAACAAATTTCTGAAATATTGTTATGCCATCTTTAGTATGGTCTATAATCTTGTTGCTTTAGGTATTAATGAGAAATCAGATTACTGAAGTCTGATTTCAAAAATTGCTTAAACCTAAAAAAATTTATTTTTCTGAAGTTGAGACTTGTTTGGATCATATTCAAATAAAGTTTATTTTAGGAATTATTTCAGAATTATTTACAATGTTTACAATCATTTTCAGTATAGGTACAAAGTTTTTTTTTTTAACCACATAAATGGATTTTCCCCAATTTGGAGACATAGCTACATTTTTATGTACTGGAATTGATATAAAACCCAAGTTTTGTGAAAATAGTTTGAGCCATTTTTAATATAAAACATGTTAGAGCTAAGGTTGTTTTAACCTCTAAAAACAAACTTTTTCAAGTTCCAGACCTAGCTTAATCATTCTTGTGCTTGAATTAGCGTAAGAGACACATTTCATGTAAACTTTTTGAGCATTTTTCAATTTATATCAAGCAGTATTTTCAGTGTAAAGTTTGTTTTAAACTGTCAAAATGAATTTTCTTCATTTTAGGACTGTTGTTTTATGTTTGATTTAATAAAGGAGGCAAAATTCGTGAAAGTTTTCTCAGATGTTGTTGAACCATTCAAAATTAAAAAAATTTCTTGTTTGTATTATGTGACATTTATGTATAATTCAGGAAATTTATAGTAATTGATTTTGCTTTAGAAAAAACTAATTTTAATAGAATTTCTCTGAGGAATTATTCTGAAGAAACTCCAAACAAGTTTCAGTGTGATAAAAGGTTTTGTAATATTGGGTTTACAAATTCTTCTGCCAACATTTTCAAGTCCAGTTTAGAGATGTAAATTTTCCGGAAAAATATAAGTGGGCGGAAAAAAAAACTGGTTTTTTAGTTTTTTAGTTTTTTTTTTTCCCCCGGAAAAAACCGGGAAAAATTGATTTATCATGATTGTTTCTCCTAAATAAATTATATTTTCTTAGAGAATATTAAATAATAAACATTTTTTCCCATTTATATGTATTAAATGAAAATTATTTTTACTTTATATTACAAAATAAAAAGAAAGTAGCGAAGCCTGCTTTTAAAAGTTTTTTTTTTCCCCACAGCCTAAGAATTTTTATTAAACGCTGTTGTTTGTTATCATATCTCTGTTGAAATGATTTTTTAGTTACATGTTTAACTACCAATTGACCTAATGTAAAAACCTGAACCAATATATCTAAAGTTTGGAATGAAATAAATTATACATTACATTTACATAAGTATAGTTTTTAAGTAAATGATACTAGTTTAAAGAAATTATTGCAGTTTTGTCATTATTATGAATATCAGTATTAAAAAATTCCATTATTTGTTTAAAAAATGTATATTTTTACATTATTACTTTTTTTTCTTAGAATTATAATTTTATTTCCTTTATAAAATATGTTTAGTTCTGGTATAGCTTTAAAATCTCAACTCAAAAGTTTTGATTTAGTTTTATTATCTAAATTCAAACAAAACTAAGTTTTACTTTGGCTTACTCAGTTCTGCAACTAAAAAAAAGCGTAGGATTTATTGACTGTTAGATTTTTACTCACTGAAACCAGAAAAAAAAAAAAAAAAAAAGTTTAAATGTAATTTTTTTCTTTTTACCCTGAAATCTGATATTCTATTCTTGAGTAAGAAACCATACTCAATAATGTTTCCACATGGTAATTTTATATTTCTAAGAGTGGAACTCAAAAGTTATGAAAACAGAACACTACAAATAGAAAATGCTCACTATTTGAGGAATTAACAAAAGCAATTACACACAGAGATAAACTTCTACTGTGCTTTAGAAAACTACAAAAATTCAAAGTTTAATCAAGAGGGAAAGTATAATTTGGAACATAGTTACTTGTAATAAAATGTTTTTTTTTTTTTTTTTTTCATCAGTGCTTTTCTAATGCAAACTGCCCGTGTTTTTGCAACATTACTGTACATTATGGAGGTAAAATGGAGGTCAATTTTAGATTCAACACCTTGAAAAAACATTCAATTAATCAACTATAACGAAATCTTGTAAGATGCAGCATAGTAGTGCCACCTATATAGGGCAATTTACACCAAAAACTAAACAACATTAATATATATCAGAAACTGTCTGAAGCTGTAGATTGATTTAAAAAAAAAAAAAATCGTCCTTGAGGTAAAGCTATTGTGATAATCATGAATAATGCAGCATAGCAGCGTCATCTGTTCAGCAATTTACACCAAAAAGTAATGAGCATGAAGTTATGTCAAAGATTAACTTAATCTGAAATTTTATAAAAATACATACATTAATTCTTGAGATAGAACTATTGTGGAAATTATGAATAATGCAGCATAGCAGTGCCATCGGTTTGGCGATATACACTAATAACTAAACATCTCGAGTTTGTATCAAGGTGTAGCTGAATCTAAAGTTTTGTGAAATTATGTGCATCAGTTCTTGAGATAGTGCCCATAAAATTTGTCACATACAGACTCGCAGAGTGACAGATATTTTCCAAAAACCATCAAAACATGTTTAGGACCTTCTAAAACGTTTAAATACACCAAAAACTGGAAGTCCAATTTTTCATGAATTCAATACTTACTTCTTGAAAAGATAGATTAAAGTAATAAATGCATACTTCAAAATTTTATTTTGAATTTTTAATTTTATCATTTCCATTAATCGGCATATTATTGCAATAATTTTACACATGAATTTTTAAAAAGAGAAATTGCATTTAATTACATATCTAGATTTTTTTATTTAATCAAGTTTTTGTGAAATTGTGAACTTTTTGTATATACTTGTACAAAATATATTCAGAATTTTTGAATAAGAAATTATTACTATATTTAGGTTCCTATTTAGACATTTTTAATAAGGTTATTTACATACATATATGCAACTTAATAAGATTCAGCTGCTGTATGGCATGAGATTTTTTTTTTCTTCAATCGCTACACTTGCAAAAGATTCGATTTGTTGATTAAACTTTTTCTGAAATGTCTATTTTCAAGAGAAATTTTGCATAGAGTCTTGTTTCAAATAAGAAAAAAATGTGAAGGATCCTTTCAAGTCTTCTCAAACAGATTTCTGCTAAGAGATCAGATTACCCACATTAAAATTTTCATGTGAGACACTCAACATAAAAATAAATAAAATAAAAAGTATCAGAATGTAGCTATTACAAAATTTTCACTATATTATTTCATAAATGAAATTTCAATTTTTCCAGTTCGGAAAAATTGAAAAATAAGTCTTCGGAAAAAACCTGAAAAAAAAACTGTTTTTTCTCCAATTTTTCAGTTTTTTTCCGAACATTCCCCATCTCTAGTCCAGTTATCCTTCTGGTACCATAAATATACAAACAAATATTTAACACTTCTTTATTTTTAACATCATACTGAATAGTTAACGATGACAATACTGATATTTAAAGTTGACAATTTTTCAACTGAGTGATAAAATGTACAGGACACTTTTCCACTTACTTGAGAAAATAGCGATTCATAATAATTTTTGTCAAATTTATTTGAGGAGAGGAAAAAGATGCATAAATGAAATGTGGATTTATATTGATATCTTATAGTGTAAAAACAGACTAAGAATGGATAACAAGAGAAAAGTTTTACATTTCAGCGATAAAAGTGGTATTGCCTGAAGAACATCATAACAATCTATGTAATTTTCCTGCTATCAGTGCAATAATTTTCCAACATTTGCAAATTTAAAATTGTAGAAAACCATCTTACTTTTTTAGCTTACTTATTCCCTCAATAGCAGAAACTGTCCAGCACGGCAGCAGGTGCTGCAGATTACTTTAAACTTTTCAGATTAATCCACCAGCTTAATAAAAAAGCAGCTCAAATTTACTTTAAATTTCAAGATTTATGACATTTGTTTCATAATTTTATTATATTCTTTGTAAAGACAAATTTTTATTTTGAGGATATTGTTGTTTTAATAGACTTAGTCTAGCATTGTTGAGTTGCAGATAAGTTTTAGTATGCTGCAGACTGACACAGAAAATTCTGCTTCAGGACTAATTCCTAATTTTATTATTCTTTTTAATTTTCTTCCCATTGGTGCAATAATTCAACAACATTTGCAAATTTAAAATTGTAGGAAACATCTCTTACATTTTTAGCTTACTTATTCCTAAGTTTATTATTGTTATTATTTTCATAGTAAAGATCATCAGTATTCTTCCTTTGTGTGAAACAAGCCTGAATTTTAAATTTATTTTTATATATTTTGCATTCATTCATGACTTCTAAAATGTCAGTTCTGTCGTCCAAAGTCTGTTTTAGTACAATAGGAATATATTGATCTAACATAGTAATTAACAATTGGCTATTCTCTGCAGTGCCAATATTTCAAATAGCAATTAAATAAGCGTCTTTGCCCTGCACATTTAAATTGAGCAATAATAACCAGAACAAGGAACTTTACTGAGTAAAAAATATCTTGAAGGTGCCTCTCTAAATCAGTGTATGCATATTTACCCCTCTCTGTTTTTAAAATATGGCATTTTATTTTTCTTTCTATTAGCCTTTTTCATCAGCAGATACTTTTACAATGTCTTTTATAATTAGTTAAAACATTAAAATGGCAAATCTATTTACACATATTTACTGTTTAAATGAAATAGATTATTAGAAAAAAGCTCTTGTATAACTAAATTATGCATGTAAATTTATGTCTCACTCAAATTAATCTTGTAATTGCACTAGGGCTCTAAATTTTTGATGGAAATAAGGGAATGACAAAGGTTTTTTATTGTATTTAATTTTCCTTACAGATTTATGTGGATTGGTTTTCTCGGGCATTGGCTTATGAATATAAAGACAAAGGAATAATTATTCAGAGTCTGGTACCATCATATATTGCCACAAGCTTGGTCAGATTTAGCAGCTTTCTTCAGCGACCTAGCTTTGTAGTTCCTGATCCAGAACGATTTGTTAGAAGTGCTATTCAGACTATTGGAATCTCAAATCGAACTACTGGATTCTGGTCTCATGGATTACAGGTTGAGTCATTTATTAAAACATTTTCTTCTCTTTTTCATAATTTTTCTGTCTTAATGTGCCTTTATATTTGTTATTAAGAAAAAAATTATTTTTAATCGGATATGGACAGATTCAAGTGTATCAAATAACTCATTACAAAATATCTTGAGCAGCTGAAGTTCTCTATGGTACTATTTATAAGAATGTTGGAATTTTAGTATAAAAATAGATTTAATAAAATATTCAATGAAAAATAATTAATGAAAAACCCTATTCTTTTATACTAATCTCTTAAATTTATTCATATTTGTTATTAATCCACACATATTTCAAATCAAGAAAATCCCAACAAAAAAGTTTCCTTAAAGAAAAGAAGGGGGGGAAAAAAAAGTGAAGTTCTTAATGTTTTGGCCAGAAAAAGTGGTTATATCTGAATTTTGCACAAGTTAAAACACCTCAAATTTTTCATTGAAAATGGCTTCCTTCGACTTGGTCATTAATGTCTTTTGTAAAATTTTTAATGTTTTGTCACCAGTTTTTAAAAATAGAAATTTATGCCTTATTAAATCGAGAAAATGCTCAGATTAAATAAGGCAAATTTTACTGGTGAGGGTAAACAAGAATTCTTAATCCTTTTTGCGGCACATACATGTCGCTCATCCCAAAGGCGTGTTAAATATTAAAAGTAATACTAGAATGCAAAGAAGCAAATTCACATGAAGACATAAGTAAAAAGTTTCTGATAAATACAAAGTTTTAACCAACATTAGTTTTGATTACAAACAGGGATGTAGTTGTAAAATTAAGAGGATATACACTCTATGCAGAATGCATATGCTCAAGGCAGAGGGGCCTAAAGTGTGTGAAGTACAGCTTTCTTGAGAAACAGAGGGTATACTGTGTTCCTTTAAAATATCCAGAAGGTATACAACATATATCCTCTACTACATCCCTGATTATAAATCATTTAACTCGCTTATGGTTTGTCATTTTGTACAGTCTAAATCTTAAGTCATTTGTGTTTGAAATGAAAATCATTGGATGTAGTTGAATGTCTTCGTAATTTTCTTGAATTTTTCTGGATAAGGTGAGTTCTGAAACTCGCACCGTCATATTGCACCTTGGCTACAAAAGTCGCACGACTCAAAAAATCAGACTATTTGAGTTATGGCTGCCATTCTATGTGGTTTTCATTTTTCTACCAATTGCCTAAAGTAGAAGATAGTGCACTTAAAATGCATTAACCAGCTAAGTTATCTTTGCAGCATGCCCATTGAGCCTACCACAGCCTGAAATAGTTTTTCACATTTCTTGGAAAACTAAGTTTTTTGAGTTATCACACTTTTATAGCAAAACTTTGATATGTTGAATACTAAAATGCAAATTCTTGAGCAATTATTTTTGAAATCTTACAAGTATCCTTTTCTTTTTATTTTATCATGTTTTTCTAATTTCTTTTGGCTTCATTGAAATTGAAATGGTTATGTTTTGTTCTTTATTTTCAGTATTCTATGTACGAGCTGACTCCTGAACCAATGTGGTATAGATTTTCGTGGTTGATGCAGAAAGCTATTGATAATCATGAAAGATTGGACAAGGAGAAAGAAAGTTGAACCCTTTTGTTGGCAAATTTTCATGATTATGACTCATACTAACAAATGTTCATAGCGTTCTTTAGTTTCATTCTGATGTTCTCTGTGATACTTATACTCATTGTTTTATTTGAACAAATTTTATATATGGGATTATTTTTTACAGTTTACAGTTTGTGTTCACTATTATGGATTGGGTTTCGGAATGGATTCATTTTAAAATAAAACTAATTTTCAATAAAATGCTTTTTGTCATATTTTATCATGATAAAAAAAGGATACCATACTTAAGGTGTGTGTGTGTGGGGGGGGGGGGGGGTGAGGCTATCATACCATTAAAGTGATTGGTTGAAATTGTATTGAAATGTTGTTTTTTACATAATCAGCAAAAATTTTAAGGAAAAAAAAACAACATAATATGGTATAATAAAAATATGAATTTAGAATCTGTCGCATCTGAAATCATTGTTTTATACAAAGTTTGATAATATCTGTTAAATAATGGAGTAATACATCAAATTACACAGCAAGGTATTTTTTTTTTTTTTTTTTTTCAATTTTATGCAAATTGAAGGGTTTGCTGCAAAAAAGTTTGTTCCATTTTGACATTTTTTAGGTTCCACTTTCTTGTTAAAACATTTAGAAGAGATATTTTTGGATATTATTGGTGGCAATATGTTTAAGTATAAAGAGGATGAATAGAAAAATATTTGATAAAACTTTAAAATTTAAGTAAGTTTTTTTAAACTTTCCTAAAAGCACAAAAATGGAGCAACCTCCTTTTTTACCAAATCCTTAAATTGTCTTTGGTTGGATTTTGATTTGTTTCCTGTAACATTCTACATCAATGAAATACTAAAATGCATCTTCACACGTTTGATATGAATATCATTAGTGAATGATTTGAGAGCTATTCAGTTATGTTCTATTAAATTTATCCAGATATGCTAAAATTTAATGGTTGTAAAGAAAACTTTCCTCATTTTGCTACATTCAATTAAAGATTGAAATCTATAGACTAATATTTGAGTTTTCAGATAAAAGCTGTTACATTTTAATGACTACTAAAGTAATGTATTTTAGTGTTGAAATTCAGAAGGAAAATGTTTATTTAATTTTAACACCTGTTTTTTCAATATCAAAATATAGTAGATTCTGATTAATAGGATGTGTTAAGCAGTCTTCCAAATAATTACTCTTCTGTATAGTATAATGTGCTATTAAATTAAAAAGAAAAAAAAAACAGGTTTATATATTACCAGGTACAATATGTATGCATTATTTTTACCAGATCTGTATAATTTTTAGTTTGAAGCAGAATTTATGGCTTAAGATTTTTGTAAGGATTTTTCTTGTATGCACATGCATTCAATGTATGTACATAGTACAGATAAGAAATTTAGTTATTTTTGGTCAACAGGTTGCATTGTTCCACAGATTCCAACAACCTGTTATTTTTGTAATGTATAACTAATCACTGTCAGGGATGTTTTTAATTAGAAGCTTTAAACAAAATGTTTGAAATAATTTTGGGACATGAGTTTAGACACTGTTTTTTGTTGATACATCTGCATTATAAATTCAATCAATAAGTAAAAACTTAATAACTTTTCGGGCACAAAAATGTTTTTCAATTTATAGTGACAAAAATGTTAAAAATTCATAAAATTCTAAGTATCACCACTCAGTAAATTTTTAGTCATAGGAGAATATATTTTCATTGTTTTGTTAGAACATGCAGGAACATTTTCTAAATGAAACTTATAGGGCCCAGATATTATAAAAGAAGCCTAATTTCTTAACTATTTAAGAAGCATTTATTTTAACAAAAATTGATTTCTAAATGATGCAGAACAAAATTTCTGACATTATAATTGAAACTGTACTTCTAAAATTGATGGTTTAGAATTTAAATTTTGTTAAATGACGAGTCACTTTGTATAAAAGTAAACAGTTTTTACAAGATTTGTAAAAAATGAAATTATTTTTCAACTTCATTGCGGTCATATTTATCAACACACATCCATGCTTATTCATAGTCGCCCTGCAAGAACATGAAAATAAAAAACTGATTTTTCAATTTTTAGTAACAAGAACACTGAAATTTATTTAAATTCTTATTATCAAACTCAGTAAATTTTGATCATTAAAATATACATTTTTACTGTCTGACATGTTAGAATATACTTATATGAACTTATAAGACTAAGATCTTGGAAGAAATTTTTACTTTAATTATTTAAAAAGAAGCTATTTTGACATAAATCAATTTTTTATATGATACAAAACAGAATGTGAAACATTTTTGTAATTGGAACTGTGCCTCTAAATCCAATGGTTTAGAAATATTTTTTGTTCTTTTTTTGCATAATTTTAAATCAAATAATACTAAAAAATAACTACTTGAAAATATTTAATAGTAACTTTTTAATACATAATGCATCCAACAGTAATACTGTCCTCTTGCACTTGTCCCATGAATGAGAGTAATCAAAACTTCTAATAAACTAAACAGTAGACAATATTCTTTCTCATTTTTTAATGATAAGCATAACAAAATATCATTCTGAACCTGGTCTCACTAACAACTAGTTATATGCACATGTGGCAAAAGAATAGGAGTGACAAACATTAGAATATTCTATATTTTGAAATGAAATTATTTTGTAATCATGTCGGATATAATTGCATGGAGTTTCTATCAATTTATGTTCAAGACAGAATTCCATTATAAACAAATTTAATTGCATTTTTATAAGGTTTTGTCTGCTTATCCTTTTTTTTTTTTTTTTTTTTTTTTGTGACATTGAACCTGGTAACACTGTTGAGGGTCAAACTATCGAAAGTAAGTTTTATAAAAGTGGCCTCATTGCAAATAGACCATTGGTCAGATTCCTTCGGTCAGAGAGTTTTAAAATTAAAAATCTACCTTGGCTTGTAGGCAGATCTGGCACAAATTTTTACTTATTACTGCTACTGGCATTGTATTACAGAAATATGTAAGTAAAAGTTGTTTTCTGGACTTAAAAAGACTGTGGTAAACAGAGTATGCCATTTATGTTCAAACCGTGCATGTCTAGTAACTGGGCTATTAATGGCGTTTTTTTAAAAATAATTATCAGTATTGCTTTTATCCTTCTGTTACGATTAGTATATCAGTGCATCTCAACACTTTTGCTGAATGATCGCAAATCGAAATTTGTATGTAATGGGAAAATGTGCTTTTCTCAAAAACTGTGATCTAGGGTAATCGCTATAGTTTTCTTGGAAAGTTTAAATTAACATCTACCATTTCTAATTTTTTCATAATTTTAGATTCGGAAATAGATGGGGGGGGGGGGATAATTTTACACTACATTTTTGATTATATCGCTGAAAATATTATACCTAAAATATTAAGAAATATACTTTTGAATTTAGCATTACGAAAGCTTTCATACAATACCCCACATCATATACCAAGAATTTAGTAATGTAATTTGCCCCCCCCCCCCTACATTTTTCCTAAGTATATTTGTGAATGTTTATTAATCTGTTAATATGTGGGTCAAAAGTATTTATCACTTTCTCCAATTTGAACTTTCAAAGTTCTATAGTTTACAAGTGAAGTTCCTGTGACAGACAGACACAGGAGTGATCTTATAAAGGTTCCATTTACATTTTTTAAATATGGAACCTTAAAAAAAGTAAAAATCTATTTTCAGCAATTGTTATCCACAACCAGTAATGTGTGAGAATTTTTTTGTGTAGCCCGGTTTAGGGCCATAACTAGTGTTTTTTGCACCCTAGGCAACCATGAATTTTGGCATCTCCCCTCCTTTCTTTTGGAACATACATTTGTACAAAGAGAATTTTATTAATTTTGTAATAACCGGCAAATTTAAAAATTTTAAATATGTAATCATAAATTATGTATTATTGAACTGCATAATCTGTTTTGTCAAATATTGATTCATTAAAACTTTGTAAACAAAATCTATCTGCTTTATAGGGGATCCTTATGCCATATCATCCTCAGATTTTTTTTTTTGCTGTGTGTTTTGGCATACCCCAGACTGGAAAATTTTAACAATATTGCACTAAACATAACATAAGAAAAACATCAAAGAAAATCTTCATTTGGCATCCCTTTGTTCTGGCATCTAGGGCACTTGCACACTTTGGCCCTTATACACCCCACACAATACACTTATGATTGATTTTAAAAACTGGATCTCTCGACTGCAAATGTACTTTGAGGAATTTTCGCTCATAGTCATTCCTGTAACTGAATTGTTTTGCGTACCTCTCTGTAAATGAATGACAAAGGCTATGATATATGCCAATTATCGATTTGGCTATGATATTTATTAATTATGATATAATTGTATTTATCATTGCAACAATACATAAAAAAAATACTGTAGTGTACCTCAGTGATGCAAACAATTTCATTATTTTGGAAGTATTGTAACATAGTTGAGGTACTCAGCAAACGTTTTTTCTTTTTTCCTCTTTGACCATAATGCATGAATAAATTATTTTATGTCCTATAAACAAACTATAAATTTTACTCTACATTCGAGAGAAAACAAGTGCTTTAAGTGATGCATATCAATTTCATTATGTTTGAAGTATCATGTAAAAATGTTAATATTCGCTGTAAATGGATTTTTTTTACTATAGACTAGTAACGAAATTTTTTGTATGTCTTTATGGACAAACTGTAGATGCTGCATACTCAATCTTCAACATTGAACATGTTATAATAAACTTCAATGTGATGTGCATAAATTATGACAATTTTGAGTGTTTGCAAGACTCAAAACATATAAGACTTATCTAGTAGAAAATGCTAAAAATGCCATTTAAAGTAAATTGTAAACTATGCTCTATATCTACAAGAATGTCTGTATAAAGTTTGGAATTCACAAATTTTAAAATCAAATTGTTGTCTAACACAGATTTTAATAAAACATTTTCTTTTCATGGAATTGCTTATCCATATTTCTTCACAATCTTTTCATATTTAGATATCGGATATCCTATCAACAATTTCATTCCCTTTTAGAGTAATTTTTAAAATAGTGTAAAACCCTTTAAGAAAAACTACATTCGCATTTCTCAAACAGCAATATTTTTTTTTTTCCTGATTTCATTTTATATAAGAAAAAAAAAAAAAAATTACTTTAGGTCTCGAGATGAACATAAAACTTGAACATAAAACTCGCCTATAAAAGATAAATTTTAGTGCTGCCATCTAGTGCCGAAAAAGTATAATATTATAAGGTAATTAATGGAAACTAGATGGCAGCACTACAGTATGTGTAGAAATCATGTAAATGTAGCAGAACTCTGATGGAGACGGAATGAAATTGCAGGATTTATTTAGCTTTTTATTAAACAATTCTCGTTTTAAAGACATTTTCCTTCTGTTTAACGAAAATCTTGCTGTATTTAAAATATTTTGTCTTCTTTCGTTACAAGAATTTTTTTTCTATTAACGGATGGCGATGAAGAGTTAGAAGAATTTAAAAAAAAAAAAAAAATTCTAACTAGAATTTTTTATTTTCAGAATATGTGATATACCCATCTGTGAACCACAAATTACTAAATAATTTTATGACAAATAAGTTAAATCCGTCTAACTTTGATTCTGTTATAGAACGTGATAAATGTTCGATTAGAAGTAGAGTAAAAATATTAACTCTGTCCAGAGCTGTCCTTATACAGGACGGTTTAAAGCGATGCCCTTTCCTTTCAGACTCTTAAATTAATCTGATCCATACTATCAATAAAAAAAGAATGATTTCCCCCTATATGCTGTGACCCGGGAGTCAGGGTTCGATCCCCTAGCTGTTATAAAGCGGGAGCGATTGCTTATGTGTTTGTAGGGGTAATTTATGGAACCATTGAACAAATTTAAAAAATGATGGTGAAAATCTCTCTTCCAACATAAGCTATATTTTATGCCAAGACAACTATCCTTTCTTAACTAAAACCATACATTTATAATAAGGATTTTCTATTATACGTTCTTTTTATTAAACAAAATATTTTATGTCCAGGTACGAGGTCTCTCTAAACGCGAGGCTCTGTGCGGCCGCACCTGTCGCACACACACCTAAAAACGGCTCTGACTTTGTCTAAGGTAGAGGTGCAGATTCACAGTCGCCACATGGCAACTGGACTTTTTGACTTGGCAGCTAACTTTTAGCGTGTACCGGTTTATCCTTTGCCGAATTTTGCGTTTTTTTTTTCTCGCGATTATTTAACGAAAAGTGCGTTCTTTCGCAATCCTGTCACTAGAATCCCACTTTTTTTGCGATTCTCTGAGCGATCCTCTAACCAAAATCGCGTTTTTTTTTTTTTTTTTTTTCTTTTCCCGATCATTCGTCAAAAATCACGTTTTTTAGCGATTCTTTGACAAAAGACACGGTGTTTTTTCCAAACTTCTGCTAAAATTAGCTTTTTTTCTGCGATCTTTAAACGAGAGTCGTGTTGTTTCTTAATTTTTCTTAGAAATTTAGGCGTGGTGGAGACTGGAATATTTGAGTTTAGGCTCCTTAAAAATTTTGGGTATCTGCATCTATAGTCAAAAGCGGAATCAATCGCGATCGAAAAAAAGTCGTAGTAGACAATAGTTCGTCTTAGACAAAATTTACACTGCATGTGGATTCGCAGGGACTTGAAAATCTTTCCGAGTTGAGCAGATTTTGTCTTGCACAAAGTCTGTGACAAGGGCGGATCCAGCCCAACCTCCAGGGAGGGGGGGGGGGGGATCACTACTTTTGACAGATGATTTCATGAAACATTTTTAAAATACAATTAATCTTGTGAAAACGGAATTACGATAAAAAGTAGCAAATTTCGTCGATCGGGCATGAAAATAATCGCGAATTTTGTCGATTAGGCACGGAAAAATCACGAATTTTGTCAATCGGACGCGAAAAATCTCAGATTGTTTATCGGGCAAGGAAAAAAAAAAAAATTAAATTTTTTTTATAGTATTTAAAAAAATTGTAAATTTTGTTCATAGATTGCGGAAAAGTCGCCTGTTTTGTCTGCTTACGCGAATTTCGTTGACCGGGCCCGGAAAAATCGAAAATATTGTCAATTGGACATTGGAAAATCGCGAGTTTTTGTCTATCGGCCTACGAAAAATCTCGAATTTTCTCTGTATGTCACAGAAAAATCGCAAATTTTGTCAATCGAGCACAAAAAATCGCGAATTTTGTCGATCTGGAACGAAAAAATCGCAAATTTCGTTAATATGGAACAGAAAAACCCAATTTTGTCGATCGCTTCGTAAAAAGCGCGAATTTTTACGATCGGGAACGGAAAAATCGCGAATTTCGAGTTGATATGGAACGCAAAAATTGCCAATTTCGTGAATCGGGAAAGAAATTATCGCGAATGTAGTCGATTGTCTTCGTAAAAAGAACGATTCGGGCAATTGGATACGAAAAACTCGCGAATTTTGTCGATTCGGAACGGAAAAAATCGCTAATTTCGTTGATAGGCAAGGAAAAATCGAAGATTTTGTCGATGATGCGCGGAAAAATCGAAAATTTTTTTGAGCGGCTACAGAACAATAGCGAGTTTTATCAGTTTATCGCAAGAAAATTCCACAGATTTCATCAATTTACGGTGGGGAAAAAATGCAGATTTCATCAGTCAGTTGAGGATCGCGAATTTTATTGTTCGGTGCAGAAAAATGCGTATTTCATGGACAAGAACGGAAAAAGGCGCGAATCTCGTCGATTGGGCACGGAAAAATCCCGAATATGGTCGATCGCTTTCGTAAAAAGCGCGAATTTAGTCGATCGGGAACGAAAAAAATCGCTTTTGGTATAGGGCACGGAAAAATTGCGAATTTTGGTCGATCACTTTCGTAAAAAGCGCAAATACAGTCGATCGGAATGAAAAAAATCGCGAATTACATTGATATGGCGAACAAAAATTGACAATTCCATCGATCGGGAAAGAAATTATCGCGAATTTGGTCGATCGGCTTCATAAAAAGCACGAATTCGAGCAATCGAGTACAAAAAACTCGCGAATTTTGTCGATTCGGAACGAAAAAATTGCTAATTTTGTCAATTCGGAACGAAAAATCGCTAATTTTGTTTATAGGGCGCGGAAAAACCGTAAATTTTGTCGATGATGTGGGGAAAAATTTTAAAAATCTTTGAGCGGCTGCAGAACAATCGCCAGTTTCAACAGTTTATCGCGAGAAAAAAATCACGGATTTCATCAATTTACGGCGGGAAAAAAATGGAGATTTCGTCAGTCAATTAAGGAAACGCGTATTTCATAATTCGTGTGCGGAAAAAGTCGTATTTCTTCGAACAAGAACGGGAAAATGTACTTATTTCGTGGATTGGGCACGGAAAAGTCGTGAAATTTCTCAGTCAAGTGAAGAAAAATCGCAAATTTCGTAGACCATTCGTGGAAAAATCTCAAATTTTGTCGATCACACCCCAAAAAACCGTGAATTTCGTCGATTAGGCAAGGAAAAATTGTGAATTTCGTGGATCGGCTTCGCAAAAATCGCGAATTTCACCGATCGGGTGCGGAAAAATTGTGAATTATGTCGATCAGGCTCGGAAAATTCGCGAATTTTCTCGATCAGTTTCGAAAAATGCGCAAATTCTTTCGATTAGACGTTATTTTGTGTTCCTGTTTTAGCACTTTTTACTTACACTGTACATCCCTCGTTGAAGAGCTCCAGGGGGGGGGGGTCATGACCCCCATGACCCCCCCCCCCCTTGGATTCGCCACTGGTCTGTGATGAGGTTACTCTATTTAGTAAAGTTCGATATGGAATAACACTTTTCCAATTTTTTAAATGTATTTACTAATTTGTATTCCAATGTATAGTTATTTTAAGCTCGAGCGATATTTCTAGCCTTTTTTATTTTCTTCTATCTTTTATAGAATAAAGTATTGTAATCGAAATTTTTTCGGTTTCCGGTTTTCGACGGATTTACACGTTTTAGGGGTCAGAAGTAAAAAAAAAAAACATGTTTTTACAAAATGTCTGTCTGTCTGTGTGACCACATGTAGCCATTCTACTATCAAACTAGTTAGATGTGCCAATCCCAAAATTTTCTTCTATCTCATACGTACATTTTAATATTTAAAGAATAGTTACTCATGTTAATGCTTTAATAATTTTAATTCAATACTATACCAACTTTGATTTTCATCTGAAATTCCTGCTTCAGTCAATTGATCGGAATAAAAACGAATTTCCGTCTCTGCACGAGCCGATGGACAATAGAATGATAGCAGATTTTTTTTTTCAAATTCAGGGAGGACCTATTTGCCATACCAAAAAGTAATCATACACAAAAATTTCAATTCTGTTCTAGGCATAACTTCGTACACTTTTAGGTGGTGTAATATTGAAAATGGCACAAAAAAATTGCTATTGCAGCGCACCCTTCCGGCGGATTTTTTTCAAATTCTTGGAGGACCAACTAACCATAGCCATACACTTGCACAAAAAATTTGTTCAATTCGATTCATAACTTCATACACTTTTGGTCGGTACGATATTGAAAATGGCATAAAAATCGCGATTGCAGCGCCCCCTTCAGGCAGAATATTTCAAAATTGAAGGAAGACCTGCTTACCACAGCCAAAAACATTCACAAAAAATTTGGTTCAATTCTATGTATATCTTCATACACTTTTTGATGATAGAAGGGCGACATACGGACACACGGACAGACAGACATTTTGTAAAAACATGTTTTTCAGAATCTCTGACCCCTAAAACGTGTAAATCCGTCGAAAAACGCAAGTCAGAAAAAAAAAAAAACTTCGATTACAATACTTTCTTTTATTGAAGATAGAAGAAAGTAAAAATGTATGAAGATATGCATAGAATTGAACCAAATTTTTTGTGAATGTTTTTGGCTGTGGCAAGCAGGTCCTCCATTTTTGAAATATTTCGCCGGAAGGGGGCGCTGCAATAGCGATTTTTGTGTCATTTTCAATGTTGTATCGTCTAAAAATGTATGAAGTTATGCATGGAATCGAACCAATTTTTTTGTGTAAGTGCATGGCTATAACTAATTGGTCCTCTATGAATTTGAAAAAAAAATCCGCTGGAAGGGGGGGCGCTATAATCACGATGTCTGTGCCATTTTCATTATTTTACCACAAAAAATGCGTGAAGTTATGCATAGAACTGAATTAAAATTTTTGTTTATGATTATTTTTGGGTATGGCAAGTAAGTTCTCACTGAATTTGAAAAAATCTGCCTATCATTCTATTGTCCATCGGCTCGTGCTGAGACGGAAACTCGTTTTTACTCCGATTAATTGACTGAAGCAGAAATTTAAGATTAAAATATAAGATGGTATAATATTGAATTAAAATTATTAAAGCATTAACATGTGTAGCTATTTTTTAAAAATATTAAAATGTACGTATGAGATAGAAGAAAGTTTTGGGATTGGCACATCGAACTAGTTTTTTTTTTTAATTTGTTTTCTTTTCTTTGGAGATGAGATCAAAACTGGGTATACATGAATCCGATAGCAACAGAAAGTTTAGAATCAATTTTTAAATTTAAATCGTGTATGTTCGAATAAAAATAGATTAAATGATTAGATTAATCAAGATGTGGTTGCTTTAAAGGCCCAAGGATCTTTCCATGAAAGAATCTCGATTCGGGAATGGAATTTTCACTTCCACTTTGCGGATTTATTTGACGCTTTTTAACTTCATTAGAAGAACACTATTTCATATGAGTTTTTATAACCATTAATCTTATAAACTATTTTTTTTAAATAAATAATTCGCAATTTTTTTTCCCAACATCATAATATATATATCTGCCTGAAATAATTACGAAATAATTTTCGTGTCTATATGTCTGAAAATTTCGGATATTTTCACTCAAAATTTCAAGTATCAAAAAATTTATGTATGTGGAATATATATATGCTCCAAGTCAATTGTTATCTAATGCTTAGTTTTTTAGATTACCTTTTCAAAATCCATTTATATCAGCAATGTTTTTTCAAAGGACGATTTCTTTTTATTAAAAACGAAAAATATTATCTTGGGAAACTAAATACAAAATAGATTATATATGTATTATGTATGTATGAAAATAATTCCATGAGAACGAAATTATAGTTTAAATTTGAGAAAAGCCTTAAAAATACGAATTACGAAATGTGGGATTAGCTTTGTGATTTGGAAGCAAAACTGCAAATTTAAGAGCCATTATTTTGAAATTCAGACAAAAAAGTGATATTTTTTAAATGGCTTGATACTTTTTTTTATGTTGAATTAAATCATATTTAATGAATAGTGTGCAATTTTGAAGCCCTGAGAAAATTTCCTCTTCCCTATGTAAATGTCAAAGTTTAAGGTTGTGAATGCCATTTTCATGAAAAATGAAATTTCAGTATATTTGAAGTGCTATATCATTGGCAAGCAATAACATTCCAAAATTATTTTGGCATAAACTATTAGTATAACACTACCTGCTTATTAAAATCTGTTTCCTTGGGGCGTTGTTTCTTACATTGTTATGTTGCCACAAAGTATAGTCAAAATGACGTTTTTGTCCATTTTTCGCACTTAATATCTTATTTAAGCAATTGTACCCCAAACATTTTCTTATGGAATATGAAAGTGCACGACATTGTTAAAAATCTGCTGCATTTTGTTGCAACGCACTCCCCTGCTTGCAACAAATGTTGCAACAAAAAGCAGCAGATTTTTAACAGTGTACTAGGACAAGCTAAATAATACATTACTGCACGGAGATATTATTGCTGCTAGGGGATATAACCAGTTGAATCTTCAAAATTATCAAAACCTGCAGCATTTAAAGTGGTGTTATTTCAAAAAAGCGCCACAGTTGAATGAAACAAAATGTATCATGCAGTAGTTGAACATATGTAGAAAAACATAGAAAAGGATAAGAAGTAAGCCTTCGTGATATTAAAAAAAAAAAAAAAAAAAAAAAAAAAAAAGACAAATGTTACAAGAAAAGCAATGTCTATGATCACATTTTCCCCCTAAGGTGCGCCACACACCAGGGAGACTAGCGTTGCAAAGGTTAGAAAAAACCCGGTTTAAACCCGGGAATAAACCTGAAAAAAACCCGGGATTTTTTTGAATAATTCGGTTTTTTGGGAATAAACCTGAGAATAAACCTGGTCTATTGGAAATGAACCCGGGAATAAACCGACTTTTTGCAACTCTAAGGGAGACACGCGTCGAAAATCGTGAGGCAGGGCGCAGTCAAACCGGTTTTTCTTTGTTATCAGGGTGAGTTTGTCGCATGTTCTCACGTTTTTTGTTTAATGTCTCACTAGTGCGTGGCGCGCCTAAGATAAAATGAAACATCCAAATTCTCTTTCGGAAGGAGCAACAAAAAAGGGATATTTCATTTTTTCATGGGGGAAAAACATAAAAAGAGGAAAGAGAAATAGGATTTTTCAATTTTTGATTGGGAAGAAAAGTGATAATCGACATTGCTTATTTGAAAATTTTATCATTTTAAAAAATAAAATTATCTAAAGACCCCACTTCTTTTTCTTTTCCATGTTTTTGTACATATGTTCACCTACTACATGGTACATTTTGTTTCATTCAACTGTGATGCTTTTTTGAGATATAAATAATTAAAATGTTTCAGATTTTGAAAATTTTTAATATTTAACAGATTATTTTTGCTAAAAGAAACAATAACCCAGTAGCAAAGACCGATTTACAAATGTGGGGGCCCTGGACACAAATACTTATGGGGTCCCCCTACACCGATGCTTACAGGGCGAATGTGTAAAAAATATGTATATTGTAAAAGGTACTTACTATGATAACCACTATTGATTTTAATAATTAGTTTCTAATATTCAATTTAATAATAATTTATTTTTTAAATAATTATTTCACAATTATAAAATTTAAATGAATACACGTTTTGTAATAAATTGTGTTCTGCTGATTAATCTTTTCATATTTAAGTCTATATATTTAGAATGATAAAGTATGCAACAACGAATACTACATTTTTCACAACACCAAATTACATTTATTTAAAATATTAAGGGGCTCTGTCCCATACGAGCAACACTTACCAACCTCCAAGTAATATGACAAGAACAAAAACAGGATTTAACAAGAAAAAAAAGATTATATTTACCACATAAAAGTAAGTAAATATGGATGTTACAAACTGAGGATGTAGACAAAATATACCATGCTATAAAAATATACTACGAACACAAGAAAATGTAGAATGGAATGTTAAATTCCATTAGATATTAAAACATTATCAAATTTTGGCTAATAATTGATAAATGTTCAGCAGCATTTGCGGCCCCCTGAAAATCAGGGGCCCTGGGCCCTTGCCCCGTATGCCCTGCCGTAAATCAGGCACTGCCCGGTAGAGTACCATATTTAACTTGTCCTAGTAGAACACTTTCATATTCCACACGAAAAAGTTTGGGGTACTATTCCTTAAATAAAATTATGTGTGGAAAACGGAATAAACGTTATTTTGATTGTATTTCGTGGCAACATAACAATGTAAAATAGCAATGCTACATGGAAACAAATAAATTTTAAGTAAATAGCGTTATACTGATAGTTTATGCTAAAAGAATTTTGGGATGTTGTTGCTTGCGAGAGATATAATGCTTCAAACGTACCAGCATTTCACTTTTCATGAAAAATGGCATTCATAATCTTGAACTTTGACATTTTCAATAGGAAAAAGAAAAATTTTTCCAGGGCTTCAAAATTGCACATTATTTATTAAATATGATCTACTTCAACATAAAATCAAGCAGATAAAAAAATACAACTATTTCACTTTGTCAGATTTTAAAAATAATGGCTCTTAGATCTATTGTTTTGTAGGGAAAATTTTCCAACAAAAGCGAAGCCTACCAATCAAAGAAATGCCAAAAGTTAAAATACACAGTGTCTGAAAAGACTTACGTATTTTAAAATAAATCTTGATAGTGATATATAAATATAGTATTCATTCGAGAATGGAAATCTGAACAGGACATTTATTGACATTCAAATGAATTCTTTTAGAATTCAAGATAAAAATACCAGTATTGTCAATACACTTCTTTAAACATTTAGTACATGATCAAAGCCTTTTCTGAAGAAGTAGTCTGTTCAAAACATCTATGATAGAAATTAACAAAATCACCTATATGAAAAATTGTCTCATCCGTCCACAGAATGTTATCTATCGGTTTTGAAATCTCTGATTTTCTCCACTCAACATTTTTTCTCCCCTGATGTAATCAATTACAAAATGATACTCAATTCCACGTGTATATCCACTATGCACATACATGAGTATAATCTTATTCAAGTTTTAGAATACCGAACAGATTTCTGTTTTCTTTTTCTTAAATTAATAATAATAAAATATGATAAAAAGTTTATTAAATGCAATAGATTTTTTAAATCACCAGATTTTAAAAGATTCACCTTTTATATAAACATTTTAATAAAAATTTTATTTTACTTAAGAAAGGTGTTATAATAATTAAAAATAAATGACATTGACATGTTTCGGATCCGTCTAATAAGATCCATAATCATAATAAAAATAAAAATTAAATTTCAAAACATTTCACAGTCAATACAAATGACACGCGACAATGAGATATAAACAACAAAAAATAGAAATCACGCTCTCTATTGTAAAAAATTAAATTAAAATAGATCATGATCTAAAAGAATTTTCAAGTAAAGACCTTAAGTAAACACCTTAATTAAGGTGTTTACTTAATAAGCAAGTGGATCCTATAGGGCATAATGATCTTGCTGGAGTTTATGAAATACCTTATATTACAGAAAATGGGGACTTAAATTATTACATAGGCATGACTGGGAGAAAGCTTGGTATTAGAAAAGGGGAGCATGAATCTGATATTAAATTTGGACGTACTAACACTGTCTTATCTAGAACATATTTAAATGAGGGGATAAAAATATTGTTTAGTGAAAGCAAATCATGTTTCATATCTAATTGTTGTCGTAAGTCTATTATAAGAGAGTCCATTGAAATTTATATGCGTAAAAATTTTGTTTGCAATGATACCGTTTCTTTTATTATTCCTAAGTTATGGTTAGAATTAAAGAATAAATTCCTCGTGAGAGCTTGAATGGGATGAACCATGTTGGAAATTCTTTTAGATCATGGTTTATTTTAGTTTAATTTTTTACAATAGAGCGCGTGATTTCAGAGTATTTTAAATTATTAAAAGATAATAAAATAAATATGGTAAGGTCAATGTGCCTAAAGGAACATGATTCCCCATAGTTTAATCGCATTTAGGATAGATTTGCCAAATATATATATATATATATGTGTGCGTGCATGTGTATATTTTAGCAGGAATTGATTGAATACGATGCCTTTAGCTCAAAACTAACTTGCTTTGTAACAATGGAAACCCAAACTGTAATCTTAGCAATCAATCGCGTTTCGTTGATTTTTTCGGTGATCATGCATTTCAAAGAGTTAGAACCTAAATAAAACATCGAAAATACATAAATGTGACAATAAATTTTTGGGTGTCAGGTTCATCTTAAAATATTCATTTAAATGACTCTCAAAATTTTCTTAATAAAAAATTGAAATACAGCTTATTTTACTAAAATGTAATTAAAAAAAATGTTAACTTTTTAAAAAACTGTTATATTTTTTAAAATATGAATATTTTTGTTTCGATTTTTTTTCCACATTCATTAAAATATACTGCATAAAACTGTGCATGGATGTTTGGGATTTTTACATTTAAATTTTTTTTTCTCTTTTTTATATTGAAGAAAATGAAGGAAATTTAACAAACTTCTCAATTTAATATTTTTTAATAAATAACTATGAACTTGAATCTTAAAATATTAAATTAACTTTTTTTTTTAACGTCTATTTAAATTAGCAAAAACCTTTATTATTTATCGAAAAAGCAAGTTATAAAAATATTATCACGGTGAAAAATCAGTTTAAAGTTTTCATTTGTAAGGGTCATTGCGCTGGATTTATTAACAAAATTTATGATATCACGCGATATAATTTTCGTATAGGTAAAAATCAAGTGTCAAAATATTCACAATTAAGGAAGCTTTCAATTAATATTTAAAAAAAAAAAAAAGAAAAAGAAAAAGAAAAAGAAAATCGATATTTTGTCCAATTTTAATGTATTGTGTCCCTTTAACTATCACTGCCGGAGATGTAGCACTAAGCACGCTCAGTGGAGATGTGGATGGTTGCTTATCATAATATTTGACATATTTTCACGAACCGGAACAATATTTGACATATTTTCACGAATCGGAACATCATTTTGGTTGCTCCGGTACATTTCGAGCCCTGATAACAGTGTTATCAAACCTCCCTTCCCCTTGCAAAGATATGAATCCTTACTAGTAATTGGAGAAATTTGATACAATAATAACTATTCATAATAATTGTGATACATTTTTTGAACGATTACTTTTTTAAATTCATTATATTTTTAATAAATAAATGAAGTGTTACTTTATAATAAAACACACAAAAAAAGATGCTTAAAAAGGTTTTTTAAATTTTATAAAAATTATAGAAAAAAAGTGTATCATATCCCCTCTACTTTCCCTGCTTATTTCTTGCTCTAGATTAATCTATCATTTTGAATACTACAAAGAAAGAAACGTATAAGAGATGTTTTCTGTTATTTTCTGTATCAGTATAATTTAGTTCGAAAATTTATTGTTTTAATCTGGACGTATTATAGCCTCATTTTGTTCGGATTAATGAGGATTTTTGTTAAGTATGATTGTATTTCCAGACTAAAAAGAAAATCATGAATGAAAAATGTTAGATTATTCATTAATGTCCGAAGTAAAAATATTTTGCATTATGCCATTATATAACAAACATTTATTTTAATAAAAAATTAAATGGAAAAAAAGAATGTATTTTAAATGTTTAAATTTGATTATTTGTCAAGGTCAAACGAAAAATTTAAATAAAGTCGCTCCATCTCATTTTGCTTCTGATCTTTCTTTTAGTAAAAATTAAATGAGAAATTGAATATATTTTAATGCTGATGTCTCTTTCAATTACATTCGATTTAATAGTGGAAAAAACGACGAAAATTCGAATTCGTCATGCATCTGAAGCATAATCATCCAAGTGTTTCGTGTAGCAAATTTTTCAAGGTTTCTGATTATAATTAAGATCTAATTCGTTGATGCGTGTGAATGAATCGGTTTGCTAGCAAGTATACTAATCCCTTTTTAACTACGCTTCATCGATAAAGATTTTCTCACGCTGATCGTGAAATTCAGTGCGTTTATTAAAAATGCCTCCTTCATTTTTTATTAATATATATATATATATATATATACACTAATAAATCCGACCGTATGTATGTATGTTACGCTATCTCCTCCGATACTGGAAACTGAGAAATATCGCATGTGTTTTGAATTCAAGGGGAAAAATCTCGGGATCCCGAGTTGCCAATTCGTCTGTTTGTCCGTCCGTCTGCCGCATATAACAACTCAAAAACTACCCAACCTAATCGTAAGAAACTTAAAATATATAATTATTAGATAATTTTGTCGAGTCATTTCAAATTTCATGAAAATCGGATGCATATTTCAATTACAGGGACAATCAAAAGGATTCCGATACATTATGGTCAATGAGGAAAAAAGTTTCAAATGCATTTTAATGATCTTACGCTCTTTCGAACATAATAAAGTTGATATGCATCTATGAAGTATATACTGCAATATACATTCTGTACAACCTGTGGCGCAAATAATATTTCTTATTGATTTACAGGGCCACACAAAAGTATTCCATTGCATACTTATATATTGAGACATTGTTTGGTATGCATTTTTATAGCATTAAACTATTTAATACTAAAAATTAAACTATTTAATGCCCGTAATTAATAAACTATTAAACTATCTAATGCCCGTCTGTCCGTCTAAACCGACCAGCGTAGTGGGCGAAGGCCGCTAGTATGTATATAAAATCTTTGAAATTGCTACTTGTTGGAAATTTTTATGTTTTACCATCTTCTAAATGTACTTTAAATTGAAAGAACTGTATTGAACTGAAACTGAAAGAACTGAAAGAACTCAATTGAAAGAATTGTATTGTTTCGTGTCGTCATCGGACGTTTTCTGACGGTGAAAACGGTATTAGGTAGATTTCGTAAGAAATACTACCTATTACATAATTTATCATGTTAGAATTTCTAATTCTTTTCTTTTTTTTTCTTCAAATCTACGCCGATTATGACCTCTTTAGAACACAAAACCTTTCCTAGTTCAAAACTTTATACGTATATACAGTGAAACCTCTATAAGGAGACCAACTATTAGACCATAAAAAACGGTCTTTCGCAGAGGTGGTTACTAAATAGAGATGATGGATAAAGTAAAGCTTCATGAAATACATATTACAAAAAATATTATTGAATTATTTTATTATATCTCATCTCTATACAGCTTTATAGAAGAAATAAATTGTAGTTTTCTTTGATTTTAACTACAGCCGAACCTCGTTAACATAAACCTCAAGGGGAATCAAAATTGTGTTCATATTAACAGTAATTCATGTTATCAATATCATATCTTTGTATTCGTCTTTATTGGGTACTGTGAAAACAATTCATGTTAAAAGTAATTCATGTTAACGAGGTTTGACTGCATTTCTCATTAATAATTTTTGTTTCTAAACATTCTTCGATTTCTTTAAATAAATTATTTATTTCAGTATCATCTCTAACAGGTACCGAACTTTCTATCAATCTGTTGATTTCGACAAGTGTTTCTTGACATGAATTAGAAACTTTAACTGGCCTAAGTTCATCGTCTAAACCAGAATAAGCTTGTAAATTGTTTTTAAAAATTCTCGATTGTACTATGATTCATTTTTATAAATGGTTATATTTTATAACCTCTTCGGGTCCGAATTTTTTTCCATTTTGAGAACGAAATTATTTTTACTAAAATAACGTTAATCTTAACTATCTAAATAGACTTACAAAAAGTTAAAGATTACCCCATTGTCCGAAATCTAACGAATATACTTATTTTGTGCACTATTCAATTCATAATGATATGATAAGAAGTTAAGGAGGAATTTTTGGATACATTTGGAAAATATAGTTTTACAACAGGGTTTAACAGATATTCCGACTTTCTAATGGTTTTTTTTTTTTTCTTATATTTTAAGACACATGACTTGTTCAGAAAAGTAACCTATGTATTTTAAATTTAAAGCTGAAATGCATGCATAAAATAAAGGAATCGCAAAACTGGAAAAAGAATTAACCCTTTCGAGTCCGATTTTTTTTCAATTTTTAGATAAAAATACTTTTATGTTAATAACATTAATAGCAGCTATCCAATAGATTAATTAGTGTTTAACGAGCATTTCACAGTCTGAAAGATAAGGAATGTTGCTGTTTTGCTTGCTATTTAATTTATATTCATATGATAAAAGTTTAAGGAAGAATGTTTGGAGATGTTTGGAAAATGCTTTATTACAATACAATTTAATTTATCTAACAACTTTCTTATACTTTTTGGGCTTTATTACACATGATTAATTCAGAATTGAAACTTTTGTTTTAAATTTAAAGGGTGAAATATATGTTTAAAATAAAAGAATAACAGACGGCGCAAAGAGAATCAACCAAATAATAATGATTATTACTATTACTAAATGTCCAAACATAAATGAAGTCATCTAATAAATGCATAGGCTTATACTAACATTACTACATGTAAATGGTAGAAAAAGTATTTGTTAAACAAAATAATACCCAATTAAAAGACATGTACAATTAATAGTACACGAGTCCCGAAAGGGTTAAACACATTATTATTATTATTATTATTATTATTACTAAATATCAAAACATAAATGAAGTTTATAATAAGAAAGGCATAGCCATATACTATCATTTCTATAAGACAAAAGTAACAAAGTAGTAATTTAAATAAAATAATACTCCAAAGGACATGTACTATTAATAGTACACCAGACCTCAATATAAAAATTTTAAAGTCTTACCCTTGTTGATATTTCTTATAATACGATTTTTCGAGTCTTCAAATAAATCATCGTAACACACAAAAGGTTCCTTATTTTCACATGATTTGGGGTCATAATCAAATATAAGTGCATTTGATACCTGAATCATTGCTTCTTCTAAGGTAGTAATATCATGAATGTGTTTTTAGAGAAATTTCTAGATTTTCTCATCTCATGCAAAGGAAGGTAATCGAGTTGTACTCTTCGACTGAAAAGTTGAAAAGTGCTCTTTCCGGGAGGGAGACGAGAAATAGTGGTCCTTTAGTGGAGGAAAATTAACATTGAGCCTATAGCCAAAACTTATAGACCATAAATAAACAGTCGGTACTACTCTGTTATCCCGTCGACCAAAATACTATCGCCAAATTATAAGATTAAATGCCAATAATGGATGATCGTGAATGACAATTCACTGACATTAAATACGATATACGTGTTTAAAACGCCATTAAGTGATTTTTATTTCGACTTTTTATTTGTATTTTTATTAATATTCTACTAATTATTTGTTTTTTTTTTATTATTATTTAAAATAAAAATTACGTCAATATGTATAATTTGGCTATTGTTTGGCGATTTGTATAATTTGGCGAAATCGGTCGACGGGATAACAGAATAGTACCAAACAGTCTTTATGAGAGGTGGTTTAGTTATAGAGAGGGTCTTTCAGGGAGGTTTCACTGCATATATAACTTTCAATTGCTAAGAAATTTTACAATTTAATATTAAAGATTAAGCTGTTATTAGTTAATTTTTATTTATTTATGTATTTATTTTCTATTATTAATAAATTTAATGGATTTTATTGATTGATTGATTATGTATGAGAGATTTTTCAAAGTGTTTCTTCTGGTGTTTTCTAACATACATACTGCCGGACTCCGATTTCTTGGCATTTCGAGCGGAGAGACTCGGACGGTTCTATTCTAGATAATAGGTAAAACGCTATAAGGCTAAGGCACAAGGGAGAATGGCATCCATAATTGGTGCGTTAGCCTAGATAATGACAATCATGAGCAGAAATGTACTTAGTGAAAATGTATTATTTATAAATGTAACACATTTATAAATAATACATTTTCACTAAGTTGTGCCTTGTTTAAGTGTGGTCGTTTCCATTCCAATAGCAATCTTTTTATAAATAATTATGATATTTTAAAACTTAAGTAATGCTTCTGATAACAAAAATGATGATAATAATTATAGGAATGAACTGTAAAAGCACCTAGCCATATTTCCAACAATGGCAATTCTTTATGCATAAAAATTAATGCAGACTATTTCATAACATTTTAATACGAATTTATTAACAATTTTACAAATAGAAACAGTAAAAGCACGTTGCCATATTTTCAACAATGGAAATTCTTTATCTATAAAAAATAATGCAGACCATTTCATAACATTTTAATGTGAATTTACTAACAATTTTACAATTAAAAGGTGTCTTTGAATTTTTAAAAATGTCTACCTTAAGTTTGTACATATTCATTATGTATACATATATCTATTGTTTGTTTTCTAAATGCATTTAAAATATTAGATTTTTGTATAAATTAACAGCTATTACACGTGACTTTATTCACATAACATTAAAAAAAAAGCACATTAAGTACAAAATTTCACTCACAATGACTAAAAAAACATTTACAATTAACTCTTTATCCCATTTACAGTAGATAGAATTTCTGATGATCCAAGCTTTCATATTTTTGTTTTTATGTATAAGATTACACAAATACCTTTTAAAGAGTTCCAAATTTTATGCATTTTCCGTAAGATTAACTGAAGAATCGATTTATTTCCTTCCAATTTTATTTTATTTGTCTCTATTTTCTATTTTACATTTATTCTATTCAATCATGTTGTCAGGGGCGCGTGAAGAGAAAATTGCGCCCGGCAAAGTTAGAATTAGCTGCCCCCCCCTTCCAACTTTTTCTTGTGACAGTAATGACGTCGGTAGTATAAATTTGGCGCCCCCTAAATTTCCGTGTCAGGGGCGTATCCTTCTTCGCCCTCCCTTTCGATAGGAAAGATGAAATACATATTTTTAGTTTTACGCTATGTATTTTTAATAGAAATTGACTAGTTTTTGCTTAACATCTGAATGTCTGCTCCCAATGAAATAATTCTACTATATAAGCCTTCATTCATATTTATATTCTTGTTTTTAGGTGCGTTCGTAATTATGTAAATAAATACGTAGCACCTTTAGTCGTCAGTCTGTCCGCATACATCAGAGCAAAAACTACTCAACCGAATCGTTTAAAATTTAAAATATATCATTGTCGCATAATTTTTGTCGGGTCATTTCAAATTTTATGAAAATAGGATGAATAGTTTAATTAATGGACAATCAAAAGTATTTTGTTACAAGTTGTTAACATTGTTTAATTATATTAAACTATTTTACATTTTATGAAATTGATATGCTTTGCTGAGCTTTACTGCAAATTATTTTCTGTGTAATAGAAAGCAGATAGTATTTACAGGGAAACACAAAATATTTTGTGTCCTACTGTATACTACTAAAACAAAATCTGAATATTTTAAAAAATTCGTTATTGTAGGAACGCATACCTCATTTGCTACATTTGACGCACAATTTCCGACTTTTTTCTACTTTTGTCACCAAGTAATATCTCGCATGAATTACACATTTCTTTACTTTTGAGATATCGCATTGGACACAGGTGCGACCAAAAATCATACGCAATGCTTATGAGCCAAAATGATTTATTTAAAAAACCATGAATTGCATGTGTTACACACGGGATACTTATACTTAGTTTCACCTTGAAAATCGGAACATACGGCGAAAAAGGGAGAATCTGGCAACAATAGTATAAGTTATTGCAGTACTTTACTTATAAACATTCTGCTGATATTGGATGAAGAAAATAAATTATTTACTCAGTTCTAATTACATTAAAATATATTCTGATCATTTATTCAAAGAAAAACGTAAGTCATCATATTTCGAGTTCTTCCTCATTTGCGAAATCTTTTGAATATTGAAAAACTATCTACAGAATATGCGGTCTCATCATAGTTAATTAGAATTTTACCATTCATAAAAAAATCATTAAAAAATTAATATGGCTAAACATTCATTTAATAATTAATATGGCTAAACATTCATTTAAAAATTAATATGGCCTAGAATAAAAGAAAAAAGAAAGATAAAAACATCGTAACTTTTGAAGCTGTTTAATAAAATAAGATTTATAAAAATATTTCTGTATAATTTTATTAAAGATTATAAATCCAAATTCATTCGTTAATTCAAAGAAGCTCTCTTTCTGATACATTTCTAAATTCATTTTTTTCTCAGAAACGCATAAGATTATCAGGTGTCTTTATTCAGAAACTATATAAACGAATGGCGTTATCCATTTTTTGATTCAAGCAATTTAAGAATACTGCAAGCAAATAAAATAGTGTCATAGTTAGCATTTTGAATAGAATTTCCGGAAACGATAGTATGGGAAGGCAAAAAAAAACCTGCAACCATCTGAGAAACTATTCTATCTCAACAAGGGTATACAAGTATTTTAATTACAAAAAATGAAAAACGCTATTCGATTCCAAATCTCTTCAATAGTCAGGCTTATCACTTTTATACTTCTACAATTAAAAATTAATCTGAAAATGAGTCAAACTTTCGTGTTATTGAGAAATTAATTTTAAAACCATCAAGAAGTATATATCCAAAGATTAAAGGTAACATAAATTCTTTATCGCTGTTAATAATTTTACAAATCATGTTGTCTGTCCTACAGATCATGAGAACAATTAAGTCTAGTTCCGGTCCGGCAAATCTATTGGTAGAAAAATAATGCAAGCTTGATCTCGGCCCGGCACAAATCAGCTAAAAAATATTAAAACGGGTTACACACAATGTAACTGTCCGATGCCGATCTCTACACTGTACAAGTTACATTTTTATATTGATGCTGTCAAACTAGTATGACTTGTGACGCACATTTATACTTATTCTCGTTAAAACCATATTCGTTGAAAATAGGTCATATTTTACCGTTTCTGTCTAAATCTTCAGAACGGGCCGACAGGCTCGAAGATTTTTTTTTATCGGCTTAGTCCGTATGGCCTGTCGATTTTTTTTTTTGAGGCCCGACCCGGTCCGTTCAAAAAACTGTTCTAATTCTGCCAGCCCGTTAGAAAATTCGAAACGATTGCACCGGCCCGGCCCGCGGGCCAGGCTGAGTACTGGCCACAGGCCAAGTCCGGTACCGTGCAGACCTTTAGTGTGAAGGTCAGAAGTCATGAGGAACAGAGATAGCCTTTAATGGGGCAAAAAGGAAACAGAATGAATACAGCACATCGTAGGCTATAGAAAAAGTATATGACTAGGTCTTCCCTCCGAGGAATTAGTCTGAGCGCTATTGTTGAGATATTTCTTTTTTAAATAAATTGATGAAACAAAATAAACAGGTTATCATGTGAGATATGAAATCGCCATTTTGTTGCAATCGCGCCAACTTAGTGCATATATGACGTCTGTCATTATGTGTTTTTATAAAATTTAAACATAATAAAATGCGTGAAATCATGTAATAATCGCCGGTTAACTCAGATTGCTTAATAAGAAATAACATTACGTAATCTATGTAAAAAAAAAAAAAAAAAAGAATATAATCTATGATTAAAAGTTAGGTACTTCTTGGTTTATCCCGTCGACCAATTTCGCGAAATTTTACAAATCGCCATACTAATAGCCAAATTATACATATTGACATAATTTTTATTTTAAAAACAGAAAAAAAATAATAATTAGTAAAATATCAATAAAAAGTCGAAATAAAAACAACTTAATGGCGTTTTAAACACGTGTATCGTATTTAATGCTATTGAATGTGACATTCACGATCATCCATTATTGGCATTTAATCTTATAGTTTGGAGATCGTTTTTTGGTCAACGGAATAACTAAGTAGTAACGATTATTGATTTTTAGTTTGATTTCCTATGGAGAAATTAGAGTATTGCGTAGAGGTCTGCACGGGCCAGAATTTCCAGGTCCGGGCCCGGCCCGTACAGAGATCAGTGAAAACAGGCCCAGCCCGGCCCATTTTGGCCCATTACAATTTCTACGATTCCTAAAAAAGTCAGATTTTTATCATATAATTAAGATTTCTTTAAAGAATACTGATTACATATCTATAGAATGATTTTACAGTACATTTTACAGGAAATACACATTAACAACATTAATGATTACTTAGATTCTTAGGCTTTCAACATTCAAATAAAGATTCGTTAAAAAAATTAGTATGGCTTAGAATAAAAGAAAAAAGAAGGAAAGCTAAAAACATCGTTACTTTTGAAGCTGTTTAATAAAAGAAGATTTATAAAAATATTTCTGTATTATTTTATTAAAGATTCTAAATCCAAATTCAATCCTTAAATTCAAAGAAACTCCTTTCTGATACATTTCTAAATTCATTTTTTTCTCAGAAACGCATAAGATTAGCAGGTATCTTTATTCAGAAACTATATAATCGAATGGCGTTATCCATTTTTTGATACAAGCAATTTAAGAATACTGCAAACAAATAAAATACTGTCATAATTAGCGTTTTGAATAGAATTTCCGAAAGCGATAGAATGAAAAGGGAGAAAAACCTGCAATCATTTAAGAAACTATTATATCTCAACAAGGTTATACAAGTATTTTATTTACCAAAAATGAAAAATGCTATTTGATTCTAAATTCCTTCAATAGTTTGGCTTATCACTTTTATACTTTTACAATTTAAAATTAATCAGAAAATATATCAAACTTTCGCATTAATGAGAAATTAATTTAAAAACTATCAAGAAGTATACATCCAAAGATTAAGCTAACATAAGTTCTTTATCCCTGTTAATAATTTTACAAATCATGTTTTCTGCCCTACAGATCTTGAGAACAACTAAGTCTAGTTCCGGTCCGGCCAGTCTATATGTAGAAAAATAATGCAAAATTGACACTGGCCCGGCATGAGTCAGCTAAGAAAATATATTAAAACGGGTTACACACAATGTAACTCTCCGATGCCGATCTCTACACTGTACATTTTATATTGTTGCCGTCAATCTAGTATGGCTTGTGACGCACATTTATACTTATTCTCGTTAAAGCCATTTTTGTTGAAAATAGCTCATATTTTATCGTTTCTGCTTAAATTTTCAGTACGGGTCGGCAGGCCCGAAACTTTTTTTTTATCGGCTCGGCTCGTTAGAAAACTCGAAACGATTCCTCCCAGTACAGGCCAAACTCGAGCCCGTGCAGACCTCTACTTCCTAGTACTAAGGTACCCTGGGGTAATAACGCCAAGTGCTTATATTTTGCATAATTATGAAATAATCAGGTAAATGACACCCTTGTGCTCTGCGCAGAAGGGTTTTGAGTCATATAAATCGCAAAAAACAGCTTCAAGTTAATTTGTTTCATTTTTAGGTCTTATTGTTTTTACAAGCAACTAAAATTAACGCTTGATCTAAAATTTGCGAGATAAGGTTTTTGATCTGAAGACTATATTTTTTATCCAGAAATACTTTGTTTATTACATAAATTTGTAGTGTATTTCATGTACTTTCAAATTGTTGTAGAAGATTTTGGATATCTTCTCGAGATAATTTGTAGTTTAGGATTTACTGCGCAATAAGTATCCCGGGTTAATAACGCCAGGGATTGGCGTTATTACCCCGGTTGATTCCCAACAGTGGCCGAACTATATCCGAAGGGGGTTTATATATTAATATGGGACAGCATTATCATCATTGTTGAAATGGTAAGATTAAGGGGGGGGGGGGGTGCCTAATACTTAAAAATAATCTCTCTATTTTATTTTTTATTATATGTATTATTATTATTATTATTATTATTATTATTATTATTATTATTATTATTATTACTAATGTAAAAAAAAATTTAACTCTTGCAAATAAAACTATATCAAAATGTTTTCAAGATTCAAATTCGAACATCTTCAAAATCAGGTTTCTATTAAATTTCCATTGGATTGTTCAACTGAGTTCGAAATTTTAACTGTCCGCTTTCTCAGCGTTCGGTTTTTCAAAACTTTATAAATTTAACCTTTAAATGATGTGACAGAAATTCTAAATGCTTTTTATGAGACCACAAAATTGAAAGATGAATAAAAGGCGGGAATAACTCATAGGATTGTATTTTTGTACTAAACTTTTTATACAAGAGTATTATACTTAATATTCACCTATTTAGTCTCTGGTGATAGTACTAAAATTCCAAATGAAAGAAAATTTCGGTAGTGTTTGCAGTTAGACTGAAAATTACAAGTTAAACTAAAAAATTAAAAGAAAAATAGTGGTCTACGAGACCGGTAACATTAATTAAAGGTTAAAATGCGATCAATGATTAAAAATCATAGAATACTTTTCCTGCGCTAAACTTTTTGTATAGAATTAATTCTAATTAAATTTAATCTATTCAAATATTTCTAACAATATTACGAGAACTCCAAACGAAAGAGAATTTCAGTTGTAACTATAGTTAAACTGGAAAATACAAGTTAAAAGCTATATATATATATATATATATTTTTTTTTTTTTTTTGAGGGGGGGGGGGGGGTACAGTGTTCAGTCAGATTGCTAACAGCAGTTAAAGGTTAATTTTGTTGCTAATATAGAGATAATGATATATAATCATATGAATTATGTATAAAATTAAATAAGAGATCTCTTTGGGATAATATTTTTTAATAAAAAATTTTATTCAATTTATTAAAAATTTATTAATGCATGCTCTTTAAAACGTCGACAATTTAACTGTAGGTTTGGAGAATCCGCATTAGTGTGGAGTTATGGGTTAAAAACTATTTACTAGATTACTATAATAGTATTAACCCTTAACTGCTGTGACAAAAATTGTCGCATAACTTACTGTGAGCGGCCTGTCAGACCGCTTAATCTAACGATGAATAAAATGTTAAATTAACTTTTAGAATATTATTTTTGTATTGAACCTTATATACAGGACTATTATAAATAAAATTTAGCTATTCAAAAGTTTCTAGCGATAGTAATAGGACTCCAAATGAAACAAAAATTTACAGGTATCTATAGTTAAACTAAAAATTGCAAATTAAACTCTGAAACTTGAAAAACTCAGCGGTATGTGAGACGCTAACAGCAGTTAAGGTTTAACAAAAATATTTATTACATATAACTCTAGTTATTATAAAACTTCACATGATTAAAATATTATTACATTATGAATGGTTAAAACCATGCAATGTTTCTTATAATCATATTTAAGCGGGACTTTTTAAGCATAGAGAGACACAGGGTGTTATATTTTGTTGAAGCTCCCCCCTCGCTCCTTTTTCTTTCACTTTCACAAAAAAATCAATATTTTCTATCGCATAGAATGCATACATGGGAATATAAATGCTGATTCAAATAATCCGTGCAATGTTTCTAATAATTCTATTTAAATGGTCATTTTTAAGCAAAACGTAGCTTAGAATCTGATATTCTTTTGCCTCCTCCCCCCGCCACCACCACAGCTTTTTTTTTCTTTCAGAGTCACAAAAAAATTGTACATTTTCAATAGCTTAGATTGCAATTTGTCAATTTCTAGAGCTGTAGAGTTAGTATTTTTAAAATTGGGCAATCTACATGCCATTATTCCATCTTATTTTATAGTTTTGTTTGCATGGCGTTATTACCCATATAGGTGGGTATTAACGCCAAATAGCATTGGTCAAGAAAAAACGCCATTACATTTTATGAATACATATTTGTTAAATCATTTTATTTTATATAGATAGTCAATGAGTTGCTGTATCAGATCCTATATTTGTTTGAAAAATACAATCTAAAACTAAGCCGTGAAAATTGGTAGAACCTTAACGTGGCGTTATTACCCCAGGGTACCTTATTTATATTTGTGCATGTAAATTAAAAAATACTGCAGTTTAGAATAAAATAGAAAGGGTAGTTAAAAACATTATAATCCTTAAAGCTGTATGAAATTTAACAAAAAGTAGATTTTGAAAATATTTCTTGATAATTAAAGCATGTTTCTTTTCTAAAAATTTCATCAACAAAATTTATTATCGCTATTATTATTTTTACAAAACAAATTGTTTTCTAAACACGTCCTAGTTATTCTACAATTAAATGCAGTTCTGACCCAGTTCGAGTATGTAGAATAAAATGTGAGCTTGATCCAGAATCCAGACCTAGTTCGAGTCTGCTAAAAAAAAAAATTAAGTCCGGGCTCAGATACGATGTAGCTGTCTGATATCGATCTCTAAGCTGGATATATTATATTTCTGTATTGATATTGTTAAGCTAGAACTGAATCGTGTAGCACATTCATACTTATTCTTGTCCCAGTCTCATTCTTTGAAAATTGTTCATACTTTATCAGCTTAGTTTATAATTGTTTTTACATTGGGACTTCGCTGACTTTTTTTATCGGTTTGGGTGGCCAGCTAAAAAAAAATTTCTATATTCTACCGATACGACCCGCTTGAAAATTTGCTTTCATTTTGATGGGCCGGACGCAGTACGGACTTCGGGACATACCCGCCGCCCGGTACACATGTGTAATGTATGATGGTCTGTAATGTAAAGGATAGCGGTTGTCGCCCTTATAAATGGCTCATATGAGTTCTGTAGAAGAGTTAGCAATCTTCCCCACTTTTTTTTTTAACACCTTCCATTTTCAACTATCTACGAACAAATAGAAATAGCAGTATTAAAAAGAAACCTAGAACAAGCCAACACTGTAAGAAATATGATAAAAAATAAAAAGTGATACAGTTACAATCAGGTAGATTTCCACATGTGGTAATCAAGCGGCTTTCGCCCCGTGGCCAAGTACAAAACTCGGTAAGTTAAGCATATTGCCAAGCAGGTAGGTGCCTGGTCTGCGGTACAATGATAATAATAATAATAATAATAATAATAATAATAATAATAATAATAATAATAATAATAATAATAATAATAATAATAATGTATGGTCAACTGAAACTGTTTTCAAACCATTCATCTTTTTTTTGACACGTAGCTGCTTATTTACACCTCATACAACATTCCAGACAGTTTAATCTATCAATTTCAAAATGAAACCAAAAAGGAATTTTAATTTTAAGATGTGCTACGTGATGTTAAATGGACACTGCACCGACAAAAAAGTTATCAGATTATTTTTTGCAACGCCATGACCGAAACCTTCGTGCTGAAGTTCATAAGATTATAAAACAGATGATAGCGCTGAAAGAAAAGATGCTGACGAAATAATCTAAGATTGCAGTAGATAGAATGAGAAAGAGAATTCTTTTGATTGCTGCAGTTTGTTTTTACTTATTTTACTTGGTTCGATGTGTCAGGCAAAGATGGTTTTGCCCACTTGTAAGTGTTAAGTGCTAACAAATCGTGATGTGATAGAAATTATGTTCAAAGGAAATTAATCTATACATTGTGACCCTCCTCTGGATTTCTGGAAAAATATGTCTGTGTGGGCAGAATGCTGGGCAGTGCGCCAATAAATAATATTGTGACACTGGATATGCCACAATTTTTTGTAAGTGATATTTTATTAATTTCGTCGTACCATAGCAAGTTATATGTCCTGTAATATATATTAACCCTTTCCGGCGCGGACAAATTCTGTTCGTAAAATGAGAAATTGTTGACTGACACCGGAATTTACAAAAGACTTTTTTAGGAATTAAAAACTCCCTGATTTAAGCTGTCATTGTAAAAGTAAAATTTTACTAAAATAGTATTGGTGTTTGTAAGTTTGTAATTAAAATTAGGTGTGCCCGGAGTGGACACACTGCTCCGGAAAGGGTTAAATAGGATTTATATGTAATATTGTATATCAATATGTTTATATATATAGTTATAGAAAAATATAATCAAAGTTATAATTTAAAATCGTATGTTATTATTTGACAAAGTTTTAACTTTTCAGTTTCGAATATAGGATTTTTATTACAAATCACAATTCATAGATTTTTTTTTCTAAAAAATATTTATGATTTTTGTTTTTGATTACGATTGTTCATATATTTTTCTCTTCATTTCATAATTTTTATAAGAATTCTTAAATAGAAGTGAAATTTTATACTTCATAGAGATAAAGTTTGCAATAGTTTCTTGTGAAAATTGTAAATGCGGCTATTAAAAACAAGAAAGAAAAATACATCAAACATAGATTATGAAACATTTCCAATACATTAAAAAAATGCAACAAAACTTCACCGTTTTATAAACCCCCATCTAAAGTCGAAAAAATATTCGAATTCTTTGAAGATTCTGTATATAAGGTACCCTGGGGTAATAACGCCACGTTAAGGTTCTACCAATTTTCACGGCTTAGTTTTAGATTGTATTTTTCAAACAAATATAGGATCTGATACAGCAACTCATTGACTATCTATATAAAATAAAATAATTTAACAGCTATGTATTCATAAAATGTAATGGCGTTTTTTCTTGACCAATGCTATTTGGCGTTATTACCCACCTATATGGGTAATAACGCCATGCAAACAAAACTATGAAATAAGATGGAATAATTGCATGTAGATAGCCCAATTCTAAAAATACAAACTCTACAAACTTAGAAATTATCAAATTGCATTCTAAGCTATTGAAAATGTTCAATTTTTTGTGAAAGTGTAAGAAAAATAAAGGTGTGGTTTGGGAGGGGGGGGATGAGGCAAAAGAATATCAGACAGTGAGCTTCTTTTTGCTTAAAAAGGACCGCTTAAATAGAAATATGAGAAACATTGCACAGTTTTAACTGTGTTTATTTGAATCAGTATTTAGGATGTAGCTCGGCCACTGTAGGGAATCAACCGGGGTATTAATGTAAATGATTGGCGTTATTACCCCGGTATAGTTATTGCGCAGTGCATTTTAAATTACAAATTATCTCGAGAAGATATCCAAAATCTTCAACAATATTTTAAAAGTACATGAAATGCTCTACAAATTTATGTAATTAACAAAGTATTTCCGGATAAAAAGATAGTCTTCACATCACAACACGTATCTCGCAAATTTTAGATCAAGCGTTAATTTTAGTTGTTTGTAAAAACAATAAGACCTAAAAATGAAACAAATTAACTTGAAGCTGTTTTTTGCGATTTATATGATTCAAAACCCTTCTGCGCAGAGAATATGGGTGTCATTTACCTGATTATTTCATAATTATGCAAAATATAAGCACTTGGCGTTATTACCCCAGGGTACCTTATATTTAGACATACCAAAATTTTTGCGTATTTGTGCGTGCAAAAATTTTGTCCAGTTAGAAATACAAGATGAAAATTCCCTTTCAGCGTTTTCCTCTAAGGAGAAAGTTATGGATTTCTTCTGTGCAGACTTGTAAGATAATTTACACACAACGAGTAACTTGGAAAAAATTTGTTAAATTTAAAAGCGCATAACGAGATTGAAAACGTACTTTCAATAACGATTTCTCAAAGAGAGTATTGTAAACCGATTTATTTTTTGTGTCCCTGTAAATGAACGACAAATGCTATGAATGTCCTATTCTATAGTAATCATCTTGTTGTGAAATTCAGTGATTTACGTCAATTTCGATACATTTGAAATAGTGTAATGTCATTAAAATATTCTGAAAACAAATTTTCCCATTGACCATAATGTAACGGAATTATTTTGAGAACGGAATTACCTTGAAAATGAACTATTGATGCTACACACTTCATATTCAATACTGAACATGTCATGATAAACATTATTAATATATGTCAGTTGCATGAAAATCTGCGAACATTTACGTGAGTTAGAGCCTGAACAGACAGACAAACAAACCGTATTCATAAGCACTTTTCAATTTTGTTGGAAAGTGTTGAAAAGGTGTAGGATTAGTCGGGATTATATGCGACACAATTCCCAATTATCTCTAGTTACTTGTAATCTATTGCCTCTAGATCTAAATAAAAAATACTACAATTTGTGCTTTTTCCCTTTTCTTTAATTATTAAAAAATATATTGCGTGTAATAAAAAAGAAGCAAAAATAAATAAATAAATAAAAATAAATAAAATAAAATAAATAAAGCCTTTTTTATATTAGTAACACAAAGTGAGGCTATGGGCTAAAGTGAGAGACCACTATTTTTAAGTAGTTGTAAGCAGTAATTGGGGAAATGAGAAAAAAAAAAATCTTAATGATGACCCGGATCTAATATTTCAGCAGTTTCACTTAGATTTTTTTTTTTTTTTTTTTTTTTTTTTTTTATCTTTCATTTGAGTGAATTTCAGGAAAATTTCACGCAAATACCAAAAAATCAGAAAACTCACGACATATTGTCGTGAATCCCTTCACTAATTTTTCTAAACTAGGTTAAAACAAGAATGCAAAATCATGCATCAAGCACAAAACAACATTTCCAGAACATTCAGAATGTTATAAACCTACACAGTTTAATAAAGTGAAAAATGATATCTGAATAAAGAATTTATAAAAAGCATAATACATTTAACAACACAATTTCGTAATTACCTTCAAAAAAAAAAAAAAAAAAAAAAAAAAAAAAAAAAAAAAAAAAAATATATATATATATATATATATATATATATATATGTATCTTTTTTTTTTGTGCAGTTTTGTATATGATCCATAAGTTTATCGTATGTTACAATTTATAGCAGTATTATTTAATTTTAGCATACAATACATAGTATGCTAAAATTTAGTTCAGTTGGGAAACTAAGAGTACAATTAAAAATTTCTCTTCATCGATTTCCATTAATAAACTGAAATATATTTAAGATTCTTTTTACTGCACTATATATCATCTGCAAAATTTATAATGCCAAATAATTGAGAAGAAATCTGTTTAATTTAAAAATGCTTACCACAACTGAAAACGTGCGCCCCTGTATATGAAGGATGAAAGCTATACATACTCCATCTGTAGTAAACATCTTGCAGTGCACCTAGAGATATTGTATAAATCAGAGACATCAAATTTTGTGTATTTACAGCTGAATACCTCGAGTCACACATCATAAAATTTTGAAAAAGTCTATTTTAATTAAATAAATTGTATCAATGGCATCCGTTCATTTTTGCGATTTAAATTTTAAAACAGAATCTTAATTTGCATGTTTTTGGTTCAGACATCATAGCTTCGGGGTAGAGCGTATTGCTCGCAAACAAAAGGTTCTTAGTTTGGTCCCTAGTACTGCAATCTGTAATTTTCATATTAAGATGAATTTAATTAAAGTAAATTTCGTATTTCATGCAAATTTAAGGATTTATATTATTGGGGTTTTGTTCATCTCATATTCATAATATTTTTTAAAATTGAATTTTCTTTCCAATTTAAAAACTATTGTGATTTTTTAATGATTCAGCATCTTAAAATTCGTTAATTTTTTTTTTCGTTTTTAGAAATTTAAAATTTTATTTATATATCTGCTAAGTATTTTAAATTTCGGATTTTCAAAAAATTAAGAATTTTGGATTTTATTTAAATAATTTGATTTTAAATTTTTCAATTTGATCAAAATATATAACTTTCTTTTATAATTATTTTAAAATTAAATTTGTTGTTGCTACCATCTATGTAAGAATTAATAATTATAAATTAACAATTTGGATTTACTAATTAAAGGAAAATTTGATTTGAAGAAATATTAAAAGGAACTCTCTGTGTGATCTTGCGATCACAGTTATCCACTTGTTCTGGACTGTCATATAACAGACTGTAAATGAGTGAAAATGCTTTGCATATCATGTTCTATAATTATAGTATCTTGTATATTTAAAAGATGTTTATTTTTTATGTATTGTTTTTCTAAGAAAGAACTGAACCAATTTTAATGAAATTTAAATGGGTTTCATTCGAGAGTATCTTCTTTGAATAATAATAATAATAATAAATAAAATAAAAATCATATGAATTAGTTGGATAGTTTCGGAGTAGTCAGCGAACATACATAAAAATAAGCAGTCAATAGCGATTATTACTTGCGCACAGCGGGTTCAGTAAATAAATATATTAATTGCTATCTGTATTATTACAAAAAAAAAAAAAAAAAAAAAAAAAAAAAAAAAAAAAATGTTGCTAAAAGAATAATACTAGTTTATAAAAAATATATACAATGTTCAATTGGGTATAGCTGTATACTAGAAAAATAGAAATGGATATATCATAGAAGTTCAAAGCTATATAAAGTCTAAACAGTATCAAACACAGTACAAAGTTTTTAGTTCGGACATTCCAGCGGCAATATTAAAGGAGGGAAATAAACAAAGTTGTTAAAAAGAAAAAAAAAGAAAAAAAAATATTGAAACAATCACATCGGATATAGCTTTCTGTTTTATTTTTTCTGCAGCCATCGAATGTAGATAAAACTTAAAGCATTGCAGAAATGCCCACACTTTATCAAGCAACAATTTTCTCCTTTCTTTCTCCTTCCTCCCTGCTTAAGGCTCCTGTCCCATCAGGCGAAGACACTCGCGAGCTAATGCTTAATCCATAGGGAAGTTCTTTGTCAATATCTCGTTAGCATTTCGATATTTTATTTATTTATTATTAATAATTTTTTACATTGGAGAGCTGAGGTCGATCTCTCAATATTGTCTATTTGTTTCAGTTTTTTTTTTTTTTTTTTGGTGGGGGGGAGGAGGAGAGGGGGGCAGTTATTTATGATGATACTTTTACTTTCGAAACCGGGTGCTAAAGTAAAAGTAACTTTAAAAAATTATCTGCATCCAAAATCAAAAAAGTAAAAAACGACTGTATAGGGATTGAACTCATCTGTCCAATGGGAAAAAAAAATTTAAAATATCGAAATGCAAACGAAACATTGACAAAAAACTTCCGCATAGGTTTAGCATTAGCTCGCGACTGTTTTCGCTTGACGGGAATGGACCTTAATATTTCATTTTAAGGTGATTAACGGCTAAGACACCGGCGCATTTGTGTTCTCTTTGTTTCTCTTTTATTATTATTGTTAAGGAATTGGTTGGAATTGGAACATTTAATGATAAAAAAAAAATATATAAAATAAACCTAACAATGCAAAAGATATTAGTTATACCAAAAGAAAAAAAATTCTTAATGTGAAACCATAATAATAAAGCAGCTCACATTAATTGAAATGTTTAATAGTTAAGTTACCAATTTGTTCTTAAATTGTATGTTCCTTTAAATATTTTTTTTTCTTCCTTTTTATTTGTTGTGATTTACTTACGAAAAAGGTTGATTAATTTAGTATTAATAGCTGATACGTGGAATTTTTAATGCATGAACACCATTTTGCATTTTTGAGTAGTGAAATTTATTTTTCTTTTGATAAGAAAAGCAATATTTTAGATGACCCAAAATTCGGAAAAATCCAAAGCTCAAACTCGGTAAAGTCCCTAGAATTTAAAACATTGCATTATTGCTATTTTGCATATTTTTTTTTTAAATTTTTTATCCTTATCTGTTTATGATGAACTTAATTCGGTGTTGACATTGAAAGCTGCATATTTAAACTTCATTTGGTAGATCTTAAATCCAAATTCAACGTACTAATAATCTTTATCTTTATCTTTTTATTATTTATCTTTTAACTGTATAACTAAAACAAAAACCCTTGTTCAAACTTTAAACTTGACATTGGCGCTTCGAAAGGAGATAACCAAAATGGCAACGCCGTCTTCGTCCATACCGCGTTTTAGCAGATAAATTTTCAATGCCGTTCACTGTAGGTTTCACTGCAATAGTAGCATTCTCTAAATTAATATATAGTTCTACAAATATAATCTAGTTTTAAAAAAATAAGTTATAATTAGTAATCTAAGACTTATACATATCTGTACATAATTAAAAGAAATATATCATGTTGGAAAAAAATCTTTTTTAAAAAGCATTTTTAAAAAGTTACAGAAAAAAATAACATTAAAATTTTGCCTTTTTGCTTGACGGTCTGTGAACCTTTGAAGGCACCGATGGAATATGGAGAGAGCCCAGTGTTGAATTCAGGGGGTGGGCCCAAATTTTACATTTTACATTTTCAATGGTCGAAAAGTACAATTTCCCCTTCCCCCCGGAATTCTATAATGCCTTCACCCCCGGAGAAAAGTGTCTGAATTCAACACTGAGAGAGGCACTCAACGTAAACTAATCGCGAATCCTACATAGTTATGTGATTAATTCCAATTAAAGTCGTATGTTTTTAATAGTTTGACATTTATTGCCATTATGCTTTCCTAAGAATTGTATTACTCAAATACCTTATTAAATGTTGTTATCAGGTTTTAAAAGCCGATTTCAAATAGTGTTTGCCGCTCGTGTCTTTGTGCAAGTCCAAACCATCCGTGTCTAATACCTCCGCTTAACTACCAACAATATTTTTCGAAAACTATTCTCAACAATCCTTTTATTTTTCTGCTTAGATTCTAGTTCAGAATGTAGTGAAAAACAGTGAAAGCATTCTGACAAAATTTCACTAAAATATGTTTAAAACATTTTATGTAATGCATTTCATCAAACATATAAGAGATAACGGAAGAAAAATTGATTTTCCAGAAATCGCATTTAAAGATATATTTTATATCATTCAGATACATTTAAAAAAATCTAAGACTTTCAATTAAGATTTATTAGTGTTTTTCTGTAAAAAACGTAGTTAAAAAAATTTTGCCGAAAAATATTTTTTTTACATCCCTTCTAGCTTTCCTACGTTCACTTCTAGTATTTGACTCATTACCTCTATTTATTAAATTGGCGCAAACACCCTCTAGGTTGAAATTCCAGAATTAGTTAAAACTCGATTCGCATATTAAAACGCAATGGGTCTGCAAATCTTGGTGGAAAACCTGAAAACTCGATTTTAGTGGTTAACGTGTAGATTTGCCACTGTGTTTTAATGCACCCATTCCTCCATGTTTTCACACCTTTGGGTACAGGAAAACACAATGGTAAACCTACGAGCAACCACTAAAAATGGGTATTCAGGTGTTTTCCACAGAGATATGATTCGGCAAACCCATTGCATTTTAATACGTGAATCGAGTTTTAAGTAATTCTGGAATTTCAGTCTTGAACTCGATGAAGTGATTCTTTGTGCTGCCACCTCTTGGTCTATCATACCTCCTCATCTGATTATCATAGAATAAAATAAAACTAGATTTAGAACCGTAAATGACAGTTCCTTCAAATAAAACAATTTAAAAAAAAATGTTCGAAAAATTTCACAAAAACTTTTCGTTATTTCTTTTACCGATCTATTTTCTTTTTTTCTTCTTTTTTCTTTCAAATTTATTTTGTAATCTTAGTTTTAGCCTCAAGTATTTTTATTAGGTAGATTTCGTATGAAATACTACATATTGCGGTCGCTCCAACGTTGAAATTTCTGAAAAATTTTTGCAGATCTACGCCGATCGTGACCTCTAGACCCCAAAACTACCATTAGTAAAAAAGTTTATCTATCTATCTATCTATATGTATGTACCACTTTCTTATGGACACGATAACTTCTATAGTTCTGCTCCAATCTCTTCCAAACTGATACATAAAATCAGGGGGTATAAAATCTAGTTCGTTAATGGGCAAAATCGCTCCAAGGGGGTGGAAATAGGGAGGGTTTTTGTGAAAACCGAAAAAACGCCATAACTTCTTAATTAAAATAGATATCGAATCAGTTTAAAGTTTATATTACTTCTTAAAAATGGGCCAAAATTTTATGCATGGCAGATTTTTGATAAATTTAGAAATGGGCTCAAGAGGCGAAAAAAACAGGGTTTTTGAGAGAAAAAAATTCATAACTTCGTCAATTCTAAAAATATCAAATCCAACTAAATTTTGTGTAAATGCTCTCAACATTATCTAAAACTTTTGTAGTTACAAGTTTTTGATAGGACTAGTTCTTACCGATAAAAAAATTAAAAACGAAAACAAAAAAGGGGTGAAAAAAGACAAAAATCCATAACTTCGTCAATTCTTAAACTATCAAATCTATTTAAATTTATTTTAAAACTTCTCAATAATATCTACAACTTTTGTACTGACAAGTTTTTCATAGGATCAATTCGTATAGCAAAAATAAATTAAACAAAAATAGGAGTATCAGAAAAAACCTCAAATCCAAACTGCTTATATTCGGTCTCATTTTTAAATTCATTTTTGATTTTAAACGCACCCAAATGGCAGATCCTCTTATTTAGGAACTATATAATGTGATGAATTGGTCAATTTTTTGATAAAGACAGAATATATTTCAAAAAAGCTTGCCAAAAAAGGTATTTTGATCAGAATTTCCCGAAGTGGTCGAAAATTTGAGGACGTATTCAAATAACAAATTTCGTTTTTTCTGACTCGTTTTTAAATCCATTTTTGCTATCAACATATCCAGTTTGCAGTTCTTCTTATTTAGAAACTATATAATGTGACGCATTGGTCCGTTTTTTGATAAAGTCAGAATATATTTAAAAAAAGGCTTCCAAAAAAGAGTATTTTGAGCGAATTTCCCGAAATAGTCGTGATTGAAAATTTGAGGAAGTATTCACATAACAAATTGCGTTTTTTCAGACTTATTTTTTAAATTCCGTTTTGCTCTCAAACGCATCCAATTGACAGGTTCTCTTATTTAAGAGCTATATAATGTGCCGTATTGATCAATTTTTTGATAAAGGCTGAACATATTTTTAAAAAAACGCTATCAAAGTGGGCACTTCGCACAAAATTTCTCGAAGTGATCATGATTAATATAGGTTGTATTCAAGTAACAAATTGCGTTTTTTCTGACTCATTTTTAAATCCATTTTTGCTTTCAAACGCATTCAATTGACATTTATTTGTTATTTACGAACTATATAATGTACCGTATTCGTCGATTTTTTTAATAAAGTCAGAATATATTTCAAAATATGTTGTCAAAATGGGCATTTGAGCCGAATTTAGCTTAAGCTGTTTCTAATAAAACAAGTTCTTAGAGAAAAATGAAATTAAAAAATTTTCAAAAGAGGCCAAATAAAGTTTTTAAACTAGGTTTATCTGTAATGAAATTTTATTTTTTGTTGTTGAAATGAGCACTCTTCGAAATCTACCTCCGCCTCTAGGCCAAGCCGACAGGGATTTTTTATATATATGACGATTATTTACGTTTCTCTTAAATTTATGAATAACCTCTATTTTCAGAGAGAAAATACACTTGAACTTTAAACTGCTATTATTCGGTCCATTTGATTTGTAGAGGAATAGAACTTTTTTGAGGTTTTGCTTCTTAGAATAAGGATATTTTTACTACCGCGATATTACAGAACCGCAAACCAGGAAAAAGAAAAAAAATTCAAATTTTGTAATTTTTTTAAGAAACATTTTTATTGACCCAAACCATTTTAAAAATACTTCTTTGTCTCATTTAAAATGTTTTTGTCATGGAAAAAATAGGTTTATGACTAAAGGTTTAGAAATTAGCCACTGCACACCGTTGAGAGTGGACACCCTATATAAGTATTTTTTCAGTCTTTTTATGTGTTTTTTTAATATGTTTTTCAATTGAGACTTATTAAGGAGTCTCTTACAATTTTATTGAAACATATTTCATATATGGTCATCTTAAATTCTCCTACAGAAATGAAGACAATGATTTCAAGCTGCATGAGCAGTCTCAGACACTATTTTATGACTTTAATGTTTCGTAATTAATATTTAAAAAACAAAGCTTTATCAAAAGCTGATAAATTTCCTCGGGCACATAAATGCTTGAGATTTTTAGGAACATTTTACTTACTTCATACCTGCATATAATTCAATTTTTTCTGGCACTAAAATGGAAAAAAGTACTTTTCATGCAAGGTGAAATCCATGAAAATGCGACATGGACATCATTTTTTAAATTTGAACTAAATTAGTATTTTTTTTGTTCCAATTGATAAAAAATAAGTCAAATTTTATGAAAATAACAAGATATAATAAGATAATTGTAAAAATAAATTTTTATAGTTAATTATTTTCAAGACTAACTTTGAAATCAAAAATCTGCTATTTTTATCTCTAGTTTAATGTCTCTTGAAGCATTTAAATATTACATAGATTTTTGAAACAAATATATCTTATAAAAAAATGGCTAACAGTATGTTTAAAAACACCAAAATTTTCACCCGATTTATTTTAATTATTTTGCTATTGCCCCCAAACTTTATATTAGTCTTCATGTCATGTCTGTCACAGAAAATGTCGATTTTTTTATTTTCAAGAAAATCTACTTGATAAAAATTATTAACACTTTATTCTATCTTTTTATGTGTCAAAAGGAACAGTTCATAAAAAAATTGAAAGATAAATTTAAAATTTGAGTGAAATATAAAGCATTACACTTTGTCATGTCTGTCACATTTGGCATGTCTGTCACGCTACTCATGTCTGTAACAATTAGTTTTTCAAGCAACTTTACCTTAATCTCTTTCCTAGAAAGTTATTTTTGTAATTTTTTAGCTTAGTGTTGTTGCCAATAATATTTTTTTACAACTCAACTCAACAAAATGCTTAAATTTAGAATGCATGTAATAGTTACCAGATAATTATGTTGATACCAATTTCTTTGTTTCAGATATATTATCTGTCACAATTTTTTTTTCAAGCAGTTTTGCTTTAATCTTGTGATTTGAAAGTTATTATTATTTAACTTGGAATTGATAGCTATGGTATTTCTTGATGAGAAACGTACACAATCTAAAGTTTTCTACTATTTAAAAGAAAATCTGCCAAATAGAAAATTTCTGATACAAACTCATTTCAGTGAAAACTATTTGCATATTTATTAGAACGAGATCATATCTGCTCATTGGCAGAATATTTCCTCTGCTATATATATATTACAATTCTATATTATTGTTATAGTGACTCAGTCACTGTTTCTTTAGATCCATATATAGTGATATCTGTTTATGATAATTATGACAATTATGCTGTTATAATGTTTACCAATTTGATCATTGAAAAAAATCATGATAAATAATTCAAAGTCAAAGAGGTTGAATTCTTATCTGATGGAGCATCTCTACACTTCAAACAAAAGTATATGATATTTTCAATAATACAAAACAAATTCCCAACAGTCTGGCATTTTTCAGTGACATCACATGGAAAAGGATGTATTGATGAGACTATTAAGAATCAGTTCCTTGATGCTACTCAAGCTAGAAGTATAAATCCTACAGCATCATGTAAGTGTGCTGAAGCTGCGAGAAAAATTGGTCCTGGAATCTATTTCTTCATGAGTCACAAGAAAAAAATACAAAGAATGAAAGCAAAACTTGATCTGACATGGCAAGTAATCAAAACAATGCCAGGAACAAGAAAGTTGCATTGTTTCCGATCATGTGTACCTGGCATAATATTCTTTTCAACTTCAGTACTGGTACATGCACTGAAAATTACCTCTTGGAAAATGCAACAAAGCAATACAGCCAATGGGTGAATGTGCAATAAGACAATAAGGTTTATCATGGAATAATAACACAAATCACACAGACACAGCAACAACATAAAATAAAATGCTTAGTACCAACTAAAATTAAAAGCATGTTTAAACTTGAACCTGAAGATCATGTTGTCTGGTATGAGAAGAACCAAATATTAGCAAATGTTTCAACTCCAACACTAGTCACTTCCAAGGGATTTTATAAATTTTAAATATTTTTTATAATTTATTTTGAGATTCTTTTAACATAATATACCAATGTTATATCATATTGCAATCTCCAAGTTGTGATAAAAGTAAAGAAAGTAATATTTAAGAAAAAAATACTTAAATTCATAGAAAATTGTACACGTGTCATGTCTGTCACAAAACTTTGTCATGTCTGTCACGTTGATAAATATTTTTTTATATTTTTCTATTTACAAATTTTTCAATATTTTTTTTTCTGCTTCACATATCCAAGTCTTATTTTGTTTCCTAAAAAATTCTGGACTTGGTATGCATGCCAATTAAGAGCAAATGATATTAACATGTGTCTAGTCAAAATCTATGTCTAAATTTTGTCTTGTCTGTCACGGCAGGTTTTAACCCTCAATTTAATTAATTTTTTTCCTCGAATTAAAATTTTAGTATTTTTTATAGCATAAGGCCTATATTTACATCACCCCATGCAATTTTTTAACTATCAATTAATATTTAGTACTTAAAGATGAACAAAAAAGTTCTCTCAGTCATGTCTGTCACAAAATGGAATTCACCGCAAGTAAATATTGGAATTTCATGAAATTCAAAATGTGATAATTCAGTTTTTGCCGTAATTTTTTTTTTTTTTTTTAATCTCCTTCCTAGACGGAGATTAATATTTTTCCAAAAATAAGCTCTTAGATGTCAGAAGCCATATGAAAAAATAGATTTTAAATATATGTATATATATATACAGGCCCTTATAAAACAAAAAGCGTACTTGATTTATATGCCTTTTGCAATTAGAAGAATGTTTCTATCATCGAGTGGTTAAAAAAATAATCACCATGGCGTCCATCTTGAATAACGCACTATGACGCAATTCTGGGAACATTTCTGAATGTTTTGTATACATTTTCTTTCAGAAATATACAAATTGTTTGTGTAAAATTTTATAGTTTCTTTAAAAGATATCATTTGTAACAATGTTGTCAAAAACTCACATCGGCACAAAAAAAAAAAAAAAAAGGAAAAAAAAAAACCTTTGTATAAATCCCTCACCAACTGAAACTCTCAAAAAAAAAAAAAAAAAAAAAAAAAAAAAAAAAAAATCAATATTTTCTTTTTATGAATATCGAAAAAATAAAAATGGGTTTTATAGCATTAGGAATATCATCGATATGTTAATTACCTACAAGATTCAATAAACGAGTAAAATAAAGATTATTGCTTATCACTTAAATAACATAATATTAGACCGATATGAAGAAAAAAAATCTGAAGGTTTTTAGCTCACAGGCTATCATAGCCTGAGAGCTTATGTGCCCGTCCGTTCTGTATGTACGTTCGTACGTGCGTTCGTGCGTAACGCGATAACTCGTGATAAAAATATCCGATCCACTTGAAATTTTGTATGTAGGTATATCCTGCCTGGCCAAGCGCTTCCCTGATTAGTTTTTGGAGTTCATTCGATACGTATAAGAGAGGGAACGGGGGGCTCATGCCCCTCCCCCTAGTTGATATAAATGGGATTTTCATGCAGAATTAAGTTTTCGTTCAAAATTTAGATTAGGATCATTCTGATGAGGCGATTCCGTGACTGTTATTAGGTGTTCATTGAATAAGTATAAATAGGGGGAACAGGGGTTCTAATGCCCCCCCCCCTTAATTTATATAAATGGGTTTTTCAAGCAGAATTTTCAGATTTCGTTCAAATCTCTGAATAGTTTTGGAAGTTTAATGGTTATGTATAAAAGAGGGGGATAACTCCTTTTAAATTATATAAATGCTAAATGCGTTTTTATTAAGAATTATCTCATTTGCTCTGAATTTTGGATATAGATTTTTTATATGATAAAGCATGTCTTTGATAGTATAGGGGGTTCAATGATTAAGTATAAAAAAAGAGGAAAGGGGAGAGCTGTTTCCCCTTCTTAATTTCTTTTTCGAACGGAATTAACCCTTGAAAATATAAGGCTTTAATGTACAATTAGTATTTGTAGCCTATGAGCTCAATGCCATAAGTTTAACTGGGCAGTATTCTTTATTTTTTTTATATCGGTTTTAAATCTAATCGGTCATATCTTCATATCGGTCTAAAATCTTAGCACCATGGTCCCTTTCCTCCCGGGAGGCCTACTTAGGCTACCCATTGAGCCTACTCAGTCTAATGGGTACTCTGCCTCTGTTCTGTACATAAAGAAGTTCTATAACTATTGATTGAGTTCTTAAAAGTTAAACTAGAAAATCGGGACCTCAACGTCAACTAACCAGTAGTTTCTTTTCTTTCTTAAGTAGTATTACTAAGAAGTTTCAGAGTATTTAACACTGTAAAATATGATTGCATGCAGTGATTAGAGATGACCTCAAGGGCATTAGGAAAAGTCTTGGACTATGTCCGCAAAAATTTTCATTCTCATACGTGCAGTAGATTTCGTTAGCCATCGCAGATATACACACACAGGGCAAAACTTTCTTTTATTAGAAAAGATTATTTAAGATCCCCCCAAAATTTTGAAATTGCAGCGCTACTGAGTGAGCTCACGCGTTTTATCTTTTTCTGATGTATAACATGGTTACATCCCATGATCTTTATGCGTTTAAACAATATAACTGGACGATGAACCATAAAGAGTTGAATGTTCGTTCAGAGCTAAAATTAGATGATTTGTATTATAAATAAGAAAAAGGAAATGCAAACAGAGTACAGTTGTTTGTTGCCATTCAATTTTTGTTATCAAATTTGGGCACAATGAGCAGGATATCTCAAAAACTTCTGAATATTTTTTCATGAAATTTTCAAAACATATGTTTTATGTTAGTTTATATAAACTGAACCAAATACTTTCTTTTTATTGTTCATAAAACTATTTCTTTTAGGTGATTATGCTGTTGAAATTTTCAAAAATTTTCATTAGCTAATTACAACTTTGTATTGAAAATATATTTTAAAAAATGCTTTAAATACAGTTTTATTTAGATTAAAATTTTTATTCTACCCAAGAAAAAAAATCTAAAAAAACCTTAAAAATTTATTTCAGGCATTTTAAAGGTTTCTACAGGTATTTAGAACGAAATGGAAAACAAGAGGTTTCCTTAAAAGAAAAAAAAAAAAAACTATTTCTGACTTGTGTAACTTGAAGGTTTTATAGAGTTTTATTATTGCCTATTATGATGTTTTTAACTTAAATTCAAATAGTTTTCTTGCGCTCAGGGACGCAAAAAAAGAGGACGGCAAGAAACAGCAAGAGGGTAATTAGCTTTAAATCCGCAATTTCCTTGTTGACCATTTTGTTTATTTTTAGAATATTTCTGATTATTTTTAAGAGGTAGGCATATCGCAAGAGGAAATCCAGGGAGGGGTAAGAATTTGAAAGATATGCCTGCAATTTGCAGGGTTTTTAAAAATGTACTAAATATAAACGTGAAATAAGCTAAATCAAAAGAAGCTCCTGCGTCAGACAGCTTAAACTAATCTGACATGTGCCATGTTCTCAAAACTTTCTTCTATAATCAGGGTTCTCGCTGCCGCTCGCCATTGCGCCGAATCGCGATAAAATTCTTCATTTGGGGAGTAAACGAAAAATCAGACTCGCCAAATGCGAGTGCTAATTTTTTTCTCTATTGCTTGTGTGTGTATGTATGCCAATACAGACGAAATTTTTATTCGAGTTTCTGAACGACTGAAATTATTTTACATGTTTAACTGGATAGTGCCATTTACATTGCTTTCTTTATAGAGGTACTAATTCATTTCCAATTCAGTTTAGCAAAAGACAAAGAACAGAAAGGATTACGCGCTAAGTATTTGTATATTCCCAGTTAATCAGTGTCTATACATTGACGTGACGCTGGGGAAAACACAAACAAAATTACTCGCATCAGGTATCGAATAGAAAAATATTTTGCTGGAATATGGTGTTGAAATTAGCCATTTAACACAGGGTTGTTTGGTTTAAACCACACTGGTTTAAACCGTGGTTTAAACCATGGTTTAAACCAAGTGGTTTTTTAAAAAAAACCATGCTGGTTTTTTTTAATTTGGTTTTTTTCCCTTTTCCCTCATGTTTTCATTTATTTTACACATTATTAAAATGTGCAAAATCAAAGTTATGGAGTAACTACAAGCAAAGCTTAAGACAAATTAAATTTTTAAAGTGACAAACATCTTTAATCAATCTAATTTTTCTTACTAGCTATAAATTGACATGGCAAAATATTTTTCTACAGTGAACTGTGGAGGATAAAAAAAGGTAGTTAGTTTTAATAATTTTTTAAACCTTTTATTTTTTAAAAAATGTAAAAATGGCATATGCCAGCCAAAAATGCAATTTTACTGCTTAGATAGCTTGATTATGATTTACTAAGGATTGTATCATGTATCAAAGCATCAATAATGACAAAATCATAAGTCATTCTTTCCATTGGTTACTCTTGTTCTGTATGCTAATGAATGATTGGCTATGAATTTTCTGTGTTCCATAGCTATTGGTTTTAGTAAGCTTTGGTTTTTCTTAGATTGGATTTGCAGTTTTTACATTATTTTTTTTTTTCTGTTTCTAGTTACTTTGTATTGTATTTTATTTTAAGAAAGCTACTTATATATATTGAAATAAAAGAATGTCTAAAACTAGAAGAAAGGAAAATATAATCTGGTTTTCATTTGAGGGAATAAGAAATACATCAAAAACATGTTTAAGAGCCAAATGTAAAAATTGCATGCAATGTAAATGCTGTCAAATTAGCTCTTCCTTATAATACTAGGTGTGATTCATTTTCAGATGCTTTAGATGTTTACCTTAAAAATTGCCCCATTTTACTTAAAATTTGTGTAGAAAATAGGAATGTTATTGATAAAAATATTCAAAAGCTTGTATCTGTCTAATTTTTATTTTAAAAGAAATGTTGTAGATATTTTTAAACTGTTAAATTCTTTTGCAGTTGCCCTGTATAATATCTAAAGTAATAAGTTCCATTACTAATGCAGTTTATAATTGGACAGGTCTTCAAAAAATATTAAGAGAAAAAAAAGTAAATAAAGAAGTCTTATAGTTTTTTAGTCCAGGTATAAAATAGCCCTAACACCCATGCCCTTTTAGGTATACATGCTTGAACCACAATACAGTCAAAGTGAACTATGTGAACAAGAAAAAAAGGATACATTAAATTTTACAAAACAAAAATATCCATGTAACTCGATGCTTGCACAGATAATAAAATTTAATGCTAAATCTTCATTTTTTGAAGAACAAAGAAACAGAAAAATAAAGTTCATATTAAAAAAAAAAAAAAAAAAAAAAAAAAAAAAAAAAGTAATTTTTCAAACCTATGTCTCAATTTGTGTAAGCATTACATTCGTTGATGTATCAAGTAAGTCAATACACATGTATTTTTTAGCATTAATAAAATGCATATTGATATTTTTTAAGTAAATATATGTAGTAAGAGATTAATAATCATTTGTTGATGTTAATATCGTAAATAATTTCTAAATTATGCACAAGAAAATGTTTTCTATTTCAGCTTATTTCTGTTAATTTAGTAAAATATGTTCGTTTGCCCTTACTATGTTCTTCATTATCAACCTGCATATAATTATTTCTTAAATTATTATCTAAAAGGTTTATATAAGTATACTAATAAATTAATTGTTTATTTTTTTTCACACAATGAATATTTCCCTATAGAAACCTAAACTTATAAGATAATTTAATTATAAATTTTTATGCTTTAGTTATTTAATTATCAAAAAAATAAATACTAATGTGAATGTTTAACATTAATTAACTATTAATTACGAAAAATCCTCATGACTTTCTAAAACTCAAGTTATTTTTCTTGCAAATGCTATTTAAATAATGATTTGAAAAAAACCCGGTTTAAACCAAAAAAACCTGGTTTAAACCAAAAAAACCCGGTTTTTTGGTTTTTTTTCAAAAAAACCGGTTTTTATACCAACCCTGATTTAACATAATAGTTATAAATTACATGTAAAGTCACATTGACCGGTGATTTTTTTTCTATCGCTTAGAATCGAAATCTCATAGCAATTTTAATGCAGATTTTCACAAAAGTAAATCAAAGATAACTGTTTCGCAGTTTTATTTAGAGTGGTAAAAGAATGTCTGAAGCATTTACGTATTTAGGAGACATTTAGAATATGCTTATTTTTAAATGTGTATGTAGTGGAAAGTCAAGTTTCTATTTTCTAAATAATTACAAAAAAAAAAAAAAGGTTATTTTAGAACATATTAAAAAAAGGAATACAATAAATTGTTAAGGATCGATGTTTGTTGAATCAGCCGATTCGAGGAATTGTATTTTTATTTATTTATTTATTTATTTATTTTTAAGATACATTGGATCTGTCATACAACAGAAAAGATCCCCCGATTATGGAAAGTCGCGAAAAAGCCATACAGATAATTTACCATTTTAAAACAATAAATATCTGTCTCGTCTGCAAATTGTATTTTATTGCTGTAAAACAATTTCTCCATTTTTCACATAAACATTGACTAACAATGAATGCGTTTCAGAAGTTATGAATTCGAAACGAACATTAATTGAAGAAACATTTTGAAAATTTAACATTTCAAAACATTTTTTTGCATCGAATTCGATGGGTTTCACCTCGTATTAATTTAATTTTTTTGAAGAAAAAGCTTTTTAATCATTAGGTTGAGCAAAAAGTTCTGGGAAATATTTAATCTAAATAGTTATCAGAATTTGTATCGTATATAGGAGTACTAGTGGTACACTATAATGTCAAAGGTGACCAGCCACTTGCGATTTTAGACATTTTGTTAATACCTAGAAAAATACACGAGTAATTATCCCTAAACTTTAAATGTGTAAACATAATAGTACAAGTCATGCATTTCCGTGAAGATTTTTTTCCCGAAACTCCATAGGTGATAGTCAACAAATTGAAAAAGAATGAATATCTTTTGGAGAACAGAACCCTGTCAAAACTAATGTAGCAAAAGTGTTCAAACAGTAGATTATGATTAAGTGGCTTGTTGTAATAAACTGTGTTTTTATGGGATATCATGTATACTCGTAGAGAAATTAAGGTTTTTATAAAAACAGTCCCAAATTTTTCCAAGTTTTTTTGCTTCTAATTTGCAGAGTTCTTAATATAAAATAATGTTCTTTTTCAAAAATATGACAAACAATATTGTGCATGATACCCAGTAATCACAATTAAAAAATAATAAAAATTGTATGAAAAAATGAGCAGGTTTACTAAATAATTTTTTATTGCGCATGCTACTGTGAACGTTATCAAAATTTCAATTAGATATTGTGTTAGCTAAATGTATACAGCAAATTTTTTGAAAGTCTCAAAAACACAGCTTAAAAATTCTGAAAGCGATCGTCGATAGAATAAGCTCAAAATGCGTTATTCCCAAAATAAAATAAAAAATTGAGGGGTTGTATCCATATATCCATTGATTAGTGTCAAAATAAAATACACAATATGACTCGTACTTACAGTATTTGGATACAGTATGTTTGGATTATGTTTTTGAGACTTTCATAAAAGTTGCTCTATACATTTAGCTAACACATTATGTAAATATAAAATTTGATAGCGTTTACACGCTGTAAAAAAATTATTTAGTAAACCTGCTCATTTTTCATGAAATTTTTAACATTTTTTAAATTTTGATTACAGGGTAATATGTACAATGATGTTTATCATAATTTCAAAAAAGAACATTATTTTACATTAAAAACTCACCAAAGTATAAGCAAAAAACTTATGAAATTTTTAGGACTGTTATTATAAAAAAAAAAACCTTAATTTTTCTCCAAACATACATGCTATACACACAAAAACGAACTTAGTTTATTGCAATAAGCCACTTAATCATAATCTACAGTTTGAACTTTTTTGCTACATTCGTTTTGACTGGGTTATTCAAAAGATATTCGTTCTTTTTCAATTCGTTGACGGTCCCCTATGAAGTTTCGTGTAAAAACACCTCACGGTAACAGATGACTATTATGCTTATTCATCTCGAGTCTATTTTTTTTTAGATATTTAACAAAATGTCTAAAATCACAAGTGGCCGGTCACCTTTGGCCATGCAGTGTATATTTATAGGATTTCAGGAGTTTGGTTTAGACATGGTTCCATCCGATTATGGTCTCTTTCGATCAACACAACACTTTTTCAAGGGCATCGATTTGAACCATTTAATGCAGGGATGTAGTGGAGGGTATATGGGGGGTATACGCCGTACACCTTCTGGATTTTTTTAAAGGAGCACCGTGTACCCTGTATTTTTTAAGAAAATTATAATATACACACTCTACTGTTACCCTCTGCCTTGAGTGTAGACTTTCTGCTTAGAGCGATAGCCTGTGTTATTTTTACGACTACACCCCTGATTTAATAAAGTTGAAGAAGCATGTCAAGAGTTTTTCGATTCCAAGGAGCCGCCATGGTGCTTGCAGCAAATCCGGAATCTGGTAGAACGGTGGTAGAAAGTCGTGGACTATGGTTGTTTCTACTTTGAAGAAAAGTGCTTGTTGCTTCCGTTGTTAATTCCCGCATAACAACGCAACTTTCACCAATTTCCCAGAACTTTTTGCCCAACCTAGTATTTTTTCATTTTCAAATCATAATAACTAATAATGCAGTTTACTAATTTGGAGTAATAACGAATATGACGGCGCAGAATTTGAAGCATTTTTTTCTTTGTTAATTAAGAACGTTTTCTAAATCATTACTTTTAATTAATTGAAACTTCCGACTCTGGTTAATATATATTAAGCAACCAGTTCCTCTTTTCCCTAATATAATATAATAATTATTTTATAAAAGAACCAAAGATGTCGTGAATGTGACCTTGCAGAAACGATACATATAAACGCTGCGTTGTCTCGATTTTTTTTAATCAAGTAAATTTTTATGTGCGGAAAAGTTATTTAATCATTTTTTCGGTTTTAGGAATCATGATTATGTATCTTGTCTTGATTACAAAAGCGAAACAAATAAAATAATAATGACTCATGACCTTGCACTTTATGCAAGAATATTAAACAAGCAACATGTCGTTTCATTAACAGCTGGTTGATTAAGTCGAATTATCTTAAAGCTCTTATACATTTGATTGACAAAAAGAGCAATTGGAAAAGCAATTTTTAAAAGCATACAGGTAATAAAAATGTTATTTTTTATTATATATCAAGTGTATGTGCCATTATCTCTTGTAATTTCAGATTTGGTTTAAGAGATTCTCGCATTTCTTTTTTTATCATTAAATTTTACTCTGTTTCTCATTTGATTTTTCATAACAATCATATACGTAGTTTTAGCAAAGAAATTATAATTCCTAAAGAAAGTTAACTGTCATGGGTTAGAAGGCATAACATAAATGGGTCCAATCAACTTGGTTCCTCGATATGTAATGTGCGATAGACAACTTTACTTGGGACTAGCATAAGCGAATTGGCGCACAGTGGAGTATTTTATTAAATTAGAGCCCAAAACGCTTTTAAAATAACCATTTTACAATTTTAATGTTTTTTTATTACATTAAAAACTAAACTATTTAACACCTAGTTCAGTACTAAGTCTGACCTTTCTTAAATGCGCACGCCTTATTTAATTTCAGTTTAAAAATTCATTCAGCCACAAAAAAATATATATATAAACATGATAACAATTAACAATGCCAAAAATCAACAAAAAACCACGTCTTCTCACAAAGAAACTTCTTCAACTTCGGTCTGTAACCACTGGATAAAAATCGGGTTTCCAAAACAGGCATAGATCGACACGCCAATTAGTTAACTAAGGTACCCTGGGGTAATAACGCCAGACGGGGTAATAACGCCAAGTGCTAATATTTTGCATAATTATGAAATAATCTGGTAAATGACACCCATGTTCTGCGCAGAAGGGTTTTGAGTCATATACATCGCAAAAAACAGCTTCAAGTTAATTTGTTTCATTTTTAGGTCTTATTGTTTTTACAAGCAGCTAAAATTAACGCTTGATCTAAAATTTGCGAGATACGTTTTGTGATGTGAAGACTATTTTTTTTATCCGGAAATACTTTGTTAATTACATAAATTTGTGGTACATTTCATGCCCTTTCAAAATGTTGTTGAAGATTTTGGATATTTTCTCGAGATAATTTGTAATTTAAAATGTACGGCGCAATAACTATAACGGGGTAATAACGCCAATCATTGTAATTTTTACCCCGGTTGATTCCCTACAGTGGCAGAGCTACATCCTAAATACTGATTCAAATAAACACAGTTAAAACTGTGCAATGTTTCTAATAATTCTATTTAAAAGCTCCTTTTTAAGCAAAAAGAAGCTCACGATCTGATATTCTTTTGCCTCATCCCCCCCTCCCCATACCACACCTTTATTTTTCTTACACTTTCACGAAAAAATGAACATTTTCAATAGCTTAAGATGCAATTTGTCAATTTCTAGAGATGAGAGTTTGTATTTTTAGAATTGGGCAATCTACATGCAATTAATCCAACTTATTTCATTGTTTTGTTTGCATGGCGTTATTACCCATATAGGTGGGTAATAACGCCAAATAGCATTGGTCAAGAAATCACGCCATTACATTTTATGTATTCATATCTGTTAAATTATTTTTTTTATATAGATAGTCAATGAGTTGCTGTATCAAATCATATATTTGTTTGAAAAATACAAACTAAAACTGAGCCGTGAAAATTGCTAGAACCTTAACGTGGCGTTATTACCCCAGGGTACCTTATTAAAATTATTTTATTTTTCACTTGATTTTTCATGACAATCATATACGTCATATTATCAAAGAAATTACAACTCCATACAGAAAGTTAACTGTCATAGGCTAGAAGGCTTAACATAAATGGGTCCAATCAACTTGGTTTCTCGATATGTAATGTGCGATAAACAACTTTACTGGGGAGTAGAATTAACCAACCGACGATTTTTACTTTACTCACTTTTAAAATACTCACATCTTGATGTAATAGTATATAGAATTTCGGATGCAGTATAGTAGCCGAAATCTTTTGTGTGTTTTCCTGTGAAGACTATCTGCTTTCAATTATACAGGAAGTGAATATAATGAATCTTAGCAACGTATATCAATTTCATAAAATGTTAAATATTTTAATATAATTAAAACACGCTCCAAACAATGTTTCCCCATATTGCATTATGCAATGGAATACTTTTGTGTGTGGCCCTCTAAATTAATTCGGCAAAATTACGCGACAGTTCTATATTTTAAATTTCAAACGATTCGGTTGGGTATTTTCGGTTCTGTTATATGCGGGCTAACGGACGGACTGAACAACGACTGTAGGTGCTACGTATTTACATATAATTACGAACCCACCTAAAAATGTGTTAGGTATTTAACTTTTATCAGCAATTTAACTGTTATCATGATTTTTGTAAATGATTATCTGTTATACTTCAAAAAAAATTTTATATTCTGTTATACTATACTCAAAGAGTATTCAAAACACTTCTGCGTTTCCAAACTAAATTTTTTCAAAAGCTATTTTACGTGGCCATGACATGCCAACCATCAAAAACACTTCGTGCGTCAAAAAATAAAGGATGAAAATTCTTTTTTTTTCCCCTTTAGAATTAAAACTGTGGTAACATACATGTAGGCATAATACTGTAAGAATTATATTATTATATTAATATTATTTTAGAAAGTAGTAAAAAAATAAAAGCAATTTCTGTTGTTGCATCTCGAATGATAAATAATAGGCATTTTGTTCATACTTTTAACAGAATGATATATGAGTTGGAGTCAATGGACAAGCGGTTTTAACTTGAGCTCTTATGACTATTTTCCGATGATAAAGCATCACATGCACAGGTAGAGAGAAATACTGCCAAAATTGCCAAATCTAGCTTTTTTTTTTTTTTTTTTTTTTTTTTCTTTTTTTCCAACCGTATTACAAGTTAAGTCTAGAATTTCATTTGAAAAAATTCCATCATTCGCAATTTTTTAAAAATTATATTTGAGATAATCTTTTCTTTTCAATCAATTTTTAATCTTTTTTTTTAATTTGATACATTTTTAAGTACACGATTAACTAGATTGTAATTCAATGCGTTGCATTACGATTTCTTCATAAGGAAGAAAAAGATTGCTTTTTTAGATTAATATCATTTCTATTCTCAGATGTCGTCCAGTGTTGTACACTGTAAAAAAATTCTGTGAAGGTACTAAACATTTTCTAGGAAACTGGGATTCCAAGAACTTTTCCTGTAACGGTAACAGCAAAAATTCAAGTTTTAGAATCGATTACATGGGTTTTTCCTGTTACCGTTACATGAAAAGGTCTTGGAATCCCAGTTTCCTAGAAAATGTTTAGCACCTTTACAGAATTTTTTTTACAGTGTAGTGCACTGTTGAAAATTTGTGTAAAAGCACAGAAAAAAAAGCGAGACTCTCAATAAATTTACATTAGTTATCGATTAAATGCATTCAATTGAGTTTTTTGGTCATTATTTTGCTACACATATTTTCCTTATCTTATATCTTAATCCCCGCATGAATTTCCTTGTCTTTATTTTAAAATGTTTTCATCTTTGTTAAATTTTGTAATTCAAAATACATTCTTTTAATTTTTTCTGCAATTTTATTAGAAAAAAAAAATTTAGTCTAAAAGATTTTTCTTCTTTAAACTTAGAATAATTTAAAAAGGGAAAAATCACCTCATCAGAGTTAATGGCTGAATAATAAAATAATAATCCCCGCTGAATAATAAAAGACATACTTTGCACTGGAATGCAACAGCTCCTATATAGCTGAGTAAGTAAAATGTCCTTCCATTGCCCAGAAATCCTGGGTTCAAAGCACAGCAAGGGTAGAAAAGTATTTTGTTAAAGTTTAATGATACAGCAGTGAAAATTTACTCGGAAAATTCAAATTCTTTGAATCTCAAAGAAGATTTAAACTAAATTAAATTATTATGATTAAAAGTAAATTTACAGATTCTTGTGTATTTTTAACAATGTTAATTTACAGAGTCTATTTTAAATTTACCGAATAATTTCTCTGTTATTTAACAGAATTTTGATTTTTCTAATCTCTTTAATTCTACATAAGACTTAAAACAATGGATTCCCGTAGATTCTCTGTAATTCTACAGTTTTTTTTTTTTTTTTTTTTTTTTTTTTTTTTTTTTTTTTTTTAACAGTGTGCAGGGTATACACTGTATATTTTCTGGAATTTTTAACCCATTACCTACGGAATTATTTATTTAGAAATTGCTTCATCTCAGTAATTTTCTTCTTTAATGTCTGAAGATATACTGAATTTTTTAGATAATGATAACGTGAAATCTAGAAATGTTTTTTCTTCAAAACTGATTAAATAAATCAGTAGTTTATAACTTTTTTTTTCTCAAATGTTTATAGAAATAATCAGATTAAGGTAATCCGGGACGTATTTTAAAATAATTTTTATTTACTGAGTTAAAATACTTAAACTTAACTTAAAATTAAACTTAGAATTAAACTTAACTTAAAATTAAAAACTTTTTGCTCAACCTACTGATTTTTTTTTTTTTGTTATGATTAACCATATCATATGTAAACAAAATCAAATGATAAACCTTCTCATAATTTTATTAGAAAGATTTAAAATTTATAAAAAAAAAGTGTTGTAATTTAAAATTGTTATAACTCAAAATATTATACATAGAATTTCAAATTTTTTTTACATTTAAATAAACGGAGATATCTAAATTTTAATTTTGATTCATCATTTATAAACATATTATTTTAAAAAAATTTAAAGGAAAATTTGAAAAAAAAAATGATGTAACTTATTTTTAAAAAATCACATTTTCAAAAATAAATAAATATATTTTTTTAATTTACCGAATCAAAATTAAAGTACAACAATAAAAAAAGACTTGTTTCAAGTTTGAAGAATTTATCTTTAACAGTTCTTGAGTTATAACAATTTAAGTCTGGGGAATTGTGAAAAAAAAATCCACCATGAAGAAAAACACATTTTCACAAGAAGTTATTTCCATGACAACCATCGCTTGAAAGCTAGATTTTGAAAACAAATCAAAGCGAAAAAAAAAAATAATAAATAAATAAATAAATAAATAAATAAATAAATAATAATAATAATAATAATTCCTGTTCTAATTAATATATATATGATTTAATTAACGTATATATATATTGTCATTATAAGTCAAATGTCATTAAATGTCATTATTAATCATTTAAAAAAAACAGAGAAATTTTTAATTCGGTAAATTTTTTTTTAGAAAATTTGAAGATTTTTGTGTCTTGGACCACCTTAATTTACCAAGAATACTTTTACAGAAGGTTCTTAGTCCATTCCCCGGTTCTAGAAGTTAAAATTTTCACATTACGATGGATTTAACTAAAGTAAATTTCACATATTTTTCCAATTTAAATGTTTATTATGCTGTGATAAATAATCACAGACATTCACAATATATTTATTTTAATAGCTTTTTATTTAAAAAACTATTGGGATTTATTAATGATTCATCATTTCAAATTTCGTTTAAAGAATTTTTTTCATTTTTAGAAATTTAAAATTTATTTATATCTTCGCTATTTTATTTTTTTTTATTATTTTTTTCCCTACGGGTTTAAAAAAATGGAATTTTGAACTTTAATTAAATAATTTGATTTGAAATTTTTTAATTTAGTTAAAATAAATAACTTCCTTTTATAAGCATTTTAAAATTAAATTGTTTTGAAATAAATATTAAACGAAACCCTCTGTGCGATCTGCGATCACACTTATCCACTTTTTGTTTTCTCTACTAGACATTGTAAAAATTTAAAATATACAATTTTTGGGAAGTTTGAAAAATAGCAGTAAAAGCCCATAAAATGACGTCAGTGTTACGCAAGAACACAATTGTCTACCTCCCCTGAAGAGCAGTGACACAAAAATCTAGGTGCTGAAGGCAGATTTTTTTTTTTTTTTTTTTTTTTTTCATACGATCTCTTGAATTTTAGCATTAATTAATTTTTAAAAGTTCTCTTTGGTTTATTTTTCCGAGATTAAACAATGCAAAGGAATCTTTTATAAAATACTAATATCTAAATTAAGAAAACTGTATACATAAAAATGTATATAAAAATACGTATATATATATATATATATATATATATATATATATATATATATATATATATATATATATATATATATATATATATATATATATATATAAACGTTTTCGGCAGCCGCCATTTCTGTGTCAGAGTTCAGATCTAATATCCCGGGGGCAACAATTTGTCCTTTATAATATAAGCAGACTGTCACTGTTTCATACCCAGTCATTTTATTTTCACAAAATGAAGTTAGTTTTTTGTTTTTCTTTAATTCATATCCATAACAATGTTACGTTTCCTTTTTCTTCTTCTCTCTCTTTAATCTTTCTTGAACATATTACTTTATCTCAACAATTATTCAGGAATAACTTCCTGAATCCGGAACTAATATTTTTTTTTCTAGCTATGTTCTCTTTCTTATTTAAATGTCTTAAATGCTACCCCTAAGATACTATGCAACATTTCATTTTCGTGTAGGACACGATGTTAAAATGTTAATATTGAACGTTCTAGAATGAAATAATGCCATTTGCATTTACGCACCGAGAAAAAACAAGAAGGGAGGGGGGGGGGATGAGTTTTGCCTGAAAAAGTCATATTAAACAGAAGTGAAAATAAAAATAAGTTTTGAATATCATTTTAAAAATTTAAAATCTATTTGTTTAATTTATCTGCCTACGTTCGGAGCGCTGATTATTATTATTATTATTATTTTTCATTTTTCTTTTTAAACACAATAATGAATAAATACACATACATTTAATTCAATTGTAATACTACAGAATGATGAAAAAAATAAAATCCTCGCGTGATGATGGAACTAACATATCATCATATGTCATTATGTATACCTGTTTTTAAATTAAATTCTCCTTTTTATAATTTTATATTAATCGATATCGAATTGTTTCATTTTGAATTTTCGAAAAATTTGGAATTTTGGATTTTATTGAAACGAGGCAGAACCCGTCGAAATTCGACGAAAGAAAATCTTTAAGGAAGAACTGTTTCATTGATTTATATAATAAATCTACAAAATTAGTTTCAGTGGGAAATGCATCTTATATTGGTCAGTTTAACTCTGAAACAAATATTATTTTAAGCTAAAATTAACAAAATATTATTTCTATGAAACTCAGTTGTTCAAATTATTAAAATTAAACTTTAATTGCATATGTAATCAGCATATGATAAAGTTCAGTTATTATTATGAAGTTATCAATTGAGGCTCTTGTGTTATAAATGCGAATGAAAATAAAAATTATTCCAGATTGACACGATCACAGACGATATATTTGACATAATGTACGCCTTTTAGTTATTTATTTATATATTTTTTAATTTTAAGAGAAAATGAAGTGGTTCTGTTACCACAATTACAAAATTTGTACTAAAAACTATTAAAAAAAATTTATAAATCAAAAACAAATTTAGATACAGCTTTCAAACAAATTGCATTTAAAAGTATATTTTTTTCTTACACGTCAGTGTAAAAATTTAAAATGTGCGATATTTAGCAATGTAAAATTTGCAGTAGCAAAAATTGCAAAATCAAAATTTTATGGGAAAGTGTTGCCATCGCCAAATGACGTATGCGTTACGCACAGACACGTTTGGCCTTTATAATATAGATACACTGGCCTCCAAAAGTTAAGATACAAACGGTTTTTTGCGTTTAATTTGCAAATCAATGAATATATAAACAACAAATTTGGAGGAAATGTGCGCTAAACTGTTATTTATTAAATGCAACATACAAATTTACTTAAGTGGAAAATGATGCGTCCAACAAAGATTATGAAACCCTTTCTAACATTGCCAGAATGCAGTAACAAAACTTCACAATTTATTAAGCCGAAAAATGGTATGAAAATGCTTAATGCATTTGAAAACCAAGTTTCTAAAATTACCAGCAATAGTCAGAAAAATATTCGAACTTTTTTTGTGAGGCCCTATATATGATTCATAGATATGTGTATATAATACTAAATAGCAAGCTAAAATTTAGTTCAATTAGAAAACATATGTTACAATTTAAAATTCCTCTTCAGCAATTTCCATTAATAAACGGAAATGTATTTCAGCTATTTCTGCAGCCCTGTATATAATCGGAAAATTTATGTACATTAATAAATATTCAAAAAATATGTATATTTAATTTAAAAAACATGTACTACAACAGAAAATACGAATCTAGCAATTATTGTTCACAGAGAGTATTGTAAACGAATTATTTTGTGTGTCTCTGTATATCAATGATGAATGCTATGTGCATCATGTTTTACAGTAAATATCTTGCACTACATCTCAGAGATATATATCAATTCCAAAACTTAACAGAAATGAAATACATTGAAGAAGATTTTACTCCGTAGACCTTTATATAATGGAATAATTTTGAGTGTCCCTGTAAATAAAAGATGAATGATATCCATTCAGTTTTTCATATTAAGCATATTTTAGTGCACTTCCAGAGCAATACATAAATTTCTATGAGTTTGAAATTGTGAAATAATATTAACGTATTAAAAATCAATGCAAAAGATTTCTCTTCCCTTCTCTCTCAATAGGACATAATGTCGGATTCTTTTAAATTCTCTGAAAAAAAAAAAAAAAAAAAAAAAAAAAAAAAACTGTAACTGTTACATCTTTTATTTTTAATTCCGAATAACCCGCAGTGAATATAAATACACATATATCAAATGCATGGCGGTTCGACTATATTTATGTGAATTGGAGCGCAGACATATAGCAGACAGACAGTAGACAGAGAAACAGAAGTCATAAACTCTTTTCACATATTTTGGAAAGCAGTAAAAATGTTTCATTGATGTAGTTCACAAAACACCGAAAACAGATACATTTGGTACTGAAAACACAATTCTAATTCTGACCAAGTTGCAAATTATCTGCGAGCAGAGTGCAAGATAACAACAAACAATAGCGAAATTCGATATTTGGTTTGTTGACTGCTTAATATACAATTATATTTCTTAAAACGACAGATTTCAGTAAATTTAATTAGCCTTTTTAAAAATATAATTCTCCATCAATGCGTCATAAATTAAAAGGAAAATAAACTTTTCGATTCCGATATTTATAATGTTATAAACAATCAATGAAAAAAAAAACATGTTTGAAAAAAAAAAAAATCATGTAACTTTTATTAAAAAAAAATCATATTTTCAAAAATAAATATTTTTTTTACAAATTTGCTAATTCAAAATTAAAGTAAAATAATTAAAAAAAACATATTTCAAGTTTGAAGCATTTATCTTTAACGGTTCTTGAGTTATAAGAATTTACATCCGAGAAATTGGGGAAAAAACCCATCATGAAGGAAAACGCATTTTCACAAGAAGTCATTTTCATGAAACCATTGCTTCAAAGCTAGAATTTGAAAACAACCCAAAACAAAAAAATAATATTTCCTCTTTTTTTTTTTTTTTTTTTTAAAGAAAATTTGAAGGTTTTTGTGTCTTGGACCCTTTTAAACTATTTTTTGCCGCAAAAATTACAACCACATAACAACTCTTTTGGTGTAAATCGCACTCCGATATGACAAATTATTAATTTTTTAATGAATTTTTGGAATGTGAATGGATTTGTGGAAATCCCTTTTTTTCCTTTCCCTCGAAAAATCCCTCTTTGAGAAATCTTTTAGTGAAAAACCGCAATATTGTACAACAGTTTGTTAATTTTTTAAAACATAAATATAACTAAAAATAACTAAACATCAGTATTTCTAAGACAATCTTTTTAGAACATCTCCATTGACCGGATTTTACATCTCCTACATTGTTTATTTCCATGAGTCATTGCTGTTTTACTGTCATGGACAAAATGCAAAATATTTATATTCTCTCTCTCTCTCTCTCTCTCTCTCTCTCTCTCTCTCTCTCTTTTTTTTTTTTTTTTTTTTTTTTTTTTTACAGATATTAGCAGATATTGTTTGAAAACAAATTCCATAAATTTCTAAACATACAATAACAAGATATTTTTTAAGAGCATTTGGTCGGTTTTATGTGTCAAAACATGACAAAAGTATAATTTTCGCTTTTTATTATCTCTCTCTTTCTTTTTTTTTCTTTTTTTTTCCCTTTTTTTACTTAAAATATAATTAGCAAAGCCTGGTATATTCTAATGAAGTAACGTGTGCAGAACAGATTATTATAAATATACTGGAAAAAGATTTTTTACAAAATTTCCGTGTTTCCCAAAAAAGTGGTGCCAAATTATAGGGGCACATGGGGCGCGACTCGAGCTACCCAATAATTGGATCTTTACGCCTACCGAATTTCAGTTGGCTTATTAAGTAACTTATTCTTTTATTTATTTAATTGCTGAAAGAAAATTTGGTTTTATTAATGTTCTCAAAAGTAATTTTGAATAGAAAATTGTAAGGGCATCAGTAAGAATTACAAGAGCATACTGAAAACCCCTTCAGCCTAAGTACAGTTAAATTTTTTACGAAAACAAATTTCTTGCATATTTTAGTGTCTGTTTTGATGTCTCGAATTGATAAAGAACTTAGGTGGCTAAAATGTATGCTTTTCTTGAAATTTAGTTTTTTTTTTTTTTTTTTTTTTTTTTTTTTTTTTTTTTGGGGGGGGGGGCACTTTTAATAGTTAGCAATTATTATGGATTTTTTTTATAATAAATATTAATGTATTTATAAGAAAGATCGTGTGACAGTATAAATTAACAAACTTATTTATAAAATTAAAAAAATTAAAATAAAGTTATAATAATTTAAAAACTTGCTTGGGCAAAAAAGATAATTTAATTTTGAATCATCATGTTTAGTCATTCGCTCCCCCATCCCTCTCTTTATATACAAACATACACACTAAAAGGAAAAAAAAGTGTTAATTTGCTAATGAAATTCGGAGCCCATTCAAAATTTTTGAAAAGTTGGTGCTACTGACTCTATACATAACGAAATTAACAACAAAAAATACAATAATGTGCTACATTTTTTTTTTTTTTTTTTTTTTTTTTTTGAGAATTTAGATAATTTTTCAAAACAAAATTTGAATTATTCCAGGATTTGAAATTATGTTAACATACATTACATATTACTTCTGATATCGATATTTATTAATTTTATCATGATCGGAGAGTTTCAGTAAAGATGCCTCTAAACCCGTAAGGATCTGGCATACTATTATTAATAGTACATATCTTTTCGGTGACTATTATTTTATCATAATTCATTACTGTCGACGTGTTGAATGGTAGTTTGTGTTTATGTATTTCTTATTATGATTTCATTTAATGTTTTGGTATTTAGTAATTGTAATAATAATAAACGTTTGCTTAATTTTCTTTGCACCGGAGAATAAGTTTGTTTTAAACATGCATTTCACTTTTTTAATTTAAAACTTTTTTACTTTTCTGAACGAGTCATACATAAAAAAAAACATAAAAAATACCAGAAAGTTGTAATATCTGTTAAATTTTGTTGTCATACGATATTTTCCAAATGACTCCAAAAACTGTTCCTTAGCCTATTGTCATATAAATATGAACTATTTAATACACAAAATACAAAGTGACCAGAAATAAATGGTCAATTTGGAGATTCAATAATTCATTAACTGTAATAAATGGGAATACGAAACATGGGAGATATTTACATCTGGTGGTTCTTAAATTTGATGTACTGTAAATTTAAAAATGGTTCAAATTTTCGTCAATAGATGGCTTTGCAGGATCTCAAACATTAAAAATGCTCAAATATATATTTTTTAAAATCTCTTGTCTTTACGTGTTTCGATCGCTGAGTAGAATAAATAACACAACTTGAGATTTTTTTAATGCATATTTTACATGCTAATTTGAGCACTATTGTAGTTTTAGACGGTACAGTGCCGTCTATTGGTAAAAATTTGAATTATTTTTAGATTTTTAGTACATGGAATTTAAAGCCCGTGACCGCGTGACCGTCAGATCATTATTGTTAACTCTTGAGCGGCGGGAAATTTGACTCAAGTTTAACTTATTTATTTAACACCTTAACTGGTTATTTCTTTCCCGTTCAATAAATTGAAAATAACGGGCTCACATCACTATTATTCAAATAAAATATTCGTAACATTTAGTCTAAATATTCTCGCCTTTAAATAGTATGAAATAATTTTTTAAAAAAATAGTGGTGTCAAAAAGCTTTAAAAGATGAATTAAGCTATTTCGTCTTGCCCGAACGGCGTACGGGCAAATCAGTTAAGGGGTTATGTTATTTTATGAAGAAATTTTTGGTTCGAATGAACATCTATTTATTTGGTACGAGTCAAAATCAGTGTTGAATTAAGGGGATGACCCGAAAGGCGCAATGAGATGTCCCCTTCCAAAACATTTGAGATTATGTATTTTAATTGTCTAAAAGAGAGAATTCCTCTCCCCGGAACTCTACAATGCCCCTCTCTTCGGAGTCATGGAAACCCCTGGCAAAATTGCATACATATCAACAAAAGCGGATTAACTACCATCCGGGCCCCTAGGCTTGACTTTCTGAGAGCCCCCTTTCACTCCTTCAAAGAGATATATACTGGAAAATTAAAACACATGCTTGCTTCCTTAACTCATAAATCATTGATAATAAAAGTATAAATGATTACGACAAAGAATTTCGCACATCTTTTGCCTTTTGTATTAAATATTAATGTCCGACCAGTGTAAAAGAATATTTTCTTGTTCTTTATTTTAGGAAAATTTTAGCACCGGGCCCCCTTTTCTTGTGGGCACCTAGGCTTCAGCCTACTCAGCCTAATGGGTAATCCGCCTCTGCATATCAAGCGTTCAAACACAATGCTGGAATCTGTCGTAAATTAACATAGTTGTGCCAAACTGGTGGCTGGAGGTGATAAGGAATATGCGGATTTTTAGTATGACGTCATATATGCGCAATATCTATTATCTGTGTATCTCTTACGCATATTTTCTGAATTTTTACTCAATCATGACAGATTAACCAAGTCTACCAGATTTATTGCAAAATATTTTTGTTACAGTTTGTTTTGATAAAATCATGTACATTGAAAAAAATAGTCACAATATCATTTTAATTTCGGGAGAGAAAGTACTAATGCTACAAAAAATATTGACTTTTACCCTAAAATTCAAATGACAATGCGACTTTTTTTAAGTATACATATTTTTAATAAAAAAATCTGTAACATATATTTTGCAATAAATCTGGTAGACTTGATTAATCTGTCATGATTGAGAGAATAGCTTGAAATTTATGACTGAATTTTTAATATAAATTCTCGAAATACTTTTGTCTGTTAAAAAAAAAAGGGGGGGGGGAGAGAGGGAGTCTAATCTACGATTTTAGGAAAATTATTGTCTAGAATCGCAAAATATTTAAACAAATAAATGAACAATATTTGTTTGTTTACAAAACAATATTTAATACATTAAAAATTAAAGTTATGCATTTAAAATTAAAGTTATTCCGAATATACGTATAATGAAATAGGTTTTAAATTAAAAGAATGAAATGTTTGCAAGTTAAATAATGAAAGTGCGATACGACCAAGAAAACATTGGATTTTTATCTTCTGCAATCGGTAAATGTAAAAAAAAAATATTGATGAATATAATGAATATTTTATTTAGTATTAAATTCTGTACATATTACTATACATATTACTACGCTGTAAAAAATTTGACCCTTTTGCTGCATCGTCACTCCCCCGCTTTTATAGACTATCTTTCTTTTGACCCATGAGAATGCTCCATAATAGGCTGAATTAATCGTTTTCTATAAAAGCAGTGTAGTGATGATGCAACAAAAAGGGTCAAATTTTTTACAGTGTATACCGCACCCGATAGGTGGCTTATGATGTGACCCCGCCTTTAACCTTGCGGACACCTCACCCATTCATCACATTACGTTTTGATCCCAGCAAGAGAAAAGTGAATTCAACACAACATTGCTAAAAATGGTCCCTCATCGCGGTTATAGAAAGTTTCAAATTGGGCTGTTTATTTCTGGTCACTTTGTTAGCTGCATTCTTTGGACTTCTGACAATCACATATTCGTTAAACTTCAATAAATCTATTTGGATGTCTGTTTAAATCTGCTTGGATGCCCATTATTAAGTAGCATAAAAGTAATTTTTTATCTCAAAATTGAAAAAAAAAAAAAAAAAAAAAAATGAGACGGGAAAGTGTGATAATATTTTATTGCATTGTTAATTTAATGAATATTTTTCTAATGCATTCATTTTTAAGACGAATGCATTTCAGAGTGAAGTGAGTTTATCAATAGATCAATTGAAAACATGTGAAATAGGACACAGTTTGTTTCGAAATGAATTTTGTTTTGTTGAGGTTCCGAATAAACAAAAGAAAATCCACTGTGCTAGCAAATTCATCCGGCTTGTTGAAATATTACTGCCCTGATATACAGCCGAAATTCGGAGAAAGCGTGTCGTTTATAGATCGGTTATGCAAGTAAAAGATTGGGTTTCACATTATGCTAAATTTGTGGCTCGCTTTCCATCTACTTTGTGTTGTTATACAATTTAGGATGTTTGTGTACGTATATAACCGTTAGAATTTAAAGTTGAATTGTGTTAATTAAAGGCGGAATTTGTATCGGATTAACCCTTTGCGTCGCAGTGGTTTCATAGATATACCACTTAATTTTAATTCCCAAACGCCACATTCACACCGGAATTTTGTTTAAAAAAATTACGGTTTACTGAATGCTTGAAATATAGCGCTTTCTTATTTACAAATAAAATTGTTTTCAAATTCCGGTGTCAGTCACTAATTTCAACACTTAAGCAATGAATTTGTCCTGCGCCGCAAAGGGTTAATCTCTTGAGAGACAGTGGAATATATTTTATCCCACCTAATTTAAAAAATATATTCGCACCAGAAACTTTTAATTAAATTGTACTATTATTATAACTTTGGTGGTGGGGGGGGGAAATAAAAAATTGCTTTCCCCCCCTAAAATTCTGGTGTGAATTCAACTTTGCGGAAACACGATTATTTACCCCTGAAAGGTTTAAATTTCGAATTCAACAAATATTTAATTAATTAAGAGGCACTACCCCTTACGAGTTACTCTTTTTAATCCCCGTCTCGCCTCTAAAAATCAGTTTGATCGGTTTAAAAAAAATTACGAAAGATTGAATAAAATTGGCAATAATAAAGACAGTGGCGATCGCTGTATAATTGGATATTCATTCTAATATGCTTTACGGAGGGGATTTAGGACCGAATGAGCTGGCCGACAGTCCGTGTTTGATTAAATAAGATTATTTAAACAACTCAAAATCAGTTAATAAAAATTAACTTAGTCAACAGAGTTTTAACTTCCCAGCATTTTTAAAAATGCTATAAAATAATGGATTTAACCCCTTGAAGAGCAAGCAGTAATGTCTCTGTAATATTGAATTCTCACCGGAAAAATCGAAAAATTCTATTAATATATATATATATATATATATATATATATATATGGGTGATTCTCAAAATAGGGGACAATTTCAAAAATGAAATCTTAAAAAAATTATTGTTAGCAAAATTTCTGAAAAAAATATGTGTTGTTAATATAGTATTAGGTATACTTTACATGTAGTCAGCAGAGCTAAATATTTAAAAATTAACTTTAAAAAAAATAATTAGTATTTTTTGAGCCATGCTAATGACAAAACAAATTACATGGAATAAATATATTAAGAAATTTTTATTTTCTTCCTGTTTAAATATTTTTTTCTACGTTTATTAGCCTTCCTTTCCAACAAATAGTTTCCATTTTTAGATATATACATATAAGGAGAATAAAAACATTACCAAAGAGCAAACTTTGTTTACATTCTGACACTAACTGTGTAAGAAGCTGTCTTAGTGATTTTCTGACAGATTTAATGCATATTATAGGGATAATAAATGTAATACCTACATTTATATGTAAAATTAAACTTTAAAAAGGATACAATATAAGTACTGGTTACATTTATGCACATAGGAGTCTTTAGCATGGACAGAAATACCATGCTAATGACACTGATATTTGTCCATGCTAATGGCAATTTTTAATTTAAATAAGATTATGAGCCATAATATAATCACAATGCAATAGTCCTTTCTGTGGCTTTTTAAAACACAAAAGTTCTATGCAAATAAGTAAAATAAAAATTTTAACTATAAAATAAACATGAAAATTATTATCCATTCTAATGACATACAATTGATGTACTCGCCTAATATTCAACTTCTATTCTTAAAATACAATACATGCTTCTATTTTCAGGCTAGAATAAAATGGCTACTTGTTGCATGGAGAAACTTTATATTTTCAAAGTATTGTCATATGTGAAAATGAAATTTTGATTAATAAACAGCTGTTATAGTATGACCTTGTTTTGAAAACAGAATATGGAGGACAAATTTTAATTCTCTTTTTATATACTATAATTTTATTTTAAAAAAGAAATTTATTGGATAAATCCTCTCCTTGATTAATTTAAAGAAAGAATAACATTTGTTTTATTTTATAAACATGATATTAACTCTTGAAAAAGCTAGTATATACAAGGCACAGCTGCTGTAGACATCCATGCTAATGACATTTTGAACATTTATTCTGTTATTTTAAGGTGTTTTTAACTAAAAAGTGAGTAATTCTTGAGTGCAAATAATGAATAATATTAAGACAAACATATCTAAGTATAAAAACATGACAGAAAACCTCTCAATTTTTTTTGTATGCTGAAAGACATAAATTGTCCCCTATTTTGAGAATCACCCATATATATATATATATATATATATATATATATATATATATATATATATATATATATATATTATCGTTATAAAGGAAATATTGTTATTTACACTGTCTTCTTATTATTTTTTTTTAATCTGAAGCAATTTTTCTCCAATTACGAATGTAATAACATATTAATTAAGTGGGAAAATATTAAATACAATATTTTCCCGCTATTAACTCGTAATTATTTAATTCTCATTTGAAAGAAGGTTTTTTCTGTTTGTGATAGTTGCGTGTAAATAAATAAATATATATTTATTTAACTTGAAGGAACATTATTCTTTGACCATTTGACAACAATTTAAAATAATAGCCTTTTCTAAAATATGTAAAAAATGTCTCTCAAAATGCTAAAAATTTGAATTTAAAATGGAAATAAATCCTGAAATAATGATTCAAATTAAAAAAATAAAAGCATCCTGTACACAGAACTTCTATTGTATAAAATGATTTAAAAATGTTTAAATTCTTATGTATAATTTTTGCTGTGATAGAATTTTTCTAATGGAACGATTTTGACTATTTTTAACAATTAAATATCGCTTAAAATAATTATTCGATTTAAAAGCTGCCTGCACCAGCATGTTTATCAAACATTTCTGTATATTACCACCAATATTCATATTTTTGTGCGCATCACTTTTCTTAATATTAACGAAGAAAGACCTCCTGTCACAAAAAATCCATTGTTAGTGGCGGTGACAGCGTTAGTTACTTTTTTTTTTTTTTTTTTTTTTTTTTTTTTTTTTTTTTTTTTTAGAATCGAGAGATTTTTGAATTGAATTTTTAAATGAACAATTGTAGATAACGGTGAATTGATATTTTCTCTTCTCCTTTTTAGAAAAAAAATAAAGGCATTTAGTTTAAGAATCTATCACGTCAGAGCTGCCACAGGTGGCTATTGGTGTAATCTGTTCGCACCAGTATTTTTCTAATATAAATTTTGAAGTATATTTCTCTTGAAAATGATGTCAAATTTTTATTAAGGATTCTTCTTTTAATAAAATGGTTCCAATTAGAATTAAAAATATTCATCTGTGGCAGTCTGGCAGTCCTTCCTATCCTGTCATCTTTATATTTTAATGCTATTTATGTTGCGTTATGTAGTGTTAGCCAACACTTATTGCCAAATTAGTCATTTTAAAATTGTAAATGGAACTCTTTTTTACTCGCTCTTATTAAGCAGTGTCCAAGAATTGTTTTAGTCATTTTTTGATATAATCTTTTGAGTATTTTCTGAAATGTTTTGCTTTATTCAAATTTTCAAAGTACATTTAGTTTTAGGTTTTTAAACACAAAAGTGAACTAATGCACGAATTTTCATCAAACTTCAAAATCAGTTTGTCTCTGGTATAAATTAGTATTCTTTAGTTTTTGGGGTAAATCACTCAACATGTGGCGCTTCTATCCATTTTTTTTTCTTTTACGATTTTTGCGATGATTCTATCTCAAATACTAATGCATGGATTTTCATCAAATTTCAGATTCAGTTAGAATTTGAAATAAGTTGTTGCAAATTAGATTTTGGTGTAAATTACCTAACCGGTGACGCTGCTATGCTTCATTTTTCTGAAAATATTAAAGTGTATGAGATAGAGGAAGTTCTAGGATTGCCACATCCGAATAGTTGATTCTTTTTTATAGTTTTGCTCTTTCAAGGTTTATTTTTCGACTTTCCGATACATACTTACTTTCTGTAAAATAATAACACAACACTTAATAATTTACCTATAGGAATAAATGGAATAATTAATTCTCATGTTGGCAGAAATGCTAAAATGTGAGTACTTAAATCTACATAACTAATCAAAGTCTGAGAATGTTTAAGATACATCCTAAAAAAAAAAAAAAAAAAAAAAAAAAAAAAAGATCGTAATTTGTTTACATGATACTCCAAAAAGAAATCTTTGTCGTTGTTGAAATCAATTGTATATATTAATATGTAATTAATGTAATAATGATCAATATGTAACTAATATATTATTTATCCATTGTATAATCGCTCTGGCGTAAACTGACAATGTAAAAATAATATATTCGATTTTCCATCTTTTAATGTGTTAAAGAGCATGCACTTGTCCTTGAAAAAAGAATTTCTTTGCTCCACACAGCCTAACGAGTAGACTTGGGTCGGGCGTGGACTTCTTTCTTCTTAGAGATTTGGACTGGCAGAAATTTTCAGGCCATCTACCAAAGCAACCCGTATAAGAATTGTTCATCCGTAAAAATTGCTTCAACCTTCGACTCAACATTTTTTAAAAATAAAATTCATAAATTTTAAATTGCCACCATTCTACAATTAAAATTTAAAGTTATTCTTTTTAAAGAACATCACATAAATTTCAAGGCAGTAATGTACAATAAAACTTCTGAAAATGACGCAATCCTATCTTAAACGAAACAAGTTGGAAATTGTAGGTCAAAAGTGGCAGATGAGGTGCGTTTATGTTATAACTATTTTGATAAATATTCGGAGCTTGGTGCAATAGTTATTGCAGTGTTATTCAAAAAATACATGAATACAAAATTTATTAATATATTAGATACAGTAAGTAATACGGGAATGGTATAATTCCATCTTAAAAAGGATGTAATAACATATCATGACAACCTAGAATCATTACATATCATGGGATATCATTAAATTAATTCCTAGAATGAATAAAACTTTTATTACTATATTTTTTATTCTAGCCCTGTATGTATTCGACTTGTACGTATTTCTTGTTCACTCAAAAATTCTTTAAATATGAATCGATTTTAATAATTCTTTTTTTTGTCTGAAAGTATAAGATCTGTGGTCCCATTTTAATATCATTAAATTCTGATGATTAGAATTTTTTTTAAATAGAAAAATGTGGATTTGATTAAAAAAAAAAAGAAAAAAAAACTAGTTGGATGTGCCAATCCCAAAACTTTCTTCTATCTCATACATACATTTTAATATTTAAAAAAAAAAAAAAATTGTTACTCATTTTAATGCTTTAATAATTTTAATTCAATACCATACCAACTTTGATTTTCATCATAAATTTCTGCTTCAATCAATTAATCGGAGTAAAAACGAATTTCCGTCTCTGCACGAGCCGATGGACAATAGAATGATAGGCAGATTTTTCTTTTCAAATTCAGGGAGGACCTACTTGCCTTACCAAAAAATAATCATATAAAAAAAATTTAGTTCAGTTCTAGAACTAATTTCATATACTTTTATGCGGTGCAATATTGAAAATGGCATAAAATTCGCTATTGCAGCGCCCCTTCTGGCGGATTTTTTTCAGATTCAGGGCGATCCAACTAGCCATAGCCATACACTTACACAAAAAATTTCGTTCAATTCGATGCATAACTTTATGTACTTTTGGTCTGTACAATATTGAAAATGGCACAAAAATCGCGATTGCAGCGCCCCCTTCCGACGGATTTTTTTCAAATTCAGGGAGGACTAACTAGCCATATAGTCATACACATACACAAAAAATTTGGTTCAATTCGATGCATAACTTTATATACTTTTGGTCGGTACAATATTGAAAATGGCACAAAAATCGCGATTGCAGCGCCCCCTTCCGGCGGAATATTTCAAAACTGAAGGAGGACCTGCTTGCCACAGCCAAAAAACATTCACAAAAAATTTGGTTCAATTCTATGCATAACTTCATACACTTTTTGATGGTAGAATGGCGACATACACACAGACAGACACACGGACAGACAGACATTTTGTAAAAACATGTTTTTTGGAATCTCTGACCCCTAAAATGTGTAAATCCGTCGAAAACCGGAAGTTGAAAAAAAATTTCGATTACAATACTTTCTTCTATTGAAGATAGAAGAAAGCAATAATGGTTTGTTGCAAATAATCTTTCATTGTTACAACCGTTTTCAAATCATAAGCATATTAAAACTATGCATTCATATGCGTTCGGGCCAAGTTATCGCCAAGCTTGATTCTTTTTTTGAAGTCGGTTAGTATTTTTTTTTAAACATTTTTTTTTTTTTAATAGATTTGTTATCATGAATTTCTCGGTCCTACCTATAGTTGCTGCTGAGAGATGACGAAATGACCTAAAGCTGGAAAAAATTATATTAAATCCCGTTGGATGAGAATTTCTAAAATCGATAAAGTATGTTATGTTTTAGTAGATTAGTTATTCTGAAATTAATGCCTCTATCTAAAACTGCTGCTGAGATATGGCAAAATAACTTAAAAATTTCGACATACCTTTAATTCTCTTATGGGATAGGAAAATTTCTAAAAATGTTGAAATGCAATTATTTTTAAATAGGTTTGTTATCTTGAATTTTATGCACCTGCCAAAACCTTCTGCTGGAGTGTGACCAAAAGTTCTAAAATTTTCGACCCTTTCACTTTAACCGAATTAGGAGAGCGGAATTTTCAAAAATCGCTGAAATACAATGTTTAACTATTTTTTAGTAGATTTATTTTCTGGAACTTCACGCTCCTATCTAAAACGGCTGCTTGAGATATGATCAAATGTTATAAAATTTTCAAATCTCACTCTTTAACCTGCTTATGGGGGAATTTTCGAAAATCCCTGAAATATGTATTTTTTAGTAGATTTATCTTCTGGAATGTCATGGTTTTACTTAAAACGGCTGCTGAAATAAGGTCAAATGTTCTAAAATTTTTGACTCCCCTTTAAAATCCTTACGGAAGTGGGGATTTCTAAAATTGCTTAAATACATGTTAAATTATTTTTTAATAGATTTATTTTCTGCAATTTCAGGCTCCTACCTAAAACGGATGCTGAGATATGACCGAATGCTGAAAAATTTTAGACCTCCCCCCCCCCCCCTTTAACCTTATACGTGTAATTTCTAAAATTGCTGAAATACGTATTTGATTATTTTTTAATAGATTTATTTTCTGAAATTTTACACTCTTACCTATAACAGCTACTGAAATATGCCCACAGATGTTTTAAAGTTTTGGACTCCTTTCCTTAACGGCAGCTTTTTAGTTCACAGGCTATCATAGCCTGAGAGCTTATGTGCCCGCCCGTTCTGTATGTATGTTCGTTCGTGCGTAACGCGATAACTCATGATAAAAATATCCGATCCATTTGAAATTTTGTATATAGGTATATCCTGATAAGGCGCTTCCCTGATTAGTTTTTGGAGTTCATTCGATACGTATAAGAGAGGGAACGAGGGGCTCATGCCCCACCCCTTCATAGAAACAAGTGGGTTTTTCATGCAGAATTAGCAGTTTTCATACAAAATATAGATATAGGATCATTCTGATGAGGCGATTCCGTGACTGTTATTAGGTGTTCATTGAATAAGTATAAACAGGGGGAACGGGGGTTCTAATGCCCCTCCCCTTAATTTATATAAATGGGTTTTTCAAGCAGAATTGTCAGATTTCGTTCAAACCTCTGAATAGTTTTGGTAGTTTAATGGTCGAGGGAAGTTTAATGAAAGAGGGGGATACCTCCTGTTAAATTATACACATACTAAATGGGTTTTTATTAAGAATTATCCGATTTGCTCTGAATTTTGGATATAGATTTTTTATATGATAAAGCATGTCCTTGATAGTTTAGGAGGTTCGATAATTAAGTATAAAAAAGGGGAAAGGGGAGAGCTGTTTCCCCTTCTTAATTTCTTTTTCGAACGGAATTAACCCTTGAAAATACAAGGCTGTAATGTACAATTAGTATGCGTAGCCTGTGAGCTCAATGCCATCAGTTTAACTGGGCAGTATTCTTTTTATTAAGAAATTTTTAATGTTTTGTCACCGGTTCTTAAAAACAGAATCTTATGACATTAAATCGATTAAATGCTCCAATTAAATAAGGCAAATTTTACTGTAAAATTTTACTGGTGGGGAAAAACAAGGATTCTTAAGCCTTTTTGCAGCACGTATACATGTCGTTCATTCCCAAAGGGTTAACCCCTTTGAGAGGAAATTTTCAAAAATCCTTTCTTTGGTGCGCGTCTATGTTGTAAAAAGTATTCTACACCCATTTTTCAGACTTCTAGATTCAGCAGTTTGGACAGCGCTTTTATGAGTCAGTCATGACAAGTTTTGAAATAAATAGATAGATAGATTTCAACCTTTCGGTTAAGTAGTTTTTGCATTGTTATAGCGGGCAGATGATGACTGTAGGTACTTACTATATGTGTGTATTTACATAATTACGAAGCATCTAAAAATGTGTTGATCCATGTAGAATGAAAATATAATAATATTTGCGAAAATAATATAATACATTTACAATAGATGATGTACCTGCTAACAACAGAGCCTGCCTATAACTTGTTTTTGTTGTTGTTATTTATTTTATGAGATTTCTTCTCAGAATATTTTACTGTATAGCAATTTACACATTTTTATGTCTCCACGCCAAGGAATATGGATTAAAAATATTAATGACAATTCAGGTATTTACAATACGAAAAGAGATTCATTAAAAAAAAAAAGAGAAAAATATTATTTACATGGCCACAGGCCAGAAATAAATTTAAATAGGAGCAGTATTTTCGAAAGAATGTGCTTGTATTCCGTAGTGCAGAGCGCTTCTTTAAAAATGGAGAATATAAACATGAAAAAAAAAGTTTTTTGTCGGAACTTCTCGTATAAAACGATTTTTAAACATATTGGTCTAAAAATGTATATGTTTTGTAAAAATTCTGTCGGGCTGAGACGGGCAATATATAATTTTTATACCGGGACTTGCCAGATTCGGGGAAAATTAACTTTATACTACGACGGGAAAAAAATGGAAATTGCACGTTAAGCATAGCAAATGAGGTGCGTTTGTACTATAAGGAAGTTTTTTAAATATTCAGATTTTGGTATAATAGTATGCAGTTATTTCGGATACAGTACAGTGTCCGAAATCTTTTGTGTATACCTGTAAATACTATCTGCTTTCTATTATGCTGAAAGTAACTTGTAGTAAACCTCAGCAACGTATATCAATTTCATAAAAAGTGAAGCAGTTTAATATTATTAAAGTAAGCTCCAAACATTTTTTTCTTCTATACCATTATGTAATGGTATACTTTTGTGTAACCCTATTTATTAATAACAAATATTATTTGCACCACAGATTGTGCAGAATGTATATTTTCGTATATACTTCGTAGATGCATAACAATTTCATTATGTTCGAAAGAGTGTAACACCATTAAAATGCACTTGAAACTATTTTATTTTTCCACTGGCCGTCATGCAACGGAATACTTTTGATTGTCCCTGTAATTAAACTATGCACCAATCTTTCATAAAATTTGAAGTGACTCCAGAAAATTATGCAATAATTATATATTTTATATTTCAAATGATTCGGTTGGGTAATATTTTGCTCTGCTACATGCGGACAAACGGACGGATTGGGCGACGACTATAGGTGCTAAGTATTTACATAATTACGAACGCACCTAAAAAAAAAAAAAAGAAAAATCTGCAGGTTGGACTGGACCTGGAAATTTCAGACTACTCAGAACTCAACATCAAATATCAGAAAATATTGAAAGGGGCAAGAGATCCCTATACAATAAAACCTCCATAACGGACACTCCCGAATAGCGGACACCTCTATTTAGCGGACAGTTTTCTAATCCCCACTCCCAAAACCTAATTTTTTGTATGTTCAACCTGTGAATAACGGACATTCCGAATAGCGGACAGTAATTTTGTCGATAAAAGGATGAAAAATTATTTTTTAACGAGAAAAAAATGGAAAAAAATTAAAAAGCCTCTAGATTTATCAGGGTAACGTGCCACAAATCTTGTGATCACAGTTAAAAGTAGGGATTGGACTGAAAATGCAAGTTCTCATCCAAAGCATTGGAAATTCGACAATGTTAATATCGTATTTTTTCCTTCAAACATAACTTCAGTATACCAGCTACTTACTAGGTGTAATGCACAATTTTAAATCCTGGTACAGAAAGCTTTTATTACTCTCAATTCATTTAAAATTAGATCCTAGGAATTCACTTGAAAACTGCCTAAAATTAGTTAATGCAGTCGAAGTTATAATTTCGATTTCCTCAGTGGAAAGCGCACGACTATGTTACAGAAAAACAGACTGTTTATTAAAAGAAAATGAAACATACGTTTCCGACACAAATGAAGAATTAAGCGAAAAAAGTAAATTAATGAAATATATCAGGAGCAAAGAATATGCCAGATTTTTCATTAATTTTGATGATGAGGTACTTACTGAAGAAGAATCAATTATTGTATGCAATTATACTACTTCAGAATTTTTGACAAAAGCTGACTTTTAGTGATAATGAAAGCGATACTGAAACTGAAGAAATTTCCTGCAATCTATATAATAAAGGCCAAACGTATCTGTGCGTAACGCATACGTCATGTTTTGAATGGCAACACTTTCCGATGAAATTTCGGTTTTGCAATTTTCGCTATTGTAAATTTTTTAACTTTTAGACATTGCACGTTTTCAATCTTTATACCATCGTTTAGAGGAAAAAATGCACTTTTAAATGCCGTTTGTTAGAAAACTGTATCTTAATTTGTTTTTGAGATATTAATTTTTTTGTAGTTTTTGGTTTAATTTCTCAAATGGTGGCAACTTGAGTATCGCATTTATGTGGGAAAGAGAAGAAAAATAGCCATAGAGTAAAAAAGAAAAAAAAATAGAGGTACAGTTTAGTGGCTAGAGGTGACGCCAAAAATGCAACCCTAAAATTCGCTGCATTGCATCAAACACAACCGCGTGCTTTCACAAAAAATTAAAAGTTTTAGCGATGCAATTTTAATTGATAACACAATGAAACGCTATTTTATAACGCTAAAATATAATCAGATATAATAATAATATAATCAGATCTTTTTCATTTAGAGAAAAAATGATGTTAAAAAATTCGGTCTCTGTTCCACGTGATTGTTTTGCTTGGGCCGAATGAGAGACTTAAATTGGTAAATTAACGCCCATCAAACCGTTTTAATTGCATACTGCACCTAAATCTATCTCTTTTCGCCATGAAAAATAACAGATCACTATATATTTTAATTGTCATTTTTTCATAGCAACTGAAAAAAAAATAGTAATTAAAAACCTGTTATGCCAATATATCGTCGGCTATAAAACCCGGTGAATGTTTTTGGTTTTATTTCATTTTTATCTATGAATTTAATGGACATTTAGTTCGTTGTAAACTTACTTTACAAAAGATACATCAATTAACCTTTACAAAAATGCATTTTAAAGAATATCGGGTGTCATATTTCCTTAATTGTTTTTAAAAACTGGGAATGCAATTTTATTCTTTGGCGAAATCTTTGGCTAATAACTTCTATCCTACGTCTAATACGGAAGTACCGATAATTTTTAAAGCTGTATATGATTACATAAATAATATGTTTCATATAAAATTGCTGTTTGGAATTAGTTGGCAGTTTAAAAAGCATATTGCACAGAAAAAAATTATTAGACTTTCCAATTTTAAATTTTAAAAAAGTTTTTCACCTTTACTTTGTGACCCGGGAACCCCGGGTTCAGTGTACTAGTATCGATAATTTCCAAGAAGCGGCAAAATACAGTGAACTGTTACACGGTTATTTTGTATTTAAAAAAAAATAGTTTAAAAGGATTAAAATTACTGACAGAGTTAAATCGCAAGCGAAATCAAACTTTTGTAACAGGTTTTTTTTTTTTTTTTTTTTTTTTTTTTTTTTTTTTTTTTTTCAAAGAATGTAATAAATTGTGGATAAAGGTATGCATAGTTTTATTTCAGTTTTATTGTTCAAAAAAAAAAAAAAATAATTTTAATTTCTGATTAATCATATAATAAAGATTTTAGCAAATATAAAAGTCAATTAATGAAACATTAAGCATTTATTAGCAAGTTTTTAATCTCTGAGGTTTTTCCAATAGCGGACACCTCCGAATAGCTGACAATTTCCGAGGTGTACGTTATTTAGAGGTTTTACTGTAATGCCTAAATGGTGCTCGTTCACTGCTTTGGACAGCCCTGCCCTGTACAACGCGACTATTGCAATTCTTCTGGCATCGTTACTGATTGACTTTATCGACTACGGAAATCCTTGACATTGTTTCTAATTTACTTTATCATATTTTTCTTGTTCTTTTCTGTTAGAGGTCATTAACAGGCATAAAACTGCGTCGAAAAGTCCTTCATGCTAGTTAATAGGAAATTCTACTTCTTTATTCCTTCTCTATTCTTAAGTCCAAAATTATCGATTTTTTTTTTCCTCAAATATTTACATTGTTGCTCTAGACTTGTTTCATAATATTCTGATTCCTTAAAACTTTTTTTTTTTTTTCGATATTTTGTGTCTTAAACTGGATGATCATTTTTTTGGAGAATGTTTACGATTTTCTTTCATTTTTATTCAAAAGGAAATAATCGGTTTTGTTTGAGCTTATACTCCAAACAGCCTAATTTTCATTGATTAATTATTTTATCGCAAAAGAAGGCGAAAAATTGCTTTTTTTTCCTCTTCAAATGACCGAATTTTTAACTATTTGGAAAATAATTGTTGTCCTCCGTAGGGAAATAGGAAATCTGAAGTATATCTGAATCTTTTATTGGTTGAATTCCGCAAATTATTTTATTTTATTCGTTTTCTGATTGGTCCACGTTTAATGTCCAAAAATGAAATACTTCTTTTTTTATTTTATTCGTTTTTTGATTGATCCATGTTTAATATCCAAAAATGGAATACTTCAATTGCCACGATGACAAAAAAAATTAATAAAAACTTAAATAATAATAATAATTTGGAAACAAATTGTGAAAAAAAAAATCAAATAAATCTCATTTAAGAGTGCATTTTTTTCTGTATGCAACGGTGTAAAAATTTTAAATGTGCGATGTTTAGAAGTTAAAAAATTTGCAGTACCGAAAATTGTAAAACTGAAATTTCATTTAAAATTTGTTTAGGATGGGTCCAGGAATGTTAATGTTTAATCCATTTCGTACGTAATATGAGGCGTTCAGAAGTTATTCTGATTAACTCCATGAAATAAAAATGCACATTTTAAACTTTTATAGTTGGATATCTATAACCTACTTTTTTTTTTTTTTTTTTTTTTTTTTTTTTTTTTTTTTTTTAATCAATTGTTTGGGAATATTAATTTTTAATGCGTGGCATACGTAATATATGACTCGTTATGATCATGATAAAAATGATGTCCATTATTATTATTAATTTAAATATAGAATTTATTTATAAATCTTTAAAATTTTAGTCTTTGAAAATATCATTTTCCAAATAGTCGTTGTAATTAGTTAAATTACAATTTTTTTTTAAACTTATATTTTCTTTCTTTCTTTTTTTCTTTTTCTTTTTCTTTTTTTTTTCTTTCAAAAAATCGACTTCTTGAATTAAATGTTGATATAAGTTCCAGAAAATTTGACACCCTTTACAACTGAATTTGCTTCAGATTCTTGTGACCGGAGAAAAAAGGTCGCCCTTTTGAAAATTCACGGAGCATATTTTCAGGTCCTCACCGTCGCATAAGGCGTATTTGTTCATTATTTAACACACAAAAAAATTAAATATGTAAGTAAAATATCAATAAATATCGTATAAAAACTTTGAACACGGTATTTGTTTTCTTCGTAGCTAACAAAAAAAAAAAAAAAAAAAAAAAAAATTCCAAAAAATTGTAATTTAACAAATTACAACGACTATTTGGAAAATAATATTTTCAAAAACTATATTATAGACTTATGAATGATTTCTATGTTTAAAAAACAATAATAACATCATTTTTATGACGATCACAATGTAGCTTACGAAATAACCGAGTCCTATTAATATGCCTGGACATTTAGAGTCACGTTAATATTTCTGGGCCAGTTATAAGCTAATATTAAATGAAAATTCAGTTTAACAGTTTTCGTAATGTAAATTTTAAATTTTTTAATTTCTAAACATTGCACATTTTTAAATTTTTACATCGTCATATACAGAAAAAAAACTGTACTTTTAAATGCAACTTGTTTGAAACTTGCATCTAAATTCATCATTGATTTATTAATTTTTTTTGTAGTTTTTAATACTTTTTTTGTCATTGTGGCAACAGAAGTATTTCATTTCAAGATATTAAGCATAAACCAATCAGAAAACGAATAAAATAAAAAACAGAAGTATTCCGTTTTTGGACATTAAACATAGATCTATCAAAAAACGAATAAAATGAAATAAGTTGCGGAATTCAACCAATGAAAGCATTCTGTTATACTTCAGATTTCCCAATTCTCTACATAGAACAAAGCTATTTTCCAAATAGTAATAATAATAATAATAATAAGAAAAAAAAATCGGAACACTCACGTGAAATTTACGGCAAAGAAATTTTGTCATCCTTAATTTGACTGCAATGAATGTTGTTATTGTTGTAGTTGTAGTACAGTATAATTCAGTTATGAAGGCATCCTTTAGATAAAAATCAGACAAAAGACAAACATTTTTTTTGAAAACTGTAGTAGTAGCTACTAGTTTGCAAGGTGTGGCATCTCTAACTCAGAGCACTCGGGATGAAACCCCAAAGTAGGATAGCAATGAATCTTGTAAAAGTTAAATGATTTAGCAGTTCAAATTCACATGAATAATTAATTTTTCGAAGTCCAAAAAATCCAGTAATTTATAAAAATAGGTATTATCATTAAAGTTAAATGAACTAAATAAGTTTTCAGAGTTAAATAAGAAATTACTTGGTGCAGTGCAATATAAAAAACAACATGTAAAGCACCAAAACACTTTATTTCTTGTTGGAAATCAGTTTATCGGAACTAGTTTGCAACAAGAAATAAAACGGACCAACATAGCAAAAAAATGTCCGAGCCAAGCTGTCCCAAGAGTTCCGGGTTCGATCACCGGCTTGGATATTTTTCACCCTGTTGGTTTCTATGCTTCATTAGGAAGTGATAAATCACGTATTAAATGGTCAATAATTTCAATTGTAATTTCATTCCTGAAAATTAATTGGAAAATTAATTAAATTGCATAAATATAAAGAATTTCTGTGACCAGAAAAAAATGGGAGTTTTGACGTCCCACGCAATGGGTACGCGTGACAGGTCTTGGAGCCAGGCCCCTATCACGAGTAATTGGGGCCCAAAGCAAAGATAAATTAGGGGACTCCCATTGCAACCGTTGCAACATTATTCAAATAGAACTGATGTATGTATGTAATATGTAATGCATAAACAATATATTCGCACCTTGGATTTTAAAGAGAAGAAAATTCTTAGCTCCGCCAATTCTAAATTAAGTATCTTAATTAATAAAGTACCTTTTTTTTCTCTCAGTACAGAACAAGACTCTTTTATATAATTTTAGCAACGTGTTATATATTACTTGAAGATAAATTTTACAACTTCAACTTGTAGAAAAGTGTTAAATATTTTAACATATAAATGAAGTTAATCAAGTTATTCTCCTTCGTATCTTTTTAAGTTGTACTACACATACTGATTATTTTCAATCACTAAAATTTAGATATGATTTCAATTGATTGCTAATACAATCCATTAAAATCAAAATATTATTTCTTATTTAATAGTGGTTGAAATTAGCCTTGCGAAAACATCGAGTTCTATGCAGGCCCGTAGCCAGGATTTCCTTTCGGGAGGGGCTCAATTTTGGAATTTTTTCTAATCTTACAAAAATATTTTGTATAATTAGCAACAAAAAATGTAAAAATAATCAAAGCTTAACCTAAAGTGTGTTCCTGCATAGGATACTTGATGACATTGTCAAATATTATTATTTCGTATTATTTTTTTTCAATAGCACTCCCAATTTCCAAACCGGTTCGGAAACCGAAAGAGTTTTTAGGAGGAAATTTAAAAAGCACAAACTAGCAATGTTTGAGATGAACCTCAAGTATCCTATGAGAAAAACGTAAAAAATATCAAAATGCAGACAAATAATATAAATTGATTTAAAACACCGGTTTAATATTAGATTGCAAGAGTCTGACATTACGAGTGCGAGGTCTTGAAACTATTGATTCATAAATGAAATTAACTACACGCATAATTTTTCCAAAGAAGAATTAATGGTTACAATCGTATATAATAATAAAAATTATATTGTATTTCACATCCTTTGATTCTTTGATATTTACTCGTGGCACAATAAATTTACTAGTCATCTTCTAGTAGTCTTCTTAGTCATAATGCTGGCTAATTTATCAAGATCAACTGTCTTAGTGAATGGAAATCATTACAAAGGAACTCAGACTCCCATTGGCCATAACATTTCGAGGCAAAGATTTAATTATTTTCATTGTTGAAAGACATTATTTCAGCACACTGTTGTTACTGGGCTTTCAACCAAGGCTGCCAGCAAATATTGAATATTATTGTAATACGTCGCCATTACAGTACTAAAAGTTTTAGGCCTTTTGTGTTGGTGACAACATTAGCAATTCGTTTACCCCTTAATTCATATTCAGCTTTCACTTGCTGGTTTGACACTTTAGATGAAAATGTTACATCTGATTCTCTAGTTTGCTTGCTTTTTCCAGTAAAGCAAATCCTGGAAGAAGTAATGGGAAATCTCTTATAATGTCTTCATTCGAAATGAACCAATCCTTTAAATTTTGAATAAGACTTTCTACACAGAAAATAAAGACTTTGATATTGTAATACTCTTCAGTGGATGTAATTAGCCGGTTTGCATGTGTTATCTGTCTAAATGTTAGTCTTGGGCTCTCTATTTCAGTTTACAAAAATGTCTTTCTGAAGTTTTGATGCACAATAAAACATCTCAATAACGATTTCTATTGCATTTTTTTCCCCATATTTATGTAAAACATTTAGGACATCTATAGCAAGAGTTATAAGCAATATAATGTTACGAGATTTTTCTTGAAGAACTCTCTATGACTTTGTCTGACAGAAAACCTTCTCACAAACAGACAGGCTTGTGAAAAAATCATTCTTCTCCCTGACTGCCAAAAAAGCTCCAGATGTTGATGAAATCTTCCATATTTTTATGGAAATATTTTCTGAGCTAATGCAAATGTATTTAAGTAGCTCAACAAAAGTTAATATGCTTTCATGACTCTCGATAAATTTTGCGTCGCAAATTCTGAGAAGTAATTTTTTATTTTGTTTTCTGGGGAATATTATGCAATTGCTTCTTGAAGCACTAAGTTTGTCTTTAGGTGATTTTTAAAAACTTTTGTCAGTGCTTTAACAAATCCATGATACTGTCGGATGACGGGAATTAGCATGTTGTTGGACAAGGCAAGAGTTAACCGTTAGCTTTCACAATGGACGTATCTAATTTTTGGAAATTCTGAAGAATTCTTGAATTGACCCCTCTGAAATGACCAGGCTTATTGGCTGCTTCATCATGTGCCTTTACGATGATTGACATGTCAAGGTATAGTTCATCACAAAGTTGTAATATTACGTCATAATCCTTTTCCTGAATTTTTGGCAGAAAAGACATTTATTGGAACAAAAATTTTAAAAAAATTACGAATTATAGAGGTATGTGAATTTTCTAATAGTTCACATATCTAACACAAAGGGCAAGCTGTTTTGCGCTTGATATGTTCATAGTTTCCTCAGAAATTAAGCTAAAACAGATTGTGTTACTTATTTTGATAATTAGTACTTTGGAAAATGTACCATATTTGAATGATTTCATTCCAAATGTCTGGAATGAAGAAAATAGAATTTATACGGATATTTATAATTTCTCGTTTCAATTCCTTCTCTCTAGACATTGCTCAAAACTTAAAAGAGCTCTTAGCTAACAGTCTTTTTTATATCCATGTTAGATGATCGTCATCGTGGTCACCTCTAAGTGTACTTTGCTCTGCACAAAATAAGATTATTTCGAGTATTGGTCCGAGAGCTGGCTTGAATTCTTCTTTTCCTGAAGCTCTTTGAAAACCCAACAATGAAATAATAACTTTTTACTTTCCTGAAGAAATTTCAAATTTGATTGCTAAAATAGCATATGGTTTATGAAAATCTAATTGCACATGCTTTAAGAAAACATATTTACGCGTTTTCTAGTGTCTGAAACATATAGAAACTAGTCTTCCTGACTTTTTATGATCTCTCTTTTGTTAGTCTTTTGTGAAAAAAAACCAAAAAACAAGATTTACAATAAATGCCTTTTGGAATATGTAAGAAAAGGAAATGCTATTTCTGGATCTTTCACCCATTTCTCTTATTTTTGTTTCTTCACTACAATTATAAGAAAATTGTACGGCTTTTTGAAAAGTAAAATGAAATCAAAAATGTTTCTTTTCGTGGCAGCAACTAAGTCATCACTAGTTACATAGCAATATATCAAATTGAGTTGCTTGCCATACTGTAGATTCATTATCGAGTACTTGACGAACCTTCACAGAGTCAAATTGTTCTGAACGCTAACATCAAAACAATCCTCAGTTTCAATTTCAAAACAAGACTTGCTACCAGAAAAATTGACATTATGGGAACTGGTTTTATGTAAATCAATTCGAGATTTAGTGCATCCATGGTGTTGTTTTGTTATTTTGCCAAAAAAAAAAAAAAAAAAAAAAAAAAAAAAAAAAAAAAAAAAACACGTCTGAAAAATAATTTTTGCCATTTCATATCATAATTTCCATTTACTTTAAAGATTCCATTTACAATCATTAACTTTTTGCTTCCATTTTATCTAGCCGATTGACAAAATACTGTATTTTCCGTCATTTAATCCGTGGCTCAAAAAGTTTTATTTTATATCCAAAAGTTGTATGTGACAAAATACGCTTTTTTGAACTCAGAATACACTTCAATTACTAAATTGAATTTCTGGCTGTAAACTGAGCCAGTGTTGTTGTTTAAATTTTTACTTTGTTCCAACACAACTGAAAATGACCCTATAATGACTATAAAAATAGTACCCTCTAGCCCGACAACACTCTCGCCTACATCTGTAGATTGGCTTCACAATGTTATTGGGGTAAATTTCATCCAAATATATGTGTTGACAAGATAGAAATCTTTCTTGGTTGCACTATGAAAAACTGCCAAAAATCCCCACATTGTGGTATCCATTCCTAAAGTTGATAGCTCTACAAAATACAAAGAATATTTCCCAGACAAACCAGCTACTTTATATACAAGATTTATATGCAAACAATTTGCAGAAAAGTTGTTCAGTGAAAAGATTGAGGGATGCTGTCGTGGTGTCTTTAACAGTTTCTTGATACCATATTGTTTTTCTTCATACCATTACTTTTCAAAAATACATTCTAATAGTGTTTTTTTTAATAAAAAGCGTTTTACAGTTATAAAATCATTATCAAAGATACTTTCTTTAAAATTATATTTTTTCACATGATTTTACATTATATAGGCGGCTATTAAAGTTTTTGGCTCCTATCTCTGTAAAACATTTGAACATTGACTGCTTTAAGTTTCCTTTATATGCAAGAAAATATAGAAAATCAAAGAAGATCACATAACATTTACAAGTAAATGTTTTATATTTGTCTCCTAAAGTTAATACATCATATGTGTATATTGTACTTATTTTTTTAGTCAAATTAATGATACAAAATTACACTTGATCGAATGTTACTGCGCATAAAGATACTTAAAATTACGTTTTAAAAAGAATTTATATTTTTAGTGCTAAATATCTATTAACAAAAGGAATATTGCCCAGTTAAACTGATGGCATTGAGCTCCCAGGCTACGCATACTAATTGTATATTACAGCCTTATATTTTCAAGGGTTAATTCCGTTCGAAAAACAAATTAAGGAGGGGGGGGGTCAGCTTTCTCCATTTCTCGTTTGATACTTAATCATTGAACCCCTTAAACTAGGGATATGATTTATCATATGAAAAATCTGCATGAAAAACCCAGCTATATCAATTAAGGGGAGGGGCATTAGCTCCCCGTTCCCCTCTTTATACTTATCCAATGAACACCTAATACTAATCACGGAGGCGCCTCATCATAATGATACTACATCTGAATTTCGAACGAAAACTGATAATTCAGCATGGAAAACCCATTTATATAAATTAATGGGGAGGGGGCATTAGCCCCCATTCCCCCTGTTATACATATCGAATGAACTCCAAAAAGTAATCAGGGAAGCGCCTTATCAGAATACACGTATATCCAAAATTTCAAGGGAATCGGATATTTTTATCACGAATTATCACGTTACGCACATACGCATATACAAAACGGACGGGCACATAAGCTCCCAGGCTTTCATAGCCTGTGAGCTAAAAAACAATATATCCAAATAACCGATATACAGGGCTTGATTACCGCAAAGGCCAACTAGGCCGTGGCCTAGGGTCCACTGCTGCTTGGGGCCTAAAATTGAATAAAATGATTTAGAAAAAGAACTCTTAACACTGCAGTTTTTGCAATTATTTTCTCAAAAACGAAAATATATTTTGGTTAACTTTGCAACAGCATTATAATATCTAATAAGATTCCCCTCTGCCCTAGAAATATAGCAGCTATTTCATCCGTGAGTGGTTACGAAAAGGTGCTGGGCCTTGGGCCCCGCGCAACTTAATCGGGCTCTGCCCATATAATGAAGGATTACTGTAACTGCAATTGAATAAATGAATATTTTTGCAACTAAAAATGCAATTGATTTTTATATTATGGAAGTTAAAAACAAATAAAACTTATTTTATTATCATAAAGATAATTTTGTTAAGACTTTTCAAACTTTCGGGAGGGGCTTCAGCCCCCTTAGCCCCCTCCCTGGATACGTGCCTGGTTCTATGAGTTCAAAATAAAATTTGTTTTTCAGAAAATTAGGTATTTTTTTTTTTTTACAATTAAATTTTTTTTTTTTATGTTAGTAAATTTTCAGAGTTGGAATTGGAAAAAAAATAAATATTTTGTAAATTAATGTATGGATTTGGGGGCTCCTTGAAGTCCAGGGCTCATGAGAAAGTCCCGATTTGCCTATGCGATAAAAAGGGCCTGCTTGAAGCCAATGAAAAAAGGCACACCTGGCAACATTAGATGGAATCGCAAATTACTAATGAACATTGATTGAATGCAAGCACTCTGTTTATTCAATGTCTAGCGAATGTCCACTCATAACCTTAACACCACTTAACACCGCTGACCTTAATTAAGTAATTCAGCTACTGACGTAACGTTGTTGTCAGTTCCAATCGTTCACTTCCTCTCTGATACGAAATTACATAATCCCACAATTAAAAGGTTTTTGTACGGATTATGATTTTTCTTTTCGATCATACTGTTAAGGCGGCTGGTCACTCAGATGCCGAATTCTCTCGGTAATGTTAAGGTTATGATGCATTCCCATATTCAAAATATCTCTTCAGTGACTTAATATTTTTAATTTCTTTTCTTAGTGTTCTCTTTTTAAAGGATGTCATTTTTTTTCTTAGTTGTCGAAATATTTCTAAAATTTATGCTAAGTTTAATATTTTATGTTTTAAGAATTGACAAGTTCGAAGTAAAAAATTAAGACTTCACATAAAATTATGCATAAATTTTAGAAATAGTTTGAAAACTAAGAAAAAGAAGATGCATCCTTTAAGAAAAAAACTCAAAAAAAAAAAAAAAAAGGTTAAAAATATTCATTTTTTTGAAGCAATATTTTGAATATAAAAATGTATCCAACGCCCATGACTTAACATTAAGGAGGCGAATTCGGCCGCTGAATGATTAGCCGCCTTTATTGAGCGGTGAGAAGGGAAATCTGTGGCACGTAAAGGTATTCAAATTTGATTCTGATAGGATGAGACAGGTCCGAGTGCACTTGATACTAGGATTTTGGATTTATATTTGTTTTTAGATTTTTTTTATTATCAGCATTCATTTATATATTTATATATTTACTGATTTTCATCAGGTATCATTGTACTAAAAAATGGAACATTCATGCATGTCTGCATTTCTTGATTGGCTAAATTGGTATTTGCTAAAAGTCATAATATAGTTACTAAAAAAGACTTTAATTCAATATATAAATCCATTTATCATTCATTTTTCTTCAAAAGTTTAAACTTACATCTAAAAAACATTAGATATCAATAAAAAAATACACATACATATATATGAGACTGCAGGGTAAAATCCTCGTCCAAGTTCACAAGTATATATTGTTTCTGCTGTCAACATCCCTTTTCTCAATTAATGTGTAGCGTTCATCGATAAATGAGTTATCTATTTGGATAGGATTTTTTACCCACACCTGACGTCGCATACTGATTTTAACTAATATGTGTAACATACAAAGATGGATCAGCTATGATTAAATAGGATTTTTTTTTTTTTTTGGGGGGGGGGGGCTCATACTTGACATCGCATACAGAATTTAACTAATATGTAACGTACACCGATGAATCAGGTAATCATTGGATACGATTTTTTAACCACACATGGCATTCATACTTTTTGTCATAGTATAAACTCCTATTTCGTTAAAACTATTTATTTAATTTTAAAAAATATGCAATTAATTATAAATTAATGTGTGTCAGAAAATAAACGCAAAGACTGCAATGCGAAAACTTTTCCCTATGACCTACTGTTTTATTATTATTATTATTATTGAATGGGAAAATGCAAGTATTTCCCGGATTTTTTCAAGTTCTCTGACAATTTTGAACCACTCAAAAACACCTTTTTTTTAAGATCCCCATTTTTCCGAAAATGAGGACTTTATTTTTTATCAGTTGATAGTTATTTGTTGCATTTTACACTTCTACATGGAGAAAACCTTCGAGAAGAAAACCGTTTACAATTTGCAAAAATATTACATCCTAAATCTATACGTTTTTTTTAAAAAAAGGTTAAGAGAACATGAATTTCAGAAGATTCCAGCAAAGATTTAAACATAAAAAGGGATTTCCCTGTGTTTGTTTTTCTGGAATAACTCTTTTATCACTAAAACCTGTTCTATGACGTTTAACTTTATTGAGATTGAGGGAACACAAAAGAAAGGCAAAATATAATTATTACTATGAATCTTTTATTTCATGTATTTAACCAATGCGAATTTTAATGAAATATGCGATTTTTAACAGAACAGTTCATTTTTATGATTGTTGTTTTAACGAATCGGACACAATCTAAATTTTCAGGTTAGCTTTTTTTTTTTTTCTTTCTGTCAATTGTATACAGGACCCAGCCTAGCACGAACTTCGAACTCGGAACAATCTGCGGATCTCTTTCAGGCCGATTTTCTGTCTTTAGATCAGATATGATTACATCACATTTGATCAGATTAGATCAGATATAGTCAAGGGCGTATCTGGAGAGTCCTCAAGGGAGGGGCGATTTTAGAAATTTGGAAAATCAAGTCTAATACACGGGTCGGCACTCATTTTTTTAAATTCGGTCCGTGTTTCGTCTATTTTTTGCTGTGGGTCGGGTTTGGGTCCGATTAGCTTCCACTTTTTGCTCCTGGTCGAGTTAATTTCTATTTGGGTCTTGTTTGGGTCCAATTGACTTCTACTCTTTGCTTTCGAGTTAATTTCTGATTTTTTGCCTTTGCATCGGGTTTGGGTCCGGTCGACTACTACATTTTGTTATTGGTCGGGTTGACTTTTACTTTTTAGCTATGATTAGCGCATTTGGAGCAGTTTGACAAACAATTCTGATTTTGGGCAGTTTAGGATTTGGTTTTTACTTTTGGGAGAAGGGTTCGGGTTGACCCGATTTTGATTGGGGTGAGTCTTTTGATAAAATGTGCGTTCTTTTTCGCAATCTTTGGACAAAATGTACGTCTGTTTCACGATCATTTGAAGAAATTCGTGTTTTCTCCGGGATCATTTCACAAAAATTGATGTCTGTTTGGCTTCTATTTTTTGCTGCTGGTCGGGTTAATTTTTACTTTTTGTTGTGGGACGTGTTTGGATCCGGTTAACTTCTACTGTTTGCTGTAGGTGAAGTTAAGTTCAGATTTCTTCCTTCGGATCGGGTTTGTGTCCGGTTAACAACTATATTTTGCTGTTGGTCGGGTTGATTTTTACTTTTTAGTTGCGCTTAACGCATCGGATCAGATTATCATACATTTCGGATTTGAGTCAGCTAACAGATTCAGTTTTTACTCTTGCGAGAATGACTGACCCAGTTTTGATCGCAATCCTTAAACGAAATTCACTTTTTCTCCGTGATCCTTTTATAAAATTTGAGGGTTTTTTGCGACCTTTTGATGAAATTCGTGTTTCTTTCGCAACACTTCTACAAATTCGCGTTTCTTTAATGAAGTTCGTCCTTATTTACAGCTTTTTGATGAAATTCGCTTTTCTCTGCTTTTCAACCTAACTTGGGCTAGTGGAAAAGAATTTAGAGGAGTGCACGGGTCGCCATCGAGCCAGTAATGTTTGTCATACTATCTAGATCAGAGACGGACCGAATATTTATCTTTACTCCGGGCTGAACCACAACCGGGGAATTTTGTTCAATGCAAACCTCTAGGAAAAACGAAATCCAGACCAGACTCGGTCTGGAAGAAAAAGAAGCCTGTCACCACCTGAATCTGCAAAAAAAGCAAGATCAGGACACGACCTGATTCAAAATGCCAATTCACTTACCCAGTTCGAGTCTCGTGGGCTTAAACTGGCGCGACTCGTGCCCGGCTGTGATGGGTTCGAGCTTCGCCCCAAGTTATTTCTCGTGAGGATGCATAATGTCACTTTGTAAATCCTTTATTATTCCACTGAAAGTGTGACTCTGAAAGTGTGAAGACCTGACCCAGTCCAAGTAAAATAAATTAAAGTTGGAGCGACCTGGGTCGGGTCGCGCCGGTCTTGAGTTTAGAACTAACAACTTTTCCGTGCGGGCATCTAATGTCGTTCTGCAGATCCTTTATGGGCTCAGGGGGGGGGGGGCGATTGCCCCATCGCCCCCCCCCCCTTGATCCGCCATTGGATATAGTACTTTGTTAGATGAGGGTCTAGCTAGCAGAGTGCTAGGGGAGGCTCAGCCCCCACCCTCCTAAAATATTTTGAGCCTCCCCTGGAAATTATTCCAAGGTCACTTAATGTATTTTTGTTCCGAAAATCCAAATGAAATTCTGTTCCAAAATCGAATTTAGTTTTGAGGCCCTTTCACAATTTTGAAGAAGTAATAAATTGTAGTATTTGTACAAAAAGTGCAAATGAATGTTTCAATACTTGTACATCCTATTTGCATATATGAAGCTAACACAAAGTATAATTTTGTATTAGTTATACACTCGAATTTTTCATTCTACATCCTATTTTTTTCTTAATTATTACTAACAGTTTAATAATAAGAATAGTACCTACAATGTGAACATGCACTAAATTATCTTTCTATAAAAAATTTTCATCATATATATCCGCGTGTGGGTGTGTTTGTTTGTGCATGTATGCGTCAGAAAGAGAGAGAAAATATGATCCCCCCCCCCCCCCCGTTATTCACTTCTAACTACAGCCCTGTGTCGGATTCAACTTTTTTGGGCAAACACGGACGGGACAACACCCGATGCGTTTTTTGTAAAATGTTGCAAAGACTTCTTTTAATAGATTACTGAGAGAGACAGAGATATTATCGTGCTGCATGCATGATTCCTTATGAGTATTTCTTCTCACTTTTTTTTAGCCTTTATCGCTAAAGGATTACAATGTCTTTCATAAGTATGTTAATGCGAATTAATATTTCCTTATAAGATCAAGTTGTATGTCCAACTGTACTGCATCGATCAGATATGCATATTTTTAATAGCGTAGCTGTCAAAGTAGAGAAGAGCAGAAATCTTACTGTAATGAATTCAATGCTGAAAAGGAATTAACAATTTAAAGCGCATATTAAAAAACACCTTTTGAAAAAAAAAAAAAAAAAAGTGCTAATGACAGGAAAAGATCAGCCAGATTTAGCTGAGAAATGCAAGTAGAAAGCCTGTAAAATCATAAATTATTACTTTCGAAAATTTAACACGAAACGATGAACGTTCCAGGTGATTTGACAAACTTCGGCAATTATGGAAATAGCTTGTTAAATGAGTGTTTAAAACCGCAATATTTAATGATTCAAATTTACACGATGAAATACTTTATTTAAATTTACACAGTTTCACCGGTTGAATAATTTTTAAGTGTATATTTTACAAAAGTAAAGGGCCGATTAAGAACGCTATCACTATACATTTTGAAGTCAACGATGTTGTTTCCACGGCAATAATACTTTTCTGTTACTGTCTCCGATACTAACAAAATTGAGGTCGGATTGATAGTATTAAGAATCGAAATTAAATTTTGAATTTGAAACAATTTTAATCAATTTAAATTTTGTTTGAAACCGCATAATACGATCCTTCATTAAATCTACCCTTTTGAAATCTCAATTAAACGAATTTATAAAACGATCGTATGAAAAACCTGATTAAATGATTAATTATGCTTCACAACTATTTCTTCTAAAATACGTAACCTTTAGCAGTGAAATTAACATCAATTATCCGTAATTCTCCGCGTATATAAAAAATGGTGTTAGAATTTTTAAATTTGAATTAGTTTTCGAAATATTATTATTGTTATTATTATTATTATTGTTACATATTTTATTTTTATTTTTACTTATTTATTTTTGCAAATTTTATAAATATTTCTCTAATAATGGCAACTAAATAACTCCATTTTTGCGGGGAAAAAGCAGGAAAGGAAAAAATATATAGGGATTATTATATATATATATATATATATATATATATATATATATATATATATATTGGTCATTTTTGAACTGAAATTGAAATTATTTTTTATTTCAATCGAGAGTGAAGACAATATTACGATTAAATTATGTTTTTCAGGAAAATTTGAAAAATAATTCATTAAATAATAATAATACTAAATAATAATTTCTCATTTATTTTAATTAAATTTTCATCATTTTAAGAGATATTTTTTTCAGATTTTAGAAAAGATTATTATTTCTAATTATTACCAATTGATGAAAACATCGAAAACAATAATAGATAGGTAGGATGCATCACAAATAATCACCTCATCGAATTCACGGCTGAAATTACAGAATTACTTAAACTCGATTCGCATATTAAAATGCAATCGGTATGTCAAATCATATCATAATGGAAAATACCTGAAAACTCGATTTTAGAGGTTGACTCTTTGGTTTACCATTGTGTTTTTCTGCTCTTAACCCACCATATACCTTTTTATGCAGGAAAGCATAATTTTAAATCTATGAGTAAACCGCTAAAATTGGCTTCTCAGGTATTTTCCATCAAGATATGATAGGATTTGGCGGATTGATTGAGTTTTAATATGTGGATCGAGCTTTAACTAATTCCAGAACTTCAGTCGTGAAATGGATGAAGTGACTGTTTGTGCTGCCGCATCCCGGTTTGTACTGTTTCCTTACATTTAAAAATTTATTTACACATGACTATTAAAAACAGGGAAACTTTAACATTAAATGATTACGTGTTAGAAGAGGGAAAATATTGAAAATTACTTCTTTAAAAATTCTATTTACACTGACTATTAAAAGAGTGAAAAAAAAACTTTAAAATAATAAATTCATTAATATATGTTAAAAGCAGTAAATGGAAGGAAATCACATCGTATTTAAACTGGCCAAATAATAATAGTATTACCAAAAATTTAAATTCAAATATATATATATATATATATATATATATTACAAATTTAAAATTTTTTCGCCAAAACTAACCTTTATACTATCTTAATTTTCTTATAATAATATTCCGTACTTACTTCAAATTATTAAATTAAAATCTTGTTTCTAAATCTAATCTGTTAATCTGTATGCAGACGATATAAATTCTTAATTTTCCTTAAAAAACATTATTCCAGTATGCGTAAATTTAAAAAGATGGCTCTAAATTAAAAATATTCTTAATTAAAACTTTATTTCTTAATATTCCAAATAAAACTGATTTCTTCTATGTTTTTATCAACCCTTTTTAAGAAAGTCTTATTAAATTTATTCCAAACCCATACCTTTAAAAAATATCATTATTTTATTTTATCTATTTATTTATTTTTCCGCCGTCAACGATAATTTGCATATTAATAAATTCATTTCTTTTCTTTTTTCTCTTAAAATTAATCATGTATAAAAATCGTCTGCCTAAGATATTTAAAATTCTGAGTCAATTATAAATTGGTTAAATAATATTTTTTTTTTTTTTAAATAAATTTATCGTCTGTTTAAAATAATCTCGTAGCTGGACAAGAATTCAGTTTACATAAAATAATGATGGTTAGAGATTACAGAATGTTCCAGAACTTTCTTTTTAGTTTAAAAGGGGGAAGTCTCGAGATGAAGAGAAGATTCTTCTGAAGATTTCTTGGGTTGCTTCTTCGATGAGGACAGCTCGCTGAAATAATGATGGAATTTTTGCAACAAGGAGCTTTTCCTTCCTCATTATCACGAATTTAATAAATGAATTTACAGCAGCCCATGACTAATTATTGGATCTTCTACATTTATTTATTATTTTTGTTTTTTCCCTCGCTTGCCATGACTGCGTGTTTCTGTTTAACCAGTGGAAATAATTCGAGTTCTCCTGAAATCGTCACAACTAATCGAAAAGTCGACAGGATAGGTAATGCCTGTGCTAGTGCCTGTTTCGGATTTTGAAATGAATCTACTGAAGAAGTAAAATGCTATGTAAATGAATCTAATGAATCTACTGAAACGAAGTGATGACAAAAATATGAATCGCCGAAAAATTTTCCCGCCATGATTGAAAGTGTTATTAAGCAAGAATTGCCATTACCTTTTGATTCCTCGAGTGAATGTAACAGAGGAGATTTTAATGTTAAACAGCTTTCTGTCCGAGTGGTTTGAAAGATTTCTTCTAAATATCTCGTGAATTCCTGAGGCCTGATATTCCACCTTTTTGCTGTTTATGTGTAACTGATGACTCAAGATAATCATGGTCATAATGACAAGAAAAAAAAAAAAAAAAAAAAAAACTTTTAGAGACAACTGAACGCAGATTACTACTTACTTTCATAAATTTCGTTATTCCTGTCTCCCCTAGGATCAGCTTGAAAATTTCTCCTTATCCGTGAGTTATTTTTAGATGTATTTAATTATTATGTGTATCCTTTTTACTGTATTTGTGTAGATAGTTCTTTGTTTGTAAGGTTTATTTATTTGTTTGTTTATTTTTCTGTGAGCCTTATTTATTTATCTTTTTATCTAGTTATGAGTCTTATTATTATTATTATTACTATTATTATTATTACTTGTTGGAGTGAAAACATGCTTGTTCTTAAAAATTTAATTGAGGAGTATGATGTTCTAAGATATTTACTGTTACTTATTAAGATTATTATGATATTTTTATGCACGTTTAAAGATAAGTTCGTAATAATAATGAAGTATAAAAGAACTCAGAAGCTCAAGTTATTTTTTAAAAGGTACATTTTCTAATTTATTGATATTGTTTGTTATCAAGAACTATTCTCAGAATACAATATTTTCATGATAATGTTCCTACAACTAAACATTTGAGCTGAAAATTAAATTAACATTTATGTTTTTTCCTTTATTTGTTAGAATTTCTAGTGACAGTGAGCTTTGGTTCCCGGATTCTTATAATTTATTTAAATTCAGTAGGAATATGGAACTATGCAAGGCTGTTGCTAGAATTTTGACTGATAAATGTGATTAATTTTTTTTTTTTTTTTTTTTTTTTTTTTTTTTGTAAATTTTGTGGTTTTAAGTAAGGAATTACCTATAATTAAAATTTTTGAATCTGTTTATGATTTATAAAATAATAGAATTAAAAAGTTGATCACAAGTTAAGGTATAACTATGATATTTACAATTTCTATTTTTATTAGATAAAATTTCTGGTTAAAGTTAGCAGCTAAATATAGTTATAATTTTCACGATAATTTTGATTCAGATTTTTAAAATGGGGGGTAATGGTTTTGTGTGAGGCAGTTAAAATGTATACAACTCCAGTCGACAAAGCCCTCAAAATTGCGAAAGCGCGAACTCAGGAATTTCACCTTAAAAGTAAAAGACTCTATGATCGACATTTTGTCGAATGCCCATTAAAAATACAAGACTCTGTAATTTATGAAGAATTCAAATACCCTAACACTCGAAAATTAGAACCTACTTTCTCTGGACCATATAAAATTATAAATAAGCTTTCTGATGTAACTTATGAAATAGATAAATTTAATTATGAGACAGGACAGAATTCCGTTATTGTGCATGTTTCTAAATTAAGACCCTATTTTTCACCCGAAAATTTTAAACTGTTTCATGAGCAATCCAAAAAACAAACAAAACCTCAGATACAATCACTAGATCAAACTAAAGTCAAGACAATAGATTAAATTTACCATAAAAAAACCATAATTTTCAACATCAGCGGGTATGTTCTTGGAGCGCTACAAGAATATTACTTGTTTTTGGGAGTTTTTGGGATTAAATTGGGCTCCTTATGCAGGCATAAGGTGAACACTTTGATTGTAAAAGCTTTCAAATTGATGTTGATAAATTAATTTTAAGGGTGTTTAAGTCTAACTATATTTACTCATTTATTTGACATTAGTATTACTCTATTTATTCAGCAGATATTATATGATAATAGTTATAAAATCTAATGACTCTACTCAAACCTATAACATAATATGTGATTTTCAGTGATTGTGAAAACTAGATATTAAAAGTTTTTCAAAAAAGCACACTATTTTTATTTCCATTTCTCAATTAAGAATGACAACTTTTATTCCTATTGTATTTTATTATTAAAGTTTATAAACCATGTGTGGATAAAACATTATTCTACATTTGGCATTGAAAACTTATAACCAAATTTGACAATTTTGTAAAAGAGTATCAGAGAGGAATTATTGTAAGGAAATACTGGTGAGAGTCCATTTTCTAAGTAGTTAGATTTAATTTTATTTGGATTTTGGAATTATTATGATTTTTTTTATTTATACTTTCGGCTAGCAAAAAATACTTTCTTATGCTATTAGAAGATAAGAAAATTATTTAGTTGCTATGTAATTATTTTTATCCTCAACCAATATTTTCCCTATCAATAATAAACAAATAGTGATATTTTCTTTTGATTATACTCTTGTATTACTATTATTATTATTATTATGATTTCTATAATGAAGTTTATTATTAATTATACTCTTATTGAAAAATATTAGGATATGGAGTCTTATTATACTACTTATTATTGTTGTTGTTATTATTATTTAAATTTTTCTATATTATTTATTATTGATATTGAGAGTGATGCTATTTATTATTAAAAAAAATGATATATTATTGAAAGAAAAATTTGATTGATTGTTGAAAGATGTTGGATCCAACATAACATAAAAAACAAAGCTTAAACTAGATTTGGAGATATTTAATTAAAGAGACTGTATTCACTGGACATTGAAAAAGACTCTTTTATATATTCTTGAAAGACTTTTTTCATTTAAAGGACTTATTTAAAATAAACTATGCATTAAGTCATTGTAGTTATTTAAACTTCCATGAGAACGAACTTTTATTGTTTTTATTATATTTTTATCTCTTGCTTATTAATATTCATAACTTATTTACTGTTATTATATGTATTATCTCCTATGCACTTACAAATGGTAAGTGATGTTGTAACATTATTGTATTTCTTTCAGGGAAATGCTCCTACCTAAATTTAATTCAGAATTATTTTCTCTTAACTATTTTATTTTAATCGCTAATATTTTTTATATTGCGTTAATTTTCTTTTCTTCCATCTCTTGGCTTCCTGAGTTTGACAGTTTTATTCCAAAATTTAACTTTTCTAAATTATTATATTTCTGTTGTCTGAACTTGTAGTTTTATTTAACTATCAATTTCATACAAAGTCTTGGGGAGGGGGGATAATATTACAAATTTAAAATTTTTTCGCCAAAACTAACCTTTATACTATCTTAATTTTCTTATAATAATATTCCGTACTTACTTCAAATTATTAAATTAAAATCTTGTTTCTAAATCTAATCTGTTAATCTGTATGCAGACGATATAAATTCTTAATTTTCCTTAAAAAACATTATTCCAGTATGCATAAATTTAAAAAGATGGCTCTAAATTAAAAATATTCTTAATTAAAACTTTATTTCTTAATATTCCAAATAAAACTGATTTCTTCTATGTTTTTATCAACCCTTTTTAAGAAAGTCTTATTAAATTTATTCCAAACCCATACCTTTAAAAAATATCATTATTTTATTTTATCTACTTATTTATTTTTCCGCCGTCAACGATAATTTGCATATTAATAAATTCATTTCTTTTCTTTTTCTCTTAAAATTAATCATGTATAAAAATCGTCTGCCTAAGATATTTAAAATTCTGAGTCAATTATAAATTGGTTAAATAATATATTTTTTTTTAAATAAATTTATCGTCTGTTTAAAATAATCTCGTAGCTGGACAAGAATTCAGTTTACATAAAATAATGATGGTTAGAGATTACAGAATGTTCCAGAACTTTCTTTTTAGTTTAAAAGGGGGAAGTCTCGAGATGAAGAGAAGATTCTTCTGAAGATTTCTTGGGTTGCTTCTTCGATGAGGACAGCTCGCTGAAATAATGATGGAATTTTTGCAACAAGGAGCTTTTCCTTCCTCATTATCACGAATTTAATAAATGAATTTACAGCAGCCCATGACTAATTATTGGATCTTCTACATTTATTTATTATTTTTGTTTTTTCCCTCGCTTGCCATGACTGCGTGTTTCTGTTTAACCAGTGGAAATAATTCGAGTTCTCCTGAAATCGTCACATATATATATGCGAGATATTTGTTTCATATTTCGAGATGATTTCTTTAACTTTTATTGCTAATATTCTAAGGCAGCTCAAAAAATAATATTTCCTTCCTAACGACGAAAATATTTTCACGTGAATATTAAAAGGAGAAAGAAAACTTTAAAATGATAAATTCATTAATGTGTGTTAAAAGCATTAAATGAAAGAAGTTATGCATATTTAAAATGGAAAAATAATAACATCGACAAACAATTAAAAATTAAAAATATACCTATGTGAGACATTTATTTAACATTTCGACATAAGTTTTTAACTAATGTTGAGAATTCTAAGTCAGCGAAAATAGTAATATTTTCTTTATAAAAATAAAAGTATTTTTATGTGAAAGTTAAAAAGTGAAAGAAAATTTTGATGAAAATTAGGTCAGAATTAAAACGATAATTTTAAAATGTCTTATTTAAAACAATCTTTTAATATTGTTGTTAAAAAATGCCGGGTAGCAATTACTCGTTTATTTAATTCATTTTATATTAGCTTATTTTAAAGTTTTAACAGATCTTATTTAATCAAACACGATAGCAAGCATTGGATGTCTTAGCAGCAGCTAATTCGACCGTAACATATTAGAAAAGGCAATATTGCATTGACTTGAATTAATTGTATAAAATGCCTATATATGAAAGTATGAATGTCTTGAATTAATAAAATGGAAATCCATTTAAAGGGAGAACAACGTTTTTATTATTATTATTATTATTATTATAATTATAATTCAGTTTTTTGTAATCTTTTAAAAACCGATGCAATTAATATGTTTTTAGAATCTGTGGTGGATTTGAATGAAGATTGGCGAGTGTAGTTCGTAAGGGACATTGCTCTTGTATATAAAAATGTGATATTCTACTTCACAACAATGCGTCATGTAATGGCCAATACTTAATGTGTTCTGTAAACAATCAAAACTTATTTGGGTTCAAAAATCTTCTAAATATTCTTGAATTTTCTTTTTAAAAATTTTATTACATACTTAGAATTATAGAATAAAGAAATATTGAATTCAAATTATTTACATACTATGTACAAAATGTATAATATGTACAAAATATAAATGCTTTTACCTTGATAATTTTTGATCATCATACTAAAAACTGGAAAGATGATCCTTTATGCATTTCTGCGTGCCTTTTCATAAAATTAACATAATTCTTCAATAAAACTCAAGACACGCACGACAAACAAAAAATATAAACATTCTCTCTCTCAAAAAATTCTTTTACATTCCATCAAAAATTGATGCCAACTTTTTTATCTAAACTTTTAACTCATCTCGTAAGATAAAAAATATAAAAAGCAAAGCAGACGAAAAAACAGCTTCGCTTCCATAGCAACGAGTCGCGTCTTATAAATAAATTAAATATCACAATTGCAAATATGCAAACGATTTTCTGTGAATAAACTGGGATAACTTAATTTATCAATTCCTAACATACTCCCACCTTTAATTTAGGCGGAAGCCAAATTAAACTTAAGATCACTTTTGATCAAATTAAGCCCTAATTCAAAATAAAAAATATGCAAATAAATAAAGATAATAACTAAACAATAATAAAATAATAATGAAACATTTAGAGTTCTAGAAAAGTCAATTCAGGGTTTTAGAAAAGTCATTTCAGAGTTCTAGAAAAAGTCATTTCAGAAGTCTCTGTACTACTCTACCACTTCTAGTTTTACTGTTACTCACAGTCTGGATTACAGGGTCATCAGGACTTGATATCTCTAATGAGTACAGCTTACGAAGTGGACGCACCAAGGTCCCTGAACTTGTTTTAACTTCAGCCACTCTAGCTGCTCCATCTCGACTTGGGAAAATCTTTACAATTTTTCCTATAGGCCAATAAAGTCTCTTTTGGTTTAGTTCTATCAAGACTACTTCACCTAGTCTGACAGCTTGTCCTTTCTGTTTTGATTTTTGGACCAATTCAGCTAAATATTCTTTTCTAAATCTATTTCTAAGTTGTTGCCGAATATTTTGACAGTGTTTATATCTAGATTGAAGTTTCTTTGAATCTATTGCATCTAAATCAGGAACACCTATTTCTTCAATGTCTTGCAAAAATGATGGAGTCAAAGGTATAAATTTATCTGTTTCTTCAAAAATATAGGTTAGAGGCCTTTTATTTACTGTTGCTTCGACATCACATAGAACAGTCATGAGTTCTTCAAAAGTTAAAGTTGAAGTGCCGAGTGTTCTGATCAAGGGAATTTTAACACATCTAATCAGACGCTCCCACCATCCACCCCACCAAGCTGCTGCTGGAGGGATGAACTTCCATTTAATAGGAGACAGTTCTTTTGAAGAAACTATTGCATTCCAATCCAATGATTTTAAAAGGTTATTGGTTCCTCTAAAATTTGAGCCATTATCAGAGTATATAGTAGTCGGCCTTCCTCTCCTGCATATAAATCTTCGAAGTGACTGAATGAATCCTTCCGCTGAGAGACTGGATACAAGTTCCAAATGTATTGCCCTATATACTGCACATGTAAAAAGTACAACCCAAACTTTGGATCTTTGCTTTACGAAAAGAGGGCCAAAAAGATCAGCTCCAACAACTTCAAAAACTTTGGAATCTCTGACTCGATCTAGAGGTAGGTGGATTGGAGGTGTAGTATATGGCTTTGTAGAGTATCTTTTGCATCTGTAACACTTAGACAATTGACTTCTAATGATGCGTCTAGAAGAAATTATCCAATATTTTTCTCTCAAAATGGATCCAACTGTTTGAAGTCCAGCATGACAATTCTTTAAATGACATTCTTGAATCAGACAATTCACTACATGATGTTTCGATGGTAATAAAATTGGATATCTGAAAGAAAACTCGTCATCTCGCTCTAATATCTTTGTTTTTACTCTTAACAAACCTTCTTGATCTTTCATAACCTTTAATCCTTTTATTGCATCAGTAGTATTACCAAAACTTTCAGATTGTATTATTGACCAGAGCGACCTTTCCGCATCTTCTTTTTCTTCAATTGACAATTCTGATGGAAAACATATATTTCTGTTTCTGCACTTCATTATGAATCTCTTCACCCAACATACGACATTAATAAATCTACCAAATTTTGAAATTCTACTATATATCATAAATTCATGTGAATTAGAACATAAAAGAGTAGGTACTGAAGTTTTCTTCTTTTCCATCATTACTAATTCTTCGCTGGGGCTTGTTTCTGAATGTGGCCAATTTTCTTCTGATAACTTCAACCATTCTGGTCCCTCCCACCATCTCATCTTCAGCAGCTGTTTAGGACTACATCCGCGAGAAGGTAGATCAGCAGGGTTGAGATGACCAGGTACGAAGTTCCATTGTTGAGATTCGGAAAATTTACAAATTTCTCTAACTCTATTGCCTACAAACGTTCCCCATTGATCATTTCTTCGAATCCAAGCGAGAACAGTCGAAGAGTCGGTCCAATACTTTACTGGTATGGAAATACAATTAAAGGCTTTCAAAACAAATTTAGTCAACCTTATTCCTAAAATACAAGCAAGAAGCTCTAAACGTGGTATGGTTACATTTTTCTTTGGTGCAAGACGAGACTTAGCTCCTAAAAGTTGTACAAAGACTGCGTCTTTATCTTCACAACGTAAGAAAACTGCTGTTGCATAAGCTCTGGTACTTGCATCACAAAATGTATGAATAGACCATTTTTCTTTACAACCATAGCCTACACGTCTATTTATCTTCACGTCATTTAAATACTTGAGTTCGCTATACCATTTTTGAAAATTATTCCGGATTTCTTCTGGAAGTGGAGCATCCCAATCTAATTTCGTCGACCAGGCGTCTTGAATTATCAGTTTGGCTGGCAACAATGCTGGGGCTAAAAATCCTATTGGATCGAAGATCCCTTGGGTTACAGCTAATATCTTTCTTTTCGACAGATTTTCTATCTCATCACTAAATTTATAAGCGATCTTCAAACTATCTTCCATTGTGTCCCACTTCAACCCTAAAACCGGAACTATCGTTGTTACATTTTTGCTGAGCACCTTCTTTTCGTTAAGGAAACTGCTGTCTTCACTTTTAATTGGTCCGAATTCCCACATTCTTAATTCCATTTTCGCATCAGCCATGATTTCTGTAGATTTTGAAATAAAATTTTCTAGTTCAGGCACATTGTCGACTGAAGTAACGCAGTTATCTATATAGTATGATTTCATAAGCTTCTCAGCTATCTGTATGTTTTCTTCATCAACATTACTCAAATGATATCTTATAACTGCACCTAGCAAAAATGGGCTACAAGTTGCTCCAAAAACTACTCTATTGTGTTGATAAACTTGAAATTCGTCAGGACTCTTCCACCATAAAAATCGCAAGAAATGCCGATCTGATTCTTTGACTTCAATTTGAAGAAATGCTCTTCTTATATCGGCTACTACCCCAATAGCTTTCTCACGAAATCTTATTAACACTGCAGGAATTTGTTCGATGAGGTTTGGTCCTTTAAAGAGGCAATCATTTAAAGAAGGAGACCTCCCTACCTTACACGATGCATCAAAAACTGGTCGAACACTTGTAGTAAGACTATCTGGTTTGATGACGGGATGATGAGGTAAAAAATGTCCTGGAATCTTGAGTGCTTCATCTGGTACTTTACTTATAACGCCTTCTTCTTCCCATTCATAGAAAACTTTAGCATATTCTTCAAACATTTTCATTGATTTTAATTTCTTTGTTGAATTTATCAATCTTCGTTCAGCTATGTGTCTATTTGAGGGAATCTCACGTTTGCCGTTAATCCAAGGAAGACCTACAATATAGCGACCTTCTATATTTCTATCAACTTCTTTTATAAAATTATCATGAGCGAGTTCTTCTTCTTCTGCTTTAGACAAAGTTTGACAGGGATCTGTTATACCAATTGTCTCTAACTTCCATAATTCTGGAATCTTCATATCTTTTAAAGCTAGGTTCGTGATAAACATATTTCCATAATTTAGGCAAGACTGTGATGTACTTTCTAAACGACCACAAAGTGTCCATCCAAACTTTGTCTCTATTGCTGTAAGACCGCTCCTTAACTGTTTTACTCGACCTGTAAGAAGTTGTCCGTAGTAATCGCTTCCAATCAAAATTTCAATTTTTGGACTTCCTGCTCCTAAATCTGTGATCCATAGTTTATTTTGTTTAAGCTCTTTAATTACTGATTCTTTTGGTATCCGAGGAATATAGTTACAAATTATATCTTGATCCAAAAGTTCTAAGACTTCTTTCGTTTGTTTCTGTCTATCAGAAGAACTTAACTCAACTTGGAATTTATTGTGAGATTTAGCTTCTGTTTGCGTACCACCAAACAAAGTGTGTACAATAGCTTCAGAAGAAATGGGATGTAAACCTAACTCTTCAGCTGTACCTTTTAAAATATAGCTCTTTTGCGACCCACAATCAAGTAACGCTCGTACTTTCTTTGTTATTCGACCTTTAATAACTATTTCTAAAGTCATAAGGGTTACTTCAGCAGAACACTGCTTACTTGCTATGGTGCTTTGAATTACTTCTGGGGTCTTAGCTGTATTTTCTGATTCTTTACACATTGAAATTTCAGGGCATAATAACTCGGTATGGGGTTTAGAACAAACGTGGCAACGAATAAAAACTTTGCAAACTTTAGCGTGGTGACCAAAACGAAGACATTTTAAACAGCAATTTTTATTCTTAATTTTGGCCTTCCGTTCATTAAAGGAAAGAGATCTAGCCCTAACACAGTCCTTGCTTTCATGAGATTTACTGCAAAATAAACAAAGGCGTTCTTTTGTGCTAAATAGCCCTGCTGCAGTAGGTATTTTACTTTCTGCTTTTCTTAACTTTTCTTTAGGTTTGTCTTTAAAGCCCAGCTCTATAAAACTCGATTTGGCTAATTTGAATCTTTCCTCGTTTGCAACTTCTTGTTTCAGGAATTCCATCAAACTTACTATATTTGCTTTTGTTGACAATGCATTATTATTACTAACAGTGTTTGATGTGATTGAAATATTATATCGCTGCCATGCTTTTAATACATCTTCCGATAAGCTAGATTCTATCATGGGATAGAGCCACGCCGAATTGCTTTCTAAACTTAAACCCATTGATTCTAACGATCTTAAATATGCCTCGACTTTCGTGAATAAATCTGATAAGGGAAGTTTATCTTTGCCGTGCGCCTGTACATTAGCTACAATCAATTTTAGGAATTCTCTAACGTACACTTCTATTAGTAAATCTTTATTTCCAAAACGCTCTTGAAATGCCTCGACAGCTTTGGGGTAATTAACTGCGGTCATTGGATAGCTCTCTAACAAGCGCCTGGCACTGGTTCCAGGTTCTACCGATTGGATAAGATACTGAAATTTGTCACTATTATCCAAATCTATGTCTTCATGAATTTTCTGAAACTGAGACCAAAATGAAAGATAATTTATTAACTGCGAATCGAATGGCTTAATATTTAGTTTAGGTAATTTATAATGCTTTGATTTGGAATAACCGTGATCTGTGCTTTTTTCACTATCATCTTGATTACGTTTATTTGTACCCAATGCTTCGCTAACTTTACGCTTAATGGTAATAAATTGATCTGAATAACTTTCATTTTCCACTACTTCATTTTCAATAGCCTCTTCATCGCATTTATCATCATCTAACATGAGTTCAATTATAGCTTCATCAATAGCTTTAATTTCATGAATCAAATTTTCTAATTTACTAAAACCGTCTAAAATTTTGTCCTTATCTAATGACTCGCTGTTAATTTCTTCATTCAAAACATTTAAAGTTCTGGTAAATGACGAACGTAGTGGTGTACGCTTTTTCTTTAGCTTATTCATCTTAGAAAAATTAAGTAGTAATGCACAGCTTATGAAAACACTATACGCTATAAAAACAATTCAATATCTCAACAATATTATTCAAATGTCCCTGTTCGTTGCGCCAGATGTTTTGTAAACATCCAAAACTTATTTGGGTTCAAAAATCTTCTAAATATTCTTGAATTTTCTTTTTAAAAATTTTATTACATACTTAGAATTATAGAATAAAGAAATATTGAATTCAAATTATTTACATACTATGTACAAAATGTATAATATGTACAAAATATAAATGCTTTTACCTTGATAATTTTTGATCATCATACTAAAAACTGGAAAGATGATCCTTTATGCATTTCTGCGTGCCTTTTCATAAAATTAACATAATTCTTCAATAAAACTCAAGACACGCACGACAAACAAAAAATATAAACATTCTCTCTCTCAAAAAATTCTTTTACATTCCATCAAAAATTGATGCCAACTTTTTTATCTAAACTTTTAACTCATCTCGTAAGATAAAAAATATAAAAAGCAAAGCAGACGAAAAAACAGCTTCGCTTCCATAGCAACGAGTCGCGTCTTATAAATAAATTAAATATCACAATTGCAAATATGCAAACGATTTTCTGTGAATAAACTGGGATAACTTAATTTATCAATTCCTAACATAATGTACTATTTTAAACCAGCATTCAATTGTAGAATGTTTAATTTGCAGTCTTGCGTGGAATGCGCATGGTGATAGGATATGGAATGAAATTTTTGGAGGATTTCCCATTCAAATCACTCATAGACGACATTCTTTACACACATTTATTGATCATTCATTCACATGATAATGACACAATTCCACCAGACTACGCCTACGGTGTTATCTTAGTACCAACGTAATATGTCGTCATATAAAAACAGAACGATGATTTTATAAGAATAGAGCTTCATCATATTAAAGACTTGAAATTCGCCAATTGACAGGGTTCTATTTAGTTCTGTTTAGCACATGAAAAATGTAGAATTCTACTTCTAAAGTCAATGTGATCTCGTTATATACTAACATGCGCATGGGTACAGGGTTTTACAACAACGTTCTATGAGTTAACAATCTTACTAGAAATTACATTCTTTTTCCAATGCGAAAGTTTAAAACCGGCGAAAAAGAAATAAGTTCTTTCAATCGAATCTGAAGTATAAATTGAGCAATTCGTCCATGAGTTGCTTCGCGTGGAATTATGAAAAAATCGAGTGATTTTTTAGAACGTAAATAAAAAGGTATTAGGAAAAAATGAAAGAATAAAAATAATAAATGGATTAGGGAAAGTGTTGCTTTAATAGATTAAGGTTATTTAGAATAAAGTAAAACAAATAAAGCGTAGATTAAAGGTATGGAATCTAATAAATACGTCAAGATATTATAAAAAAAGGGGGGGGGGGAGTTAGATAATATAAGAATTTGGAAATAATTTTATTTAGAATTAAGGCGAAAATCTTTTATTTTTACACATATGTACATAAATATATATGACAAATCTGTAGTTGTATAAATGTATTTGTTTAAGCCCAGCTTCCTTAAAGTTAATTTAATAAGAAAAATAGCAAAATCTTTACCTTAAAAGAATATTTAACACTGAAGTGTATATTATGAAATTTCATCGCTTCGCCAATAGGCCACATATCGCAAAAAAGTGAAATTGATATTATTTTCTAAGGAAAATATGTAGATTCCGCGAGAATTTTCTTAATACATATACAGACACACACACATATATATATCCGTTATTATCAGTTACTATCAATAAGAAGAATATTTGATTATAAAAATTTTCTAAGTATGCGCTTATATATAGACTTTCCTTGTAAGTCTATATTTTGGCATTTTTCATTTTAAGATGCTTTGAACGTTTTTAGTGTTATTTCGTTGCGAAAAGAACACTGTCCTGGAGAAATTTATAAATTCAGTGTTGAAAACTGAGTGTTGTTGAAATACATTAAAATAAAATATTTATCTTTTTTTTATGTAAAATTTTATCTTTAGGTTAATATTTTCTTTTATCAACCATTTTTTTTTTCATATTTTTTACCTTAAAAGTAAATTGTTAAGTTGTGTTTATGCATTAAAATTCCATCATAAAAAAATAATGATCATGTCATTAATAATGTCATTTACTTATTACAAATATTTTCTTAAAATTATTAATGTTATTAATGTATTTCTTTACCCCAAAAAAATACAACGTCTTCATAAGATTTTATGTATGAAGATCCTGTTTAAAGTTGTAAAAAACCAACTCCAAAATTTAAAAGCAACATTATGTATGGAAGAAATAGGGATAAATTAGCCAGTGAGGATAAAGTATCCATTTGAGTTTTTTTTTTCGCTGTATAGTGTCCCTTCTAATATGCAGGCACTTATTGAAACAATTTTCACAGATGCTGGTAGTTATTGCCCGCGCCTTTGAAACGGAAGGCTACATTTTTCTAGTTCTGGACTAGTACTTTTTTTTTTTTTCGCATTTATGGTTTAAGGTAAGTTATATAATTTCTTGATTATAGTTAAATAATAAATACTGTCTTAATTATTTGCTCTTAGGCTGTTTGATAAGTGTGAAATAAACTTTTAAATGATGGGTTTCAATTTCTGTTAGAAAACGCTCAGTCATGTTGATTAATTGTTAGGCCACAGTTTTTAGCTCATATGATAGCAAAGCCTGAGTACTAATGTGCCCGCCGGTTCTGTATATAAGTACGTAACACTTGAACGTATCTAAGCAATTAAAAAAGATATCCGATTTGCATTTTTTTTTATAAGGCGCTTCCCTGATTAGTTTGGGGGATTCATTAGTTAAATATAAAGGGGGGGGGGTAACGGGATCATGCCTCCTCTTAATTTAGATAAAGGATTTTTTATGTAGAATTGTTCGATTTCTTTCAAATTTTATATACCGGTTTATTCTGATAAGAACGTCCCTGATTTGATTTAGAAGTTCATTGGTTAAGTATAAAGGAGGGGAGGAGCGCTAGTCTCCCCTGTTAATTAAGATAAATGGGTGTTTCATGCAGAATTATTCGATTTGCTTCAAATTTGATATACGTGTTTACTTCGATGTGGTGATTTCTTAATTCGGTTTCGAGATTTATTGGCTAAGCATAAAAAGGGGAAAGCGGGGGAACCCCATCTTTAATTTAGCAACATGCAGCTATTATTATCAGATTTTCTTTAATTTTGGTATACAGGTTTATTCTGGTAAGGCGTATTCCGGATTAGATTTGGAGATTTATTATGATTAAGTACAAAGGTGGGAAACGGGAGCTAGTCCCCTTAATTTATTTTTTGAGGGGCATTATTCATTGAAATAAGAGTATATTATGCAATTTGTGGGAATAGCCTGTGAATTCAACGCTATTATACGAATTAAATATTTCCAACTGAGCAAAAAACTGCCCAGCCCGGGAATCGAACCCAAATACTTGGCTTACAAGGCCAATGCTTTACCATTTAAGCTAACTGGGCACGACAACCAGTAAGCATTTTTTGCTAGTTTATTTTCCAATGCTATCAATTTAAATGGACTCTATTCTTTTTTATTGTAATGGTGTCATTGCGGGCAAAGTGAGCACAAAGAGATCGGGCAAAATGAACAGATGGCTAGTTTACCTAAAAACAATTGTCTATTTATTGTTCTTAAAAAATATATATTACTCAAAAGTATTTTCTTCGAAAGGAAGAAGATAGGTCGGAGCAATGACTTCTGCTGAGAAAGGCTTACTATGGACATTTGCAGTCTACATACCTGTATTTCTTTTTTCGTCATATTTACAATACTCATTACTGTTTTCTTTATCTTGTACCAATTTAATACTTAACCTTTCTAATCATCACGCTGCAGATCTGCAACATACCCAAAAGTCAATAGTAAATTTTAAAACACGATTTTATTTATTGTTCCTATTTCTTAACACACCAGTTAACACAAATTGATCTTTGGAATTCTCAACCAACGATGATACTGAGTTAATACCAAATTTTTGTTTGTAATTTGAAACGCCTCAAATCGATGTAGCAAAAATTAACTTAATAAAATTTTTTTAATTAAAAAAGTTTAAGATGTCAAACAGCAGATTTTTTTAAAGGTAATTTTGTATACTTTAAAATTTTGTATTAGAAAATGGACAATACTTATGAAAAGTATATCAATTTTTGTTTATTGTAGATGTGAAAAAGTACATTTTATTCCATAATTAATTTAGTTTTACGTTAAATTTTTAATTTTTTTAAACATGATTAAATGTAAACTCCATGTATTGTAAGAATACATGGAGTTTGAGTCGATATTTTTCAGATCGGAATTGTTGAGCCACAAAGGGTTAAAATATTACGAAACGTAATACTTGTTCTTAATATGTATACTCTAGCTTGTGTTTATTACATTTACAGTCGAATTTCGTTAATTCGAAAACGGATAAGTCGAATCTTCGCTTAATCCGAACTAAACAGGAAGTCCCAAAATTTTTAAGGTCAGAATAACGTTAAAATTTTTCATTTATTCGAATTAATTTTCTCTCGACTTTGTTTAATTCAAACTAATGAGAATTCTAATTTTTCATTTTTCCTTATTTTCACACGGACTAAAGATCCTTAAAACAACTTTCTTACTTTCCTTTTTGTCAAAATTGTTCTGAAACTAGTTATACATATAATCCTATTCATTTGATCCCCGCTTTCTTAATGCCCAACCTGTCCAACAACGACACCTCCAACCCTTCTTCCATAGTGCTTGTTCCCATCCTTTAATTAATTTATGCATTTATATATTTTAATTTAATATTAAGTCATATTCTAATGATAACACACACACGGTCGAAATATATTTAAAAAAATACTGTAACTTTAATTCCTTTGTAATAGTACCCCTTTAATCATGTTTTCCTCTCATACTTTTCCACAATTCGAACTCTGGATAATCCGAACATTTCTTTTAGTCCCGACGAATTCGAATTAATGAGAGCCGACTGTACCTCCTCGATCAATGTGATTTGTTCATTTACCAATGCTGGCTATACTTTACACTGCCTAGACGGGCAAAATGGCCATTTTGTAATAAGGTAATTTGGGGTAACTGGACTCACAAGGTAACTGGACCATAGGCTATTTTATAAAAATCTATAGATGACTTTTAAATTTTAGCGATTGTGAACATTTCACCCAGTGTTGAATCAGACACTTTTCTACGGGAGGGATATCTGTAGCTCCGAGGGGGGGGGGGGCATTATGAAGTTCTGGGGAGGAAAGTGCTCTTTTTTTACCGTTGAAAACACATAATCTCAAAATTACCGGGGGGGGCATTTAATTGCTCCGGAGGGGAATGTCCCCCCCCGGGCCACCCCCTGAATTCAACACTGATTTCACCCCTATCTCTACTTCTTAAAACAACGTGTGTTAACTGAATCATAGCTCTATCTTTTCTGAGATAGGTTATCGAAAATTCAGATTTCTTTTTTTAAAAAACAACATCTATTTGGTTGAATTTCTTCGATTTTATTTTAAAATACAGTAGGTGTTTTTATTAAACAATCACTTTTTTTAAAGACTAGTCATGTAAATACATTTTTTTATCAGGTATCTATGCATATTTATGTTTCAAATGTAAGGCCGGTGTTCCAGTTATCCCATAATTTTTTCAAGAACTGAGTAATTAACTAAGCAATTAGCTAAGAAAAAATTTAATAATAATAGCAATAAATCTGTAAAAAATAGATAATTTGAAGAAAAAATAGCTAAAAGAATGAAACGAAATATAACAAATTATCTATTCAGAGAAACTTTACATTCTCACTTACTAAGAAATGTCTGATGAAGCAGATATTATATAATTGTTGTTGTTCCTTATTTCAGTGTTTAATAGTAAACGTTTAAAGATTAAGCTTCAATAGCGTCAACGATAAGGTAAATGATAAGGCAAGTCTATTTTTAAAATACTAGATTGAAGGATTACAATACTATTTCTTGGTGGACTCTTCTATGCTGTGATCGGATAAAGATTACATATTTACAATTTCATCGGTAAACAGGATAATTAATTTTAAACAGATTGGTTCTAAAAATCTAGCAAATAATAAATCTGAAAGAGTGTGAATCTCTTATATGTACATAGGATGACTTTTGTTTGAAATTAGTCAGACACCATTCAGGTAATTTTATTATATAAATACCTTTCATGTTCTAATATCTTTATTATAAAAATGATTATGTATAAAAAATTTAAAAGTAACTGAATGGTAAATTTAGATAAACTTAATCAATGATGAACTTAAATAACTGCACGTGAAAAACAAGTATAAAAGTAAAATTAATCTTTTTTTAAGCACCTTTTATGAGCATTTAAACATTATTTTTAACATTATTATTATTTTTAAACATTATTGTAAACTATCACTTTAGAATTTCTAAATTGATTTCTCAACCAAATAGTTGTAAATCAATTATTGTTACACTAGTAATTGATAAAAGCATATTTGTTTTAGTATTACGCTTTTCGTTTTTGATTTATGATTTATTTTCTACTTGTTACCTGTAAAATGTTTCATTGTCGTAGTTTCTTACCGATTTGGCTCATCCATTTTTTTTTTTTTTTTTCAATTTCCATTTAAAATATGTCCCTACCTTCAAAATGCTGTTTTAGCAAAAAAAAAAAAAAAAAAAAAAAAAAAAAAAATTAAAAAAAAAATACTATTTTTAATTAACATTTAAACATTCAGGATTCCAAAAATTTCTTACTTTTGCGTCAGCTATAATTAGAAGGAAAGTTATGGCCCCAAATATAAACCGTATATAAATTTTCTGAAACCGTAAATGGCAGTTTAAAAAGCCCCAGAAATTTTCCAGTATTCCAGTTATCAGTATTCCAGCATTTAATCTTACATTTTGGCAATAGTTTTTTGGATGACGGGATAACCAAGTAGTACCTTTAAAAATAACATTGAAACAACAGCATGTTTAAGTAAAATAAGTTTAATTTAAATAATTTATGAACAAATCTCAATTTAAACACTTGCAATTTCACTCATCTTTACAACGATGGAAACTAAGTGGTATTTGTCATAAAAGACAAAATACATAACAACAAAAAATCTACAAAATGTTACCAAAATCGCAAATAATTCTTGATTTCTCTATCAGAATCTTTTAATTTGGAGTAGGATTGAGCAAGTAAATTAATTTAAGAATGAAAGTAAAATGATGAAATGTTTAACATACATTTAAGGGAGACCAAACTGGTCGGCAAAGGCTACTAGTAAAATGAAATATTTTAATGTAAATGTTTAACCCATTTAGGAATACTCGTAAAAAATACCTAAAAACACTCAAAACTTAATAAATAAATAAATGCTTCTTTATGTATGATTTATTTTCGGGTATTTTGAGTCTTATATTATGAGGCTGCTGATTCTACTGATTCGTAATTGTTTTCTTTTCATTTTCTTCCCTTTTTTTTATTTTCACTTATTTTCTTTTGTCTTATTTATTTGGGTGAATATAAAGAAATACGTAAATTGCAGTCCGCACAGTAAAATTCCTATTAAATGTTAAATAAGGCAATTTCTTTTAAAGCATTCTAACAAACAGTATTCTTAGAAGTATTTTTAAGCGATATTGCATCTATAATTCCATAAATAAATGAATTAAAAGACTTAGAGTTTCAGATTGTCATTTTTCTGGCATGTCACACTGTGATGTAGGAAAAGCGTCAGAGTCTTCTTTTATACTGTATAAATATCTTTTTCTTTTCTTTTCTTTTTTTTTTTTACTAATTAATATTTATATTTTATTTTTAAAAATGCATGAAGAAAGTAACAAATTCTATATTTTACATGTATAATCTTCCATCATTAAATATAATTCTCACTGAAATTAATGTAATTTTCCTGGCCTGCTCATTTTAGTTTTTTATCAGGTATAAATTGGCACTGCAGAGTAATTTTTCTTATTTTTGAGATAGTTCAACTCAGAAGTAGAACAATCATAGCTACCAGCAAGATCTTTTAAATATTTCTTCGAAAATAATGCGATTAATAATGTCTTTGTAAAAATTGAGTAGACTTTTATTATGTTATTTTCCTGGTTTCCATACATTAACGAATAAAACTGAACATTACATGCAATTTGAGCTGCTATATTGAAAACTTGTTCCTTTAAACAAAATTAAAATGCTAGACATAAAAATAAAAAAAAAAAAAAAAAAAAAAAAAAAAAAAAAAAAGAATGAAAGAAATGTTTTAGAATGAAATTGTCATTATTCTGGCATACATAAGCGAAGAAATGACATATAATTACATAAAAATTAACTTATTATTTAATTTCTTCAAAATTTAGCGATTTTACATGAAAAAACCTTTACTCTCTAATAGAAAATAAATGTACCTTTTGAAATTTTGAATTGTTTTGAATGGATACTTTCAATATCTCAGATGTCCAAAATCCGACATTTTGTGACATTTATCCATTTACTTTTTTTTCACTTGCTTTTTATTTTTTTTTCCTTGTTTTCTTCTTTTGTTTTTCTTTTCACTTACTTCTCCCCCCCTTTTTTTCTTTCTTTCTTTCTTATGACTAAAAAAAAAAAAAAAAAAAAAAAAAAAAAAAACATGCAATATAGTTATTCCGTTGCCAATGCCAATAATTATATGATTTCTAGAATCTATATGTGAGGGAAAAGGATTTAAAATAATTAAAGATCTTAGTTAATATAACAAAAATTAGAATTCGAGAAAACTGAAATGAAAGTTTTGTTGTGATTTATTAATTATTTACTTCCTTCTTAGTAGCATATATTTGAATGTTAGAATAGGTGGTACTAAAGGCTTCTAGAAAAGAATATTAACATTTAATTATTAAATATTAGGAACTATTTTCGCCATTTAAATTATTAACCACAAAATACTGAATAATAAAAGATATTGTCTCATATCTTCAATACAAAGGAGAATTTTGGCATTTTTGTTTTACCATAATATACAGGGTGTCCACTCTCAACGGTGGCCAATGGCTAATTTCTAAACCGTTAGTCATAGATATATAGTTCCAAATACAAAAAGGGTTTAAAAAAGGTAAAGAATTCTTTTTTCAAGCGTTTTAGGTCAAAAAAAATTTTATTAAAAAATTACGAAAATTAACTTTTTATACGGTCCGTCTTATTAGTGATATTTAGTAAAACTTTTCCATCACCCTATCAAACAATACAAATAAAAAGAATATTGCCCAGTTAAACTGATGGCATTGAGCTCACAGGCTACGCATACTAATTGTACATTACAGCCTTATATTTTCAAGGGTTAATTCCGTTCGAAAAAGAAATTAAGAAGAGGAAACAGCTCTCCCCTTTCCCCTTTTTTATACTTAATCATTGAACCTCCTAAACTATCAAGGACGTGCTTTATCATATAAAAAATCTATATCCAAAATTCAGAGCAAATCGGATAATTCTCAATAAAAACCCATTTAGCATTTGCATAATTTAAGAGGATTCCCCCTCTTTTATACTTAACCATTAAACTATTCAGAGATTTGAATGAAATCTGACAATTCTGCTTTAAAAATCCATTTATATAAATTAAGGGGAGGGGCATTAGAACCCCCGTTCCCCCTGTTTATACTTATTAAATGAACACCTAATAACAGTCACGGAATCGCCTCATCAGAATGATCTTATATCTAAATTTTGAACGAAAACTTAATTCTTCATGAAAACCCCACTTATTTCTATTAAGGGGAGGGGCATGAGCCGCCCGTTCCCCCTCTTATACATATCGAATGAACTCCAAAAACTAATCAGGGAAGCGCCTTGTCAAGATGTACCTATATACAAAATTTCAAGTGGATTGGATATTTTTATCATGAGTTATGGCGTTACGTACGAACATACATACAGAACGGGCGGGCACATAAGCTCTCAGGCTATGATAGCCTGTGAGCTAAAAAGGTCCCATTCATCTAACCTTAAAATTGACCGAGTTATGAAACTTTAAATTTCATGACTTAAACCACTTTTCTGTAGCTGAAAATGAACGAGTTGGACGAAGTTTTCAGGGAACGTATGCTAAGTGCTTAAATTATTATAAAGGGCGTCCATTTCCAGCGCTGTCCAATAGCTAATTCCCAAACCATTTGTCACAGACATATAGTTCCAATTACAAAAATGTTTTAAATGAGATAAAGAAATATTTTTAAGCAGTTTAACCGAAGGTGCTACCACCATATAAGTTTTTAGGTAGTGTTAATTTTTATTAATTAACTTCTAGATTGGTTAAGATAGTTAAAGATGTGAGTTTTAAAATTTTTTTTATCGTGAAAATCAAAATGTGTAAAATCTCGATTTTATTTTAAAAAGGTGTGTTATTTTGATAAGTTTTTATTTTGCTTAAAACATCAGTACGTATGTTTCCTTAGTTCAAAATTTCTGTTCGAATTTTAACTCAATTCCAAATATCCGATCGAGGTTCAGTTTGCACTCTTTTTTATATCCAATGACAATGTAATATTAATACAATTTTAGGTGCGTACCTTTAATTTATTTTATAGGACTAGACCAAATTCTGTTAAGTTAAGTAATCTAATAGAATTTTAAATATATGTCATTTTGTAACGAATTGTGTCTGTTGCTTTTCATAATTTAAACTAAAAAATTTTCTGTTATTTTTTTACTTATATTTTTAGTACAAATTTTGCTTTAATATGTAGTCATCAACATAAATTTAAAAATATTATTGTAAAAATTATTTTACTCTCAATGTTTAATGTTAAATTTTATATCTTGCAGTTACTTTTATTTCCAGTAAATTTGTGGCTGACCTCTAATTTGCAGCAATAAAGATGCTTCAACATTAAACAGCTATTACTCGGTTAGTTTTAATCGGAGAGGAATGGGACTTTTTTGTATTACTTGTTACAGTAGAGGTAAAAATTTACTAAATATCACTTATAGGACCGGGAGACTGTATAAAAATTTAATTTTTGTAATTTTTTAATAAAAAATTTTTGTGATCTAAATCGCCTGAAAAACAATTCTTTACCCTTTTTAAAGCATTTTTGCAATTGGAACTATATGTCTATGACTAACGGTTTAGAAATTAGCCATTGGCCACCGTTGAGAGTGGACACCCTGTATAATATAATACCCCATAATGTTTTTATCCATAAAATAAAACAATTCTTGAGAAAATCTATCATAACATGTTCTTCTGCTAATATTTTCAATTAATACTCGTGACAATTATCCATTAGGGAAATGTACTATTTGAAAAATGACAATGTTTAACAATGCTTCTATTAAAATATTTTAGGTTACTTAAATTTAAATATAATAATAATTATAAAATAATAATAACCTTACGTAATCAAATTAAAATTGTCATTTTAGAGAGAACAAAAACGTATAAAAATCTTTATAACTGTTTGAGCGCATTTTCGCTTTGATACTCTTGTTGTTGGGAAACTAGTTTTACAGTAATAAATCTTCTTTCACTGTATGACCTTAGCAAGAAGCATTAAAACCACATTTGGTGCAAAATTCAGTAGGCTTTCGATCTTGATTGTTTAAATCGCCTCACTGAAAGCTGTGCAAAAGGGTACGGTTTGGGACAGATGGTGGGTGGGGGTAGGGGGGCTTTACCCCTACCACCTGGTTTCTTTCTTTTCTTTTCTTTTCTTTTTTTTTTTTTTTAATACGTAATTCAATATACAGAGGATACTTTGAACCTTATCAAACTTGATAGAAAATAAAAATGAAAATTCTAAAAGCGATTTTTTTCTATGAATTTAGTGAATATTTACTGTTGATATAACAATTTTGATTTTTGGATAAGTTTTAATATAATTCTGCTTTATTGATTTTCATAAGACTAGTGATTATAAATTACTTTGCTTTATATTAGGTGAATTTTTAAAAAGTAAATTTCCATTTCTATATAATACACGTATTTAAGTTAACTACGCATGAAAATTTAGACTAATTTACACTTGTTACTAATTTAAACAGTAATTGTAGTTTTTCCTAACCTTGCTTCTTGATTCGAATCAATTTTAGGGATGTGCGACAGATGCGGTTGATTTCAAGTTCTCTATCCCTAAGAAGCCTCACCCAAAGGGGATTTTTTAAAATACATTTATTTAATAAAAATACTTAAATAGTTAACCTAAATGCTTAATAATTAGGTAATTTTTGATATACAATAACTATTACTTCAGTAGTTATTTCTCATATAGTAATATATTTATGTAAAAGCCCTTTTACTATAATGCTGATATATTATTGTATAACGCTTTGATTATATAATGAGGCACATAGTACAGTCAAAGCCGGTTAAAAGACTCACGGTTCACATTTGTTTTTGATCTCCTGAACATTGTCTTGTCCATAAGGTTAATGCAAAAATATCAGGCAATTTTTGTTAATACGGTTAAATATATTTTCGGTCGTTGGAAGCAAAAAATTACGCTTACGGCGCGAATTTGTGTATCAAGGTACGAATTCTTCCTTTTATCTCCATTGTTTCCAATTTAGCGGATTTTGTTTTATTTAAAAAAAAAAAAAACACCGTTTCCGAATTGTTTTATTTACTTTATTTAATAATAGATTAATTAAGGCTAACAATACTAATCGGAAATACTGGTAGATATTTGAATAAAAAAATTGCTAAAATAGAGACACTGTAATTTTTTTATTACATTTTTTATCTTCAGCTTTGTGTATCTTTTTACCGATAATAGAGAGAGATGGTCGAATTCAGGATGCGCAGATACGTCATAAAAATTATTATAATTAGAGATGACTATGCTTGTTGTTAGCAATGTTTTAAATGTACGTAATACTAATACTACCACTGTGTCTTATAATGCTAATTATCGGCGAAAAAACACAAACAGACAAATAGAAACAAAAAAAACTGCGGTTTTATAATTTGTGTGTGTGTGTGTGTGTGTGTTTTGCGATGTTTACAATATTTTTCACACAAAAATTAACAACGATAGTTTTTTTTTTCTTCGATCTTACTCTTCTCTTCTTTATGCTTCTATCTAAATCGGCTGTTGAGATATGGCTAAAAGTTCTACACGTTTATATACCCATTATCCTCCTTAGTGTAAATTTGTGTGTGGGAGGGGTGAGGGTAAAATTGCTGAAACACGTGTTTAATTTTTTTTTCAGTAGATTTATTTTCTATAATTTCTTGCTTTTACCAAAAATAGCTGATCAGATATGGTCACATGCACTAAAATTTTCGACCCCCTTCCCTTTAACCCCCTTAGGGCGTGAATTTTCAAAAATTCTTTCTTAGTGCTCACTTATATTATAAGAAGAATATTTCCCCTAATTTTCATGCTTTTAAGTTCAGTAGTTATGGCTTGATAATGAGTCCGTCAGGACAAGCTCTTTTATATGTAGATAGATGGAAGATTACTTTTAATGGGGAATTGCATAAAAAATGTTTCTGGAAAATATGAATGGAATACTTTCATTCGTTTATCCATTTTACGCACAGGAAAAAAAAAGAAAAAAGAAAGAAAGAAAGAAAGAAAGAAAGACCTGGCATAGAATTTATCTTAAAACAAACTGATGATGTCCAAGAATTTTAGTTCAAGGACCTAAAACCTCGAACTTCAACATACGTTATTTTTTGTTTAAGGTTAGAACTTGTTTGGCATTCTTGTTTGGCACCACTTTTTGAAATGGTAAAATGCGTCTTATTTAATGACAGGTTAATAAAGGCGGAAACAAAGGAAATTTTACCGTATCAAAAAAGTGGTGAAAATTATGAAATCTGAATTTTAAAAAAGTAGCCCACTGGAAACACTGTTCCTCCATACGTTAAGTATGATATGTAGTTTTTGTTTAGCACTATAACTACTGTAAAATTTGAGTCAAGTTTTATAAAAATACTTCATACCAGAATTTTATTTAAAACAGTTTAACTTTATTACTTAACGTTTATTTTTTTATTTTATTTCATAACCAAATTTCTGGTTCGAAACTAAACATTTTCCTATGGTAGCCGTCAAAATGACGGCTCATGGTAATTCTAGTGTTAAAATGTAACGAAGAGCAGAATAAATGACTGCTATATATAACTTTTTTTTTTTTTCCTATACTTGTATTGCATCATCTTCATGAGCAAATTCCTGAATCCGTTAAATGTTAGTTATTGAAATTATCAATTTCTTTACGAGGAAAAATGTGTAACAATTATTCAAAAAGTGCTCTTTCGAATACTATTTCGTCACTATTTTACTTAATTTCTATTTTAGAAAGAAAATGATACACGTGAACTAAAATTTTCAACTCCCCCCCCCCCCTTTAACCCTCTAAGGGCATGAATTTTCAAAAACCCATTTTTAGTGCTCACTTATGACATAAAAAGCATGTTTTCTTCAATTTTCATGCTTTTAGGTTCAGTAGCTAGGGCTTGATTATAAGTCAGTCAGGACAAGCTCTTTTATATATCTATAGATAGAAGATTATTTTTAATGGGAAAATGGTATTGCATTTAAAAAAAAAAAGATCTGGAAAAGATGAATGGAATATTTTCATTCGCTTATCCAGTTTACGCGCAGAAAGAAAAAAAAAAAAGAAGGAAAGAACTGTCATAAAATTTATCTTAAAATATACTGACGATGTCCAAGGATTTTAGTTCAAGGACCTAAAACCTCGAACTTCAACATACGTTAAGTTATTTTTTGTTTAAGGTTAGAACTACAGGAAGTTTGAGTCAAGTTTTATAAAAATACTTCATACCAGAATTTTGATTTAAAACAGTTTAACTTTATTGTTTAACGTTTTTCTTTTTTTTTTTTTGTATTTTTTAAGCTTATTTCATAATCAAATTTCTGGTTTGAAATGAAACATATTCATATTGTAGCCGTCAAGATGGCGGCTCGCTGTAGTTCTAGTGTTAAAATGTAACGAAGAACGGACAAGTTGACTTCTACATACAAAAGTTTTTTTTTCCATTTTTTATATTTATATTGCATTATCTTCATGAACAAATAACTGAATCCGTTAAACGTTAGTTATTGAAATTCTTAATTTCTCTGCGGGGAAAAACATGCAACAATTATTCAAAAAGTACTCATTCGAATATTATTTTGTCACTATTTTACTTCGTTACTATGTTGGAAAGAAAATGATATAGAATAATACAGGTTGTACACACAAAACGATGTTTAATGGCAAATAAAATCCCTAAACCATTAGAGATACGTTCAATTACAAAAGTGTTTTGAATGAGGTATAAAAATATTTTGAAAGCGATTTGGGTCAATAAAAACATTTCTTAAAAAATTATGAAATTTAATTTTTTCATACGGTCCTCCAATACTATAAGTTATAGTTGATAAAATTTTCTATTGCAATGACAAAATCGTCAGATATATTAAAAAAATAGTTGAGAATAAAAATAATATAACAGAATAAATTCGAAATCTATAATCATTCTGACATATTAATGCAAAACATACAGTTTGTACATACAAAAGAAGGGGTGGGGGGGGGGGGGGGGAGAGAAACAATAACACCCTCAATTCTTTTCAAAATGATAGATATTTTTAAAGGATTTTGTAAAGATAAATATTAGGTTATACTATGCTGCAAAATTTGGGTTGTGTCATGTTTTTTAGCTTTTGACAGTTGATTCTTATGTATTTTGTAATGCTGAGTTCGAAATTAACAGCGGAAATCTTATACCGTAAAATAGATGTGATTGTTGTGTTTTCAACTTTAGCTAATTGACCCCAATACACGCTTATATTGGAAAAAGATGATTGAGTTTCCCTCAATCCTCTTTTAAACTTTCTTTCTCTTTGTTTGTTGTTATCCAAAAAAATTACAAAAAAAAGCTATACTGCTAGTTTTTTCTAGCAATATTAATTATGCTATCTCTTAAATGTATGGTAGCTGTAAAGAGTCTTTTTTTTATGTTAGGGTATACCCCCCCCCCCCTCCGGTTGCCTTTATGATACTAATGGAACTTTTTTTTAACTGCTTTTCTTATTGTAACTTTTTGTAAACTCTCTCTTCCTTTTTTTTTTTTTTTTTTTTTTTTTTAATATTTTAACTTATACAGCGAAACCTCCAAATAAGGGACACCTCTATTTAAGGGACAAAAGTTCCGGTCCCAGTCCCTTGGTATAGGGCGCGTAATGTATTTACCTCTGAACGAGGGACACGTGAATATGTGATTAAATGAATTGGTTTTTGCACTTCAGATTAATAAAATAGTCTGAGAATATGAGAATGGAAATACAAATTTTTGTGTACTTATCAAACAGATAGGCAATCATGTTAGTAGAGAGGCATATGACACAATTATTTATCCACAATCAGTGTGTTTATCTCCACCGTATAGGTAATGTTTAAAATTGTAAGGATGACTATGAAAGTGAAAACGAAGCGAAAATTGTAAAATAAAGAACTTTACAGATTCTTTAAAATATTTAAAGCTGAATACGTTTTTTGTAAATATTGCTAATAATACAGGAATGAAATTTTTATAACGGTAAATAAGCACTTGAAAGGTTAATAATGAAAAATTGAAATCTGGAAAGGAATCACTTTTGCATGTATGAAATTTTTATGCAAAAAATGCAAATCAATAATTCTACAGATCTTTTTATGAAGAAATAGACTGAAAATTTCAATTATTAATTCTCTTTTCCTGTTGTATCTTATTAACCCTTTCCGGCACACTGTGTCTGGGATACCCAATTTTAATTCCAAATTTGCAAGCAACACCAATAAAATTTTAGTAAAATTTTTCTTTTACAATAAAATCTTATATTAAGGATTTCAAAATATCTAAAAAATTTGTTTGCGAATTCCGGTGCTAGTCGATAATTTCTCACTTTACCAACAGATTTTGCCCGTGCCGGAAAGGGTTAACGTAATTTATAGTCTTCGGGTACATTTAAACTTCATCTTTAATGTTATGTTATTTTTTATGTCTATCTGAAAGAGTAATTAAAAAAAAGTAAAAACTCCGAATAAGGGACACCTCAATTTAAGAAACAAAAGTCCCGGTCCCATGGGTGTTCCTTATTCAGAGGTTTCACTGTATTATATTTTTTAATTTATGTTAGCTAATTTTATTCTTAACTGTGGCATCCAGTCACGTCAACACATTTCTTTGTTTTGTTTTGTTTTTATGGCTCCTTAATGCCCATGGGCATTAAGGAGCATACAAGAGAAGTATCTGTAATACTACTAATCATTTTTTAGTATTCATACTAAAAAAACACGTGTAACGTTTACTAATGATTTCTTAGTATGTTCACTAAGAAAGTCTTTGTTCTGTTTACTAACAAGGAAGGTCTCCATACGGGCATACTCAGAAAAATCTGAAAAAATTACAGAATGTTCTTCTCGTATAGTTATATATGTTTATAAAAAAAATTCGGTGGAACCTCCTTATAACGTCCGTAAAAAAATAATAAAAATTTCGTTTATTTGGCGATTTATCTCCTGTTGGCGAAAAAACGAAATTTTGAAAAATACGCTTTTACGCTTCGAATACTTTTTAAAGAAAAAACTTTCTATGTTCAATTTATTTAAATAAGTTTAGTTTAAGTAATTTTAGTTTTGCATTTTTACTTTACTTTAAGTATAATTTTGTCATATACGTTTATACGTACTTATAACAAAATGAAATTAATATATTTTATCATTTAAAACACAATTTAAATTGATTAAAATTGTTCCAAATTGAAAAATACACTGTTAAAAATCTGCTGCATTTTGTTGCAACGCACTCCCTTGCTTGTATAGAAAACGGTTTCTTGGCCATGAAAAGGAGCTTTCTCATTGGTTAGAATAGAGATATTATATACAAGCGGTGGAGTGCGTTGCAACAAAATGCCGCAGATTTTTAACAGTGTATGACACGGTCAATTCACCGTGCTATGGAGCATTCTCATTGGCCAAAAGAGAGATATTCTATAAAAGTAGTGGAGTGACGTTGCAGTAAATGCTGCAGATTTTTAACAGTGAAGTCAATTAAAATGAATTTTCAGATTCGTTAAAATCGTCTCCTTTTGGCGAGGAAATGCACTGCTCGCCAAATTCCGCGTCGCTTTCAGCTTTTCACGTCAATTATTCCAAACTATTTTATTTTTTTACATATCTAATAATGTAATTCCGCCGCTAATTTTCACTGATCCTTTATTACCTACATGAGTAGTTTAATTCGTATTTTTTCAAAAAATTCTGAGTATGCCCCCAATGGAGACCTTCCTTGTAAGTTTAATGCAGTAGTGTTACTTGAGAAGAAGCTGTATTGGTTACTAGAAAAGTTTATGGAATCAGTGTTGTCAGATGGGCTACTTTTTAAAAATTCAGATTCTTGTTTGGCATCACTTTTTTGAAATGGTAAAATGCGTCTTATTTAATGACAGGTTAATAAAGGCGGAAACAAAGAAAATTTTACCGTATCAAAAAATTGGTGAAAATTATGAAATCTGAATTTTAAAAAAGTAGCCCACTGGCAACACTGTATGGAATCCCCGTTGCCTAGAGATTTTCTAGTAGTACTACAGATTTTTTTTTTTTTTTTTTTTTTTTTTTTTTTTTTTTTTTTTTTACAGTGCATGCAATATGGTTTACAATGTTACACTGGATATAAAGTTGCTTGGCAACTAGGAGGGTCCATTCTACTGATTACCTTGTTCCTTGTTCATTAGATAATTGATGTATATGTATTTTTTACCGCTGAGTCCTAAAATGATTTTCATTTTTAATCACCATGTCGGGGTTATTCGTAAATCATAAATTTCAAAGTCAAAAAGTTTAAAACTGAAATTGACTCACCTTCTTTCTTTTCCCTTCCTACACACCTCATCAGACCTTTCAGCTATTTCGATGAAAGATCGCAAGTAGTAGCAAAAAAGTGAATTAACAATTAAATTAAATTAAATTAAAGTGTTTTACATTTGTTTTAGAATATCAGGTTTTTGCTATTTTTTAACTTTGAATTTACGATTTCGAGAAATTCGGACGTGATGGTTAATTAAGGTAATTTTCGAATTTAGCATTAAAAAATATATAGAAATCAATTTTAAAAGTTAAAAAACGCAACCGACGCAAGCTTCTGTTATCCAATCTAAAACTTTTTCTTAAACTTCTTGGCAGTAATCTATCCAAGTTTTTTTTTTTTTTTTTTTTTTTTTTTTTTTTTTTTTTTTTTGTATTATTTTGTAAAATAAAGTATAAATCGTAACAATCGAAAATCCTAATTACATTAGATGTCATCGGTATGTAAAATTTAACCTAGATCGGATATTTGAATGCGAATTAAAATTCGAGTACAAATTTTGAACTGGAAAGACTTACATATGATCGTTGCAAGTTAAACAACAGCTTGAAAAAATAACGTAACTTTTATAAAAGAAATCATGAAAAGCAATAATTTCAAATTCTTAAAAAAAAAAAAAAATAATAAAATAAAAAAAAATAAAGCATACGCAGAGCTGCCAACTTCTACGCTTTTTTAAATCATATAAACGTGTTTTTAACCACAAAATATTTTTAGTAAAATATATGGCAAATTTATTAAATGTCATGTATTACAATAATCTTATCAATTATTAAATAAAATTTCTGATTCAGATACGTTTATTTGACCGTAAACAGGCGTAGAAGTTGGCAGCCATGCATACGTTAAAATAAAATTACTTCAAAGGCAGTTTTCAAATGTATTGCCATATTAGGTGTAAGATAATAGAAAAAAAAAAAAAAAAGAGAGAGAGAGAGAGAGAGAGAGAGAGAGACAGAGAGAGAGAATTTGGTTTAAATATGAAATTTACTCAGGTATGAGTTGTTTATAATTTACAGCATTCTAAGCAGTTGATTATTTGCGAGTTTTTTTTTTCTTTTTTTTTTATATTTCAGAAATTTCAAGGAATGTCTTGGCAAGTCACTGTTTTTCTCATAAGTGTGACTTAATAAAACATTCTGTTTTTTTTTTTTTTTTTTTTTTTTTTTTTGTATCAATAATTAATTAAAAAAATTAAAGGTTATCTTACATACGCATTTATAAATCAAAAACGTTATTAATATTTATTTATTTCATAAATTTACAGCATTTTAATAGTTGTTTATGTCATGAGTGTTACTGTGCTTTTTAAATAGAGGGTATAACTTCTGATAAAAACAAATTTAATTAAAAATTAATTATTCTCATTGCAGTTACAATAAAGACAAATAGACTAATAGACAAAACAATTTAAGTGAACTAACAAATGCATTAATACAATTCTGATTCTTAGTTATAGTAACGTTCATGAAAAGTGATAACACTCTTGAAGCAAACAATTTTTTTGTAACAAAATAAAAAAATAAAGCCACTGTATAAATGTGAAGTCAAAAATGGAAATTTATTACAACTTTTTTTTCTACATTAGAAAATATTTAAAAATTTAAGTAACACATAAAAATATAAGTAACATCATTCACTTTCGTGACATTTGTTCAAAAACATCGACTTCCTGGTCAAACTCATAAAAAATGTGATCTCCTTTCATTTTGTGAATAGGTTTTTTTCCACAAAATCAAGTGAGTTTTCATTTATTTCACTTCTTGAACCACTGTATATTCGATCTTTTACTGATTTGCCATTCAAATTGAGAACTAAAGTTTACTTTTTTTCACCCATGATGACACAGACAGAAATTTCCTTTTTAAAAATAATTTTGTTTATAAAAGCAAGAAATTGGTCGATGCAAGATTTTTTTTTCTCTGTTTTAAGTCATAATTTGGTGGATGTTATGTGTTTAAACAATACTTTTTAACTTTTTGGGTATAAAACTAGAAATATCACCAATTTCGTTTTGAGACAGACTCACTTCTGATTCTGAATCTTCCTTATAAAAATCAATATAAAGATTTTGCATCTGGAATATCACCATCATTAAGCCACATAATCATTAGTCTTTCTCTTAAGGCCCACAATAATCACTGAAAAAGACCCGGATGAAAATGTAAAGTCTATGGGGGTGCTCTTTTCAAAATATCTCGCTCAAATTTTAATATTTTTACATGTTTTTTTTTTTTTTTTTTTTTTTTTTTGCATAGGATAGCTGAGGACGATCTACAACCAGCCTAGTTTTTAATTTTTCGATTTTGCTTATATAATTTTTATATTAGGATAGTTTCAATTTCAGAACCGGTTCTAACCGGTTTTGAAATTTAAAGTAATTAAAAAAAATCTGAAACCAAAATTGAAAAAGTAAAACTAGGCCGGTTGTAGATCGTCCTCAACTATCCTATGCGAAAAAAAAAATCATGTAAAAATATTAAAATTTGAGCAAGATATTTGAAAAGAACGCCCCCATAGACTTAACATTATTATCCGGATCTTTTTCTGTGACTAGTGTTGCGCCTTAAGACTCCCTCCCACATCACACCATCTGCAGCTCCCTTTCCATGAGATGTTTCAAAAAATGGTGCCAGACATAAATGAAAAATCAAACAAAAATAGTAGAAAATCGAAAAAAGTCCCCCCCCCCCCCTAATAGTGAGAAAATGGTCCGTCTGAAAAAAAAAATGAAGGATTTCAATTTTTGGGAACTTTTCTTTTATCAACTCAAAAATAGGTTTTTAATGTGCCCATACAGCTGCTGGACTATGATCTAGAAAAATCAGAGATTGAAGCAAAAGAAATTGTCTTTCTTGTCGCATACAGAACACCAATATGAATATTTGTCTGATTACGTGAGGGACCAAAATGAAAAGATGCACTTCTCTTGATAATTTGCATCCAAAATTTTCTGAAAAATCAATCAAAATCGCTGCTTTGTTTGACTTTAAGTTTTCTTTACAATCTCTAAATGCTTTGTTCTGTGCCTTGATGTTGAACGCGTGCTTTTTAAAATATTTCATATCTTTTTGGGAAATATCTCAAAGTTCTCCAGTTGTACCCAATACGTTTGTTTTTTCACACATTGTGTTTTCTGTAATTTTTTCTCCTCCTTTTATTTTTTATTTTTATTTTTTAACTATTTTCCATTCTCTCCAACTTACTTTTGCTTCTACGTCAACAACATCGTGACACATAGGTATTATGGTATCTTTGCATTCAGAACATTGGTTGTACATACATTTTGAAGAGGTTTTGTCAAAGGCTATAAAGGTACACAAATTGTGAGGATTATCATCATATAAAAGCTCCATTTGTTTTATTTTATTTTATTTTATTTTATTTTATTTATTTTATTTATTTATTTTTCTTTTTTTGCTTTCAATTCTTTTTTGTTTTCATGTTTTCTACAGAGGTAGGCACCGCGATCAATATCAGATTGCTTGAGAACCCAAAACGGCCTAAATCAAGTGAAAGTTGATTGTCCTACACAACATTGGCATAGGAATATTCTTCAAGGAATTTTTTATAAAGGCTTTTTATTGGTGCATTTAAGAAGCGTTTTTGTTTTTAACTATTTGGAAAATAGTTGTTGTCCTCGGTAAAGAACTGGGAAATCTGAAGTATATCTGAATAGTTTTATTGCTTGAATACCGCAACTTTTTCTTATTGTAATTTTACCTTACAATTTTATGTTCATATAAATTCAGCTTCTAAATTGTCAAAGTTCTTTCTATTGAGCAATTTACGCTGTCATAGTGTTTAATTTTAAGAAAAAAATACAGTTATCTGCTACTCCATTGAATTTTTGTATTGTGTTACTAAAACTGACATAAGAATGTTTCATTCTTTTATCAGTAAAACACAACTTTTCTTTTTTGTTAAAACTTTTATTCAAATATTTTAAAAAATTCATATTTATCTACTAAAATTGTAAATAATGATAAATTCAAAATTTTTGAAATTTGATTCAATGATTTATGATGATGTAACAATAAACGATTGTTCATTTCAAAAATGGGTTTTAACAATGCACCAACAAATTTCGTCCAACAATGGTCTGAGCTATTGAGAAGCAAAATTTTTGCTGGAAATTATTTTGTCTTTTGACTTTTCGGTTAGTTGTAGGTTGGAGTTTTAACGATGCTTAAATATATTGTTAAAAAATTTGTCCAATTCCTTAAATGGATTGTGACAAAGTTCCACCTTAAAAATTGCGATTGCATGCCTGACGCTCCCATGCTGCATTATCCCGAATGGGGTTTTTCTATCAAAAAGGATCACATCAGAATGATTCTACTTGGATTTCCAAGTTAGAAGATTTCAGGTATGTTGAACCTTGGTGGGAGAATCCCCCGAGTGCTGATGCCGCATGGATGGATAAATCTGTGTTGAGTTTTACTGTGTGGGAGGAAGCCATGAAGGGCCAAATGCTGAAATATCCAACTTGGAAAGATTTCAAGTTGGATGATTTCACGCATCTTGAGCCAGATTGATAGAATTCCATGTAGGAGGATTTTTCGCAGATGGCGTCACATGCACCCATTGATAAGATCAGTAGAGGGAGGGCATATATAGACACACAAGGGAGGGCACACTCACACAAGGGAGGGCATACATACACACACAAGGGAGGGCACACTAACACACACACAAGGGAGGGCATACATACACACACAGGGTGGGCACACATACACACACAAGGGAGGGCACACATACGCACACAAGGGAGGGCACACTCACACACACACACAAGAAAGGGTACACATAACACAAAAGGGAGTACACACATACACACACAAGGATTTGCACACTCACACACAAGGAAGGACATACATACACACACAGGGGAGGATCCACATAACACACAAGGGAGGGCACACATACACATACGAGGGAGGGAACACACACGGGAGGGCATACACATATACACACACAAGGGAGGGCACGCACGGGCATAAACATACACGCACACAAGAAAGGGCATACACATACAAGGGAGGGCACACACATGAGGGAGGGCTGATCTTAAACTGTGTATTTAAGCAATTTTAATTTGAACCGTTGTCAAAAGAATTATAAATGTGAGAGTAAATTACTAATAAACTAAGACCAAAAATAAGCAACAAAGATGGACGACCTAATGAGAAGTGATCGGCGTGTCACATTGCGAATGTTGGGGATGAAGGTAGATGTCAGCTATGGAACCGTGTGAACAATTGTTCAAGACAGGTTGCGATATCGGAAGGTATGTGCCGGTGCCGCTTGGGTTCCGAAGCAGCTTACCGACCAGCAAAAGAAGCTGCGTAGTGGGCTACCACTGCAACATCTGTTTCGGTATCAGAAAGACACCGCTTTCAGGAGCGGATTATCACAGATGATAGGACCTGGTGTCATCACTATGAGCCAGAGACAAAGAGGGACAGCATGCAGTGGAAACATGCGTCGTCACCTCCCTCCACCCCAGCAAAAGCTCAAAGCCGTGCCGTCAGCAGGCAAGGTATAGAGCAGTTGCAATTGACGTCATACTGGAGGTCACGCACTAGAAATAGACAGTTCTGATTGGTAGAACTACCCTGACCTCCACTTGAAATACAATGGCTATCAGCAGATTGCAAGTTCCCTATTGCTCACCGTCTTTTTCGACGTTCAAAGTCCGCTACTTGTGGAATTCCTCGAGCACAGAAAAACCATTAATTCCGATATGCACTGTGAGACACTCCTACGCCTCGCAGGTCCATGAAGAACAAAAGACCGGGGCTGCTCACGGAGGTGTGGTTCTGCTCCATGATAACGCGCATCCACACGTCTCCCGAGTCACACACATGGAACTGGCCAAGTTCAAGTGGGAGACGTTGGCCCATCCGCCCTACAGTCCGGGCATGTCGCCCTGCGATTTCCATGTGTTTTGGTCCACTGAAGGAACACCTGAAAGGGAAGCGCTTCAACTCGCAAGACGTACTCAAGGACGCTGTGAAGGACTGGGTCTCGTCACGGCCACAGAAGTTCTTCGAACAAGGAATCCATTTGGTTGTTCATCAATGGGATCCACACTGTGGTGGGATCATTGTGCTCAGGCCTATGGTGTATACTTTGAATAAAATCTACATTTGTACCCACCATGTCATTTCGTATCTTTTCATTTTGATCACCCCTTGTATATTTTTAATTCGGCATGTGTGTTATGTGTGCGTTTGAGGGGGAGTGGAAGGAAATTATTGAAAAAGAATACCGTTGAGAACTTCTATAGCAAATGCCAGCCTCTTCTACACGCTTTTAATTAAGCCACCATCCCCTTAATATTAATTAGATATTATTAATGTATTAAGGAGATAACGATTTAATGCAACTTGACTTTTGTTTGTAAAAATTAAAATAATAAACTTTGTAAAAATCGCCGTAAAGCGAGACGCGTTTCGAGCTAAAACAATGCAGTTTGTCATCAGCTGAAGCAGATACGTGTTTGTAAGTGCACAAGGTCAAAGATGAACTAATTCAGAACATAGAACAAAGATGAACTAATGTTCATCTTTGACCTTGTGCCCTTACGGACACGTGTCTGCTTCAGCTGATGATGAGTTGTATTCTTTTAGCTCAAAACGCGTCCCGCTTTATGGCGATTTTTACATATTAATTATCGCTAGTGTATTCGATGTTTTTTTCGCTGTTTTGTTTGTAAAGGGAGAATTTCGTAATCAATTTTTATCATTATTTGATATGCTAAAATTACAAAAATTATGTTCATAGGTATGTTCCGAAGACATTTTTTCAAAACTTATTTATAAATTATTAAATTACTTTTAAGGCATTTTTCCATTAGGTGGTCACGTGTGATTAGCAGCCAAATCTTCTTTATGATTTAGGGAGAGTGATGTACCTTGGACATATATGTATCTCGGACCTATGCTAATTCTAGCTTCACTTGTTTATATCATTAAACAAGAACATTTGTATATTACATGTTTGTCACCAGAGGTCTCGTTTAAGTTATTGACATTTGTTTAGAAACTCAACTAATTGTACAATTAAAAAAAAAAAAAAAAAAATCACCTTTTAAAAGTATTTTTTTTTTTTTTTTTGAGACATTTCTGTTATTTTTATACTAAAACATATCTAATTTTTTTTTAATGAGGATTATGCATAATAAAGCAATGCTTTAGCTACTACACCATGTGTTTTAAATTAAGTTAGGCCTAACTTTAACATCATGATTGATAGTTTTGTTTTTAAGTGTCCAGCGGTGTATCTTGAACCTAATAAAATTTGTGTACTTTGGGCTGGGTCCAAAGTACACTAGGTATTGTCAAATGGATCTAAAAGATAGCTCAAGAAGTTAACATTTGGAATTAATTTATTTAATTACAATATTGGCTGAAAATAAATATAATTACTATTATAAATAATTTTAACGTCTTTTATGCTTATAGTAAGTGTAATTGTTCTGAAGTTTTATGTCTATTTAGACTTTCTTATTTTTAAAACCAAATAAACAATGAAATGTATCAAAAATTATATATGTAGCTTCTTGATTAATAAAGCTTGATTTTATTCGCTAAAAAAAGTTTTTTTTTCTATTCTTAATAATGTGACCAAGGTACACTACTAGTGATGTACCTCGGTCCTATTTTCATTTTATTTTTAATTCAAATTTTTTCATGGAAATTATTTATATAAAAATTTCAGGCAAATATGTGTAGTGTATAACATTATAAAGTTTTATAAAATCTTTTCTTTTTTTAGTTTTGGCAATTTTTTTAATTAAAAATTAAAAAATCAAAATAGGTCCGAGGTACACCACCTTCCCCTACAATTGTATAAAAGTTATTAAAATAAAATGTCCATTCTGTTTGAAAATAAATGAAGAACGGAATTATAAACGGCAACATAGGAATTATCTCTCTATTCTTTTAAAAAAAAGTAACTAAATGGTCACCAACGTTGATAAAGATTTTTTTTTTTTTTTTTTTTTTTTTTTTTTTTTTTTTTTTTTTTTTGTGACCGGAAGTCATTTTTTATAATAAAAAAATGTTGGATACATAAATAATTAAAATAGGTTGTATTATGGATAAATGTTTGATCAACATGTTGATGCAGACAGTTTTTAAGCAGAATAATTATTTTAAAAGGTACTTAATTTTAAAATTGATCAAAATCGTTCCATTAAAAATTTTTTACAGGAGTGAAAACTATATATAGAAGTTTAAATATTTTTACATCATTTTATATGTTAGAAGTTCCCGGTGTGCAGACTGCATTTATTTTAATTTGACTCATTTTTTGAGGATTTATTTCCATTTTGAATTTAAAATTTCAGCTTTTCGAGATATATATATGTAACGCAAAGAATAATATTTTTCTACAATTATCTAATTAAAATCTATTAACACGTAACTATTATAAACAGAAAAAAAAATCTCAAATTAGAATTAAATGATTGCGTGTTAAAAGCAGGAATATATGGAAAATTACGCCATAAAAATTATGTTTACACGTGATTTTACTTTTTATTTTATTTTTTATTTTATTATTATTATTATTATTATTGTTATTTTAAGAATTTTTTTAAATAATAAATTTATTATTATGTATTAAAAGTCGTAAGTGGAGGAAATTACATCATATTTAAAATGGTCAAATAATTAACTGTTGGCAAAACAGTTTAAATTTAAAAATATATTTGATCGAGACAATTATTTCCTATTTTGAGATAAACTTTTCTATTATCGTGAATTCTAAGACAGCACAAATAATATCGTACACTCGAGAGTGTACGACTTTATAGTCAGTTCAAGTTGACAAATTTAGGTCTGTATAACAAAAACAAATCTTACAAATTTAAAGGCGAACTCTGCAAATTCAATGAGTCCCCGACTCTAGGTTCAACTGGATAGATTTTCATTTTACAATATAAAACCATACAAATTCGAGGATGCACGCTACCGAAGGAAGAGGTGGAGACAGGGTCTAATTCTACACTCGGTTGAAAATGTAGAACCATACAAATTCAACAGTGTACGCTGCCAACACAGTGTGAGGTTCTAATTATAACTTCCATTAAAAATACATAATCATGCCAATTAGAGAGTGTACTTTAAAAGCAGGTTTGTTTAAAAATATTTAATCATCCAAATTCAACTGTGTACGCTGCCAAAGGCAGTATAGTGTACCAATTCGAGGTTCCTTTAAAAGTTATAACTTTGCAAGTTAGAGGGTGTACACTAAAAGCAGAGGATAGGATCCAGTTCTAGGTTTGTTTACAGATAGAGCATGATGCAATTTTGAGAGTGTATGCCGACAAAGCAGCGGGCGGTCTCCTATTTCTAGATTCGTATAAAATAATGACATTCAAGGGTATACGCTGCCGAATTCAACAGAGCAGCAGCGACTCTAGGTTCGTTTGAATATATTTTTATTTTAAATTTTAAAAATGTAGAAATTCGAGGGTATACACTGAGGAAATGGTGCCCCAATTTTAGGTTCGTTTAAAAATGTAAAATTACCCAAATTTCAGAGTGTACGGTAACGGAGAAAGTGCGGGTACCTAATTTTGGGTTCGTTTAAAGTAATAAATCATACAGTTTCGAGAGTGCACACTGAACCGACACTAGGTTCTTTTGGATAGACTTTCACTTTAAAATATAAAACCAAACAAATTCGAAAGTGTTCACTGCCGAACTCAATGACGTCTCGACTCTAGGTTCATTTGGATATATTTTCCCCATTATATCCCATGAAATGGAGGTAATTGGGATTAAAGGGATATTTTTGAAAAAGACCTTTGTAACACGTAAAACATGGTATCGAAATCGGATAATTCGAATCTTCGCTTAATTCGAACTAAACATGAAGTCCCGAAATTTTCAATGGCAGAATAACGTTAAAAACTTTCGCTAATTCGAACTCATTTTCTCTTGACATCGTTTAATTCGAACTAACGAGAATCCCGATTTTTCATTTTTCTTTTCTTTCTCCTGGATTTCAGATAATTTGAATATCTTTCTTTGATTTTTGTGAAAATTGTTCCGAACGAGTATAGATGTAAACCAATGCATTTGATATTCACTTTTTTATTGCCCCGTCTATCCATTAGAGACACTTCAAATTTTTCTTCCATTGTGCTTCTTTCTAATCATTTAATTAGTTTTTATATTTATACATTCTAATTTATTATTATGTCATCTTCTAATGATAACGGACGAAATATATTTAAAAAACACTATAAACTAATTCCTTTGTAATAGTACCATATTAAGCATGTTTTCCTCTCATATTTTCCATAATTCGAACTTCGGATAGTTCGAACATTTCTTGTGGTCCCGACGAGTTCGAATTAACGAGAGTCGACTGTACATCGGAAAATAATTCTTTACTCATCTCAAGAGACAACTATTTACTGAATAAAACTATGCATAACGTGTAGTCTATCTCCATATCATTCTCTGAGAGTTAATTGTCAAAAAGTGATCCTAATTACCAGTGTTCTCGCTGACATTTGACCAACGTTAGTAATTTGGCTAATTAAAAGTAAAAAACATTCGCCAAATGAAAAAAGTATTAGCAAAATAGATTCGCCGTATAGCACAATCTATATCTTTAATCCTTTAATGTACCTTTTTTTTTTTTTTTTCAATATGTTTTTAAATAACCAAAGTTTCTATAATTGCGACAACGATTGTTATTAATTTAATTTCAACTATCCGCTACAAATATATTAAAAATATATAGCTATACATATGTATGAAAAACGAAAAAGAAAAGAAAGAAAAATCAAAAATTGAGCACTAGCAATTTGGCGAATTTAATCGCTTGTTTACTCGCCAAATGAAGAGTTTAGTCGCAATTTGGCCAATGGCGAGTGACAGCGAGAACACTGCTAATTACTCTTACCTCCCTTGTGCGTGTAAATTTTGTGACGGTGAAAAATGCGTTATTTTTAGAGTTTCGTAGAAAAAAAAAAAAAAAAAAAAAAAAAAGAAAGAAAGAAAGAAAGAAAAAGAAAAAGAAAGAAAGAGAGAGAGAGAAAGAAAAAAAAAAGAAAGAAAGGGAGAGAGAGAAAGAAAAAGAAAAGAAAAAAACATAATTGTGCCATAGTAGTGCAATATGCGTTGATTCTTCATTACGTAATATCAACGATCAAAGTCTCAATCAATAACTTTATAAATTCATTATCTTAATTGTATGTAACTGATTACGAATAGGAATAAAATTTAATTTTTCAATTATTTCAAAAGTTGAAAATAAACTTTAGTAAAAATAATGGTTGTTTTAAAAGTTAGGCTAGCCAATAAAATATTAATTGTTATTCTTATTTTTTCATAAATTCAGTCAATTTATTAGTTCTTTCAAACATTTTCATTTTCAGTCGACGGGTTTCGATGCGTGACAATTAAACAATGAAAAAACAAAAATAAAGATTTATACATGAGTGCGTGGATGTGCTGTTATACATTTTTAATTCTTGAAGATATAATTCTAAAATATATGTATACTAAATACTTTTTTTTTTGTACTTTTTTTAGTAATTGCTATATCTTTAAAGACACACGTTTATAAAACTAAACAGTTTTTAGCTCACAGGCTATCATAGCCTGAGAGCTTATGTGCCGTCCGTTCTGTATGTATGTGCGTTCGTGCGTAACGCGATAACTCATGATAAAAATATCGGATCCACTTGAAATTTTGTATATAGGTATATCCTGATAAGGTGCTTCCCTGATTAGTTTTTGGAGTTCATTCGATATGTATAAGAGGGGGAACGGGGGGCTCATGCCCCCCCTCCCCTTAATTGATATAAACGGGTTTTTCAAGCAGAATTAACAGTTTTTGTCCAAAATTTAGATATAGGATCATTCGGATGAGGCGATACCGTGGCTGTTATTAGGTGTTCATTGAATAAGTATAAACAGGGGGAACGGGGGGGGGGGGCTCATGCCCCTCCCCTTAATTGATATAAACGGGATTTTCATGCAGAATTAACAGTTTTCGTTCAAAATTTAGATATAGGATCATTCTGATGAGGCGAGTCCGTGGCTGTTATTAGGTGTTCATTGAATAAGTATAAACAGGGGGAACGGGGGTTCTAATGCCCCTCCCCTTAACTTGCATAAATGGATTTTTCAATCAGAATTGTCAGATTTCGTTCAAATCTCTGAATAGTTTTGGAAGTTTATTGGTTAAGTATAAAAGAGGGGAATAACTCCTCTTAAATTATATAAATGCTAAATGGGTTTTTATTAAGAATTATCCGATTTGCTCTGAATTTTGGATATAGATTTTTTAATATGATAAAGCATGTACTTGATAGTTTAGGAAGTTCAATGATTGAGTATAAAAAAGGAGAAAGGGGAGAGCTGTTTCCCCTTCTTAATTTTTTTTTTTTTTTTTTCGAACGGAATTAACGAAAATACAAGGCTGTAATGTACAATTAGTATGCGTAGCCTGTGAGCTCAATGCCATCAGTTTAACTGGGCAATATTCTTTTTATTAGCTCACAAGCTATCAAAGCCTGAGAGCTTATGTGCCCGCCCGTTCTGTATGTATGTATGTACGAACGTGCGTACGTAACGCGATAACTCATAATAAAAATATCCGATTTACATGAAATTTTGGATTTAGGCTTATTATGATAAGACGCTTCCCTGATTAGTTTTGAGAGTTCATTCGATAAGTATAAGAACGGGAACGGGGGCTATTGCCCCTCCCCTTAATTGATATAAGTGGGTTTTTCCTGCAGAATTAGAAGATTTCGTTCAAATCTTAGAAATAGGATCATTCTAATAAGGTGCCTTCATGATTAGTATTGGGTATTCATTGTAGAGGTCTGCACGGGCCCGGGCTTGGCCCGTGCCCCGTACCCGGCGGAATCGTTTCCAATTTTCTAACGGGCCGGGCCGGCAGATTTAGAATAATTTTTTCAACGGGCCGGGCCGGCAAAAAAATTGAACGGGCCGGGCCGGGCCGATAAAAAAAAATTTCGGGCCTGCCAGCCCGTTCTGAAGATTTAAGCAGAAACGATAAAATATGAGCTATTTTCAACGAAAATGGTTTTAACGAGAATAAGTATAAATGTGGCCACGCTAGTTTGACAACATCAATATAAAAATGCACAGTGTATCGGCATCGGAGAATTACATTATGTGTAACCCGTTTTAATATTTTTTAGCTGACTCATGCCGGTCCGAGATCACGCTTGCATTATTTTTCTACATATAGACTGGCCGAAATGGTACTAGACTTAATTATTGGCAGAAAACATTTGTAAAATTATTAACAGCGATAAAGAACTTATGTTAACTTAGTCTTCGGATACTTCTTTATGATTTTTAAATTAATTTCTCAATAATGCAAAAGTTTGACACATTTTCTGATTAATTTTAAATTGTAAAAGTATAAAAGTGATAAGCCTTACTATTGAAGGGATTTGGAATCGAATAGCGTTTTTCAATTTTGGTAAATAAAATACTTGTATAACCTTGTTGATATATAATAGTTTCTCAAATGATTGCAAGTTTTTCTCCCTTCCCTTGCTATTGCTTCCGGAAATTCTATTCAAAACGCTAATTATGACAGTATTTTATTTGTTTGCAGTATTCTTAAACTGCTTGTATCAAAAAATGGATAACGTCATTCGATTATATAGTTTCTGAATAAAGATATCTGCTAATCTTATGCGTTTCCGAGAAAAAAAAAATGAATTTAGAAATGTATCAGAAAGGAGCTTCTTTGAATTTAAGAATGAATTTGGATTTGAAATCTATAATAAAATGATATAGAAACATAGGCGTAGCCAGCCTTTTGAACGGGGGGGTGCCCAAATTTTTTAACCTGAACATGTTGGGTACAGACAATATATTATGTAGTAAAACCTTATAAAACGGAACCCTATAAAACCCATTGAATTTCCGTTTTAGACAGGTTTTTATTTGCGGAAGGTATAATTGTGTGGAACTTCTTTAAAAAAGGGCCCAAACGCAATTTTTCATTGCGTGAAGAAGGATGAGAAGTTGCTCAAAACTAACTCTAATGGATAAGAAAAAGATATATAAACATAGAATAAAACATGATAGATATAAAACAAAGATAGCCACAAAAAAAAATCTGTACTTCTCACAAATTTTCATTTTAAACAGCAATGAAATACTAAAATAAATAAAGTTCCCCCGGCATTTTGATCAAAGTAGCATTAAAATAACTTGTAGTACGCAATTTAAGGCGGAAAAGACTTCTTTCAATATTTTGTATACATGAATAAGTAAAATTTTCCGGTTTAAAAAAATGAGCCCTTACGAATGAAAAAAAATAGCCACAAAAAAAGAAATTTAACGAACCAACCAACCAACTTCAGTATTGATTTGAATTTTACGTAGCATTATTTCTCATTTTCAAAGGAAACAGATTTGTACAACCCCCCCCCCCCCCCCCCACACACACACACACACTCCCTCCGTTCTCCAGGCTAATCACATGGTGGAATTATCGTTTCACGTATCTGTATTAGAGATGAGTTCGGGCTCGTTTTTAAAGCCCGGGCCCGCCCGAGCCCGAAAGATCTTTTGTCATCAGACCCCGAGCCCGATACCAAAAATATATATAAAAAAAATCCACGACATTTAAAAGTTGTTTCAAATGTGATGTCTCCTTTTTAAAAAATTTTTACATAAAAATTACTATTAAATAAAAATTTTTAATTCAATCTTATCAAAAGAGCAGTTTAGTACAGCCGAACCTCGTTAACATGAACCTCAAGGGGAATCACAACGTTGTTCATGTTAACAGTAATTCATGTTATCAGTAACAAATCTTTGTATTCGTTTTTATAGGGGCTTGTGTAAACAATTCATATTAAAAGTAATTCATGTTAAGCACGTTCATGTTAACGAGGTTTGACTGTATCATTAAAAATATACTTCATATATAAAAGGATTCCCATACTTTTTGTCCTTTGACGAGAAAATTTGATGGATACATTAAAGAAGTGTAAACAATGCTGAAGAATCGCACAACGTTTTCAATTTCCTATAAAATATGTACATCTTTAAATATAATCAATTAATTTCTCATAACAATTCCCCGTAATTGATATAAACCTGAAAACGTTGATACAGTTATCTTAAAGGCCTGATGCTTTTAAGGGAAAAAAAGAAACACTGATTGATTGTTTGCTGTCGGTGTAACACAGGCCCGTAACCAGATGGGGGGCAGGTGGGGCTGAGCCCCCCCTATCGTCCTCTAGAGCCCCCTCTAACGATTTCTTTACTCTCTATTTTTTTTAACAAATGCATATTTTAACTTACCTCAAAAGAAAAAAAAAAGCAAGAAATTTTTTTAGATTTTTTAATTGTTTTGAACAAAATGGGAATACACCAAAAATTTTGTATCTGGAACCCTATTAGATTAGTTGTTTCCTGTTATCTTGCTAGCGGTATAATACAATTCGCGAAAAGCATTTTAGCAGAACATTTCTTTCTCCTGAAAAAAATTAAGTCCAGGTGCACTAACTGGTCACCACATGTGTTAGCACATCGTTATATTTACAAAACAACGATCTTAATCAGGAGGAATGAAAATGGGCACATGTTGCCGATAATTAGTCAAGCAATGGTCAAAGTCTTGGCTAAAACATAGTCATTAAAAACCTATGTTTCTAAATTTTAGTGCTTTGTCTGTTATATACATGCTTTTCAGTAGATCTAGTTAACGATGAAATATCAATTGGAAACTAGAATGTTTAAAAATTAGCAAGATAAAATATGTCAATTTATACACGTGGAATAAAAAAAAAAATAATTGAAAGCAACTGATTGTTTCATGTTATGGGGATTGGCAAGGATATATTAGGAAAGTAGGAAAAAGGTATTTTCTTTTCTTTGGTTTTTGAATTTTCGTCTAATTTTTTTGAGTTCAACAAAAACTTTTTTTTGTTTAAATTTGTCATATAACTTAAAAATATTAAGCAAAAAAGCATGATTAAGGTTAAGTTTATTATAAGATTACGACAAAAATATCTTCAATTATTTGGTGCATATGGTACATTAAATTTATTTTCCAGTATAAATTTTAACATATTTACAGAACAATTTTTATTTACAAAGGCATAAAATTAGCAAATATGGTTATTCAGTCAATCAAACAGCATTTTACATTTTTCTGTAAACGAAAAATTATCTGTCAAAAAATGATGGCATATTTGACGTCGGTTAATTTTCATGCCATTTAATGACAAAACAATAGTTGTTGAGTAGTAAATGAATATAACTCATAATATATGGTATTTATAAGAAAACGGAAAACAGTATTCAATTCTTAGGCGTCTGAATGTGAGAAGATGGAATTTTTAAACAAATGGAAATAAAATCATTTCTTGAATGCATCATGAATATTCTCGTTATTGAGTGAAAGAAAAGTATTTTTTAAGATCAATTGAAACGAGAAAACTCTTAATAATAAACAGTCATTTTACATTTAATGAAAGTTGTTCACATCTTTCGAAAATGGGTGTTTATGTCATTGTGCTTTGTTTTGTTTTGTTTTAAAATGACATTGGACAAATTTTAGGAAAAAACTTGTAAAACATATGCGGAAATAAACAGCGTTCAAGAATATAAAATTAACATCACAATCTTTTTTTTTTTTTTAATTTTTTTTCTTTTTTTTTAACAAAACCGTTATTAATTTCTTGGGGACGAGCGACCCATGTACGTGCTGCCAAAAAGTACTCAGCATCCTTGTTTATATCCACCAGTAAAATTTTACTGAAAAATTTGGCTTATTTAATCTAAAAGACTACTGTCTCTAAGGGGCAAAGTCCAGAATATGTTTCAAAAATATGAAATATATATTTGAAATAATGATTCATGTTTGAAATTATATAATTATATACAGAATTCTAAATTTAATTAGTGAATTGTTAAGTAGCTGTTTTTATAAATCCTATTATTAATAAAATAAGGTCAGACAAAATTAGTTTTAAAGAGAAACTTACATCATCACTAAATTAAATCGTATTTAGAACAGCCGTGACTTTAAAATGATCTGATAATTTAGCAGAAAACTAAATATTAATAAAATTAAATAAACCGCGACTTACTGTTAGTTAAAAATATGAAATTAAAATAAGAATAACAAATTAGGTTTTATTAAGTCTGTAATTTCAACCAAAATAATCATGCAAAAACTGTTAATTTTTAACTACTTTATTTTTTATTATTTATTTATTTATTTATTTATTTATTTATTTTTACCAAAAATAAAACTGACTTTAAAAACTACTGCAATATATATATTATATATGTATCTATATGTATGTTGCTATTTTTTCCATAATGGCCAGTATAAACGCACTGTTTGATATTAACCATAACTATAGTTGCAAATCTTACTTGAACATAAACATTTATAACATGAGAAAAAATGCAACAAAAATAGTAAAATTAAATTTTTTAAATTAAATATTAAATCGTAAAAAATCTCACGGTTAATTGGAGGGCGTATCTATTGGACACTTATATTGAACTTAGCTTCACTTGCATTGTCACCAAAAAGTCAAATTAATGTTCATAAAAATGCATATAATATATGCATGGTAAATACGCATGCTCTTAATTTCTTATTAATTATTATGTAAAAATATTTTTTCACCTTGCAATAGTTTTTGAAAAAGTTTTTATTTTTAATAAAAAAGAATACTTATATATATACTTATTTTCCGATGATCATGAAGTATTTTGTATTTAATTATTTCTTTATAGAAAAGTTTCGTTATAGAGAGGTTTCAGTTTAGACGGGTTCCTCTATAAGCAGGTCCATTTTATCAGTTTTTGCAATATTTAATTTTTTTAAGATATGGATTGTTAAAATATGTTAGCCCCCAGAAAAATTTCAGAGCCCCCCCTGGCATGACTCGCTGGTTACGGCCCTGGTGTAACATGGAAAATATGTTTACTTACCAAGGGGAATCCTCAGCATAAGTAGAGTAGAGTTCATCTTAAAAAACAGACTGATTAATCACTGAGTTATTTTCATATGAAGGACGATTATAAATAACTCACACAAATAAATAATTTGCAAATCTCAAGCTTTTGGTCTGCATCAAAAAACGAAGAAATCATTCTCTAAGTTTTATATAACTAACTAATTAAATAAACGACTGAATTAAAAAAAATATCCTTTGTTACAAATGAAAATCCAACCAAAAGCTAATTTATTGTTTGTGCCTCTTATGATTGGCGCCATATCAATAACAGATTATCGCAGGAAATGCTGTAGACATAAATCTCCAATCATCGCAAATTTTCTTTTGAAACAGCAATCTATACTAATAAAATCCGTGCGCCTCTGTCTGTCTGCTTGAAGCCGATTACAGTTCGCAACGCGGGCGAGTTGGAAGTCGCGAGAGGTGTCTTTCGATTGGAAATATTCCGGGGAAGTCATTTCGGGCATTTTCGAGACCGTGGGACCAAAATTAAAAAAGTTATGAATTAAAAACCCCTTGGGAATCGGAACAAAAAATGTCCCAAATACCAAACGGCGCTCAAACGGAGCTCTGAGGCAGAACACTGCGCTACCTTGCGGTGAAGAACCTGAACTTTTCCCCTTTGGCTAAAAGAAGAAACAGCCGAAAATCGCTTTTTCTACCGGCGCTAATTGCGTTTTTTTTTTTTTTTTTTTTTTGCGCGTTTTTTCTTAAACCATCATGCAGACAGTTTTTAAAGTAGAAAAAGACTGATTACATATTCTGAATCTGCGTAAAAATCTGCTTCTGATGAACTAAAAAATACGGAAAAATGTCTTAAGGGCGCGTAGTGCCCACCGTGCAAAACCAAATATTTTTAACGGGACTATGGGCGCGAAGCGACCATAGTTCCGATCCACAATCTTTTTTTTTTTCAAGTGCACGTGGCCCACAGTGCGAAATCACATATTTTTAACGGGATTATGGCTCTTTAATTTACTTTTTTTTGTGCTTGAGGATTCGAACACCAAGACTTGCTTATTAAATGAATTTTTTTGCTTATTATATACTGCTTAATACCGAGGTTCGTTTGGAAAAAGTGGCCCAGCTAGCGGGCGTAGCTCGCTAGTAAACTATTAAAATGCAAAAACACAATTTCTGCTCCCCTTTCGTTTTGACAAAATAGCATAGAAAAGATGTGAAAAACAATAAATACGCTCAAGGGGGAAAGTTCTTTCAATCTTTTCTACTTTCGAATAAATAATTTTCCGGTTTCAGAAATAAGAGCCCGAGCCCGAAGACTAAATCAAAATAGGGTAGAGGTCTGCACGGGCCGGAATTTCCAGGCCCTGCCCGTTGTAAAACTCAAAAAATCGGCCCGGGCCCGGCCCGGCCCGTTTAAATTTTTGTATTTTAGGCCCGGCCCGGCCCGTACAAAAATCAGTGAAAACAGGCCCGGCCCGTTTTGGCCCGCTACAATTTCTACGATTTCTAAAAAATTCAGATTTTTACCATATAACTAAGATTCCTTTAAAGAATACTGCATACATATCTATGGAATGATTTTACAGTATATTTTACAGCAAATACACATTAACAACATTAATAATTACTTAGATTCTTAGGCTTTCAACATTCGAATAAAGATTCATTAAAAAATTAATATGGCTTAGAATAAAAGAAAAAAGAATGAAAGCTAAAAACATGGTTAATTTTGAAGCTGTTTAATAAAAGAAGATTTATAAATATATTTCTATATCATTTTATTTTAGATTTCAAATCTAAATTCATTCTTAAATTCAAAGAAGCTCCTTTCTGATACATTTCTAAATTCATTTTTTTTTCTCAGAAACGCATAAGATTAGCAGATATCTTTATTCAGAAACTATATAATCGAATGGCGTTATCCATTTTTTGATACAAGCAATTTAAGAATACTGCAAACAAATAAAATACTGTGATAATTAGCGTTTTGAATAGAATTTCCGGAAGCAATAGCAAGGGAAGGGAGAAAAACCTGCAATCATTTGAGAAACTATTATAACTCAACAAGGTTATACAAGTATTTTATTTACCAAAAATGAAAAACGCTATTCGATTTCAAATCCCTTCAATAGTTAGACTTATCACTTTTATACTTCTACAATTTAAAATTAATCAGAAAATGTGTCAAACTTCCGCATTATTGAGAAATTAATTTAAAAATCATCAAGAAGTATATATCCGAAGACTAAGCTAACATAAGTTCTTTATCGCTGTTAATAATTTTACAAATAATGTTTTCTGCCAATAATTAAGTCTAGTACCGGTCCGGCCAGTCTATATGTAGAAAAATAGTGCAAGCGTGATCTCGGATCGGCATGAGTCAGCTAAAAAAATATTAAAACGGGTTACTCATAATGTAATTCTCCGATGCCGATACACTGTGCCTTTTTATATTGATGCTGTCAAACTAGTGGCTGGCCACATTTATACTTATTCTCGTTAAAACCATTTTCGTTGAAAATAGCTCATATTTTATCGTTTCTGCTGAAATCTTCAAAACGGGCCGGCAGGCCCGAAAAATTTTTTTATCAGCCCGGCCCGACCCGTCTGGCCCGTTCAATTTTTTTGCCGGCCCGGTCTGGCCCGTTTCTGTTGTTTGTCGGCCCGGCCCGGCCTATTGAAAAAACTATTCTAAATCTGCCGGCCCGGCCCGGCCCGTGAGAAAATTCGAAACGATTCCGCCGGCCCGGCCAGGCCCGGGCCCGTGCAGACCTCTAAAATAGGGCTCGGGCTGAGCCCTTCTCATCTCTAGTCTGTATTTCCTTTTAATTTTTTTTGCTCCTATCTAGACATTAGATTACAAAAGCAAAGATATAAATAGTTTCTATCCTTGTCGAGAATTTGCGCTAATATTTTATGGAATTGCAAAAACATGCATGAAAAAGAACGCATAAAAAAAACTTCCATAAACAAAAGACATGAAATTGGTATTATAAAACCAATTTTTGACTAACTGTGATTAAAGCAGATTCTAGTAAATATTCTAGTTTAAAAAAATATGAACAAAATAATTTTCTTAAAAAAATGGAAAAAGAACCTGGGTCTCTTCTTTTATGACATTTCAAAACATCGAGTGTTAGTTTTGATTAACTAATTGAACTAACTTTGCTTTCATTTTTCTTCTTCTTTTTTCTTTTATAAATTTTGATTTTTTTTAAATAATCAATCTTGGATCTGCACGAGCGGGGGGGGGGGGGTGCCCGGGCACCCAGGGCACCCCCCCTGGCTACGCGCATGAGAAATATATTAATAAATCTTCTTTTATTAAGCAGCTTCAAAATTAACGATGTTTTTAGCTTTCTTTTTTTTTCTTTTATTCTAAGCCATATTAATTTTTTAATGAATCTTTATTCGAATGTTGAAAGCCTAAGAATCTAAGTAATCATTAATGTTGTTAATGTGTATTTGCTGTAAAATATACTGTAAAATCACTCCATAGATATGTATGCAGTATTATTTAAAGGAATCTTAGTTATATGATAAAAATCTGAATTTTTTAGAAATCGTAGAAATTGTAACGGGTCAAAACGAGCCGGGCCTGTTTTCGCTGATTTTTGTACGGGCCGCGCCTAAAATATAAAAGTTTAAACGGGCCGGGCCCGGGCCGAACTTTTGAGTTTTACAACGGGCCTGGAAATTCCGGCCCGTGCAGACCTCTAATTCATTGGATAAGTTTAAAGAGGGGGAATTGGGGGGGGTCATCCCCCCCCATCTTAATTTAGGTTTTTCACGCAAAATTTATCTATTTGCTTCAATATTTGTATAAAGGTTTATTCTGAAATGGCGCTTACCTAATTTGTTTTTGGAATTCACTGGATAAGTATAAAGGGAGGATAGGGGAAACTACTCCTCATAATTTATGTAAATGGTATTTCTTACAGAATTAACCAATTTGTTTCAATTTTTGTATACAGGTTCATAGTAATAAGAAGCTTCGCTCATTTGCTGTGGTGTTTCTTTTGTTAATTATAAAGGAGGGTACGGGCGATTACCTCCCCCTGAAGTTAGCTAAATAGAGTTTTATGCAGAGTTACCCGATTTGCTTTAAATTCTAGATTTAGGTTTTTCCTGAAAAATTGAATTTCTGAACAGTTTTGGAGGTTTAATGATTAATTATAAAGGAGGGAACGGGGGAAAACATTTCTTAAATTACACAAATGGTTTTTTATGGAGAATTATTCGACTTACTTCGAATTTTGGATACTGGTTTATTATATGATAAAGCGTATCCCTGAAATACCTTTCACTTGTCATTGAAGCACCAAAACTTTAGTTTTGGTGCTTCAATGACAAGTATAAAGAAAGAAAAATGGGGGGGAGGGGGTTACTTCCTTCCTTATTTTTTTTCGAAGGTCATTATTATATAAGGCTGTAATATACAATTAGTCTACATAGCCTGTGAGCTCTATGCCATCAGTTTAACTGGGTATCATTCTTTTTATTCTTAGTATCTATATTCATTTATAGAGGAATATGTTACTTTTACTTTATGTAAATGGTATTCCTACGTTATTTTTGTTTAAAAAAATGAAAGGAAAAGAAAAAATAATCATTTTTAAAAAGAAAATAATAAATTTTATTAACAGTTTGGAAAAAGTTAGATCCTTTAAAAGACGCTCCGGTTTTTTATTTATTTATCTTTTTGTTTTGTTTATAAACAGGGGGACACTTTTTAAAATTCTTTGTCTTGAATACAGACTTGATTTTTTATAAAACTTTTCAATCTTCAAACAGAACTTTCCATGAATTTAGTAATTTAAAAATAAAATCTTATCTTCTCAAAATAGCTAAAGTTGTCACATAATCTATGACTTAAGCTTTTTTTTTTTTTTTTTTTTTTTTTTTTTTTTTTTTTTTCACGCATACAGGATTTTGTTAAACACAGAAGATAAACAGACCTGAATATAATGTTAATTTCAAATTCACTAAAATATTTAAAGAAAAAAAAAAAAAAAATCACTATTTTACAAATACAGGACCGTGAGAGGAAAATTTGGATAGAATCCCGATTAATGAGCGTAGTTTTTTCCACCTCTTCCTCCTCCTCCTTTTTATCACGTGACTCATCCTGCGGGACTGCTGTGCTTTGCGGCAACGACAAGCTGTAATGTGATGAAAAAAAACATCACCATCAGAAATCACAACAGTTCTGCAACTCGCTGTGTTTCAGCGTTAACGAAGGTTACTAACTAAGGCTAATCTATCATTGAATGTTTTCATTGGCCAACAATGATGGTAATGACATTGAACTGGCTTTCAAGTTTCTTTACTTCTTTTCGCGGTCGATTTATAATTCATTCATGTTCAACTTAAATTCAGAATGGGATAAACTTTATATTTAGATATCTCCTTTTCACCGGCATTTCTAAAATCAGTGTATTAGACAACGTTCTAGCTGTGGTTTATTTATAAATTTCACATGGTAAGAGAAACATTATTATCTTTTACTCAAAGTTTTAAAGATTTTTGTCAATATTCTTTAAAATCATCAATTTTTTAAGCGATCAATTAATACATGATCTTAGGTCTTGTTTTGTTTATATCTAAGCGGTGTAAGTTCGAAGTATTTACAATTACATAAATTGCTTAAAAGTCAATTTGTTCTGTAGATTTTAAGAATTTAAAACAATGTATGAAATAATTTACGCAGTTTAAAATGATATTTTCTTATAATTAGTAAAGGGATATTCATCATTTAATGAAGCTTTGTTTTCTAAGCTGAACTTTACACTATAAATCTAAGTTTATAACTTTGTTTTTTATAGCATAAAAAAATAATAAAGTGATGCATAGGTTGCCTAACTATATCACTGAGTTTAGTATCTGTGTTTCTGAAATTTTCAGCAAAGAAAACATAACTGTAGAAAACAATCTAATGAGCAATTGCCACACAAATAATTTAATATAAAATTTGGCGATTGAAGAGACAATTAAGAAATGTATATACATGAAAGAAAATTATAATATGATGCTAACTAAACTAAACACACTAGTGTATTTTACACACATTAAATTATAGATTCAATCATCCACACGCAAAAATAAAAATAATTAAATGCACAATAGTCCATACATTAATTTCAAATCCTTGCATTCAATGATTTAGTGTTCAAAATCTGTTGTTAAATTAATAAATTTAATAAGATAAAATGAATGAAATACAGGAATAGAATGAATGAGAAACATATACACATTGTTATTTATTTTCATTTCAGTATCACTTTGAAAAACACAATTCTATTTTAAGGCTATTCTTAAAACACATTATTTTAAGTTACAACACAAAATAATTTTTAGTCTTCTACATAAAAAAATTTAGGATAATTTTACTTTCTATATTAACCAGATCATTTATTTAATTTGAAAGTTAAAATAATGTACAATTTACAACATATTTTCAGATTTCTGTTCTTAAAATATAGTTAAGGCTTTGAAAGAATTAAAAATTAGTAGACAGTTGTCAACCAGTTATATAAATAATTAATCTGTTTTTTATATTGTTTAGTTAAAAACAGAACAACTGTCAACAATTTAACTGAGATGCAGTGTTCATTTACTGTCAAATAAATACATCATCATTGTAATTTAACAAAAAATTCAATTAATTGTAATTTAGCTCTAAATTTTGTAGTATAATTAATGAAAAACAAGAATTACTTGAAAAATCATTTTGGGAGTGAATGAAATTTAGATTGAAGAGCAGTCTTAATATTATAATTTGTTGACATCAAATGTAACTGTTCTTGCTAAATAACTATTATTCAAATTCAAAGTGATATAAATATTGTTGTGGTTAATATATTATTTGAAAAATTTCTTAAATCAAAATCTTGGCACGATGCAAAGAGAATTAAGTTTTAGGAGGAGGAAGTGTTTAACAAAAAATAAAAATTGCATGCTCCTCAATATTTACAAAATACATATTTGATCTGCAATTAAAATTTTTTTATACTTTTGTCAGACTCATGTTTTCTGATGTACTGACACCAAAAATTATTATTATTATTATTTTTTTTATTTTTTTTTTTTACAAATATAATATTTTCATTCATTTCATTTCAAAAGTATTCATATATATGCCAAGAAAAAAAAATGTTAAAATACATATGTATGTATAAAGTACTGGCAGCAAGTTACCTGTCAATTCTGTAGATGAGAATATTTTTCTGAACTTTTTTATTATAGGAGACTTTGCGCATAAGAGAAAACTGATGTTGAATTTGGTGAGAAAAGAAGAAAAATTCAAACTTACTTTCTAGCAACCTTTATTTACATTTTAAAATCTCATCAGATTATTATGTTCATATATCTTTATAAAACAACTGTCAATATATCAAATCCACAAACAATAGGTTGTATCTTCTATATTTACATCATATAATACATACACTAGAGAGCTCTTTATATAATTTATACAAAATAAGTTGTACAATAATGCAAGAGTACAGAACATATATGATCTGGCGATCTAGAATGAGGGGAAATTTCAGCCATCTGCGGAAATTTTGCAGAAAAACATACAATTGATTTTGATCTTAACAATAAATTATAGTTCCCCAACAATTTTTTTTTTCTCTAGAAATTAAAAGATCAGTAGGCTGGTTTTCATAAAATCACTCTCAAAATAATATGTACCATAACTTGTGCATAAATTGAGAAATTTTCGTTTAAAAACAAAAAGTCTATACCTAAAATAATAATTTATGTAAGCCTATAACATATCATAAAAGTTTGGGGAGATGTTGGGAGTTAAAACATTTTCTGCACCTCGGCAATAATGTAATATAAACTATATAACATATGTGAAAGATTAGAAAAAAAAAAAAAAAAAAAATCATTGATTGACATTTTACTTTTGCAATTGTGCAATTTCACACCAAATTTAGAATAATTTTTAGGCATTGACATATGTCCAGTAATACCTTTAAAATTTTTAATTCCTATAGGTGGAAAACACAGAGGAAAGTTTTCCGAGCTTTTTATATTCCTTCAAAACCACTCACTTCATATAGTATTCTGTTACTTATGTAATGAGAAACTAAATTTTGATAGAATTATGACATTAAATATACAGTCGACTCTCATTAATTCGAACTCGTCAGGACCACAAGAAATGTTCAAATTATCCGAAGTTCGAATTAAGGAAAGCATGTTTAATATGGTACAATTACAAAGGAATTTATGTTATAGTGTTTTTTAAACTTATTTTGTCTGTTATCATTAGAATATGACTTAACATTAAATTAGAATGTATAAATACATAAACTCATTAAAAGATTAGTAACAAGCACGATGGAAGAAAAATTTAAAGCGTTACTGATGGACAGACGGGGCTCAAAGAAAGTGGATATCAAATGCATTGGATTATATGTATACTCGTTCGGAACAATTTTCACAAAAATCAGAGAAAGAAAGTTATTCAAGTGACCTGAAATCCGTGAGAAAGAAAAGAAGAATGAAAAATCGGAATTCTCGTTAGTTCGAATTAAACGAAGTCAAGAGAAAATGAGTTCGAATTAATGAAATTTTTTGACGTTATTCTACCATTGAAAATTTCGGGACTATACTATGTTTAGTTCGAATTAAGCGAAGATTCGAATTATCTGATTTCGAATTTACGAGAGTCGACTGTACTTGGAAAACTTTCACTGCTGGAGAAAATAAAAACTTGGAAAAGTGACTAAAGTAGTCAAATTAATAAGTTTTTTTCAAAAGTGGTAAAAATATCTTTTTCCAAAGACAGTAGACTGTAAAGACAAATACCATTCAACTCTGTTTTAAAATCATTGTTTTTTAAAATGCTTCAGTCTGTAAAATTAGTTTCATGAAAAACTTTGATTCAAAAACAATATTCAATTCAATATAAAGTTAAATTAAAAATGTTTTGTATGTCAAAAATTCTTTCATTACAAAATTTAGGATGTTTTTTAACTAACTTAATGTGTCTCAGTTTCTTAAAAAGTACTTTATATTAGTGTTATTGATACAGTTTATTTTCTTTCAGGTTTTTCTCTTCTCTAAAATTATTTGTTAAAGACTACAAATATGGCTGCTGTTTTCAAATTCCATTCATTGTACATAGTGATTTCATCTTTACTAATATACATAGTTCATTGTGAAAATCAGATGATTGACAGTCTAGAAATATTAGAGTCATTGTCTCAATTGGCACTGTTAAGGCATCATCCTCAATCTATTTATTCAAAGAACGTGAGTCAAAGTTTCTCTTCTTTATTAGAAGATTTAAGAAGCCAAAACCTCACCGTAGATCATCCAAATGTGAATTGCACTTCACTATCTCAGTATCCAGATATACCAAAAGGCTTATGTACAGATGGAGCTTTATTTAAAGTATCTATATTATTTAATTTTCTTTTATTGAATTCTTATTCGTTAATTTATATTATGTTTGTTATCTGCTGTTTTAATCATATTCTTTACTAAAAGTTTTATGTATAAATGTATATATAATATTTTGATCATTTAATCTAATTTAATTTATTTTAAAATATTTTATTCTATTTGCAATGCACATCATATTTTTGTTATTCTTTTCAAAATCTTTATTTGCACAATTTATTTAGTGTGCATAATTTTCTTTCCAGTCTGAAATCTGTAGATTTCGAATTTCAGTTCATTAAGTTTGTCATATATATCAATTATTAATTTGTTTACTTTTAGTATAATTTTAAGATCTAAAAAGTTAATAGTATTGTTAGAAAGCAAATTTTCCATAAATTCTAAATTAGTTGGATAATATATTGGAAATTGAGAAACATTGGTATTTTTAGTATCAATTAAAATTATATCATCAATACAACATCAATATAAATGTATTTTATTTTTTATATATACAGTCGAGTCTCCCTATAACAAAACTCCATACATCGAATTTCTCTATATAATGAATTTTTAGCAGGAACGGTCCCCTTTTTTCATGATTACATTAAAAACAGTCTCTATATAGCGAAATATCTATCTCCATATAACGAATTTTTTCATAAAATGTTCTTTATTTTTTCAGCTTTAAAAAACTTCGAAATCACATGGAATCAAATTTTCATCACTTATTTTTGATTTATCGTTCAAGGCTGAGTTTTTTATATTGCTTCTCTACCTTGAATCTCCTTATTCTTTAAGTACAACGAATTCATTCCACCAGCCCCCCCCCCCCCCACACACACACACAGTAATTGAAGTCAGTGCTGATTTCAGAGGGTGACTTGGGGGGACATTCACCCCCCCCTCCCTCGAGCAATGAGATCGCCCCCGAAAATTTGAGATGTTGTGTTTTCAATGGCAAAAAAATTAACGTACGTTTTTCTTGTGTGATTTTTATTAAGCTTTTAAATAAATTGCTATTCTCTTTTTTGAAACTGTTCAAATAATTAAGAAATAGGATACTAAGTTAATATTTATATTTAAACACTTCAAATTTTTAATTAGACGTATAAAAAATATTACTTGTTCAAAATTTACACATTAAACAGAAATTTTAACGGCTTTCTCTATTCAACGAATTTTTTACTGGAACAATGGATTTCGTAACATAGAGACTCGTCTGTATTTATGTTCATAAGTATATAAGTCTGATAATAAATTAGAGGTACAACCACCTTGTGGTATACCGACTTTTTGTAGATGTATTGAGTTATCTTACAATATAAAATTATAGATTCGGAAATTTGTTAAAATAGGAAAATAATCTGTATCGATATTCATTGATAAATTCAAATCATGATGATGCTTTTAAATTAAGCATTTATTATTATATTATGTAGATCTAACAAATATATATTATTAAATATATCTTTGAAATCATATGTTATTATAATGTTTATTACATTTATTTAATGCAGGAACTGTCAATACTAAATCCTTATTTCAAACAATAAACCTAAAAAATAGTACAGTAGACTCCCTCAAATCTGTACAGCTTGGGACCAGAGGTTGTCCGGATTTTAGAATTTTGCAGATTTCTGGTCATTGCTTTGTTTACATTTTTTAAATAGCAATTTGAGTGCAATTAATAGTGCATTCAGAACTATAATGAATGCTTACAATATAATAAAACATTAAAATAAGTAATAAACTAAAATAATAAAAATTTAGATAATTTTTAAAATGATTAAAGTTCTAATAGCAAAGGTCAAGCTAATAATCAATAATGTATGATTAAATATTCATTATAAAGATTAAATGTATTTTTCCAAAATTATTCAACAAAACTTGCCTCATAAAAGTACATTCCTCAATCACATCAAAATCATAAAATAAGAAAGTTTTATTTCAGGTTTAACCAGGCTTAATAACCAAAAAATCTTGATTAATGCATAAATATATTGGGTTGGGGAAAAAGTAATTTCGCTTTTTTTCGTGTTTTTCAAAGTGAATTTATTTATATAAATAAAATAAAACTAATCAAAATTTGTGCTATTTTGTTCGATGACCTTTTGCAATTTTTCTGGTAAAACAATAATTCAGTCACTGTAGAATTTCTGAGAGTTCTGGGTAAAAAACTGAATAAGGTGATTTTCACAAGCCTTTTTTGAAACCAGCTTAACACCTTCAAGAGAGTACCGCATAAGGCGGAACAAATGGCAATCTGTCAGATCCAGGTCCGGACTATATGATGGGTTCATCAAAACTTCCCAAGAAAGCTCTTTCAGTTTTTGCCGAGTGACTAAAGATGCGTGTGGTTTAGCGTTGCCGTGATGGAAGACAGCGCCTTTAATTTCGATCAGTTTTGACCGGGTTTTTTAATTGCCTGCTTCAATCGCATTAGTTTTTTACAGAATATAGTTGAATTGATGGTTTGGCCAGGTTTGAGCAGCTCATGATGGAAAATTCCTTTCCAATCCCACCAAACACTCAGAATCACTTTCGTAGGCATCAATCCAGGCTTTGCCACCATTTGTAGAGCTTCGAGCACGGTCTTTTTAGCACATTGTTGTTATACGTGATTCCCTTTTCATCAACCGTAATGATTTGTTTCAAAAATGGCTCGATTTCATACCGTTTCAGTAGCAATTCACAAATGAAAACTCTGTCCATTAAATTTTTCTCTGTAAGTTTATGGGGAACCTAAGTATCGATTTTGTTTTGGTATCCAATTTTATGTAAATGGCTTAAAAGTGGTTTATGGTTAATGTTTAGTTCCATAGCAATGTCGTGGGAAGAAATATGTCAGTCTACCTGGATTGTGTTTAAAATTTCATCACATTTTTCAAGGATTGGCCGGCCAGGGAAACGTTCATCTTTAACATCGAAATTTTTGGAAGGAAAAAGAGGAAACCGATTCTGACTTTGGCGTTTACTTAAGCACTGATCACCATAAATGCCACACAAGTTTCGATGAGCCTGCGCCAATTTTTCCCTTTTTGGAAGTAAAAAACTAAAATGTGACGAAAATGATCTTCTGAAATCTCTATTTTTAAAATGCAATAACTTTTGACAGGTTAAACAGATGACGCTACCTTTATATCTAGAATGTTTTAGAAACTGTTACCTTTCAAACCAGGCCCGTAACCAGACTGGGGGCAGGTGGGGCTGAGCCCCCTCTAGCGTCCTTTAGAGCCCCCTCTAACGATTTCTTTAATTTCTAATTTTTTAACAAAATCCATATTTTAACTTTTCTCAAACAAAAAGTGAGAAAATATTTTAGATCTCTCAATTGCTTTGAATAAAATGGACATACGCCAAAAATTTTGTATTCGGAACCCTATTGGATTAGTTGTTTTCAGTTATCTTGCTAGCATTTTCGAGATGCATTTCTCGAAACACATTTTAAAGGAACATTTCTTTCTCCTGAAAAAAATTAAGTCCAGATGCACTAACTGGTCACCACATGTGTTAGTGCATCATTATATTTTCAAAGTAACAATCTTACGCAGGATGAATGGAAATGGTCACATGGTGTTCAAGTTGACCAATAATTAGTCAAGCAATGGTCAAAATCTTGACTAAGACGGTCATTAAAAACCCATGTTTCTAAATTTTAATGGTTTGCCTGCTGACAATACGTACTTATCAGTAGATTTAGTTAACGATGAAATATCACTTGGAAACTAGAATGTTTGAAAATTAAAAAGATAAAAAATGTCAATTTATACACGTGGAATAAAAAAAAGCTAGTAATTGTTTCATGTTATGGGTTACATGAGTGTATACAGTAGACTCCCTCAAATCCGCACAGCTTGGGACCAGAGGTTTTGCGGATTTTAGAATTTTGCGGATTTTTGGTCATTGCTTTGTTTACATTTATAAAAAATAATTAGAATGTAATTAATAATGAAATCATAAGTATAATGAGTGCTTACAATATGTTAAAATATTAAAATAAGTGATAAACTAAAATAATAAAAAATTAGATAGTTTTTAAAATGATACTAAAAGCAAACGTCAAATTAATAACCATTAATGTACAATTAAATATTCATTATAAAGATGAAATGTGTTTTTCCTAAATTATTCAATGAAACTTGCCTCATAAAGGCACATTACTAATTCACATCAAGATCATAAAATAATGAAGCTTTATTTCAGGTTTAGCCAGACTTAATAACTAAAAAAGCTTGATTAATATATAAATATATTTGGTAAGATTGTGATTACGAATGATATCAGCAATATCTTTATTTTTTTCAGAAATAAATTATTCTTTCTTCATGAAAAAACATGAATTTAATAACCTTAACAAAAATTACAAATTAAAAAATATATGGAATAGATGTAAAACTAAAAAAGTCAAATTTTGCACCTACATCTGAACTGAAAATTTCATTGTTTACATCCGTAAAATGTGCGCGGATTTTAGAGAGTTGCTGATTTTAGGAGTGCGGATTTGAGGGAGTCTACTGTATTAAAAAAAAGAAAAAAAAAGTTTATTTTATTTTATTTTTATTTATTTATTTTATTTGTTATTATTATTATTATTTTGTTTGTGTGTTAAATGAAAACATTTTTTTTTTCAATTTGTCATATAACAATAAAAAATTAAGCAAAAAAAAAAAAATGATTAAGGTTAAGTTTATTATAAGATTACGGCAAAAATATCTGCAATTATTTGATGTATGGTGCATTAAATTTATTTTCAAGCGCTACATTCTAACATATTTGCAGAATAATTTTTATAAAGAAAAACATAAAATTTGTAGACATGGTTATTCAGTCTCAAAGAATAAAACATTGTAATTGTGTTTTATAATGTTATTTTTCAATTTAAAAAAGCTGCTTTTTGACATATTCGCGAAATAATTTTATTTATAAAAATATTTGCAGGTATATGGACTATAAGAAATCAAACAGCATTTTACGTTTTCCTGTACCAGAAAAATAATCTGACAAAAAATGATGGCAGATTTAACGTTATTGGTTGATTTTCATAGTATTTAAGAACAAAATACTAGTCGTCGAGTAGCAAATTATTATAACTCTTGATACATGGCATTTATTTAAAAAAAAAAACGGCAAACAGTATTCAATTCTTATTCGTCTGAAGAGAGAAGATGACATTTTTAAACAAATGGAAAGTAAATCACTTCTTGAATGCATCATGAAAATTTCTTGTTATTGAGTGAAAGAATTTTTTTTTTTTTTTTTTTTTTTTTTTTTTTTACGATTAATTAAAACGGGAAAACGCCTAATAATTAACAGTCGCCTTATACATTTAATGAAAATTATTCACATATTTTGAAAATGGGTGTTCGTGTCCTTGTGCTCTTTTTTTTTTTATGACATTGGGCAAATTTTAAGAAACACGTGTACATCATATGCGAAAGAAAAGCAGTATTAAAAAACACAAAATTAAAATCCTTTTTTTTTTTTTTTTTTTTAAACAAAAATACTATTAATCCCTTGGGGACAAGCGAACCATGTATGTGCCGCAAAAAGTGCTCAGAATCCTTGTTTATCCTCAGCAGTAAAATTTTATTGCTTAATTTGCCTTATTTAAATGGAGCATTTTCTCGATTTAATAAGACACAAATTTTTGTTTTTAAAAACCGATGATAAAGCATTAAAAATTTCATAAAAGGCTTCCGTCCCGATGGGGTTAAGTCCAGATACGTTTCAAAAATATGAAATTAATATACATTAAAAAAATGATTAATGTTTGAAGTTACATAATTATATGCAGAAATTTAAATTTAATTATTATTGTGAAGAATTTATTAGTTTATTTTATACAACCTATTTTTAATAAAATAAGATCAGGCAAAATTAGATTAAAAGAGAAACTCATATCATCATTAAATTAAATCATACTTAGAAAAGCCGTGACTTTAAAATGATCTAATAATTCAGCAGAAAATGAAATATTAATAAAATTTAATAAATTACGATTTGCTGCTAGTTAAAGATATTAAAAGTAGGAAATTAAAATAAGAATAATAAATTAAGTTTCATTAATTATGTATTTTCTACCATAACATATGCAAAAAAAACTGTTAATTTTCAACTAAAAAATAAACTTTTTTTTATCAAAAAGAAAACAGATTTCAAAAACTATTGCAAAGTATTTTTTTTTCATAATAATTAATAAGACATTGAATTAAGAGCTTTGTATTTACCATGCGTATTATATGATATTTATGTACATTAATTTGATTTTTTGGAGTCAGCGCCAATCTCAACAAAATCAAAAATAATTATCCTTTAAAAATTATAACAAAATTCAGCAAAAACATTGCGAAAATAAATTTAATTTTAAATGAATCAACTCTAACTTAGAATCCCATATTTTAAAATCTGTGTGTTTGGTTGCCCCTCCCCCCCCCCCAATAATGGCCAGTATAAACGCATTATTTTATACTAACCATAGTTATAGTTACTTACTTGGAGTTAATTATTTATCTTACTTGGAAATATACATTTAAACACGTGAGATAAAATGTTACAAAAATGGTAAGATTAAATTTTTTTTAAACTAAATATTAAATCAGAAAAAAATTCATAGATAATTGGATATGTATCTATTAGACACTTATATTGAACTTGGCTGGACTTGCATAGACAACAAAAAGTCAAATTAATGTACATAAAAATAAATATAACAATACGCATGCTCTTAATTTAATTTCTTATTAAATATATTGTGTAAAAATAATATTTTAAATCTTGCAGTAGTTTTTCAAAAAGGTTTTATTTTTGGTTAAAAAAAAGTATTTATTTTCCGATGATCATGAAGTATTTTGCATTTATTAATTTCCTTATAGAAAAAATCCGTTATAGACAGGTTTTACACTCTATACACTGTAGAGACTATAGGCAGGCCCATTTTATCAGTTTTTGCTATATTTAGTTTCTTAAAATATGGATTGTTAAAAAATGTTAGCCCCCAGAAAATTTACAGAGCCCCCCCTGGCATGTCTCGCTGGTTACGGCCCTGTTTCAAACGCTGTATAGTATGACTTAATTGAGTAAGTATTACTCGAGATATGGAGTTTTAAAGCTATCTATTAAAAAAAAAACGAATTTTCTTTTTCACCAATCCAATATTTGGTGAGAAGATTGTGATTACCAGTAATATCACCAATATCTTGAATTTTTACCCCCCAAAAAATTATTCTTAATTCATGAAAAAAACATGAATGGAGTATTATTAAGAAAATTACAAATTAAAAAATATATGAAATTTATACAAAACTAAAAAAATTAAATTTTATAGCAATATCCAAATTGAAAGTTTCATTGTTTACATCCATAAAATATGCGCAGATTTTAGAGAGTTGTGGATTTCTGGTTTGCGGATTTGAGGTAGTCTACTGTATTTAATCTCTTCTTAAAAAAAAAAAAAATGTGAATGTAAGTTTAATAGATTTTTAAATATTGACTTACATTTTTTTCAATTCATTTTATTAAAATTACCTTATGTTAATTTACATAAAATATAATTTATTCAATATTACTTTATTAATATAATATTTACATTTAATCATATTAATTTTTTCCCTTCCATTTAACTGAATGCAAGCTCAATAACTGTAAATAACATGAATATGCACTTTTGTGATTTTGTGCATGTTTGCAGCTTAGTAAAATGTAAATTTTTCTCATTTCAATTTCCGTTTTTCATGATCAAAATAATTTTATGAACATGTCTTTTATTGTATGATTCAGTTTGTGTATGGTTTTGGCAGGTCCTGGTTTATTGACTCATTTGTATTTTTTGGGATAACTGGCTATGGTAGAGAAGTATGCATTAAAACATTTTCCTAATTACTACCTGAGAAATTGTTATTTTTTATGACTGTTTGGCATTGCCCTTGAAAACAAGCCACATACCTCAAATAATGATTTTATTTGTCATTGTTTCACTATTGTTGATTCTGTTTGTCTATACATACTTGTGACATGTAATACATATGAGGAGCCCAGAAGCAAAGGGGTATAAATGACAAAGTCGAAAAAAATGAGTTAAGTGTACAGGCTATCTGGAAATAAGTCTATTTATTTGTAGGTAAAGAATTATGAGTGATTTTTTAATTATACACTGAGTTTTAGGGGTCAGTTACTTAACCTCTTTCCCGAAACCGTGAAACGCGTGGAGGCCAAGGGGTATAAGTGCAGTATTCATTAACGTCTATATAGCTGAAGTGCGACCAACGACATGCAAGGCTAGTTCATGACTCTGAAAACGCCCTAGGAATTTGATAATTTTTAAACATCGATTGGTACAAAAACATGATCATATGCCAATTTGTACCAATCACAGTTTAAAATTATTTACACAGTGTGACATTTTAAACCTTATGAACTGGAGTTGTATGTCGTTTTTCAAAATGTTTTTCGTCAGTTTTTTTTTCTGTTTAGAATTTGCTTTTTAATGCATTAAATATTACATTAAATAAATGCAAACTGTTAACAAGTAAGAAAAATCAAACATTAAACATAGATTCTGAAACACTTTCCAAGATTTCCTGAAATCTTTAAAAAAAATTTCGCAATTTAAGGTAATAAAGTGTTACTGTCCATAGAAAAAAAATATTTTAATACTTTTGAACTGTCCTGTGTTTGATCTGTCTGTTATATATATACTGTATAATGGAAAAAACTAATTTAGGAAGAAAATGTGTAACAGTTTGAAATTTCTCTTTCAGCATTTTGTACTAATAGATGAAAACATACTTGTATACTTTTGTTCATCCCTGTAGTTTACCTAAAACTTGTATTATATGCCAGTATTTAGTTAAAATTTAGTTCCAAGTAAAACATTCTTAAGACTACTGAAATAATATTTCAAGAAATTATCATCCATAGATGACCTTGTATCCAATTCTGTGTGTAGCCCTGTATATCATTTTATCTGTATTCTACAAACATTTCTGAGTAAACTGAATGAAATTCATCATAAAAATACATAACTTATTTAAAAACAATCTTTAAGTTAATTATACTCATATAGAGTAACTTTACCAGATCTTTTTTGTAGCCCTGTATATCAAATGTAGCATTTATACATACCATGTAATATGTATAAATTTAGTGAAACTTAAAAGTGCATATCATAATTAAGAAGGCATTTCATCCATCCATCAACCATATCGATAATGTACAGTATTTTAGATAGAATATACTATTTCAAATCTTTTGTGTGTCCCTGTAAGTAAACTGTAAGTAACCCCCCAGAGGTAAATGCTGTGAACTTCATGTTATGCGCGATATAACTTATATTAAATCTCATGGACATATATCAGTTTTATTATACATGAAAAGTTTAATATAATTAAAATATGTTGCAAACAATTTCCACTTTCCCATTATGTAATTGAATTTTTTTGTGTGGCCCTGCAAATGAATATTAGCTTTTCTTTTCACCACATATTTTACAGAATGTATATTTTAATGAACTTCGTAGATGAATATAAATCTTAATATATTTGACAGGGTGTAACATTCATCTTTAAAATTCATCTGAAACTATTTTTTTCCCATAATCCGTAATGAAATGAAAAACTTTTAACTGTCCCTGTAAATAAATTATTCATGCTGGAAACTTTATTTGAAATAAGGTTTGTGCTAGGATAAGCATAAATAATTTCCAAAAAATTCAGCGCAATTCGAGTAACGAGAATTAGAGCGCGGGCAGACGGCCGGATGGCCAGACAGACGGACAGACAAACTGAAAATATATTCACTTTTTACCTTTGTTAGACAGTGTTAGAAAATTTCAATTTTTTCAAAACTTATAATAAAATTTTAAATCTTATGTTAGAATAAAAGCCTGTTGTTTCATTCATGTGTATCAACACTGATCTTAAATTTTTTGTATTTTAATTTCATAATTTTTCCTTTTTAGAACTTTTATTAAAACAAAATTTTGTCCATTCCTTTATTTATATCAACATTGTTCTTCAGATTTTATAAATTTATCTTTTTATTTCATATTTTTTATTTCTTGTATTAATTCGGCACTTGTATCCTTTGGCTTCCAAGCAGTTTTCATTACTGCTTGGAAACCAAAGGGTACAAGTGCCGAATGCTGATAAATATTGCTTAGTTATACATTTAAAACAAAATTTAATCCTCTGTTTTTCTAAACTGTTATTGAAATAAGAGTTCAAAGAACATTAAGAAATAAGCAAAAGATTCCTATCTCAATTCATTCAATTACAATTGATGCTTAACTTCGAACTCAATTTACTCGAAATCTAAATTATGTCACTTGTACCCCTTGGCTTCTGAGGTCCTCATATATGTATTAGCACTGGCGCCCTGCTACCCAAAAAAAGTGCCAAATTTTGTTCTTATTGCATTTTAGTAAATCAGTTTAAAAATTAAATTTGATTATTTAGCTTTTGAGTCAAAATAAATAAATGAAGATACACTTTTAGTAATTGTCATGTAAGCTGTTCATTACTAGAAATTGGCTTATTAAGCATTCTAGTAATGAAAGCTGGTCTAAACACCTTAAAAATAAATTGTATTTTATAAATGTCCACTAGTATATAAAATTCAAAATAAAAAACAGAAGCATGCAATTTTTGCAAGAAAATATAAAATTAAACAAATTAGCTTACTAAATAAAATTTTTCTTTGAAAATAGTGAAATTGTGAAACATTGTTTTCTGCTTCCTGACTTCTTTCATTAAGATTGTCAACAATAATTTGTTTTATAAAATTTACATTTACAAATGAAATTTATTTCAAAGAAGCAAAAATCTATGCAAAAACTAAAAGTAATAGTAGTAGCTTTAAGGACACTCTTATGAGGCGATCACTGTAAATATTACCCCTGAATATATGCATATTGAAATGTGTACTACCATCTACCAAACATCAGCTGGCTTCCACTTTTGAGTGAAATGTGTTGAACAATTAATACAGTAGACTCTCTTAAATGTACAACTCTAAAATATTTATTCTATATATGTTTTAATTTATAATTTTTGTTAATACTAGTGAATTCATGCTTTTTCACGAAGAAAAAATAAATTTGTCTGAAAAAAAATTCAAGATATTGTCAATATCACTGTTGAAATAAAACTTTATTTTATGATTTTGATGTGAATTTGTGATGCACCTTTTATAAGGCAAGTTTCATGAATAATTTTGGAAAAATACAGTTCTTTATAATGAATATTTAATCATACATTATTGATTATTAACTTGATCTTTGCTTTTAATATTTTAATCATTTTTAAAATTATCTAAATTTTTATTATTATTTTATTATTTTAGTTTACATATTTTAATATTTTATTATATTGTAAGCATTCATTATAATTTTGATTGCATTTTTAATTACATTAAAAATTACTGTTTAAAAAATGTATACAAAGCAATGACCAGAAATCCACAAAGCTCTGAAACCTGCACAACTTCTGGTCCTAAGCTGTGTTGATTTGAGGGAGTCTACTATATCACAGGTAGTATTACGGTAATGATAGAACTTTATAGTGAAAATATTAATTGTGATTCCAAAGCTTATGAAAAATTCTTTGCTTTTTCTCATATAATTAAAAAAAAACTTTTTTAACAGTGTATGTCAGCAAATGATATGTTAGAACTTGTTCCTGAAAACACTAAGAGTGTAAGTGAAGCTCTAGCTCGTCTATGCCCATTGTTATTACTACAGCTTCATAGTAGTGCTTGTGATGAAACAGATGCTAATTCTAGTCCAAGTTTAAAGCCTTCTACTGCAGCTGGTAATATTAATTTGAAAATTAATTTATGTATTATTGATATTCTGTATTGATGTACCATAAAATTCCGTTAATCCCCCCCCCCCAAACGTGATGAAAAATCGTAAAGTAATTAGAGGGGGTTGCTTACACGGGATTTTTCTGCAATCGTTTCACAAAATTTGCATTTTTGCGAGATATCTGCAGGATTTTATCATGATATTTGACGAATTTGCAGTTTTTTCGCGATATACGAAAAATTTGCTTTTTTTATGAAGATGAGCGTTTCTTTCATGATTCTTTGATGAAATGTGCATTTTTTTCAAGATTTTTTGATAGAATTTGTGCTTTTTTGGCTCTTTTTTAATAAATTTCTCCTTTTTTCTGTTTTTTTTTTTTTTGCAGAATTTGTTTTTTCGCGATTTTTTGACCGTTTGTTTATAGATACGACATGTTTGTGTGTTTTTTAATAATTTTTTTTGACAAAATGTGCATTCTTTTTGGTGATCCTTTGAGAAATTCACAATTTTTCCACGATCTTTTGACATAATTTGTGGGGTTTTTTTTATAGATTTTTTGACATAATTTGCATTTTTGCTGCAATATTTCGTCGAAATGTGGGGGTTTTTTGTGATACTTCGGGAAATTCATGATTTTTTTGCGATCCTTTCAAGAAATTTGCAGTTATTTTTCGTGATTCTTTGGCAAAATTAGCATTTTTTCAGCAATCATTGGATAAAATTTCCTTTCTTTTTCACGATTTTTTTGACAAAATTTCTGTTTTTTCAGCATTTTTTTTTTTTTTGGGGGGGGGGGGGGGGGGAGGGGTTTCGAGATTTTTTGAAAATTTCAAATTTTTTATAAAGCGGGGAGGGGGCGTTTGGACGGGAAGGGCAGATTAATGGGATTTTACGGTACATGTAGTTAAATATTTATGTGTTTTATCAAGTACATGTGATTAATTTATGCTGCATACTTTTTGTTTTGAACGAATATTGCTGTTTTGATGTATATGACTGTATATTTTTATGATTTTCCAACTTGAAAATAACAGTTTTGTATGATTTTTACTTGATTGATATTGCTTTTTTTTTCTATAGAAAATATCTTAAAATTTGATTTGTGAACTGTTTTTTTAATTTAATCTGTTTCAGTGATGTTTTTTTGCTATATTGGGTTAGACACAAAATTTTCATCTGACAACAATTAAATATACCACCTGACGTGCCATAATTTTCTATCTGAAAATCTATAACACTAAAAAATTCAGGAGATGATAAAAGAAAACTTCTATGAAAACTTTTAATGTTTTTTGGATTGATTTACTATGTTTATAGAAAATCAAATATTGAAAAATAACATTTTAAGCTTACAGATATAGTCTCTGAATTAACCTTATTTAATTAAATTTTGTTACTAATTATTTTATAACATCAACTAGATTAATTTGATCTGTACTTTTATTGTGCTTATCATTCATCTGTCATTTGCAATTATTAATCAACCATATATTAGTATATTTTACATGTTGTAAATTGATATGATAATACAGTAAAACCCCGGTTATCTGAAAAGCATGAGACCAAAGCATTTTCAGTTAACTAGGGTTCTATAGAAATTTTTGGTTAATCGGGGTTCCATAAGGATTTTTGAATAACCAGAAGGCTTATAGTGAAAACTTGTCTGATAAAAAGCTGTAATCATAATTTAGAACAGTGATTCCCAAACTTTTGGGCTCCCGGAGCCTTTTTTGGATGAAATTTCAATGGCGGAGGCCCTTATTCCCAAGCTATTCTATGGTTTACAAATTGTTTTTTTATGTCTGTGGGGCAGAGTATTAAAAGACTGAACCAGTAGTTTCCAACATGGGACCAAAGTTCACAGTTTGGCCCTTACAGAAAGTTTGAATTTGTACAAGAAAATTTGAAAATCAAAAAACTCTTGAAAAACAAATAAAGGGGAGGATTAGCTCCCCGTTTTCCCCTTTATACTTAAAAATTTAACCCTGAAAACTAATAAGTCTTATCATAAAGAACCTATATGCAAAATTCGAAATAAATCGGATGATTCTGCAGAAAAGCCCATTTAAGAGGAATTATACCCCATTCCCCCCTTTTTACTTAACCATTAAACACCCAAAACTATCCAGGAATTCGCCTTATCAGAATGAACCTGTTAACAAAATTTGAAGGAAATCGGCTGATTCTGCATAAAAACCCATTTTATATAATTTAAGAGGTTACAATTATTTTTTCATGTATAATTTTTAACTCTATATGTATTTTTAGACATAAACAATGGTAAAAGAAATTTTCTTTAAAAGTATAATTATTAGTTAAACACTTCAAATAAAACATCCAAAAAAAGTGAAAGATGCTGCACCTAAAAATACAGATTACAGATCTTGCCCCGCCCACTTAAACATTTAAACGATGGTCTGCTTCTAAATGTATTTTTAAAAAATGGTTCAGAAGAGAAAGCTCAGAGGCGGTTCGTTTTTGCTGCATGTTTATAAGTTCTAGAAACATTTACAAAGAGAAACTTCAATATAATCCCAAAGGCTACTCGCGAAAAGAAATAACATGCGTAGACCCATTCGCCCATGAGTAATAATATAATACGTTTTTTGCTTGTCCCTCTCATCCATAATAGATCATGTAATTACGGATTCTTTTTTTGTTCTTCTTGATGTTTCTAGTACTTTTAAACATGCAATGAAAATGAATTATCTTTGAGCTTTTTCTTTTGAATCATTTAAAAAAATACCTTTAGAAGTAGATCATCGTTTTTATGTTTAAGTGGGTGGGGCAAAATCTGTAATCTGTATTCTTAAGTGCAGTATCTTTTACTTTTTTGATGTTTTATTTGAAGCATTTACTATTAATTATAGTCTTAAAGAAAATTTCTTTCACCAGTGTTTTTGCTTTAAAAGAGATATACGGTTAGAAACTACATATGCTTAAAAAAATCCAAATAGTAGAAAAATTTTACTAAAAATATGGGATATATGGGTGGGATTAAATTTATATCAGGGCTGGTAATCATTAATGAAAAGTCAAAGCAAGGGATAGATGTGAGCAAAAGTTTAAATTGTTAACCTGGAAGGACGCGCGAAGGGCCTAAAAGATCTGGAGTGCGTATGGTTTTTAGAATTGTAACCACTAATTTTTTTAAGTAATCTTCAACTTATTTAATCGCAAAATTTGCAAGAATTGTCTCTGTCTAAATAGACTGTTATAATTTGATTTTATTGATGACAAAGTTAAAACCATTCATACCCTGGGTAAGCACGTTTTCTCTCGGGTTAATGTGATGACAAATATGAAGAACCAAAATATGCTTTTTTAATTGCTACAGTTTTATTTCTAATAGGAAAATATGGCATCTTAAAATAAGAAGCTTAGTCAATTTCGTGACCAATTAAAACAAAATTTTAAAGAGCAATTGTTAAAAGATGCAAGTTGTTAAAAAAAAAAAAAAATACTTTTTCAGCAACATACATTGCTTTAAAAATTAAGTACAGTTATGTAAACCAGCTTAGAAAATTTAAATAACTAAGAAATAATAAAAATAAAATTAACAGATTAAAGGAACTAAAGTTTCAAAATGAAAATTATATATCAAATGTATACAAATATTAAATTACTCTAATGATGGGTTAATTAAATGATACAAGATATTACAAAAATGAATCGTTGTTTTACTATGAAAAACAGTACAGAAAATCTAAATATACAAATAATGTAAACAGATTAAAATAATTCAAACTTAAAAGAGAGAGAGAGAGAGAGAAAAGAAAGAAATATACAGGGTGATTCAAAATTATGTGGACAAACTGATATGACAAATCAGGCATACGACAAGGATAAAAAATCACACAGGAACATAGGGCCGCAAACCACTTATTGAGTCACAAATACAGGGTGTTTCATCCTAACTCAATTTGGGTTGAAGGTAAATCAGAAAACTGAAGTATATTTTAATAAAACATTTAACAGACATTCTCATCTTTGTTTTAAATGTGATAACACCGAACAAATGTGGTAGAAGTGTGCATTATGCGCGCCAGCAATATGCACTTGGCACCTCACATTATGGACTGTGATGATCAGCTTATACGGTGTCATCGATTGCTTGAGCAATATGTTTTTCCAGATATTTTCATAATGTTATCACATTTCACACAAAATGAGGTACATATCGTTGAATTTTTATCACAATATTTTTAATTTCTCCGAAATTATTACTTTCAAACCGGTGTTGTTAGAATGAAACACCCTATATTTGTGACTCAATAAGTGATTTGCGGCCCTATGTTCCTATGTGATTTTCTATCCTTGTCGTATGCCTGATTTGTCATATCGGTTTGTCCACATAATTTTAAATTACCCTGTATATGTATACACAATGTACACAAATGTAAAATGAATCTAATGAGGGGCTTTAAATGATACAAGATGTTATAAAAAAGACGTTTTAAAGAACAAACATTGTTTTACTAGTAAAACAGCATAAAAAATTAGTACAAGTAACATAAACAGATTAAAAAAATCAAAGTTATAAAAAAAAGAAATATCTATACACAAATGTAAAATGAATCTAGTGAGGGACTTTAAATGATACAAAATTTGATTTAAAAAAAAAAAAGACGTTTTAATTAAGTGATAAACATTGTTTTAAAAATTAAACACATTTATGAAAAACAGGATAAAAAATTTAAATAACTAAATTTTAATAAAAAATAAATAAATAAAGCTGTTTAAGAAAATTTAAAATTCCAAAAATAAAAATAATACAATATACAATCGGAGACAACTGCACAGGCGCGTCTTTGCTCTTTCAATTGATGTTGTGCATTCGATTTAGAATACTATTTCTCATAGCTTATTTTAAATCCAATTTTAAAACATATTAAATGCAAAAACATAAAATAAAGTAGTTCAACCCAAAAATATTACATATAAAATGGATGCATATATAATGCAAATTTTTATATGATTAAAAAGGTATATTTAATATTTTTCAACCCAGTGATAGTTGTATTTATTTTTGACACACAAAACACACACCTATGTTTTTTAACACTTTTGTGTTTTACCCACAAAAAAATTATTTTATACTTTTGAAAAATTTTCCCTTGCAATGTGTTAAATTATTTCATGTTTAGTTTACTTTCCTGGAATGCAGTGGAGCCCTTGAAAAGTCTAGGCGGAGTCCCGAGGGATCCGCGGAGCACACTTTGGTAACCTCTAATTTAGAACATAGTTGTGGTATCATATTCAAAGCACCTTGAAATTGTTAAACAAAAGAAAATTGCAACATATTTTGTAAAAAAAAAAAAAAAAAAAAAAAAAAAAAAAGTGTTGTATGTATCTGTCTGAAAAAGTGTTTAAAATTACTCAATGGAACAAATAATTAAGTTTTCTTTATTTCATAAAGAATATGCTTTTTTAATACTATTTCTACCAGTAGCAAATAATACCCTTCAAAATTTTGATTTTTACTTATTTTGCTTCTATTTTTTAAGACTAATATGTATTAAAACAACTCTTCAATGTATTCAAAATGATTCAGAATTGTTTTGATTTAAACCTTGCAAATAAAATAGTAATTGTGAATCAAAATATGTTCAGAGATGTCATTTGACATCTGTAAAAATAATGTTGACAATAAAAGTTTTCACATTTTAAAATAGACTTTAAGAAATTTTAAGGTCTTTCAGTTAAGCTGATTTTTGGATAATCAAGATTTGGATAACCAGGGTTCTATTGTATACTGAAAACTTATTTTATACTCAAAATGTGCATTTATGCTTTGACAAATTCGAAATCACAATAAAAATATTGTTTGTGTTTACATATGCAAGATCATATGCAAGACATATGCAAAACAAATAATAAATGAATGATAACCACTAATTAAATTGTATAATGTTTAGTCAATTATGTTTGGTTAGTAGATTAATCTTATATTAAGAGATGTAATGGAGGATATATAATAATGTATGCTGTATACCTTCAGTAGTTATAGTGTTATACTCTCTGATGTATACCTTCTATCCGTAGTGTTATACCTTTTAGATTTTTATGACTATATCACTGCCTACATCAATAATGTATTAATATAATTAGATGTGGTCTATAATGTACACGTATGCTAAATGTGCTATGCACATAGATGTCTCCAGGATGCACACATTGAATCAAAGAATGAACTTTAGCCTACTCAAGTATCTTAATGTAGTTTTGTTATACCAATTCAGCTTACTTCTGAATTAGTTTTACTTATTAAGTTTACTTTTGATTTAAAAAGATATAATAAAACTTCCTTCCTTGAAGTATTAGTTAATAGATGCTTTTCTCAAAACCCGTGTTTATAAAAATCTTTTTCTGCCTCTATCCTCCCCCCCCCCCCCCCCCACACACACACACACAAATACTCACTCATATTCTCTTGAATCATGTAGCTAACCAGAAAAGCAGTGTGTTTACATTTATGTAAACTGTACCTTAAATTTTTTTCCCAATTCTGTTTCCTTTTAATGATGAACTTAATTACTTAAAATCTGTTTGTTTCAAATTAGCTAAAGTATAATTCTTCATCTAATGTTATCTTTAAATCTGTCAGTAAGCTCAAGTTCCCTTTCTCTAACAAGGACATGAAATTTTGATCTTGTTACAATTAAGTGTATCATCTGAAGTGCCATAGTTTAACTGAAAATTTATAAAAATATTAAATTCAGGAGACAGAAGAAAGCTTCCAACTATGAAAATATGTACAGAAAGGACATATTGAGAAAACAGAATCTGGAGACTTTTATGCAATGATAGAAAACAGTTAGTAGATAAATATATCACAATGATAAAGCATAATATGCAAGGGGATCAAAAGAACAAAAAACCCAAAGTCATCCAATTTTGATGCTTTAGTACATAATCTGATAAATTACACAAAATTCTGAGTTGCTGAATTGCATAGTTGGCAGAGAGCCAGACTTGTAAATTTTCACTTTGTATTTTGGAACTGTATAGGTTCGATTTCTTAAAATTTTCTATACAGTTAAACTGTTTAAACAGATCATATTGACTTTCAGTTTTAGAGATCTAATGAAAAGTAAAATAATAATTTGAGTTCTTCAAGCAACAAAATTTTTATTTTATTCATTTTTTATGTTGTTTTTTATATGAATAAAGCTCTATTTACCTCTGAAAAATCAATTAAAATGTGCTGTGTAAAATTAAGATGATACTTTAGCTTCGTATTTTCTGATACTTAACAACTTAAATTTTAAAAAAAATTTTATTACTTTTTTTAAATTTAAAAAAATAATTTTTACTTCAGAATCTTATGTCTGAAATTAAAACAACTGTTTTTATCCCCCCCCCCCCGCAAAAAAAAAAAAAAAAAAAAAAAAAATTATAGGTATTTGTACTTAATAATGTAGATTTGCAGGTGGTTTGTTGCAAAACATGTATGCTATTGAAAATAAACAGGGGGGGGGGGGTAGAATGTTTACTCTTGTCTCTGTTGAAATTTTAAACAACCTATTCATAGTGGAGGGGCGGGGGGGATGTTTTGACAGATATGAAACCCACAAAGTTCCGTAAGTATAAATTTAAAAATCTAGTGTGCTGCCAATTTGCACCATTGATCATCTCACAAACATCTGTAATTTATGCAGTAATGTACCAAAGCATCGAAATTGGGCAACTTTGGGGCTTGTTTTTTAAGACCCCTTTCATTGCATTTTATACTTGTGATATTTTAATGACTAACTATACTCTATCATTGTACAAAGAATTGCCAGAATCTGTGTCCCCAATCTCATGTTTTCTCCTTGTAAGCCTTCTGTTCCATATGTATATGAATGAAGAAATTTATAGCATTCCTTGTGATTTATTGATATAGCTCAAACTAAAAAAAAAAATAATAATTATTTTTGTTGTGTCTAACCAGTAAATTTCTAAATCTGCTTTTGTCAATTATTCTTCGGATTCTGACCATAGTTTTAATTTTTTAAATGCAAAAAATATTTTAAATTCTAATAGCCTTTTTCAAAAAATTAGCTGTTTATCTTAATTATGATGCTATAGTTAATGAAAATTTTGATTGTACTATTCTCTCTGTATTTTGGAAAGACTTCTCAGTTCAACCATTTAAACTTTAAATTTTGGTATGTGTTTCTTATGTTTAATTAATTTTTATTATTATTATTATATTTTTTTTTTTTTTTTTTTTTTTTTTGCATTTTTTTAATTTAATGTTATTATTATTATATTTAAATTGTTTTTTAATGTTATTTTAATTTCTTTTCCATTCTTAATATATATATATATTTAATCTCTGTCATTTAATTCAATTTGCTTCATACTTATCATTCTATTCTGTTTTCTCCTAATTGGCTAATGCTGTCAGCACCAATGTCTGATGCCCTGTTTTCCTCAATCTGTCTTTTTCATTTCCTTTATCTTGCTACTACTTTAAAAATGGAAGTTCTTTTGAAAGACCTTGCATGCTCCTAATTTTATGGTGTTATTAAGACATTTATTATTATTATTATTTCTTTTTTTAATGTAGGAACAGTTTATAAAACAGTAGAATGAAAGTATTCAGCAAAAACATTATTTCTAAATGTATGACTTTGGCCTATTCTCATTTGTTCCACCTTTGTATTGTGTCCTAAATTTCCACTAGACCTAAGGTTTTTTGTTGAATATCTTTATAAGATGATCAAGGATCCCCCTCCCCCCCCCCCCCACACACACATACACATTACATTTAAGGTTATCAAATTTTTAAACTAGACTTTATGAAAACCTTCATAACTTCAAAATCTATAGCTATGTAAACTTCTAATGGCTGCTTGTTAAAAGAGTATAGTTGTAAATTGAAGGAATGTAGTTGTGAAACAAAGGAGTACAGTTATCAGAATCAATTTTCTAGATCATAAATTTTTGCATCTTTTAATCAGAGTGGCATTTAAGGGAAAATGAAAACTTCGAATATATTTTTTGAGACATTAACTCTCTTAAACAATTTATTCTAAAGAATTTGATGGTCAAGATTTCTAAAATTGTAGTTCAGGTAAATGGTAATGAATGGCCTTTTTTACTGAAACTTAAATTTTAATTTGATTTTTTTATTGTAACTTTTATGCAACATAATATTGTTTACATTAAATTTTGGAGGATTTCTAAAATAATACTTTATGCATTGCTTTCACTTAATTGGTATCATTTTTAATTATTAATCTTTGGTATATAATATTTTTCATTTTCTAGTTTGGGGCTATGGTCTTTTGTTTGTCACAATCATCAGCTGCTGTTCACTTGTGGGTGTGATAATACTACCTCTACTAAGTAAAAATATTTATCAAATTGTTCTGATGTTGTTTGAAGGCTTAGCTGTTGGCAGCTTAGTTGGAAGTTCTTTATTTCATCTTATTCCTCAGGTAAAGAAATTTATGAAATTTTTCTGAAGGTCTTCAAATAGTCCTTATCAGTGTTTTATAGTTTAATTCATTATTAGACATCTTTACGAAATGAATTTGCCTAAAATCATGTGATTATTTCAGTTGGGTAGTAGTCTATTTTTGCTAGTGATAGATATTTCATTTGCTCATGTAGATAAAGTTCCAAGAGATTTTTAACTTGTATCAAAGTCGATACATCCATATGATATTTTCATGTTTATTATTTACAAAGTTTATCAATATTTTTCATTTATGGAGACAAATTATCAAAGTTTTTTTAATTAGTATTCTTTTAACTTATAGTTTATAAATTTTGTTTTTCATTTTAGACTTTCAAACTTGTAGGACAGGATAAAGAACATAATTATTTGTGGAGATCTTTGCTCATATTTGGTGGCATCTACCTATTCTATCTTAGTGAGAGATTTATGAAAATTATCATTGACATTAGAAAGGTAAAAGGATGTACAATTTTCAATATTATCATTAGTATTTAAATATTGTTTCTTAAAAGTTAGTTATTTTAGTTGAAAAATAGTAAGGTCATCAGTAAAACTTACAGGAACACTGAAAATCTCTTTGATAGATGTTTAATTAAATTTTTCTCAAAAACAAACTTTCTATATATTTGGCCATCTCTAGTTTTGAATCAATAAAGCACTTAAGTGACTAAAATGCATGCTTTTCTTGAACTTTATAAATTTTTGCGCTCCTCTACTGAATTTCTCGACACACAGCCACTTTAAGGAGTAAAAAAATTTATTTTACTCAAATTATTGAACCCATCCAATGTTTCTCAAAAGTTGATACTGCTGGTCTTTGCATAAATTAGTTCACTGACAGTTTTGTATCCAGATTTATCAAACCAGTAAGTGATATTGTAAATTCTGTGTAATTTTAGTACTAGTCATTAGATTTGAATAGAATATATGTCTGTTTTCTTTCTAAATGAAGTATTAAAAGTTACTGTGAATGCATAATGACCCCTGTATTAATTTTTAATTACAAATTATTCTTCATGATAATGAATTATCGTGCAGTTAATTTTTCTGTTATATTATTCACAACTGTCTGGTATTCATAAAAGTATTGCATCACAAAATTTGTTTTTCTTATATGACACTTTTATGTATTTTACAATATTAATTTTTGCAATTTAATAATTTCTATATTTTAAATTTGACTCTGTTTTTAAAAATGCTTTAATTACAGAGCAAAAAGTTATAAATATTTTCAGAAATCAATAAAAATGAATTTGAGTTATCAGAAAAGAGGGAAATTTTTTATGTATGCATGAAACTTATATTTTTAATATTTTATTCTTGAAAAAAATCATTTTTCCCCCATCAAAATTTTTTAGGACAGAAAGTTAAAGAGATCTGGTTATTTACCTGGCGATAGTTCTTCTGAATATCTGAAGCCTTTACCAGAGTTGAATCATTCTGTTATCAATTCGTCTCACATCAAAGCTGAAGAATGTGAAAAGCAAAAAATGGCTACTAATGGTTTGCCTGCTCTTACTCCTGAGAATCTCAATAATCAGAATAATTATAAATTAATAAGTGAAGATACTAAGTCTAAATCTTTGAAGTCTTATCCTGTCAATACTGAAGTGAGTTGTTTCCTTTCTGGAATAATAATTATTATTTTATTTTTAGACTATTTTGTGTCATGTAGAAGTATAATTTCCAGTTTTCTTACAAAAAGAATATTTAAAGATTAATTTTTACATTCTACTTATTTCTTTGATTGTTTTTTACATTATTTTCATTTTATCAAAGTTTGCATGTTGCCTTGTGTATGTTGTGTTGCCTAGCCTTGGTCATCGTCTGTAATGCTCTGCACAATTTTTGAACTTTGAACTGATAAAGCAATCTGTAAGAATTGTTAATGTATCAAATCTTTCTTTATCCGCAACATGCTACATAAATCAAGCCACATCAATAAACACAATTTCAGTGTTCTATTGTCTGGATATTTAACGAAGGTCTGCTCTTTGGCCCTAAAGTACATTTTTCAAAATCACTTGTATTTTATCATACAGAAGCTATACTACTCTAAATAAAACTGTCTTTTATCTCAGACTAAACTTGCCTGAAGATACATAAAAAATTATGTATTTTCCATGTACCTCCAAATAAGGGGCACCATGATGCATTGGTACCGGAACTTTTGTCCCTTAAACAGAGGTGTCCCTTATTCAGAGTTTTGTTGTTAATTTTAATTCTTTGATCTGAAGGATATAAAAATAACAAATAATTATAGGTAATGTTTAAATGTACCAGAAGTGTATAAATTACGTTAATCAGGCACCAAAGGAATAGACAATTAATTAAAATTTTCAATTGATTACTAAATTATTAATTATTTGTAGAATTATTGTTTTTTATTTCATGTGCAAGTTATGTACGTGAAAATTGTATTAAAACATTAAAAATAATTTTACTTGAAGTAATCAATCTAAAGTAAATGTTTTGCTGATTTCAATTTTTCACTACAAATCTTTCAAGTGTTACCATATTTATACATTTTAGCAGTATATACAGCTGTATTTACAAAAAAAAGTATTCTGCTTTATGCATTTCAAGGTAATAAATCTCTCAACTGCTGTGCTGAGCTAATGAAAAACACTTTGACATATTTACAAATTCATTTTTTAATGGAAAGGTATAAAACTGCAATGCCTGACTGTGGAAGCGATTTGGAATCAAACTGTGTTTTCATTTTTTTTTTTAGTAAATAAATTACCTATTAGCAATTCTGGTAATGTGACAAGTACGTTTCCCACCTTTTCTAAGTAGTTATTCTTTTTTTTGGGTGGAAATTTGGTTCAAAAGGCCCATTTTGATAATATTTTCTGTAAAATTTATTATGTTTGCCAAAAAAAAAAAAAAAAAAGTTTGATTACATTGAATAACATTTTAAACAACAACAGCTGCTAGTTTCAGGCATTTCTGAATATAAATAAACTGAAACTTATGTCATGAAATTGTTGCCGTTTTGGATTTGAGAACAGCCTATAAGCATCTGTAAAGTTCTTTATTTCAAAATTTTCTTTTATTCTCCATTTTCAGAATCATACTCAAAATTTTCACCATGACTTTCAATGGGGATGAATGCACTGATGTCAAATCAGAATTGTGGGTAAATAAATGCTTGTCAATTGTGTCGTATGCCCCTGTATCCATATGAAAGACTGTCTGTTTGATAAATTCACAAAAATCTGTATTTTTACTTTCATCACAAACTACTTCATTATCTAAAATGCAAAAACCAATCATCTCAGTTTCAAGTGTCTCTTAAATCAAGTGCCCCTTATTCCAAGGGCGGATCCAGCCCAACCTCCAGGGGGGGGTCACAACTTTTGACAGATGATTTAATGAAGTAATTTTAAAATACAGTAAATCTTGTAAAAACGGAATTACGATAAAAAATAGCAAATTTCGCCGATCGGGCATGAAAAATCGCGAATTTTGTCGATTATGCATGGAAAAATCACGAATTTGTCGATCGGACGCGAAAAATATCAGATTTCGTTTATCGGGCAAGGAAAAAAAGTCTAAATTTTTTTATAATACTTGAAAAAATTGCAAATTTTGTTCATAGGTTGCAGAAAAGTCGCCTGTTTTGTCTGTTTACCGCGCGAAAAAAACGCGAATTTCGTTGACCGAGCGCGAAAAAATCGAATATCATCAACTGTACACTGGAAAATCGCGAGTTTTGTCTATCGGCCTTCGAAAAATCTCGAATTTTGTCTGGATGTATCAGAAAAATAGCGAATTTTGGCGATCTGGAACGAAAAAATCGCAAATTTCTTTAATAAGGCACGAAAAAATCCCAATTTTGTCGATCGGCTTCGTAAAAAGCGCGAATTTATTCGATCGGGAACGGAAAAATCGCAAAATTTGTTGATTGAGAATAAAAATCGCGAATTTCGAGTTGATATGGAACGCAAAAGTTGCCGATTTCGTGAATCGGGCAAGAAATTATCGCGAATGTAGTCGATTGTTTTCGTAAAAGGAGCGATACGGGCGATTGGGTACGAAAAACTCGTGAATTTTGTCGAATCGGTACAAAAAAATCGCTAATTTCGTTAATAGGGCAAGGAAAAATCGAAGATTTTGTCGATGATGCGCGGAAAAATCGAAAATTTTTTTGAGCGGCTGCAGAACAAGAGCGAGTTTTATCAGTTTATCGCGAGAAAAAAATTACAGATTTCATCAATTTACGGCGGGGAAAAAATGCAGATTTCATCAGTCAGTTAAGAATCGCGAATTTTATTGTTCGGTGCGGTATTTCAGGGACCAAGAACGGATAAAAGCGCGAATCTCGTCGATTGGGCACGGAAAAATCCCGAATATGGTCGATGGCTTTCGTAAAAAGCCCGAATTTATTCGATCAGGAACAACAAAATCGCTTTTGGTAGGGCACGGAAAAATTGCGAATTTTGTCGATCGGGAACGAAAAAGTCGCAAATATGGTCGATCAATTTCGTAAAAAGCGCAAATACAGTCGATCGGGAATGAAAAAAATCGAGAATTTCATTGATATGGCGAACAAAAATTGACAATTCCATCGATCGGGAAAGAAATCGCGAATATGGTCGATCGGCTTCGTAAAAAGCACGAAATCGGGCGATTGAGTACAAAAAACTCGCGAACTTTGTCGATTCGGGACGAAAAAATCGCTAATTTTGTCGATGATGCGCGGAAAAATTAAAAAAATCTTTGAGCGGTTGAAGAAATTTCATCGAACAAGAACGGAAAAATGTGCTAGTTTCGTAGATTGGGCACGGAAAAATCGTGAATTTTGCCAATAAAGTGAAGAAAAATCGCAAATTTCGTAGACCATTCGTGGAAAATTTTTAAATTTCGTCGATCACACCCAAAAAATCGTGAATTTCGTCGATTAGGCATGGGAAAATTGTGAATTTCGTGGATCGGCTTCGCAAAAATCGCGAATTTCACCGATCGAGTGTGAAAAAATCGTGAATTTTGTTAATCAAGTGAAGAAAAATCTCAAATTTTGCAAACCATTCGTGGAAATTTTTCAGATTTCGTCGATCACACCCAAAAAATTTGTTTGTCTCCTGTTTTAGCACTTTTTACTTACACTGTACATCCCTCTTTGAAGAGCTCCAGGGGGGGGTCATGACCCCCATGACCCCCCCCTTGGATCCGCCACTGCCTTATTCAGAGGTAAATACATAATACTTCCTATACCAAGGGACTGGGACTGGAAGTTTTGTCCCTTAAGTAGAGGTGTCCCTTATTTGGAGGTTTCACTGTATAAACAATTTCAAAATTTAACTTGATTTTTTGTGGATTATGATATAACTTAATGCTTTCTAGTCTGCACTCAAATGTTATGTTACTCTGTTGGAAGGCACCCGAGCATGAGTTGAAAGCTTTAAAATTAAAATTTCATCTTATCTACTCAAGTTCAGACTACTCTCAGATATTAAGTAAATACAGTAGAATCCCTCTGATCCGCAACCCTAAAATCCACAACTCTCTAAAATCTGCATATAATTTACAGATGTAAACAATGAAACTTTAAATTCAGATGTAGGGACAAAATTTGACTTTATTTTTTTATTAATTCCAAATATTTTTAAATATGTATTTTTTGTTAATATTACTGAATTCATGCTTTTTCATAAAGGAAGAATAAATTCATTTTTGAAAAAATTCAAGATATTGTTGATTATTGCTAGTAATTGCAATCATTTACCAAATATATTTATGTATTGATAAAGTTTTTTTGCTTATTAAGTCTGGCTAAACCTGAAATAAAACTTCCTTATTTTATGATTTTGATGTGAATTAGTAGTGGACCTTTATGAGGCAAGTTTCATTGAATAATTTAGGAAAAATGCATCTCATCTTTTATAATGAATATTTTATCATACTTTATTGATTATTAACTTGACCTTTGCTTTTAATATTTAATCAATTTAAGAATTCAGTACATTTTTATTATTTTAGTTTAATACTCGACTTAATTATTTTAATATTTTACTAAATTGTAAACATATATTATAATTTCATTATATTAATCACATTCAAATTACCATTTAAAAAATGGTAAACAAAGCAATGACTAGAAATTTGCAAAATTCTAAAATCCGTACAACTCCTGGTCCAAAGCTGTAGGTATTTGAGGAAGTCTATTGTATTTGTTTTCTGAAATAAAGTATAAAGGGCAGCAGATGTTCTCATATTTGTTTATGTGAGATGTTCTTGCACATGTATGAAATTTCACACAACAGCATTTTATAAAACAAATTTGTGAAATGTTGCTATACATTCATATTGTGCTTCTAAATCATATACAGTAAAAATAATATAAGGAAATCATTATGTAACGATAAAAATTAGTTTATTGTTTATAAATCTATCTAACAGAAATATTGTCACATTATGTACATATTTTCAAAATAGAAAATTTTAAATTTTAAATAAAAAAAAAAAAAATATCAAGTGTATTTTATTATTATTATTGCTGCTTTTTTTTTTTTTTTTTAATTAAGGTAAAATACCCCGATCCACTTTAATAACTGCTGCAATAAAAGGTCAGATCAGGAGATGTTAATAACTGATTAAAAAGAATTATCAAGAACAAATTATTCAAAAAGCATAAATTGAAATCTAGTAGAAGAGATCAGGAAATCTTATTAAATGGGAAATGATACCAGAACATTTGGGATGTAAAGAATTTAGTTAACAACTTCAATAGAGCAACATGGTAGTCAAAAGTTGTATATTTCTAAGGTGACTACCATGAAGCAACTTAAAATATGCGGGGGGGGGGGGGGGGGGGGGAGATCGTAGTAAAGATATGATCTTTTTAATTTTGGCAATTACAGATTAAATTTTGTATGAAAACAAAAACACTAAATTAATGAGAAAAATAAAAATTTTGATATTATTAAAAATAAAATAAAAACAGTTTAAATTATATTGATTTTAATTTTGAATTTATTTGATGAAGAAAATTATTTAAAGTAAAAATAAAGTTTAAAGGATCATTGTCACTCATAAACTTAAATATAAATATTTAACAGAGATCTTAAGAATTAAATTGATTGCTAAAATTAATATTAATTAAAAACTTATAATAAATTGTGTAAAAGGGGGGGAAAAAGAAATGTTGCATTATTTTATAACACCTTGGAAAGGAAAGTAATTAACCAGTAATAATTATGAGAATGTAAATAATCTGTGTTTAAACATTGCCTCTTCTTCTTTTGTGTGTGTGTTACAATACTGAGATTTATCTTTAGGAATGGGATTGAAATATTCTTATATTATAATAAGAAATTATAATTTAGAATTATTCTTACATTTTCAAAATGAGTGTTCACTTTTGTAATGAAACCTTGACTCTTACTGAAGATCCAACATAGGTTATTAAATTATTTATGAACATAAAATAATTTTTAATTTAGAATTCTGATGTAAAATAGTTCTTTTCCTATTTATAACATTTTAAGGATTTGTGAACCATCACCTGTCACCATTGTTTGTTACTTGCTGAGATTGCTTAAAAATTGCCATTTAGAGCATTTTTAGGATGTTTTCGGCACATTTTCACTTCTTTTTAATTTCATATTTTGGGGAAATGCTCTTAGAGATCATTTATATTTTATAAATAATTAGCATGCCAAATGTTATGTTTCTAGGTCCTTTAGTAACACAAAAACCACATTTTTAGAATGTTTTTTACTCCTGCACCCCCTAAGGGGACACTGACAAAAGATATAGCCTATGTTGGAGCAAGATTTGTCATCATTTTGACTTCTTTTTTTTAAAAAAATGGGTTTGTTATGTACCATGATTGTTAAAAGATTGCCATTTAGAATGTTTTTAGAAAGCTTTTTGAGCAACTTTACCCCTTTTAAACTTTGTTTTAGCAAATGTTCTTAATGATCATTTATATCTTATAAGTAATTAACATGCCAAAATTCATGTTTCTAGACCTTATTCAGTAACACAAAAATAAAATTTTTAGAACTTTTTTGCTTCTGTATTCCCTTTGGATTAATGGTATCGGCATAAGATATAGCCTATTTTTGAACACCATTTTGATACCATTACTTTTTAAATTGGTTCGGTAGTTCTAGGGATTAGTCCCTACAAATAAACAAACTTTACGTCTTTATAATATAGGCATAGATAACAACATTTCTCATGATCAAATACTACATAATATAAACTTTAAAAAAATCATGGTTTACTCAAAAAATGACAATAATAATATAGATGTTACAAATTTTAAAAAATGTTTTATTTCAATTTCTTAGTACTTTCAGTCTACAATCCTGCAGCCATCATCAGGAAATAATTTCCTTAATTGTCATTTCAATCATTCAAATGTATTGCTTCATTTGAACTTTTAACATATTATGGTATCTTGTCTGTATTATTATCTTTTCACTTTTTAAGAAAACAGTGAACTTTTTAAAAATTCCTATTATATAGTTTGTGATTGGATCAAGGTAGAATATATTATGATTTAACGTATTATGATTTTCCTTTATTGCAGATTCCTCTGTCGCATCATACCCATCACCATGAACATACAGTGCACTTTGAAAAAGGTCAATCCACAATTGGTACTGTAGCATGGATGATCATTTTTGGTGATGGTCTTCACAACTTCATAGATGGCTTATCTATTGGAGCTGCTTTTTCAGAAAGTATATTGGCTGGAGTTAGCATTTCTGTAGCTGTCATATGTGAAGAATTTCCTCATGAGTTAGGTAAAATCTCTTTTTGATTGAAGTATCTAATTTCACTGAGCTCCATTGTAATCTTCATAATCAAATATACAGTTCATTTGCAGATTCACAAATGCAAGTTTCATTATTTACATTTGCAATGATGTACAAATTTTAACAGAGTTGGCATTTTTGCCGGCAAAAAGGTATTTTTGCCAGGACAGTGGAAAAAACTGGAAAAAACCAGGGGAAAAATGGAAAAAACTGGCAAAAATGGAAAAAACCTATGTCTTTAATGTGTAATAAAATCTGCACGCTAATAAGGATAGTAATGGTATAAACAATTAAAATTAACAGTGTACTATTTAATATTTTAATTTAATTTGCTAATTAATTAATATTAAATATTTTAAATCTTTAAAAAATAGGTGGGATTCAGTCTTACTTAGGAATTTAAGAACAAAATAAAAAATTACATACTTAATTTTTTTAGCTTAAGTCAGGGATATGTTTAGGAAACTTTTAGGTCCTTTAAAACACACTTTATAAAATAATTTATCTTAAAACAGGACCCTTCACAAAATTCTTTAACCTGAAACAGGACTCTTCACAAAATTCTTTACCCTCAAACAGGACCCTTCATAAAATTATTTGTCTTTTACCTCTAAATTGAACTTTTCACAAATTTAATAACTTAAAAATAAAATCTGTCCGGTTAATAAACAATTGAACTCACCAAAAATTATATTACTTAGCTTCTTTATATGTGAAGAGTAGAATCTGAAAATACTGATAGTTTAAAATTAACAAAACTATGTCTAGAATTTTCACAAAGACAAAAACTTCCCAACTCAATAAAAACAGGACCCAGTGAGAAAAGTTTAGACAGACCCCTGTAAGTAAAGTATTTTATCAGTCATTAATATATATATATTCTTATATATTATCAAAAGATTTTATACAATTTTGTTATTTTTATTTTATGTCATGAGACTTAAGAAATGTAAATATCTAAGTCTTTGGTACTATTTTATAACTATTTATCTGATGAAACTAGTTTGTTAAAGATAAAATAAGTAAATTAAATTGAAAATTATACATTGAAAAAACTTATGTCTTATTAGGAAACTAGATTTTTTTCTGTCCCTTTTACACTCCAAGAAAGGAACAAAATGTTAAATTATTTAGATTTACTTTCAGTAAGTAGCCTGCTGTCACTTTATCTTTTTGTACTATATTACCCCTCCCCCCACCATAGCAGATGCTTGTCATGTATGGCTAAATCTTTTGAAAAATGAAGAGTTAAAACCACATTTTTCAAAACTAAAAAAGATTTGAACAAGTGATTTTGCAATGTCATCTTGTAGTGTATTTGTTACATCAAAAGTTCAGAGGTGAACTTCTAAATTATGAACAAAAAGAAAGCTGTAAAGCATGGTTATCTAAAATCAATCCCCGATTTTATATCTTTAATTATTAATTTCGAGCTAAAAGAAAAACCCTTTCCTAGCTCATATTTTGCAGAAGTGATTAATAGTGTCAGTGCATATAATTGGTGGAGAAGTATTGAATAAGCTTGTGCGATTTCAAAAAATTTCTGTTCATTAGTAGCACACCTTCAAATATGTTCAGCAAGTAGTGCTGCTATTGAAATATTTTTTTCAAATTTTTCATTTGTGCAAACTAAGATTCAAAATAAGCTGTCAACAGATACTCTTTCAAAACTTGTTTACTGCTATTCCATATTAAAATAGCAAAATTTATGTTGTGAGGAAGTTATTGCTGAAAAATTTGAAATTTAATAGTTTTCTGCTTTAAATATAATTTTATATTAAATTAAATTTAGGTTACCGTAACTATTTCTTCGAATTTCTGACATATATAAACTATAAACATAAATGCTTTACTCAGTCTCAACAGTTCTATTATGTGAATTATTAATAATTGTATAAACATGAATAAATGAAGTTTCTATTTATATAAAATTGGTATTTTTTTTCATTTATAATCTTGTTATAAAAGTTAGTATTCTTTCATAAAGTGCATAATTATACTTATTTAACTTAAAAGTTAAAATAAATTTAGAATAATATTGATTTTTTAACTAAGTATGCAATTTATTTTTTCTTTCATGAAATATTTTTTCTCTTTCTGGGGAAAAAAAATTAAATGGACAGCCTATTTTTGCCACCTTTTTGGTAAAAACTCGCCAACCCTGAATTTTAGACATTTGTGGATTTTATATTTGGGGATTTGTGGGAATCTACTGTATTAGGATTAAGTATAATTCTAAATGTTTAAATTAACAAGTAGAATAAGCATGTTTTATTTTCTCGCTGAGTGTTAATGTATATTTTAAATGTTGTTATAAATATTGATATAGATTTAAAAATTTTTTAATATTTTAGGTGATTTTGCAGTTCTACTAAGTGCTGGTATGACAATGAGACAAGCTCTATTATATAATTTTCTGTCTGCAATTACTTGTTATCTAGGACTAGTTATTGGAATTTTACTTGGTGACTTAGCCGAAGGTGCACCCTATATATTTGCACTTGCTGGTGGAATGTTTTTGTATATAGCCCTTGTTGATATGGTAATTATTTCATATTTTATAGTTATTAGATTTTTAATATTTTTTATGCACCATTATTTGTTGAAATTTAATCCTCCAAGCATCTTGCAAATGGGTAAAATTGTAATGTTTTCTCTGCATTTTGTTTTAAATGCTAATAAAATATGATTATTTCAATATTACAAAAAAAAATTTCATTTAGGTATATAAATGTAACCCTTGAGAGTCTTAATCATTCTTCAATGCTTTGAAAATTCATCAAATTTATAGAATTATAATATCTTAAATATTGCTTATATTGCAGTGAAACCTGGAGCTTAGTGTACGGAATATTACGGGCCAAACGCTTAGAGGGTTAAAAAGCCCAAGTAATATCAAAACACTTTTCAATTAAAAAATATATTTGCATGTGAATATTTAAAAAGGAAGTAAATTTTAATGAAATTATGAGAAAAATGCATTTAATGATGAAAGTTGTATTTAAAATGCTATTTTTAAAAATAATTTTCGTATAGTGCCTAAAAAAAAAACTTTTTTGAAACATAAGTTCGGATGGCAACAACGTTTTTCACTAAACTTTTTATACATGCTGATTTTTAAATGTGTAATTGATCTTCCTTAATCACAAAATCAGACATTGGCTATCTTGTTGAAGGTGAGGGGGGGAAGGCTTGGGAATCAAAATCCACCAGTTCAAGGATAATAAATGGCAACCTAATTACTCAAGATTGCCACTGGTTTTAATATTATTCAGTCTCTTGTAATAAAATAATCTTCTTAAAATGCAGCAAATTAATGTTTTTAGACACTTTATAATGAGTTGGTAAAAGATTTCTCTTTTTTTAGTTTAAAAAAATGTATTTTTGAAGGAGTTTTACTTGAAAATTGTAGCCAAGTTAGCAAAATTTTAAGTGTTTTTGAAGCAGGAAAGGCATTAATGTAATAATAACAATAATAAGAGAAAAAAAACTAATGAATAAAATCAGGGTTGCCACGCCACCTGGAAAACCGGGAAAACACAGGGAATTTTAAAATCCCCTCCCAAAACAGGGAAAATCCAGGTAATTTTGAAAAAGTCCTAAAAATCTGGAAAACACAGGAAATTTTTTTCCCTACTATATCCAAACATAATTTTTTTTTTCGCTTTCATTTTGAAAGCCGGATATTATCTTATATTTTTTAAGATAAAAAATAAACCAGTGTTGTGTATCAAAGTTATCCTATATTTTATGTGTTCTGTATTTTAATATAAATATTAATTTGAATGCATAAAATAAGTAGCTTTTCCTCTTTTCTTTTCTTTTTTATTTCTACAATTTTTGTGATATTATATTCAAGGTAATTGATTTTTAGGCAAGATTCTTTAAAATTTTATATTCTTTAAATTATTAGATACAAAGTTTTTAGATATTTTAATATTCATTTATAAATATTTCAAAGTACTTTTTAGCAGAATGTTTGAGTATTGCTTTACTGTTTTTATTATTATTAATGTAAAATGTGGGATTTAATAATAAGTGTAACAACTTTAAAGGGTTTTTTCATTTGTTCATATCATATGATGTATTATATTTGTTCATATCATATAATGTATTATATTTGTTCAATTAATTTGGTAATGGTAAATTATAAGATGTCTAATTAGCGTACATACACACATATATTTTTGCACACTCAACATAGAATAAACGCGTTATTGTACAGGGAAAACACAGGGAATTTTTTTTTTTCAAGATTAGAGTGGTAACCCTGAAAATAATGAAAAGAGACTATTAAGACAAAGAAAATTACATTTTTGTGTGTTTATTGTGAATTTATTTACAAATGAATCATTGTTTATATTTCTCCAATTCACTCAAAAAAAATCTAAGTTTAAAATAGTTATTTTTTTTATTTATTTAATCTCACCATCAATATTATTTCATTTTACAGAAATTCTATGGAAATTTAAGAGGAAATTTAGATTAATTGCAAGTTTAATAATATTAGTTTATTGCTGTACAACAAAAAATGTTTGTATAAAATCATATCAGAATTTCAAATTGCTGACTTTTTTTTATCTGTGTGTTTAGTTTTGAAAAACGGTTTTAAAAGGGATAAAATGTCTTAGAAAAAGTTTCCTCTGAGTCTTATGCTTTATTTTAATTTTTGCCTGTTTTCGTATTAGAAATATAAATTACACATGGCATTTTTAAGGTAATGTTAATCCCATAAAATATTACTATGAAAACTATCTAAAATGAAAATGTACCGACCAGTGTAATGTAGAGCTCTAAATGTATCTACATTTAGAAAGGTTAAGAATGAACATCTGATGAGAAATGTTTATTCTATGACCTTTGCCTCATTACAGATGGGTTACAATCATAGACTTCTCATATAAGTAGATGCCACATTCCATTGTTCTCTCAGAAAGGTTTTGAATCCCAACCAATTCGGTTTGGCTTTCATTGCCAAAAAGATGCTGTTTTTTAGCGGTGATCACTTTATTGGCAACTTTCAGATTTCATTCTCACAGTAAAATAAATGAAAACATAGAATCGAAACTATAAGCTGTTGTTGCTGTAATTATCATTTTGGAAGCTAAATTAATAAGTTCTTAAAAGAACTGTTAAAAGTAGAATATTTGTTAGAAAGAATATTTGTTAGTGATTGGGGTTTCTACTTGCTAACTATTTTTTTTTTTTTTTTAAATAAAGTTAAATTGTAGTCATCTTTTCTTCATCAATTTTTGTCTAAAATTGAACATGCAGTTTTCCAGATAGTTATGTGCACCAGTAGTGCATTAATTGTAATATTGTGAGTAAACCTCCTAAGATAGAAACACAATGAATAGGAAAAAAAGCTTTCAACAGTTAATATGCAGATGCTATATCTCATCTAGATTTAATATAAAGTTAAAATTCTATGAAGTGAACATTTATATTTCCTGATGTTTCAAACTAGTTTTTACCTTTTTTTAACAGAAAGTAAATTTTTAATTTTTTGTGTCAAATTTTCCATTAAACTCTGTTCTCAAATCCAAATGAGCTATTTTTTGAGTTTTGACACGTTTCTGAATTCATTTTTGTTTGGAAACACATTAAATTATCAGGCGTTCTTATTCAAAAATTGTCATCAAACTACATTCCATTTTTTATTAAAGATAAAAGATCTTTCATAAAATATACACTGTCAAATTTGGCATGCTGAACCAAATTTCCTGGTACAACAGCACAGAAAAGGAGAAAAATCTGCTGTTACATGGGAGCAATCACTTATAACTAAATAATCTCTCGATTCTAAAAAAAGAAACTAACTAGCACTGTCACTGCCGCTGAAAATGAATTTTTTGTGACCTAGGGTATTTCTTTGCCAGTATTAAGAAAAGTACTGCACACAAAAATATGAAAATTGGTGATATTTTAGAGAAATGTTTGATAAACACGCTGGTGCAGACAGTTTTTAAATCTAATAATTATTTTAAGAGATATTTAATGTTAAAGTTGATCAAAATTGTTCCATTAAAAAAGTTTTATAGGAGCAAAAACTACACATAAGAATTTAAACATTTTTAGATTATTTTATATATTAAAAGTTCCCGGTGTGCAGACTGTATTTATTTATTTATTTTATTATTTTTTTTTATTTCACTCATTTTTTGTTTGAGGGTTTATTTTCATTTTAAATTTAAATTTTCAGCATTTTGAGAAACATTTTTTACATATTTTACAAAAAGTTATTTTAAATTGTTGCCAAATGATCAAAGAATAAAATTTCCTTCAAATAAAAAAATATTTACATATGACTATCACAAAAAAAAAAAAAAAAAAAAAAAAAAAAAACTTTTAAATGTGAATTATATAATTATGAGTTAACAGCGGGAAATATTGAAAATTACATCATAAAACAACATTTACATGTGAATATTAAAATAGATAAAAAAGTTTAAAATAATGAATTCATTATAATGCATTAACTGCCAAAAATGGGAAAAAAAAGTCTCATTTAAAATAGTCAAACATTAATACTGCAAATAGTTTAATATATTTACGTGAGACATTTTACATTTCTAAATGATCTTTTGAACAATTGTTTCTAATTCTAAAGCTGCGAAAATAAAAATAATTCTTTTCTTAAAACAAAAGTATCTTCCTGTGAACATCAAAATTAGAAATAAAACTTTTAAATGATAATCTCATTAATGTACCTTAAAAGCAGCAAGTAAAAGAAATTGTCATATTTAAAATAACTAAGTTATATTGCAAAACATTAAATTTTTAAATATATTTAGACAAGACATTTACTTCATATTTTGATACGATCTTTTTAACTATAGTTGTGAATTCTAAGATGGCACAAATATTTCTTTTCAAACAACAAAACTATTTTCATGTTAATATTAAAAAGAGAAACAAAAATTTAGCGAAAATTGCATCAAATTTAAATGATACATTTAAAAAGCCTTACTTAAATTTTTTTCTTATACCATGATTTAAAAAAAAAAAAAAAAAAAAAAAAAAAAAAAAAAAAAAAAAACCCAGAAGGCAAAGACTTTGTATTTCACTATTTAACTGATCTTGTTTAATATAATACATAAATAGCCATTAGATGTTCAACAGCAGCTGATTAGATTTTAAAATACCACAATCAAAAGGAAATGGGTGGAAACCCATTTATAGGAAATTCGCCACTTTTGACGAGGATAGCTTGTAGGGAGAAAATTCCCCTAGTTTATAAAAAAAAATTTCTTCTATTTCAAACACTTCAATGATCAAATCTGCCAATTTTAACCTTTATATTTCAATGTCAGTCAGAAAATGCATCGAAAAAATTCGCAAGGAATTTAAAACACAGCCTTTTGAAGTATTTGTATTTTCTATAAGCAATTTGAATTATCAAAAATTTGACAGTTTGGTATTTATATGTCACAGGTGAAACCAACTAAGAGTATAACCACAATTAAAAATATTGCTTTATGAAAAATGTGCATAAAGATAAAAAATATGTATTAGTTTTGTTGTATAATGTTGATTCATTATATTTAGATTTTATATTCTATTTTTATTAGATGGGTGAACTAGGAGAGGCCTTAGAACAAGCTCGTCAAAAAGGAATGAGCAAGCAATTAAAAGTATTTTTCATTCAAAATGTTGGCATTGCATTAGGAGTGATAATTCTTTTTGTTATGGCACGTTATGCTGAACATTTCAATTTTGAGAACATAAGTGCTTTTATTATTAACTCAGAAGAATCACTAGATGATAGAGTAAAGCAATTATATACAGGGTTACAAGAGGCAAAAATGTTACATGGATCCACTGTGACGTAGTAAATTTCAAAATTTCAATCATGTACTTAGATGATAAGGGTGGAAAAAAAAAAGTAGCGAAACTTTTTGCTAACTTTCCATAGTAAAAAGATAAATTTATGCTATCACATGTATTTTTTAAACCATATTGCAGTACTTTTATTTAAAAATATTGCATATGGTTTAAAAAGAGAACTATATGATGCTGATAATACTCTGTGAAGTATTAAATTTAATAATCATACTATTAGGATTTAATTTGATGATACATCTGCAATTTAGAGATTTATTAATTCTATTTTAACTTTTATTTATTAAAGAAGTGAGCAACAAAGTATTTTAATTTGGTACTTTAATTCAGTTTTGTATGTTGATATGTACACATACAAGCAATATACATACATATAGACCAGAGAATTCACATCACAGGATGGATGTGTGTCTGTATTTAATATTCAGAAAATATGTTGATTGTGACTTCTGACTTTTAATGTAATGTAGCAATTTTATACCTTTAGTAATTGTAATGTACTGGTAATATAAATGTTTTGTTTTAATTTTTATATTTTTTATACTTGAAAAATTGATGTTCATACCATGTTTTTATGTGAAAATAATTAAATTAAAATGTGATTTAAAGGTTTCTCATTTGGTTCTGCATTAGTAGCAAAGAAGGGGGGGGGGGGGGAGATATTTTGCAATTTTACTAATATGCTAAATGCCATTTTATCTACTTTTTAAATTTTCTTTGATATACTATTAATGACAGCCTCTTTCAAAAATTGTTTTAATTTTTTTGAATTCCCGATTCAGGCTTGTTATTGACTGTTTATTTTAAACAATATATTAACTTTAAATTGAATTTATGAAAAAAATATTATAAAAAATATTTTCTTCAAAATTAACATGTAAATGTGTGACATTTAATTAACATGTGTGACTTTTTTTTTAATTGCATTTATTTATTACGAGAATAACAGCATTTATTTACTGAACAACTAACTCTACCTGCATGTTATTTGCTTAATTGTTTTATATTGGTTCTCTGCACATTTTTCATCCATATTAATATAAACATCTTTTATAATTAACTTTTTACTTGCATGTTTTGTCTTATGAATTTTATCATATTTATTCTTAGGTCATTGAACTGGAATAAATATCAGTATGTCCTAAATCTTTTGACTTAGATATGCAAATATCACATTTATTTGTTTGTTTTTTTGTACTTTAACTTTTGACCTTTAAAAAAAATATATATTTGTTAAGAAAGAATTTTGAATAATAGCTTTTATAAATTCGCCTATTTATTTATTTTATTTATTATCTGCTTCAATGATAATGGATTAGTTTAGCTCGATAGATCTAATGGTAAAGTTCTACTTTGTGTCAATTTTTTTCAGCATCCCTTAAGTGTATAGACCCTTGGCTTAATACACTTTTGCAATATTCTAATTCCTTATAGTATTTTTTATTTTCTAATATAATACCACTACTTGAATGCAACATTATGTTAAAATTTAAAACTTGTTTTCTTGAAACCATATTTTTCAAACTGGGTGTCTATTTTTCTCAAATTATTCAACTAACTTCCTTCATTTTAAAAAAAAAAAAAAAGTTTTATCGAATCTTATTTGAAGTAAAGTCACATGACAATAAAAATCATCTTTATTAACAAGTGAATCCTTGAACAATCAACACTTTTATTTATTCTATGTATTTTAATGAAACGATCATGAAAAATAAGTATGAGATGTTCCATTGTGAGGTTTATATGTTATATAATTTCATTATTATTATTAAAAATGTCAATTTTTTTGAGTGTTTAAAGCAGTATTTATATTAAGAAATAATCATCGTAATTTTTAACTAAAATGTTACAAAATAAATAACATTTTAGCAGCAGTCTGTGATTATTTCTGATTAAAGGTAATTTTATATTTTGGGTGTATGAATAAGGAAATATAAACAGCATCAAAAATAGGCCTAATGGAAATTAAGTATTTGTTTAAATTGCACTAACCAAAAATTTAAGAGGTAAGAAATCTATGTACATTTAAAAATAGTTTGGAAGATAAAGCATTTTAACCATGTATGAATTTGATATGTTTGAATTTGCTAGAATTGAACCATTTACAAGTAAAAACTAGCTAATGATATTTGGTACTTTGTCCAGCTAACAAAATTTTTAGAATTGGGTACAGGAATCAATGAAAATAAAATCAATAGAGTTTATTGTAAAAGGGATTCCAAAGAAATATAGTGATATAACAATTGCAGTATCATCAAACTCAAGTATACTTATGAAATGGTGCGAGAAAATTTTTTGGTATTTGAAAATAGATCGATAGATTTTACAGAAACAAGTTGAAGGCATTTAGGATTAATGAAAAACAAAGAGGTCATTGTTTCTTGTGTACAAGGACATATCATTCTGTGCAGAATTATTTTAATAAATCAAATATGATAGTCATGAAAAACCATATATTCACCAAAGAACAAAACTGTTAAATTAAAAGGATTAAAGGATTTTTTGAATTAAAAGATTAAAGTTAAATTAAAGGATTTCTTGATATACTCATACATCAAAGAAGAATTACAGTAAGATTAAAAATGTTTCAAACAAAAGAATATTCATGTTTTCAGATTAATATGGATTTGCAGTCAAATGAATCATAGAAATGAATGTAAAGAATCTGCAAATAACAGTCAAATAACTTTGATGTTAGATGGATCATGCAGAATATATTATTTATAAAGACCATTTGTTATTAAAGAATATAACATGAAGATACAGAAATTGCACCTGCAGACAATGAGCAATCAATACAACAGAAATATTATGGAAATATTCATGTTGTAACTCATGATCAGTGGCAAAACAAAAATCAAACTGACATATGTTCTCTGTGTACCTATTTTAAGAGAAAATTTTATGCTTGTTCCAAGTTTAGTAAGAAAGGAAAATGTGAAAGATTTGATTATTGAAGGAGCAGCTATTTATGAAAACAACGCAAAAGAATTGATTGTTAAACATACATTTGAAGATAATATACATAAATAAATTTATTTGTATGAAAGATAGATGAATATGGACAAGAAACTTTAGGGGCAAGTGAATCAAAGGAAAAACATATAAATTTATATTTATAAAGAATGTCCAGAGAAAATCTTGTCAGGATTAAAGAAGTTGAATGGTTGAGAAACAAAGTGTGAAATATGTATTCAAATAAATTAACAAGAACACCATTTAATCATGCTATAGAAGAATAACAAAAAGTTGCATGTTCATTTTTGCAGATCATTGAGATGGAGTAATTGCATGCTGATGGTAGATGAATACAGTAGAAAATAATTTATAGACTTTGTAAGATCATGAGTTACAACATGAATATTTCCATAATATTTCTGTTGTATTGATTGCTCATTGTCTGCAGGTGCAATTTCTGTATCTTCATGTTATATAATTCAATAACAAATGGATAAGAAGTAAAGATTAAGTAAATGAAAGAATTATTATGGAGGAAAGAGAAAATAAAAGTAGCACAACAGTAAAAGTGGTTCAGTCAGATGATGATACTGAATTTACAAATAAACAGCTCATACATTATTATAAAAGGAAAAGTATAAAGGATAAAAGAATATCAATTCATAGTCCATAAAGTAACAGGGTAGCAGAAAGGGCTAACTGGACTATTACACAAACTAAAACTCTGTTTGGTGTCTGAAATGTTAGAACTGATCTTGATTATATTGGGCAAACTAATTCCAAATCTGAAGAAAGTTTTATCTTCAACTATATTTTTTGTGAATGCCCAGACTGCAACACATCGCCATCTAATTGATCTTTAGTCACCTTAACATTGCTAAGGGATGGATATTTACTTTCATAGCACAGTTGAAATAGTCTGTTATGGATTTCCTTTAGCCATTAGTAATGGGTATGTTGACTGTATGTTTTACATGTTATTGAAGGAATGACTACCAGTTAAAGAAGTTGTGAAATCCTGATGTATTTTGATACACATGTGGAGAAAAATGACTGGTGTAAGTATAGAAAAGTCGAAGGCTAGTGTTTTTATTGGCCTTGTAACTTGACAGCTCACAAACAATCCTGGCAGATCGTTATTTTGTAGATTCTACAAGTGAGGATGTGGAAAATGCAATGACATATTATGGATATTAATGTTAACATCCTGGTTGCAAAAACTTTAACAACTACAAAGTTCAAAATTATGCAGAACTAATAAACATGCTTCCTAGTTTTAGGGACCTTGATTGTAATATAAACATAAAAGTTCATTATTTATTCAGCGAGTTGTGAATTTTTCCCGAATATTTGGGCAAAATGAGTGAAGAGGAAAGTGAAAGATTTCACACATATCATAAGGGAAGGAGGAGTTCCAAAATTACCAAAAGTTTAATAATATATATCCACAGCCCCTTACATTTGGTCAAAGCTCGTTCACATGATCAACCGATGATTTCATGTGATTCTATGTATGGAAATTATATTGAATCCAGAGAGAGTACAAAAATTTAACATTATGTGGAAAGTTTTACTCCTGCTAAATTCCTGTGTATGAAAATATAATATAATATATAACTTACTTCTGATTATCTCTAACAGTCAACCTTCTTCAAAACACTAAATAAAACACACTTGAACAAATTCAAACCCCTTCTCACGAAAAAACAAACAAAACATAACATATGCTGTTTAAATGCAGACAGCATCCCTCTATTTTTTGTTCATATCCCTACTGGGGGATCACAGGGGTATTTCTTTGGCTCTAAGGAGCATTTCCTTGCACTATTCTTCTGTTTTAAAACAGGTATGCTTTTATGATAGGGAAAATGTTTCTTCATTTTGTATCTAACCAGAGAAAAGCAAAAACATGCTCCAAAACAGTTGTAGATTCATTTACTGATTTCTGGAGAATGGATAGTGAAAAGCATAAATTGAAATGTTATTAATTGAAGATAAAAGATTGATGAGTGTGATAGTTACTGAAGCAAATTATAATTCAATAAAACTTTTTTTTTCCCTCAGTTTGAAGGAATTTACTTTGAAACACTCAAAATATTAAGGGATACAATTTAAGGAAAATTTTTATATTTTCAATGAATATATTTTTACTTTTTTTACGTCCAGTTCACATCACAGCGTCATTAGACTGAAAATTTCCAAAAATACACATGGAAAAGTTAGGGAATTTCATTCTCCTATTTGAGTAACAATTCTGTAATAATTTTTTTAAAAAGTCTGAACCTTTGCTTGGTAATCTCATTGTTTGTAATTGGGGGGAAAAATTGTAAAAATCACATGAATTTTATGCTAAAGTAAAACTTTCCTTAAAAAAGCTATACTTTTTCATTCTATTATAGTATATTGTATTGTATTGTATTGTATTGTATATCTGATATTAGTATATACAAATTATTGTAAATAATGATAAAGAAAAAAGTCTGACCCTTTGATTGGTAATCTCTTCATTTGTAATTGAAAAAAAAAGAAAAAAATCCTCAAAATCATTTTTGCCTTTCTTAAAAAAACTCTTTTCTCTATATTAATATATAAAAATTATTGTAAGTATGCATATAGCAACAGAACACATGACTGTTTGATTTGATGCTGTTCTCTAATCATATTATTAGTGTTATTATCTGGAATTCTGTTTTTCCAGACACTGTTAACTTTCATTAATTTAGATAACTAATGCTTATCTGCAGCATTCATCAATCTTCATGTTCTCGTGAAGTCTTTGAAATTAAGATCCACATTGTGTGAAACCCCTTTGATCTATGTTTTTTTAAGAAGCTGTGCTACTTATGTTGATTTTATAATCACAGTCAAATAATTCATAAAATATTTGCCTTGTTTAAATTCTAATATTTGTCAATGAAAGTAACAGAATGTTTTGAAAAGTATGTAATCAGTAAAAAGAATAGTGCCTCCTTTTTTCTAACATATTACCTGCACCCAATGAAGGATTGGATTAAAACATATAATTAAAATCTTTATATAAGGCAATTAGAATACAAAACATGTACTATGAAGGTTGGAAATTTACTGAAGAATAACACATCAGTCTTTTATTTTTTCAAGGACCTGTATAAGTGTGATTTGATTAGACCTAAACAACATGCCATACTAAGCCTCTAAAACTAATTGCACAATTTCGTGTTTTATATTAATTTTTCAAAATCAATTTCTCTGGATTTGTATCATTTTTTATTCTGAGTGCCTCATGCTTATATTTATTATAAATGTTTTATAGAAATTGTCATTTTTTATTCAGAAACTTTTTGTGTTCAATAAACTTTTTTTCTTCATTATGTCATAAAAATCACTGGTCTTTTTTAGTTTTTTACAATCGTTATACTTTGTCTTTTCTGAACAAATATTCAGAATTGTTAGAAACTAAGCGATAACTGGTCTTCTCCTATTCAGTTCATACTTTCTATTTAAAAAGTATGAATTGGTTCTATACTATCTTCTCTTTTAAAATGCTACCCATAAATTAGAAAACAGTTTGCTTTGTTTAAATCTGATATTTCAAAGTTTGATCAAAATATATCAAAGAGCAGCTGAACAATTTTTATGAAATTTGAAAACTGTTTGTCTTTAAATTGCTTTAAAGGAGATAATATATTCATAACACCTCATATATGTGTATATTTTTGTTTATTATTAAAACCTAATTCTTAAGTGTGTTACATTGAAATCTGCAATTATTAAAAAAAAACTTTTGATCTTTGTCACAAATTCTCAATAAAGCCAAAGATACAATAAAACCAAAGATATTATTCTGCAGTTATCTATTATTTATTGCAGTGGTGAAGGATGGATACATCTTAGTATCATGTAAATATCCAATTTTATTTTATTAATATTATTGTAGTATAACATATACTTGATTTCTTTTGTTTTGGACCATATTTTTTACCTTATCCGACCAAAAAGGCGAAAGAGGAACTATTTTCGAAAATTTTGCAAATAAATTACTTTCAAGTTCCTTGACTTATGTTTTTAGCAATAAAAAAAGTCTACATATTTATGCTTTCAGTGTTTTGCAAAAAAAAAAAAGAATGATTAGTCCCTCCCTTCACATAAGATTACTGAGAAATCTGTATTGTAAAAATAGCATGTAATATTTAAAGTTTTTTTTAAATAATGAATAATTTTTTTTATGATTACTAATGAATTTTTTAATTTTTAAACTATATATAATTTAACTTTTTATTTTTTTTCCTGAATACATATACCAGTTTATATTAAAATAACTATAAATAATATATTAGGAATAAATAAAAAATTTTTGAAAATAATTAATAGGGAACACATTCCGTCTGAGTATATATATGTGTTTCCAAATGTCACAAGCATTAAAACTAAATAAAATATTTTTAAATATTTATTTTATCTATTAATCAAATTAAAATTGTCATTAATAAATAAAACAAAATATATTTACTTTAAAACTTAATGTAAATAAAAAATTATAACTATTAGTCTTTTAAAATAACTATTTTATTCTGCATTATTACTTACCCATCATACGTAGTATAGGGTAAGTCTTGCAATCGTTTTGAAAATCAAAAAATTTTGACGGATTTACACGTTTTAGATAGTGGAGATTCCGAAAAACATATTTTTAGAAAAAAAAATTGCCCGTCTGTCTGTCTGTCTGTAAACGCTCTATCTCCCGAACAAATTGAGATAGAGACTTGAAATTTTGTATGTAGTTAGCATGTAAGAATGGGACGAACCCTATTTAATATCAGCAACCTCGATTATCCGGAACTATTTTTTTCGGACTCTCAAAAAATTCGTTCTGATGAAAGGTATATAAAAATTTTCGATTTTTTTTTGTTCTAAGGAATGGACGTAAAAGGCAATAAAATAACACACATTTTGCATATAGAATGAAGTCGATCAGATTATTAGTTGCCAAGATATTTGTAATCTTGTTTTCCACATTCTTCGATTTTTCATAACCCTATATTTCATTCAAATTTCAATTCAGAAGTATATTTTAATTGGAAATGAGACGCTTAATCCGACGCAGTTAATTGTTAGTTAATAGAATTATTATTTTTGGAGTTATAAGGATGTTTCTTTTACGCAGTTCGGTACTACTTGAGTAGTTTGGCATTTTATATAATTTGTCGAAATTGGTACATCAGCAGTATCTTAATATAGCATTACTATGTATATTAACAATATTTAAATTTTGTTTATGAATTGCAATGCATTGTATAAATAATTTCACATGTTTTATTTTCATATACATATCCATGATGGGTAAGTATTACGGTGGCCCCCAACGACTAGTTTTTAACTTGTCGTTTTTATGAGGGAAAAAAATGAAATTTTATGCATCACACTGCTCTCTTAATGCAATTTTCATAATGATACTAGAAATATTTATGCACTGTCAGACTACAAAAAAATAAATTACATTTGTTACAGTTGAATTACTCCTTTTTAAAAAGGCATACCTTTAGCCCTTTTTTTTCTTCCTTTTAAAAAAAAGTTTCATTGATTTATCTATAAAATTAGCTGTAATATTTATATGTTTGTGTATTTATAAGTTTTATTAAAGCACAATGTATTGCTAATTGGTGGATCATTAGTACTCTTTATATTATATGTTCCTTCTAACTGTGATTAGATTCCACACATATGCAATATTGTAAATTGTGTTGTTATGTATGATAAATATTTATGAGCTCAATAAAATATCTTTATATTGTAAAGTCTGAATTAATTTTTATTAATTAAAAATATAATGGCATTTTACATCTAATTTTTTTTTCTTTATTTACATATGTAGGCAGAATCTAACAAGTAGATTTTGAATTTTTATTAGTATCAGTTATTAAATCCCATCTGTGTGTATTTATATTAGGTATCCAGACTTTTCACAAAGGGTCCTGATTTGTGAAAAATCTAGTCAAAATTTTGTGAATTTGAAATAATCATTATATTCCAATTCTTTATACACATTTTAAGAAGATATCTATGTAAAATACACATAATTTTATTACATATATGAAAATAATTGATCAAGTGTTACTTTTAAATGATTAAATTTGTAAAAAGTTCATTTTGAAGATGAAAAAAATTTGTGAAGTGTCTTGTTTGTAAGTGAAAAGTTGTGTGAAGGGACCTGTTTTGAAATGAAAAATCTTGTGAAAGGTCCTTTAACCAACCCAATTTCGTTCTAAACAGATATCTGGTATATATAAAACCTTTACAAATTACCAAAAGAAATTGTGAAATTATAAATTTAAAAAATTATTCATTGACAATAAACTGTCCCCTTTAACATATCAACATAGTTTATAAATATACTTATAAGTTTTACTTTTTTTTAAATAAAATTTATACAAAGTTATTCATAGAACAGGGGTCAGAGTTGTCCTATATTTCCTATACATCCTATATTTATAAAATAACCTTCGAATATGTCCTATATTGTTTTATATTTCTCTAACTGCCCTATATTTCCTATATTTATCTACTTTCTCATATATTTGGTATTAATATCATCACTTCTTTGCATTTACAGTTGTTTCTGGGTTTTTTTTTTCTATATTTACATGCATGAGCAATAGCACAATCCTGCACACAATGCTCAGGCTTTCAGTCAATTGCAAACAAGAGGGAGGGTGTGGCATCGATCACTGGATTTTTAAACATGGCTTTGTATATAGGGAGATTAAGCATTAATGTCTGTGGAAACTGCTTAATTTCCTTGGTTTTGGTGTCTATTTCTCTCTTAGATATGGCATTTGTAAAGAAATGTTTTTGAATGACTGAATGTTTTCACATCCATCGCTTTGCTCGCTGAGTTAGTTATAACATTCAACATGGTTCTGTGTTTCATTGTGATTATTTTAGTTTCTCTTATCATGTATTCAATTGCAATACATGTTTTTATTTATTTTAAATTTTACTTTAATGTGGAAAAGGCATATTTATTGCATTTAATAATGCAATGACAAAATGTGCATAGATTGATGAAATTTCATGATAAATCAGATTAATGATCATTGGAAAAAAAGTTGTTGGATGGTGTGTGAAGGGAAACATGTTTACCATGTCCAGTTCCCATCAGCGACAGTGGTTATTCACAATTAATGCAGCATGCCAAAACAATGAAGCACACAAAGATAATTCAGAAAAACAATGCAACTAGTTTCAATCTCGCTTTGTGGATTCTACTAGTAGTAAAAGCTTGAGTTTGAATATCAGATGAAAAAAAGTGGATTGAGTACTTGGACTTTAAATGAGGATAAGATCTACTGTTCAAAGATTCTGTGAATAATTCACATGGCCCTAATTATTTATTTCAGTCATCAGATAAAATACAAAATTTATTTTGCAAAATGTTTGTGCATACTTCTTTGCCACAAGGTACATAGTTAAGTTTAAAGAAAGTATCCATATGCCATATTTCATGGAATTGGCTCATATATTTTAAAGTAAATTAATGATTTCAAGCAAGAATCCCCTTTTTACACTCTCATGTATGATGAGACATTAAATGACTAGAACTTAAAACAATTAGACTTTTTGTTAGACATTGTAGTGAGAAAGTTGGTGGTATTACCAAAAAATATATTGGAAGTGAGCTTTAGGTGATATAACTATGACAGACATAGCAAACAGTAAAATGAAAGTTAATAAAGCCTTTTAATTGGAGCTAAATTATTTGCTAATCTTAGGATCAGATAGTCCTAATGTAAATAAATCAATTTTTAAAATTTTGGATAGAGAAGAACAATCTATAAAATATTTGGCTTGGTATTGAAACCTTTCATTTACATATTATTCACAGTGCATTAGGTAAGGGTATCTATCAACACAAACCTTTCTCAAGCATCACAGTTTTCCTTGAAATATAACATTGCTGGTTTGGAAAATTTCCGTTGCACCAAGCAGACTTAAAAACAACAATGGAAAAATTCATTTTATATCTATTTTTTCAATATTGTACCTTGATTTACTATTGTTAATTAGTGAAACTTTATAAACTAACATGGATTATGTGCTAAAAAAGTATTTTATAGCAAAATATTTCCAATATTTACTAAATGTCCTATATATGTCCTATATTTTTCACAAAAAATGTCCTATATTTTATGAATTTGTCACTTCTACCCCTGATAGAAGTAAGTAGACAAAAATTATTACATATACAGTGAAACCTCCAAATAAAGGACACTCCGAATAAGGGACACCTCTATTTAAGGGACAAAAGTTTCGGTCCCATAGCTGTCCCTTATTGGGAAGATTCACTGTAATAAAAACTCTGAATAAGGGACAAAATTTCTGGTCCCATAAGTGTCCCTTATTCGGAGGTTTCACTGTATACATTTATACACACACTGAACAAATGCAAGAGAGGTGGGAATCTCCCTTTCTGATGACCCTTTCTTCTGTTAATAAATGGACATGGATTACATAAATGTTAAATTCTAAGATATGTCGCACCTTTGAAGTTATCTTAGCGAATTGAAGTTGGACATTTGTCATTTTAATATTAAGGAATTCATTGAAATTAAATATCCTTGGAGTACAAAATATTGAATTCGATTAAACAATCGTATTTTTCAAGTTATCATAGTGAGTTGGATGTTTCTGTAAGTATGATATCAAGACAGTCAAAATAAATATCCATGGAGTACAAAAAATATTGAGTTTGATAAAACAATAGAATGATTGTTATTATTTTAACTTTGGATGTTATGCTATCTGGTGCTGCTGATCACATGTCGAGGAAAAACAAACTGACTGATGCCGCAGAGACAGTCCATTCCACAGCCTTGATCTCCCAACCACCTCTCTCAATAATCCTCTGCTGAATAACGAAAAACAGCAACTTTGTTTGGAAATTGTGGCAGAGTTTGAACACAGCCAATCAGAAACATTTGTAGTCTGTTTTCTGAGAATTTCAGCAAGATGAATGAACGTCAAGCACCTTTTATGGGCACACCATGAGAGATTGAGAAAATGGCGTTTTCTTTGCTCGCTGAATGTATACTTAACAGCAATGGTGAAATCCTTTCCACACAAATGTTTTAGAGAGAAAAACATGAAAAATATCCTGTATCCCAACCAAAAGTATGAAAATATGGAGGAATGGGAAGAGAAAAACATAATGGTAAGCCTATGAATCAACTACTAAAATCGGGTTTTTAGGTGTTTTCCATCAAAATGTGATTTGGCAGACTAATTGCATTTTAATATGCAGATCAAAATTTAACTAATCCTAGATATTTATGAGTGAATTCAATGAGGTGATTGTTTGTGCTGCCACCTCCCGGTCTATTATACAATAGAGTCACTTCAGTCTCATAAGATTAACATGCAGAAAAGGAAAGAAAAAACAGACTTGACTAATCTACAACCCAAGAGTACTCGCTATTCTCCTTCTTTCGAGTATTTCTTTATCAAATGTTTTAGCTTTGAATTCTGACATCACAATACCAGACATTACATATCTATAGACAAACTCGTCAAACATATCTTTTTTTAAGTTTAATAATAGTTCTAAATGTTACAAAACTTCCCAGATAATTATATAAAAAAGTGTAACACATAACAATTTCACGTTTTTTATTTTTAGAAATACAGTTTATCTTTAAAAGTTGTAACACTTTTTTAATTCTTTGAAAATGTAGAAATTATAAAAATACTTAACCAAATTTTTAAATTGTTTTATTTTGTAAAACCAACATGATACATAACCTCCTCTCTTTAGAATAAAGCAGTAAATGTTTTGTACATGTGTATCAGAGAAAAAAAAATATGAATGTTAATCTCATATGAAGTTGAGGATTACTATAGGTAACATAAATTTAGATGAATTTATGTGTAAATAAAGCTGACAATTTTTTTCCCCCAAACAGCAGAATCTATAGTTCTTAGTTGATACACTTCCTGCACAATTGTTATTTAGGTTTTGAATTAAGTTTATTTAAAACTTTACTTAAATAATTTCAGTGCTATACAAAAAGTATTTCAGCCAACAAAATAATAGTTTAATAATACATTTTAAAATATGTATTCAAACACAACTTTCAAAATAATTATAAATATCATAATCAAATTTGAAAAAATACAATCAAAATTTGAAATGTTTATTTAAATATATATATATGTGCAGTGTTCTCGCTGACATTTGACCAACGTTAGTAATTTGGCTAATAAAAAATAAAAAACATTCGCCAAATGAGAAAAGTATTAGCAAAATAAATTAGCCGTGTAGTACAAAAAAAATAATAAAAATAAATAAATAAATAAAATAATAATTATTTAATGTACTCCTTTTTTTCAATATGTTCTAATGTAACCAAAGTTTTTATAATTGCGACAACGATTGTTATTAATCTAATTGCAACTATCCGCTACAAATATAATAAAAATATGTATATATTAAAAATATGTATATATGCATAATGCAAATGTATGAAAAACGAAAAAGAAAAGAAAAAAAAAAGAAAAAATTGAGCATTAGCAATTTGGCGAATCTAATCGCTTGTTTACTCGCCAAATGAAGAATTTAGTCGCAATTTGGCGCAATGGCGAGCGACAGCAAGAACACTGTATATGTGTATATATATAGCTTTATACTTTAATGATATTTAATTTATCATAATAATTATAGCACAGTATAATTCAACATGCAACTCAGTTTTTTGAATATATTTCATAGCCTATGCCAGAAATGAGTTTTTTTTTTTTTTTTCAAAATTTTATAACTTGAAATTTATTGACATTTATGTACATTAAAAAACTTTTTTAAAATTTACTGAATCTCTGCACTTAGAAAAGATGCTTGTCTGTGTGTGTGTGCATGCAAAGGCTAGGAAAATTTATTGCATATATCATACATAGAAGTATAAAAATTTGAATAAGAATAGTTCAACACAGACTCAAATGCACCTGGAATTCAGATTTTTTTATTATTTGATGATTAACCAAGATATTGATTTAAACCCACAATTAACATGGATCTGCATTGAGTATAAATTATAACATCTACTATAAATAAACTAAAAAACTTTGTAAAATCACCATAAAATGAAAAATTAAGCAGGACACGTTTCGAGCTACAACAATAACTCGTCATCAGCTAAACTAACACGTGTCCGTAAGGGACAGAGTAGAGATAAAGTGAATGAGAGAGAAAGGAGATTACAAAGAGTGTGATAGGTGGTGCAAACTCAAAGAGCCACGATGGAAGAGAAAAGTCAAGATAAAGTGAAAGAAAGAGGGAGGAGATTTACAAAGAGTGCGACAGGTGGCACTAGCTGAAAGAGCACCGGTGGAAAGGAAAAGTGTTGCCAAAATAATAAAAGAAAGATAAAAAAGGTGGAAAAACAATAAAAATAATAACGAACATAAAATAAAAATAAAAAATAAATAAAATAATAAAAATTGTAATATTAATAAATAAAATAATTAAAAATTAATAAATAAAATAAAATAAAAAATTAATAAATATATTAAAATAGTACATAAAAAATATATTAACAAAAAAAATACAGGAGTAATTTGCATGCAGGAGAAAGGAAGGGGGATGAAGAGAGATCATTGACAAGAGTATTAGAATTTTTACAAATAAAATAAGCTTTGTGAACATCTAAGTGAGAAGGAGAGACAGGATTCAAAGTAATTCTGGCCATGGAAAAAATGAAATAATGACTGGAAGACCAACAGTGAGAAGCAATCAAAGACCTGGATAATTCCTGATTTTTAATATATCTCTGATGCCTGTCCAATCCTTTCTTCAGTGCTCTTCTGGTCTGACCAATATAACCCAGATTGCAAGAACAAGGAATAAAATAAATACCCCACCGGTTCTCAATAGGAATAGGATCTTTCAAAGATGAGAATTTAATTTTATTCATAGGTTTGAAGATAACTTTAAAATTGAAACAAGAAAGCATTTTAGAAATTTTGAAACAGAGAGAAGAATAAAAAGATAGAACTATAGAGTTAATATTAGAAGAATTATTAGAATCAGTAAGAAGACGTTTAGGCTTATTAAATTTATACAGAGCTTTGTCAATCAAAGAGGGATTATAACCATGAGCGAGGGCAAGAGATTTGAGGTAACTAATTTCATTATTTAGAGCAGAAGAGTCAGAACAAATCCGAAGTGCTCTGTAAACAAAAGTATAAAAGGAAGCCACTTTATGCTGTGGAGGGTGGTTAGAAAAAGCATGCAGAGGAAGAGATACAGCAAAAGGTTTTCTATAAATAGAGGTAGAGAACCGATCAGGGTGTTTAGTAACCAAGACATCAAGGAAAGGAAGAGAATTGTTCTCTTCGACTTCAAGAGTAAACTGGATGCAAGGATCAACATAATTGACAAGAGAAAGGGGATTTTGGAGATGCAGCTCAAAAGGAATTAAGATAAAAGTATCATGAACATACCTACACCAGAAGGGAATTTTATTTAAACTGAAGAGTCTTTCTTCCACAAAATGCATATAAATGTCACATAAAAGAGAAGACAAAGGATTGCCCATGGCCAAACCATCAGTTTGAAAATAGGAGGAATTAAATTGGAAAATTGTTTGACTAACACAAATACTAACTAATTGCAGGATCTTGTCAATCTCGATGGAAGAGTAATGGAATTCGCGTAGCCTTCTTTCCAAACAGTCAATTGCTCCTTGAACTGGGACGTTAGTGAAGAGGGATTTAAGATCTAAGAAAACCATTTTGCAATTACAAGGAGAAAGGCATTTAATTTTATCAACAAAGTCAATAGAGATTTTAACAGTGTGAAAGTTAGTGGAAGATAAAGGAGCGAGTAACTTAGAAAGGAACTTGGCAAGTTTATAAGAGAAGTACCAATATTAGAAATGATAGGGCGAAATGAAAGAGTAGGTTTATGGACCTTACGAAGGGCATAGAAAAGAGCACAAGTAGCTATAGACGGAATGACCAAATGTTTAGTGTTATTATTAAGAATGACATACTTTTTAATGCCCTCCTTGATATCAGATAGATGTTTAGTAGAAGAATCCTTCTTTAATTTGGAATATGGACTGGAGTTTAACAGAGATTCCACATGAGAAATATAATCAGACTTGTTGAGAAGAACGGTTTGACCGCCTTTATCAGCCTTAACATTACTAAGGCTAATAAAGGCGGTCAAACCGCCAAAATTAAATTCTAATCTCTTTAGTTTATATAAATTTCCCTCCTGGTGTAGGTATGTTGATGATACTTTTATCTTAATTCCTTTTGAGCTGGATCTCCAAAATCTCCTTTCTCTTGTCAATTCTGTTGATCCTTGCATCCAGTTTGCTCTTGAAGTCGAAGAGAACAATTCTTTTCCTTCCCTTGATGTCTTGGTTACTAAACACCCTGATCGGTTCTCTACCTCTATTTATAGAAAACCTTTCGCTGTATCTCTTCCTCCGCATGCTTTTTCTAACCATCCTCCACAGCATAAAGTGGCTTCCTTTTATACTTTTGTTTACAGAGCACTTCACATTTGTTCTGACTCTTCTGCTCTAAATAATGAAATTAGTTACCTCAAATCTCTTGCCCTTGCTCGTGATTATAATCCTTCTTTGATTGACAAAGCTCTGTATAAATTTAATAAGCCTAAATGTCTTCTTACTGATTCTAATAATTCTTCTAATATTAACTCTATAGTTCTACTTTTTTTTATTCTTCTCTCTCTTTCAAAATTTCTAAAATGCTTTCTTATTTCAATTTTAAAGTTATCTTCAAACCTATGAATAAAATTAAATTCTCGTTTTGAAAGATCCTATTTCTATTGAGAACCGGTGGGGTATTTATTTTATTCCTTCGTCTTGCAATCTGGGTTATATTGGTCAGACCAGAAGAGCGTTGAAGAAAAGATTGGACGAGCATCAGAGTATATTAAAAATCAGGATTTATCCAGGTCTTCAATTGCTTCTCACTGTTGGTCTTAAGTCTGTTGGTCGTTATTATATTTATTGTTTTTCCACCTTTTTTTAATCTTTTTTTTATTATTTGCAACACTTTTCCTTTCTACCGGTGCTCTTTCAGCTCGTGCCACCTGTCGCACTCTTTGTAAATTTCCTCCCTCTTTCTTTCACTTTATCTCGACTTTTCTCTTCCACCTTGGCTCTTTGAGCTAGCGCCACCTCTCGCACTCTTTGTAATCTCCTCCCTCTTTCTTTCACTTTATCTCCACTCTATCCCTTACGGACACGTGTTAGTTTAGCTGATGACGAGTTGTTATTGTTGTAGCTCAAAATACGTCCTGCTTAATTTTTCATTTTATGGTGATTTTACGAAGTTTTTTAGCTTATTTATCAATTTATCACCAGTGATTACAGTGTTTTTCACTATAACATCTACTTACACAACAAAAATAACTTTTGATATACTTTTTCTTTAACAGTAAATATTTTTTAAATGTGCATATTTACTATTTCAAAGATTTTCTCATACATATTTAAGCTTTCTGTTGTTTTTAAATTTTAAAACTACATCATTCACTTCCCAGGTGCAAATAATAATTTAAAAGAAAAAAACCCTCTTATTCAGCATACTTTTCTGGTTTTTGTAGTATCTTTTATAAAAAATATTCATTTTTATTGTTTCAAAAAATGTTCTCTGCTCTTCTCCTAATTTTTCAATTTTTTTCTCTCATTTTAAGCTATTATCTCCTTTTTACAAATGAAAATACAAAAAATACTTATTCTAGGTATGTTTCTAGTGCTAATGATATGTTTAATTAAAAAAAAAAAATATATGAATTCCAAAAGAATAATTTTTAGGTTCACAATTCCTCAGAGGTATTTTTTTTCTTTTCTCCCTCAAGGTCTTTGACAATATCATTTACTGTTTAAGAGAACTGTCCTTTGATTCCATTTCACATTTTAAAAGTATTAGAGAATGGTACGTATTTTAAATTATTTATGTTATTTCCCCTCAAGAACTTATGGTCTGAATTTAATGGTTAATGAAAATATTAGATATTAAATCAGCAACTATAGCAGGGTTTCTTATTTCATAAAGAAAAATTTTCATTTAATAAATACAAAATCACACAAATTTGAGGTCCATTTTCTAAAACAGACTGAGTTCAGTAGGTGACAAAAGGTCCCTGGTTCAAATCTTGGATTGGAAACTTTTTCACTGAGTTAGAAAATTACAACTTGTCTGATTTGTTGACAAATTAAAATAATTATGCTAAAATTAAGTATGCTTAGTATATTCTGCTGAAGGCAATGCTCCTCCCTACCCATCTCCAGATTTGTTTGGATTTTTTTCATTTAAATATAAAATTACCCAAATTTGATGGTGAATGTTGCTGAAAGCAGTTAGGTCCCAACATAAAGTTCATTCATTTAAAATATAAAATCTTTCAACACTGAATTAAGGTACATTGAGTGTTATCACAGGCAAAGACAATGTGAACCAGGTCAGCTGGTACATATACACACAACACATATATATGTAATAATTTTTTTTAAGGCACCTCAAATAATATTTATCTATACATATTTTTTAGACTAGATATTGCATTCAATTCTTATATAAGAAACTTCAGTTTGATTTAGAATGCTTCTTATTCACGGTTCTCCTGTACCAATTACTTTGATCAATGAAGTAATATCATTATTTTTTATTGCAGCTCGGCAAGCATTAACCACTTGGGTTTTTGGTCTTCCCACTGAAAGGAAAAGAAAAAAGTTAATTTAAATCTTATTGTTAAATACCATAAGTGATAATTATTCACAGCTACATTTGCAAATGTGTACCATAAAAGCCATATTGTAAGCCCCACACCCATTTCTAATAAATTTTGATTTTCTTTTTGATTGTCAAATAGAACCCCTCCTTTCCTTCTATCAACAAAAGAAAAATTTCAATATATATATATATATATATATATATATACAGTCCCTGGCCAAATTATTAGACACACTCATATTTTCTTGTGTCAAGTTTCATAGAGATATTACTATGCCAATAATTACGATTGATTATATACATCATCTGTAGGATTATAATAATTTAAAAGCATGCCAATGAGTTTAAAATTATTTATTTTTGTAAATTAAATTAACAATTGCTAAAATTGTAAAACTTAAAACATGAAATTTAAAAAAAAAGTCAATATTTTTGGAGTCTCCTTTGGCGGCAATCAGTGCCTCTATTCTTCATGGCATGCTCTTAGTACAAAATTGAGCATGTGTGCGTGATGTTTCCAGACAAGGATAAGTTTTTCTATGAGCTGTGTTTTGCTCGTTATGAGCTCTTTGTCCAGTTTTTTCTTCATTAGCTCCCAAACATTTTCATTGGTATTCACGCTGATGAATTACCGGGAGCAGTTCAACACAGGGATATTTTTTTATTGAAAGTAGACCTTGACGGATTGTGCTATGTAACAAAAAGCTTTACCTTGCAAAAATACAAATGGTTCTTTATTTGGAAACCATCATTTTAGCTTTAGAATAAACCGATTTTGAAAACCTCTTTATATTGGTCTGGAGAATTGACTAAGGTCATAACAAACAAAACCCATCTCATAGAAAATCTTATCCCTATCTGGAATCATCACCCACGCATACAAGAAACTCTTCAATTTTGTATTAACAGCATGTCGCAAAAAATAGAGGCACTGATAGCCGCTAAAAGAGGCTCCAAAAAATATTGACATTTTTTTGAGCTTCAAGTTATAAATTTTGCAATTTCAGCCCTTCTTAATTTAATTTATAAAAATAAAGAGTTTTAAAGTCATAGGCATGTTTTTTATTTATTATAATCCTACAAATGATGTACATAATTAATTGCAGTTATTCACACAGTAATATTTCTATGAAGCTAGTAATATGATTCGACACAAGGAAAAGGGAGTGCGTCTAATAATTTGGCCAGGGACTGTATATATATATACATATCTGTAAAAACCAAAGGAATTTTTTTTCCCTTTTGGCATTTTTTCACATTTTTACTTTGTTTTTTATAAAATTTCAATAAAATCACCTCCTTCCCTTACATGAAATATCAATTTTTTTCAATTTTTCTTCTCTGCTCCTCTCCCTTTAAGCACAAAAATTTTCGAATCTTGAGAATCTTAAAAGATTCTTCTGCCCTGGTTGCTCTCTAATAATAAGTAAAAAAATTAATTATCTAAATTACCTCTCCTCCTGTCCAAACTCTATCATATTCAACATATCATTTCTAATTATTTTTCAAAATTTAAAATCTTTAAAGCTCTTTATTAAAGAAATTAAGCTTTATTTGTTTCTCTCTAGGAACCATAAATAAATAATCAGCCATTTAATTTTTCTTCCACTTTTGTCATCCCCTTTAATCTTTGAAAGTCTAAAATCTGCCTTCTTTGTTATTTTGTATATTTCAAAAGCATTTAAATTGATATACAGGACTGAGGTGCACTACAAGATACTTACTGTACAGTATGGTGTTTATGACATTTATCATTCGTTTAAAGTTGCACACAAAAGAATTCAGTTGCAGTATTGTCTATGAGCGATAATTGCAGGAAATACATTTTGCATTGTGGTATACATTTTTAAATTTAATTCTTTTTTCAAATAAATGTGTATAAATTTCGTGGATCCTATACAAGGCTTCACAAAAGATCTTAAATAGATTTCAGTTATAGACAGAAATTTCTAAAGAGGAACATTAAACTGTGTTATGCATTTTCTAACAACTAAATTTCAGAATATTATGTAGTGCATATACAAATCTATAGATTACACACAGTGTTTCATAAAGGAATTGTTGAAATTTGTTATCCATTTTCTACATTGTTTACTTAGATATCTGTGACTCCTCTTACTAAATCATCTATCTTATTGTTCATCTTGTTAAATGGTGAAATTCCGTTACAGTTTTCTAACTGTACTAGAAAATTTTTCATAACCTAAGCTTGAAGCAAAACTTTTTTCTGCTTTTTTAAAAGTAAATTAAAACTTTTCTAAAGTTGAAGAGATAATCAGTAATTATTTGAAAAGTATATTTATATAAATTATAAAAATGTTTCTTTTTGGTAAAGTAATTTTTTTAAACATTCAATTCTTCAATATATTTTTTTTTAATTTATCTATTTATAAATTATGAGATATTTTTAATTATAGTTATTGTTAAATGACAAAATGACATCTTCTTTTCTTCCCTTCTTTCCAAGATAGCTGACAAATTAAATTTTTCATAATCACCTTATTTGAAACACTGTGACATTAATACAGAAAGTTTTTATTTAAGATATGTGTATGCTCAACAATACTTTTAATTTAAAAATTATGTGGTGATCAATAATAAAAAAGAACATTATGCATATATTAATACAGATATAAAATAAATGAATTAATATATATTATACCTCTAAGCCTACCAGCTCTTTGGATGATTTGATTTACTTGTTTCAAGCAATTCATCAATTCTTCATGATTATTTGATCTTATTTTATAATTATTTATAAGTTCACTGTTCAAAGCATGCAAGTCTTGATGCCACTTTCTCATTGAAGCACTAATAAAAAAAAAAAAAAAAGTTAATTTTAATTCTTAGAAAGAAGATAAAGATTAAGAGATCTTGTAAACATGAAAAAAAAAAAAATAAATAAATAAAAAAAAATAAATAAATAGAGAACCTTAACATGAAAAAGCTATTCTGTATTTCATTTTATATGTAGATTATCTAAGAAACTGATAACTTGATAAAAAATATGATGAATGATCACACAGTATCGGTATTTAAAGGAATATCAACTAAGATGTGAAATATATGTTAATTCAAAGTTTTATAAATGAATGGTACTGAAATATGCATGAGAAATTTTTGATTTTTAATAAAAGTTATTTTAATTGGATGTTATTTAAATTAAGCATATAACAGTTAAGATTTATAAAGTTACAGTAAGTGCAACATTTTATGTGCATGGAATGATGCAAAACTTTACATAATTAGAAAACTTTGAGAAAAGATATAAAACATGGCAATTCATCATTTTTGCAAAAGAAAGCATGATTAGAAATGTCATTAGTTCTAGAGAAAAAACAATGTGCAGAAATTAAAAAATAAATTGTTTTTAAACTTCATTAACCATTGAATAATTTAAGAGTCCCCCTTCCCCACAGATGATTAAAATTATGGTACTTAATAGCAATACAGAACAGACAGCACCAATGCAAAACATTTAAGCAAAGCTATTAAAACACAATATCACTGAAAAAAACTTCTTGAATACACCATAAAAAGGATTTTAAAAAAACTATAAATTTCTGGGAGGGGGGGGGAATCAGACTCAAAGAGACATGCTGCAAGCACAAGCAAGATTTGGAATGCAGTGAATTTTCTATGCTTTTTAGAGTTACTTAAGAGGTTCTTTTAAGACTATTGGAATTAGTAACACAGATTCCTATCATAAGGCTCGTATTTGAGGCAACAGATATTTCCCGTATATTATAGCTTTAATGATCCCCAATAGGATGGCATAAATGCTAAAATAATTGAATTAAAGGATTGCATCTGAAGTTTCTTTATACTCAATTCTCCCAAAGAGTTCAAAAGATATTTGTAAATATTTATAAACTGAACTAGCAAAACAGACCAGAGTCCTAGTATGCTTATGTACAGTAACCTCCCCCCCCCCAAAAAAAAAGGTTACCCACTATCCATTTCATCCAAAAACAGATGCAGCGGGAAAAAAATCGCTATTCATTTGTGAATTATGTCTGTTTTAAATGTATGCTAAAAAAATAAAGCCAATGAGGCACCTTTGAACAGAAATTGCATCAAACTTTGAAATTTTCAATATAAACACCTAATTTTTATATCATATTTGGATCATTTTTAATATTTTGGTAAATTTTATCCTGGAATAGCAAACAAAAAATCAGATAGTTAAGTAGTTAAGGAGTTATGCAGGTTTAAATTGTTAATGTTAAATCTATTTTTTTTTTCTCTTGCAGGTAGTTTTTTTAAGCAGGACTCAATAACTACTTGGCTGAATAAAATTAAATTTTGGATTTGTATATTTAGAGGCTTTTAGAAATTGATTCCAATAAAAATTTTAACAGAAATTGATTTGTATAACTATATCTAATATGGCTGTTATCTAAAACTTTTTATTCCTGCACATAATTTTTTGGATTATATTTAAGTAATTCCTACATTCCATTTTGAATATTAAAAAAAAAAATTTAATTTAAAAATAGGAGTTAAAAACTTTACATCTTCATAATTTCTAAACTACTTGACCAAATGACTTTCCATTTGGTATCTCAAAGTAAATTTTACTGGAAAATCAAAATATGTTTTAAAATTAGGCATTGACATTGAAAATTTTAAGGTTTCATATAATTGCTGATTAAGATGACTGGATAAGCTCTCTCCCCCCCTTTTTGCATGCATTTAGAGATATAATTGTTAATTGAATGATTTTTTTTTTTATATTTTTCTGTGTCTACGAAACAGATAAAGTATTTTTTTCCCCAGATGGAATTGTATTATTATTAAATCATTAACTATAAAGTAAATCTGATTTTATTCCAGAAAGATTCCAAACTTTTAGGGATCTATTTGGCATAGTATATTACTATGAACTGGTATAAAATACTTAATATTTAAAATCAAAACTTATGATTTATTTTACTAAAATGGTCCTAAAAAATACATGACACAGGTTTTTTAAAAACATAAAAACCATCAAAGATATTAAAACATTTACACTATAGTCCATTCAACTGTTTCAAACAGTTATCATTAGGGAAATTTCTGAGATATGATTGTTCATGAATGACTGTTGATTACATATCTAGAGATGATTCTGTTTAAAAAGAGTAGGGGCAGAGGGTGTTCTATGGTTACATTCCAAATTAGCTAGAGACATTTAGTGCATTATACCAGGTGCAGGGTATATTGTATTACAGCATATTATTGCAAGTGTTTCTTGATTTAAAATTTCCAGTGTTTATCTGATTGGAGAATGGGAGGAGAATCTGGTGGAGAATAATGAAAAGTACCAGCTATGATCCTTGCGACTTCATTCATAGACTTCAAAAATGCAAGAAACATAGTTTATACTTTGTACTATTAACCATCCATAATTAGGGAATCACTGGAAATTTTATCTTGTTAATTATCAATTAAATTGAGTTAAAATCTAAATATACCTTATGAATTTCAGAACTGTTTTTATTATAAAGAAATATGGTTTAATGTAATAAAATAATAAGAATCCGTTACATTTGATCTTACAAGTCATAAGAATTATAATTTTTCAGACATTCTCACTAGAAATAGTTATTTTGTTAACTTGTAATTCAACCTGTTAATTCATATTTTATGTCAAAATTAAAACTTTCTGAATAAAATAATAGTAATAATAATTTAAAATTTCTTAACTTGTAAACAAACACATAGTTCACCAGTCATAAAATTCTGCCTTAAAATATCCTTTTAAAATCTAAGTGCAATGAATTTTCTTTTGTTTGGGTATCAATATATATATATGTGCATATAAATATATATTTTAATGTATTTTTAATATCTCATAGTTTTTAAATATTATATATTTTTTGTTTATTTTCAACCTTTAAGCATAAGATTTTTTTTTTTTCAATCATCTATTTCACAGCATGATCTTAATGAACTTCACTGTGTGTTTTTTCTCCCTGCCATTAAAGCAATTTGCATTTTGTCTGTCACATTTTTATAGAGCACTTTCGCTGATGTGCTTATCATTTAAGCTCTCTCTCTCATATGTGAGTTATGCATGCACAATTTGCAGTCTGTTATTTTCTCTCACAGGTCATGATGTTGCATACTCCTAATTTACAGTGATAAAAAGGAAAATCTTTATTAATCTTCTGGCAACTAACAAAGATGAAATAAATGAGTTTGTTACTTCCACCAAGCCTGACTCTCCATTGTGTTTTTAATATTATACAAGCCTGTTAAGTAAGAATTACCTTTTATTATTCTCTTTATCATTTTTTTGGAATTTAACCAAAAAGAGCCACAATTTTGTTGTGTTTATTGCCACATTCTCAAAGATCAATTTTAATTCATTGTACAAAGTACACACGCACCTACAATAAATACATATTAACCTTTTAATCAAATACTTGAATTATTTTACATAAAATGGGTATATTTAAAATGCTCAATAGACAGGTTTTTAATAAAATTTGAAGCTAAAAAAAATACTATTATTACTTTTAAAAATTAAATCTTAAAATATCAAAAATATCTTACTAATCTTTCATAAGTCTTGCATCTTCAGCTCTTACAACCAAATTCCTTATAAGTCCTGAATTATCTGCCATATCAGCAGAAAGTTGTTGCTTAACTAGTTGAAATTCATTTACCTAACAATAAAAATTCATTAAGTAAAATTTAAAAATGGGTGAAAAATGGTGTGAAACTTTAAAAATTTATCTTTAATCCCTTTTATTATTATATGTTCTAAAATAACCTAATTTTTTGCAACTGCTCAAAAGATAGAAATTTAGCTATCTGCTATAGAAATTAATAAAAATTAATTCATTCTAAATGTGTAAATATTTCAGACATACTTTTAGCAGTCTAAATAAAAATTAAAATTAAGCAGAAAAAAAATTAAGCAGATCTATTTTACTTACCACTATGAAAATATTCGCAAAAAATTGCTATGAGATTTTGACTCTTAACTGATAGAAAAAAATTGACTGGCCAATGATATTTTGCATAAAACTAATAAATTGTATGGTAAATAGATAATTTCAACACCACATTCCAGCAAATGTTTTTTCTGTTTAATGCAAGTAATTTTATCTGTATTTTTACCGGCTCAATACCAGCACATAGATAGTATTTTAATGACAATAGAGAAATACCTATTAGATATTATTCTTTTTTCTGTTTGTTGGCTTTTGATAAATTAAATTGTTATTGAATCAGTATCAGTATCTCTATAAATAGAGAAGAATCTTGACAAGAATCTCAATTGCATTGGCACACAAAGACACAAACACACAAAAAGAGCAATGATTAAGCACTCACAATCTGATAAGTTTGATTATTAATTTACTCACCAAATAAAGAATTTTCTTATGATTTGGTGCAATGGCCAGCAGTAGTGAGAACGCTGATGATGAAAGGTATGTATAGTAATGTATTGGATGCTCTGAATTCTTGATTATTCCTAACAATAATTTTTATTGGAAAATTTTGCCTTATTTAATCACCGATTTTCTATGATTGAATTAGACAAAAATCTCTTTCCAAAATTGCCAGTGATGAAATATTCAAAATTTTGTAAAAGGATACTCATGCAGAGGATTTAATAATGTCTTTATACAGTTTCAAAACACAGCATTTTGTTTTTCTATGCCACCCACAGCAGAAAATATTAAAACTATTATAATGTGAAATATCATATTTGCTAACTTTTTATGCCTTAAAAAACAATGTATTTAAAATATAATAAAATACTTTAAAATATATAGAAGTCTTACTTCTTTTTGTAATTACAAATTTTACTTTAAAATACGTATAGTGACACTCATTTAAGATATGAATCAAAGGACTGAGGAAATTTCGTATCTTTAGTGGATCATATTTTATCACACAGGTTTCTTTTTCAAAGGACTGCAGATCATTTGTATCTTAAGGGGATTGTATATTAAATGGGCATAACCTAAATGACTTTCTCTGTATATCAGCATATGAGTTTGAAAATCCTCCTTACATAAAATTTTAAAAAACTTGTTTTCTCTATCAATCTATTTGATTGGTAAACGTGCACCAAAAAGACAAAAGAATCTGCATAAAAACTAGCTTTATTTTGTATTTCTGCCATTGTAAAATCTTGGTTTATAATGAAAACAAATGAATGCAATTATTAGTTTTTCACAATTTTTCAAAATTTGAGTTTTTGAATAGAGCGAGTTTTGAAACTCATATCTTCATATATATTTGAAAATCAAATTCAAATAAAATTATATCAATCAATAAAATTAAAAATCTTTAAATTAATATATAATTTATTATACATGGATTTAGTGCATACAATTTTTTTTTTAATTTATACATCAAAAATGGAAAATTATACCTTTGATAGTAAGTTGCTTAAATTTTCCATATCCTGTGGAAAATGTGCTGTCACAGGGAGATCTTCAAGAGTCAATGACTGTGCAAGAGATTGAATCAATTCTCCAGCTAACTCCATGTCATCTGTCTTTATGAAAACCTAAAAATAAAAATAATTGTTAAATAACATTCCCCTTATAGTAAGATAAAACAATGTTTTAAGAGCTAGAACTTAGTTGCTTCTAGTTAACTAGTTACAGAATAATTTTAATCCATTCATCATTTCAAATGGAATGATTATGAAAATCACATTAAGAGCTAGTCATTGGAGGCCACCGTAATACTTACCCATCATGGATATGCATAACATAATATATGAAAACATAACATATGTAAACAATTTATAAAATGCATTACAATTCCAAAACAAAATATAAACGTATGATTAAGTATTTTTAACACATAATCATGCTCTATTAATGATTTTCTGATAAACCAATTTCGATAAATTGTATGAAACACCAAAGAATTCAAGTAGCATGGCATTGCATAAAAGAAACAGCCTTATAACTCCAAAAATATTAATTATATTCACTAACGGTTTCTTGCATCAAATTAAGTGTCTCATTTCCAATTAAAAGATATCTTTGAATTGAAATTTGAATGAAATACAGGGTCATGAAAAATCAAAGAATGTGGAAAACAGGATTAGAAATATCTCAACAACTAATAATCCGATCGACTTTGTTTTATGCGCAAAATTTGTGTTATTTTATTGCCTTTTATGTCCACTCCTTAAAATAAAAAAATTCGAAAATTTTTATATACCTTTCATCAGAACGAATTTTTCGAGAGTCCGAAAAAAATAGCTCCGGATAATCGAGGTTACTGATATTAAATAGGCTTCGTCCCATTCTTACATACTAAGCACATACAAAATTTCAAGTCTCTATCTCAATTTGTTCGGCAGATAGAGCGGTTACAGACAGACAGACACACAGACGGACGGACAGCAAAATTTTTTTTCTAAAAATATGTTTTTCGGAATCTCCAGTGTCTGAAACGTGAAAATCCGTCAAAAATTTTTTTTCAATTTTCAAAACGATTGCAAGACTTACCCTATACTACGTATGATGGGTAAGTAAAATTACATCAAGACAAAACTCTCTGTGTGATATAATTCTGATAATAATAATGAATGTCTTATAGTAAGTTATCATTTCAATTTCAGTTTCAATTACATGTATCCATCATTTAATTTGCATTCATTTGATCATGGGGGGGGGGGGGGGAAAGCATGAAAATAAAATGGAGCTAAACAACCAAGCATGGCAATTCAATGTTATATTAGATGTGATTCCTATGAGTAATAAATATATCAAATTATGAATTCCCTCACAGTTCCGGTAACAGTGTAATCGAATATTTCTTTTTTCAAGCACTTATATAGATAAATGTTTTAAAACTTAATTCTTTTATTAAAATAAATAAATAATTAAAATGGAGACTATTATTTTATAAGTTTTTTTCATTGTCATTTAATCTTCTGCTGCTCTTTTGAAGTATACAGTCACAACAATTTTTCATATTTTGATTCAGATTCGAAAATTTCTGCATTAAACTGAAAAAAATTGACTACTCTTTTTTTGATTAGAATATAAATATTTTCTTCAATTTTTTACATTGTTAATGGAGTTACTCATGTGAAAAATATTTTAATATGTGACATCAATTTTGGCTGTGAAAGATTAAATTAAAAGAATTAGTCATTTTTTTTTCTTACTGCAATTTAAAAATGGATATATAGTTTTTACAGAAATAATAAAATAATAAACTATAAATTATTTCAGAAAAAATTATAAATAATAGGGCAATATTTTATTTTTAACAAAAAAGATAAATAAATTGAAAATAATAACCTCTGAAGAAGAATCCATTGTAATAATCAAAGGCTGTTGAGAACGTAAACAAGTGAATCTCAGATTCATTTGATTTGTGTACTCAATATCTTGTAGCAATAGGAAATTATTGTTAACCCATGACAATACCTGTAAAAAAATATATATATGTATACAAATATGAATTAAGAATCTATTAAGAAGCAAATAATATTCAGTACTCCAGTTTACAACTTTAATAAAAAGGTTATTATTTTTAAAGATTAGAACTTTTTTATTAATTTATAAATTGTAAATTTAAAAAATCTAATGCATACTTATAAGCTTCAAAGTTAAAAAGAAATATTTTTTAAATGAAACAATGAGTAACAGCTTTTAAACATAGATAGAGGAATGTAAAGATATTTCCTTTATAAAATTATAATGAATGAGAATCCTTATAATAAAGAAAAAACAGATATATAAATAACAAAAGAGTTCTACTATCCAAGCAAATTCTTAAATGAATGATATTAAATTAATGATAATAATTATCTTAAATTAATGATATTATTAAAGGAAATATACCCTCTGAACTCGATCATTTAAGAAAAATTTAACATAACTTTCAGGTTCATCATCAGTATGTTCATTTGTCAAAGCATACATGGAAAATCTGGGTAACTGACGAGTCAATTCAAATACATGAAAATGTACACTAAAAGATAAGAAAGTATCTCTAAGAAAAGTCAAGTAAAGCATGTTAAAACATAGTTCATTGTTATTTTTAGTTATATTAATTTGCAAAATAACTTTTAACCTTTTTTAAAACTGAAAACAGTGTATTTAAGAAATCCTTTTAATTATGTGAGGATAGTTATAACCAATTGCTAAATTTCTTCATGTCAGAAAAATTCAACAATCTAAATTATTATTATTTTTCTAAATTATTTATAAAATCATTAATGAAAATTAAATGTGAATGATTTTTTTTTTTTTTTTTTTTTTTTTTTTTTTTTTTTTATCATACAGCATGATAGTACTGTATAGTAGAGGTCAGATGCATCTCTAATGTTAAAGTTCAAAGTTAATTTAAAAGTTATTTAAAGCATTAAAAAAGCTGTAAAATGATAGATTTTAAAAGAATTAATTAGAAAATGGTGTAACTAAAACAAGCTATCTTTAATTTTTGATGTAATAAAAAACTTAATCATTTTTATATAAAACAAATACATAAATTTATATATACACACCTTCCTTTATAACCAATCATTGCTTTGATGTGCAAATCTATAGGTAAATCTTTAGCAGGCCACAATGGAATGTTTACTGATGAAGATAGTTGATTTTCTTTTGGATGGCTAAGAAGTAGTAAATAAAATGTTGCTTTTTTATTTTCAATTTAGTATTTTAAAACCAACTACAAAAAATTAAAAGTAAATAATGTATAATAATATTAATAACATACATTACATGAGATTCTCCATCAAAGATGCCTTCAGCAAATATCAGTACAGCTCTGACGATTGTTGAATTTGTTGTTTCTAAAGTAACTTCAATATGTGGCTATAATTAAATACTATGCTTATAAAGTAAAACAAAAAGTAAATAAATAAAATTTTACAAAATGATAGTTAAAGTTAACAAATTTGTTGCTAGAACATAATAAAATAATCTATGTTAATAAAAAAAATTATGCATCCAGTTAACTTACACCTATTTTATCGGATCCAAGATTTATAGCTAAACCAGTCTTTAATTGAGTAGTTGCCTAAAAAGAAAAAAGAAAATTTCTTAATTTTGGTGACTGAATATAAATTAAGAAATTATGCATAGTAGTAATAATCCATATCATTAACACAAGATCTGAAAACCACAAAGAAAGTATGAAATATGTAAAATTATTTTTTCAAATATTTTTTTAACTTTTCTGTTTTTTAATTGCTTGCTTTTTTTTTTTTTACATAAAAGAAACATTTTTAACAAAACTTGATCCTCCAATCATAAAATAGATGCATCTAAATCTTGAAATAGTTGTACAAATAAATCAAATATTTTACCATTTACCCAGGACTGACCTTTTTCTTTAGAAATGTGCTGGTACACTGAAATTTTAAAAGTCATAAATTGCTTTAAAAAACTTAAAAAAAAAAAAAAAAAAAAAAGGTGTGAAATCTAAGTGGAAAACATTCTTAAAGTTGTAGTTTTCTTTCTTTCAAAGATTAAAAAAAAAGTTTGATACTTTGGAAATTATATAAAGACAGTGTCTAAGGTTGTGCATTTTAGCTTAGGATTTTTTTAAATCAATTTTGTACAGAAAAAAATGATTTTTTTTTTTCAAAGAAATACTCTTTATGATGTATATAAAAATAGTATAACTTATAAATTACCAATTACTTCCCATCAGTCTAATTTAATTGGAGGTGTAAGAATGAATCTTTCTAAGTAATAATACAAAATTTGATTGATTGGGAGCCTTTTCTATTCTTTCTTTAATTACTAAGGCCTGTTAAATTAACTATTTTCTTGTGAAAGTTAGTTAGTTATTACCAAATCATTTTTTATAGAAAAAGACTTCTTTAGCTTGTGCTGTTTGCATTTATTCTTATAATTTTTCCGAGTAGAGAGTTAACACAGAAAATAAATCTTACAATTTTAATGACTATATTAGGATCTTTTGACTGCTATCGATGCCAGTTCATATGAAAACTCCTAGGCACAGCTGTTATACTCTTAAAACAGAAAGAAAAGAGAATAATGTTTAACGCACCACTTTTAATTTAAAAGTTGGGTTGAATGTGCAATCTGGAAGTTGCTGTTAGGCTGAAAAAAAAACTTATCAAAGATATATTTTGCTTTGAGCATTAAATTTTAAAGTTAGAAAAAAAATTCAAAAGAGTTTGGAAAGTTAACTAAAACTTTGAATTTTATTTATTTATTTATTTATTTATTTATTATTATTATTATTATTATTATTATTATTATATTATTATCATTTTGTATACCACATCATTCTAAATTGAGGGCCATCGATTCACTCAGAAGACCAAAAGGGGGGGGGGGGCAAATTTATTTTTAAAAGATTCTCAAGACAACTTGGCCTACTTTTACATATAAAATTTTATACAATCGCCTTATGCTTATTAAGTTAAAGATATTATATAATAAAGATTACATGGCATGTAAGTAAATAAAGGAAAAAATAATAAAAATTGATGATGTACATTTATATGAACTTATTTATAAGATAAAACTGCAGTAAAATATTATTGAAAAAGAAAATTTTCATGCATAGATTTTATTTCAAATTCAAAATGTAATAGTTCAGTTGTTTTCCATATAATGTGCTTCTTCTTCACAGTCTTACGGCACAACTTTGGGAATTATTATACAAAAAATTTAAGCATGTTAAAAATGATTCATGATAGAGTAATCCAACATGTACAGTTCTTAAAACTTATTTTTAAAAATATGATTACTTATAAACATGCAAAATTAAAAGAACATTAAAAATATTATGGTATTAAGAAAATTCATTAAAAATCATTATTTAAAAAAATATGATGGCAAATACATGTAAAATAAGAAATACAATAGCATCTTCATAAAATATACTTCTAAGCAGTGGACACCTCTATTTAGCAGACACTTTTTGAATCACCAACACCTATGTATTTGTAAATTTTTATCTCTAAATAGCAGGCAAATTCTGCTCTGTTATTCAGAGGTTTTACTGCATAAAAATACACACAATAGTAACAAATGTAATAGAGCAAGATTTACTGCTCTACAAAATTCTAATATTTCCAAAATTCTGTCTAAAATATTTTTACTACTACCAATTTAAGTTGCTTTGGGGAAATAGAAAAATGTAGACAAACCATTCTAAACCTTGATGACATAAAAAGCAGAATTTCTATCAGTTAACAATATTTCTGGTATCAGCAAACTTGTTTAATATGAGCATGGCTAAAATGAAGACACAATTAAAATGAGCAATTTGCATACTGTCTGCCAAAATATAATAATTTATCCCTTTACCAGACAGAACTTAAATTTAAAAGAAACCTCCAATTAAAACAAAATTAAATAAACTTGCATAGATTTTTTTTTCCCTAGTGGACCCAATCCAGAAAAAATTACTGGATTTTACCAATCTGGGCATACACTGGAAACCCTCATTGCACTCAATGCAGCTCTCTCGCTGCTTGGCCCTACATTTTTCTATGAATGAGATATACTTTTGATTATAATCAATTGATTTAGTATTTTAGAGACCAGCCAAAGGTAATTAAACTTCCATTTTGCTATGTTGTTTTAATGATATATGTTATTTTTACAGTTAATAGTAAAAGAAATAAAATATTTACAGCTGATATTAAGATACTGACACTTTCACATACAAATGCAGATAAAAGTCATTTTATGAAAGTAGAAGAAATTAGTTTGTTTTGAATTAATCATTTCGCAATCTCATTTTGGGAATATGTTTAGTGACTAAAATATGTCAACTTTTCCATTAAAAATTTTATTTTATTTATTTTTTATTTTTATTATTTACTTATTTATTTATTGTTAATTAACTCGGAAGTGGAAGTTTTGTATAGTTTAGGAGATATGATATTTTTATTAAAACCTTGTGCATGTATAAGAAAAACAGTAGACAGACAATTATATATATATATAATGCATATATACAGGGTGTCCCTAAACTCATGGTATATACGCTAGGGGGTGATAGAACACATCAAGACGAGTAATAGTAAATAGGAAACCAAGGGAAAATAGGAAACGTTTTCCTACCATTAAAGTTTGGGGTCCAAAATTTCAAATTCACATAAAAAATGGAAAAATTGGTCGAATGATTTGCAGTTTTCACTAAAACTATTCTTTATGTTGGTATTTTCTTGAAAATAAATTATAAAGATAAATTTTGAAAAATGCCGGTAGAGGGCGCTTTAGACTTTGAAGTAATGAAAACCTATTTTTTGCTGTGATTTTTTGCATCTCATTAAATGGTTTTGTAAGCTTAGACTTATACTTAAATTTTGAGCTCAAAATCTGAATAGTTGTGAGTGATTAAGTAGCACAAACTGAACTGTGTTCAGAGGGTTTAAATTTCAAATGATTATAAAAAACGGAAAAATTGGTCGATTGATTTGCAGTTTTCACTAAAACTATTCTTTATGTCGGTATTTTATTGAAAAGGAATGATAAAGATAAATTTCAAAAAATGCCGATAGAGGGTGCTTTAGATTTTGGAGTAATGAACAACTATTTTTTACGTTATTTTTTGCATCTGATTAAATGTTTTCGTAAACTTAGACTTAAATTTTGAGCTCAAAATCTGAATAGTTGGGAGTGGTTAAGTAGCACAAACTGAACTGTGTTCAGAGGGTTTAAATTTCAAACGATTATAAAAAACGGAAAAATTAGTCGATTCGTTTGCAGTTTTTGCTAAAACTACTTTTTAAATCAGTGTTTTCTTGAAAATAAATTTTAAAGATAAATTTCACAAAATGCTGATAGAGGGCACCTTAGACATTGGAGTAGTATACAACTATTTTTAACCGTTATTTTTTTAAATCTCATTAAATGTTTTCAAATGCTTAGATTTAAATTTTGAGATCAAATTCTGAATCATTGCGAGTGTTTAAGTAGCACAAAAGTGAACTGTGTTCGAGGGGGAGGGGTTAAATTTCAACTTCTGAACACACTTCAGTTTGCGCTTCTTAACCCCTCTCAACGATTCAGAATTTGAGTTCAAAATTTAAGTTTAAATCTAAGATTTCAAAAACATTTAATAAGTTTTGGAAAGTATTTAATTAGATACAAAAAATAATGGTTAAAATTAGTTGTTGGTTACTCTGAAGTTTAAGGTGCCCTCTAACGGAATTTTTTGAAATTTATCTTTAAAATTTATTTTCAAGAAGATACTGACTTAAAGAATAGTTTTAGTGAAAACCGCAAATCAATCGACCAATTTTTCCATTTTTTATAATCATTTGAAATTTAAACCCTCAGAACACGGTTAAGTTTGTGCTACTTAACCACTCCCAACTATTCAGATTTTGAGCTCAAAATTTAAGTTTAAGTCTAAGCTTACAAAACCATTTAATGAGATGCAAAAAATAGTTTTTTATTACTTCAAAGTCTAAAGCGCCCTCTATCGGCATTTTTCGAAATTTATCTTTATAATTTTTTTTCAAGAAAATATCAACATAAAGAATAGTTTTAGTGAAAACTGCAAATCAATCGACCAATTTTTCCGTTTTTTATGTGTATTTGAAATTTTGGACCCCAAACTTTAATGGCGGCTATCTCCTTTGGAAAATTTTTGGGACCCTTGGTTTCCTATTTACTATTACTCGTCTTGACGTGTTCTATCACCCCCTAGCGTATATACCATTAGTTTAGGGACACCCTGTATATATATATGCATGACTGATGACAGAGAGAATGATAAGTGGTTAAAAATACTCTTTTCTGGAAGCAAAGCTCTAAAAAAAATATTCTAAAAATGCTGTAACATGAATAATGCTATGAATTATTACTAAAATATTTATTTTTGAATAGCTATCATTGATTAACTAATTCTTCAATAGCTATTAAATGATAGATTTCAAATAAAAAAGAAGAAAAATTATCTGCCTTTTTGAAATATTTTATTTACTAGCTAAAGTGGGTATGATTAATAAATAATTTTATTTCATTCTGATGTGCAAATAAAATGTCAAATGAGGCAGAATTTTAACGTTTTCAATTGATAATTAAAAAAAAAACTTAAATATACATATATATTTTGTTGTAACAACATTGGATAATTATAAGAAAATATGAAGCTAAACATAAAAGTCTCTCTTACAGGAATAACACCATATTCATCATGGTGATGACTAGCTCTTCCAGTAGTCTTCAAATTACCACTTCCAATCCTTGCATTTTCTTCATAATTTCTCAGTTCTAATAGCAATGCCTAGAAATGAAACTAATATTTAATCTTTTATTTTATATATAAATAATAAAAAATTATCATACTTTTTCTAGTCAGTAGCATTTACCTTCGTCATGCTCTCAAATTATTTTTAAACTCATTCTTTAAATCTGCATAATTAAAATGTTATTCTAGATTCTGTATAAAAAATGTATTCATGCCACATATGCGGCCTTTATATTTAATAGATGACATTCAAAATAAAATTTAATCAAAAACCGATTTTAAAACACTGTATTTTATAGCTTAAGTTAAGAGCCTTATATGAGGTTCAGGAGAATGAGAGAGTTGAAGAGATTTCAATTAATTCCTTCAGAACAAGCATTTTTGCAGAATTTTTAATATTTTATCAATGTTTTTCAAAACAGAAATTTTTGCCCAATTACACTGCAGAAATTTTCCAATTAAATAAAGCAAAATTTAGAAAAAAGTTTAAGAAAAATAGCATTATGATAAATATAATTTAAAATAATAATAATTGTTTTTACAGTTGGATTAGAAAATGTAAGGATAATTTTTTATTTCAATTATTTTTGTAGGTTTACTGTAAATTCATCTAACAGTTCTCTATTATTATTTTTTATTCTGTCAGATTTCGATGGAAGCATCTCATAATACAGTAAAGTTTATTGAGCTTGAAAAGTATAATGTCATCAAAATGTATTTCAAACTGTTTAAACACCATTACATAATTCAGTAAAAAAAAAAAACTATATGTTTGTTATTGTAACCATTTACTAAAGGATAAATGATGCAGTCTATTTTAACAATACAGTCGACTCTCGTTAATTCGAACTCGGTGGGACGACAAGAAATGTTCGAATTATCCGAAGTTCGAATTATGGAAAATATGAAATAAAAACATGCTTAATATGGTACTACAAAGGAATTAATGTTATAGTGTTTTTTAAATATATTTCGTTTGTTATCATTAGAATTTGACTTAATAGTAAATTAGAATATATAAATACATGAACTAATTAAATGATTAGAAACGAGCACAATGGAAGAAAAATTTGAGGTGTCACTGATGGACAGACGGGGCACTAAGAAAGTGGATATCAAATGTATTCTATCATATGTATACTCGTTCGGGACAATTTTCACAAAAATCAAAGAAAGAAAGTTATTTTTCAAGCATCTGAAGTCCGTGAGAAAGAAAAGAAAAATGAAAAATCAGAATTCTCGTTAGTTCGAATTAAACGAAGTCAAGAGGAAATGAGTTCGAATTAGTGAAAGTTTTTAACGTTATTCTGCCATTGAAAATTTCGGGACTTCATGTTTAGTTCGAATTAAGCGAAGATTCGAATTATCCGATTTCGAATTAACGAGAGTCGACTGTATATTCAAATTTTATTGCAATTTAAGCATTTTAATAAAGGTGTGTTACATGACATTGCCATACAATTTTTTTTAAGAGAGTTAAAAATAGACTGGGAGGCAGCTGCACAGATGCACCTCATCAAGTTCACAGATGAAAATCTAGGATTAGTTAAATTTTGATTTACATATTAAAATGCAATCGATCTGCCAAGTCATATCTTGATAGAAAACCCCTAAAACCCTGATTTTTATGGTTGACTCATAGGTTTACCATTAAGTTTTCCTACTCTCAATCCTCCATGTTTTTGTACTTTTAGGAACAGGAAAGCATAATGGTAAACCTAACAGTCAACTGCTAAAATTGGGTTTTTAAGACTATCTAATCAAGATATGACTTGACAGACAGATTGCATTTTAATATGTGAATCAAGATTTAATAAATCAAAGATTTTCATCCATGAACTCAATGAGGTGATTATCTGATCTGCCGCCTCCCAGTCTAAAAAGATACAAATAAATCAATACATAAAAGAAGCTCTAAATACTAATCTATATGATTAAGAACAACATTATACATACTTGCTTTTTCTGAGATAAATCTCTTATGGTTTCTTGCTCAAAATTAGCATCCATCACATGATGGCGCATTTCAGTAGATGTAGCTTCATAACCTCTGACTACATGAAAAAGTATAAGAAATTTCAGAATAATTCACATGAAAATCCATTAATAATTTAAAAATGTTTTTAAATATCCACAGAATTGAATAAGTATTCTAAAGTATCTCTTTATAAGAGATTGGCAAATTATTTTAATTCCATAGTTGTTACTCATATTTTTTTTAATAATTATTATTTTCTATTTCTATAAAACTTATGGTAATATTATAATACATAAATCCAATATATAGAATTTCTATGATCTATCATTTAGAAGTAAAAGGCATATATATTTTTTAATCTCCGCTTTATGTTCAGGACACATCAGGTAACACCAAAGAATTAGATAAATCTTTCATTATGAGAATTCAAACATGTTATTTTGTTATATATAATTAGTAGTATCTTCATGTTATTTTGTTATATATAATCAGTAGTATCTTCATGTTATTTTGTTACATATAATCAGCGATACTTTAAAAAAATAATAATAATAATAATCAAAGCTAAAAATTTTGAATTCAAAATTAACTTAATAGCTAATAAAAATGAAATTTTTTTGAATTTTTTAAAAATGAGCATATGTAAAAATACCAAACTGTCATAATTTTTTAAAAACAGAATAACTAAAATTGTTATTTCACTCTTTCCAGTAAACCAAAGGTTTGCACAAAGATTGACTTTTTTCAAAAAAGCTGAAAAAAAAAAAAAATGCTTGATCTCACCTAATAATGAGATGAACTATTAGAAAAAATAAATACTACTATTTAGCCATTTAAAATAAAAACTTCAAGCAACAATTATCTTTCTTCTTTTATTTTATTTTTTATAGAATCTAGACATGTTTTGGAGTGACCTCTTTATCCCTTTAAGACTCAAAGAGTTTGGGTAGAAATTAAATGTCTTGGTGTTTAACCTTAATTAATAGGATCATATTTGACTAAAAAAAATAAATGAATAAAAATTGTGATGTCAGATTATGTTAAAGGAAAATCCATACAATTGTGTATTGCTGAGTCAGCTTTAAATCACAAAAAAAAAAAGAAAAATGTATTTTATTTTTCCTTAGGATCATCTACCCAACTGTACAGATCAGGTCTTAAGGGGTTATAATCATCAAATTTATTGAGAAAAATGATAATTTTTATGAATTGATTCATACAGATTTCTAAACAGCTTTATTAAAACAATAGAGAGCAATTTTTTTTTTCATTCTGAGGTTCCCCCCCCCCCTTCATTCAGGCCGGATCACTACAGAGGAGATTCATTAATTAGACTGAGGGGCTGAAATTCATGATGTATAAATACTTATGTACATACAAAACAGGAATAAATATAACTTATTTAATAATTACAATACAAATAAAATTTCAAATTCTTTACTTTCTCCATCAGTAGCACAAAAAATTAGCTCTTCTTTGCCAGATAATCGATAATCCCCTTTAACAATTCCAGCAATGCAGTGTGATAAATTATCTTTAAATACAACTTCTCCAGACTGTACATTACGAGCATCAATCTAGAAGAAGATAAATTAATTTTAAAGCATAAACTCAAATGGAAGAATTTAAAGCATCTTTGATTATGATGTTTTATTTATTTTTTCTATTAAAAAAAATATATATATATTGAATGGATATCTGACTGACTGTTTTAAACATGTGATCAATCATTTTACATAATTTATTGAGGTGTTTTTTAATACAAAAAAAAAAGTCTTCAGTGTAATTTTACTAAATATCATTAATGTATTTTAAAGATTTACAAAAAAATTTCCAATTTTACCAATCCAATCCATTTCCAATTTTATTGGTTTATACTCAATAAAATGTTCCCTTTTATTTATAATTGTTATGCATGAATTCACTGAATTGTTAAGCTGAAATTTGATAACTGCAAACATTACTTGATTTAGAAGGATGGAAATTCACAGAATTTCTTCAAAATATTAGATTTCATGAGAGATGTAAAAGAGTAGGAAAAGTTTTTTGTTTTTCATAGGAAAATACACAACAAATGCAAAATATCCCTCCTTAGTTACCCCAAGTACAGCTCATCAGAAAAAGTCTTTGATAATTGTTTTATCAATTACTTAAGAAATTCGTAGAAATAATAAAATATTTTAATGAATGTCAACAGTATATGTTGTACACAACAACATCAGTTTCCACTAAAACACCAAAGCTAAGCAACATTTAGTGAAGTCAGTATTTTGGAGGTGACGCCTGGGAATGTTGCTGCTGTTGACACCTTGTGTGTGCAATAGACCAACTTCCAAAATAGAGTGATATGGAAAATCCCTTTGTTAGGTGAATATGTGAGACAATGAGGCAGAGTTGAAGATTTTCCTCTTCTAATAAGAATCGAAATTGCCGGGAAACCTTGGAACCAAAATCAGACTCCTGCCCCAGAAAATATCCCATCCAATGAAAGCTGTTTCTCTTCATCCCACACCTTCAGAATCTGACCTCTTGTTTTAGTCAGCCAGGCACATCCATAACAACAGGAATAATATTTTAATGATAATTAATCAAAAGCTAATATATTTTAGATGAATTTTTAAACAAATGTCCAAAAGAATTCATATTACCTTGCCATTACTCCAACCAGTTATGACTTCTGAAACTCCGTCACCATCAATGTCATAACTATTAAGACAGATAGCTTGATTTTTTGACTAGAATCAAGACAAGATAAAGTAAATTAAATTAACATTCATTGTTCTGAACTATAGCTTTAAAAATAATATTAAATGGAATCACTTTTATTCTCCACAATCTTTCTAAGCCTTTGTAAACACCAACTGTTCCATTAGCAAGAGCATATCCAAAGTGTTGACCCATCACTTTACACAGTCCAGTGACAGCTTCTGTTTCAGTCATTTCTGCAATGATGACATCATTCCGAAAAACTCTTATGTCAAAATCTTCAGATCCAACAATCAACTTCATACAAAAAAATTATTTATAATAAGTACAAATAACTTAGAAAAATTGATATGCATGTATTATAAATTGAAATAAATTAATAATTATAATTTACAAAAGCATGATACTTTTGGATAAAAATCACAAACTTTTAAAATGTTTATTTACTTAAAGATTAAACATAAAATCACTAGAAAAAAAAAATAAAACTTTGAACTTTTAAAATTGCACGCAATCTGTTAACAGGGAAATTGACTAGATAATAATCTCAAAAATTTTCATTTCTCACCCCTCCTTTTCCTCTGTCATAAATGATTAAATTCTTTAAAATTAAAAATGCATTAATTTATAAGACTATAATAGCTTATTTTATTCATTTTAACATTAATTTTTAACTTTATATAGAAAGAATTATGATGCTTGCTCTTTTGTAACTGGTCTATGTTTTTGGTAAGTTCTCGGGGCTATATAATTAGTAACAATTCATTCAATAATTTTATTTATAGACCACATACTGCTGTATAAAAAATATTTGTACAGCTGTAAAACATTCATGTCTAATAATAACAAGATGATGATAAATTAGTTATGCAGTTAAGTAAAAAATTCTTAAAATTAATATGGAGACTACATTTGAATACATATAGTTTTCTGATAGAAATTATGATAACTTTAATATAAAAATGTATCTAATGAATTTTCTTTCATTTTAAGTTAAACATATGAGTATGTATAGATATATGATACTCATTTTATAAATTATATTTGAAATAGATGATGATTTGTAATGTTCTATGATGATTATGTATATATTTATTTAAATATAAATACTCTTTACAATTTTTTGAATTGATTTTAAGAAATAATAATATTTTACCTCATTAAAAGAGTCATGATTAAAGTCACATAAAGCAAGAGAACTAACATTATCTCCAGTAACCTTAAATGAAACATAAATCAAAATAGTTAGAATTTACAAAATGAAAGAGGGTGAAATTATACACATAAAAAATAAGACAAAAGATGAAGATAAAAATTAACATTTAAATAAAGGATAGTTTTAACAAGTAGCATTCTAAATTAAAAAGACAAAATTAAATTTAGGAAATGACATTTTATTTTCACAACTTTTGTAATTATTTGAAAATATTATGTGTTACTAGATAAACAATCTTTATGTAAACATATTATACATAAATACACAATAACAAATATTATAGTACATTTATAAATTGTTAATAGTAAAAAAAAAAAAAAAAAAAAAAAAAAAAAAAGGTATTTAAAGGTATAAATTGCAAAACATCTCAGAATGCCTCCATGCATTGTAAGTAAATGTTCTGAAAGAAGCTGTGGTAAGTAGAATGAGAGGGGGTCCATGTAAACAGCACATATTTCACTCATTTAATCTGAATTTAAAAAAATAAATAAGTAAATAAATTACCAATAGATAGCAATACTGGTACAATCTTTTGGCTAAATTTTCAGAACAATCAGCCATTTTGATTTCTGGTTGTTGCAATTTGTTTATTTTGGAAGGTGTTAAGTAAAAAAGTCTTCAAAGCAAAAAGTCAATGTCTAATGAAAGTAAAAATTCCTTCAAGACATTTTTTAAAAGTAGAATATCAGCATTACATTCTATAGTGGCATTAATTAGGTAAGTCTACAAAAAGTTTTATTTTCTTATTTTAATTAAAAATATCTTTATATATATATATATAAGTTGAATAATGGGGCACTTGTGAACAGAACATATAAAAGTAGATGTGAATAATTTACAAGTTGTTTTTTTTTTAATCTGTGAATGCTTTTTTAAAAGTATTTGTAAGATATTTTATTTTATGAAAGTAAAATTTAGTTGGCCCAAAAAGTGGTCAGTAGTTACTGTGATAATCACCCATTTTTTATAGAAAAATTTTACCATTTTTAAAAAATAATAATGCACAATTTTGTGCTACACAATGCATAGCATTTAGAAAAAAGTAAAAATATAAAAACAGAATTATCCAATAACTTATATAAAAGCAACACAGTTTTGCTATGCTTGACTCAAAAGGGAGTAGGTATATTAGTGTAGAATTTTATGAATAATTTTCTTTATCTATTTTGAAACCTTTATTGATTTATTCACACAGCTATAAAAAGAGCATCGAATTAATTTTTATTACAATTTTTCTTCACAAAAAATTATTTTTCTCTTATTTATGCCCGTGTTCACATTAGAGGTCTGCACAGGCTGAAATTTCCAGGCTCGAGCCCGATCTTACTCGAACAAAAAAATTATTGGCCCAACCCACCCCCTTATAATAACAGTTAAAATTCTGACCCGAGCCCAACCCGTTGAGAAAGATTTAGTGGCTCAGCCCAATATACTAGCTAAAAACACGGCCTGACCCAGAAAAAGTTAAAATTTCAGCCTGAACCCGGACTGACTCAAATGACTTTCTACAAAATATTGATTTTTACACTTAAGGAAGAGTTTTGATAAAAAAAAAACCTTAGTCTTTTTTTTTTTTTTTTTCATGTTTATAGTCTTCATTAATGCAGAAGTGCAGTAAGCTGTGACATTTATGTTTTTATGAACCTCTGTTTGTTGTATATAAATGTTTCAGTTATCATTAGTATTAGTAATCCATATTCCATGTAATGGAGAAATAAAAATCTAATGGTACTACTGGTAAAAGTAAAATCTCCTACATCTTTTCAGTCTTTTTCTTATCTTTTCAGTTTAATTATTTAGAATAATTTGTTTATGTTAAATTTTTCTACATAATCATTTTTTTTTTTTTAATTATTATTTGAGCATATTATTTCAAGCTTTCAGCTGCAAGTCTAGCCTTAATTATTTTTGGGGGAAAAGTCTTAGAATGGATCTAACATTAAAACAATATAAATTGTTACAATATAAATTAAACAAAACAAAATATATATTATTTATATGTAATTTCATTCATTCAAATTATACAAGTATTTTTATCATGTATTTTCATTTTTAAAAATTAAAGTATTTCATTTGATTAGTTTATATTTTTAATGTAACAACTTTTAATTATTTTTATTCTACATTTATAGCTTACAATCATTTTCTATTTTCTAAGCAATTTATTGAACCAAAAATGTGTTTTGAGTTTTTTACAGCTGTGGTTTTTAATATTTTTAAATGTGGTTTTTAATGTCGAAATCTGACAAAAAGTTTATTCAAGTGTCTAAAACTAAAAAATATGAAAAATTGCAAATTTAATGTTGTTGTAAAAATAATTTAAAACAGTTTTTGGCTCAATTTTAAGTTTTTGACAGTCATTGTCAAAAACTATATCAAAAAGAGGTTTTTCACATGATGGTTAAAACCATGGTTAAAATTGGATAAAACCATTGTCAAAAATTTGCCAATCATAAATCACAGTAACAACAAATATAGAAAAATATTCAAATCACTTACAGTCCAATAAGCATCATTTCCTTCATGATCAAAACCTTGCAAAGAACAGTTTCCACCAACAATTGCTAAAGGCTTGTCTCCAGCACCCAGATGGCCAATAAGAACACAATTAGCACCATCATGTACCTATATGCATTTATAAATAAGTTTCAGAAAAGAAATGTATTTTTAATGAAAATACAATATATAGAAAGCTAATATGGGTTTCTAGATAGAAGTTATTTCAATTTAATAATAGAAAGAAATTTCAGCTTAATTGATCTATGACAGAGTTCTTATATGTTTTAATTTATATTGTTTTAAAAAGAAAAATGTTTTGCATATTAAAGGAAATATCAATAGTCTACTCTACTGCATTTACATTAGACTGCTGGTTATTAGAACACCAGCTAACCACATCTTTATCCTTTTCTTTCTTTTTTCTCCGTTTTTATCTTTTTTTTTCCTTTTTTATCTCAAGCATGCATATTTATATTATTATTAAAGAACTGGGGGACTCTGCCCTCTATGAGCTATACTTGCCAACCCCCATTCAGTCACCCTGGATTTTAAAAGAACACTAATTTCATTGGCTTTTAAAAGTTATAAGAATGGCTTTATAATTTAAAAGAAAAGTGGTGATCTCCCTGTAAACAATTCTCCATTCATTTTCCTTTGATTGGAAATTTTTAAGGCCAGATCAGCTCCTGTTAAGAGATACAATGTTTGTTTTCATATTTAATTATTAAAAAAAAAAAAAAAGTTAAAAATTTTGAATTAAGTTAATGTAAAATGAATTAAGCAAACAGAGTTAAGTAAAGAGTTAAAGCAATTTTTTCGTAGTGCTAAACGATGTCCAATGTACTCTAAAAGTGTAATCTTTTTTTTTTTTTTTTTTGGACACATATTTATGTCTATCTTAGATCACCATGAGGAAATATACTTGGAAATGTCATGGGATCTGCATGTTGTGAAATGCATGTTATAAAATTTAAAACATATTTTTATACATCAATTCTAGTTAATTCATGCAACATTCTATAATTTTTAGCATATGGATTTATTTGTCTGAGAAGTTCACATACATATATTGTTACATATTTTGTAAATAGTTAGTATTTGTGCTCAAAAATAATGTAAATAATCTTATTAAGCTCTATTCATAAGCTAATATTAGTTTTTGTTGCATTAATGTGTCTCAATTTGTTGATTTTCTGCAAGCAAGCCAACTCATTGGTTTTCACTGGATGTCTATGGGAACTTGGCAAAATATTAGAGATATCGCCAATTTGGCATCATTTTTGGTGACTAACTTTGATTGCCAAATTTGGCAATATATCACCAAATTGTCAACAAACTTGGCAACAGTGCTGGTCCTAAAAAATAATCGGGATAAAAGTATCTATGCACATTTTTATTGATCCATCTGTTATCTACGCAGATTTTCATTGGTCCATTTTCAATTTGTTACTTTTTTTATATATAAGGATAAAACAGAGTAAAACCTTTCTTATTCAAAATTCTAAAGTACTATTGAAATTATCTGAAGAAATAGGGATTGTCATTTTTATAACACATTTGAAGCATTAAAATGTTAATTCAAAAGAAGTATTGAGTAATGCTTGTGCATAGCAGAACACATTCTCAAAGGTGCTTTAAAATGGGCTTAATCCTCTCCTCAATTTCACAGCATTTATTTTTCATTTAAATGCAATCGGAGAATTCTTCTCATCATTGTTAAACACCTTGAAAGGAAAAATGTGCCAGGCTCATGAGCAGATAAATCTCCAGGACAGCTATCTACTTTTATAGCATAACTAATGTCCAGTAAGTACAATTGATTTTGCTTAAAGTTTGCCATTCAGTTTTTTTAATTTCATACTCAACACCATCAAAATTTACCACTGGGAGTTTTTCACATTTCCTGAGCTGTGTGCCAGTCAAAAGTCATTTGATCATCTAAAATTTGAAACAAATGCTGAAACAGGGGTGATTCTGGATGAAATTTTTTTTTCGGAAATTCGCATCGCATTTTCGGAAATCGGCGGGGGGGGGGGGTCGTGAGTCCCCCCCTCCAGCGATCTTCGGACAAAATCGGCGTTTTCCCGCTATCTTCAGACGAAATCAGCAATATTTTAGCAAAATCGGCGATTTATTGTGATCTTTTGCCAAAATCGGCGGTTTTTCCGCGATCTTTTGACGAAATCGGCATTTTTCCAATTTTTTTAAGTGAAATCGGCGTTTTTTCGACGATCTTTAGACAAAATTTGCTTTTTTACGCGATTTTTTCTCGAAAACGGCGTTTTATTCCCGCGATCTTTTGACGAAATCGGCGTTTTCCCATGTTTTTTTAAGTGAAATCGGCGTTTTTTCGACGATCTTTAGACAAAATTTGCTTTTTTACGCAATTTTTTCTCGAAATCGGCGTTTTATTCCCGCGATCTTTTGACGAAATCGGCGTTTTTTCCGTCATCTTTTGATGGAATCGGCATATTTTTTTTGAAATATTCTTTTGACAAAATATTTTTAAGCGATCTTTTATCGAAAACGGCGTTTTTCCCGCGATCTTTTAACGAAATCGGCGTTATAGCCGCAATCTTTAGACGAAATTGGCGTTTTCCCGCCGTCTTCAGAAGAAATCAGCGTTTAATCTGCGATATTTGGTAAAATGCCGTTTTTTCCGCGATCAGCACAGGAAATTCGCGTTTTTCATCGATCTTTTGACAAAGTTCGTTTACAAAAACATTGACGAAATCGTCGTTTTTCCACGAAATATTAACGAAATGTATGCTATTTCGGCGATCTTATCACGAAATTTGCATTTCTACACAATTGTTTTTTCCGCGCGCAAAACCGTACAAGTTGGCAACTATGCGGAACTGAAAATCCAATTTCAAATTTTCGGAAGAGGATGCCTTAAATTTTCGGAAATTTCGGAATTTTCGGACGAGAATCACCCCTGTGCTGAAATAGCAATTCATTGAAAGGCATACCCCCCCCCCACCCCTCTCACACACACTATATAGTGGTCTTTGAACTTTTTTTTCAATTGTGCAAAAACACCAATTTTCCATTCTGTATTAGTATTGGTGCCATCATATCAATTATGTCCAGATCATGAAGTAAAAACTGAGCTTCAGTCAAGTAATAAGCTTAGAATGATACAAAAAGAGAAAAACCTACTGTCCCATTCCTTGCATAGTCCTACTTTACCCCACTCTTCACTATATATGTGTGTGTGTGTGAATATATAACATTGGTGCTCGGTTAACCAAAAAGTACTCTAAAATCTATGTCTGTGGTAAACCTAGTAGCAGAAAGTTCGAGACAGGCGACGGATGTTGCAGATTTTCTTTTCTCTTCTGCAGATTTTTTTCTCCAACGGATCTTTTTTAGGCTTTATATTATTGTTTAGCTCTTTTAACACTTAATATTATTATAAATTAAAATTAATAAAAAGCATAAAGATGTTAGGGGAGAGGGGGGTACATTTCAACATGGGGCACCTTTCAACAGCTGGAATTTCTGACTTCTAATACTGCACAATGATTGGCGAATATGCAAGCCAATAAGCTTTTAGTATGAATAACTGTTGACATTTAGTTTTCAGTGATTTTTTTTTTTTTTTTTTTTTTTTTTTTTTTTTTTTTTTTTTTTTTACAATTGTGGTGTAGTTCTTTGAAACAAGTTTTAACACCTCAAAAGTAAAAAGCCAATTTTGATTTTGAAACAGTTTATCAACCAATAATCTTTTAATTAAATGAGTGATATTTATTCACCTACTAGCTCATTTAATTTTGCTTCTAAATACAATAACAATAAGTCACAAATACTTTTCTAAGATTTTTGATAATACTTCAACCAAAATGTCTGCACGAGGGGCAGATTTCAACAGAGCTGAGGGGGTACATTTCAACAGTGATGAATAGTACTTCTTATCATTTTTTAATTAAGCAATTATGAAAACTGGCTCGTAACCTTTTAGATCAACACCTAGGTCAGATTTAAAAGTTTCAGGATAATTTTACAGTTTATGAATACATGAAGCATGATAGGTCTATGTCAATAACTGTCTCTTGTAAGCCTATTAATCAGTGTTTTTACATTTAAAATACTGTTTTGAAATATTCTAAATTCTTCAAAAATTAAATACAATATAACATCTTTACTCCGGACACTTCGGTATGTTTATTCATTTTTATTTTGAATTAGAGATAACAGATGGCACCATAATCATACATAAATGAATTTCAGAAAATGGTCAAGAAAATGAAAAGATTACATAATAACACAACTTTCTTTTTTCAATTTTAAAACTGTAAGAACTCTTTAAATTACATTTGTAATTAATATAGTTGTCTTTTCAGATATTAAGTTGTAAAAATTCATGATTAATAGTAATTTCAATTATTTTTCTTTTTCCAAAGATAAGATGCCGCGAAAATATCACAAAATCTGAGTTTTTTTTAAAATTGTTATTTTTTTAAAGTACTTTACTTATGACTTACTTTGATATTTATAGATGCTATATATTTAATTTTTATATTATTAGCATTATATATCACTGTTTTATGTACGTTACTGTAATTATATGGTTGATTTTTAAATTATAATTGTAAGCCTTAAATTTCTCACTATATATATTTTTTTTTATTTTATAATTTAGTTTTTCAATATTTTTCATGATAAGTGTATTATTCTTCTGATATGCATAATTTATTAAGTATTCATAAATCAGAAATCGCAATTTTAAAAAAATGGTACGTTCGTTGTTTTAAAAATGTAGGACAGATGGCGACATCATTTTTTAAAAAAACATTCTTTTTATAGCATTTTAAATTGATTTTTCTCAATGTTTTCAATTATCTAGTTCCTTGGTTTTTTGTATTGCCATATTAATAAAAGATATTAGCATTATCATTTATCTTCATGCATTTTCAGGGCCGTAACTACCGCTGGGGCAACCGGGGCCTCTAAGCCTGAGGGGCCCCAAATTGATGGTAAAAAAAAACTATTGATTTTTAGTTTCTAGTCTAACTTCCTATAGAATGTCCAGCACTTAGCTAAAAGTTAGTAATAAATTTAAAAAAAAATCAAAGTGCTAGAGTAAATGTTTTTTCGTGATGGTCGATATACTGCCATACACTTCGCATGCAAAAGCAGCTCTAGAGCAGACAGAAGAATGTTGAGTCGAATGTGTCATGTCGTGTCAGCATATTTATCGATCCCACTGAAGCTAATATAAGGAAGAAAATATGGGCTTCTGATTGGTTGAATAATATAAAAAGCATCTAAAAAATTCTAGAAAATCATTCTCCTTATCTATTAATAAATACATAAAATCGAAAAAAAAAAAAATATCAAAATCCATTATTCAAAAAAGTTTTTAAACAGAAAGGTATGATTAAGTTACATAAACTCAAAAATGAACCTAAACAAAATGGTCTTTAAAGTATTCAACCAATTAGAAATCCGAATGTTTTACCCCTATGCTAGCTTCAGTGGGATCGAAAAAAATTGTGTTGTTGCCAGGTGCCTGCCAAGTAGGGTTGCCCAATTCTACATTTTTTGTCACTTTTGGTCTTGACATACCGTATATGTTTAAACAGTGGTGTGCAACAAAAAAACTGCACTCGGGGCAAAGTTTCAATTTGTCCTGCCATGGGAGCCCCTGGGGGTCTTGCCCCGGGGCCTCCAAGTTTATAGTTACGACCCTGTGCATTTTAGCTACAAAACTTCTGTAATCTGGAATTTTCTATAATTCAGATTCACTGTAATCACGACGATTCCGGATTAAAGAAGTTATACTGTATATACATATGAATTTATTCAAAGAAACATTTGTAATTCTTTTGACTGGAAAGACCAATTGTGTTTTAATATGTCAATCGAGTTTTAACTAATTCTGGAATTTCAGCTGTGAACTCGATGAAGTGATTGTCTATGCTGTCGCACCCCAGTCTATAGTATGGAATTAAATGATGTTAAAATAAAATTTCATAACCAAATTTAAGCAGAGGAGCAGCTTAAATTGTATTTGCAATGACATTTTCCATACATTTCAATTTAATAAAAAAAAAATAATGTACATAGAACCCCCATGGCAGAATGTGCGTGACACTGCGACAGGCGTTGCAGACTTTTAAGGACACCTGCAGACTCCGCGATGCCTCGGGCGTGCTATAGCATGTAAATTACGAAAAAAATCAGTGGTGGGACATAAAATGTAGATCTTATACATACAGTGGGACGTGTAATTTAGTCAAAATATCACAGAATAAGCCCGAATTTCCCCAAAGATCACGAGAAGAAATGCAAATATCATCAAAGCATCATTAAAAAAAAAAAAAAAAATCTTTTAAAAATTGTGAAAAAAAACGTCAAATTTCATTAAAAAAATCCTGAAAAAAAAAACAGTAAATTTCATCAAAAGATCACAAAAAAAGGCAAGTTTTGTAAAGAAATAGCATAAAAACGACAGATTTCGTCAAAAAATAGCGAGAAAACGACAAATTTTGTCAAAAAATAGTGAAAAAATGGCAAATTTTGTCAAATGTTTGTGAAAAAAACCTCAAATTTAGTAAAAAATCGCAAAAGAATAAAGATATTGCCGAAAATAAATTTTTCTGTTCCAGTTTAGTCATACATAACACATGTTGCCATAATTAATCAGCACTACAATAGCACAAAGAATATATTTATATAATAATTTGCTATTTGCCTCTTGCAGGCTATTTTTGAAAATATTATTAGTGTTGCAGACATTTGAAGATACAGTAGACTCCCTCAAATCCGCACTCCTAAAATCCACAACTCTCTAAAATTCGCACATATTTTAAGGATGTAAACAATGAAACATTCAGTTCAGATGTAGGTGCAAAATTTGACTTTTTTTAGTTTTATATCAATTCCATATATTTTTTCATTTGTAATTTTTGTTAAGGTTATTGAATTCATGTTTTTTCATGAAGAAAGAATAACTTATTTCTGAAAAAACAAAGATATTGCTGATTTCATTGGTAATTACAATCTTACCAAATATATTTATGTATTAAACAAGCTTTTTTAGTTATTAAATCTGACTAAACTTGAAATAAAGCTTCATTATTTTATGATCTTGATGTGAATTAGTAATGTACCTTTATGAGGCAAGTTTCATTGAATAATTTAGGAAAAACACATTTCATCTCTATAATGAATAGTTAATTGTACATTATTGATTATTAATTTGACCTTTGCTTTTAGTATTTTTATCAGTTTAAAAACTATCTAATTTTTTATTATTTTAGATTATTACTTATTTTAATATTTTAGCATATTGTAAGCATTCGTTATACTTTTGATTTCATTATTTACATTCAAATTACTTTTTTAAAAATGTAAACAAAGCAATGACCAGAAATCCGCAAATTTCTAAAATCCGCAAAACCTCTGGTCCCAAGCTGTGCGGATTTGAGAGAGTCTACTGTAGTTCTGCCACTGGGCATGGAAGCTAAAACAATCTACTATATTACTTTGTGAATAAAGTCAATTTTGTTAAAATGTATGATATTTGTAGGATTCCTTCAACTGTTGAAATGTACCCCACCTCCCATTGATAACTGCTCCCCTGGAGGGGCACATTTCAACAAAGTGCATGCTCCACTAAAAATGTAAAATTTGGTATTATGTGTTTGGCTGGAAATCATGGAAAAAATTGAGAGGATACCTCAGATATGAAGTTAATAAATAGCACCTAGAACTTTAGTTTTCAAAGCAGGATTACTTCACAAATAATTCATTTGCAAAAAACGTTGAAAGGTGCCCCCCCTCTCCCCTACAAGTAAGTGGTTGTTCATTTAATTAACAGTTCAATTGTAACATATTTTATCTGCAGATTATTTTCTACTCATAAGGTATTTGTTACAGATGCTTGGAGAATTTTCTGCTACTTGAATGGTAAATCATATTGCAAATGATCAAGCCATTACTGAGAAATCTTGCCAGTTTTATTATCATGTTGGAATTTATACATTATAAGCTTTGTTCCCTTTCTGCTCACTGCACTTCAATTAGAGTGTTTAATATGGATTAAGAAAATTTAGCACTTACATCTTTATAAAAGAGATCTGTGTTGTTTTCAACATCATATGCAAGTAGATTAGTAGCAGTACCAACAACTAACATATCATTCTTAACATCAGGCTTTAATAATCCAGCAGCTACACATGTAATTGACTGGTTTATGTTTAAAATACTCAGGTCACCGGACAATTCAGAATTGGACCATCTGCCACCTTTATAAACTGTGCGTCTATGAGGGCTGTGAACAAAAATCTGCAAGAAAGAAAAGCTAAATTAAAAATTTATTTTTGAGAATTATAGCAATTTCAGTACTTAGTAAGTAAGTAAATCAGAACAAAGAAGGTAGATTGTCAAAATTGGTATTTTTGCCATGTGCCATTTTTGCAATTAAAATAATCAAATATAGATGTTAATAGTTAATTTTATTTAAAAACATCTTAGTACTTTCAAGCCTTTAATCAGGCTCTTCCTGAACATTTTAAAGTTCATATTATATATTTTGTGTTAAAAGCAAGGCAAAAATTTCATTCCATCATATATTTTTATATTTATTAATATGTGTTTGTTAAACATTAGCTGAGCCATTCAGCATTACTCAGGCCCATGATAAATGACCTTTAAATTTGTATGATTTTATATCTTTAAATCCATTTTATCTGAATTCATTTTTTAAAATGAAGAAATATTGTTTTGAATTTCAGAAGGACATGAAATTAGGAAAATCTCTAAATCCAGGAAACCTTTGGTCCCAAGGATTCCGGATAATAGGTCATCTACTGTACACATATAAATATTTAAATCACACATGTTTAAATATATTTAATCATACTTAAGTTTTTCCCCTGACTTTTTAAGAGAATATTTTAAACTTTTTTAGGACGAGTAAAGTGAATCCTTCGCTAGGCTATACAAATTATATTTTGTCACACACTTTGCAAAAAAACTATTCAGTATTTTGGCTTAAAATTAAACATAAAATAAATTATGATCTATAGATTTGCACAATATTATTATTATTATTATTTTTTTTTTTTTTTTTTTTTTTTTTTTTTTTTACAGAATAACCTTTAAAAAATTATTATTTTAATTAGCTTATTTTACATGTTTTTCCACTACAGATGCATTTTTGCAAGTAAAAATAAAACCCATATATTTTCAGAAAAAAAAAAAAAATTATGGAGTTAGTAATTATAAATAAAATCATGATTAATTAAGTAAATAAAACATATTTTCATTTTTCTTACCAATATTATTTTCTTATCAAATGATTAAAAAAAACTTTTTATTATTTTGTTGAATATATTTTTCCATTATATGGATTCATTTTTGTAAAAATTAATGAAACCTGTATATTTCTTGCAGTAAATTAAAATCATTAGCGTCAGTAAAAATGATAAAGTCATGAATAATTAAGTACATCAAATATTGTTGCACAAAAATTTCTCTCTCTTTAAAAAAAAAAAAAAAAAAAAAAAAAAAAAAAAAAAAAAATATTATTATTTATATTTAAATAAGGAAAGGAACCTATTTATCTGCATTTTGCGAAAACAAGATATTTGAAATATTGAAAAAAAACTGCATATAAAAAATTCTGAGGAAATTCTTAGTTATTTAACTGTTAATTTACAATTCTAAAATTAAAATGCACCAAAACATTAAATAACGTTTTTGCTTAATAAAGATGCAAAAATAATATTAAAAAAAATTGTTGCTTTCAAATATTTTTCTTATGAAATAACCTTCATGAACCCAAACAAAACATGGCTTTTGCTAGTTTATTTATTTTAACATTTCTTGATTATCCCATCAACAAATTTTGCCAAAATATATAGATTGTCAAACTATATAAATTGACATAATTTTTATTTTAAATAACAAAATAATAAGCAAAATTAGAAAAACATTTGTAAAAATACAAAATAAAACAACTTCTTAATGCAAAAAACATATGTAGTGTGTTTAGAAACATTCACGATTATCCATTATAAGCATTTAATCAATAGTTTGGCGATAATTTTTTAGTCAACGGGATAATCAAGTATTACCTTCATTTTTTAATTAGCTGGGCCTATAAAACTATCTAAAACAGTTTTAATAATTACATTTGTAAGGCCAAAATAAATTATTTCATTTGATTAAATCCTTATAAAATTTCTCATTTATAATGTTCTATGCAATTCATTGTTTAATTATACATTTAGTTGTGCTATAATGCAGAAAAATGCTTTTAATCGTCAATTTCTATGTATCTAAGTAAAAAATCATTTTAATAGTACTGTGTATCAAGAAGGAAGAGTGCAATTTTTTTTTCTTTCTAAGCTTGATTTCCCTATTATTAAATTGACAAAAAAGATTGGTGCATTAGCAGAATCGTACCAAGAGAAATCGGTGCACCTCATATCAAATCTTTTCCCAAAAGTTCTTTCATAAATTTATTACAGAATCTAAAATTAAACTTAAAAAATATATAAATTCAAATTTCATGCTCGTATTTTTTTTTTTTTTTTTTTTTTTTCCCAAGCAATATCGCTTTGTCGACTGTCTACATTTTATACTAAAGGCAAACCAAAAATAAAAGTATTTTTATTTGTCACAAAACGTTATCAGAGTTATCATATAACCAGTACTTGTACGAAAACAATACAATACTTTGTCCGAAGCAGTAGCAGCGGTAATACATGGGTTTGTTCCATCATATTTTCCAATAGTAACTCGATGGGGTAAAATTTTTTGACTTAAATTCAATGTAAAAACAGGAGCTAACATAGTTAGAAAAATTACTTAATCTGATTTTATTTAAGTATCCACGCAGTTTTTGTTTACATTTTCGTCACCTAGCAACTCAACAGTTACGGTTGAGTTCTTGCATAGAACTCATATTTTGATAATCCAGATAGATAGGTAGATTTTTATTTTTGCTGTTTAGCGAAAGGAGATTGACCAATCAAAAACCTACATTTTGAAGCTTTTCACTGTTTGTAAAAATGCAAGCTTTTCATTGGTCAAATTTGTTTTACTAAACATCGAAAATATATCTGGATCATGGTATTAAAACAATTATCATGAAAAGAGAAAATAAGAAGAATTAATTTTAATTAAAATTTTAATATTTCAAATAATCAATATGATGCACACTTACTTGTTTTTTTTGAACAGGTTATTTTTTTTTATTTCCTCATTAACTTTTTGACGGAAGAAGATGACGCGTTGAGTTTCTTTTTTCTGCTGTTTCATAATTTTGTTTTGGATTCTTATGCTTCAAGTAGATCATTGACATTTCCTTATAAAGATGAACAAAGAACGCGTTTAAAATTATAAATTTAAGTATTTTTAAAGGTATATTTTCTTGAAAGTTTTTTTTTTTAAATTTGTGTTGCTTTAAATTAATGAACCTACATGATGTGAATTTTTTAAACATTTATTTACATAAAAAATAATTTTACATAGTGTTTTACGATATTTTAAATGAAACTCTACTTATTGGTATGTTTTAAGATTTAAAAAAAAAAAATACAATTCAAAACTTAAATAATTATTTTAAATGCGTATCACATCGCTGACGCACAAGTTCGTATGTTTAGATTGTATAAGTTTTGAATAGTGAAAACTTAATATTATGTATTGATATTAATTTATTTTATTTCTCATTCTACTTTTTTTATTTGGAGATTTTTTGAAGCTCCTAATCTAAAAAAAATATTCCTATCTTGCGTAATTTACTAATTTAAAGAAAAGCTTTTATCTTTCATAATCTTTAAAAAGACCATGAAAATATCATTAATTCGATACTTTTACACTTGCCGAGCAGAGGTGTTAAATTGCCAAGTATTGTACCCATTACTATGATTTGTATTGTATTACTTTCATATAAACACATTTAATACTTTTCCTTTAAAATATATTACTTTATTTAAAATACATATTTCTCATTCGTTTCATGCGAAATAAAGACAAAAATAAGAAACAGCAGGAATGGCTTGTTTTTAATTTACATAGTGTAATACACTTGTGAAAAATAAAGTTACCACGGAGATTAATGCCTGGTTAACATAAAAGTATCAGTAATTCATATCTAGTTTAGTTCTATTCCAGCTTTTCTGGAGAAAGTTTTTAGATTCTTAAATCTCGATCACTGATCAAGTGCTCCCATGAATGATTCCACAAAACGACTTTAACTTTTCTATTGTGTAACATTAGAAAAGATATATATATAGAAAATATATTTGAGTTCCACTGTGTTTCTGCATATGTGCTGAAAAGTGTTGTCAGCAGATAAAGCCAACTGAATTTAAACATTGATTTCTTTCTTAAACAGTCGGAAAAAGAGTTTTACAAATTGTTAAAAGTTGAAACAGTAAACAGGGTTTTAAATACATTCTGTAATGTTAATAAATACACATACAGTGAAATATATTTATAATGAAATGATAGTAAACAGATTAAAAAGGAAAAAAAAATTTTCAAGATTGGGACAGTGATGTAGCTAAAGGTTGGACTATGTTCCCTTCTTTTGTCTGAAGCATCCTTTTATTTTAATGGGATTTGAGTTGATACAGACCTTCCTTTTAATAATAATAAAAAAAAAAATTAAATAATAATTTTAAGAAATAAGGACTTTAGTATTATCCAATAAAATTGAAAAATGTTTGACTTCAGATCAGATTGTCTGTTTATGTATCTCCTTGCACTCTAACTTTTGTAAGTTTGCTTGAAAAATTAGATTTAATACAATATGAATAATGACAACATTTGGTGGTTTATCATTGGTGCTTGGTTAACCTAAAAGTAGCAAAATATTAATAAAGAATTATTTCAAGAAAAATATCTCAAAAAAAGATATCTTTAGTACATTCAATATAGTTTAACAGAATACAAAAAAAATATAATATGGTAAAATCTAATCAAACTTGTGTCAATAAGTCTTCCTTTTTATAAAATAAATCAACAAGAAAACCTTTAATAGTTAAATAATTTATTTGAATCATCTGATAGAACTGAAATTTAATTATGAATATTTTAATTTGATTATTAATTTAAATGTGAATTAATTTCACTCTGAGAATTATTTTTTAAATCTTAATGAGAAACTGAATTTATGTTGAGTTGTGTAGAGACGCAGCAAATCACAAAGCCTAGTTATTAAACCATCATAAAAATGATTGTGGTCAAAACTGAAGTACCAAGATCGATATTGAATATGCAGCTGTGTTTGTAGAAGATAAAAGAGGATAAGGTTCACACTTTTTTACCTTAAGATAAAAGCATAGAAGTAATTCTTATATAAAACAATGGCGGATCTAAGGGGGGGGCGATGGGGCGATCGCCCCCCCCTTGAGCCCAGTAAAGGGTCTGAAAAAGATGCCCGTACGGAAAAAGGATTGGACTTAAACTCGAGACCGGCGCGGCCCGACCTGGGCCGCGCCATTTTAAGTCACGGAACTGGGTCAGGTCTTTACACTTTCAGAACCGGGGCGGATCGAGTCTTACTTTTTCCTGTAGAGAGGGATCCAGCCACACTTTTCTTTTCAGGGAGGGCCTGGCGTGGATTTCGTTCTTCCTTGAGGTAAACGCTCGGTCTAAGATCGAACCAAACCATAAGGAAGGAGAAGCAATGGCGGATCTAAGGGGGGGGGGGGCGAAAGGGCGATCGCCCCTCTTAGATCC